>OY730197.1:115588517-117988517 GCA_963422505.1 Pseudognaphalium luteoalbum | reverse complement strand
GTTTAGAAAAATGAGATTTTCATTATTTTAGACTGTTGTACAAATTTGTACATTGGACTGCGCATATCCAATTGGGTGCCAAATTTCAGTCGATTTTCGAATTCATATTTTTAGGTAATGTTCCAAATACCTTCGAATGAATGAGAAGATTTGCACTTTTATCATTTTGACCTTTGGGTGCGTTTTAAAATTGTTTCTGTTCGTTTTATAATACGTTTTATATTAAACGCATATTTAACTCGTTTTATCTATACGTTATAGATATAATGGTACTCGTAATTAATAATTGAATTATTAATTATTTTGCGTCACTAACTTTTGCGTTCATATCTGTCGGGTTCATCCCGATACGTTTGTAGATAATATTAAATAGTTACGTATTAAGTAATACTTTTTATTCAAAAGTACTGGGCTTTGCTAGGCTTATATCACATCACAAGTTTTTGTTTAAACTTTGCCAGGAAATTAGCGTAAGTATGCACATGCTTAAGTTAATTGTTACCTAATTTGGAGAGTTGTCATAAATAATACGACACCAATAGTGAAAACAGTTTGGTTTGACTTAAAATAGTCAAAGTAATGTGAAATGGGTGTTAGAATAGTGATAATATGGGTTGAAACCCAAATGGGTTGTTAAAGTGCCCAAATGGGTCACTTATTGGTTAAAAGGTTAAAACGAGTTGTGATTCGAGTATAACGAATGTTAAAGTGACTTTAAGTCATAAATATAGTGGGAAGGTGTATTGAAAGTGTTATGGTAGTTAATATGGTTGAAATTGGTAAAAATGTCCATTTGGACCCCTAAACGGGTCAAGGTGTCAAAACAATGTATAATGAGAGTTTGAAGGTGACGAATATGCCCACACGTCACAAATATATATAGAAACATGTTGGTAAAAGGGTGGAAGTCAGAAACCAAGCCATTTGAAATTTGACGTGTCACCAAAATGAGCTAAAATGGTCAAAAAATGAGTCGTACGTCCGTTTTATCGATAAACATGAATTTTGCAAAAGTGTGAAAATGGAAAGTTGGATTTTGATTATATGAAGGTGCCTGCAAAATTTCAGACCCTAATTCTTTACGGTTTGTGAGATATGCGCGTTTGAATTTCGGAAAATTGCATTAAAGTTGTGCAGGAAATTGGGTCTGTTGTGCAGACATGGAACCCGGCGGGTCGGGTTGTGGATCCGGCGGCTAGAAGTGGTAAACCGGCGGCTTGAGGTTATGAGCCGGCGGCTCCTTTAAGCTTAAAACGAGCTTTTGTTTCTGGTACCCAAAAAATGGTTGTACCCGGCGGCTGGATGGTCTGACCCGGCGGTTTGGGGTTAGAACCCGGCGGGTCCAGACTACAAGCCGGTGGCTTGTTGTCTTTTATGTAAAAAAAATAATAATAAAAATAAAAATAAATTTTTTTATTTTTCGACGTTCGACGTAACATTTGACGTAGAAATTTCCACTATAGAATTTCAGTGTCAGAATAAGACGAAATTTACATGTCCACTCGAAAATGGTCCAACGGTCAAAGCTTATCGCTTTGCCATGAGCCCTGTCAGTTTTGGGCAGTTCGGGGTCGTTTGAGGCCCGAAAATGGCATTTTACCGTTTTTCGGACCTTATTTTGAACTTTTGACTTACATTTTAAATTGGGCTTTTGTTTCTTTGAGCCCAGGGATCATTCCTATGACTAAATACAACATTAAAAATTTGTTTTAAGAGGTCCACATGTTTTATTGAGTATGAGTTATTTCAAGCTGTGTATTCGTCGTATTGTTGATTGTGGCCAACTGTTGTTGTTGGTGACATAAATTCTTGAGTTAGATGAACTAAATGAAATAGGATGAAGTAATTGAATCATCTAAAATATTATAAATGGTTAAAATAAGTATTTTAGAGTTTGAAAAAGAAGTGTATGAGTTATACTTATTTATAGTTGACAATAAAGTTATAATGTGCATGTTTGACATGAAATGTTTATTTATTATACCAATAAGGAAGTATAGATTGAAGAAAATATGTTAAATACCTAGTAGTGACAAAGTGCTTAGTACTAAATGCACTATAAGTATTAAGTGATGTAACTAATAATAGATAGTGATAAATATGTGTTGAATGTTACACCTAATGTGGACAAAATATCTGGTATTAGAGGTCATATAATATGCTATCAGTATTAATTGTTGGACTAATGCTTGATACTAGGTCCGGTTCTAAAGTGTTGATTAATATATATTGTGTTAGGCATTTCACATATGATAATAACCTAGTGAAAACGAGGTTACATGTCTGCGTTGTATATACTCACCTAATTACATGATAAGTGGAATAGAGTAACAATTGAAATATAGTTGAATACTTGCTGCAAAATTGTTGTTGTATATGTGATAATTGTTGATTTCACTACTGTGATGTAAGTTAAAATTAAAATTTAGCATATTAAAATTTGAAGGTATGAAGTTGCCTGAAAAAGGAAGTGTGAATGACATAATATAACGACGTCTGGCCAACGTATTTAAATTAGGCCATTTCACATGGAATTGTTGAGGTTACCAAACACCGGAGAAATGAATGTGGTTTGAAATAGTAGGTTATAGATGTTGGCATGTCGTCGAGAAAATATTCATAGATTGACTAAAATGAAGTAGAAGTAAACCATAAAACTATTGCTTATTTAATGTGATATCATTGTAAGAAAAATAAAACTTTGGACTGGTTCTACTACTTGTTAAAATGAGTATGTGATTATTCACCTGTAATAATTGAGGCTTGATAAAGACTAACATAGCCGAATAGCCTAATATTAGAAAAATTATATGAAATTATTTCATTGGGAGTGGCGAAATAGTCAGGAAAATAAGGGTTTTGATTGACGAATTGATGATTTTATTATCATTATGTGTGAATTACATGAAGTGGTAATTTGCAAGTTGGAAAAGTTATGTGATGAAATAAGTTGAAGTAGAGGTCCACTAAATTGATTAAATATGTGAATATTGTTAAAAATGTGTTAATGATTAGCACATTTTGATAATGTGGTACGTGTACTAGTATAGTAAAGTACCCATTGATGATTAAATAGATATGGTTTTAACCATAGAAATTGACCTCTACCTTACTTGTTACCATGGGATTAAAGCTGTATGATTTGAAACACTTATGAGTAATAGATTTTGCATGATCAAGTAGTGTTTCAATTGACAAAAAAAAATAAAAAAAAATTCATTATTAAGGATGATATAGACTAACTAGATAGGGTGTTTGCATAACCTAGATTAAATTCTCATTACGGATATGAGCATTGTAGTTATATATACACTGTTGTTGTTATTGCTAAGAGGACATAATATAACTATTTATATTGGTTTAAAGATTTTAACATGTCGCTAGTTTGCTGATTAAGATTAAAATAAATGATTCTGTGTTTCACTTATTTTAAGTGATTGTTGTCCCAAAGTGTTTATATGGCTTAGCATACAATGGAGAAATGTATGATATGTGTATTTTAATAGCAAATAAATAGAGTTAAAAGCACAACTTATGGACTTATGTGAATTTAAGTTGTAATACACACTGGTGGTGTGTAAGTCGATGAAATAAAATATACCCATGTAAGTATATTATAATGTGTACTAGTTATTGTTTATGTGATTCTATTACAATAGGTTAACTGGGTGCGAATAGATTTCGAGGACGAAATCTCTTTAAGGGGGAGAGAATTGTAACATCCTCGTTTTGGGCCTAGTAGAAATCGGTAATTTCTTTATTTTATTTAATTATTTAAATTGTGTTATAAATGATTTATATTATTTGGGCATTGAAATTAATAGGTCCATTAGTTAAATGACTTATTGCGAATAGTAAATTATGACTTGCTTTAAATTAATTTAGTTGACGGAGAAATAAAACAGTTTTCTCGCAAATGATTTTTAAGTTCCAGACAATAGATTTGGAACGTGTATAATATTTACACCAATTTACACTGCATTATACTGTGATCTAAATGGGATGTCGACCTTAATTTCCCCACTTCACTTTTTGCCAAAAATACTCCCTGGAAGAGATGAAAAATCGCAGGAACCTAAACCCCATCACAAATTCACTCTTAAACATCAAATTAAAGCTAGAAAGCTTGGATTCTTCACCTCTTGATTATCTCTAACATCATGTAAGTGTGTTCTTCATCTTAATTTAACCTAGAAATGGGTTTTTTGGGGTTATTGCTAAATTGTAAGTTAAAATCCGAAATTAGGGCTTGATTTTGTTAAATTGATATGGGTTAAGCTTATGAGTGATGATGGTTAACATTATTCAAGCTAAAGTTTATGATTTGCTTGTGGTTCTTAGGTTGTTAGATGATGCATGTATAGGAATTGTGGTTTGGTGATGAATGTCTATTGCTAACTAACAATTATTGATGATATTTGTTGATTTTAGGTTGTTAGTAAACCTAGAACATGATTAATTCTCACTATTCTGGATAATTAAGTGAATTGGTGATTAAATGGATATAAATATGAAAATTGAAGATTGGTTAAGTTGTTTGTTGTTACATGATGTTTATGCATGGGATTGTATTGAGTGTTATTGACATTAATTCAACTACATAATGAGTAAATTGAAGTTGGTGATTTATGATTAAAATGGGTATTTGTCAAAAGATGATAATTAAGTGTTAATCCACCTTGATTAGTAAATATGGGGGTTGTTAATGAAATGATTGATGTTAATAATTATTAGTTGTTAATTATTTAGATTCACCACTAATATAGTAATCTTAGGTAGTGAGATAATGAGATACTCATAAATGAGTTGTTATAACTTGTTGTTCTTGTAGTTTAAGACATATATATTGAATATGTTATATGATTATAACATGAGTTGATTTTAATGGATAAGCTACTGACTTGCTATTTGAATAAATTCTCAGATATGGAGAAGACTCAATGACATTAGACTACTGAGTGGACGACGGAGGTATTGGTGAGTGGACCGGTAACCTTCAACGTGACTTAGTTGTAATAAATTTGGTTACAACGGGTATACGTGGTTTTACTGTTTATGTTTTTATAATCTGCCATGATGACTAAGAATTACCCATTATTGTTGATAGACTGTTAGTCTGCCATGATAACACGATAATTATGGATTATGTGTGATGAACGCCAAAATGTACTAAATTATAGTACTAATTACCCCTTTGTTTAATTAAATTCTTATGCATTTTGTGTGAATAAGATACTCAATTCGTTCATATTTGCATTTAGGAATTATTTGGACCTTGAATTGGAAAAGAAGCAGAAAACGAGTCATTATTGAAGAAAAGGAGGTGAAAATTTTAAAGTTTGAAGATTGGAGGTCGTGGAGCTGCAAAGTTATATTTTTCAATCCATACGGCATATGGATGTCCATACGGCGTATGGATTGAGTGAGCCGGGCCGCCAGAGTACGCGGGTTGGATCCATGGGCTTTTCAATTCATACGGCGTATGGATGTCCATACGGCGTATGGATTGCGTCGACAGAAACCCTAAATAACTCATTTTGCTCTCATTTTTTTGGGTATCACCTACACTTTTCTCCAGTCGTTTTTCTCTCAATAAAAACCCTAATTCCGGAGAGTTTTGAAGGAAGAAAGAAAGAAGACTTGAAGACTTTTGTTCATTCAATCATTATTTCGACTTTTTGGTTCGAATACATTACTTCTTTTCATTTGATTATGATTATGACTTTGATTTCGATTCTGATTTTCTGTTATAATATGAGTGGCTAAGTTTTTAATACAATTGTTTAGATGATAGTACTCAGATGATGATTTGATTATTGAATTGCGGATTTATATTGGATTTTATGAATGTTTACATTTTACTTGATGATCCATGTTTAATTATTGATTATTGATGATAACCTAGCATGATGATCTATTGATTTATGACTGAGTTCTTTATTGATTGATCATTATTGATGATTGTTAATTTTAATTGATGATTATCACTAAATAGATTGAGTTTGATAGGCTAGGGTTAATTATGATTAATAATTGGTAATGAACGTGATAGCTATTGATTAGTTATAAACTTTGTTGATTCAAGTTGCAAAAGTAAATCATATATTGATGTAGTTTTAATTCATAATACAATTTGGTGGATAACGTTAAATTGAACTGTTAACGGGTTGAAAATAACTTTATATCTTTCTTGATTGTGTTTAATCAATTAATCTTGTAAGGGTAATTGATACATTTGTTATGTCACAATAAAATCCATATATTAGCGATTCAATAAAATGATAATCAGATTCCGAGGAAAATAATCTAAATAATTGTGTTTCTTTTATCATTTGAATTAAATATTTTATTTAATTAATTATTTTATCATTTCTTTATTTTCTAATTAAGTTTTATTTAATAAATCAATTCTCATAATTGTTTGCCAATTGTTCGAACGGAACTTAAACGTTCCCCCTTCTTTAAATTGCTTTAAATAATTGTATAAATTTCCATTTTATTTGAATTGACATCCGTTCTCTGTGTTCGACTCGGACTTATCAGGCTATACTATATTACGACCAGGTATTCTTGCATGTGTTGTGTATAGTAAGCAGGTATTCTCATTTATAAAACTAAAGCCCCGTTTACACGACATCAATGTGATATGTGGCCTTTGGGCATTATTGAAGTTTGACATATTGCCATGATGATTATGGATTATGGATTATGTGAATTGTCAGAGGTCAACATGGTTTGGGCTTATGGATACTATTGAGTTGCCAACACAGGTCCTTGTACATGGTTGGTTATAGGAATACTGTGTTGTGTGGGTAAATAGTACCTAAGCTATCGGTTTACCACTGTATTGGCCTGCAGTGGTGTGAGGTTACTTGGAGGGACACCCGGGCATGAGGGCGCCTCAAGGACCACCGATCCTCTTTGATGTTGTGTATTTACGATGTTGTTGCTGTGAACTCGTTTAGTATGCTATGCTTAGTTGTAAACTGATTTGTTATGCTAGGTTGTGTTGTAGGCTATTGGTTCATTCACTTAGCATTGAGCTAATCCCCCACATTACCACTCCTTGCAGGATATGATTAGATTATGGGCTGAGCAAGGAACTATTTCTGGATGGAATATTTGACGACTGGATGCTTACTCTGATCTTTGATTTTATAAAATCGTTGATGTCTTTTAAATTATGTAACACCCAAATGATAAATCATGTTTTGAATAGCTTGACTTGTATATATTATACAATGTAAAATCATTATTGATTGTTGGACTATCGCTTCCGGTATTTATAAAAAAAAAAAAGGGGCTTTGAAAATGAGGGGTGTTATAGCTATATGGCTCCGAGGAGTGGTGAATGAACTTGGCCCGTCTCAAGATATACTTGTTGTGTATTGTGATAATCAAAGTGTGATGCACTTAACTAAGAGCAATCAGTTTCATTCCAAGACCAAACATATTGAGATAAGACACCATTTTATTCGATGTATTGTTGAGAAAGGAGAAGTGATTTCCGATAAAATACATACCAACGACAATTTTGTTGATATGTTGACTAAAATTCTCCCCACCACTAAGTTCAAACATTGTTTGGACTTAGTTGGTATCATTGGTGTTTAATACCCTTTAAGGTGTGGCGACGACTACAATAATGTGTTATGGTTTTTGATTCAAGGTGAAGATTGTTGAAAACGTGACCCAAAAGTAATAGGATTTGTTTCCTTTACGTTTGGATAACTACAAGGTTTTTTAGTATCCTATTTGAACTATAGGATAACTACTGTACAAGGTATTAGATCCTGCTATCCTACAATAACTTCTCTATAAATGCATACCATATTCGATGGCAGAAAGCATCCCAATATGCCATAAGTTCAATTCATCTCCTTGCTTTAATTACATGCCTTGCCGCACCAAACACATACATACATACATACATACATACATACATACGAATTCTCTGCCGACTTTAATCCCTATATTTAATTTTGTTTAAGAGTTCTTGAGAGTTATTTTAATTCTTTTTTATACTTCAATTGGCCTAAATACCATCGAAGGTTTTGTACTCTTTTATTATTGTAGTGGATTGTCGTGGTCGTCGATCATAATTTTTTCTCCCATTAAATTGGGGGTTTTCACGTAAAACGTTTGTATTCTTTATTTTCTTTCATTACAATATTATTTGGTTGATTGTTGTACGGGTTTAATTTTTGCTTCCGCACACACTTTATATCTTACATGTACAATTACAAATATATACACACGCATTGTTTCTAATTAGATTTGAACCCACGACATTTTGTCTTCTAAAAAAAGTAAAAGATTTGAACCAACAACATTTTGGTTAACTAGTTCATTAGATACCGCTAGACGTAAGCTATCTAATTAAATATATATATTCATCAATTTCCCTTATCTATGGCTCCAGCGTAGTCATAACTGCCTGAAACCGTCCTGGCGGTTATTTTTTCCGTTGAATTTCGCTTCTCCACCGTCGGATTTCGTTGACTTCAAATCCTGACCTTCCTTTATTCAATATTTTCCGTTATTTTGCGCCAGAATGGAGGTTACCAGGATGGAGGTTACGCACACGCCAGGATGGAAGTTACCCATGATGCTATGTAAATCCAAAGAAAAAGGTAGGATGCTAACTAAATGACAGGATGGTAATTAAATACAATATTTTCCGCAGGATGATCAAAAGAATTTTTCAGGCTCAATAAAAAAAATGCAGGCCCACAAAATGCGCAGGATGTTGGTAGGCCCAATTAAAAATAGTATCATTTTTAATGATTTTGTTGTCTTTTTAAGTTAATATAATAACAAAATAATCAAATAGTATTGAAATAATTTGTCATCAACAATATTTTTTCCAAGTTATCTGCTATCGGATATACTGTACGTAAACCCACGGTCTGGCTATATATATTCGGTTAGGTTGTTTCCTAAGGTCGGTTTACAATCTGCTAGATGTTATTTTTTATTTTTGTTGTCATAGAAATATGTATGGTGTTTCCACATTTTGCTCTTCTTCTAGGTAGCTCCTCGAGGTGAGCTTGGATCTAAAATTCTATCCACGGATAAAAAACCATATAAAACATAAACAATAATAAATCAAATAAATAAATTATTCAAACATTTAATGCCATAAAATCAAATTATCATACGATGTGCTTATATTTATGTATCATCTAGCTATACTTGATGTGTATTTAATTTTTATTAAACGTGAATTATTATTATTATTATTATTATTATTATTATTATTATTATTATTATTATTATTATTATTATTATTATTATTATTATTATTATGTTTTATGTACCATCTAGCTATACTTGATGTGTATTTAAATTTTATTAAACGTGAATTATTATTATTATTATTGTTGTTATTATTAATTAGGTGTTGGATATCTTAATTGCAGATAACTTGGGAGGTTACTCAGGATGCTATGTAAATCCAAAGAAAAAGGCAGGATGCTAACTAATGCCAGGATGGTAGGTAAATACATATTTTCGGCAGGATGATTAAAAGAAAACTCCAGGCCCAAGAAAAACAATGCAGGTCCAATTGAAAATTCGAGGCCAAATCTTTTTCAGGCCCAAAAATGAGTACAAGCCAACTATTTTCCAGGCCCAAAAAATGAGATATTTAGCGATTATAATTTGTACTTTGAGAATAGCATCCTGTCGACCTGTCATGAACATGTATTTTGATTGCTTAAACACTTAATAAAATTATCTATATAAATAATTAAAAAAATTATGATCATGAGAATTAGCATAAAATTTAGATTAGTTAATTAAAATTTTATCATTATTACTTTAAGTCACTATCCTGGTCTTCCTATAATTACTAATTTTGTACTTTGGGCCTAGATTTTGAACTTGGGCCTGGATTTTTAATAGGTGACCATCTTGGAAATTCTTTTCACATCCTGGAAAAAGCCGTTTATATGTATACCTCTTATACTAAATGTCAGGATGCTAAGGGCCCAAATGTAACAGAAAACAAACCTAAGGGCCCAAATGTTTACCAGGTTAGCTAGAATCCATTTAATATCTGAACAACTTCATACCTTGGATTCACTAAATATTGTAGCATGAGATTTTGAAAGTTGACCTATTTGACTTTTGCATTTTATCCCTCCACCAACATAAATATATTACTACTACTACTAACATTTTATTCTAGCTATTCTTAAAAAAAAAAAAGTTGTAACATTTGATGATTATTACTACCACTAATATATAACATAATATAACAATACACTAATATACATGAGTATTAATTTTTATTACCATACTAATATTCATATCTTAATTGTTAAACTATTTTCAATGTATCTAAACATCAATATACATAGTTCTCATTGCTAGTAAACTTAATTGATAGTTTTTACAAATTAATAGGGGCGCACAAGTAGTTCGATATAATTCAATAAGATTGAGTAGTCTCAGGTAAAAGCCATGACATCATTTATATTCTTATTTGGTTATTCTAGAACAGAAATTGTATAGGCATTGTAACACATATTATATGAGAGATCACCTATGATGATTTTTTTTTTTTGGTTTCATTTATATGTTGAAATTGATTGTTTGTTCAAGTCTTTCTAGGTATATATGTTTCATGTCATGCTTAGATTCAACTTCTCTCCTGCTTGAGGAGAATATGATCTTTTAATAAAGGGTGATATATATTGAACTTTACAAAACTAATAGACAAAATAGAAGAGACCCTAAAAAAGCAACTTTACTTTGCAAGTTATGTTCATACAAGCTCCACGAAGAAGTCAAGAAGTAGCAACACAATTAAATTGTGGGAGTGAAGATTTCAATCTCCTATTGACTATCATCAGTTAGATGTTTTGCATGCATCTATATATATCCCTATTTGTTTTATATATCCGTCGTTCGGCTGGGCAATGCGCGGGTTATGTACTAGTTTAACCTATTAAATTAGTTTTTCATTTTAGACTTTGATTATAAAAAGAGCTTCATTATAACCTACTTAATTAGTTATGTTACTTGCGAATAATCGACTCATTATTCCTAGGATATATATATAATCAAGCTGATCACTACTAAATTGTAGTATTAAAAAAAAAAGTTCAATTGACTATAATAAGATACAATATTACGTCTATCGAAATTGCTTGGAAGGCCTATTCCTATTGTTTATTGTTTATAACTATTATATTTATACGAGTATACAATAAAATAATTAATTTGTTATAAATTGCATTCATTAGATGCCTTGTCCCCTTATTATTTTTATTTGTTAATCTTGTTGTCCTCCACAATTTTGATATTGAATTTTCATATATATATGATGTGGGATCAAGAGGGCACGTTTAATTTGGAGGGATCCAAGAGCTCCCAATCTGCACCGTCAAAATGATAGATCAACGGTCCACGTCATTTGGGAATAAGGCGTGGGTTGTTTTGTGTTTTTTGCAACTGGAAGGACTGTTTTTGTAAGTTTTTTGTATTAAATAAGGGGTAAATAAGTCATTTGACTTGTTACATACTAATGTCATGATCTTTTCGGTCAGGCTTCATATCTTTGCTATGTCAATCAATTAAACACACCATTTTCTTTCGCGTTTCCCCAAAATTTCTTCTTCACATTTCTTCATCAAACTTTCATTAAACAAACGCAAAAAATACGGTTTTAATCGTCATTTTTAGGTAGAAATATGTCGAAAATGTTAAAGGATTCTCAGGATTTCGTTGGTGAAGGTTCGAAAATCCTTGCTGGAAGAAAAAAGAGAAAGGAATTATATCTCATAAGTTTTTGTGAAATTGGAATTTCATTTGAAGTAGTCGTCGTTGTTCTGGCGTTTTAACGTTTTTTGTTTCGTTTCTACAGCGTCTCGTCGGAGTCAAAGGACGACGAGATATCAAGTTCGCGCGAAGCAGAGTAAAGATGATCTAGCTATAGATCTGTGTGAATCGGATGGTGGTGATGATAACGAAGTTGAAAGTGTAATGAGAGGTATATTTATTATTTTTTCCCGAATTTTTATTTTGAGATATATGTGTTATGAATCGTTTTTGTTTTTGTTTGAATTATGTGGTAAGTTGATGTGTATTCTAAATCTGGATGATGTTAAGTGTTTTTTTTTAAAAAAAACTGCATTATAAATGTTTTTTTTTCCAAGTGATATTTACTGCATATTAAGTAAAAATATGTTTTTAGTACTGCATGTTAGCCATGTGTTGATAGTTGTGGTTTTTATTTTTGTAACTGCATTCTAAGGTATTTTTTTGTTTGACCTGCATTTTAGGTAATTTTTTAAAATGTAATTGTTACTGCATTTTAGGTTTTTTTTTAAATGTAGTTGTTACTGAATTTTAGATGTTTTTAGTACTACATGTTAGGCATGTGTTGATAGTTGTGATTATTGTTTTTGTAACTGCATTTTAAGTAAAAAGATGTTTTAAGTAATTTCACTGCATTTTAAGTAAAAAGACGTACTGCATTTTAAGTAAAAAGATGTTTTTAAGTGATTTTACTGCATTTTAAGTAAAAAGTTGTTTTTGTTACTGCATTTTTTAGGTGTATTTTGAGTTTTTGTAACTTCATTTTCAAGTGATTTTTACTGCATTTTAAGTAAATATATGTTTTTAGTACTGCATGTTAGGCATGTGTTGATAGTTGTGGTTTTTGTTTTTGTAACCGCATGTTAAGGTGTTTTTTTGTAATTGCATTTTAACTAAAAAGATGTTTTTGAGTAATTTTACTGCATTTTAAGTAAAAAGATGTTTTAAGTGATTTTACTGGATTTTAAGTAAAAAGATGTTTACTGAATTTTTTAGGTATATTTGAGTTTTTGTATCTGTATTTTTAAGTGATTTCATTGCATTTTTAGTAAAAAGATGTTTTTGTAGTGCATGTTAGCATGTGTTTGATAGCTGCGATTTTTGTTTTTTTAACTGCTTTTTAAGGTATGTTTTTGTTTGTTCTGTATTATAGGTTTTTTTACTGCATTTTAGTTAATTAGATGTTGTAGTACTACATTTTTAATTTTTTTTTTGTTTTTACTACATTTTAGGTTTTTTTTTTTAAGTTTACTTGTTACTGCATTTTAGGTTTTGTTTTTTGTTACCACTTCATTTTTGATGTTTTTTAAACATTTTATAGTGTGACTTCTTTTTAGGAGTTTTTGTTGTTAAACTGCATCTATGTTTTTTTTTTTTAAGCTTTATGTTACTGCATTTTTTAGTGTTAGGTGTGTTTTTGTTTCGGCTGTATTTTTTTATAGTACTGCATTTTAGGTGTGTTCTTTGTTGTTAGAACTGTATCTTTTGTAGGTATTATTTTTTATTTTATTGAGTTGGTAAGTGTGGTAGTTATTTTTTTTACTACTTAATGTATGCGTTTTTTTGTTGTGCGCTTGTGATGACCTTTTTATTCTATTTTTTTTAAGGATACTCCGTGTTTTATATTTTATTTTATAATCTTTATTTTACTTTTATGTATGTTTTTATATAGAATTTTCATTTTTTAGTTGAATAGGTGATAAACGTCAAAATGTACTATATTGTAGTACTAAGTTACCCCGTGTTTGATAGATTTCTAATGCATTTTATGTGAATAAGATACTCATTTCGTTCATATTTGCAATTAAGAGTTTAATCGGAGCTTGCATTGAAAAGAAACAGAAAACGAGCTTATTGCGAAGAAAAGTTGCTTAGAGAATTAAACAATGGACAACAGAAGATTGGATCGGAGTAAAAGAAGATTAAATGAAGAAAAAAGGGAAAAAATATGGAAATTCAATCCATACGGCGTATGTATCAAATGAGCGGGGCTATCAGAATGCGGGCCGAGCCTGCTGGGCATTTTACATCCATACAGCGTATGGAATATCCATACGGCGTATGGATCAATTCGGCATAAAACCCTTAAAACCTCATTTTGCCTCATTTTTAACCCTAACTTTCATAACCCTAAACCAGAAGATAGCAGCCGACCAGAGGGGGTTTTTCCCCATTTTGGGAGCAAATCGATGGCGGTTTAGAGGCGGAAAAGGCTAGGATCATCCTATTGATTCTACTTCATTCGGTTCACCGGTTTGCGTATCATCTTCCTATTTTAATTTAAACATGTCTATGTGTTTTGTTTGAGATTATGAATCTTATTTTATATAATTGAATCATGGATTAGATTTATTGTTAATTGTTTAGTTTTATAATCTTTGATTATGAATGTTTGAAAGTTATAATTGTGTTTTGAATCAATTGACTGATTGAAGATTGTTACGTTGTCTGTAGAACCTTGTTTATTGGTGATAATTAATTGCTACTTAACGTGGTCAATAGGATTATTGAGATTGAGTTCCTTTGATACTTTTGATTATTGATGATTATGAATTTAGGTTTATGATCATTGCTAAATATATTGAGTTTGATAGGTTAAGAGCAAAGTAATTAATTAATCTAAAATGAATGAGCTAATAAGTAACTATTAGAAGGTATTGTTGACTCATACCGCGAGGATTAGTCGTAACAAGTCGTGAACACTTAATGCACAATCTAGGGAAAAGCACGCAATAGAGCAACATTCTTGCGACATCGGATCGATGTTTAATGTGGGACTCTAGATTGTAGATATTAGTTAACCAGAATCGGAGACTAATATACATTTGACTTGGATTCTTTGATTAGTAACTAAGTTAATATAAAAGAAATCACAATCAGACAATCAAAACACATGAACTGGATAATATGAATGTGAGTGTGAAGACTCTAAGCAATTACATGTCTATCTCCGATTGTTTATCTGTTTCTTTTATCTTGTTTGGTTTAGTTACTTAGTTCATATTGAACGTTCACACGGAACTAAAACGTACCCCTTATCTTATTGCTTTATTAGTTTAGTTAATAATTCCTGTTTAATTGAATAACATCGTTCATGTGTTCCTGTGTTCGACCTGGACTTACCACAACTATACTATTCCGATCGGGTATTCTTGCCTGATCGTGTGATAGTATTGATTGGTATATCCTGTACTTTATAAATAATAAAACTAGACGCTTTCACACGCATCAATAGGTAGGTAAAACAATTAATGCACCAAAGAAGTCAACAAAAACGCAGTCACTCAAACTGGAAGTTCAAAAGGAAACAATGTGATGATGATGATGCAGAGTTGATTAGGCTTGAGTCTAGATCATCTCCAAGGTGGTTAAGTATAGTTGTTAAGAGTTTAACTAAGCAGCAGAGGGAGTTGATAACAGAGTTTGGTTTCAGATCATTGCTTAATGGTTGGTTTGACTTTCAAACAGTGCCAACAAAGTTGGGCCTTTTTGTTGTAAAAATGTTCAATCCTCGTACTTGTAAGTTTAAGCTTCCTGATGGGAGATTAATCAAGGTGACTAAGCAGTTGGTTTATGATGGTGTTGGTTTTCCAATGGGAGGAATTCCAATTAAGACCAAGCTGAGGTCAAATTCTGAAGAACCTGTTATTATGCAGTTTAAACAAAAATGAGGTTTGGTGAAAGAAGTTGATAGGTTGACTGTTAAACAAGTTCATAATTGGATTATGGAGAACGATTCAACTTGTGAATGGTTCAGTTATAGTTTTCTGGTTTTGGTTACAACATTGCTGATTGAAACTAACAAGAGTGGTGATGTAAACAAAAGGATCCTACCTGTTATTTCGAACCCTGATATTGCAATCTGTGAACTCGATTGGTGTGGATACATACTTGATGCCATGGTCAGATCAACCACTGGTTATAAGCCGAGCAACAATTTTAATGGTCCTTTGCTTGTTATGGTGGTAAGTATTTTATTTTGATTTAAATATGTTAATTTCTGGTGACATAATTAATTTTTTTTAATTGTAGTTGTCTAACATTTTTTTAATTTGTTTTGTATTTTTTATTTTATTTTTTCAAGCTCATATACGACAACTCAACATTTTTACAAGTTGAAGAAGTTCCCAGACTTGTTCCTGGCATGCGTAATTGGATTTCTGATAAATTGAAATCACGTGAAGATGTTGAGTTTCTTGGTGGAGGTTTTGGTGTTAATGTCAAGATAATGGAAGGAATTGAGGAAGTTGTTCCAAGGAAGAAGCTAAAGATTGCAGAATCGTTCGTCGAAGGTAATGTGTACATCATGTTACTTTTTACTTTTTTCTTGTTTTTTAAAATATTATGGTACTATTACATTTATATAACTGTTTTTCTTAAATTTTAAATAATAGAGTCTAATGGGGAATCTGAAACAGAGTTTGTCTTTACTATTGGAGATTCTAGACTTAAGGTTAGTATGTATACTTTTATTTTTTTTGGTCACTGCACTTCATATTAAAAGAAATTTTTATAGTAAATTTTTTACATTGAATTTTAGATTTTGTATCATCTCATTTTTTTAAAAAAATTACTGCATTTTAAAGTCTTTTTTATGTTATAGGGTATAAAGAAAAAAATCAAATTAAACCTTTTGAAGGTGGAACGAATGAGGCATCTTATAGATTACATGCTCGGAGAAGCTGCTATGATATATCATATTGATTATGAGCTAGAGTTACTTAAGAATGAGAGGAATTTGAAATTTGGATGTTTTAGTGATAACATGATAGGATATGATCATGGGACTGCAGAGGTGAATGTAGAATTTCCAGTTCTTGAAGAGTGTGGTAATTGTAGAGAAGTTGGTGAGTCGTCTAAATTGGATGTCAATACAGAGTGTGTTGTTAATAAGGATCCTGAAGAGGTTTTTCATGATGTTCAGCATGTACAAGAAAAAACTCTAACAAAAGGTATATGTCAAGATTCATTGGGGGATGAAGTTAATGATGTTCATCTTGAAGATATTCAATATAATTTGGAGCAAATGACGGATAAGGACGGTGTATTGGTATCTTCGAAAAAGATGACGATGAATTCTGTTGATGGTCCTTCTTTTGATCTTGGAATTTCTCCTGGTTTTGTTTCTGCTCAGGTAGATGTTGTTCCTCGTGAAGATGATGTTCTGAATAATATAGTGAACACAGATATGGAAGCAGAGGAGACTGAAGCCTTTGTTACTAGTATACTTGCTGAAAACCCGTTTATTAATGCTGACGGAGATGGGAATTCTGATAAAAAGAAAGATGAAAAAGTGATTGGGTTTGACGGGATGAGACCGTTTACTGCATCCCAAGACGCTGAGGATATAGCTGTTACTGCTTTGGTTGAGGCACAAGCTAATATTAGGGCAAATGTGGAGGTTGGAGAAAAAGCCAAAGAAGATGGAAAAAAGAAATTGCTGGAGAAAAATGCATTGGAACAAGCGATGGCTAAACAAGATTGTCTTATTAAGCAAAACGAAGAAGAAGAGTTGAAGAGAAGGAATGATGAAGCGGTTGCAAAGAATCAAGAAGAAGCTGCTGCCGCAAAGAAGCAAGAAGAAGAAGCTATTGCTGCAAAGAAAAGAATTAAAGATCTTGAGATTAAACAAAAGGAAGAAGCTGCTGCTAGCAAACTTGCCGAGGAGAAACGAAAGCAACAACAAGAAATTGCACAACGAAAGCAAATTGAGGAGATTGAAGAAAACCGTCAAAAGGATAAAAGGAAGCTGCTAACAAGAAGTTTGTTGAAGATCTGCAGCTTAAGTATGAAGAAGAAAATAAATTAAGGATAGAGGTAGAGGAAGCTGAATTAAAAGTTAAAGGAGAAGCGAACAAGAAGATGATGGAGGATATACTGCTAAAGAAAAAGTAGCAACAAGAAGCGTTTCATAAAAGAAGAATGGAGGAGGTGGAGCGCAAGCGGTTAGAAGATGATAACGCTAAGAAAGTTGATGTAAAGAAGTTGAAACTGATAAAAGACAGTGATGGGGGAATGAAGCTTGTAAAGAAGGTAAGAGAAGATGAGGTGTTAGGTGATTCATTTACGACACCTAATGCACCAATAAAGTCTGGTTCATCACCTATTGTTATAAAGAACTCTGGACTTCCTACAAGTCTTAATGCACAACTTATGGCACTATCTAATAAGTACGAAGGACACAAGAAATTCACAGAGTTTTTTCAAGTGAAACCATTGCAGACTGAATTTCATGGTGGAGAAGATGTTGGTGCTAAAGGTAAGGGTGTTACTGTTGAGCAGAAGACTGATGATGATACAATATATGTGGATGTCGACAATGATAAGAGGACAACTAAAATTTCCGCTGAGCTTTGCTCACCTTATTTTTCTAGGGAGGTTTGTTTGGTGTCTAAGAGAACGACAGAAGAAGAACGGGTTTCAAGGTTTATATTTAGTGCATCTCAACCTGCTAAGTAAGTTTTTTTAAAAAAAAATTGTACCTTTTTATATAATACTGCACTGATTTTTTTTAAAACAGATCTGCATTTTAGTTTTTATTTAATGAGTTATTATTTTTATAAAATGCAGGACTGTTTACTTTAAAAGTCCTCATGTTGATCTTGACCTTTTAGCGCTTGAAAGCTTGTATTAGAATCTACCTGTTGCATCAACGATTATTGATGTTTGGAGTCAGATCCTTAATTATGAAGAAAAGAAGAGAGACCCGGTGAAGAATTTCACGCGTGTGTTTTGTGACACACAAACAATGGTATGATGCTTATTCATGTTGATTATTTTTTATATTTTGCATACATAATCTTTGGTGTTTTTTATTGAAAACTTCAGACTTATGATCTTAGTGATGGTGGGAGAGATCAAACTTGTATTGTTGCTGCTTTTGAAAAAAGTGTTAAGTTGTCTGTGTTGCGTGCTCGTCATGAGTCTCTGAAAGAAGTGAATTTGGTATGTTTTTTTGGTGTTTTCTACTGCTGTTGTTTTCTTTATAATATTATGAGATTGGTTTTGTTTTAATTATTTTTTTTAAGGTGTTATTTCCAATTGCTAGGCAATTAGTTTCCAAGGGTTCATCTGTAACTCATTTCTACTTGATTTGTTTTAATCTCAAACACCCAAGAATCGATATCATCGATAGTGTCAGGTCAGACGAGGTAGATTCGTATGCAGGATATGGTAACTTGCTGACTGCTCTGGTGAGTGTTGACTACACTTTTTTCTTTATACTACATTTTGTTTATGTTTTAGTCTGACTGCATTTTTAAGTGGTTTATTTGTTACTACCTGCCAGCCTTTTATGTGACTGCATTTTTGTTTCTACTTTATTTTAAATTTCTGTAACTTCATTTTAGGTTGTTTTTTTTTACTACTGAATATTAGTTATGCTTTTTATGTATGACTTTTTTTGTGTAACTGGGTTTTAGTTTCTACTTTATTTTTAATAGTTTATGTGACTGCATTTTAGGGTGTCTTTTTTTTTGTTAGTACCATGATATATTTTTTATTCTTTTTTCCAGCAAACAATGTTTTGTCGTTACCTCGGGAAAGTTGATAAGCATCCTAATACGGTTGATTTCATGAGTGAAGATATTAGGCATCTGGATATCAAATGGTCAATTAAAAAGAACTATGTTGATAGTGGAGTGTTTGTCATGAGACACATGGAATGTTACAGGGGTGCTGGGTTGAACGATTTTAAAACACAGTTTGAAAATGATGGAGCAAGTGTGAAACGTCAGCTAGAAGATCTAAGAAAGAAATATTTGACAAAGATCTTGACTTCTGACTATAATAATTTTGTGGATCAACTCAAAGCTGCAGTTAAAGTGTATGATCAGTGTCCAGAGGATGAGAAGGCGAAACATAAAAAGAATGCAAAGGTCAATATCATGAGACGTAATGGTAATAAGGTAGTGGTGGGTTAAGCTAACAAGTGGTAGATTTGGTGGTTGTGTAGTTTGTAAGTTTTTGCCTTTTGTTTTAAAGAAACATGTTGGTCAATACTTTGTTTTTTGGGGGTTCTTTTTAGCTTGTTAATGACTGTTTTATGGATCCTAGTTGGGAAGTTTTTGATCAAATAGTGATGTGAACAATGTTATGAACCTTATAAGAAGATGTGGTATGAAAAGTCTGTAACTTTTTGGATGTACGAATCCTAACTGAATAATCTTTTGTTTCCTGATACCTTCACCAACTGCTTTTTTGAAATTGAGTTGTTGGTTATACCTTTGTCGATAAACCTATGAACCAATTGATTGTATATGTATATACAAAAGTATCATATAGAAGAGGCACAGAAAAAACAAAGTAAAGATGTATCTATAGTTTAAAGAACAATGTAAACAAAAATTAGAAAGCATAGTTAAAACACACAACTAGCAATTTCAGGAAATGTGAACCATTTTAATTGAATCAACAAAAATCCCATAAAATGCAGTTAAACTAAAATACTGGGAAAAAAATGTAAAAGTGCAGTAGTCAAGATTCTAAATTTATCAACAAAAAATCCACAAAATGTAGTGTCACACCTAAAGTGTATTGTTTGTATTGAGAACTGATTGATCAGTCTTTTTTCCAGTGCAACGTCTGCTGTTGTGACCATACTCTTGGCAAATTCCACATTGATTACCACCCTTTTTAGCCTTTTCGTTGCTTTCAATTTCTTCTTTTGATTTACGTCTTTTCCTCCCTTTAGGTTTGCAAGGTGGTGGATTCTTGATTGTTACCTCTTTAGGTTTCTGCACTCCATAGAAAGAACAAATAGCCTCAGATTTATCCATCCGTTTAGCGGTTGAGAATTCTGCTTTTGTCTCCTGAATCAGTTCCATCAGCCGTTCTTTATACTTGTCAAATTTTACGTCATCATGGATCAATCTGTTTGTTTGCAGTATCTTCCACTATCTGCAACATATCCTGTATGCGTGCTTGAGCATGTTTAAGTGTATATGTATGAGCTTGGCCAGTTCTCTTCTTTCTTAGGAATTGCTTCTATAGACCATCTCTTCAGGACATACTTTTTCGGATAGTGCTTTATGTTATCCACTCGGAAGACATAATATATATGGCGACAAAGTAGACCATATAGTTCAAAGTTCTTGCATGTACAATGTGCAGTTACTTCAGAGGGAATATAGTCAACCTGTATTAAAATGGGATTCAAATTTGTAAAATGCAATGGCTTTTTACACATATAATGAAGTAAACATTAAGTGATAATCAGAGAGGTATTTTGTAACACAAACCTCATACACTTTTACACCATGGTCTTTGTCTTGGATCACATATTTGTGTCTGTTTTCATACTTCTCAACAGTCAGTGACATACACCTTGTAAAACTTGCAACCAGCTCACCTTTCACTTCATAGAAGATTGTTCGAGTGAATAACAAAGATGCCGAGACCTCAAAATACAAATCTGTCTTCAAATCAGGAATTGTATACATTGTGTCATAGTCATTTTTTTGCTGCACATATCTCTGATGCTCCATGACGGTGTCGTAGTGAGTTAAGAATTCAACTAATGTTAAGTATGTGATAAGCATCAAATAGATACTATATTTTATACTATTTATCCCTATATTTGTATACATTTTAATGCATTTATATGATTTTAGATACTTATTTTGTTAATATATGCAGAAATGTATTTTAATTAAAGATCGGAGAAAAAGGAACGAAAATAAGACCAAAACTGAAGAAATTGAAGCAGTTGAAGAAAACAAGACTTAAACCTTAAAGAAATGAAGACTAAGATGATAATATTGAAGAATTGGACCAAGAAAACAAGTTGAAATCCGTTTAAAAAGAAAGAAAGCCCGCATGGTGGTGTATTGTTAGAATTTGGTGGTGTACAAATCATCATATATATATATATATATATATATATATATATATATGACGTAACGAATAAATTGCAATAGTACGTCAACTTTTAGTTCAAACATAATCTTCTATGGCAAGCGAACAATGTAAACATATGTGATTCAATTTTAGATTTTTAACATTTTGTAACTTATTGAGCAAAACTGCACTGCAAAACTTTCTATTACCTGAACTTAACTATGCAGATTATTAGATTAATTACTCGTAGGATGCAATTGAATTTTATACGCTATAAGACCATCCGTAACCATAACACCAGAACGCCATATTATCAGGTGTCACATTAGCGTAACACCATAACACCCCTAATCATAATACCAGAACGCCACTTTTCCCCCATTCTGGGACCCACCCACCCACTAACTAAATTTAATTTTCTTTTATTTAAAATACAATTCAAAACAATTTAATTAAAATTACAATACAACACAATAATTAAAATAAAAACCATACATTAATTCAAACAAAATGTAATACAATACTTTTTTAAAATAAAATACGATACAATAATTAAACTAAATTACGATTACATTCCTAAAAAATAAAACGTTACAATCCTAAAAATTTAAACGTTACAATCCTAAAAATTTAAACGTTGCAATCCTAAAAATTTAAATGTTACAATCCTAAAAATTCAAACACAATAAAAACTACTCGTCGTCATCCTCGTTTTCCTCGTCGGCATCGTAGAACTCCGCAAACTCATTCCAAAACTTTTGCTTCATCCTCGCAAACGCTGCACGGTCAGTTGGATCCCTGATGTCTTCGGGGTTGAATTTGAGAAACTGTAGACCTTGAAACGCAGTTCTTAATCGTTCCTGACGGGTGATCTCCTCAATCGATGCTTTTTGGGCGGCTAACAATTCGGCCTTGTGTCTGGCCATAGCCTGTATCGCGTCATCAACCTTTTCGGTCGGGGTTCCTGTCCGGGAAGATGTCGCCGCATCGGAAGAACCGGAGCTTTGGGCCGCTTTTCGGGCTCTGTTTCGGCCCATGGGCCGTGAAATGGGGTCGTGCCCAAATAACTCGTTCTCTCGGTCGGCAGAGAGATCAACGGACTGATCAAAAAAATCTTCCTCCTCGTCGCGCAAACCGGTTCCACCAACCGGCCGTGGTGACATCCATTTCGGATGATCTTTGAGGAACAACCAAGCCTCCTTTGAGGTGAAAGTCTTCGTGTAGTTATCATAGTATTCTGATAAGGCTTGATCGTAAATCATCTCGTGGTCTCGACCGCTACCCCAAGCTCGTTTTACTGACTCGTAACACCCGTTGAAGTTTTTGCAATTTCGGTCAAGTGCACGCCACTTGGATGATAATTGGTCGACGCCGCGAACCCAACCATAATTGTTGGCGTTGAACTTTTCTTCAACAGTACCCCACAAAGTACCCCGTTTTTGTGAGTACCGACTTGCGAGTCTTCGGATGCGTCGCAAAAACAAGTTGCTAACCACGCCTCTTCATTTGGTGCCCATGCTCGTTTGTTGCAACTTTTTTCGACCCGTCCGTTTTCTTTAAATGGCTTCTTTTTTTTGGTGATGGCGCGACTTGTTTTCCGGATCTTTGGGTTGGTGCTTCATCCGTTTGTTCGCGCCGGTTGTTGCGGGTACAGTTGTTGCGGGTACGGTTGTTGCGAGAATGGTTGTTGCGGGAACGGTTGCGGGAACGGTGGTTGTTGAAAACTCGGATTCGGAAAATATCCGTAGTGGTGTTGGCTTCGATCATAGTGTTGTTGAAAACTCGGGTTCGGAAAATATCTGTATGGTGGTATATTCGGGCGTACATTTGGGTTAGAGCCACTCGAACCGGATGTGTTTGCGGTTCCGAATAACATAAGATTGGTATAGGACATGTTATCCGGATTTGTGGATTGATTGTAGTCGGGATTTGGGTTTGAATTTGGGTTGAACATGGTGATGAAAGTTGTTAAAATGTTTTGAGAAAAGAGGATGAAGAATGGAAATGGTTTGGAAATGGGTTGATGAAGGTGTAGTATATATAGGAGGATGGGTTAGGTGGGTTAAAAAAAAAATAATAAAATTTGGCCGTTGAAGGGAGCGTGGGTTTGGTTTTTTTAATTTTTTTTTTTTTTGAAATCTGTCTGTTATAAAGCTAATTTAAAAAAAAAACTTTTTTTTTCCATATATAAACCGGTAGAGAAAAGGGAAAAGGAAAAGAAATTTGAGTGGGCCCCACGACAACTCGTTATCCGACGCAGAACGTCACGTTATAGGCGTTCAGGCGTTGTGGAGCTCCATAACGCCAGCCACGTAAGGCCGTTACGGATGGTCTAATTAGCTCCCAACACATTGCTCTTAGCATAGTTGTTAAATTCATATGATTCATGAGTCGACTCTAATGAGTCAAGTCAAAAATTCAAAAGATGAGGTAATTCGAACCCCGACTCTAAAATGGCATTTGACTCTTACAAGTTGTTTATTGACTCTTCCGAGTTGTGTGTGTCTTATACGAGTCTTGGGCCACTTGTACGAGTGTCGGTGTAGGGGACAAAAAATAAAAGAACAAAAAGAAAAAGAAATGAATATAATCTATTATTATAAATTAAAATTTTTGTGTTGATTGCATATCAACAATTTAATTATCTAACATCATCATGTTTTACTTCACATAAAGAACAAAAATCTTAAATAATAGTATACATATACATATAAATACATATATTTATTGTAAAATAATAACTTTTACAAGTCGAGTCGAGTCACAAGTTACAAATTGAAAATCGAGATTTCGAATCACGAATCGAATCACAAGTTAACACTAAGTTAACACTAAGCAGCTACGTACACACTTGATACAAAATTAATGATGTACACGTACAAGATATGTGAACAAAATCAGACACACACTTTACACAAAAACGTACGGGACATTTTCCCCCCAAATGGTGCTCTGTGTCTATTATTTTTGTTTTTATATTTTAAGACTATGACACTTATATCACCGGCCTTATTGACACTGCTTTAGATCTTCAAATGGAAGGGTATGTAGACCGGGCTTCGCTATGGTTTGTTGGATGTTATCTTTGACTCAACTAATTTTATCAATTACATATTACATTCTAACGTTGATGTAACAAATATTATCATTTAAGCTTAATCAAAGTAGAAAGAATCAAACAAAACTGAAAGAAAGTAAAACAATGAAAAATTATAAAGTCTTTATTTTAAAGGTGGCATCGCAGCAAGACAATCGAACATTTAAAAAGTTGTAAATTTGAATTTCACTTGAAACTAATTATATAATTATAATTATAATTATAATTATAATTATAATTATATATACGTATTATGGTTAAATGCTAGTAAATCTGATCAGAAAACAATAAACTATACTCATAAGGTTAAAAAGTTCTTGTTATGTATATATATGTTAACACGTACTCATTCATAATTAGTTGCACTGTAATAATAATAATTAATTGGATATAGTAAATTAGTAATAGTTAGTTATTATTTTGAGATTATATTACATAATCAAACTTAATAAAATATAAAGTATTTATTTTATAAGTAAAATCACATTATGTAAACGCTTACCTTAATTTTGTAAGCTGGGTACTAAAAGTATAAACTACTAAAAATAAAAAAATAAAATGGAACGTGAGAATTCGAACATGCATGTGCCAATAGTACAAGACCCCCGCCCAACATATTTGACTAACTCAACTTTACCAGCTAAGCTATGTGTTGGTTTGATTAAAATTGTCGCATAAATAATGTATCCTTAAATATATTTCGTTAAAAAGTCTATAATATCGACAAAGTTTAACGAACGAAACGACAACGATGACTCCGGTTGATAGTATATTTAGTAATATCGCATGACCAAGACAATCGTTTAGTGTTATGCTGAAATTTGAACCAATCTAGAACATATTAGGGTCATGCACATATGGTGGATGTTATAATCAGCAGTATCAAACGAGAGATTTAACATTTTCGAGAAGCAAACTCAGACGTACTAATTTTTGTCGTTTATTCCATTAAACTAGCTAGGTTCTTGAAATACCTAATCCATACAAATGAAATTAGCATTATTTACACAAAAAATATCTAAATTTCGACAATCCCGACGAACCAACCCACACACACCGTCTTAAAACCATCACATGAAAGGTAAATTAATTAAGATCACCTAGCGACCCGTTCAGATGTCAGAGGATGGCCCAACCTATTTATCCAACAACACCAAAGAGTTTTTTCTACTAAATTATGTTTCTCTTTGCGGATAATAACTCATATCTGAAATCAACTAAGCTACACGCTATCACTAACTTCAACTCCACTTGAATGTCACTCCATATGACATCCGATGAATTAAGCTACCACGAATAAGTCTCCACCCATGTTCCACTTCATGTTAATTTATTAGGTTTTATGATTCTTCACGTTAAGTCATTAGTCTTAAAATATTAAGAGATTGTTTAACACACGCGAAAATTACGTTGAATTAATATATCGTTGTACGTAGTTGACCTTTCTTCTATTCAAGTAAACGCGTAAGCCCGTTAACCATGACGTACGATATCAAAAATTATTCGATGACACCCTAGCTCCGATCCCGGCTCCCTCCCTCAAATGAGAATTCATACGGTTGGCTTTAGTTGTCAACTTGTAAGATGCGTGAAATAATAATGTTCAATTTGTTAGAGTATACAAATCAGATATATACAAATTGTCACACAATTGTGGAAGCGAATAAACATGTATATGTAATTAGTTAAGATAGAATTGTACCTTTTAGCAAAGCTCCAATAAAACTATAATTAAATAGTTTAGGATTTAAAGTAAAATCTCTCTACGATCGCACACACGACAGCAGCTCAATCCGTATGCTAGTACTCCGTTCACACACCCCACAACCTTTATTTTGGTCAAACCACACAAAAGGACGAAAACCAAAGAAACCCTTTGGTTTCGTACGTACAAGAGAGAAAAAGAGATTATTAATTTTCTTATTTTTTCCAGGGTTAATTACCTCTCTATTTATAGGGTGTAGATAACTTGGAAAATAAGTTTAAGGTTTATCTCAAACCCATGGGCCAGCCTCGTAAGGTTTTCTGGAATGTTCCAGAATTCTTCAAGTTTACTAATTACATTTAAGTCCCTCTCCTTTTAATAAACGTACAATTAACATTTTAATAAACGTTTATTTATTATTTCTTGAACGGATTAATTAATATATCTCACATTTATATTAATTAATTATATTGAGTATAAGTGTCAATACGTGTGACCCCGTAGGCTTAAATATTTATGGACATGCATTTATTTATTACGTGGTCATATCCCAACAGCTCCCACTTGAGCATGTCAAATTAAGGCAATAACATTGGTAAGCGTCTAGCAACACGCCAATACTCCCAGAAATGTTTAAGTATAGTTTCTCAAAGTATATTCTAGTTTTCATAAAACAAATGATTTAACGTTTACTATCCCTTTGTTTCAGATACCTTGTTAAATATGGATATGGATCAATGTCATTCCATGATTTAACGATTATGTTTCTCATTCCTTTAATTTATCAAGATTACCAAATCAATCGAGACACATCTGGATTGCACTTGGGTACGGTCGTACATACATCTTAATTAATTCTAATGAGGGGCCCAGTGGTATCATACTTCAATAGCTAGTTGAAGGAACAAATCCTATCTTGACTACACGTGTTAGTCATGTACTTCACTATACTTCTGAAAATAGCCCTTTATTACTACCTTATTCAGGATAGCTAGAACTATATCAAGAAGATGCAATCCATACATGCAAGACCTACTTGCATCTCAAGTCTAAGGATGAGTAAAGCAACCATTTACAAGTTTCACTTGATGACGCCGATCCATAAAGTGATAACTTGTCAGTTGGGGTAGTCCGATATGCATCTCATGGATATCATGTGAGTTTGGAGGGACCATCCATACCAATCACTCAGATTTATCTTAGTTTAACTATATTCCCACATAGTTAACCGATAATGGACGTTTTAGAGTAATTTAAGAACTATTCAAGAATTTAAACATGCAAATTTAGGATACAATTAATTATTTAATGAAAACGAACATACCAAGTACTTCAATTCATTTATTGTATAATAATTGTTTTACATCCTTTATCCAAATACTAAAACACAGAGTTACATGAAATAACTAGCAAAACAAAGTCCTATGCCCTCGGCATGTTGATTAAGCTTTCCCTTAGGTAAAGCCTTCGTAAAGGGATCAGCTAGATTATCATCTGTGTGAACTTTGAGTAGATTGATTTCACCTAATTCGATCTGCTCTCGAACATAGTGATATCTTCTAGGATAATGTCTGGCCCCTTTCTGAACTCCAGGTTCATTGGCAATGATAATTGCTCCTGAGTTATCGCAGTATAACTCCATGAGGTTTTTATTTGTAGGTACCACGTCAAGCCCAGAAACAAACTTTCTAATCCAGACAGCTTCCATCGCAGCTTCCGAAGATGCTATGTACTCTGCTTCAGTTGCAGACATGGCAGTTGTGGATTGCTTCTTGCTCTTCCAATCCACTGCACCTCCATTCAAGATGAAGATGTATCCTGTCTGAGACTTCATATCGTCTCTATCGGTCTGAAATCCAGCATCACAATATCCAGTCACTTTGAGCTCAGCTTCAGGATTTCCACCATAAACAAGGAACATATCTCGAGTAGCTCTCAGGTACTTGAGAATATTTTTCACAGCAGTCCAGTGACTTTCACCTGGATTCTGTTGAAATCGGCTGGTTATGTTCTGTGCGAATGCCACATCAGGTCTAGTGCATCTAACCGCATACATAATAGATCCCACAACCGAAGCATAAGGAACCCTTTGCATACGCTCCACCTCAGCAGGTGTAGAAGCACACTGTTTGCTACTTAAGTCAAGTCTCTCTTGCATCGAAACATTTCCATGCTTAGAATTCTCCATCTTAAATCTCTTTAAGATCTTATCAATATAAGCACTTTGAATTAGTCCAATTAACCGCTTATTTCTATCTCTATAGATCTTAATTCCCAGAATAAATGCTGCTTCTCCCAAGTCTTTCATAGCGAAACACTTTCCAAGGTAGGATTTTACATCTTGTAACATTGGAATGTGATTTCATATGATCAATATGTCATCAACATATAAGACAAGAAAAGTAACATTACTCCCACTAGCTTTTTGATATACACATGGCTCATCAGGGTTTTGAGTGAATCCAAACTTTTTGATTTCCTCATCAAACCTCTTGTTCCAGCTTCTTGATGCTTGCTTTAGTCCATAAATGGATCTTTGAAGCTTGCACACTTTGCTGGGATGTTTTGGATCAATAAAACCTTCAGGTTGAACCATATAGACATCCTCGTCTAAGTAACCATTCAAGAAGGTAGTCTTGACATCCATTTGCCAAATCTCATAGTCATAGTATGCTGCTATGGCTAAGAGAATCCTAATAGCCCTAATGTCCGCTACAGGAGAGAAGGTTTCATCATAGTCAACTCCGTAGACTTGAGTATAACCCTTCGCTACGAGACGAGCTTTATAGGTGTGTACATTTCCATCCATGTCGGTCTTCTTCTTGAAGAGCCACTTGCAGCCAACGGTTTTAGCATTAGGTGGAAGATCAACCAAGCGCCAGACTTGATTATCTTTCATGGATTTCATTTCCACATTCGCAGCTTCAAGCCATTTTTTAGATTCTGGATCTGATAATGCAGCTTTGAAATTAGGAGGTTCATTAAGATCCCCTAACATGTGCTCCTCAGTTTCTACATTTAGACACAACTTTTCGAGAGCACGTATTGTCCTTGCGGACCTACGAATTGGAACAACATCGACTTGAGGTTCAACACTTTGACCACTTTCCCCCCCAAGTTGATGTTCGCTAGTGTTTTTAGAAGGTGATTCATCTTCCTCTTGATTCTCATCAAGTTCTACTACCCTCCCACCGTTTTCTTGAGCTATGAGATTCTTTTCAAAGAACTCAGCATATCGAGCAACTTTAACAGTATTTTCAGAAGGATTGTAGAAGTAGTAACCCATTGTTTCCTTTGGGTATCCTACAAAGATGCACTTAATAGATCTTTGCTCGAGTTTGTCAGGCGTATCCCGCTTCACAAGCGCCTCACATCCCCAGACCTTTAAGTAAGACAAATTAGGGACCTTTTTGGTTGGAACCATATTCAAAATACGTACAGCAGATTCAAGAGCATAATCCCTAAATGATAATGGGAGAGTTGTAAGGTTCATCATGGATCTTACCATGTCTAACAGGGTTCGATTCCTCCTCTCAGACACTCCATTGTGTTGTGGTGTGTATGGAGGAGTCAGCTGTTGGATAATTCCACACGCTTTCTGATAATCCTTAAACTCTTGGCTTAAGTATTCACCACCCCGATCCGAACGAAGGATCTTGATGGTCTTACCGAGTTGATTTTCTACTTCACTCTTAAACACTTTAAATGTTTCAAAGACTTCATGTTTATGTTTAAGCAAGTAAACATAACCATAACGACTGAAATCATCAGTAAAAGTGATGAAGTAACTAGCACCTTGTCTTGACACATGTCTAAATGGACCACAAACATCCGTATGTATGATTCCAAGTAGATCTTCAACCCTTTGCGTTTGATGCGAAAAGGATTTCCTTGTCATCTTGCCAGAAACACAAGATACGCATTTATCAAAGGATTCATCATCATTTGATTTTAAGAGCCCTTCACGTTGAAGTCTTTCAATGCGTTTCTTGCCAATGTGAGCAAGACGACAATGCCAAAGATAGGTAGAGTCCAAGTTAGTCTTGGCTCTCTTATTGCTAACAGCATACATAGAATTAACTTTTGAAACACGATCATGCATATTTCATAAATACCATCAAAAGGAATAGCATTAAAATAATGAACATTATTCTTAGAAACTGAGATACCATAATCATTAAAAACATTGATAAATCCATTATCTTTCAAAAGTGAAAATGAAACAACACCTCTAGTAATAGTAGGTGCATAATGACAATTGTCTAATATAATAACTAAGCCCGAAGGCAAAACTAAGTCAAAACTTCCAATAGCTTCTACAGCAGCACGTACCCCATTGCCCACGTACAAGTAGAGAGCCCCATGTTTCAGTTTCTTCTTTCCTCTAAATCCCTGCAGGGTATTACAAATGTGAGTACCACAATCAGTGTCATATACCCAGGATTTTGAATTAGAGAAAGAATATAATTCTATTGTGAAGATACCTGAAGGTCCGGTCTGGCCGGCTTGCTTCTTCTTCTTTTTCATCAACTCAGCAAGATAGGCAGGACAATTCCTTCTCCAGTGACCCACTTCTTTGCAGTGGTGACACGCCTCATCCTTAGCCGGATGCTCTTTCTTTGCTGGTGGGGTTTTCTTAGGTTTAGGGACAAAAGCACCTTGCTTTCCCTTACCCTTAGACTTTCCCTTAGTTTGCGGTTTATTGTCTTTCTGGATCTTGCCACTTCTAATCGCTAGGACTTGTGGGTTAGCCGGTTTCTTTGGAAGACCCTTCTCATACTCAATGAGCATGGCATGAAGTTCAGCTACAGTCTTGCCCATGCTGTGCATATTGTAGTTGCGCACAAAACCCTCAAAATCCTTGGAAAGGGAATTGAGAATCATACCAACAGCAATAGGCAGAGGATAAGTGTACTGAAGTCTTTCCAATTGATCCAGATAGCTCTTCATTTTTAGCACATGTGAGCTAACTGGAGTGCCTGCTTCATGTTTGCAAGCATGGAGTGATTGGATCAAATCAAATAGTTCGACTCCAGCTTGTTTTTCAAACATTGATTTAAGCTCTGTAATCATGTCAAATGGACTATGACTTTCAAATTGCTTTTGAAGTTCGGGAGTCATGTTACCGAGCATCAAACAAGCAACTTCATTATGACGGTCATAAAGAGCATTCCAGCATGTTTCATCCCATCTTATGCCACGGGCTTAAGGATCTCACCGCTTAACTTACTTTAAGTCGTCCAATTAAGAACTGTAAATAGTCCACCACCGTCTCACGATGAGTGATAATTTACCTTGGATACAATTCACCTACGTCTCACGCAGAGCAAAAAGCAAGTACAAGTGTTCTTACAAATTGGATGGTAAATGACTTAATTTGAATGGGTAATAATTTGATAATGTGTATCAAATATGTACGAAGAAGCATGCACACATCTTCGTATCATAGATTTTAATAAAAAATTTCCAGTTAATCCACTTATTAACGTGCGTCAAGATGTCTAATTTAATATTCATATTAAATTAGAGATTGCACTTTTATTAAAATTGACGATTCAACATGTTTTAAACCTTTTCGGCCATGTACAAGAGAGGCCATGAAGAGGCCAGAGGAGGGGATAGGATCTTTACATCGTTTATCCAACCCGTCATCTTAGACATCAAGCCGAAGATACCTCTCTTATACAAGCTCCTAGTCGTGGTTTAAAACAAATTATTAACTTGCAAATCTCGTCGTGGGAGAAAATTACAGTATGTGAGCCCAACCCGAGTTGACAATAAAATTTGCAAGAAAATAATAAATCTTATTTCATAGTTATTAGTCCAGTTTATTTTTTCATAAAACCATTTTGCTTTGTAAGTTACAATAAAATAAGAAAAATTAATAAACTACTAAAATTATTAAATATTAAACAATTAACAATTAATATTCATGCAACATTTGGTGAATGAACCTAAACATGACCAACTAGAGACAACTTGTCAATTAAACAATTTTAAACAAGTAACACATAATTATCACTATTAACAATTAATTTTAACTAGCATATCATGTAAAAGTGATATCCATGATAAATTATGCATGAATTTCATGGATGTACTTTATCTAGCCAATTTGAAGTACATTAATAATAACAAAACAATTTTCATTAACCATGTTATTATTCATTCATTCTTGTTAAACATCAAATTTGCAAGGGGTTTGAAAAGTTTAACACCTTTACTATAAAGTTTAATTTATATAAAAAAAATGTCTTTGTCAAGTCGACTAGATCCTACTGGACCAAAAGAAAAAAAATACAATTTTTTTTTTCTTTCTTGTTTTACGGCTTGATCCCATCACCAAACCAAAAAAACAATTTCTTTTTCTTCTTCTGTACGTTGACTTGGATCCATCCAATAATAAACATTAATTATATTTTCTTTTTCTCTGTACTTCTTGTTTGTCGACTAGTAGCCACAAAACCAAAAAAAAAAACATTTTTTTTTCTTTTTCTCTTATTTGTTCGTCGACTAGTATACCCTCACAACCAAAACAATTTTTTTCTTTGGCGAGCCGAACCAAAACAAAACATACCCCCACCAAATTTGATGTTTAACAGATCTAACTAATTACAACACATACGTGTGGCTCTGATACCACCGTTAAAATATACAAATCAGATATATACAAATTGTCACACAATTACGGAAGCGAATAAACATGTATATGTAATTAGTTAAGATAGAATTGTACCTTTTAGCAAAGCTCCAATAAAACTATAATTAAATAGTTTAGGATTTAAAGTAAAATCTCTCTACGATCGCACACACGACAGCAGCTCAATCCGTATGCTAGTACTCCGTTCACACACCCCACAACCTTTATTTTGGTCAAACCACACAAAAGGACGAAAACCAAAGAAACCCTTTGGTTTCGTACGTACAAGAGAGAAAAAGAGATTATTAATTTTCTTATTTTTTCCAGGGTTAATTACCTCTCTATTTATAGGGTGTAGATAACTTGGAAAATAAGTTTAGGGTTTATCTCAAACCCATGGGCCAGCCTCGTAAGGTTTTCTGGAATGTTCCAGAATTCTTCAAGTTTACTAATTACATTTAAGTCCCTCTCCTTTTAATAAACGTACAATTAACATTTTAATAAACGTTTATTTATTATTTCTTGAACGGATTAATTAATATATCTCACATTTATATTAATTAATTATATTGAGTATAAGTGTCAATACGTGTGACCCCGTAGGCTTAAATATTTATGGACATGCATTTATTTATTACGTGGTCATATCCCAATACAATTATGACTCACTCTGATGAGTGATGACAACCAGGTGAACTCCAAAAGAGTTGACCCGTTGACTTTACTTGGGATTCTAACCGGCATCTTAGTTTAAATATTGTATCATTATTAAACATTTATTTTATTAACGAAAACCACAGTATCAGGTGTTCATTAATGACTGCTGATAAATGCAACACATGTTTTGATTCAAGCATCAATTTTTGTGCTTTTTGATGCAATATGGTACAATCCTACAATGCGTACTTTTGTTGTATAAAACAAATAATTGTTGTATATACCAACACCCTTCATTAATTGATTTGAATTCAAAAACTGTTCAATCCAAATAGGTTTGGTTTAATTGGTTTCTAGTTATCTGGATTAGGTTCGATTCTTTGGTTTTAACCAATATTATAACCGGTTTTTGGTTCGGATTTGAATTCGAAAACTTCAATTTGAACCCCACCCAAAAATCCGATATAGTAGTCAATAAGCTTGTTTTTATATATGATGGATTTATAAATCTATCAAACACTTCTTATTTTTTTAAAATATCTCCTTTATCATTGTATTCATTTTACTTGTAATGTATTTTTATTTATCAACTTATACGTCCATTGTTATAGTTCACTTAAAAATTTAAGTTAATCTACATTTTTTTTTATTTCAATCGAAGTCGATAACCACTAATAAGACAATGAGTATTAAATGATTAAACTGAAAAATTCATGAAATCTCTGTTAACAGAAGCACTTAGGACTTTTGTTAAGGCTTTCGAACATGCAAAAAGAATTTGTACCTTTACCAAAATCCAGGGATCAATATAATTTCAAGGGAAGACAAAAAGTTAGTTATAGTTAGGGTACAATATTTAATGCATGTATGAAGGTGTTAACGAAAGCTTTAAGAGCTTCTGTTATCAAATCCATATTATTATGAGTAACTTATACTACCATTCGCTGAAAAGATTTGGGTTATTTTATTAGTATTCTTAACCTTCATCATAAGTTCGGATTTACAGGCCCCAAACCAACAATTAACCCGATTGTTATTTGTTGTTTTGGATTGGGTTTGTGTACTTTCGGTTTGTGTATTAAGTGGTTTTACTTTTTTCAAAAACCGAACAAACCAAATTGAAAAATTCCACTAAACCGAAATCCGGCCGTTTGAACACCCCTTACACCATATCGAAATATCGTATCATGAAATCATAGAGCATTTGGTTTGATGGTACGGGAGAAATTCATCAATCAAATTGTTACATGTCAAAATATCTCTTGAGACATCGAATACTATCCTATAGACCGATCAGCTAGTCGTGATGAAATTTCGATTCCATATAACGTCGGTGTAAAAGTCTTGTAATTATTATATAGCTGAAAAGACTTTAAGATTATAAAATCAAATAGACAAAAATAAATAAATAAATAAAATAAAATAAATAGACAAATAGCTTAGTATACTACTCGTATTACTCAATAGTGTTGTACGTCTGTCAGGCGTCACTTAATTATATCGTGGTTACAGTAACATGCCAACCGCTAACATGATATTTAATTTGAGAAAGTCATGTAACACTTAATTATATCATGGTTACAGTAACTTGCCAACGGCTAACAATATTTTAATTTGAGAAAGTCATGTAACAAAGAGATGGGCGTTGCTGTCGCATAAATATTAAATCCTATCCTATCCTATAGTATATGATGATGATGATAGCTGGTTTCTCCGTATAGTATATCATACCTACTCCTTAAGTATTTCTAACTCATTCATTGTTTTTGTACTTCTTACTTTTCACTTGATAAACATAATCATGACCTCTACTACTACTACTACAGTTACAGAGTTCGCTCACTTAAAAATTCCACTTGCAGAAATATCAGAGGCCACCAACAACTTTGCTGAAAAAAATATCATCGGGAGAGGTGATTTTGGGAACGTTTACAAGGGTAAACTCAAGCGTGATGGGAAGTTGATAAAATTTTCTGCGCGGAGGTTGGATCGAAAGCGTGGGCTAGGAGACGTTGAGTTTTGGACCGAGATCTCAGTGCTTTCTAGTCTCCGGGATATGAACCGCATAGTCCATATAATTGGGTTTTGCAATGAGAAAGGTGAGAGAATCATCGTAAATGAGCATTATGCCAAGGGAAGTCTCTTGGCGTATCTAAGCAACCCAATCCTCACATGGGATCGGAGATTCGCTTTATCTTTTAAAATTGTGCGTGCAATATCCCACATTCATGATATTGAGGGTCACGGTTATGAAATTATACATCGTAACATTAGCAGCTCCACAATTTTATTAGATGATCATTGGAACCCGAGGTTATCGGGCTTTGAATTTTCCATCAAACGATCTGCAGATCGAACGGACCAAGTTTACGTTTGTGAGGCTTTAGGGACAAAAGGTTACATCGACCCAGCAATCGAAAAGAGTGGAGGTGTGACGGTAAAGTCGGATATCTACTCATTGGGCGTAGTTCTATTTGAGATCTTGTGCGGGAGGAAAGCATACCAAGACAATGAGTTGCTAGTTCCAATGGTCAAATTTCATTTTGATAAAGGAACTCTTCTAGATATAGTCCATCCTAACCTGCAAAATCCAACAAAGAACCCTGACGCATTCAAACTTTTATCAGAAATAGCGTATCATTGCTTGGAAGAGGATCCATCAATTCGCCCAAGTCTCGAAAAGATTGAAAGGATAGTTTGGAGGGCAATGTTAACAACGTCGGTAAGAGGATCCTGTCATTTTGGTTTTTAATTTTTTCCTTTCGATCATCAAAACTGCCATATCTTGCTGAGTTCGCTAAATAGTAGTTCTATAATTTTTTAAAAATTGGTAAGTCAAATTATTAGAGTTATAGATTTTCTATATTATAAGTTAACAGTTTTTATGTATAAATGATTAAAATATATTATGTCATTTTATTGAGTATAAATTATATATATATTTTAGTCGGTTTTAATTTGAGGGTAATAATAAATTTTTCATTTTACATAAATTCGAAAGGTCTAAATATAGGAAAACTTAAATAATTATAAATGTAGTTATTATATAATAAAAGAATATATATATAAAGATATAGTGTAGACATGACAAAAATTTGTAGATACATTTTCGACATTCACTAATTTATATCAAAATAATTATAATCAACGACTTATAATTGATTACAATATGTTATTTAACTAGATATGTAGCAAAAGAAATCAAATGAATTTGGAGTTACATATTTTGTAACCGAAATTGAATATGATATATTGACCTATATTATTAATTTCATTAATAAAGTGTTTAAATTAAATACCAAAAGGCTAGAATAGTCATTTGTTAGTTCTCTTTTATACGACTATTATCCAAACTTTTTATTATACGTGGATAGATATGTTAATTGCATTAATAAAGCGTTAAAGTTGAATAAAATACCAAAAGGGTAGAATATTGTTATTATTTTTACCATTAAATATTAACCAAAATTTATGCTAAAAGAATATATCACGGATGATTTTTTTTAAGTCATAACATCAATTGATGAATATTAATAACTTTATAAATTTTATATTTATCAATTGGTGTTATAACCCTTAAAAAAATTCATCAAGAAATGTTAACAGTCACAGTATCGGTTATATCGACATGTATTAAGATTCACTCATTTCTTTTATATTTGAATTAACGAAGTTAAAATAGTTCGTAATAAATGTTAATGATTCCCCCTACACACAAGAAAATGGTTCCCTCTGGATCATATATCAACGCAATCGTATCCGAAAATTTATTATCTACTGATAGTTTATATCAGTTATATAAGTTTCAAAACAATTATTTATTTTTAGGATTATATATTTTGAAGCCGAAAATATTGATGATGCATTAAATTTAATAATTAATTGTACGTATTCAAGTGTTAAATATTGCATTTCAATTATAAAATAATAAAGAAGTGGAGAGTATAATAGTCATTTATTATTACTCCATTCTAAATTATTTTTAAAATGTACTTATTCAAGTGGAGAGTATAAAATGTACTTATTCAAGTGTCCATTTTCTCTGTCCATTCTTCTCAATTTTGAAGTAGTTTTTTAGATTTTTAATCGAACTCCCCATATGTAAACTTGTATCGCTTTTTGGTTTATATTAAGAGCATCTTTGATGTGTGGAGCAATTGTATCTTTACTAAAAGCATCTCTAATGTGTGCATAGGTTGTTAAGATCGAAATCTTACATAAGATTATTTTCGTCTTTGTAAAATCAGAATCGTAAGATAGAATCGGGATTGTAAGATCTTAGCTATAGTTTAATACATTTGTGTTATAATACATCTAGAAGACCAAATGCATGACGAATTAATTAAAAAATTTATGGTTTAAACACTATAATAGTAATTCAATACTACTCATAAGAACTTGAGTTACTATATTTTCTTAATAAAGATATAATTTTTTACGTGTTAAACTATTATAGTTGAAGAATTGAATAATTTTACATGTATTAATTGACTAAATGATAAGCACATTAGCCTTTTATTGTACAAAAATCAACATATATATAATTTGTTGATTAATTATTTCACGTCAAGTATGATAGGACTAGATCGAGATCGTAAGATCCTGTGCTCATAATTGACATAAGATCGCGATCCAATATGAGCCTATGATTTGCTATAGTCTAATGCATTTGTGTTATAATACATCTCAAAGATCAAATGTATGACGAATTAATTAATTTTTTTTACGGTTTCACTCAAATATAGATTTAAATTCAGTTAAAATAAATATCAAAAGATTAAGTTATTCGGTTATTTTATGCCTAATCTACCAAAACATCTCATCATATTTTTTATTATTTAATATTAATTTATTTATTATTTACGTGATTAATTGGTAAAGGATACATTGGATACCCTTTACTTTATTATTACTAATATAATAATAGTTATATTATATTAATTATTTTTATTGCTATTACTATTACAACTCTATAATAATAGAAACAAAATAAAAATATCTAATATGATAAAACTTAGAACATATTTACAGTGAACAAACATAATAAATAAAAATATTTAATATAATAAAACTTGAAACATATTTACAATGAACGGAGAAAAGGTTTATTTGATACAATCAATCTCTTAATTAGTCATTCACAATTAACAGTATACGTATTCATTTTAATTACATTCATGGGTTCAAAAGTGTATATCTATCTATCTATCTATACATATAAGACAAGAATAAGGTTTAAATAAGTACATCATTTTTTGATGATAATGAGGGAACCTACAAGATCTTTCAAACGGTCAGTTGAAAAAATAAAACTCAGCGTTTTATTCTTTTTGATTAGAGATGTGACAAGGTATATTTTCGACGAACTTTTTTTTCTTTTATTTTTTGGTGGGTTTTGAAAACGAGTAACACATGTGTTAAAAGCTGGTAACACGTGTGTTACCAGCATGTAACACATGTATTACCAGCTTCTAACACATGTGTTACCAGCAACTAACACATGTGTTACCAACTTCTAACACATGCGTTATCAGCAACTAACACATGTGTTACTAATTTTGTAAAAACAAAAAAAAAATATCGAAAGTGTACCTTGTGAGATGGCAAATCAAAGAGAAAAAAATGATGATTTTTATGGTGTAATTTTTATGATTTTTCGACTTATCATTGGGAGATATTTAAGTTTTAAAAACGCGGAGGAAAGTGGATTTTGTAACACATAACACGTTCTGGTTGGTTACTCTATTTTCATCAAAAAATCTCATTCTCATTTGAACCTCGCCCTATAAAACAAAGATTTTACCTTCATTTTTGGACATGTCACATCATAACATTTACTTTCTTTAGAGCCCCCTAACTTGCCACATAAAAAAGATTCATTTTTTAATCCATATCTTATATCTTGCAATTAACAAATATTATTATCATCAATTAACATATTTTAAGAAAATTAGTTTTAATAAAGATATTTAAAATTGATTATTTTCTGTACATTTTGGTATATATTACTATTGTATTTCAGTAATAAATTTTAAACTTTCAACAATATTAAGATACAGTTGAAAACCTAAAAAGATATGATTAATTTTTATTTTTTTAATTATCTTACATTGCATAGGCTCAACAAATATACTAACACTTAACATAATAACTTACAAAAAAATTTAATTATATTATGTATTCAAACATAAACATAATAACATACACACTAATTCAATGGTATTATATATATGGTCGTGCATCGCACGAGCTCAATGATTAGTTTTTATATATAAAATAAAGTTTTTCAATTAACTATTAGAGCGTATTATTTTAATTAACTATTACGTGTTATTAATTTACAAACTCTTGAACATTGTTTGCAAAGAAGTTTGGTTTATAAGTTTATGCTGAAAAGTAAATGAATGATATATATGAAAAATATTGAAGTAAACGTAAATAATTTGTTAACATCATAAATTAATTGTCATATCGATAACACTGATTATATGTCCATTAATATATTCAACTACTTACAAATTACTATATAACTACACCTTTTAAATGGTCATGCATTTCACGGGCTCAATGCCTAGTTATTAAAGTTTGTAATGCTAAATGAAAATTGCATTAGCCATGTTTACACACAAAAATTGATACCCAAAAATGAAAATTATTAACCAATCAAATGTTTAATATATTTGATGAAATATAACAACAAGGTAACACACTTGGTTATTACTATGAGACTGTTATAAAACTCTATATTAATAAAAGAAATTACATTAACCTTATACAAAGACAGGTTTATAATCCCATATTAATAAAAGAAAATTTGTACATTGTACAACAAAATTGGATTTCGTATTCAATTTACATTACTTGTGTTTAGACACGGGTTTTTAACTAGTAATATAATAAGTAAAACATGAATCTATCCAAAAAATTACTATATAATATATTTTTACGAGCACTGCATATAAACTGTGATGAGCATTACCAATTTCTTTTTTACTATTTAATTAATAATAAATTATTTATTATACGAGTGCTCCATAAAAACTATGATGAGCATTAGGAATAGCTAAATTGTGTCCTTCACAAAAGTAGTTATCATACGTTATGTACTTATATATAAAATAATTTTTAATCTTAAATTCTTATAAAACATTTAGCCATGTAGCTTCAATACTTATTGGAACATCAAAAATTACCTTTATATCTCTCTCACTAATTAGTAAGTACTTAGATATGGTAACTAACAAGATTAAATCAATTTATATCAATTTACTTATTGTAATTTATACACCACACCTTCACATTCTTATCATATCATATCTATGTCTATATTCACGATTGAACTAAAATTAATAATATAATAATTTTTATGGACTTTCGATCATCATTATTATTATTTATTATTATTATTATTATTATTATTATTATTATTATTATTATTATAATAATAATAACATAAACTATTAAATTAAAGTGACAAATAATAATAATAATAATAATAATAATAATAATAATAATAATAATAATAATAATAATAATAATAATAATAATAATAATAATAATAATAATAAATAACATTTATGTGATATTATTTATATTACTGTACAATTATGTGATATTTTTTATTTATATAAAAGATTATTCTTGAATAAAATAAAGAGTATTAAGCTAAATGAAACGTTTAAAATACATTGTTTGATTATGTGTTTTAATTAATTTAAAAGGATTTAGTTAAAAGATTTAATGCAACACATTTAGCGTATTATTTTTAGTGCGGACATATCTCATAAAGATTCTCATTTTGCATTAAAATAATGTAATATACCACACTATTTTAATGCATACATTGAACATGTCCTAACACATTTGTTTCATCACTAGTAACTAACATTTATCAATACAAATAAGAAAAAAATGATAATAAATATTAATAACAATTGATACTAAAAAAATTTCAAACATCATTGATGAATGTTTCTGTAGTTTAAATATTAATTGATTAATGTCAGATAATAAAACATGTTAACATCCACAATGATTGAACGTTAGCAAAAATGAATATAAAGTTGACAAATGTTATCAATAACGTGTATTAGACTAATATTTTAATGATAAAATTTAAGTGATAAACTCATCGTCACTAACCTACGAACTATTGCACAGGCCCCACTTTGAGAGGGCCTTAAAATTAAGAAATCCATTTATATATATTGGTCCATTTAAGCAAAGTTAGGATGCACTATGATAAATATTACACTTCCTTCTTTCCTCAAAAAAATATTTCCCTTTTGAAGCCTCCATATATATATATATATATATATATATATATATATATATTGGAGAAAGATTCTTAGTAGAAGAAGAGGGAGAAATAATCTAGACCTTTAATTTCACAAATCAACAATCTAAAATATTTGATGGCAAAAATTGTAATTTTTATTAGATATTTAAAGATAGAAGGGCATAAGAGTACTTTTAGAAGCATTTATAAAAAGCCCCTCCGTATATGCATTTAAAAGTTGACTGGATTTTCTTTGGTAGTGCAGCAACAATTTAGGAAATTAGTTGCTATAAATATGTTGACCAAATTCAATAACCGATTGCATCCCTTTGACGCTTTTTATTTACGTGTTCATCTTTTTTTTTTCTTACGTAGTTACTCAACATTAGTTATTTATTTCTGAATCATGTTTATCTTTACACATAATTGAACCACAGTAAGTGTTTGTTAAAAAGTTTAAATTTTAATTTTGTTATTTATATCAATTAGTGAATCATAGTATGTATACATTGAATCGAAGTATAATTTTCCAAATCTTAGTAATAAAATCTTGAATAAACTATTATTTGATAAACCATGTGTACAGCCTATTAAAAAGAAATGAAAAGTATGTTACTTGAATTCACAATATGCTACTGAATCAACATAAAAAATTATAAATCATGTTGATAAATTTGATGATTGATTCATAATACTTTCTATTATTTTTCATAATTTTGACCTTAAAATCAAAACAATTACTACCACATGTTTTGCATCTTTGAAAGCGAAAACGGATACATAATCAAAAGCTTCATTAAACTAATTAATGAATCACTACTATAGACTTGTGAATCGTTACTATAACTTTATTGAATCATTACTATAAACCTATGAATCATAACTATTATTTAATGAATCCATATTATAATATGTAACAAATTAGTGAATCATTATTAATAGGTGAAACATCCAAAAATGACCAAGTATCAGCTAATTATAATAAAAATGCTTATGTTATCACCAAAAATACCACTACCAACATTTGAATAATCTTTTTTTTATTATTATTTTAATATCATAAATATCATAAATAAGAGGAACATTAGGAGAGCTATTAAAATTCTAAAAAAAATAAGAATAAACAAATGTATATAATAATATGAGACTTGTAAAGTAACATCTCATACCGTCTTTCGTCGGTTAGGGTTCAATACCGTCTAGGACGGTGTATGGGGAGGTATAGATGTAGACAGCCTTACCTCTACCCTAAGGTAGAGAGGTTGCTTAGAGTTCTACCTAAAGGTAGAAATGACCTCCGGCCTTTTGCAGAGGATGAGATTCGAACCCATGACCTCTTGTTCAAAGGCAAGGGACTCAGCCATTAATCCAACCCTGCTGCTTTTATAATAATATGAGACTTGAGATTCACTAAAAAGAAATATACGTTTAAAACATGTGAATGAAAGAGGGTCATGCAACAACCATATTGTTAACTTTTGATTGAAATTTGCTTGTGATAATCGGTGTACGAAATCTGAATTTTAACTAAAATGGGTATGTAATCGAAACTGGCAATGCAATCTGTTTATTTATTAGTGTATCGAATTCGATTTTCTGATGAGAAAATTTGTGAAATTCAAAACTTATGAGATTGTATCTGCTATCATTTTTGTGAGTGGATATATGTAGTGGTATATGAATTTAGTGAAGAAAGAACTTTGTAGTGGAGGATGGGATGTAAAGTCGTCAATTGATTTCGGATAATAGTGGAAAAACAGTTGTGAAATAATGGAATGATTAATTAATTGATCATTTCAAGCAAATTACCATCATGCCCTTATTTGACCAAACTTTATAGATGGTTAAGATCTCTTCTCCCCTTCTCTCCTTAAATTTTCTTCTTGTTGGATCCCCTTACTATAATATATATATATATATATATATATATATATATATATATATATATATATATATATATATATATATGAAGTAACAAAATGGGAGAAGAAGGGAAACTATTCTCAACCATAAATTCTAGTCAACACAAAAGTCAATGTGATGGCAAACTTGTAAATAGTTTGAAATCAATTCCCAGACGTTAACGTTCATTTGAAAAGAATATAAATCAAAATTACAATTCAATATTTATAAATATTTTACCTATGAATATTAGCTTATATATGTTATTTTATGTTGATGAATGTTATAACATAACATATTACTGTATAATAGTGTATGTTAATTAACATTAAACTTAGATTAATTGTTGTAAATAATTTTAAATCAATTACAAATGAATAAACAAATACCCAACAACTAAAAATCATGATTTTAAAGTGAGAATCATCTAATTGAAGCTAGATACTTTAAGAAAATAAGTGAAAACCGTTAGATTCAATTAAAAAATATTGAAAATAAATTTAATGAAGAAAAATATAGAAACTCACAAAAAAATTGCAAAATCATTTAGTTGAGTACAAAATTGATATGCAAAATACAAAAAAATTTACTAAATACATAATTAGTTGAACAAATTTATGATTATTTTACGTTTTAAACAAAAAACTCTCGAATCTAAATGTTTCAGCCCATTAACATTCATTTGAGATGAATGTTAGTTAGAATTACAACTTAATATTCCTAAACATTCATTTATGATGAATATTAACTTTTATATGTTATTATATATCGATGATTTCAATGTATAAAAATGATTGTTAATATCTATTTTTTTGTCTTTAAGATTTATTTGTGATGAATATTAACTTGTATATGTTATTTTATATCGATGATTTCAATGTATAAAAACGATTGTTGATATCTATTTTTTTTAGTCTTTAAGATTTATTTGTGATTAATATTAACTTATTTGTGTTATTGGATGCTTATGAACATTATAACATTCATTTACAATGCATATTAACTAATATATGGTATATATGTTAATGAACATTATAACATTCATTTACGATGAATGATAACTCATATACATTCTTATATGGCATTAATGTTATTAAAATTTATAACGTTCATTTACAATGCATATTAACTAATATATGGTAATGGTATTATATATATTAACATTAATTTACGATGAACGTTAACTCATATACATTATTATACGGCATACATGTTATGTTATCAACTTCAATTAGGGGTGTTCATAATTATCCGAAACCGGAAAACCGAACCGAATATTGTAGAACCGTAGTGAATTTAAGGTTAACCGAACCAAAATTTTTTTATATTTCGGTTTCGGTTAACCGAACCGGTATAATTTCGGTTTTTCAGTTTCGGTTTAGGTTCACGATATTGACTCAACCGGTTAACCGAGAAACCGAAAAGATTTATTTTGCTATTTTAAATATGTGTTTATATATAGATATATGATAATATTACTAAATCTTTTCTAATTTATAATGCGATTCTTATAGTTTTGTATTTATGTTAGTACAAATGTTCACTTTTTTACATTTTTAGTAGTTAAATATTTGGTTTCGTGACTAACTTAGTTCAACGTTTATATATTCATGTTTTGTACCTAATGGAAAAGCTTTATGTTTATTGTTAAAATGATCAACGTGTTGAATTTATAATAAATATTCAACAAATGAGTGTGTATTTGTGTTTTGATATTTATATTTTAAGTGATTGGTAAATACAACCGGTTAATTTGGTTAACCGTATAACCGAACCGGAAAAGCAGGTTAACCGGTTAACCAAACTCTTCGGTTTCGGTTTAGGTTCAAGAAAATGACGAACCGGGGATCTGGTTAACCGGTCTTCGGTTAACCGATCTTCCGGTTAACCGTCCATGAACACCCCTAACTTTAATAGTGTATAATTAGCATTTATATAAGTTAATTATATTCATCACAAATGGATATTTAAGAATATTTATTGTAATTATGATTAATATGCATTTCAAATGAATATTAATGATCTGAGAATTCCTTAAATTTGGGAAATTCGATGAAAAATGACGACTATAATTCGATTATTACTTGTTTTTAAGATTTGTATGATGAAATTCATTTACTTTTATTGCTTTCATTAGCAAATTAAAATTTTCATAAAACCCAAAAGTTATACCAAAAGTTCATATTTTTGTCGAATCCAAGTTATGATGAATTGAAGATACGTATGAAAGCTATTGATGGATTCGAAAATTTACAATACTTTTGATTGATTAATCGTTGAATTAGATACTTTAATTTTTAATTTTCGATTAAAATTAATAAAATGGGTATCCTCGACGAATTGTAGAAGATGTGACAAAAAGAGTGGTTGAGATTTGCTTCCGTCTTTCCCCCAATTTTATAGTTTCTCTCCCAAACCTTCCATATTTATATGGAGTTGGTTCCATGGAGAAGACTATTTAGGGAGAGAAAAGGGAAAAAACAAACTGAATCAGTGTTTTATTACTATGATTCAAATTCTTATTATCTATAACTTTTGAATCAAAGATAATTAATAAAAGACTAAATCTTATTAATAATATATTGAACCAAAACAATAAAATATAGAATTATAGTAATAAAAATTTGAATCATAATAACAAAATAGTGATTTGTGGGTGGTGATATTTTCCCCAAGTTTTTTTTATAAATCCACTATACTTGTACATTAAACACTTGTACTGTATAAACAGTTACTGCACAGTTTTGATGGATTTATTAAAAAAAATTGGTGAAAATATCATCACCGTTCTTCTGTCCTTCAATTTCCATCTTTTTTATCCTCCTATTATGTATATATAGTGGAAGGATCCTGAGGGAAGTACTTTTTTTTTCTGGAATGGAGGAAGTGTAATATTGATCATGATGCATTTTAATTTTCACCAATACAAATGCCAAAAAATAAAAAAGTAAAAATTAATAAATGTTGATCAAAATCGATACTATAAATGTTAAGCTTCCTTGATAAATTATTTTTGTAAGCTATGACGTCAATGGTTGAATTTTATATCCAAAATCGTTAATATTCGTCGTGAAGAATGTTAACTTAACATTTATCACGATGAATGTTAACTTAACATTCATCACGATGAGTGTTAAATTAAATTAATGTTATTTTTTAACATTTATGGTGATGAATGTTAAGTTAATATTCACCACGATGAATATTAACGTATTCATAAACTAATGTTATGACTTATAATTGAATTTCACCTGTGAATATTATTCATAGCATCGATTTTGATTACTGTATATGAGTAAAATTAATTTTATCTTTAAATTTGTATTGCCGAAGAAGATGCTCCGTGATGAATATTACGCTTCTCTCATTCCCCTAAAAAAATGCTTCCATCTTGAACCATCCCATATATATATATATATATATATATATATATATATATATAGTAGTGATTAGCTCCATTCCGCAACAACATGTTCTTACTTAAACATTTAACGCAGCAGGATTATATCGACACCTGGAATGTGTACGATGCAACTGAAAATGCTGAATACGATTTTTGGAAGGTAAATTAACTGATCTTAACTTTTGGTAGGAATCTAATTTATTTATTTTTTCTTTAAGAGAAGAGAAAGGCTATACTCACTCAAATCTTACAAAAACAAATTCACAAAATGGTATGATAACAGAAGTTATCCAATCACATCGTACAAGACATTTTGTGGAAATTTTTTTGTAAAAATTAGAGTTAATAACATGGTTGGTCCCTATTTTATACACACAATTGCACCATAAGTCTCTATTTTTCACTTGTTGCACCGGTGGTCCCCTAAACAAATAAAATGACTAAATTACCCTCACTAATTTTCATGTTTTAGGGACTAACGATGCAACAAATTTTATGTTTTAAGGACCACCGATGCAACAAGTTAAAAATAGGGACTTATGGTGCAATTGTGTGTATAAAATATGGACCAACCATGCTATTAACTCTAAAAATTATCTGATTTTATCATTTGCTTTAAATAAATTATGAAGTTCATTTTGTCATAGAATATTGGATAGAAGTTTCACATTTTTTTCATTTTTCACTCAAATAAAAAATTTTTGGTAGAAACTCGATTGGTTGACCCGACTTAAGACCCATTTGACCTGGACCTGTTAAGACTCATCCTCCTAAATGACCCATTTAAATGTGTGACCCAACCCGACCCGACTTATTCATTTTACCACTTATAACTATGCCTCTAGAAAACTAAATGGGTGATGTTTTCTTTGGAGCCTCGTTGCTAGTTTATTGCTAGTTGCGACCTTAATAAAACTTTACTGTTAAAAAAAAGGGTAAGAAATTGCGAGTTAAGACTCAAATGTAAAACACCTAAAAACTAGACCCCATTAATAAATAAAAATATATATGATTTTAATTAAATTAACTCTAACTCAACTCAAATAGATAAAATCCAATTAGTCCCATGTCAGTTATATGTAGATGCAATTTTACTAAGGTTTAGTATCTGAAAATGCAATTAACTTGTACCCGATATCTATTGTGTGTACGCAACTTATGTATGCTATTTTTAATGTATCAAACTTTCAAAAATGGTATTTTAATGTAATTTGATGATGTGTTGATGATTTGTCAAACTCCATGGATGCCACGTGGTACCTTCAACGAGTGACACGCTAGCAAATTACATTAAAACAACCTTTTTGAAAGTTTGATGCATTAAAAATAGCATATGTAAGTTGGGTACACACAATAGATATCGAGTACAAGTTAGTTGTATTCTCAGGTACTAACCACGTTTAACTATTTGCCCTTTAGTTGATTTCTTAAGTAAATTTTTGCAAAACGTTGCAAAACGTTGATTTCTTAAGTAAATTAACTCCAATATTATGTTTCACTCTTTTAGCAAGTATATATAATATATAATAAGTTGTAATCCTCATTTCCACTCTTATCATGAAGGAACATGTAAAAAAGTGGGAACACTTGCGGATTGATCTTGAAGGCATAGAAAGAACAATTCCTTTCAAAATGCAACAAGACTTTTCAAATCAGAATGAAATAAGACTTCTCAAATCTTCTTACAAGAAATATCTTTCCACCAAAGAAGGAAAATTTATAGTTGAACTGCCCACAATTGTAATGTATAAAGAAATTATATATTGCGAAGACGAGGCCCTCGGAGAGATGGAAATTCTTAGTAGATGTAGGCATCCCAACATAAAAAAATTTCTTGGGTTTCATACGCAAACTTCTGACCTTTTCCTTTTTTATGAGTACGCTTCTTTTGAATTCCTTTATAATTTTTTGGAGGATCGTAGTCTTACGTGGGAAAGACGTTTAAAAATCTGCATTGGTGTTGCACGTGGGTTGAATTACCTGCACAATGAGATGTCGGACCAAAAGACGGTAATCCACCGTAACATAAATAGTAAAAATATTGAGTTAGACAATCTTTCGGGAGCAAAGATTGTTGGATTTGACTACTCCGTATTCCTACCTACAAATCAAGATGACGATGCTCTCCATCTTGATGACATTGTTGGCAATACATATTACATGAATCCAAAGTATGGCAATGCATGTTACATAGATCCAGAGTATGCTGAGACCGGTAAGCTAACAAGAGAATCGGACGTATTTAGTTTCGGAATAGTTATGCTTGAAATTCTATTTGGGAAGTCTGCGGCTGATGTAATTAAAAATGAGGGTTGTGAATACAGAGGGTTAGCACCTTTGGTCCGTCGATGGTTTGAAGAGGGAACATTAAAGGAAAAGTTATATCCTACAATGAAGCAAGAAACTTATGGAAACAATTGTTTTCTAAGTAAAGGACCCGATGAGAATTCTTTGGATACTTTTTTGAAGATTACATATCAGTGTTTGGCACCAACCCAGAACGAGCGTCCAGGAATGGAAGTCGTTGTTAACGAACTTCAGAAAGCATCGTCTTTTCAAGTAAGTGAATATTTGAAAAAATAAAAATAAATATCCTTTTATCGATCTCTAGTGGTAATCAGTGCATGTTTTTATTCACAATTGTTATATAACATTTCAAGTAGTATTTCAGCGTGTCCAATTGTTATATAATAACATTTCAATTTTTGCCAAAAAAAATAAAAATAAAAAGAGACTGGAACGTCTAAGTCGTTAACGAACATAGCTTTATCTCCAAGTTTGGGCGGTTTTTATAATTGGTGCATATAAAATTTGATATATATTACGGAGTATTAACTATCAAAGTATTTTAACAGCATTATACTTTCTGACTATTATATTATTTTTCACAAATATTAATTGAAGTGCTTCATGATTCACAGGAAAACCAAAAGGACCCTTTCAGAATGTCATTTGAAGATGTTAGATTGGCCACAGAAAATTTTAGTCTTATGGTTGGCAGTGGAGGTTTTGGTAGCGTATACAAAGGTAACATTGTAGATGTACATGGTAATGGACATAAATCCATTGTTGCAAAGAAGCTAGATACAAGTCATGGTCAAGGAGAGAAAGAGTTTTACAATGAGCTACGTATTCTTTACGAGTATAGGCACAAGAATGTTATCGGTCTTGTAGGGTATAGCAACGAAACTAATGAAAAACTCATTGTTTATGAATATGCATCTAAGGGAAGTTTAGATAAGTATTTGAACAATGTTGATCTTACATGGAGAAACCGGCTTGAGATATGCATTGATGTTGTAACCGGGTTGGATTTCCTTCATGGAGGTACTCGAGGAAAAGAGGTGGTGATACACAGGGACATCAAAACTGCTAACATTCTATTATTTGATGATTGGAAGGCAAAGGTTGGTGATTTTGGACTTTCTTTGATAAGTACAATAGATAAGGAAACAAAATTTGCCATTGATCGTGCTTGTGGCACAATGGACTATGTGGACCCGTTGTATTTTAAATCAGGTCTTTTAACCATAAAGTCTGATATTTATTCACTTGGGGTTGTTTTATTTGAGATCTTATATGGAAAAGCTGTATATACAATTCCCAAACATGCGAGTTGGTTTCTACTAAATTTCATCAAACAGAATGTTGAAGAAGGAAAAAAAGATGAGATGGTGTTCACAGGTATTAAAGAAGAAATTGTGCCAGAATCATTGAATGCATTTCTAAACGTTGTGTGCAAGTGCTTAGATGATGCTAGAGAAAGACGACCAACATCACACGAAGTTTTAGTAGAACTTCAGAAGGCATTGGAGCTCCAAGTAAGTGATCATACATTTACGTACTGTAACTAATATAATGATAATTGATGCTTTGCTTCATAGCTCTTTTAAGTGTTCAACTTATACACAGGAAGATATATATAGTAAGATATAGGAGCAGGAGGTCAAACTGATGGCGAAAAACTACACCTGGAAAAGAAGAAAGGTTCCTCTCCAATTTCAGTTTATGTAATAATTCTGTGTTTTTCCCTTGAATCTACAATTGTACAAGTTCATGGATTATATCAATTATAATTTTGATTGTGGTTATGCACTATATATTAAGTGAATGATTTCGGCTCTTACAAATATCAGTGTGTACTTGATTATATCATCATCCAAATTCTTCTATTCAAAATGAATGCTTACTATATATCATTGTAGTCCAAACGAATGTAAGAGTTGAACGTATAGACGAAAGTAAAAAAAATAAAAAGGGAACTGGATGTCCAGGTCGGGTGGCAAACAATAATATCTGAAATTGCAAATTTTTGGCCTGAAAGTGTAACTGCGGAGGAATACGGGATTGGTATCGGAGCCTGCATCAGGAAGAAAAACATACACATGTCAAAAACAAAATATGATATGAAATTGTCATAGTAGAAACCTTAGCTTACAGAAAGAGAGAAAAATTTAGAAAACTCAAAAATATGCTCTGTTTTATAAAGATTCTTATGAAAACACTAATTTTAAAACCAATATGATCTTAAATAATTGAGTATTTATTATGACGAATACTAGAGGCATTTTGAAAATCTTTAAAACGCATGTCCGAAAAAATGATTCTGTTTTAGAAAATCAAATTTAAACGAAAGTAATGACGTATCGCTTTGGTAGAAGAAATAACGAGGAAAACGTCACTGAGATATGTAGTACGGAGGTAATTGATTATTGTGGTGGTGGTCGCGGTCATTGGCGATGACGACGACTGGAAAAGAGGGAAACGTAAATTGAAAGTACCGAAATTTATTCTGTTGTCAAGACGAATGAATTAAAAATAACGCGCTTGCAGATCGGTAGTTTGTCGTCAAGATTCAAGACTCTTCTTTCAGGCACAACAGCGAGACCAAATACAATAGCTTTTTTTAGTTTTATATCATTTACGGCATAAACTAAAATGTCTGATGGTCTAATTAATGAATTACTATACATATAAATAAATAATGAAACAATGTGCACAAATTTACATTTTGCATATGAGAATTTAATTGGGGCATAAGTACATATGATGAGAAAGCGAGATAGCAAGTGAGTGTTCGAAGTCAGAGGCTTTGGGTGTGTTAATTATTTAATGTATAGATACATTTATTTATCTTAATTGTGATGGCTCTTAGATAGAATATATACGTACGGTTGTAAATAGCTACACGCTTTTGCCATTTTATTGTTTGTGAGAGAATCTCAAGGCCATGATTTTCAAACCTCCATTTAGAGTTGAAACCGTCATCTGTCATCGGTGATAAAAATGGAGGGTTTGCCCTTGTTCAAAAGAAGATTAAGGGTATAATAGTCATTAGGGAGTTAATAGATGATTATTATTGATTTTAGAATTTTTATCTGTGATTAATTTTAATAATTGAGAATATATGTAATTTTGATATCATGTTTGGTATATATGATATTTGTTGAGGTTAAGGTGGAGATATATGTAATTAGCCCAACTTATTTAAAACTATCCTTATTTGGTACATTAAATATTGGGTTAATGACTGACGCAGATAGGGAACGAACTTTCATTTTTTTACCGAGTTAGGGTACGAACCAAATTTATTATTCTGATATGTAACAAACTTTCATATTTTGTGTCGATTTAGTGAACCAACTTTTTTATGACCGGTTTAAGTTATAAAACGATGAGATGTCAGTTGGTGATTTGTTCATAACGTACGTGACATTTTAAAAATTGAAAAATCAGCTAAAAATAAAATGACTGGTTGCTCCGGTCACCCAAGAGTATATCTCCTAACTCGATTTTTTTTAAAGTTCTTTACCTATCAGAGTAATAAATTGAGTTCATACCCTAACTCGGGAAAAAATGAAAAGTTCATTGGCGATCTGCGCTATTAACCATTAAATTTTTTTGTAAGTTAAATCGTATCAATAAAAATGTTAAAGGTTTTGTAAGTTGAATCGTGTCAATAAAAATGTAACGTTGTATCAGAGAATGACAAAATAGATTGAACGCATTCTAAAATACCTAGGTGATAATGGCTAGATTTTGATGTGTATCTTAATTTTCCGTTCCGCTGCGAAGCGCGGGAGAATTACCTAGTTTGGATTATTAATATATCAATTGTATCCCAACTTTGACCGATAAATATAAATTTTCAATATGTAATAATTCACATCTACTGATAAATATTTATACGTTATTTTCACTAAATAAACAATAACACACCCAACATTTTAACAACTATACAAATTATTTAATTATATTATACTCAAATATATAATTTTACATTGGGTGCCCATTACCCGTGTTTAAAAAATTAAAATCTATTTTAACAAGGGTTAAAGTCGCAAATAACCTTTGTAGTTTTCTTTTTTTTCCTAGGTCACCCATGACCTATTTTACAATCACGATCATCAATAAACTTTCAAATTTTGTATTCATGTTCAAAATTGATAACATGAACATAAAATTTAAAAGTTTTTTGATGATCGTGATAATAAAATAGATACATTGGTAACATGAACACAAAATTTGAAAGTTTGTTGATGACCTCGTAATAATAAAATAGGTAGACGAACAAATAAATAAGTACAGGCGATTTGCTGATTTGCTGCTTTGCTGCTTTAAGTCTAACACTTTTAACAACCGAAATAATATTTGAATTTGGGCCTGAAATAATAATTGAATATATTTGAATTTGGGCCTGAAATAATATTTGAATTTGGGCCTGTTAGACGTTAAGACTTAAGAAGAAGGAGTTGCAGGCCTGAAAACACAAAAGTAAAGAGGAGTTGCAGGCCCATTTCTGCCATCCCACACCGCTAGAGGTGAAAAAAATCGGTTTTTTTCGATTTTCGGTTTTTTAAAAACCGGTTTTTAAAAAACCGGTTTTTTATCGGTTTCGGTTTTTTTCGGTTTCGGTTTTTCGGAATCGGTTTTTTTCGGTTTTAAATGTTCGAAATCGGTTTTTTTCGGTTTTGACCCGGTTTTAACCGGTTATTTTTTTTCGGTTTTTTTTCCGGATTCGAATTCGGTATAAATGTTTCCAACCGGTTCGGGTTGTAAACCCAGATCCAACCCGGTTTTTTATATAATTGAGTTTTTTTCCGAGCGTTGAGCGTTTTCGGAAAAATCAACGTTTGGGCCGAATCTTTTTTATTGGAATGTTAGTACATTAGTAATGGAAACATAATTGATCAAGAACTACTCTAAAAGTCTTACCAATCTTCCTAAAAAAAAATGTTTTGTCAGAAAAGTCTATAATAGAATTTACCGAAATAGCGTATGGCGTTTTCATGAAAACCAACGTTTGGGCCAAATCTTTTTGATTGAAATGTTAGTACATTAGTAATGGAAACATAATTGATCAATAACTACTCCAAAAGTCTTACCAATCTTCCTAAAAAAAATGTTTTGTCAGAAAAGTCTATAATAGAATTTATCGAAATAGCGTATGGCGTTTTCATGAAAACCAACGTTTGGGCCAAATCTTTTTGATTGAAATGTTAGTACATTAGTAATGGAAACATAATTGATCAAGAACTACTCCAAAAGTCTTACCAATCTTCCTAAAAAAAGAAAAGTCTATAATAGAATTTACCGAAATAGCGTAAGGCGTTTTCAAGAAAACCAACGTTTGGGCCAAATCTTTTTGATTGGAATGTTAGTACATTAGTAATGGAAACATAATTGATCAAGAACTACTCCAAAAGTCTTACCAATCTTCCTAAAAAAAATGTTTTATCAGAAAAGTCTATAATAGAATTTACCGAAATAGCGTATGGCGTTTTCATGAAAACCAACGTTTGGGCCAAATCTTTTTGATTGAAATGTTATTACATTAGTAATGGAAACATAATTGATCAAGAACTACTCCAAAAGTCTTACCAATCTTCCTAAAAAAAATATTTTGTCAGAAAAGTCTATAATAGAATTTACCGAAATAGCGTAAGGCGTTTTCAAGAAAACCAACGTTTGGGCCAAATCTTTTTGATTGGAATGTTAGTACATTAGTAATGGAAAAATAATTGATCAAGAACTACTCCAAAAGTCTTACCAATCTTTCTAAAAAAAATGTTTTGTCAGAAAAGTCTATAATAGAATTTACCGAAATAGCGTAAGGCGTTTTCATGAAAACCAACGTTTGGGCCAAATCTTTTTGATTGGAATGTTAATACATTAGTAATGGAAACATAATTGATCAAGAACTACTCCAAAAGTCTTACCAATCTTCCTAAAAAAAATGTTTTGTCAGAAAAGTCTATAATAGAATTTACCGAAATAGCGTAAGGCGTTTTCAAGAAAACCAACGTTTGGGCCAAATCTTTTTGATTGGAATGTTAGTACATTAGTAATGGAAACATAATTGATCAAGAACTACTCCAAAAGTCTTACCAATCTTTCTAAAACAAATGTTTTGTCAAAAAAGTCTATAATAGAATTTACCGAAATAGCGTAAGGCGTTTTCATGAAAACCAACGTTTGGGCCAAATCTTTTTGATTGGAATGTTAGTACATTAGTAATGGAAACATAATTGATCAAGAACTACTCCAAAACTCTTACATAAGTCTTCTTAAAAAACAATTGAATCGAAAAAGTCTTCATAATTTGGAAATGTAAATAATGCAATTACAACTAAAAATGGAAACATACAAACATAACTTTTATTTGAATGATACAATTACAACTAAAAATGGTAAAGTATATCGAGCTTCGGCATGGCCATCACCTGGATACACTTAACCACTTATGTCATCCCAAACTTCATCTTCATCGACGGATTCAACTTCAAGTTCTTCAAATTCACCTTCATCTAATTCGGTCGTTGGAGGTGATATCCCTAATGCGACTTCTTCATCTTCGATAATCTCTTCAACGTTACCTAATAGTGGACCTTCTAACGTTGTTACATTTTGTATCCTATCTACCCCGTCCAAGTAATCCTTCAAACACACGCATACTTCAACGGATTCAGCGGTTAGTCTCGACCTTCTTTCCGATAAAATTCTACCACTATTAGAAAATGCCGATTCTGAAGCTACCGTCGAAGCTTGGACGGCTAATAAATCTCGAGCCATTGCGGATAAAATTGGAAATTGTACTTCTCTTTCTTTCCACCAACTCAAAATATCAAAATTACGGAAATCCTCAACACTTAAAGTGGTTAAAAAGTTTGTAGACTTATAGTGTCCCAACTCGCTTGTTGGAGCCGATGTACGTTGACGCTTTGTAGCGTCTTCAAGTAAAGCATTGTAAAGGTTTATGCTTATATCACTCGATGATGCTCGAGATGTTCCCGCCCGCATGGAGTCCACAAGTGAGTTTGGTTGGTAACCAATTTTTGTTGCATAAATCTCAAACAATTGTGTAAAACCATTTTCAAATCTAATAATTTCATTTGTAATATAGTTGGGGTTGTCGGTTAAGTTTAAGTCCAAATTTTCCATTATTGTTGTGAGTATACGTTGTACGCCGCCAACATTTATAGTTGGATTTAGTGCGGCGGCACAACTAAAAACCAAAGGCATGTTTCCAAAATATTTTATAAATTTCTTTTTTATAACTCTAACCATTTTTCTAAACATTGGAAATGACGAAAGTTCAAATTCTTTTAATTTTTCAGTCATTATAAAAATTTGGTTTAGAACTAAAGGGCTAGTTGGGTAATATACACCCGATAATATAGTAGTAGCATCTTTAAAAACTACTAAAAAAGACGTTAAATCATAAAGTTGATCCCATTCGTAATCGGTTATAGCTACCGACTTATTTCTATCAACTAACAACGTATTAAAAGCATTTAAAGTATCACGTTGTCTTAAAATATTTTCAAACATAATGTGAGTAGAATTCCACCTAGTATTATTATCATAGCATGGTCCTAGGGGAGTTTCACCACATTGTACACGAAAACGTCTATAATTAATTTGACGTTCGTTACTAGAACTATATATAGTTACTAATAAACCCTTAAATTTTTGACGTAAAGTATCACATATTTTTAATGCCGCTTGCACGGACAAATTTATAATATGAGCAACACAACGAGAATGAAAAAAAGCGCCATTTAAAATTGGTTTTACACGTAATTTTAGTAAATTCATAGCTCTCGTATTATTTGACGCATTATCTAGTGAAATTGTAAAAACTTTATCGTGTAAATTATATTCAATTAAAGTGTCATTTAAAATTTTTCGCAAGTTACATCCCGTATGCGGATAACCAAACAATTTAAAAGCAATTGTACGTTTCATTAACAACCAAGACTCGGGATGAAACCAATGGGCCGTAACGGCTAAATAAGAATTTGCCGTACCATGTGGTGCGGTCCAAACATCACAAGTAATAGAAACGCCATGTTTATAGTTTAGAAAACCATCAATTATATCTTTTTTAGCATTTTTCCACAATTTAAACGCATCGTTTCTAAGGGTAGTACGACTTACTTGTTGGTATCGCGGTTGTAGTCTCGTTTTGATGATATTCGTAAGCCGTTGGTTGTCAAAGTGGTTGAATGGAAGCGCCTCTTGGATGACAAACTTGGTAAAATCTTCTCGAAGAGCTTCGGCATCGTATATAAATACCCCACCATCCGAACCGAGTGTCGTTTGTGAGGCATCTTGACTAGCGGCTCTACAAGCCGAGGTCATGTGACTTCTTAATGTTGAGTTTGATGTGGGGTTATAGAACTTCCCACATCTTTTGCAACGAGTCTTACTAAACCCATCACTCATAACGCACAAATCGTAATTCACCCAAATTTCCGGGTTCCGGGTCGTTGATCTAACTTGCACGACATCAACATTTGTGTAAACTTTATTTCGTACAGTGCTACCAACGGAAGCGGAACCGGAAGCGGAAGCTTGAGAATGTATGTTTTCCATTTTCGCAAAAAAAAGAATGTATATATATATATATAGAGTTTTTGAGAGAATATTAGAATGTGAAATAATATGTAAGAATATGAGAGAATATGTGAGATTTTGGTGTGTTTTAAAACCCAAACCATCCAAGCATATTTATAGGGGCTTTAGGGGGGCAAAGGCACCCAAAAAGGGCCCAAAAAATGGACAAATGGGGCTAGTAACGGCTATATAGCCGTTTGGCATATTTTTCGAAAAAAACCGGTTTTAACCGGTTTTTCTAAAAAACCGGTTTTAACCGGGTAAAAAACCGGTTGACATAAAAACATTAAACCGGTCCTAACCGGTTCGGTTATTAAAAAACCGGTCCGGTTAAAAAAAACCGGTTATAGTAAAAACCGGTTGGCGGTTATTCGGTCGGTTAAAAAAAACCGACTTTTTTTTTGCACCACTACACACCGCTCGCAAGTGGATTCAAGATGACGACTGACGCATATATATAACGGAGAGAGATAAAGGCACAACCTTACTTGAACATGATGTCATGATCTGTTCTACAGGCTCATTCTTGATTCCTAAGAATACAGAAACCCCATATCTGGTTGATGAGTCACGGCTCACGACCATGTTTGATATAATGCCTGCGCTTCCCACAGATGCATATCACCTGTTCGATAGAATGCCTGCCTTCTGCTGCTGTTTTCATGAGTTGATCGATGGTGTTCGGAACCCATAATACAACTCCAAACTTGGTTTGAATCTTTCGTTCCTCCCATGGCTAAAATGGGTGTACGGTACATTTCTTTCGTATAGTTTTATTTGTCAGTAAATTCACTGTTAGCTAGCTTATATTGTACTATTGCATGATCGTGGAACAACTTAATTTTAGCAAACGGGCAACTAGTGCCAACTGTCTAGTAGTAGAATAAGAGTCATCACTTACTGTTTTATCTAACTATTGTATTATCAGAGTTACCACTATGCGATTAAAAAGCTCAATGTAGTCAAGATGGGCCTGCTAATATATTTCAATATCTGATGGTTCTTGAAAGGATGAAGGGAACTTTGCTAACTGAGATGATTTGGCTTCTTCTAATAGCTTTATAGCTTGATTAACATCTCGTATCCAAATAACCTCGCTTTATCGAGTGGAGTCTTACCCCATCTGCACATTCGATCACATCACAGATTTTATATGGTACAAGTGGGAATTGATTTGTTTGGCCAACTATTAGTCGTCACACTAATTAATCATACTTAATATTATCTCACTTCCTAATATATCTTATCTTACTATATATAGGATAAACACTCTCAATATCATGATGACACATCATCATATTCTTCATATCGCCTAAGTCGAGTAATCACAAAGTGTAAATTCTAAGGATTCATATAATCTTTTAATGATTCGTAGAATTTACTTTGTGTCCACCCTTGGATTGTTAACAAGTTCTGCTTCCTTCTCTTTCTTAGGCAAAGGCTGAGGTGCAGGCTTCTTCTTAACAATTGGGTCTTCATGAACGTTTCCACTTCTGGTAATCACAGCTTTCGCCTGATCACGTGGATTGGTTTCAGTGAATCCGGGAAGAGTTCCAGGAAATCTCTCTTGGAGAACTTTAACAATGTTTGAGATATTTCCTTCAATCTGCTTTAATAGCGGCTCCTTGATTTCTCATTAACGCTTCAGTAGTGTCCATCCGTTGTCCAGAACTAGCAATAAATTGCTCATTAGTAGTCAGGAACTTTCCCATCATCTCCTCCAAATTTGTCTTCTTCTCGGGAAAAAGTGCTGCAGTTTGCTCCTTGGTATAGAGTCCCGGCTGACCCTGGCGGAACTGGTGACCTCCTTCCTGGTATGGTCTTAGGAAAAATTTCACACTACCTTGGCGGTAGGTTCCGTGAGTTTCCACACATTTAACTTCCTCTCTCGCTTCTTCAGAATTCATTTCGGGACAATCCTTGACTAAATGCGTTCCTCCACAGTTGTCACACCCTACTTGGATTGCATGGACAGTCTCGGTCACCTTTTTTATGTCTCTTCCCATGCTGTCCAGCTTGGCAGTTATGGCGGTGAGTCCATCGTCATTGCTAATTGACCTCTTTCTCCTAGAGGAATCATCATCCCATAACCGAGAATGCTTTGCGTGGTCGCGAATAGCTGCTAAGGCATCCCTAGGAATCTTCTTCACACGTGGTGATGGATCCAGCTGGTTCATTAGTAATCCATCTTTTTACGGCTCCCTTGAGTGTTTTTGGGAACACTCAGAGCATAACTTGATCGCATGTAACGTTAGGGATGCTGAACATATCGGCGATCTCCACGATTCTATCCACGTGCTCGTTAGCATCGTCCTTCTCCTCTCCTCGAAACGGGTTTTCCCTAAGCTCCTTTAGGAATTGTCCCTTTATCTCGAACTCAACGTTTTCTGCAATTGCGGGCCTCACTACTCCTGGGCCAAGGTCATTACGCCTTCTGCTCGAATATTCCTCGAGATTCATGTTGGCAATGTCGTCTGCCATTTCTAAATCTGGTTCCGATTGATCACTTGGGTATTCGGTTGGTGATCTAGTGCGATACTCTCCATATACGCCTTCGTTATCCGAATGGTAGTCGAAAGTCACCGGGGTGTAAGGATTATTATTAAACACCTCGTACTCGTCTTCAGGAAATGGACTGTGTAATGGTGAATTAGGCGGTGCAAAAACGGAACTTCTTTTTTGATGAAAGACTCTTAAATATAAAACAACCTATCAACTAATCCCTAACACAAGATAATACAATTAAACAGGAAAACAAAAACTAAATTCAAACCAATAATATACAGAAAACAAATTCCAATTTATCAAATTGAATCAAACCGCTCCCCGGTAGCGGTGCCAAACTCTTGATGCTGTGTAAACATAGTTAAGTTTTATAAATAAGAGTACCTGCTTACTATACACAACACAGGCAAGAATACATGGTCGTAATATAGTATAGCCTGATAAGTTCGAGTTGAACACGAGGAACGGATGTCAATATTAAATAAATTGGAAATTATTGCAAATAAAAACAGTAAATAATGGGGGGACGTTTTAGTTCCGATCGAACAATTGGCAAACAATGATTAAAAATAAATTATTTAAATGAAAATTAAAAGAAACTAATTAAAGAACAAGTACTTAAATAAAATTATTTAATTCAAATGATAGAAGAAATGTATTCACTTAGATTACTTTCCTTAGAATCCGTTTATCACTTTATTGAATTGCTCAAACAATGGATTTTATTGCGACATGACAAATAAGACAACTCCCTTTCCGAGGTAAGTTAATCTAATACAATTAAGAAAGACACAAAATTGTTTTCAACACGTTAACATTCAAGTAACGTTGCTCACCAAATTGTATTACATATTAAACCTACGCTGTTTATGTGATTTACTTTTGTGACTTGAATCAACAAAGTCTATAACCAATAATAGTTATCTTGTTCATTAACGATTAATACCGATTATTAACCCTAACCTGTCAAACTCAATATATTCAGCAATAATTGTTAACCAATATCAACAATCATCAATAATCTATTAATCAAAAGGAATTCAATCTCAATTGACCCATAAACCACGTTAGGTAACCACTAATAATAAATCAACAATCAAGGATTAACAAGTAAACGCATAAACATTCATAAAAATCCGATAGTTTTTGCAAATCAATAATCAAACCATCATCTAAGTATCATCATCCAAGTAAATACATAAAAGACTTAGCCAATCATATTGTTACAGAAAATCATATTCATAATCATAACCGAAATAATAATCAAATGAAAGGGATTAAAGTATTCGAACCGAGAAACCGAAATAATGATTGAACAATTGAAAGAGGCTTTGATTCTCCTTGCTTCTACCTTCAAAATGCTCTAAAATGGTGCTGGAATGTGTGAAAATCGGCTGAGAGAAAATGAGAATTGATAACCCCCAAATGAAGTGAATTAGGGTTTTTTTAAGTATTCTGTCGAAACCATCCATACGCCGTATGGATTAAAAAGCCCAGCAGGCCAAGCCCGCGTAACTGGTGGTCCGGCTCAAACGATCCGTACGTCGTATGGAAATTCCATACGCCGTATGGATGAGAAATTTCAACTTTTCAACCATTCGACTTTCTTCTTCAAACTTCAACCTTTTTAGCTTCTTTTCTTCAATATAAGCTCGATTTTCGTTCCTTTTCCAATTCAAGCTCCAATAAACTCCTATTTGCAAATATGAACAAGATAAGTATCGTATTCAAATAAAATGCATAAGAAATCTATTGAACAAAGGGGTAATTAGTACTATAATCTAGTACATTTTGGCGTTCATCACTGGACATGTACGATTTGGACCGCATTGCATGTAATTTGTATCAATAGGAATGCCAAGATTTTCAGGTAACCAATTGCAGCTGGAGTGGATCTGCTGTTAAAAATCAAGATATGGTTGTTTGATTGGATTTCAGAAAGGGATAAATCCTTTGTTTGGTCATGGGAAAAGTTGATGGTTTTTGGAGGTTCTAGCTGCTGCTTTCATTATGGTTCGTGCGGAAGAAACTTGTTGCGCAAGAGGTTGAGTGTGTCTGTTTTTTGTGTGTCTAGTATCTGTCTTTATATTTACTTGTATGCATTTCATGTTGCTTTTGTCTGTGAGTCATGTTTTGGGTGGTGTTGTGGTTTGGCCTGCTATGCTTCTGTTTTGTGTAGGTAGATACATGGAGTGATGGGGGTAGATGCTTTTCTTTTGGCCTAATTTACATCTTGTAATTTGGGTCAACTTCTGAGTCCTTGTATTTGCACTTTTGGTTTTTGTTTTGGTAATAATGTGTCTACTTCTTCCAAAAAAACATAGTTAGACCAAAATATTGTTGTGAACAACCCATTGTTCATTGATGTACCATGTACCTAGGTGTTGTTTGTCTCATTTTTTTTGTTCTTTATGTGTGTTTACAAGAAATATACAAATTTCTATAAAGTCAATTATTTCATGCTTTCTAAATCCAAACTCAAGGCTAGGAACAATACACACCGTGTTCTAAGATATATTTGAACCCATAGATGACCATGTTTAACTACATTGGCGTTGTATTAGCCAATTTAGTTGTTGTGCTACTTCCAGCTACCACCATTGCAACACAGTATGTGGTGGGAGATGACCGTGGTTGGACCACCGGTGTAGATTATCAAGCTTGGGCCAAGGATAAAGTGTTTAAAGTTAATGACACACTAAGTAAATAATTTCGTTGTATTTAAAATCTTATTTTCAAATTCTAAAACATCTTATGTTTTTATAATACAGAGTTCAGTTATCTAAAAGGCACACATAACGTGTACGCAGTGAATAGTGTTGCGTTTGATGCTTGCAGTATTGACAACCCAAATTATTATTTTGATACTGGAAATGACGTATTAATCTTCGACGCAGCAGGGACATATTATTTCATTTGTGGTGTTCCGGGACATTGTTCCGATTCCAACCAAAAGTTCTCCATTGATGTTGTCGATGCTTAATGACAATTTATTACGATTTTGAGCTATTTTTTTATGTTTATCATTGTCATCGATCAATTTGTCAAATAAAACTTTATATGTATTGTTTCGTAATAAAAGATTCTTAACTATAACATTTATTTCCGTGCTTGTGGAACAATCATCTTGCTATGAACATGAGCGATTATAATGTCATTGCCCCTTTAGGTCCTTTTTTTTGTCTAACAAATCCAACATAATCGTGATTTAGTTGATCCAATTAGATAGATTTATGGGGGTAAATTAGTCTTTCAGTATCAGTGCTTGTTGAATTATAAAGGCTACAGAGGTAACTTAGTCTGTTCATCTGCTCTTCTTCTCTTATAACTAAAGGAGGAGACTTTTGCTTATGTGGCAACTTTTCACTCATTTAACACAAGTAATTTAACACAAGTAATTTATGATGTGGCAATAGCTAAGCTTATTTAGGTGCCATGTCATCCCATCGATTAATTCATTAAAAAAAAATTTATAATAAGAAATCTCCAAGTTTTTTGTAAAGTTTCTTTCCAAATCCATTATATTTAGGGAAATCATAAGCGCAACTTCCATCTATTGATCATAATCATATTAATTTAGCAGTCGATTTTAGATTGACACAATTATCATTTCCATTAGCAATTTATATATCCATTGTAACAAGATAACATAATCATCATATTAATATGGTATCTCCTTCCTCAATGAAGTTTCATATATTGTTTTACTGTAACACTCATTCCTCGGGTCTGGTAGTATTTTAATATTTTCTGGCGGTGAACTATTATTTAAAATGTCAGAAAATAGGTTAGTTGTGTTATTTGAAAATAAATGAGGAAAAGAGTCAAATAATTTATTGTTGTTAATAAATTATTACTTGTTTTAATTTAATTCAGTTGACGGTAAAATAAAATAATGTTTCCCCGTAAATAGTTTTAAGTTCCAGATAATGATAAGTACGGGGATTGAAATTTGAATAATTATGTAATAGACTCATATTTTGAGTCGGTCTTTTGATTTCAAACATATCTCTACATATATAGATACTGTACGTACCATACATACATACATAATCTATGAAACCCTAAAGTAATTATCAAAATCATGATAAAACACTAAAATTGAAGTCCTGAAATTCGAATTCAAGCTTCAAGAACCTGGATAATCATCCCTTGATCATCCTAATCATGTTGTAAGTATCAATTTCTTGATTTCTATAAACCTAGAAAATTGGTTTTTGAGTATTTGATGAAATTAGCTTGATTAACTTGAAATTGAAGCTTGTTATGCTTGTATAGTTGTTAGTTAACATCTAATTCATGATTATAATCTAAGCCTAACATTTGATTGAAGAAATTGATTATGTGTTCTTGAGGCTAATGATGAAACTTGATGATTATGATGAGTTCATGGGGTTTTTGATGGATTGATGGTCTCAATTCGAGATTAAAGCTTGATATCAGTTAAAGTAGTGTTAATAAATGTTAATAAGATGGTTAGTAACCTTAATCTAACCAAAAAGTGGATTAATCAAGTTATATGAATGCTAATCCAAGTGGGTTTGTGGAAAGTGTGATGATTAGGTGTTAATTCACCTTAATTGGTAATAAGATATGTTGTTATAGTATTACTAGTGAAAAGTGAGTTAGTAAATCAAGTTGTTAATCATTGAAATTAAGATGATCATGAGGATGATCATGAGTTATTAATGAAATAATGGATATGATAAATTGGGTATTGTTTACTCATTAGAACACTTAATTGATAATTAAAGAGAATTGTGTGAACTTATGTGGTTAAGTATTCATTAGACTAAATAAATGATTGTGATTAGTGACTATGAAGCTTATAGTTACTAAATGTGTTGACATATTAGTAATTGTGATGATTATGTTAATTTATATGAATTGAGTAATTTGGATTTGTTGGTGTAAGTCTATTGGAGTAATGTTATATAGATTTTGAGACAAGTGATTAACTTATATTATTCTGTTGTATTCTCAGATATGGAGAAGACTCAGTGACATTAGACTACTGAGTGGACGACTGAGGTAGTTGGTGAGTGGATCTTTAATCCTCAGTGTGATTTAGTTGTAACAATTTGGTTACAACGGGTAAATGTATTTTACTGCTTTGATATACTGTTTAGTATGCCATGATGTAATTGTTGTTGAATAGACTACTTAGTCTGATATGAAGCCATGAATATTATGGCCTATGTGATTATTTGATACATGGCCTTGGGCACTATGAATGAGGTCAGTATGATGCTGGGCTTAGTTGCTATTGTCGACGATGAAGGGTTCCTTGTACATATCGTTAATAGAAACCTTAGTTGGATGAGAATAGCAGTAAGTTATCGGTTATTCACTGTATTGGCCTGCAGTGAATCTGAAAGTTCCTGCCCACCGTGGCATGAGATTCGTATCAGGAACCGCCGATCCTCATTGCGATTATATGAGTTGATGTGATGATGAGCCTGTTGCGGTAAACAGGGTTGTTATGTGTTGATGATACTTTGCTGTAAACTGATTTGTTATGCTAAGTTGGATTGTTGATTATTTATTCACCCACTTAGCGATATGCTAACCCCACCACCCTACCACTTCTTGCAGGTTATGATTAGATAATGGGCTGGGCAAGAAGTTGTTGATTGAATGGGATGTTTGACGACTGGTTGTTTACTCTGATATTTGATTTGAATAATCAGTGTTGTCTTTGGAATTACATAACACCCAAACTGACAAACTATAATTTCAAAATAGATTGATTAGATGTGTATGTTATATATAATGTAAATTATAAATGTTTGAGTTGATCTGCGCTTCCGGTATAAAAAAAAATTGGTTCTAAATTGATGGGGTATTATATTTACTTATGTCGATTTGTGGTTTCATTTATTTAAATTGAGTTTTAGTTTTTATAATTTTGTGTATATTCAAATGTTGAGTTACTCTTTTTTAATTACTAATTACTAAATCAACGTAGTTGACGATAAAGTTACTATGTTGTTGCATGTTATGATATCTCAATTTAGTCAGATTTGCATAGTGTGTGAATGTTCATTTTCTCTATACTATTGTTTTACTTTTATATTTGGAATTGGATCTATATATTAATGTCACTTGAATTTTATTATAGCTCTAAGTACATTTTTTCCGTTTATTTATTTAATACTAGATATTGAATCGTAATGTATAATTTATTTTAAGTTTATATTATATGAGTTTCCAATTGAATTTATATTTCACATGTATAACCTATTTTTCATTTAAATCTTTTAACTTGACCAGTCATAAAAGCAACTAATATATACATATGTGTAGTGATTTGTACATCATCTGTTTTTAATCATACACCACTAAACATGCTATAGTGTGTTGCACTGTACATCATTGTAAACCACGCTTGACGGTGTAAGTCTAAAAACAGATTGTGTACGAATCACTACCCTGTACATGAACAAGTTGGAACTGTCACCTTTACATTTCATTAAGTTCATGTAATTTTCATTAATTAAACTTAACATTATTCTATTTATATACTACTCCGTATAATCTTGGAGCCTAAATGATTGGCACGCGTTCCACAAAGGTTTCATATATCTTTATGTCTTAAACACAAGCGATAACTCAAGATGAATTCAGAAATAATAAAGTTAATGAAGCCATTTTGAAAGACGTGATTCCATAACGTGAAAGTTTAGTGGGATTATATTAGAATTTTGATATATTTTTATTCAACTTTTTTATTATACAATTTTTTGCTAGAAATAATACTACAAATTTAGTTGCACACACGTACATCATACGAGTTTAACATTAGTTAAATATATAATACATATGATGTCTTTGAACCAAAGGTTACCGGACTTTCTTATTATATCATATTATATCTAGTCTAATACTATTTACAAAGTATCTTCATAGTTAAGTTTTAACATTTTTAAAAACAAATTAATATTACTAATTTACCCCTATTTACACTAATAAATGAAGATTACCTTCAAATAGAAAAGTATTTTCTTCCAATATTATTATCTCTTTGCATCTTGGTGTATATTGTGTTTTCGATTGATTCATTTCAAATTTAAATATTTAGATCACTATCGAAAGATGACATATTTTGTAAAGAAAATAGTGTCGTACGTAGTGATAAAAATACATGAATTAGTTTTCAGCACCGCATTGCACAATCATAATACTAGTAAATAGGTAGAAAAGTAGATGGGAGTTGCACTTACTAGTGCATTTTGATAAATTTCTCAATTTTATCTCAACTTCATCTGATAAATATATATTTTTTAAAATGTATGAATTTACATATACCGATACGTATTTATATATTATTGTTCACAATATAAGCAATAATATATCCAACATTTTAACAACGATACACATTATATTAAATAAAGTATATAATTTTCATTAGCCACGTGTTTAAAAATCAAAATTTATTTTAAGAGCTGAAATGATATTAAGTAGACGTGAATAAGAAAACCCAAAAGCAAAGAGGCGCAACCTCTCCCACATCGCTCGCAAGTGGAAAGCGAAAGACGTATATATTAACAACGGAGAGGTACAAAGGCACGACCTTACTTGAACAGGATCTGTTCTATAGGCTCGTACCTCTGTATTCTTGATTCCTAAGAAGACAGAAACCCATGTCTGGTTGATGAGCTACGACCATGTAATCAGAGCGTGATTAACGCAGCCTCTGGCTCAGGTCATGGCTAAGTAGAGGATCGTTGCCAGCCCATCTAATGGGTCCTGGCATGATTACATTGTTGTCTGACAGACAATCGAATCTCTTTTTGGGTTATTACTTATGCATATCACCTATTCGATAAAATGCCTGCCCATCGGTTTCATCCGTGTATCAATTATGGTGATCTACCAAATATGCATATCACCTGCTCGGGTTTCTACTTATGCATATCACCTGTTCGATAAAGTGCCTGCCCATCCGTGTATCAATTATGGTGATCTCCCAAATATGCATATCACCTGCTCGATAAAATGCCCGCCTATCGGTTTCATCCGTGTATTTACTATGGTAATATTTAGTTAACTTATTATGCATATCACCTGTTCGATAAAGTTCCCGCCTATCAGTTTCATCCTTGTATTTACTATGGTGATCTCAAAAATATGTATATCACCCGTTTGATAAAATGCCCGCCTATCGGTTTCATCCGTGTATTCACTATGGTAATATTTAGCTAACTCATCATAAAATGCCCGCTCGGTATCGGTTTCATCTGTGTATTCACTATGGTGATATTTAGCTTACTCATACTTCTGCGGTGATTAAATAGAGCTTCTGTGCATCTGTAATTATCAAGAATTTGTCCTGCATCTTCTGTTATGATAAAAGAAGTGGGAGTAAGGTCCAATAAAAAAATGTTCTGCTGCTGTTTTCTAGAGGTCGTCGATGGTGTTGGAACCCACAATACAACTCCAAACTTGTTTTGAATCTTTAGTTCATCCCATGGCTGAAACGGGTATACGGTACATTTTTTTCTTATAGTTATCCGTCAGTAAATTCATAGTTAGCTAGCTTATTGTACTACTCCATGATCATGGAACAACTTAATTTTAGCAAATGGGTAACCGACTAACCGGTGTCAACTGTCTAGGAGTACAATAAGAGTTATCAATTACTGATTTATCTATTGTAATATAAGAGATTAAGAGTTAGCACTTTGCGATTAAAAAGCTCAATGTAGGTTAGTATTCTAAGATAGTAAAGATGGGCCTGCTAATATATTTGAATACCTGATGGTTCTTGAGAGGATGAAGGGAACTTTGATAACTGAGATGATTTGGGTTCTTCTAATAGCTCAATTAACATCTCATTTCCAGATAACCTCGCTTTATTGAGTGGAGTCTTACCTCGTCTGCATATTCACATCACAGATTTCATATGGTACAAGTGGGAACTGATTTCATCATTAAAATAAATCGAATTTCATTATGAGATTTATAACATGGTAGATGTAATTAGGATGTTAAACCTGTTCTTTAGGTAAAACGCTAGCCCCAGATTTGACTAGCAACTTTGCTAGTCCATAATATCCTCGTGAATTGGCTACATGAAGCGGAGTTCGGAAGTCCTAGTCTTTTAAGTTGGGATTCCCTCTTAAACTATCAGTAGCATCAAATCATTGAGCTGCCTTCTTTGACCAGTAATATATTATATTGTATATATTCTTATCCAATCTCTAAATTTAATAATCTTATTAAAAAAATTATCACTCATCAATTCGAGACATTAATCATCCAATTATTTATTATAGACATGAATCATCCTTTACATCTATAATGTGCTTATACAATTCGTCGCTGGTGATTCATGTATCATTGTGTTCATCAATTAGCTAGAGACAAAAAAAAAAAAAAATTGAATGTCAAACCAACAACCTTATCCGACATGTATATTGTGTACAATCACAAATGTATATACATCCTCTTAAATGAGAGTTGAACTCACAACATTTGGACATTTGGTCGTTGAATTTCTCGCACACTGGTAGGTTAAAGACTCTCTGGTAGGGGGTAAAACGGACCCTCTGGTGGCCCCCACCGACCGATTCCACGGCCAACATAGGGATGGGGATTGAACCCATGAGTTTGTAGTAATTAAAGACATCAATCATGTGTAACCTTCTATATTAGTTTTTTATAGTAGATCGACTTTAGTTGATTAAAAAATCCAGTAGTCAAGTTGTAGTTGGAGGAGCTTCTTCATCACCTACTCAGTCATGTTACTTGCGAACAATATTTAATTATAATTAATTACTATTCTAAGGCTATTATCAAGTTGACTACGAAATTGAATATTTCATTATTATGTTTTCTTCTCTTTCATTTGTAACTCACTGTGTCTTTGCATTTCTTTTAGTTTTCACTTGATTAACAAAAATATGGCATCTAGTACTACAATCACAGAGTACTCTGACTTAAAAATTCCACTTGCAGTAATATTAGAGGCCACCAACAACTTCGCTCATAAAAAAATCATCGGAAAAGGTGATTTTGGGAATGTTTACAAAGGTCAAGTCATGCGTGACGGGAGGTTGATAAAAGTTTCTGCACGAAGGTTAGATCGTAAGCGTGGGCTAGGAGACGTCGAGTTTTGGACCGAGATCTCGGTACTTTCTAGTCTCCGGGATAGAATGGGTATAGTCTGTATAATTGGGTTTGGTGACGAGAAAGGTGAGAAGATTATCATAAACGAGCATTATGCCAAGGGCAGTCTCTTGAGGTATCTAAGCAAACAGAGCCTCACATGGGATCAAAGATTGTGGATATCTAATGAAGTTGCACATGCAATAGGAGACTTCCATTATATGGAGGGACATAGTTATTATGTTATACATCGTAACACTAACAGCTCCACAGTTTTATTAGATCATGACTGGAAGTCCAAGTTATCTGGCTTTGAATTTTCCATTAAACAGTCAGTGGGTCGAAGGAATGAAGTTTTCCTTTGTGACGCTATTGGGACAAAAGGGTATATGGACCCGGCAATTGAAAAGAGTGGAGGTGTGACTGATAAGTCAAATGTCTACTCATTGGGTGTTATTTTATTTGAAATTTTGTGCGGGAGGAAAGCAAACGGAGCGAATGGGTTGCTAGCTCCGTTGGCCAAATTTCATTTTGAAAAAGGAACACTTCAGGATATAATCCTTCCTGATCTGTGGCATCAGATGGAACTGAAATCACTCGAATGCTTCTCAAAAGTAGCGTATTCTTGCTTAGAAGAGGATCCATCAAAACGCCCGAATATGAAACTAGTTGGGGATCAACTTGTGATCTCATGGAGACATCAGAACCCTGACATATATTCGGTAAGAGGATCCTGTCGTTTAATATTAAATTTTTGTTATCTTTTAGTACAGTAAGTTCTACAATATATTACATAAATGGTCCCTGTTTAGGATCAAAACATGATTTTCCTTTTTGCATGATCCTTTTTAGAAACAACTAGTGCACCAAATTCTGGAAGAAACGAAAGATCGGTCCCGTAGAGCACATCTGGTAAGAGAATCTTGTCAAAAAGATATAATATATATATATATATATATATATATATATATATATATATATATATATTGTTTTGTTTGGGTTTTGCTACTGATCACCTCTTAAGGTTGTCAATAAAAACTAATTTTGATGCACTAATAGTGGTACAATAACCATCTAACCGCAATGATAATGACATGTAACTTTAAAGTACAACATGTTTATGCATAAATTTCATCTTTATTGACAGCGCTAAGAGCCGTCATTATCATTTTCATCTTTGGCTGCAATGGGAAATAACATCTTATATCAGAAATTTAATGTAGGAAGAGAAATGTAAGAAGTATAGAAATGATAAGGAGGACAAGAAGGATAATTTGAAGGATCCTGTAACAATTGTGAGTTGACTTATTATTTGAAGTTCTATGAATTTAATGCAAGGGGTAAATTGGGAATTTCGTAAGAAGTGCGGTTGAAACTGAATTATCGGACCTCTGGAAGGTAATTAACTTATATATGTAGTTTATGGTGATTATGGTAAACAAAAGTTATCCTGATAACTATGCTTTCATTTTATTAGAGACCCTCCAATATTGATGTCAAATGATATTTTTCAACTTCCATTGCAACGCGATCTCCATACTTTGTGCCCAAAGTAAGTGCAGTAAGAAAATCGCATGTGTAATCGAGTAGTTCAATAAGTGAACTAAAGCTTTTGCGGATTTCTTCAGTAACATTCTCCAACTGACCACTTTTCCTTTTATTCTTCTCTCATCCTCCCAAAAGGAATTCACAAGACAATAAGTATAAATGAGCTATGCAATATCAGTTGGGTGGGTTCAGTTGACATCAGTATACGCTATTGAGATTAAACAAATTATAGTGACGTATATTAACATAAGTTCAAGTTTATTTATTTACCTGCATCAGATTTAGAAAAAAGAAAAATTAGTATCAGATAATTAACATATATAGATTTTAGTTATGTAAAACAAACCCTAAGGTGAAAAAGGTACAAAAATAGAGTTTGACATGGGAGGTTACTGCATAACTGTCATGCGTCACCGTCTTTTAACCTTTGTTTTATTCATTAAACTTATAAAAAATACAATGTTAGATCAAAACCATTATAACAATGAACACATCTTTAGTGAAATATCAAAATGGTACTACATAATAAATGTTATCATGTAGGCGTGTGTAACTCGTATCAACCACCATGATAACAAAGAAGGAGAAGTCCATGCCCAACCTACAATGCTGGGGATCACATTAAGTCAACATTTTTCCATTTGTTAGGTCTTATAATGCAACCATACTGAATAGTTACAAGTATTAGGTCCTAGGCGTCGAGTTCTTTAAGGAGCTTTCACACCCACCAGAAACCATGTCTCACATTTCCCCTATTTTACAAAATATGCCCGATAACTGAATCAAAAATATGGTTTCACCTTTAAGTTAACTCAAATAAGTCTACTCTTAAGTCTCATATCAAGGACTGCTGCATTTTTACTGTTAGCCATCAATTAATTTGTCAAGTAAATTAACTCCTATTTCGTTTGTCGGGTGTATATGTTTTGTGTTTCTAAAACAATTAACAAAATGCCAACAACATAATTTATATTCGATTTCATCCTCATTCTTCTGGCTTGTATAAAGTGTAATCCTGTTTTCCTCTCTTATCACAATGCAGCTAAAGAAGTGGGAACACTTGAGGATTAACGGGATTAAGGTACATCTACCTAGTAGCTCCCAAAGAAAAGTGTTTCAGGATAAAGACCAAGGTTGTGTCCTTTTCAAAGCAAGCATCGAGTGTTCTGATAACGAATATCTTTCCTCCATAGATGGGAAGAATGAATTTGAACTACCCACAAGAAACTACAGTGTTACGATTAAACGTATTGAATATAAAGTAGATAGGGCACTTCCAGAAATAGGTATCCTTAGCAGTTGTAGGCATCCCAATATAGAAACTTTACTTGGATTTACTGAGGTTAATGGTATTATTTCGATATTTTATAAGTTTGTTTCTCTTAAATACCTTTATGGGTCTTTGAGTGATGGTAATCTTACATGGGGAAAACGTTTGAAAATTTGCATTGATATTGCAAATGGTCTGAATTACCTGCACAAGGAGATGGAAGACCGAAAGATAATAATCCACTGTGACATTAATAGTAAAAATATTGAGTTGGACAGTGTTTCAGGGGCAAAGATCGTTGGATTCCACAACTCGGTATTCCTGCCTCCAAATCAAGATGATGATGCTCTCCATCTCGATGACATTTCTGGACATATATATTATACGGATCCAGAGTATGCTAAGACCGGTACGCTGAAAATAGAATCGGATATATTTAGTTTTGGAATAGTTATGTTGGAAATTGTACTTGGGAAGTCTGCAGCTGATGTAATAAAAAAAGAGGGCTGTGAAGACAGGGTTGGCATATTTGGCCCGTCGATGGTTTGACGAGGGAACAATAAAGGAAAAGTTAGCTCTTTCAATTAAACAAGAAACTTATGGAAACAATTGTTTTCTAAGTAAAGGATCCAACGAGGATTCTCTTGATACATTTTTGAGAATTACATATCACTGTTTGGCAGAAACCCAAAACCAGCGTCCACGAATGGAAGTTGTTAACAAACTTCAGAAAGCGTCATCTTTTCAAGTAAGTGAATAATTCACACAAAAACACTATTTTTCCTTTTATTGATCTTTAATGGTAATCACTTTGTTGTTTCATGGTCATTGTCGGTCCCTAATATACATACAGAAGAAAATTCACATAAAGCGGTAATACAAGTAGTATTTAACTGTGTCCTAACGTTTTATACATCTTAATAATTTCAAAACGGATTGTAATTTGTATATGGTTAACGAACATAGTTTTATTTCCAAGACTGGGTGGATGTCGTAATTACCATATATTCAGTTTTATATACTATCAACTATCAAATTATTTAATAACATTATAATTTATGACTATCATATTATTTTCACGAATATTAATTGAAGTGTCACATGATTCATAGGAAAACCACAAGGACCCCTTCAACATGTCATTTGAAGATATTAGACTGGCCACACAAAATTTCAGTCCTGCAAATAAGGTTGGAGGAGGAGGTTTTGGTTGGGTATACAAAGGAAACATTGTACAAGGACATGGTAATGGACTTAATACCATTGTTGCAAAGAAGTTAGATACTAGTCATGGTCAAGGGGAGAAACAATTTTACAATGAGCTACGGATTCTTTATGAGTATACGCATGAGAATATCATCGGTCTTGTGGGATATACCAATGAAACTGATGAAAAACTCATTGTTTATGAACATGCATCCAAGGGAAGTCTAGATAAGTATTTGAGTAATGCTAGTCTTACATGGAGAAACCGACTTGAGATATGCATTGATGTTGTAACTGGGTTGGATTTCCTTCATGGAGGTACTCGAGGAAAAGAAGTGGTTATACATAGGGACATCAAAACTGCTAACATTCTATTGTTTGATGATTGGAAGGTAAAGGTCGGTGATTTTGGGCTTTCCTTGATAAGTACAATAAATAAGGAAACAAAATTTACCATCGATCATGCTTGCGGGACAATGGACTATGTAGACCCTTTGTACTTAAAATCGGGTATTTTAACCATAGAGTCTGACATTTATTCACTTGGGGTGGTTTTGTTTGAGATCATGTATGGGAGAGCAATATATGAAATTCCCAAACATGCGAGTTTGTCTCTACTTCGTTTCATCAAACACGGTGTTGAAGAAGGAAAAAAAGATGAGATGGTGTTTAAAGCTATAAAGGAAGAAATTGTGCCAGAATCACTGGATGCATTTCTAAACGTTGTGTACAAGTGCTTAGATGATGATAGAGAAAATCGACCAACATCAAAAGAAGTTTTAGCGCAGCTTAAGAAGGCACTCGAGTTCCAAGTAAGTGATCATACCTGTACGTGCTAAAGTTTACTGTCTCAAAATGATTTTAATACCAAATAATGTGTATTCATCCGGGGATCTAAAAATGTCGAATGTGCTCGACCATACATAACCTCTATTTCTCTAGGGCCTAGAAAATTATAAATTATGTTTATATCAACAATATGATGATTTTAGGATGACTTAATCAAATCAATTGATGTTTTCTGATGGAGACGGTGCATTTTATGTAAGTACAAACCTTTAGATAGAGCCCCAACTAAACACAGAGTTCAAATACGTGTTTTAAAGAAGTAAATTTTATTGTAGGGTGGTTTGAAGGGGATAAGTTAGGTAATGTTAACATAATGAATGTCATCCCTATAACAAAAAGTGTGAAATTCAATAAATTTTGAGACTATACATTCTTATTTTGCCTATAGTTTCCTTTGATGTATATGTTTTCCTTACTAAAAAAAAATGCTCTCATAATCATCAATACTCCATAATAAAGCAGGATGATGATAAGATATAGATGCAGGAGCTCAAACTGGTGGCCAAAGACTACACCTGAAAAAGAAGAAGGGATCCTCTCCGATTTCGTTTATTTGGTTATGCTGTTTCTTCCCCTTGAATCTTCGGTTGTACATGTTCACAGATTCTATTAAATAGAAATATGTGACCGTGGTTACCGAGTAAAAGTTAAAGTGAATATGTCAGATTTTAGGCTCTTACAAATATTAATGTTTATTTGTTTATAATATCATCATCCCAAATCTTTTTATCAAAATGAATGCTCACTATCATCGTAGTCCAAATATCGTGTATGCATTTACACACGATTGAAATGATCCTAGAATAATTGTTTCTATTCTTCTTTTAACATCGAAATTAAACAAAACTCGTAAAATTGGAATGCAATATAGGCCTTCCAACTGCAAAAATCATTTGCCTTAAATAATTTCTAAAAAAAATGGATAGTAACTATTCCTGGTACTAGTATGGCCTTCTGTCTGAGCCGTTGGAATTGAAGAACAAATGAGAGCTTATTTGATAAATTTGTTAATCAACCTGTGACTGGAAAGTACAATAGAACAAAGGAAAGTACGTCTCATATAATTGTAAAGTATAATGCATAATGAACCAATAAACCCCATTATCTTCAAACTCCACCTAATTGTCACTCCCTATAACATGCGATGAAGCTACCAAGAATTAGTCTCCACCCAAGTTCCACTTCATGTTAATTAATTAGGTTTTATGGTTGTTCACGTTAAGTCTTCAGCCTCGAAATTTTAAGAGATTGTTTAACACCCACAGAATGTATAATACATGCAGTTTCTTCTATTCAAGTAAATGGTAATTACGTTAACCATGACGATATCAAAAAATATTCGATGACACCCTCCCTCCCTCAAATGATAATTCATACGGTTGACTTACTGAATGTTAAATAAATGAAACTTAGCTGTCATTTGTCAAGTTGTAAGATGCCTGAAATAATGTTAAATTATTACTTACTCTGGTGACAACCACGTGAACTCCAAAAGAGTTGACCCGTTGAGTACACTTGGGATTTGATTAATCACCGGCATCTTAGTTTATATATTGTAAACATTTATTTTTATTAACGTAAACTACCATTCCGAAATATCATATCATTAAATCAAAGAGCATTTGGTTTGATGGTACCAGATAAATTCAACGGTCAAAATAGGATTTACCGTTTCGTTATGTATTAAACTTTAAAATTTTTACTATTATATAAATCAAACTTTCATTTATTTTATTGTACGTATTAAACTTGTAAATACTGTTTATTGTAATAAACTTTCCTTTTTGGGTAAAACCAAAAAGGGATGTTTATATACAATTGACGATATTTTCAAGTTTTGTACATACAATAGAAGTTTTTAAAATTCGACACATACAATAGTAAAAGGTGTAAAGTCTAATACATAACGAAACAATAAACCCATCAAAATATTATAGGTTTAGATGTTTCTTGAGACATCGAATACCATCCTATAGATCGATCTATTAATGATGGAAGTTCGATTTTTATATAACGTCGGTTTAGAAGTCTTATAATAATTACTACCTCTATCCCAATATTACACTTTAGTATTCTTTTTATGGATGTCGAAATTTTTCTTTTCACATTTTAAGAACCAAAATTCAAATGGATTCATGTTAATGGATCAGATCAAATCCGATCCATCCAAACAAACATCCCATGTTCTAGAGATGTATACTAGATTTTTTTAAGTGATTTTTTTTTCAAAGAAACTTTTTCAGGGAAACTTATTATTAGGGGTGTTCATGGACGGTTAACCGGAGGATCGGTTAATCGGGGACCGGTTAACTGGATCCCCGGTTCATCATTTTCTTGAACCTAAACCGAAATCAAAAAGTTTGGTTAACCGGTTTTTTCGGTTAGGTTATACGGTTAACCAAATTAACCACCTTTATTTACCAATTATTTAAAATATAAATATCAAGTAACAAATACACACTCATTGATAAATATTTGTTGTAAATTTTATATGTTAATCATTCTAACAATAAACCTAAAACTTTTAAATTAAGTATAAAACATGAATGTATAAACGCTGAACCAAGTTAGTCACGACACTAAATATATAACTACTAATAATGCAATAATGTGAATGACGAACGCCAAAATGTACTAGATTATAGTACTAATTACCCCTTTATTCAATAGATTTCTTATGCATTTTATTTGAATTCGATACTTATTTTGTTCATATTTGCATATAGGAGTTAATTGGAGCTTGAATCAGAAAAGAATCAGAAAATGAGCTAATGTTGAAGAAAAGAGCTAAAAAGTTGAAGTTTGAAGAATTGAAGTCGAAGTGCTGAAAAGTTGAACTTTTACATCCATACGGCGTATGGAAATTCCATACGGCGTATGGATTGAGTGAGCCGGGCTACAAGTTACGCGGGCTTGGTCCGTGGGCTTTTTGCATCCATACGGCGTATGGAAATTTCATACGGCGTATGGATTAATTCGACAGAATGTGATAAAACCCTAATTTCACTTCATTTTTAGGGTTATCATCCTAGTTTTCTCTCGAGCCGATTTTCAATCATTTCAATCTCATTCCAGGAGCATTTGGGAGGATTAAAAGTTTAGAGAATCGAAGGTTTTCGTTGGTTCATTCATTCTTTCGGTTTATCGGTTCGAATACGTTTATCTTTTTCATTTGATTATGAATTCGGTTTCACTTTCGTTTCTGATTTTCTGTAACATTATGTTTGGCTAAACTTTATATGTATTTACTTCGATGATGATACTTAGATGATGGTTTGATTATTGATTTGCGAAAGTTATTGGATTTTATGAATGTTTGTGTGTTTACTTGATGATCCTTGGTTATTAATTGATTATTAGTGATTACCTAACGTGGTTTATTAATCAATTGAGATTGATTTCCTTTTGAATAATAGATTATTGATAATTGTTGATTTCGGTTGATAATAATTGCTGAATATATTGAGTTTGACAGGTTAAGGTTGATAATCGGTAATAATATTTAATGCACAAGATAGTTATTTTTAACTATAGACTTTGTTGATTCAAGAGTAAATCACATAAACGGCGTAGGTTTAATTTAGAATACAATTCGGTGGGCAACGTTAGTTGAATAAATTGCGTATTGAAAACAACCTTGTGTCTTTCTGTAGATCCCTTGTGCCGGATCAAATCAGATCGTATAATCAATTGTAAGCGCGAAAATCAAACAATCAATCACTAGCGTTTTCTATAAGCTTTTTTTATATATTCACAATTGAATCGTAAAGCTATACAATCACAAACACAAACTCGTTTCTCTCCTCTCTACTCTCACAAAAACGGCTCTCCGACACTCTCTCAAACGTCCAACATACAAATGAACCCTAACACGCCTATTTATAGGCTGTCCAACCCCTAATGCGACACTAGCCAAGTGTCGCATTCAGCGACACTGACCAAGTGTCGCTAAACTATACTTGGACAAAATCGTATTCACTAATTGCACTTCTCGTTTACAACTCGATTATGCAAACTTTAACACCTCACAAACTAAGACTAATTAACATTGACGAGTACAAACGTTGACCAACTGACTGACACACAGAAATGCAGCAACAAACTCCCCCATGTCAGCAGCTTGGTCAAATAAGCTTTAATTAGTCTAAACCAACTAACTTCTTCATGTCTTCAACAATTGGAATCTTCCCCATTGAGATAGCATGGTCTTCAAAGAAATCTTGATGTCTAAAATTCATGTGACTGACACAAATTTATCATACAATAAGATCTTCAAACTATGTGACCATCTCTCAATCATCAGCAGCTTCTCCGATAGATTTTATCTTCACAGTCTTTGGAGAATAACCGACATCCTTTACATCTTCAATATTTGACTTTGACAAGATATGTGATATTTGAAGAAAATAACATAGAAATAAAATCTTTTTGTATTTTCTTTATAAAGAAAAGTAAAGAACAAAGATTAAAATAAATTGAATTTGGGGATAGTTTTGTTTTAGGTCTGCTTAGGGATCATATCAGGCCAACATGCAATTATTAGCAAATAGTAAGTGTTATTTCGATTATCGGTATATTTGTCCACTTTAAAATTACTTGACATATTTAAAGCAGCGTTTATAAAAATTAGTTCAAGACGATTATTGGTATTGTTGGTCCACTTAAACATGTTACATCCGTATTTGTGAGTTAATCTTTTATTATTATTATGAATAGTTCTCTGTGATCCCTATCTTTGACATACCCCTATAACCCAGACAAGAACATAGGTTCCATATCTAGAAAGCATATAAGAAGATCATTTTTAAAAATCAAGACAGCGGTGACAGGTCTGTACCGACGTACAACAGAGCAACATAACTTGATTCAGGTTTAAGCAAAACCAATCGCAGTCTAACCAATTTTGTGGCGACCTTGTTCGGTATCTTAGAATTTAAGACTTTTAAGTACATTGACTTGCGTTTGCTTAATTTTGAGTTTATACTAGCTGAGACCAAGTCTATACTTACATACAACAGAGGAAACAACCAGCATAAACCCCCAAATGATTTCAGATTAAAACGCTACAGTATAGAAGTATGTCAAGCTACATTCAAGAATTAAGACATTCAGTCGTACGTCATAAGGTGTTTACCACAAGATAGTATGCATGTATTAGACTTACTTCTTAATAACCCAAAGACTGGTGTGTATCATGCCTACCAATACATCGCATGATGAAGCTAATATTTATAAAAGCTGTTTTAATTATGCCAGATAAACCTACTGACACATCAAACATAAACCTTAAAATTTTCATTTTGTACATGTCATCTGATGTACTATCATTTCCCAAGTTGTTTACAGACACAATCAAAGGTCTTTTCAAGAATTAAGAATCTTGTTGTTCACATTTCTGATCCATAATCAGAATTTTTAATATTTTAAAATTACTCTCCCTGAACAGCAAATTCTTATATCCAATTCAAAGGTACTCCCCTTAAACACAAAAACTATTTTTGTATTTTTAATTTAACAAATTTCACAACATTGCATTTCTTTAATACTAAAAAGTATAAAGAATGGCTGTTGCACCAATAATTAAATTTAAAGAAAAGTATCAAAATCACGTATCAAGTCAAATCAGATGCGTTTTAGCACTTGTACCACCTCATAACATCGAAAATCTCATTCATCCAATCAAAATCATTACACATGAGCACCTTGAAAACAATCTTCCAAAAATATCCACATCCTTGCAATCACTAAAAATATTAGCTATTAAAACCTGACTGCACCATCACAAACAATTAAACATTAGTACTTATGGGACACCCAAACCTTGATAGACTTGGGTTGTCCATGGTCATCCATAACCATCACATCAATAAGTTTATGATATTTTAAAAACTCAGAAGATTTCATTGATCCGTTGTTTGTGAATTTGGGTTTCCAAACCTGTTTAGGTTCAGATGATTTGTTTTCAACAATGTTATGCTGTTGAACTTGAGTTCTATTAGGCATAAATTTGTTTACTCTTTCCACAGGTTTGGGAGAAGAGGATGCATATCTTGATATAGGCGAATAAGAAGCACGCCTAGAAAACGATTTTGAATAAGAATTCCTAAAGGAGGAAGTTCTTGGCATCCTTTTACCAAACCTATCTAGGGATAATAACCGACAATCCCTAATTATATGTCCTTGTCTTGCACAATGAAAACAAGAACGTCGTTCAACGTACGACCTATTCCAATGATTACCCATAAAAGGTTGAGGTGGAGAATGAATTGTAGGAGGCTTAGAAAAGGAGGCATTTACAGAACGTGCATACTTGTGTGTACACGTTGATGTAAAAGCCTCAGAAGTTGAGCAAGTTGATGTGAAAGGTTGTTCATGTTTAAATTTGTCATTTGAATCCTGCTTTTGATTGTTAAACCTTTTGAATTCATTTTCAACCTTGTTTTTACCCTTTGTATTTGAAAACTTTACAGTTTCATTAGTAAGTATATGATTTTCGGGCTTTACATTAACTTTTTCAACTTTAATTTCAGCCTCTTTAAGTATATCCTCTATCTCAACAATCTCCTTTACACTAACTGGAGGTGTACTCACAGACTTAACAAAAGTAGGTAAGGGATACTCTGGCCGTTTAGTTTTCTCCTTTACCTGCCTTTTGGGATTAGATTTAGCTTCTTTAGTCTTTGTAGCTGACCAGGAAGAGTAGTCAGCTACAACATCTTCGGTGCCCTCTTTTACAGGCGTAGGATAGTAGTTAGTAGGAGGTGGGACTACTTCATACCCCACTCTCGCCTTACTATTTTTGTCTGTCCTTTGCTTGCTAACGATTTCATCGAAGATTTCAAGAGATGTTGAATAACTTGAGATTTTTCGATTAAAATTTACAGACTTATTCTTTAAATCATTAAGTTCTTTATTTAGCAATTCAATTTCAGCAAGATAGCTATTAATAGCATCTTGTTGACTAAAAACTTTAGATTTATAAGTCTGTGTGTCTAACTTATAAGCCTCAATTTTCTTATCATAAAGTGTTTCATTAGCTTTTAGAAAATTATTTGACTCAGTAAGTTTAACAACCTTTTCTCTCAAGTTTTCATTATCTATTTGAAAACATTTTAAAGAAGCATATAACTTAATACATGATACACAATTTAAAGGTTCCTCGGGTTCATCATGTACCTCAGGTGTATTAGAATCAACGTCTTTTATTTGAGCCACCAGTGCAGTGTGTTGAACCTATTCTTCATTTACCAATATTTCCTTTTGATCGTAAGCCTCTATAAGAGCATCCCATAACCTGTAGAAGTTGCTTGATTTTTAAATTTATTAATCACAAGTTCTGGCAAGCACTTGGTAATCATCTCATACGCTCTATTGTCTTTATCAAACTCTTCTCGTTCCTTGACTGACATTTGTGCTTTTGACTTAAACACTCCATTGAGTCTTGGTTGCTCATATCGATCACTAGTATTAAACCAGTTCCATAACTTTGGATCTTTGTGTTCAATGAAATTGCATAACTATTCCAATTAGCAAAATCACTATAGAACAAAGATGTAGAAGGAGACATTTTGTTACCAAAAGCCATTTTCGATTTTCCCCTCCAAAAATGAATTCAAAATTTTTGAAAAATATCCGAGTTTAGCGAAACTTTTCCGATAGTAAAATTAAATTATTTTAAGCTAAAAACAAAAATTTGGAGAGGCGACAATTTTTCCACGAAATATTTTTGTTTTTTTTAATATAAACATATAAATTAAAGATTTTTTTTTATGAGACATTAGGTGAGACACTTGCTAAGTGACGCATGGAAGTGACGCATGGAAGTGACGGTATGAAGTGACGGTATGAGACACTTGGTAAGTGACGCACTAAGTGACGCAGGAAGTCCGGAAGTGACGCAAAAACCCGCAGCAGCACCGAAAAAACCCTAAAATCGAAATTTCTTGAAACCCTAACGAATTTTGAAGAACAAATGACGAACCAACACAAAAAACTCATCCAAAAACACAAATCTTCAACCAATTACACCCGAACAACAAGATCAAACTCCAAAAACTTTGTGAATCGATCGAAAAACGAACAAATTACGATCCGATACCACGTAATCCAATGATTGTGGCTCTGATACCACTTGTAGATCCCTTGTACCGGATCAAATCAGATCGTATAATCAATTGTAAGCGCGGAAATCAAACAATCAATCACTAGCATTTTCTATAAGCTTTTTGTATATATTCACAATTGAATCGTAAAGCTATACAATCACAAACACAAACTCGTTTCTCTCCTCTCTACTCTCACAAAAACGACTCTCCGACACTCTCTCAAACGTCCAACATACAAATGAACCCTAACACGCCTATTTATAGGCTGTCCAACCCCTAATGCGACACTAGCCAAGTGTCGCATTCAGCGACATTGACCAAGTGTCGCTAAACTATACTGGGACAAAATCGTATTCACTAATTGCACTTCTCGTTTACAGCTCGATTATACAAACTTTAACACCTCACAAACTAAGACTAATTAACATTGACGAGTACAAACGTCGACCAACTGAATGACACACAGAAATGCACCAACACTTTCTTAATTGTGTTAGATTAACTTACCTCGGAAAGGGAGTTGTCTTATTTGTCATGTCGCAATCAAATCCATGGTTTGAGCAAATCAATAAAGTGATAACCGGAATCTAAGGAAAGTAATCTAAGTGAATACATTTCTTCCACTATTTGAATCAAGTATTTTATTTGATTAATTGTTTTATTAATTATTTCTTTTTAATTAAGTTTTAATTAATTATTTATATTTTACAATTGATTGTCAATTTGTTCGAACGAAACTAAAACGTCCCATTTTTATTTGCTGCTTTAATTATTTTTTTTAAACAATTTTCATTTTATTAGAATTGACATCCGTTCCTCGTGTTCGATCCGGACTTATCACACTATACTATTGTAACACCCGCCAAATTAGGACTAGTGATTAGTACCTAATCAGTTGTTAATACATGTAATTAGTTGGTTTTAGGCTAATTAATGTATCGAAATATATATATTGTTGAATATATACAAATATGCGATTTGATTAAATCGTACAAGTTTCAAATCGAATGTAATTCGGTTCAAGTAAATACGAACGTTGGTGAACATTTTTATTAAATAATATAACATTATTTAATAACGCTACTATACCCAAAATATTATTTTGATAATATTTCATACAAAATTCGTATCGTACAAATAAACGTCTACGCGATTAAAATTATTAAACGCGCAAACAATCAAAGCAAAGTTAAGTTATATTTTATATAACTCAATTATAAAGTATCGGATAAAATGCTTCAACAAAATATTGGATAAACATCCGTATTCTTAAAACATATATTTAAACGATCGGGAAAACGAACATCTCACGGAGCGTGTGTACACGGGATTAAAAATGGAGACCCACATCACGGTGGGCCCCCACCGAATCAGCCACAAAGTGGAGGGACCCCATCCCCTCACCCTCATTTCTCACCTCACTCTCACTCTCTCTCTCTTCACTCTTTTTCTCTCTTTTCTTTCATAAACCACCAACACCACTGTAACACACAACATTTTTTTTTTTTTAAAAAAAAAACAACAATAGTTCGGAAGCGTAAACTATTTACATTATATAATGGATGACATAAAGTCATCTACCAAAAGTATTATTTGATTATTTACAAACTATTCAAAATGTATCTGGGATATATATAATATCTAAATATTATCAGAGTAGTTATGGTCAACCCCTTCCAAGTACTCCCTGCCCAGTTCCTTTCAAGTCAAACCTACAAGGAGTAAACAACGGGATTAGCACGAAGCTAAGTAAGTAAACCTGTTACTAACAGTTTGACTTAGTTCAACATAAATAATTATCAACAAGTATCACATAGACTCAACATCATCAAGAGGATCGGTGGTCCTTGTGGCGCCCTCAGACCGCGGTGGCCCACCAAGCGACACTTACTATCACTGCAGGCCTTTACAGTGATTTACCGATAACTGTTTGCTACCTTTAACCAACATAAGTTCCGTTCACAACACATGTTTACAAACCCTATGATGGTTAACCTGTAGCCACACAGTCCAACCATTGTTGACCTCTATATCAACTAATGCCCAAAGGCGACTCATCACACATTTCACTTGTACTTCATCAGTCAATATTCAACAATCAACATTAATAATAACAACTATGTTCATTTGTTGTAACCAATTATGTTACAACCAATTCATACTGAGAGTACAAGTCCACTCACCTGTTCACTTCAGTCCACTTACTCAGTTGACTAATTTACTGAGTTCTTGGTGTATCTGTAATCACCACAAAACACATAAGTCAATAACTTATCATCCATCAATAACCTTATTTGAATCATGATATTATACAAGTAATCACACAATCATGAATATATATATATTAACTATGCACTTGTGAGTATAACACAAAATGAAAACTGATTTGAGCCTGTAGCAGATCAAAGCCGATCGGCTTTCCTTAGCCGATCTGCTTCTTCAATAAATTTTAAGCCCTTTTTCCTGACCCAAGTTCTGTTGCATTTTTGAACTAAGCTAGCCGTTCGGCTAAGCATAGCCGTTCGGCTTTGCATGAATAGCAGATCGGCTTAAGATAGCCGATCGGCTATCCTGTCCAAACCCAGAAACTCAGGTCTGTTCATCAGTTTACAGCACGAACCAAACCCACAATTTTCTCAATTTTCACCTACTAACTCATACAACCAATAATTAAACTGCAAGTAAACATTATACTACTTCTAACAACCTCAAACAACATTATTTAACAACACAATTCATCAATCACCTCACTTTTCTCATTCTTGACCTAACAAGTACAAGTTCATCAAAATCATCATTTACACTAAAAAGGGAAATTCAAGATGATGATAATGATACCAATAATCTGATAGTAACTTCAAATAGCATCAATTAACATATATATCACACAAAGAATCAATCAATTTCATCAAGTTCATGTTTGACCTAACTAATATTGAAGTTCATAAAAATTCAATTACTTACATGATGATGATGATAATAGCAAGAAGAAGATGAGGACAACAATAAGAAATCCCAACCACAAACAAGCTCAAATCTTAACTTCTTTTGATTGAAATGAGTTCTAGGTTTATTATTATTATTATTTTTTTTTTTGAGGTTATCACTTGAAGAACTGAATTTGGGGAAAGTTAGTATGCAGAGGTTAACACCTCATCCATAGACCGACTCTAGTAGTTTTAATTATTATATCCGTCTTAACTCTATTGTCTGGAACCTAAATACTAATTGCGAGAAAACTATTTTATTGTACTGTCGATTAAATTAAATTAAAACAACTATCATTTCACTAGTCACAATAATTCCTGAGATCTATTTACCTTAGTTATAATTCGAAACATATATAAAACACAATATATATATATATATAAGCAAGGAAATTACCAATTTGCCCTCAGGCCACAAATGCGGGTGTTACAACCACCATCCACCTTAAATCCTTAAAAGCTACCACCAAACGACCTTAAATCATTTAGCTCATTTGGAAGAAAAGAACCACCTCCCCGCGATCTACAACCCCATCTTTCCGAATTTTCACGGCGTTAACTTTGTAAGTTTCCGACAAATCCCGACACCTCTCGTTTTCTATTGTTTTCAACTTATAATTGTTTGTCTAGGCTTAAAATGTCCATATAAGGGTTGGGTAAAAGTTTCGGACCAAACGAAAGTCGTCCGGCCATGTTTCCGGCCACCGAACTCCGGTCAGACGCCGATGTCGCTTTTGGCTTGGCCCAATTGCGACATCAGCTACAATGTCGCAAAACCCCCACGATGTCGCATGGAACGACATCAGCTTCAACGTCGCATTAAATTGCTAACGTCGCACATAGCGACATCGACCACTACGTCGCAGGAATGAACGACATTGCGTATAGCGACATAGCACCCAATGTCGCATTAAATTGCGGAAGTCGCACTTAGCGACGCCATAACCTATGTCGCAGTTAGGACCTGCGACATCACCCCTTACGTCACACCTAATGTCGCAGATAACAGAATCTAGAAAACTCAGATTTTATTAAGTGTCGAGACCTGAAATTTTATCACTTGATTTTACGCAAATTCGAATCTTAGATGCGTTTTTCACTATAACAATTCGAATCTCGACCCCAGCCAGGGGCCAGCCCCTTGGACCTCGCCAGGTGTTGGCATCCCTGGGACCCCGCTAACCAGGGGCGCTGTCCCCGGACCCCCGTCACCTAAAGTTTATAAATACTTTTTTTTATGTATAACACTTCGAAGTCAAAATAATAATGTTGAAGATTATTATTACATACAATCACCAACAGGCCGTACACATTTTCAAACACTTAAACAATCAACCAAATTGTAATCATTTGGACATTCTAGTTGGACAAACAACTACAAGGTAGTCTTATTAGATACCTTCTCATGTTTATAACCATCGCGTGTCGTGGACACCCTCAGGTTACAAGTCTTTGGACTTCATTCTTGGCTAATCAATCTCAGTTTATTAAGATAAACTCTTCAGGCTCAGGTGAGTCTCATGGCCCCTCTTTTTACTGTTTTACTAGGGGTGTGATACATTGCTCTGTTTTTAACATGTGAACGTGAGTATATATTTCTATATACTACATGAGTTGTTTTCAACTAATCAAATCAAAGTCCTCCGTCAGTATAGTCTGGTAATACGAAAGTAGCGTGAATATTAGTATATGGATTGACCCACCTCGTCCGGGTTAGTAGCGCTAACCTCTGCAACGGACGTACTAATATTTGAGAAGACGAGTGTAGATTAGGCACTCGTGGAGGCACCTCGCTCGGAATTCTCTATATGGGACCCGTCCCTCGAGTTAAGCTCAGACTATGGGCTCATGGCTGTATACACTATCATTATCATTTGCTGGATGCAAATCAATATTTAAATCTTGCGGTTCATACACTATTATTTGATATTGAAACCTGTGAGCTCACCAGCGTTAGCTGGCCCATTTTAGCATGTATCACAGGTACTCAGCGGTAGATTTGGACTGCCCTCAGGATTACTATAGCTCGAGTCAGCATGCAGACAATAGAGATTTCATTGCATTAGTATATTTTGTACAAGTATTTATGTTTTGAAATCTCTCATTAAATTGAACACGAGCTATGTATAGCTTCGAAAGTTGTAAACTTTGTTATCATTAATATATTTTGTTAAAATGACGCATTTAGAGTTGTTTACTATATATCTTGTGCTTTGATTATTGATTAGTAACACCCAAAGCTTGCTTCCACTAAACAGTGAATTTGGGGGTGTTACAACTATTATGCGATTAGGTATTCTTGTCTGCGTTGTGTGTTAGCAAGTAAGGTAATTTCCATTTTAAAAACTAAGGCCCGTTTACACGACATCAGTGAACATTCGTACTAACGTAAATACAAAAATATAATAATCGCATTCTAAATTAGAAGATATTTAGCAATATTACCATATTTATCTAAATATAAACACATATTTAAAATAGCAATTTAAAATTTTCGGTTTTTCGGTTAACCGGTTGTGGCAGTATCGTGAACCAAAACCGAAACCGAAGAACCTAAAAAATACCGGTTCGGTTAATCAAAAACGAAAAGTAAATAAATTTCGGTTTGGTTAACCTAAAATTCGTTACGGTTCAACAATATTCGGTTTGATTTTTCGGTTTCAGATAATTATGAACAGCCCTACTTATTATACATGATAAGTATAAGTAAATTATAAATATTTATCATATTAAAATAATAATTATTTTGACCATTAATTAAATTCATATTTTTTATTAGTTTGCTAAATATATCTTTTTGGTCATATTGCTTTGAACAAATATTTGAATTTAATACATAAGTTACAAATTCATTTAAAAATTAAATTATTAAAACTAATAAAGATTATATATAAACTTTAGATTGTTAAAAAGTTAGAGTTCGAGCTAGATTCTTACTTAATTCATACTTATTCTTACTTAATCCATACTTAAGAAGTAACAAAGATTACTTAAATGATGTCATAACTCATAAATGCAAGAAAAACAACTAAATGTATGTAAGGTAAAAAAAAATACATTAAATTATTTGAATTATGTAGGTGAAAGATAGATAAAGAAATTGATGAATTGGTGTCACAATATTTTTAAAAACGCTACTTTGACGAACTCATCATCATAACTAACTCATAGAACTCAAAACAGTTGCAAATCAATTATATTGATAGTTTATTATATTACTAGACATCAAACCCGTGTATACACACGGGCTATTGAATGTGAATTTGATTTTTATAGTTACGTGAATTATGTATACGATAAAATTCTATTTCCTAAAAGTTAAAAAAGATATGCAATGAAGTTCAAAAGTCGTTAAACGGAAAGTATTATAATAGATTGATTGCGTATATTAATTAATAATTGTAATAAAATACAAAGAATTAAGATTAAGATTATATTTATTTATTACCTTACTTATTTAAAGTTAAAATCCTCCTTATGTAAGTCTCCTAATGAAATTAGAAATCTAAAATAATAATAATTATATTGATAAAGTAATATATAAATATATTTTAATACAAAATATGTATTTAAGAGATCATCTGATCTTAAATTTGAGGTAATTGGACAAAATTAAAGAATTTAATTAGTTAATTGGGATTTTGATGATGTCATGATCCGCTTTCTATATATAATTTAAGATTGTTATGTAATATGTATTGTAACAAAATTTGAGTTGGTTTCACTTAAAACACGAGAAAAACAATCCAACCAAAAGTAGAATCAATGACTTGAGTAAATATATTTGTCACATAAAAATCTAAATGATTCGAATTTGATAAGTCACTTTGAACAATTAGTCATGTTGTCATTTTAACCATAATTACATGATATTTAAACTTTTTTTAGTATTATTAAAATCGAGCGACGTAAACAAGTATTATTTTGAGCATCTAAAAATGTGTACATTTAAAACCCTACCTTAACGTGCAGGTAAAAAAAACTAGTGAATACTTTCCTATAGATCTAGTAGTAATGATGCTTAATTTGATACTCCGTATTATAAATGCTTTGATATTATAAATCAAATAATATTACTCGATAGTGCTGTATCGTGGTTACAGTACGTAACATGCTAATCGCTAACAATATTATAATTTGAGAAAGTCATGTAAGAAAGAGATGGAAGTTACTGCTCGCATATATATTAAGGGATCATATATATATATATGATAGCTGGTTTCTCCGTATATCATACCTACTCCTTCCTTTCTAACTCATTCATTGTTTTTGTACTTCTTACTTTTCACTTGATAAACATAATCATGACATCTACTACTACAATTACAGAGTTCGCACACTTACAAATTCCACTTGCAGAAATATCACAGGCCACCAACAACTTTGCTGAAAAAAATATCATCGGGAGAGGTGATTTTGGGAACGTTTACAAGGGTAAACTCATGCGTGACGGGAAGTTAATAAAAATTTCGGCGCGGAGGTTGGATCGAGAGGGTGGGCTAGGAGACGTTGAGTTTTGGACCGAGATCTCAGTGCTTTCTAGTCACCGGGATACGAAAGGTATAGTTGGTATAATTGGGTTTTGCAATGAGAATGGTGAGAAAATCATCGTAAATGAGCATTGTGCCAAGGGAAGTCTCTTGGCGTATCTAAGCAACCCAATCCTCACATGGGATATGAGATTCGATTTATCTCGAGAAATTGCGCGTGCAATATACTACATTCATTTTGTTGAGGGTCAGAGTTACCAAATTATACATCGTAACATTAGCAGCTCCACAATTTTATTAGATGAAGATTGGAGACCGAGGTTATCGGGCTTTGAATTTTCCATCAAACGATCTGCAGATCGAACAGACCAAGTTTACGTTTGTGAGGCTTTAGGGACAAAAGGTTACATCGACCCAGCAATCGAAAAGAGTGGAGGTGTAACGGTAAAGTCGGATATCTACTCACTGGGCGTAGTTCTGTTTGAGATTTTGTGCGGAAGGAAAGCATACCAAGACAATGAGTTGCTAGTTCCACTGGTCAAATTTCATTTTGAAAAAGGAACTCTTTTTGATATAGTCCATCCCAACCTGCAGAATCAAATGGAGAACCGCGAATCATTCAAATTACTATCAGAAATAGCGTATCTTTGCTTGGAAGAGGATCTATCAAATCGCCCATCTCTCACAACGATTGAGCAGAATATTAGGTTCAGACAAGAAGGAGAGTGGAAGACAGAAAGTTCGGTAAGAGGATCCTGTCATTTTGGTTTTTAATTTCTTCCTTTCGATCATCAAATCTGCCATAACAAAATTATACTATCTTCATCATAAAATAAATGTCCACTAGCACTTTACGAGTATATAAATTGAACATGGCTTTAGAGTTTAGACATATGCAATCAATATCTTTTATGCAGTAACAGTAAAATGTCAATTTTAGGAAACTTAGTCTTATTAATATTCTTATTACGTTGACATTTTGAGATAAATAAAAACAGAAATATTGAAAATAATTCACTAGATATTTATGTCCGTGTGATGCACGGGTTATGCGTCTTACTAATTTGTTAGAGTTATAGTCATTATGTTAAATGCATCTAAGATAAACGTGTATTGTTACTTGTGGTTTTCACTTATCTGTTTATATATTGTTGAATTTTACATAAAAATGATACCTGTCGGTTTATTAAAAATTTAATAGTGAACTGTACATCTCAATCTTATATGAAATTATTATGAATTATAGATGATGCACTTTAAATATTTAATCGTACACTTTTAACGAAATTAACATCCTAATAAAACATATAAACATGTATCACTTATCAAGTCTTTTCAAAACCTTATTCTAACATGCAGACCACCAAATATCCAATCTATTAAAACTTCACCAATTATTGAGATTTATTCTAGTAAATTCTATGTTACCGGATCTTTACTAATTACATATTAATAATTTCATATCACGTACAATAATTGTATTGCTATTATCTTAACCAGCAATGTATTACCATTTTCCCCAACAATCAATACTTATATGTTAATAGAAATTAACCTAAACCAGCGCTTGTAGAGATTAGTAACTACATTAAGTAACAATCAACCACACGTAACTAATATGGATCTTTCAAATAAACTCAATAATCATTCATAATCATAAACCAATATAAACATAACCTTAAACCTTCATTCAAGAATCGTTATCTAAGCAAATATATTTAGAATACTAGCTCATGTTTAAATCAACAAAAACCAAATCTAGAATCATGTTATTACACATAGAATATAGAAAAGATAAGAATCAAACCAATCAACAAGCCAATCTTCTCTTCGGGTTGAAAACCATCAAACTCTAGCTTCCTAGCCTTCAATATCGACCTAAAGTCGACTTTTAACCCTAAAAACCGACTTAGGGTTTTTCCAAATTGCCTGGGGTATCATATAATTCGTATAGAATGAACCTCTATTTATAGTTGACCTGACCGCGTATTTAGCCACCGGCTAAATGTTTTAACTGCCGGTCAAATTAACTTTTCGTATGCTCTAAGATTTCTAGGATGATCTGTAGCTGACTTAGCTGATTTTGAATTTAGCCGCCGGCTAAATGCTTTAGCTGTCGGCTAAATTTTTCTCCAAATAAGATGAAATTTTGATATGTTGTAGCTCTATGTGTTAGCTAAATTTGGGCTTTTGTATCACCTCATTTAGACTCCGTATGAAGAAGTTATGACCAAAATACTAACGCATAGTAGAAAACTCAGCATTTACATTTTTCTTCAGTTTTTGCTCCATATTCCGCTCCTTGTCATCTAAGCTTAATTTAAAACACCTTTTTGTAAATATTAATGATATAAGTATCTTTTATCAAATAATTGTAATAAAAGTATATAAAAACTAAGGAAATTTGTTATATAAATATAGACTTATTTGATGCTATCAAATATCCCCTCACTTAAGCTCTACTTGTCCTCAAGTAAAAAACATATTCATCATAAAAACTTGATAAGCATCAAACTAATATGTAATAATCAAAATACCTAAATTAAAAATCTGTTTCACAATTTAAAACTTTAAACAATTTAATTAACATGGATAACTATAAAGTACAAATAAAAATTATTATTATTCATGTAATATATAGTTCATGAACGATTACTAATATGTTTATCTACTTTAAACAATCTATATATTTATATTTCTAAATACACCTTTATTATAAGTATGTATATTACTTATGATTTTCACATATGATATACTCTTAAATTTAATTATACATTTTCTTTTATATTCCAAATAAATACATGAAATCCATTTTTAAGAATCAAGACATTGGTGACAGGTCTGCACTCACGTGCAACAAAGTGACTAACTTGATTCAGGTAAAGCAATTTTATAATCAAACTAGCGGTGACAGGTCTGTACTTCCGTACAACAAAGCGACATAGTTTGATTAATTTTAATTTAATTTTGAATGATTTTTCTTTCTTTTGCTTTATTTAAGAATACTAATTAGAGACCAGGTCTGTACTTAGTACAACAGAGGAAACAATTAGTAGACCCCAAATGTTTTCACATAAATATAAAGATATATAAAATTATTACATAATAAATTTAAAATTTAAGACTTTTTATGTCATACATCATAATATGTATCATAAAATAATATACAAATTATTTTATTAATTTATTAAAATTCAGAAATCTTCATATAATCGCCTATTAGTAGATCATATCATGTAACTATACATTACTTATTATTAAGTTGTTTACGTTATATGTACAAAACAATTAATCCACATTAAAGTCTAAACTTTTAAATACAAAACAAAACTTTTAACAAAAGTATTCTAACTAATAAATACTTAGTTATTAACTTAAAATTTTAAATTTTGATGAAAATTTATTAAAAAAATTATATATTATAGGACAAGTAAAATTAAATGAATATTTCTTTTCTACCGACCCCTTCCCCACACTTAAATTATACAATATCCTCATTGTATATAAACATATAAAAATAAAGTGAGAAAAAGAAGAAAAGAAATTAGAACGAAATACTCCCCTGACTTAGAAGCGATATCTGGCTCGGCGTAATGGTTTATCTTCTCATTTTGTAGTTCAACGTATTGGTTTCAACGATCTTTATTCAAAATATACAACAGCACACACTTTCGTAGTTAATCATGATTGCATTTAGCGTATGCAATAAGTGTAACTATTCTATCCACCCTGGATCCGACAAAATGTATTACGGCATCAAAGAATTCTATTGGTGGCCGAACATGAAAGCCAAAATCGCCACATATGTCAGCAAGTGCCTTACTTGCTCGAAAGTCAAGACCGAACATCAAAAACCTTCTGGTTTACTTCAACAACCTAACATTCCTAAATGGAAATGGGAACAAATCGCCATGGATTTCATAAACAAACTACCCAAGTCATCAAGCGGTTGCGATACCATTTGGGTGATCGTTGACCGACTCACCAAATCTGCTCATTTCTTGGCGATCAAGAAAACCGATAAAATGGAACGCCTCTCACAAATCTACATTAAAGAAATTGTTTCTCGACATGGTGTTCCAACCTCAATTATCTCTGACAGAGACGCTCGTTTCACATCTCACTTTTGGCAATCACTCCAAAAATCGTTAGGTACCCGACTTGATATGAGTACCGCATACCATCCTCAAACCGATGGCCAAAGTGAACGAACCATTCAGACACTGGAAGACATGCTACGAGCTTGCGTAGTTGACTTCGGTGCAAACTGGGAAAGACACCTACCATTGTGCGAGTTTTCCTACAATAACAGTTATCATACCAGCATTAAGGCTGCACCATTCGAGGCACTGTACGGACGTAAGTGCCGATCACCGATCTGTTGGACCGAAGTGGGAGACAGTCAACTCACTGGTCCTGAACTCATACACGAAACCACTGAGAAAATCTGTGAAATCCAAAACCGACTTAAAGCCGCACGTGATCGTCAGAAAAGTTATGCTGACGTGAGACGCAAACCACTCGAGTTCCAAGTTGGGGATCGAGTACTCCTTAAAGTATCGCCTTGGAAAGGCGTAATCCGATTCGGCAAATGCGGGAAGTTAAACCCCAGGTACATTGGGCCCTTTGAGATCCTTGAGAGGATTGGCCCCGTGGCATATCGATTGCAGCTGCCAGCTGAACTCAGCAGTGTGCACCCCACCTTTCACATTTCTAACCTAAAGAAATGCCTGTCTGATGAGACACTCATCCTCCCACTTGACGAGATTAGCATCGATGACAAACTTCATTTTGTTGAAAAACCTGCGGAAATCATGGACCGTGAGGTCAAACAACTCAAACAAAGTCGTATCCCTATCGTTAAGGTCAGGTGGAATTCGCGGCGTGGTCCGGAATTCACTTGGGAACGGGAAGACCAAATGGGACTCAAGTATCCTCAGCTATTCCCTGACTCTACATCAAACACGACCACGAGCTAAATTTCGGGACGAAATTCTCCTAACAGGGGGAGAATGTAACACCCGCCAAATTAGGACTAGTAATAGTGCCTGATTATTTGTTAATACATGTAATTAGTTCTGTGTTAGGCTAATTAATGTATCAAATTATATATTATTGAATATATACAAAAATGCGATTTGCTTAAATCGTACGCAAAATAAATCGAATGTATTTCGGTTCAAGTAAAATACGGACGTTGGTGATCAATTATATTGAATAATATAAAAAAATTAATTATTGACAATAACATACCAAAATATTTTTTGATAATATTTCAAGTTCACTTCACGTCGTATAATGGGGATCTACACGACTCAAACATTAACGCGCAAACAAACGAGACCAATTGAGTTATTAAGCAATTGATAAAATACTCCAACAAATTTATTTAATTAACTTTCGTCTTCTTTAAAAACTTACATTATTTGACACTTAAAATAATTCCTTAACGAGTTACGATCGGGGAATCGAACACCACGGAGCGCGAATACATGGAGCTAAAAGTGGAGACCCACACATGGGTGGGCCCCCACCCAAAAATCTGCCACAAGGGGGTGAGCTCACCACCTCCCCACCTCACTTCTCACTTTCATCTTCCTTCTCTTCTCTCTCTCTTTCTTTTTTCCTCTCAACCACACCAAACCACCATCACCATTAAACCTTCAAATAACACTAGCATACCTCAATATTTCGCATAACTCGTCTGGAGAAAAAGAAGCATCTCGCAAGGATCTACACTTCTATCTTTCCGGATTCCCGATTCATCGCTTTGTAAATTTCCGACAAATCCCGAAACCTTTAGATTTTCGAGTATTTTTAGCAAGTAGTTGTTTATATAAGCTTAGAATGTCCTTATAAGGGTTGGGTAAAAGAATCAGGCCAAGATATGGCCGGAAAACTCGTTTTGGCTAGAAAATCCGTCAAACAGACCTAAGTGTTGCATAGACAGCAGCAGCTATGCGTCACTTCATGCGTCACTTAAGTGACGCATTGAGTGTCGCATGAAACCCTAATTTTGCCTAAGTGTCGCATGAAACCCCTTTTTCCCGACACTCCTACCGTCACTTGACTAGTGACGCACAACAACTTTAACCGACACTTATAGCGACACTTCCTAAGTGACGCCTAGACCCATACCCGACACTTATAGCGACACTTACCTTAGTGACGCCCTACCATGCGTCACTTCCCTTAAGTGACGCATATGCTTAGATTTACTATTTTTAGCGACACTTCCCAAGTGTCGCCCAAGCCCCTAAGTGACGCATAAACAGAAAGTTTTAAACTAATTTTACACTAAGTTTTGAGACCCAAATTTGACGCCCCATTTCACCCAAATTCAAGTCCAGCTGGACCCCAGCCAGGGGCTCTGCCCCTTGGACCCCGCCAGGGGCTGCCGCCCCTTGGACCCCGCTACCAGGGGCGCTGCCCCCGGACCCCCGTCATTAACGGGCTTCGCCCTTACCCTAGGTTTCCGAGAAACCGTGTTACATCTAAACTTTCACACAACGTGTTAAATTTGTATAACATCAAACACGAATGCGACACAACTTCTAAATCACATTGGAACTTACTTTAGGTATAACACTTCAAAATCATCAAAATAATAACGTGGGATTATTATTACAAACAATCACCAACGGGTCGTACACAATTTCAAACACCTAAACAAACAACCAAATTGTAATCATTTGGACATTCTAGTTGGACAAACAACTACAAGGTAGTCTTATTAGATGCCTTCACATATTTATAACCATCGCGTGTCGTGGACACCCTCAGGTTACAAGTCTTTGGACTTCGATTATTGGCTAATCAATCTCAGTTTATTAAGATAAACTCTCCAGACTCAGGTGAGTCTCATGGCCCCTCTTTTTACTGTTTTACTAGGGGTGTGATACATTGCTCTGTTTTTAACGCATGAACGCGAGTACATATTTCCATATACTACATGAGTTGTTTTCAACTAATCAAACCAAAGTCCTCCGTCAGTATAGTCTGGTAATACGAAAGTAGCGTGAATATTAGTATATGGTACCATATAGGATTGACCCTCCTCGTCCGGATTAGCAAGCACTAACCGGGTAAACGGACGTACTAATATTTGGGAAGACGAGTGTAGATTAGGCACTCATGGAGGCACCTCACTCGGAATTCTCTATATGGGACCCGACCCTCGAGTTAAGCTCAGACTATGCGCTCATTGTTGTATACATTATCTGTAACTTTATTTGCTGGATGCAAATCAATACTTAAATCTTGCGGTTCATAGAATATTATTTGATACTCAAACCTGTGAGCTCACCAGCGTTAGCTGACCCCTTTTAGCATGTATCACAGGTACTCAGCAGTAGATTTGGACTGCCCATCAGGATGCATCTTAGCTCGAGTCTTCATGCAAACTTCAGAGATTTCATTGCATTATTAGATTTTGTATAACTAATTATGTACTTAAATCTCTCATATTACGAATACGGGCTATGTATGAGTTTCAACTGTTGTAAACCATTTAATATTAATATATTTTGTTAAAACGACGCATATAGAGTCGTTTGCTATATATCTGTGTGCTTTGACTATTGATTAGTAACACCCAAAGTATGCTTCCGCAAATCATTAAATTCGGGGGTGTTACAATAAGCCTTTAAACCCTTCGGTATCCCGAGTGGACGAATTATAGTCTCGTGAGGGTTTTCAGGGAACACACACACAAAGTTCATATTTTTCCAAAAGTTATTGTAGCTGAACTTACTACCAGCCTCATAAGTACTTATGAATTCTATCAAAATAAACAAACAAATTAAAAATACCAGATAATATAAATTACAAAAATAAAACACTAAAAATAAAAGAAAAATAAAAATAAAAATCTAAAGATAGTCAAGAAACTCATAACCACATGCTACTAAGTATAGTCATTTCTCATGGACTAGTTGTGTGATAGATACTTATGAAACTACTGCTGTTCATTAGGTTATCTCCAAATAAAGCCAAAAAGTGTTCAACCGCTGGTTGGGTACTTACAACCGTTGGCTTCCTAATTCAATTACTGGCAGGAGTCTTAGATAAAAATACATGCAATGTAGCTCCAATTTCTCAATTTAAAATCTGAACTTAGATTTACTAAATTATTACACCTATAGCAACTTGCCATTCAAACACTTAAAATCTTCCACTGGGGTTAACTAAATTTAAGTCCTTAACTTATTATGAAAATTTATTAAGCATATTATAAACCATACATATTAACATAAATAAGTTCTAGATTAAAAACCCCAAAGTTTTCTTATCACCTAATCTGAATTTCTAACCAAGAATCGTAAGTATTAGAATCAATTTAAGCATAATAGCATCATTAGAAAAATTCTTAACAACGAATTTCACAGACACTAATATTTAAGCATAATAACATCATTAGAATACGTTTTCATCAATAAAAACATGATAAGCATCAAACTAATATTTAAGAATCAGAATACTCAAATTAAAAATCTATTTCATAAGTTAAAACTTTAAACAATTTAATTAATATGGATAACTATAAAGTACAAATAAAAAAATTCTTTATTATTATTGCAATATATAGTTCATGAATGATTACTAATATATTTATCCTATTTAAACAATCTATACTTATATTTCTGAATACATCTTTTATCATTAGTATGTATATTACTTATGATTTTCATATATGATATATTCTTAAATTTAATCATGCAAGAAAAATTAATAAACATAAACTATTAAACGTATCATAAGAAAATAAAATATTATCATCCTACAAACAGAAAATTAATATCCAAATTAAACAGTCATCCAACGATAAATATAATAACAATAATAAAAATGTCTAAAATAACCAAATACAGTGATTAATCACTGTCATCGTCATCCTGCTGTTGCTGCTGAAACTGACCAGAAGTACTAGCAAAGGTCAAAGGTGCATAAGGTCGTGGTGGACTGGAATGAGCATGTGGTCCTCCAAAGAGCTGCTGCACAAGATAAGTACTATAATCAAACTGATGTGCCTGCTCCTGAACATGCCTCATATGTGTCATCCTCTGCTTCTCCTGAAATCTCTGCTGAGCCATCTGAATCTCAGCAATTTGCTGCTGTAAATTATACATATCATACACAGGACCATGATAAACCTCAGCTCTGGTGGTGGCACTGCCGCAAGCTCTGCTTCTGTTGCCACTGGCTCTGCATGGAACTCCCAATAATATCCAAATCAAAGAGCTTATGCTCTCCCAACAACTGCATACCAGGGCTAACATATGTGCAAGACTGAAACATCTCATGTGCAATACCAAACCACCTAGCCAATCTAGTTACATACTGACCACCACAAATAAGACTCATCGCCTTCTTCCCAGTAGCCTTATGTGTCAACCAGTAAGCTAATCTCCAAGGAACATTCACATTTGCTCCCTGAGTAATAGAATGCAAATAAAACAAATCCTGCTTATGGACCTTCTCTGGTCCAGTCTTCCTAACCACTATCGAATGTGCCAATAGACGATGTACCAATTTGTGCCTTAGATCTCTAACCAACAAATCAGTAAGACCTCTACTACCAAAAGCTCCATTTGTTATATCCTTTCATCCTACAGCAACCTCTAAATCATCGTACTTCTCTGTACGACCTGCTCTAATAAAATCCAGAAAATGGGGATTTGCCCCCTCAGCAGTATATATCCCAATAGCCTGCGCAAACTGAACCAAACTCAAACTACGCGGCTCTCCACCAACCATAAAAGTAAAAGTATGCTGCAGAATATCATCAGATCTAATATCAAAAGCCACTGTGCTAAAGAACTCAACAACTAGCTCACGAAAGATAACCTCATGAATGCTAAATAGTCGAATCTAAGCATACGAAACAAACCCAATACTCCCATCGTCGAGAGTATAACTGACTGTCAATAATCGCTGTAAAGCCTGAACACCTAGCTCTTTGGTATCAGGGTCTAAAACTCTCCCCATGAAATCCCAGTCTAATAACTCAGAAGCAATAATATCCTGATGTACATTGGCCCTAAGCCTAGTCTGGTACCTAGCTCTGTCTCCTGGTGAAACTGTATGGTGTAAAAACTGTAGTATCGGACGTGTATAGCGTTGGCTACAACAGCTACACCCCTAAGAACTCTTCGGTCATGTTCCATATATAAAACAAAAACTTATAAAATCGTTAATTTTAAACATAATAATATTACATACTAATCATTTTTAATAACCTAAACTATTATCAATAAATCAAAATTTTAATGATTACACATGTATACATACAACATATGTGTTAAAACAACATATATTAAAATTGGCAAATCTAAAGTTCTAATACAAACATAATTATAATAAATGTTCAATATATAATTAATACAATTATCGGGAAAGTATAATAAATGTTCAATAATCAATATAAACGTAAACATATATTCAAACTATAATTCAAATAACATTCATCTAAATAAACACAATAAGAAACTTAATTCATAATCAAAAGCAAGTAAACAATACTCATAGTATAATTAAATAGCATATTTACAAAATACAAGGATAAAGAAACCAAACCCTAATGATGAACAAGCTCTTCGTAGGGTTTAAAACCTTAAAACCCTAGCTTCCTAGCCTCCAAATTCGCACCTCTATTCCTATTCTAAACCCCAAAGTCGAATTTAGAATATTAAAATCGTATATCAAATGGTTTAGCCAAGCCCTCTATTTATAGATTCAGAATCGACCATTTAACCGCCGGCTAAACCTCTTAACCGCCGGCTAAAGGTGTTTGTTTTGGACTCCAAGTCTTCGATGTCCACCTCCTTAACCTTATTGGTTTGGCTGCCGGCTATAGTGAAATTCCAGAATATTCTTCACTGCGGGCTGGATCTTCATTGTGGGCTCCATAACTTCCATAATCTGAATTTGTTCCTTCTTTAAAGCCCTTTTATCTTTAACTTCAGGTTCTTTCTTCAATTTAAGTCCAATTCTCTTGAGGTCTTGATTTTGGTTTCATTTTCTTCTATTCTGACCCTATTTTCGTTCCTTTTCTTCAATTCTTGATTTAAAATACTTTTCTGCAAATATTAGTTAAATCAGTATCTAAAATCATATAAACGCAATAAAAATGTATAAAAACTAAGGGAATTTGTTACATAAATATAGTATTATTTGATGTTTATCAAGTATGCTTTAGGTTCTAGGGTTTAGTAAAGCGTTTTGGTTTTAGGGTTAGGGTTTAAGATTTGAGGTTTAGGGGGCTTTTGCTAAACCTTAAATTCTAAACCCTAACCCCTAAATTTTAAATGCAAGACTAAGTCACTAACACATGTGTTGTTAATATGTAAACCTACCAAAAAATGAAAAAAAAAATAAACTAATCGAAAGTATGCCTTGAGGAATCTTAAATCGAAGGGAAAAAAACGCTGAATTTTGAGGTGCAATTTTTATAATTTTTGGACTTATCGTTTGTGCGATAATTTGTTTTGGGGGTAAATGGGTAAATGGCGTTTGACTATTATTGAGGTGATTACATAGGTGCACCCCACACTAATTATTATATATAGATTTTATAAGATTAATGGCTGTGATTTACTTTCCGATTTCCTCATTTTTTGCACTTTCCCCTAGTTCACTACTCTATATATTGGAATCGGAGATAATTTTTACAAGGAATATTTTTCTTCCTAAAAGGATATAAAAGGTTCAATGTGAATATAAAAGTACTTTTTTTTCTTTGTAACAAATAAAAAGTTACTTGTAAAAATCATCTCTCTGTTGGAGTGATCAAAAGAGAAGTACATTTTTTGAGGGAGGTGAGAAAGTGTTGATCCAACTATCCATTTTATCAAAGCAAATTAAGATGCTCCATATTTTTGTGGTATAAGCAGCAGAGTTGGATTAGTGACTGAGTACCTTGCATCTGAACAAGAAGTCAGGGGTTCTAATCCTATTCGCTGCAAAATGTCGGAGGTCCTTTCTACCTTTAGGTAGAACTCTAAGCAGCCTCTTTACCTTAGGGTAGGGGTAAGGCTGTCTACATCTAACCTCCCCATACACCGTCCTAGATGGTATTGGGCCCTAACCAGCAGAAGGCGGTATAGGATGTTTCTTTCATTCTTTCTCTTTCATATTTTTGTGGTATGCACCTCATAGAAATTTAGGGTTTAGTATGCTTTAAGTTTTAGAGTTTAGTAAAGCGTTTAGGGGTTAAGGTTTAGGGTTTGAGGTTTAGGGTGCAATTTTTATAATATTTTAACTTATCGTTTGTGGGATAATTTGTTTTGGAGGTAAATGGGTAACTGCGTTTTGATTATTATTGAGGTCATAACATGGGTGCACTCCACATTATAGATGTGATAAGATTAGTGGTTGTGATTTACTTCTCACTTCCCTATTTTTTGCACTTTTTCATTGATCACTGCCTTATATATTTTTCTACATATGTAAGGGTGTCATTTGTTATTGTAGCACCTTAGTAAGTGACGTCTAAATCTTTTTATTGAGCCACGATAACAATGTTTAGTTATTTAATAAAATATAGAAAAACAGTTGACGAATTTGCCTTAGGATTTAATAAAATATAGAAAAATAATTGACGAATTTGCCTTGGAGATGAACTGTAACATTTCATACGATTTAAAAAGTGTCAATTTTTCGAGCCAAGCGAGTGCCAATTTTTTCCCTCCTCTTCTTTCTTCTTTACCTATTTCACTTTTCATCTTTTTTTCTTTTACTTCACTTTACAAAAATACGCTTTTAAATTCTTTTTTTTTCCTTACCTTTTCTATTTATGCTCTCAAATTATTTACTTTGAGCGCTTTAGCTGCTAGACAAGTAACAATCAATTTTCTCGAAACAATTGATTTTCGTTTTCCTTTTTCTTTTTAGAAAACTAAAATTACCTCATTATATTTTGTACTATGAATTATTGGCATTACATAGCACTATATTCGTCTCAAATTGAGTGTCTTACTTACAATTTTTGAGTTGTCTCCAAATAAGTGTTAAAATATATTAGAGTGAATAAGAAAATACTTTATTGGGTAAATATGAGATGTTTGGGAGAAAGAAACTTTTTTAAAACTGTGTGTATATTAAAAGAGGGCATGTATTTTGTGATGGAGACGGTATTACTTAAAGGTAATAATAAGCCACAAAGATATTACAATTCACAGTGTTGTTATTTTGAAAGATATCCTTGATTTGTGGTAGCAAGTAGAGGAAGTATTTTACAACTACTTTTTTGAATTAGTTAAACGTCATTATGGTAAAATGACTTGTTTCGTTTAAATTCACAGACTTCAAAAATAATAGATATAACACTGGAAAAAATCAATATTAACCCCTTTAAATTTGGGCTGTGTATCACAGGACCTAAAACTCACTAATATATGTATAGAGAGGTAGTAGTGATTAGCTCCATTCGGCAACATGTTCTTACGCAAAACATTTAATGTAGGATGATGACAGCGACAAGGTTGAGAACGATGCAACTGAATATGAAGACTCCGATCTTTGGAAGGTAAATTAACTGGTCTTAACTTTAGGTAGGAATCTATTTTATTTTTAATTAAAGAAAATATCAAGTAACTTTCATTTTCTCATGGAATATTGGATAGAAGCTTCAAAAAGGCGCTTTTTAATTAGGGGTTAATGTGCGCGAATGTAATAAAATATAGTTTGACATTCGTTGTACTTGTATGTAGCGAACTTCTCGGACCTTCATTGTATGTAACGAACTTATAATTTCCTTACATTATAGGTAATTTATGGTACTTTTTTCATGTGTCGATTATATAAGCCGACACGTGCCGTCTCTTAGAACCGTTAATCTGACCAAAACACATACAATATAAATAAATTATAAGTTCGTTACATACAATGAATGACCAATTAGTTCGCTACATACAACGAGTGTTATACTATAGTTTGTTACATCTGCGCGCACAAACCCCTTTTAATTATCATAAGCTAGTCTTATACTTGTGATGGATGGCTTGGGACAAATAAATTTATGTCATTAGTCTATCAATAATAGCTTCAAAAGTTCAAAAAAATGAAAACTAATGCTCATTATATTTATATAAACTAGGTACGCTTTGTGCCGCACAGCTCACTATAAAATACATTCGAGATAATATATGTACGAATTTATTTATTTATCTATAAATTTTGATGATCTCTATACCTACAAAGGTTTGCTCTTAAAATTTAAATAGTAAATATCTTTGCAGTAATTTTTGCATAGGAGAAAGACAATTTATCAAGTACTCGCTATAAAATAAGAGTAAGATCAAAGTTAAATATTTGTTAAAAGGTTTGCAAATGTTCATTTGTAGAGGGATATGTTAAAAGAAAATCTTAGTACGTCACTTAGTTTTAGTGATCCGAGTGGTGACATGTTCATCTTTTAAATGATAGCAAAATCCTATAAAAAATTAATTCGAATATTTGAATTAGTTAAAATAAAAAATAAGATTGTGCAGAGATGCTAAATACATATGTCATCTTAATAAGGAATGAGTTATATAGTTTGATAAATAAATAAAAGAATTAACTATTTTTATTGGTCTTAAACATATAACAAAACTTTTTGGTAATGTGTTATGCTTAAAGATGCTATGTGTCATTTTAAAAATATACGAGTTCATTTTGTTATACATAGAAGTATAAAGAAAAGAGAATGAAAATGTAATAATAAAAGAATATAGATGTTAATGTCAAATCGACCTATATATGATATAGGGGTTTACGTGGTCCAAATGTGCGAGACCAAGGGGATCCGAATCTAAGAATGAAATTTCCCCCAGCTATGTTCCAATGTTACGCCACACCTTCCTTGAATTAATAATACTTGAGTTATATTATAGTTATTATTATTATTATTATTATTATTATTATATACGAAATTTTGAGTTTTTTGTATACTAATTCTTGAGTTTTTATAATAATAAATAATGCTAGTTAATGTTCCTTTCATTTCTTGATTAATTATTATTATTAAATCCTAATAACTATATAAAGTTGGTAGTAATAATCATTATTATTACTTATAAAAAAAGTTAATGTTGTTGTCATAAATGATGGTAATATGTAATTAAAACAAATGCAATTTCATAGCATTTTTTGGATTTTCACATATTTATTTTACAAGTCTACATAATATATTGAGTAGACTAAAAGTCTCCTTCCCTAATTATTTGGAATATACACCAAGCAAACATCCTTTTATTTTCTTGCAATAATGTCCATTTAAAATGATAATTGTAACTCATGAATGAATGTAATAATAATCAAAGATGTTTGAGAAGTTACTTGCTTGCCTATATATAACCCATATATCTTTCACAAATTCAATGGGTGCGTTAAAATCAAAGAAATATCTACTATCTTTCATCATCAAATGTAGAAATAAAATGTCCTGATGGTCCATTGGTCCCATGTTAGTTATGAGTACTTGTCGTAATGAAAAAATGAAGAATATTAATGGGCAAACACAAACATTTTGAAGAACCTAAATCATTTAAAATGAGGACAAGTTGTTATGGTGGTTGTAGTTAGTATCTCAGATGATTTGTTGTTTTGAAAAGGGTTAAGAATTTTATTATGGCACTCTTACCAATATCCAAATAGCATTATTTTTCTTCATGTTTTGGCCTTTTGGGTCTTTAGCATTAACACTTTCATTACCTTTAATTTTCAGTGAAGCAAGTTATTAAGTTTTGCGAATGAAAAAATTGCTTGATTATGTGTTTTGTGGATGTAACCAATGCTTAATTATCTTCATTTGTACTCTATTATTAATTAATTAAATAAATTAATACCATTTCCGAATAAGCTAATACGCTTAAAGGCACGGCACACATGTGTTTCAAGTGACACCAACAATACAAAGAATCCGATTTTGCATTATATATACTAATATATAAAATGTAAGGGATAAAGGTATGAAAAAGTTGACTTATTTGGTTGGTAGATGGTGATGTCATGGAATATGATTTTTATCGAAATATATAGCTTATCAATGTAAATTGTGCTCCTATGTTTATACTTCATCCAACCCATTGTTTACTGTTATCGAGCAATGCCAACACCGAATTATATACGTTTTATCATCACTAACAAATAAATAATTGATAATATGGACAATTATAACATCATGGGGTGGGTAAATATTGGAATTTTACAACCTTCGTGCATCATGCGAGTATGCAGTATTCTCAATAAACCAATTCTATATCTAAATTCTACTTGGAACAATTGGTAAATCAAAATCCCGTGCATCGCACTGGCCTGAAAATCTAGTATAACATAAAGATTCCTACTCTCGTTAATCCTATACATCCATAAATTTTAAAAACTTATATAATATTCACTTTTAATGAAACCGAGTTTTAAAAGATTCCCTACATATGAACTATGCCAAGAGGTGATAATTTTAAACAATTTATGGGTCAAGTTAGGTAATATATATAATATGATGGGTGTGTTGAATCTCTCTTTTTTTTTAAATGGGTCCTAATGGGAATCTAATATAACCACCAATTATATAACAATTAGTCAACGGGTCTAGACGGTCTAACGGGTAATTTTTTTTCTAAACACCTCGTTTCATTTTTTTTTATCATTTTTCACTTAAATTAAAAAAAAATTCGGTAGAAACCCAAGAGGTCAACTCGACTCAAGACCCATTTGACCTGGACCCATTTAGACTCATTCTCCTCAATGACCCATGTAAACCCGTGACTCACCTGACCCGACCCATTCATTTTGCCACTTATATCTATGCTCCTGGAAAACTAGTGATGTTTTATTTGGGGTCTGCAGGTTGCTAGTTTCTAGTTGCGATCGAGCTTAATAAACTTTGCTATTAAAAAAAGTTAAGAAATAGTGAGTCTTTTTAACTCAGACGTAAACCGTCTAAAAACTATACCCCATAAATAAAAAAATACTCCCTCCGTCTCATTATAAATGTCCATTTTGACCTTGCACGTAGTTTTAGAATTTTTTACTAACTACACTTTATATCAATCAAATATTAAATCTACCCACTAAACTCTTTTTTAATTGGTTAAAAATCAAAGTCGATATTTACAATATATGAGACATCCTAAAATAATAATTTGAACATTTTAAATGGAATGGATAGGGTATATGATTGTAGATTTAACTCTAACTCAACTCAACTCATCAAATAGATAAAATCCAAGTCCCACATATATATCGATGCAATTTTATTATTTTACTATCAGCCCTTTGGTTGATTTCTTAAGTAAAGTAACTCCAATATTACGTTGTCAGGACCCAGGTGTACATTTCTTGTGTTTCTTAAAAGATTCGACAAAATACTGATCGACGACGTCATTTATTCTCAATCTCATCTTCTATCTTCTATCTTCTATAATATAATAGTATATAATATAATACTTCCTCGATCCGTCATATCACAAATATTTACATTATTTACATTAATATTTTGGATTGTTCCAAATAATTATCAATTTTTATGCTTCAATCAATCGAAAAAGACTTTAATATGTAAATATGCTATTAGATTGATGAAAACTTTAGTTAGTGTAGAATTCTAAAACTGTGTGTCTAGTCAAAGTGTTTGACTGGGACGAATGGGTACGTACTACATTATATAATAAGTTGTAATTGTAACCCTCTTTTCCCCTCTTATCATGAAGGTGCATCTTAAAAGGTGGGAACACTTGAGTATTGATCTTGAAGACGTAGAACTATTTTCTTGTCTTCCCGATCTAGATAATTATGAGAGTCCCGAACTTTTCCGGGCTATCAGAACAATTCTCAAATCTTCTTCTAAGAAATATTTATCCAACGAAGAAGGAGAATTTATAGCTGAACTACCCACAACTGTAATATACAAATATATTCATTATGGAGAAGACGTGGTCGTTGGAGAAATAGAAATTCTTAGTAGATGTAGGCATCCCAACATAGAAAAATTTCTTGGATATTATACCGAAGAAGATAATCTTATGTTTTTTTATGAGCACGTTTCTTCAAATTACCTTTACGGGTTTTTGGAGGATCGTAGTCTTACATGGGGAAAACGCTTAAAAATCTGCATAGATGTTGCACGTGGGTTGAATTACCTGCACAATGAGATGTCGGACCAAAAGACGGTAATCCATCGTAACATAAATAGTAAAAATATTCAGTTAGACAACCTTTTGGGAGCAAAGATTACTGGATTTGAACAATCCGTATTCCTGCCTGATAATCAAGATGACGATGCTCTCCATCTCGATGACATTGTTGGCAATACATGTTACATAGATCCAGAGTATGCTGAGACCGGTAAGCTAGTAAGAGAATCGGACGTATTTAGTTTCGGAATAGTTATGCTAGAAATTCTGTTTGGGAAGTCTGCGGCTGATGTAATTAAAAATGAGGGTTGTGAAGACAGAGGGTTGGCACCTTTGGTCCGTCGATGGTTTGAAGAGGGAACATTAAAGGAAAAGTTATATCCTCCAATGAAGCAAGAAACTTATGGAAACGATTGCTTTCTAAGTAAAGGACCCGACGAGGATTCTTTGAATACATTTTTGAAGATTACATATCTCTGTTTGGCACAAACCCAGATCGAGCGTCCACGAATGGAAGTCGTCGTTAACGAACTTCAGAAAGCATTGTCTTTTCAAGTAAGTGAATATTTAAAAAAATAAAAATAAATATCCTTTTATTGATCTCTTGTGGTAATCAGTACATGTTTTTTATTCATGATCATCGGTTCATCTAAAACAACAATTTATGCACAATATTAGTAGTATTTCAGCGTGCCCAGTTATATAACATTTCAATTTTTGCAAAAAAATAAAATAATAAATAAAATAAAAATAAAAAGAGAACTATCAAAGTATTTTAACAGCATTATACTTTTTGACCATTATATTATTTTTCACAAATATTAATTGAAGTGCTTCATGATTCACAGGAAAACCACAAGGACCCTTTCAGAATGTCATTTGAAGATGTTAAATTGGCCACAGAAAATTTTACTCCTGCCAATTCTGTTGGCGGTGGAGGTTTTGGTAGCGTATACAAAGGTAACATTGCAGATGTACATGGTAATGGACATAAAACCATTGTGGCAAAGAAGCTGGATACAAGTCACGGTCAAGGAGAGAAAGAGTTTTACAATGAGCTACGTATTCTTCACGAGTATAGGCACAAGAATGTTATCGATCTTGTAGGGTATAGCAACGAAACTAATGAAAAACTCATTGTTTATGAATATGCATCTAAGGGAAGTTTAGACAAGTATTTGAGTAAGACTAGTCTTACATGGAGAAACCGGCTTGAGATATGCATTGATGTTGTAACCGGGTTGGATTTCCTTCATGGAGGTACTCGAGGAAAAGAGGTGGTGATACATAGGGACATCAAAACTGCTAACATTCTATTATTTGATAATTGGAAGGCAAAGATTGGTGATTTTGGACTTTCTTTGATAAGTACAATAGATAAGGAAACAAAATTTACCATTGATCGTGCTTGTGGCACAATGGACTATGTGGACCCGTTGTATTTGAAATCAAAGGTTTTAACCATAGCGTCTGATATTTATTCACTTGGGGTTGTTTTATTTGAGATCTTGTATGGAAGAGCAATATATGCAATTTCCAAACATGCGAGTTGCTCTCTACTCAATTTCATCAAACAGAATGTTGAAGAAGGAAAAAAAGATGAGATGATGTTGAAAGGTATTAAAGAAGAAATTGTGCCAGAATCACTGAATGCATTTCTAAACGTTGTGTGCAAGTGCTTAGATGATGATAGAGAAAGACGACCAACATCACAAGAAGTTTTAGTAGAACTTAAGAAGGCATTGGAGCTCCATGTAAGTGATCATACATTTACGTACTATAACTAATATAATGAGAATTGATACATTGCATCATAGATCTTTTAACTGTTCAATTTATCCACAGGAAGATAGTAAGAGCTAGAAGCAGGAGCTCAAACTGATTGCCAAAAACTACACCTGGAAAGGAAGACAGGTTCCTGTCCAATTTCAATTAATGTTGTTATTCTGAGTTTTTCCATTGAATCTACAATTGTACACATTCATGGATTATATCAATTATAATTATGATTGTGGTTATGCACCATATATTTAAGTGAATGAGTTCGGCTCTTACGAATATCAGTGTATACTTGTTTATATCATCATCCAAATTCTTCTAATCAAAATGAATGCTTACTATAAATCATCGTAGTCCAAATATATGCATTTACATATGATCGAAATGATCTTAGGCTCATAGCATTATTGATTCGTTATTCCTCTTTTAACACTGAAATTGAATGATACTCTAAATATTGGCATCGAATATAGGCCAGTATTTGTTGTTAAGTAAAACCATCAGTTGTCACACTTATTTATAACAAATTAACAATGACAAGAAAGGCCCAAAGAGCCTATCGTCTAATAGTATATGAGCAATCTATCAATCAAAAGGTTGTGTGTTCAAGTCTCATAAGGAGGCATGTTTTGTTTATATATGTGCAATGTACTTATAATATGTAAGGTTGGTTTGTTGTAAGAATGTCTTTCTAAAAAATGTCATTTCATCGTCAGTAACTCTAATAAATAAGCTACGGGTCATCTATGTTACCAAACCACCTTATATGTGCAAAAATACAAGTCTTTAATACACAAAGTACTATAAAGTTTTTTATCCTGTGGTTGATCGTATTATATTTAAGAATTTACCATTTCCATATTTAAAATGATAATGATAATTAGAAAACAAATGGGAAATTAAAAAAAATGCCACTTTTTTTTAGGAATATATGGTTTTGTCATTTCGGAAAAAAATTTGACGATATGCCCCTAAAAATCGCAAAAGCAAATTTGCTTTTGCAACCAAGATTTGCCTTTTGCTACCCGATCACATGAACGAGCTCGGTACCGAGTACACATGCCATCGCAAAGAGCAAAAAAAGTTTTGCGTTTTGCCTTTTGCCACTCTGCAAAGCCGGTCACGGAAGATGGTAGTGAGTTTGGGACCGCAAAAAGCAAAACTTGGGTTACAAAAAGTAAAAAGCAAAAAGCAAAAAGCAAAACACAAAACTTTTTTTGCTCTTTGCGATGGCATGTGTACTCGGTACCGAACTCGAGCACGGAATGCGTTAGCTTGTCATCGCAAAACATTAACATGCAAAAGCAAAACGCAAAAAAAAGTTTGCTCTTTGCAATGGCATGTGTTGTACTTGGTACCGAGCTCGTTCATGTGATCGGGTAGCAAAGAGCAAAACTTGGGTCGCAAAAGCAAATTTGCTTTTGCGATTTCTAGGGGCATATCGTCAATTTTTTTTCCGGAAGGATAAAACCATATATTCCTAGTGATGCACACACCCGGTTTTGAGAGAACCCGACCCGACCCGACCCGAAACCGGTTTTGGTCAAACTTGGTCAAAACCGGTTTGGCCCAAAACCGGTTCGGGTCCAACCCGCTTTTGGCCACCCAAACCCCAACCCGATCTAACCCGATTTGTATAGGGTCGAACCCGAACCGGTTCCAAAACCGGTTTCAAACCGGTTTTTATATAATTCCGTTTTTCGCGAGCGTTTCAAGGAAAACGAATGTTTGGGTCAAAACTTTTTCATTGAGTTCGTAGAACATAAGTATTGGAAACATAATTGATCGATAACTAAACCAAAACGCCTCTAAATCTTGTTAAAAAAAAGTATACATTCGAAAAAGTCTATATAATTCATTTTTCGTTCGATCGTTAAGCGTTTTAAGGAAAACGAATGTTTCGGTCTATTTTTTTTCATTGATATTGTAAAACATTAGTATTGAAAACATAATTGACCAATAACATAACCAAAATGCTTCTAAATCTTCTTAAAAATATTGTTGAATCGGAAAAGTCTATATAAGGAAAACCGTTTGAGCGTTAAGCGTTTTAAGGAAAACCAACGTTTGGGCCAAATCTTTTTGATTGGAATGTTAGTACATGAGTAATGGAAACATAATTGATCAAGAACTACTCCAAATGTCTTACCAATCTTCCTAAAAAAAATGTTTGGTCAGAAAAGTCTATAATAGAATTTACCGAAATAGCGTAAGGCGTTTTTGGGAAAACCAACGTTTGGGCCAAATCTTTTTGATTGGAATGTTAGTACATGAGTAATGGAAACATAATTGATCAAGAACTACTCCAAATGTCTTACCAATCTTCCTAAAAAAAATGTTTGGTCAGAAAAGTCTATAATAGAATTTACCGAAATAGCGTAAGGCGTTTTTGGGAAAACAAACGTTTGGGCCAAATCTTTTTGATTGGAATGTTAGTACATGATTAATGGAAACATAATTGATCAAGAACTACTCCAAATGTCTTACCAATCTTCCTAAAAAAAATGTTTGGTCAGAAAAGTCTATAATAGAATTTACCGAAATAGCGTAAGGCGTTTTTGGGAAAACCAACGTTTGGGCCAAATCTTTTTGATTGGAATGTTAGTACATGAGTAATGGAAACATAATTGATCAAGAACTACTCCAAATGTCTTACCAATCTTCCTAAAAAAAATGTTTGGTCAGAAAAGTCTATAATAGAATTTACCGAAATAGCGTAAGGCATTTTTAAGGAAAATCAATGTTTGAGTCTAATTTTTTTATTGAATTCGTAGAACATTGGTAAGTGAAACATAATTGAACAATAACTTAAACAAAAGTCTTCTAAGTTTTCTTAAAAATATTCGAATAGAAAAAAGTCTTCAAAGTCTTCATAATCTTTATAATCTTCAAGTTGTATTAATCTTCAAATCTTCAAGTCTTCAAACATCTTCAAAGTCTTCAAATGTCTTCAAAGTCTTCAAAAGTCGAAATCTTCTTCGGATGTAGCCTCGCGTGAAGCAAGATCAAGAGCAATTTCTTCGTCGGAAAGTGATATTGTCACACCTTCTTCCACCTCAATATTGTGTATTTCTTCTTCGTATTCCATTTCACCTTCAAGACTTGAAACATTTTGTATACGTTCCGCGGCGTCCAAGTGATCCTTCAAGCAAATGCACATCTCTAAGGAGGCCGGTGTGAGTCTTGTTCTTCGTATAGATAATACCCTGCCACTAAGAGAAAAAGCGGATTCCGAAGCTACCGTAGAAGCTTGGACGGTTAGTAAATCTCGGGCCATGATGGCTAGAACGGGAAATTGAGATTCCCTCTCTTTCCACCAAGCCAAAATATCAAATTGTTCGAACTCATTGGGTAGAATAGTGGCCAAAAAATCCGTTCCGGTATATCTCCCATATTCGCTAGTGGGATTTTGGTTACCATCACCCCTTGCCCGTTTATGATTTTCTTGTCTTAAAGTATTATAAAAGTTTAGCATTGGATTGCTAGAAGAAGATGAAGAAAACATTAGGTTAGCCGAACTACCGGACACTTGTGCGGTTGAACTATATTTTTGAAAATATACGCCAAATAAATCTCCCAAATTTTGTTTAAAATCCGTTTTTGCATTATGTGAAAACAATGGGTTGGCCTCATTCAAATCCAAATTGTGACAAATGTTATCGATAAGCAAGTCCACCCCGCTAACGTTCAAACAAGGTTCATTGCGGCGCAACAAGTAATTACCGGTGGCATTTCTTGAAAATATTTTTTTAGTTTTTCTTTCATGGGAGCCACCATTTGTTCAAATATTAGACCTTCAAACATGTAGTCGTTTAATTTTGTAGTTATTAACCAAATTTGATTAAGCACCAAATGACCAGTTGGATAATAAACACCCGATAATAAAGTAATCGCGGTTTTGAAAATTTTGAGCAACTCGACCATCTTTTCAATATAATCCCAATATATGATTGGAAATGGTGTTGCAAGACGTTTTGTAACAAGATGATCATGAAAAACTTGTAAAGTATTTCTTTGGTGTAAACCACATACAAGCATATGGTAGGTCGAATTCCATCTAACGGGCATGTCCCAATTAGGGGTTAAAAAAATAGAATTCGTTTCCTTGCACAATTTCATATAAGATTTGTATCTAGCTTTACCCTTTTGAAAAATGTCTTGCAACATAGATTTAAACCTAGTTTTTATTTCGTCTACATCATCAACCGCTAGTCCCGCTTGCACAACCAAGTTAATGATGTGTGCAACACATCGACTATGATAAAAAATGCCCTTCAATGGTGGTGCGTATTTTAGTATTAATTTTGAAACGGCAAGTGTATTATTACTAGCATTGTCAAAAGAGATTGAAAAAACCTTTTGTTCCAATTTAAACGTTTTAATTACATATCGTAACATGTTAAATAAGTTTTGCCCCGTGTGAGGATACTCAAAGTCTTCAAAAGCAATGGTACGTTTCATCATTTGCCAAGTTGCGGGATCAACCCAATGTGCGGTAACACAAAGGTACGAACCGGGCAAACCATGAGGAGCCGACCAAACATCGGTTGTTAATGATACACTTGTATTTAAATTTTCAAAACCGATTTTTAGTTGTATTTTAGCTTCTTTCCACAATTTAAGGGCATAGCGTTTAAGAGTAGTACGACTTACATTGTTATATCGCGGTTGAAGAGTAGTTTGAATCACCCTAGTAAGCCGAGGGTTGTCGAAGTGGTTGAAAGGCAAAGCTTCTTGAATCACATAACCCGCAAAAGCTTGTCGACACCGTTCCACATCGTATGTAAATATAGAACCATCTCGTGCCATCGAAGATTGACCACTTGCTTCCGGATTACCTTTGAGTCCCACACAATGCTTCTCGGTATGATTTTTCAACGTGGTGTTGGAGTCGGGTTTGAAGAACATCTTACAACGTTTACAATGCGCTTTAATCGAACCATCCGACAACAACACTTTGTCGTAACCACCCCAAATCTCCGGATTTCTTTTGTTGGGTAAATTTTTCACAATCGTTGGTGCATTTGAAGAACCAATACCATGAGAAGCGGAAGAAGATTGAGTTGCCATTTTTGAAACGAGAATATATATGCGTTTTTGAGTATTTGTATATAAATATGAGTGTGTAAATGTGTGTTTTGGTTCCTAAATGATATGATATATATATACTTGAATCATAATGGCAAAAACGTAATTAAATGGCAAAAAAAACGGCTAGATCTAGTACCAACGGATACATTAACGTTCAAAAAAAAAAACCGGTTTCAAACCGGTTTTCAAACCGGTTTTCAAACCGGGTCCAAGTCAAACCGGTTCCAACCCGGTTTCAACGGTCCAAACACCAAACCGGTTTCAAACCGGCGGTTTGAACCCAAACCGAACCGGTTTTGGTCAAACCCGGTTTTGACCGGTTTCAAATCGGTTTTAAATCGGGTCGGGTTCTTGAACCCGGTTTCGATGTGCATCTCTAATATTCCTAAAAAAATTGGGTATTTTTTTTAATTTCCCAAAACAAATTGCACCTTTCAGTAATATCTCAAAATTGAGATGGGCCATTTGCAGCCCAAATGTTTTCAGTATTTGTGCTCTGATTTGAAAACCATTCTATTCAGTCAGGCCCTTGAGATATGGGTTAAGTAAACCCAATAACCGAACACCTTATATGATACACATTCCCATATCCTCTTTTCAAAACTGACAGTCCAAACACACCGTAACTATACATTCTATTCTAATTCTATATGTATTCATTGGTGGCAGGGTTTTCTACTGTTCATCAGTATTTATACTATGCAATGCATTTCATGACAATACAATAAGGGTGCCCATGTAAGGGCGGAGATTAGGCGGGCGGCTGCTTATAAGAATTTTTACATCAAGGATTTTGATAAACAATGCCCTAAGGGCAGTGGTTAAGCATTCCTAAAATAAATCCAAACAATTAATTTATCATCAACTTTCCATATTTAAAACGAGTTTTTAATATATATTATTTTATATATCACTAATTATGGAATGTTTAGATTCTAAACATGGATTGTTTGTGTTTAATTAGTAGATTGAATTTATTTTCGGAATGCTTAACCACTTCCCTAAGGGCAGTGATTATCAAAACCATATAAATTTTTTTTTAAAAGTATTAATAACATTTTAAATTTTTCACCCCCACTAAACTATAAATAAATAAAAAAAAAATATTTTACCTCCTCTACTTGGATTTCCTGGCTCCTTGTGCACATGTGGCTCCCTAATTGGATGGTTCTATTGAATGGTGGCTACTTCCTTTTCTCCGTGTATCATTATTCAAATTTATAAAATATATCCTGCAATATTTCGAGAAATGATACACTCATTAAAATTTTACTAAAAATGTTTTACGAAATGATATGGAGAGAGAGAAATTAAGATGTATGTGATTGGTTCAACTCACACTTCACATCATTTTATGAATTTTCATTTGTAAAATTTATATCAACATATAGTATTTCTCTATTTCATTTCATTTCAATCCTTAAAGATTCATTCATATTTACTTTGTCAATCCTACACTAATTAGCTACACAATTACATAACTTGCTTTAATATGTTTTTTTATTACAGTCAAATAAACTATAAAACATGTTTTTGACGACTGAAAAATAATTATAAGCTATTATATATTAAATTGTTAGCATATTAATTCATCGTTATCCTTATAAATTTGTCTGTTCCATCATGAAGTTACAAAACACACAGTATAATTTTAATTCTGAAGATCCTCCTGTTTTCCCAGTTTATAACTTAAAATTGAAAACATGTGTTTTGTCATAACGAACAACCCTTATATATGTCTTTACAATGGCGTTTCATAAATCAATGAAATTAATTACTTGATACACAAATAAGTGATAGTCACTCCTTTGTTTAGTCGACACATAACTGCATATATTATTTATTTTTTCTCTTTTCATATTCAAATTTTGTTTAACACTTGATATAACTCCGATGGTATTCACAAACAATACAATACCTTTATGATTTTATGAACTACAACATACATAGCGAAGCGCAATTAACAACGGTGTTTCTTTAATATAATGACAACCCCAAAGAACCCCAAAGAACCCCAAAGAGTTAACCACCTGTTAGTCTGTTAGTATTGATTAACTACTGTCATTTAGTTTCAACATTGTTTCAAAATTACATTATTTTGTCTACTCAATAGTACGACGCTACGAGCTAAAAACATACATATCAATCAGAAGATTGATAGTTTAAATCCCAATTTAATAGACGCAATGTATATATCACTGAAAGTATATATAAAAAATAAAAATAAATCAAACGTATATAATTACTTAAGGATATATATATATATATATATATATATATATATATATATATATATATATATATATATATATGGTGTTGTCACATAGATCGTGGTTATGTAACATGCCATTTTTTGACAATGTTATTATATTCTAATTTGAAAAGGTCATGTAACAAAGAGATGGAGCTGGCATATATAAATACATATATGTATAATCTAGGGTTAATCAACCAAATCGGCAATGAACTGCCACATTTCGTTGCAGGTAAGCAACCAACCTAAAGTATTGTTCATGTACGCAACAAACTGGCTGGTTTTGTGTTGCGATCCTGGAAAGTAAGAGTTTACCGTTTGTATCTTGCAAAAGCTGAGGTGGCCGCCAAATCAGATGCCATGTAATTATTTTTTGTCACGGGTCTATTCCATCTGGCATGCCACGTCGGAAAAATATGTCTTTTAAATGGGCTTTTTCCCCGTTATTCCTAACCCTAAAAAACGCATCCAGTCTTCTTCATCCTTCTCGAGCGAACGTTACAGCAGCACGATGTCTTCTTCATCCTCTGTTTCTCTCAATTCGAATCGCAGGGGGTGAAGTTCCAACCCATTGCAACTGTAATTCTCCACTTCCGTTGCAGAAACGAACATCGTGGACCCGAAAGAACCCTGCACGGCGTTTCTTGACTTGTCCCAATTCAATGGTGAGTTTTTTTTAGTTATATAAAACGATTGTTGTTTTATTGGCAACTTTTCATCGTTTGTTGTCTATAGTGTGTTTCGAAAAGGTGCAAGGCGTATTGGTTCCTTGATGATGAGCTAACAAATGAATGGTACAAACTAAACCTGTTTGAACTGTACAATTACTTGAATGGAGATCAAAGGTAAATGTTTACAGAAAGCATGAAGAACAGAGAAATGTTAGCAAATCTGAATGATGATTTTGAAGTGTACAAGTCAAAAAAGAAGAAGAATTACTGCTGCTACACATGGAGATGCTGCTACACATGGAGATGAATACAGTGAAGGCAAATTCTGGTTTGTTGAAGAATTCTGGTTTGTTGAAGAAATGTGTAATCTGTTTGTTGTTCTTTTAGTAGTTTGTAAGTAGTGTTTGTTGTTGTAAGTTGTGGTTAGGGTATGGGTTGTGAAAGTGTAGTGAAGTAATTGTGGCACTATTTTGAATATGTGAAGTAATTGTTGTAAGTTGTTGTTGAAGTTGAATGAAGTTAATGCAAGTGATATTTGTGCCTAATTTGAATTCAATTTGAATCTGTGAAAATTTTCATTTATTGCACAGTTTAGCATATAAAATGAAATCTGCTGCCATGTAATAGAGTGCATAAATGACTTCATATATGGCACATAAAATGAAATCTTAGATGCACAACAAAACAAATAAATAGACTACATAAACGAGTAGATTCATTGCAAAAGTATAATGTTTACAACAATCCATGTTACTACCTGCTAAATAGCAGAATAATTTACATACATGAAACCAAAGTCTGTGGTGTATAGGACCACTAAAAGTATCAACGCACATGAGTTTGTCTCCTTGACCATAATCAAAAGGTGCATACAACCAAAAATAATGAAGCACTGGGACCAATGTAGCACATGATATGGGTCATACTTTACACAAAGTAATTGACCAATCCAGATTCATTTCCAGGCTCCATTGCTTACCATCTTATTCTTCACCTTCCAAGGTAAATGGCTTCTCTAGTGATGTTCCAGTTTCATCATTTGGTAGCTTGGCATTTGACATGTTCCGAATCCTCTCAGACTTCTTTCTTGGGTTCACATGTGTTGGATCTTTCTTCCACACAAAGCTTGGTGCAACTTTATCTTCACCTAGGTCAGCAGCTTCTTCTTTATCACTTCCAAACAACCTTCATTTTGTAGGTGGTTGTTCCATCTCAATCTCTTGATCAACCTCTTCAGTATCATAATCTTTTTCATGGTCATCCACCACTGGTTTAGTTACAGCATCACCCATAGGGTTATCCGCAGCATCATCCACAAGTGGTTCATTCACAGCAGCATCCATGACTGGTTCATTCACAGCAGCATCCACAAGTGGTTCATTCACATCATCATCCACAAATGGTTCATCCATAGGGTTATCCATAGGCTCATCCACAAGACCAATCTAGATGTTACATAATGCAAGGTATTATAGAATAAGTATTTTTAGCATATCTAATCATATAATAACATTGATTATAAATTAAAGAGAGTAAATCTAAGGTTACCTTTTTCCCTCTGCTAGTCTTACCACCTCTTGTTGTTTTACCACCTCTGCTAGTCTTCCCACCTCTGCCTGATTTCCTACCTCTTGTTACTTTTCCAACTGTAACTTCAGGTTCTCCTCCTCCAATTGGAACACCAGATGGTCTAGCACCACCTCTAGTTACACCACCCCTTCTAGAACCCCTTCTCCCACCCCTACTCACTGTTTCTGGTTTTGACCTAGCTTCATTTGAGCAAAACTTTTTGCTGTGACCCTTTTCCCAGCAGTTATGGCACGTCATAACCCTACCAACTCTGCTTACTTGGTGATCATTCTCTAATGTGTGTCTTATTCTTTTCTTTTTAGGTCTTCCTAGCATTCTTCTATGGATAGGAGGCACCACTGGAGGTAAACCAGTCTTGACCCAATTTTCACTACCTTTAACTGGCTTTATAGAATAAGCATATGTGTTCCGCCATTTCTCTTTAGTTAACCATGGGCTAACCCCCTCCTCTGGTTCCTTATGACAATGGATGTATGATGCTACAGCAAGAACACAAGGAATCCCACTCAAATTCCATAACCTACACTCACAGCTCCTATTCTCTAAGTGTACCCCATATGATTGATAAGCACTTCTAACTTCAAACACTTGAAACTCACTCTGGTACACTACCCAATCCCTAATAAAAATAACAAACATACAACATGAATACAAAGACAGATTGAATAAAAGTTGAGAGACAGATTGAATAAAAGTACCTTTGCTTCAACTTCTGCTCTTCAATGTACTTCCTAATAGAAGGACATATTGAATCCTCCAATTCCCTTGCCTTCACCTTCATACAGTAAATCATTTGCATCAAGTACAACCATATTTCTTCAAGCATTGTAATGATTGGTTTTTATCTAGCATCCAAAATAGCTCTATGATAACTCTCACATATTCCATTCTCATATGCAGCACATGATTTGTCCATAGCAAAGAAGGACCTGCACCATGAGTTTGGATCCCTCTCAATCAAATAGTTGTAAGTAGCATTATCCAGGTTTTTAATTTGCTCCATTTCTCCTTCAAACTTACTCACTATGATACTTGATGCTGCAGCCCAGAATAAGGTTCTAAACTCAACTCCTGACCATCTCTTCTTAAAGTTTTGGTAGATATGCCTAGTGCACTGTCTGTATTCTGCTTCAGGTAGCCATGTTTTAACTGCATCAATCAGACCCTGCATAGCACAGTGTTTATATATTTTGCAAGTAGTAACAGATCCAAAATAGTATGCAAGTAGTAATAGATCAATTAACTAGATACATACCTTATGCCCATCTGATATTATGCTGACATAATGACCATTGTGTAGCTGCAGGTCATCACACAAAGAAACCAGGAACCAACACCAGTTGTCCTTATTTTCCACATTCACAACAGCCTAGGAAATTGGGTACATTTGGTTGTGAGCATCCCTTCCCATAGCAGTCAGCAACTTACCCTTAACTTGCCCCTTAAGAAAGCATTCATCCAGTCCAATTATCCTCCTACAACCATCTTGCCATCCATCTTTAACACCCTTAAAACAGACATACATTCTTTTAAAATACTGATCTTTACAACTGCCTTTTTCTTTAGTTTCTAACTTGACAGTTGACCCTGGGTTTGTTTCCAATAAAGCTTGTCTATAGTTCCACAACCTAGCATAATGCTCCTTTAGCCACCACCCCCTTCATGATCATATATGGACCTCTGCTTAGCTTTTCTACACATACTCATGCTAACATTAATCAAAAAGTACTTCTTAGCGTTTGCTCTGATCTCTCTATAAGTCAATTTCTTATTCTCCAATATCTCCTGAGGATAGTGCTTGGCAATCCACTTATAATTAACTAATGCACCCAAATCAAAGTTTCTGTTGCACTTATGTGTTGGAATGAGAGACTTGATTCGGAAAGATTTTTCAATAGACATCCAGGTAGTTGGTTGTGTTTCTCTTTACTGGTGTGTTACCCTTCTTACCCTTTCCCTTTAGAATAACCTTTACCTTAGGGTTCCCCTTACCTTTTATTGGTGTTCCCACCTTTTTTGCAACCTTTTTTGGTGATAAAACCTTTTTTGGTGTTGCAGCCTGCTTACCCTTGCTTCTGGCTTTCATTGGAGTTTCACTAGCAATTCTCTCAGCCTCTTCCCTCTCTGCTTGCTCCCTCAATTGTCTATTTCTCTTCCTATTCCCACTAGCACACCTTCCTTCATCTACATTTCTACCACATTTTACCAAAAGACTCTTCCATTCATTCCTTCCATTCCAAAGTTGATACCCATGTGCTACCCCATAATTTGTCATTAAGAACTTTAGTTGCCCAGGATTAGCAAAACTCATACCTAATACAGGTTTCATGTCTCTTCAATCTTGGTCTGGGTTATGAATGGGATAACTAACACCAACATTAACCCTGAACCTAGGATCTATCTCTAGCTCCTCCAGTACTTCAGGGTTTTTATTTGCATCTAGTCTATGGGGATCCACAGGATCATATGACACATCTGGCCCAGGCTCCTTAAAACTGCTAAGAAATTTGTTAGTGCACAATTTTGTAAGGAATGGGTCATCTATGCCCCTGTGTGGAATAACAACTTGATCCTCACCCTCATTGTGCATTTGCACATATGGCAACACATCATCCTCAATTTCAATTTCAGAATCTTCATCCTCAGAGTCATCAATGTTATCACAATTATCAGCCAACCAAGATAAAATGTCATAGTCATGGTGTTCTACATAAATATCAAGTTTACCCCCTTGTCATGACCTATTCTATGACATTCTCTAAGGTGAGCATCATTAAGCATCTCCCTTAACCCCATGTTTAAACTAAAACCAGGAATGTAGTAACAAAACCTTTTGATTGGACTGAAACAACAGCTCTTAAGGTACTCCTTAAGCTTACCCAATGGCAAGACACTTAAATCCTGATCATACATTGTATCACAGTCTCCATCTTCATACCTTAATGGCTTTGGAACAAATATTCCTTCGTAGTGTATGGTTATATTCAAGTAATAGCGTTTAGCGCTGCAAACACAGTTATAGAACAGGGTTTAGACATTAACAGTAAAATTAACTTCACATTACATTATTTCATCATTAAATAACATGGAACACACAATTAACACACAATTATTTAACATGGAACATTATATAACCCGTAAAAACCCAACGTCAATTCAAACTTTTAAGGTTTCAAAAATTAGGGTTTCAAAAATTACGTTTCTAAAAATTAGGGCTTTTCAGTTACAACCTCTCTATGCAACCACATTTACCATGTTCTTCATCGTTTACTATGAAAGCATCAAGAAAAAATCAATTTTTACTTTTTTCAGTTTCAAAATTAGGGTTTTCAAAAATTAGGGTTTGCAACATTATCTGTGTAAATTAAACGATACGAGGTGTAAATTACTTACGTATTTGATGTTAGTTAGGCGGAATAGCTCATTAATCATTGGAATCTTGGTCGACTCGGGTTGAAGATGATGAACAGTTAATGAGAAAAGCGAGCGGGAAAGAAAATGGTAATGCGAAGTAAATGAAACGAGTCAACGAATAATATCTGTATTTATTTCTTTTCTTTTTTTAACTATTTGTTTAATTAAAAGAGTAATGCCATGTCGGATAATTGTTTCCATGTCACAATAAAAAAATGTGTTAATATATAAGATTACCGGCTGATCCGGTACCCGGTTACCATCTTGCTTACATAAGTACAAAACTAGCCAGTTTGTTGCGTACATGAACAATACTTTGGATTGGTTGCTTACCTGCAACGAAATGTGGCAGTTCAATGCCGATTTTGTTGATTAATCCTATAATCTACTAGTTGGTTACTCGTATATCCTACCTTCTCCTTCATTTTTAACTCAATGTTTTTGTACTAAATAAGTTTTCACCTGATAAACAAAATCATGGAATCTACTACTATCATCACGGATCCGGGGTTAAAGGTTATCGTGTTTAGTGCCCCGATCGTAAGTATCGTAAGATCATCCATAGTAGAGATGTAACGTTTAATGACGACGTTATCTTGAATCTATCTAAAGATTACATGTCATCTCAAAATTATGGTACTAGTGATGATAGTACAAAGGGTAAGGTGGAGTTTGAAATCGATGTTGAAACCAAAGTTGATGGCACTGTACATGCTAGTTCACAAAATCAGCCTCAAACCGAGTATCTCTTGGCTCGGGATCGTGAAAGGCGGAAAATTCATAGACCTCCGATATTTGAGGATTATGGATGTGACTTGGCTGCTTATGGCTATGTTGCTGCAACTTATATTGGAAACTGTGAGTCTAAAAGTTACTCCGAGGCAATCTCAAATCATGAAAGTGATAAATGGGTTGTAGCTATGCAAGAAGAGGTTAAAAGTTTGCACAAGAATGATAAATGAGAGTTGGTTAAACTTCCTAAGAAGAAACGAGTGATAAGTTGCAAGTGGTTTGATGTGACGCAAAAAGTCATGTTTTCAAGGCCAATATTCCACGCTTTTTGGGCACATCTTTAGTGAAAACATTTACAAAACAATCATTATTTACTAAAAATCACTAAAGTGCTAAAAATATAGACGTTGCTACAAAAGTCACCAAAAACATCCAAATAACGAGCAAAACAGAACAAATAGGCAACAACCAATTCTCGCACCCTCATTTATCTTATGATAAACATATTATAACCTTATGATATGTTGTAATAGGTAATATCGAGACGAGAAAATCAAGAATCATGCAAATCGGATAAAGAACGGAGAAGACAAGACGGTTACAAACCCCTACAAAGTCATTTCGGCTATTCTTAAGCTATACACATCCAATTTCAGTACAATTGGCATCATTAGAAGCGTAACGGAATTACGAAGACACAGGCGAAAGAATCAGGTCAAACGGACGCATAACGAAGGAAATACGCGCGTTTTAAGCAACGAACGAAATTAGACGGAGACCGTATACGGCCTTAGGCACCGTATACGGCCCTATAAAGACCGTATATGGCCTTGTATAGACCGTATACGGCCCTATACAATCCGTATACGGCCCCCCGCCCCATATCCTGCTTCGTTTGCTTGTACGTGCTGTTTCGCGAGTTGTACGTGTGATTTTGAGCCTTGCCTATAAATAGGGGATCTAACCTCCTCATTCCAACACACCTCACCATTCCACACATTTCTCCATTTTCACTTTCTCTCTCACACACTTTCTCTCTCTCTACTCTCTCTCTCCTTTCTTTCTCTCTCTAGAATTAGGGTTTGATCTGGTTAGTTCTCAGTTAATATTTAACTAAAACTAACAGAGGGGCTACTTTTGTAATAGCATAGGGAATAGTTCAGGGGCTTTTATTGTAATATTTTCAAGGATATGGCGGAAGTTCTGCTTGTACTCTCTCTCTAAACGCTTATTCAATCTACGCTTTATTAACGGTTACTTCTTTCCTTATCTATTATAATGATAATTGCTATTGTTATTATGCTAGATTTAGGACCTGTTATTATGCGTAGTGAGTAGTTTCCTTGTATGTTTGTTATGATGTAGTTACTTTATATATGTGTGGGGTGATGCTGCTTTAAATATGTGATTGGGATAATATCGTTACGAAACAACGGAGGTAACGTTATACGGCTTTCATTTGTATAGCGCCGGAAACATCACTTATGTGTGTAGTATGGAACGTGGAAGCTATGAAAGTCGTGGGCACAATCCGTTGTGGAAGTAATGATCCCAATTACATTATAAAATGAAAATCAGTGATTTGTTAACCTCATATTTATGAATTTCTAAACCATTTCGCCTTTCCTCCAATTAAACGTGGTTAGAACCTTTATGACAAGGAGTCGCGAACCTTGATCAAACGGTCACTACCTATTTGTGTTTTCTAACAACATGGTCTGAATTGCGTAGCTGTGGAAATACTGTTTAAAACTTTTCGTATAGTACACCGTGAATCAATCAGGGATTTAATGGGAAATAGTGAGGGCTGGTTTATATTATAGATGGTTGGGCTTTAATACAAACTTAGTTTAAATCAGTCTAGAGTGACCATAAAGTATGTGATCCCGGAAAGACCACGGTAAACGGCACTGTACTTCGTGTAACATTGGAAACACCCTTGGTGGAGTACAAATACGTAGGAGCTAAGGAAATGTCGGTGGTTGAAGACTGTGTCACATCCTGGTCTAACTTCAAAGCTGTGGAGATGCTCGATCGCACTGTACACCGTTAGTACGCCTGAAGATCTGGAACACTGTGGAAATGCTTAAATGCACCGTACACCGTTAGTACATCTCGGGTCTGGAAAACTGTGAAAATGCATAATCGCACCGTACACCGTGATGAAAGCTCTAGACTAAAACAAAACCATTAATATGAAGTTAATAATCACCAAACCAAGTCTTAATCTTTAATGCCTAGTCTGACTTCATTGCCCCCGTAGTGTTAAGAAAGGTCAGAACCTTAGTGGGTATGTTACTCTATCTCATGCGCCCAGGAATTAATATTCCAAGAAGGGTCGTTACTCCGTCACCGGATAACGTTGAAGAGTTGAGCATCCTCCTCCGATCAGACTCAATTTGGCCTAGTACTCAGTGACATACTGATCGGTCTCCCCAATCAGTAGGGTGCTAGTGTTTACACTACGAACAATTAAGCTCAGATAAGACACAAACCTTTAAAAGACATTTTCATATCAATATCTTAGCATCACCCCCGCATAAGCTAACGAAGTCATAACAAACACATCTTCTCCTAACTGATCACATCCTTAGTTCTCTTTTATTTGTTATTTATTTACTGTTTTACGGACCTAAGTAAACAAAAACCCCCACTCAAAATCTGTTTTAAAATCCCGTCACTAAATTGAACAACTTGTCTTGACACTTCCGTTTTACAATACGATTAGCTTGAAGAACGACCCTAGGTCATACTGCTGCTATACAGCCGTAGTAAAACTTAGGTCCCCAGCTTTATCAATTTAAAACACTCCACTGCCGTGTCCCCTTCCATTGCGTTGACGACCGTGTCGGATCGGGGCGCGACATGGTTATTCAAGATTAAAGATGGAATTCCCTGGGTTGAAAGTAAGAGGTATAAAGCACGATTTGTGATTCGTGGTTTTGATTAACGTGAGGGTACTGATTTTAATGAGGTATTCTCCCCCGTCGTTCATCATGCTTCTATTAGATTGTTACTTTCTATTGTTGCTTTGTAAGATTTAGAGCTGAAACAGTTGGACGTGAAAACTATTTTTCTTCATAGTCATCTTGAAGAAGAAATTTACATCTGGCAACCCGAGGGTTTTGAAGTCCACGGAAAAGAAGACTATGTTTACAAATTGGAAAAGTCACTCACGGTTTAAAGCAATCTCCTCGACAATGGTATAAAAGGTTTGACTCCTTCATGATTAGTCATCGCTATGATCGTTGTAGCTATGATGAGTGTGTTTAATCTTCAAAAATTCCGGGATGGATCTTTTCTTTTGTCACACCCCGCCAAACGGTAATTACAATTAGTTATGTTTAGTTTGCGGAAGCTCAAATGACGTGGCGGGGCTGCGAACAGTAATTTCAACCAACAGATACATACATACTCAGAGCATATGGTTATTGCACAACATAATAGATAAGGATGCCAGTTCAAACATTTGTTACAAAAGTAGTACGACTATGTAAGTCGTAACAGTAGTAGTGGAGTTTAAAACATTTTAGTTTTAACAATATTACATAAGTTTAAAGTAAGATTTCATAAGTATGACCGCAATGTCTGCAGTTATACAAATGAAATCCCCAAAAGCGGTCCCGACAGTATGTGGCATCCTAATAGGTCCAGGGTTGTCCATCCTGAATGCATGCGATTTCTTACCCAGCTAATTTCCTGAAAAACATAGAGAAAGTCGTCAACAAATATGTTGAGTGAATTTACAGGTTTATATATGTATGTGGTTAGTTAAACCAAATTTGTATAAATGATTTGTTATTCATTTATAAAATACAAGTTATGTAGGGTTGTTACCCTAAAGTATAGTTATACGTGGGATGTCATCCCAAAATGTGTTACTGGTTGTTTACCAGTGTAAAAATAAGTTACCGGTATGTTTTCCGGTGTACAACAGTTGTAGGATTCGTTCTTCCTAAAAGTATGTGGGAATTTACTTAGACTGTGATCCCCTGAAAGGTGAGCTAAACCTCGCAGGTTAAAGTAACGCGACCTAACCCTATAACCAAACCACAACCAGAACTTATGTTGTTTGCCTGAACGGACATTTAAGTATACGCTCCACCGTAGGAGGGTCGTCACGGCAATAGTACTATCCGTATACTCAGTGGCTAGAGTCACCTAGCTAATGGTTATAGTAGCATATCATGAGGTCTTTCATGCACACCATTCAAGTTTAGGTCTGTACTAGGATTTCTTGTCTAAATTCCCAAAATAACAGTGAATATGTAATATCACAAATCAACATTTGTATAAAAGCAATAAGCATTTATAGTTCGATTGCATGTGTTTGCATGAAATTTCTATGTTTAACACCCCTGTGTTTAAAAGCAGAAAACATTTAAAAGTAGGGGCTGTAAACTCACAGTAGGTGCGGTGATGCGAGAGCTAGCAATTGAGAGTAAACGTCGCCCTGTAAGTCAACCTATACGTATTAAATGTATTAACATAAGTACTTTGACGGCTCACCAAATTATATTAACAATGTGATTGCTTTGAAAGATCATTTGTTTCAAAATTGTGTATGATTCGTTGGTGATGATAGTTTGAGAATTAATATTGTCTCTAGAGTTGGAAATAAGTGTATCACGCTTTGTGTTAATTGGTTATGGGTATGTATATTTATATATACATATATACATATACATATCTATAAACTTATGAGTTGAACACGTTGCTTATTTAGTAAAACGCAAGTTCCATTTGTTCTAAAAATATCCGTTCATCAACACTAGTTATATATATATATATAACATTTATCATTTTACATAAATATGTATCTGTATATGTATAAACAAAGTTAGTCGTTATATATATATGAAATAATGTCTCAACAATACGTTTATCTCGTAGTCACTTATCCAATTTATCAATCTTAATGTTCTCAAAAGTTGTCTTAATAATATATATATATAGATGTTGATTTCTGAGTGACTCCCTTGCGAAAGAGTTTTGAGTGTGTTGTTGGTACAATATTTCCAACAACATGTACAAGTTGGTAATGCATTGTGTACAAACTAGCAACTAGGAAGAATAGTTAGCCGACATTTTTTTTGTCATGTAATACAAGTAGTCACAAATTATGGCAACAATTCATTTACTACTCGTTTGTTACCCGATCGATTTTCACAATTAACCATTCGGCTATTTCATGATCTAGCCGATCATCTAGTTTGTTTTAGCCGTTCGGCTTCCTTCACTTAGCCGATCGGCTAACTTCATCTAGCCGATCGGGTACGGTTGTTTTCAGTCGGTGCTCTGTTTTCAGTCCGAAATTCACACATGTTTTTGCTAAGTTTCGAGCTTAATCTTTTCGCAAGTGTTGTTTGTTAACTTCATACAAGTTTTTATCAACTGCTTTCACCCATTAATACACTTGTACAATTTCCAAGTTCATAACAGGATTGCTCTTTTGCTTTAATATCATCATCGAAATCTTCATAATCAATGTATATACAACATATAATACATTATGTTAACATCATTATATAACGAAATCTATGTATGGTATTTAAAGGTGAAGAGTTCCCTTACAAAAATGATGATGATGATAAACCGTTGATGATGATGAAGATGATCTTGATATGATGATGATGGATTGAAGAAGATGAAGAAATGATTTTGAAGGAGATGAAGTTCTTGGTCTGATGTTGCCTGTGCCTTTGCCGATTGAATTTTGAAGAAGAAGATGAAAAGTGATCCAATAATTGAGTTGGGTGGGAGTTATATTTGAGTTTTTAGCCCGTTAATTTCGGGTACGGGTATAATTAGTACAATATAAAATTTAACATTTTATATTTTTATTTTGTAGATGTTCTCCTGGTTCTCTATTTAAAATCAGAATAATGATATTTTCATTATTTTTGACTGTTGTTTAATTTCTGCGTTGGACTGCTAACATTAAATTGAGTGCCAAATTTCGGTCGAATTTCGAGTTCATATTTTGAGGTAATGTTACAAATGTTTCCAAATGAATGAGAAAATTTGAATTTTTCTCATCTTGATCTCTGAATGCATTTTAAAATTGTTTTTGTTCATTTTATAATACGTTTTATGTTAAACGTATATTTTACTCGTTCTATCCATATGTTATAGATACAATGGTACTCGTAATTAATAATTGAATTATTAATTATGTTGTGTCACCAAATTTTGCGGTATTTATCTGTCGGGTTCGTCCCGACACATTTGTACGTAACTTTTAAATACTTACGTATTAGTAATACTTTTTGTTTAAAAGTACTGGGCTGCTAGGCTTACATCACATCATTAAGTTTTGTTTTAAACTTAATCAGGAAATTAGCGTAAGAATGCACATGCTTAAATGTAAATCAGTACCCAATTTGGAGAGTTGTCACATTCTCCCCTCGTTAGGGAAATCTCGTCCCGAGATTTAATTCGTGTCGTGAGTCGCGGTCACGGTTTCAAATAGTCGAGGATACTTCTTGCGCATTTCATCCTCACGTTCCCAGGTGAACTCTGGGCCATGTTTTGAGTTCCAACGAACTTTAACTAGCTTGATTCGTTTGTGTCGAAGTTTCTGCATTTTCGTGTCCATAACTTCGATAGGTTCCTCCACAAAGTTTAGTTTTGAGTCAATGAAGACTTCGTCCGGAGGGATGATATGTGTTTCATCAGAAAGACACTTTTTCAAGTTAGATATATGAAAGGTGTCATGGATACTACTAAGCTCTTGAGGTAGCTTGAGCTTGTAGGCGACAGGACCAATCCTTGCAAGGATCTCGAATGGTCCGATGTATCGTGGGTTCAGTTTACCTCGTTTAACAAATCGTACGACCCCTTTCCAGGGTGCAACTTTGAGTAGGACTTTGTCACCTACTTGAAATTCTAAAGGTTTCCGTCTGTTATCGGCATAACTCTTTTGTCGGTCACGTGCTGTTTTCAATCGATTAAGCACTTGAGATATCTTGTCCGTAGTTTCTTGGACTATCTCAGGACTCGATAATTGTCTGTCGCCCAACTCTGCCCAACAGAGTGGCGATCGGCACTTGCGTCCATACAATGCCTCAAATGGTGCCATCTGTATGCTGGTGTGATAACTGTTATTATATGAGAATTCTGCTAGAGGTAGGTGTGTATCCCAATTACCTCCAAAGTCTATCACACATGCTCTCAACAGGTCTTCGAGCGTTTGTATCGTTCGCTCGCTCTGGCCATCAGTTTGTGGGTGGTAAGCAGTACTCATGTCGAGTCTAGTACCCAGGGCATGTTGAAGTGTTTGCCAGAAACGAGAAGTGAATCGTGCGTCTCTGTCAGAGATGATGGATAATGGCACCCCATGTCGAGAAACGACCTCTTTCAAATAAATTCTAGTCAGCTTCTCCATTTTGTCTGTTTCTTTGATAGCAAGGAAGTGGGCCGATTTCGTCAATCGATCGACAATCACCCATATGGTGTCAACTCCGGATGTTGTTTTCGGTAACTTCGTGATGAAGTCCATCGTGATGTGTTCCCATTTCCATTTGGGCATTTCAGGTTGTTGCAAAAGCCCAGACGGCTTTTGGTATTCGACCTTGACTTTTGCGCAAGTCAAGCACTTACTTACGTATGTGGCAATGTCTCGTTTCATGCCAGGCCACCAGTAAAATCCTTTCAAGTCGTGATACATCTTATCTGCACGAGGATGTATCGAGTAGTTGGACTTATGTGCTTCGTCCAAGATCAATCGGCGTAATTCGTCTAAGCATGGTACCCAAATTCGGTTCATGAAGTACAACACTCCGTTGTCCTTGGTTTCAAGTTGTTTCTCCATTCCCTTCAAGGATTCTTCCTTAAGGTGTTCGGGAATGAAAGCTGATTGTTGAGCGTCACGAATTTGAGTAATGAGATTCGAGTGGATTGTCAATCCTAAAGCTCGGACTCTACGGGGTTTGACTCGTTCCTTACGACTCAAGGCGTCAGCTACAACGTTTGTTTTGCCCGGGTGATACTTAATATCACAGTCGCAATCGTTCAGTAATTCGATCCAACGACGTTGTCTCATGTTGAGTTCTTTCTGGTCGAATATGTGTTGGAGACTTTTGTGATCCGTGAAGATAGTACATTTCGTACCATACAGGTATTGTCTCCAAATCTTAAGTGCAAAAACAACTGCTCCTAGCTCTAAGTCATGCGTCGTATAGTTCTTTTTGTGGACTTTCAATTGTCGAGACGCGTAAGCAATGACTTTGTCGTTTTGCATCAATACGCAACCCAATCCCTGATGTGAAGCATCACAGTAGACAACAAAATTTTCTACTCCCTCGGGGTAGTGATAGGATTGGTGCGGTACTTAGTTTTTGTTTCAACATTTGGAAAGCAATCTCTTGCTTCTCGCCCCAATCAAATTTCTTATCCTTTTGAGTTAGAGCGGTAAGTGGTTGGGCTATTTTCGAGAAGTTTTCGATGAATCGTCGGTAATAGCCGGCTAGCCCAAGAAATTGTCGTATCTCGGATGGCGTTTTTGGGGCTTCCCAGTTCTTAATTGCCTCAATTTTAGATGGGTCCACATGAATTCCTTTGTTATTGATCACATGACCAAGGAAATGAACCTCGCGCATCCAAAATTCACATTAGAGAACTTTGCGTAAAGCTTCTCTTTCTCCAGTAGTTCAAGAATCATTCTCAGATGTTGCTCGTGATCCTCCTTCGTTCGGGAGTATATCAATATGTCATCGATAAACACAATCACGAACTTATCAAGATAAGGTTTGCATACTCTATTCATGAGGTCCATGAACACTGCTGGTGCGTTTGTCAGTCCGAATGGCATGACTAGGAACTCGTAATGACCGTACCGAGTCCTAAACGCAGTCTTAGGGATATCCTCATCCCGAACCTTCAGTTGATGGTAACCAGATCGCAAGTCGATCTTCGAATAGTAACTTGACCCTTGTAGTTGGTCAAATAAGTCATCGATGCGAGGTAGTGGATATCGATTCTTAATAGTTACTTTGTTCAGTTCCCGATAATCGATACACATTCGCATTGATCCATCCTTTTTCTTAACGAACAAAACCGGAGCTCCCCAAGGTGAAAAGCTCGGTCGGATGAATCCTAAGTCTAAGAGTTCCTTCAATTGTGCAGACAGCTCTTGCATTTCTGATGGAGCAAGACGGTAAGGTGCACGTGCAATTGGTGTTGCTCCAGGAACTAGGTCGATATGAAATTCAACCTGTCGTGCGGGTGGTAATCCTGGTAACTCATCAGGAAACACTCCCGGGTAGTCACGTACGATAGGTACATCATCTATACGTCGCTCCTCGGATTTCTTTTCTACAACGTGTGCCAAGAATGCTTGGTATCCCTTTCGGAGATATTTACGGTCTTTCAAGCATGTAATCATTTTTGTGGCACTTTTTCGTTTCTCACCTTTGACCATGAGAGTTTCTCCTGTCGGTAGTGGTAAGCGTACCAACTTATCATGACATATGATTTCGGCGCGGTTCTTAGACAACCAGTCCATGCCGACTACAACGTCAAAACTTCCCAACTTAACCGGTAGTAAGTCTATTTCGAAGAGATGACCTTCTAATTCCAAGGTACATCCCGGCACTATTTCTCTTGACTCGATTAACTCACCATCGGCTAGTTCAATTGTGTATTTGCTATCTAACTTACGTGATTCAAGTTCTAATAGTGGTCTAAACTCATTAGACACAAAACTTAAATCAGCACCTGAATCGATTAACACAGAGGCATAATGGTTGTTTACAAGAAACGTACCAGTGACGGTGTTAGGGTCCTGGCGTGCCTCCTGTGCTCCAATCACAAATGCTCTTCCTTGTGCCGGCTGATTGATGATGTTGTTGGCTCGGTTGTTGTTACCACGGTTGTTGGTGTTGTTGCGGTTTTGGTTGTTCTGGTTATTATTGTTGGGATTTTGGTTGTTGAGTCGAGGGCATCGGTTCCGATAGTGCCTCGTGTCGCCACATTCAAAACACCCTTGGTTTCGGCATTCGGTGTTCTCCCTAGGGGTAGGGTTAGCTTTGCAGTTTTGGGTTTTGTGACCCCAACCTCTACAGTTGTTGCAATACCAACATTCACCCTCGTGGTGTTTGCCACATTTGTCACACTTAGGTTTGTTACCCAAGTATGATTTTGATTCCACTGTGGTGGCGGCATAGGACCTTGGGTTCCCAGACCCCTTCTTATTCATTTGACCCTGACGGTCACTTCCTCTGTCATTCCACTTACGCTTTGTACCTCCAGAACTACCAGCTTCAGTACTGCTCGGCTCAACCTTGCCCGGTGCAGTTTTCTTGGTCAGTGTTCCCATCCTGACTGCCTCATCGGTCAGACTTTGCGCTAAAACAACAGCGCTTCTGAATGTGTCAGGTTTGGAAGATGTAACCAAACTCCTGATTTGCGGTGCCAGACCATATACGTAACGCTCGATGCGCTTGTACTCAGGTGTCACCATATGCGGCACTAGACGTGCTAGTTCCTGAAACTTGGTTGTATAACCAGTGACATCGGCACCAATCATAGTGATGTTCCACAGCTCAGTTTCGACTTTCTGCATCTCGCTACGTGGGCAGAATTCCTCCAACATCATGTTTTTCAGTACTTCCCATGACATGGAGTAGGCAGCAGGTCGTCCCAGTGATTGGACTTGACTGTTCCACCAAGTGAGAGCTTTGTCAGCAAGAGTGCAGGTGGCATATTTCACCATACAGTCTGGTGAACAGTCACTAATATCCAACACCGACTCTGTCTTTTCTATCCAGTGAATAATCCCAATAGCACCCTCGGTGCCACGAAAAGTAACTGGCTTACAAGCCTGGAATGTCTTGTATGAACACCCTCGGCGAGTATTCGCAGGTGCCTCAGTATTTACAGGGGTAGACCCGCTGTTATTCATTCCATTCTCGCGATTTCGGCTTGCTTCGTACTCAGCAATACCTTCAGCTATTCGACGCGCGATCATTTGTTCAGTAGTTTCATTGTTGTTGGGTGGGGGAACGGTTTCAGGAATGGAAGGAGGAGTCGTTCGTCGACTGTTCCTAGTCACCCGTCGTTTTGGTGGCATGATTCCGTTCTGCGATGAAATAAAAATGCAGAGGTCAATGCCAAGGTATTGAATGTGATGAACAAGATTTCACATTTTCAACAAGGGAATATTATGAAGAATTGAAGGACAAGATTTTGTATCACATGTCGCACGACTTTGAAACGCCCATATGTAGTTAGTACAATATAATCACGTTGGCCAGGCGTCATTATATAATGCTAAATACATATTTCTTTTCATCATCATTTAACACAGTCGAGTTCAAGGAAATTTCACATAAGGATCAAAAATCAAGGTGTGGTATGTTTCATGGTTTTCAAGGAATGATCAAATGTTATTGATTGACTACCGTTGCTAACACACTTATATAAATGTAGATATAATACTAAAGTCGTTGTTGAATGTAATGAATACGAATTGCCATCAAACATAAGTTATATTATATCCAAAAGGTGTAGCGCTGATACAACAGTTTTATACAAAATAAGATGGGATCCCTAATACGCCCCATCAGCGGTTAGCGCTATACAAAAGTCAATGGGTTTTCCTATACATATACCCATTCTAACAACTGTTTTTCCCGTCTAGTACATGTCTAGTACATACATACATCTACCCATCTGATACTAGTCTATACAATACGTGATGGACCTACTAACATATCCATCATCCAAAAGTGGTCGACCTGATGCCCAGTAGGCACAGACCGCCATACACAAGTCTAATGAAAATAAGGTAGAAACAACCCCACAGCTGTCCTCAGCACAGCTATCATCACACAAGCTCCAATCATCATTCCTGCTGTCCTCGCACGCCTCTCTAATACCCTGACACGAGCACGTGCGGTCTCGGCTATCTCTCTGGAAGCAACCACGTTGCTCAACAAGAAGTGGCAACGCTCATGTATGTCTGTCATGTCTCCATCCAAGCGGGAGACATCACTCTGTAGCTCTGCAAGGTAAACACCCCTGCTACCAGAAATGCGAAACAATGTGCGAATCACAGCCACAATGGTAGGGAGAGTCAACTCCACGGGCTCTCCAGTGGTAGGCAATGGTGCGGAGGATCGGGAGGACTCCCCGGTCTCAAAAGTAGAAGGTAAACCCTCCAATGACCTCCACCGTCCCAACATAGGAGTCATCCACTCCAAGTGAGCAAGCCTAGGTACCCTCTGTGGCGGCTCATCACAGTGCATCACCCTCTCCTCTGCCATCGGCGCCTTATCACGGGGCGCAAGTGGTCCTCTAGGGAAATCTCGGACACACATCCGTGGTGTCCTCCTAGGTACCGGTCCTCTGGAAGGTCCAACAGTCGTATGGCGTGTCGCCATAAAGGTAGACCCTAACATACGAGTGGTAGGGTCAGTGGGAGCAGTAGTAGGTGGGACCACATGTGCAGTAGGCGGTGGGGTGATGTAGGCATCACCGGTGTCATCAGATAGAGCTCTCAGCTGAACTGGTGGACACGCAACTCCGGTGCTAGCGTCGCTATGGTAGGAATCCTCAGTCGGCTCCTCATCAGAAGCATACAAATAGATCAGACTGTGCCTCGACATGCTGAGACAAAGAAGTCGTAGGTGACGTGTCAGTCGTATGTTAGCTGTATGCAAAATGTGTAAGCATGCAATGAATGTTTTAGCCAAGGCTATAGTCTAGGTCTCTAAGGTTTCAGGTCACTTAAAGACTTCTAGTTCGCTATAACCAATGGCTCTGATACCAAGTCTGTCACACCCCGCCAAACGGTAATTACAATTAGTTATGTTTAGTTTGCGGAAGCTCAAATGACGTGGCGGGGCTGCGAACAGTAATTTCAACCAACAGATACATACATACTCAGAGCATATGGTTATTGCACAACATAATAGATAAGGATGCCAGTTCAAACATTTGTTACAAAAGTAGTACGACTATGTAAGTCGTAACAGTAGTAGTGGAGTTTAAAACATTTTAGTTTTAACAATATTACATAAGTTTAAAGTAAGATTTCATAAGTATGACCGCAATGTCTGCAGTTATACAAATGAAATCCCCAAAAGCGGTCCCGACAGTATGTGGCATCCTAATAGGTCCAGGGTTGTCCATCCTGAATGCATGCGATTTCTTACCCAGCTAATTTCCTGAAAAACATAGAGAAAGTCGTCAACAAATATGTTGAGTCAATTTACAGGTTTATATATGTATGTGGTTAGTTAAACCAAATTTGTATAAATGATTTGTTATTCATTTATAAAATACAAGTTATGTAGGGTTGTTACCCTAAAGTATAGTTATACGTGGGATGTCGTCCCAAAATGTGTTACTGGTTGTTTACCAGTGTAAAAATAAGTTACCGGTATGTTTTCCGGTGTACAACAGTTGTAGGATTCGTTCTTCCTAAAAGTATGTGGGAATTTACTTAGACTGTGATCCCCTGAAAGGTGAGCTAAACCTCGCAGGTTAAAGTAACGCGACCTAACCCTATAACCAAACCACAACCAGAACTTATGTTGTTTGCCTGAACGGACATTTAAGTATACGCTCCACCGTAGGAGGGTCGTCACGGCAATAGTACTATCCGTATACTCAGTGGCTAGAGTCACCTAGCTAATGGTTACAGTAGCATATCATGAGGTCTTTCATGCACACCATTCAAGTCTAGGTCCGTACTAGGATTTCTTGTCTAAATTCCCAAAATAACAGTGAATATGTAATATCACAAATCAACATTTGTATAAAAGCAATAAGCATTTATAGTTCGATTGCATGTGTTTGCATGAAATTTCTATGTTTAACACCCCTGTGTTTAAAAGCAGAAAACATTTAAAAGTAGGGGCTGTAAACTCACAGTAGGTGCGGTGATGCGAGAGCTAGCAATTGAGAGTAAACGTCGCCCTGTAAGTCAACCTATACGTATTAAATGTATTAACATAAGTACTTTGACGGCTCACCAAATTATATTAACAATGTGATTGCTTTGAAAGATCATTTGTTTCAAAATTGTGTATGATTCGTTGGTGATGATAGTTTGAGAATTAATATTGTCTCTAGAGTTGGAAATAAGTGTATCACGCTTTGTGTTAATTGGTTATGGGTATGTATATTTATATATACATATATACATATACATATCTATAAACTTATGAGTTGAACACGTTGCTTATTTGGTAAAACGCAAGTTCCATTTGTTCTAAAAATATCCGTTCATCAACACTAGTTATATATATATATATATATATATAACATTTATCATTTTACATAAATATGTATCTGTATATATATAAACAAAGTTAGTCGTTATATATATATGAAATAATGTCTCAACAATACGTTTATCTCGTAGTCACCTATCCAATTTATCAATCTTAATGTTCTCAAAAGTTGTCTTAATAATATATATATAGATGTTGATTTCTGAGTGACTCCCTTGCGAAAGAATTTTGAGTGTGTTGTTGGTACAATATTTCCAACAACATGTACAAGTTGGTAATGCATTGTGTACAAACTAGCAACTAGGAAGAATAGTTAGCCGACATTTTTTTTGTCATGTAATACAAGTAGTCACAAATTATGGCAACAATTCATTTACTACTCGTTTGTTACCCGATCGATTTTCACAATTAACCATTCGGCTATTCATGATCTAGCCGATCATCTAGTTTGTTTTAGCCGTTCGGCTTCCTTCACTTAGCCGATCGGCTAACTTCATCTAGCCGATCGGGTACGGTTGTTTTCAGTCGGTGCTCTGTTTTCAGTCCGAAATTCACACATGTTTTTGCTAAGTTTCGAGCTTAATCTTTTCGCAAGTGTTGTTTGTTAACTTCATACAAGTTTTTATCAACTGCTTTCACCCATTAATACACTTGTACAATTTCCAAGTTCATAACAGGATTGCTCTTTTGCTTTAATATCATCATCGAAATCTTCATAATCAATGTATATACAACATATAATACATTATGTTAACATCATTATATAACGAAATCTATGTATGGTATTTAAAGGTGAAGAGTTCCCTTACAAAAATGATGATGATGATAAACCGTTGATGATGATGAAGATGATCTTGATATGATGATGATGATGGATTGAAGAAGATGAAGAAATGATTTTGAAGGAGATGAAGTTCTTGGTCTGATGTTGCCTGTGCCTTTGCCGATTAAATTTTGAAGAAGAAGATGAAAAGTGATCCAATAATTGAGTTGGGTGGGAGTTATATTTGAGTTTTTAGCCCGTTAATTTCGGGTACGGGTATAATTAGTACAATATAAAATTTAACATTTTATATTTTTATTTTGTAGATGTTCTCCTGGTTCTCTATTTAAAATCAGAATAATGATATTTTCATTATTTTTGACTGTTGTTTAATTTCTGCGTTGGACTGCTAACATTAAATTGAGTGCCAAATTTCGGTCGAATTTCGAGTTCATATTTTGAGGTAATGTTACAAATGTTTCCAAATGAATGAGAAAATTTGAATTTTTCTCATCTTGATCTCTGAATGCATTTTAAAATTGTTTTTGTTCATTTTATAATACGTTTTATGTTAAACGTATATTTTACTCGTTCTATCCATATGTTATAGATACAATGGTACTCGTAATTAATAATTGAATTATTAATTATGTTGTGTCACCAACTTTTGCGGTATTTATCTGTCGGGTTCGTCCTGACACATTTGTACGTAACTTTTAAATACTTACGTATTAGTAATACTTTTTGTTTAAAAGTACTGGGCTGCTAGGCTTACATCACATCATTAAGTTTTGTTTTAAACTTAATCAGGAAATTAGCGTAAGAATGCACATGCTTAAATGTAAATCAGTACCCAATTTGAAGAGTTGTCACATCTTTATTTACAACTTTACATGGATGATATGTTACTTGCGGCACATAACAAAGTCCACATCATGGAGTTAAAAAATCAACTTAGTAGCGAATTTGAGAAGAAAGATTTGAAAGCTGCTAGAAAGATTTTAGGCATGAAATCTAATGAGATCGTAAAGCGGGTAAACTTACTTTATCTCAAACTGATTATATTTTGAAAGTTCTCGAAAGGTTTAACATGAGTAATTGTAAACCCGTTGCTACTCCGTTAGCACCACATTTTAAGTTGTCATTTGATCATTACCCTGTATCCGAGGAAGACAAGAAGCGTATGTCTCTTATTCCCTATTGTAGTGCAGTTGGCAGTTTGATGTATGCCATGCTGTGTACCCGACCTAATTTGGCATATGCCATTAGTGTGGTGAGTAGATACATGTATTAACTGGGTAAGGCGCATTGAAAAGTTGTTAAATGGATCATTCGCTACTTGAAAGGGTCTAGCGATATTGGTTTATCTTTTGAGAAAGATCGGGCTAGTTCAAACGGAGTAGTAGGTTAGGTTGCTGATTCGCATTATGGAGGTGACCTTGACAATAGGAAGTGTCATTCTTCTTATATATTTTCTTATTGTGGTTCTGCTATCAGTTGCTATTCCTCTTTGCATGCTATTACAACTTTGTCAACCACTGAGGCAGAATACATTTCTACTACCGAGGGAGTGAAAGAAGCTATATGGCTCCGAGGATTGGTGAATGAACTTGGTCTGTCTCAAGATATACTCGTTGTGTATTGTGATAATCAAAGTGCGGTGCACTTAACTAAGAACAACAAGTTTTATTTCAAAACCAAACATATTGAGATAAGACACCATTTAATTTGAGGTATTGTTGAGAAAGGAGAAGTGATTGTCGATAAAATACATACCAACGATAATCTCGCTGATATGTTGACTAAAGTTCTCACCATCACTAAGTTAAAACGTTACTTGGACTTAGTTGGTGTCGTTGGTGTTTAATACCCTTCGAGGTGCGGTGACGACTACAATAATGTGTTATGGTTTTTGATTTAAGGTGGTGATTGTTGGATACGTGACCCAAAAGCAATAAGGTTTGATTCCTTTACGTTTGGATAACTACAAGGTTTTTTATATCCAATTTGAACTATAGGATAACTACTTAATTACAAGGTATTAGATCCTAGCTATCCTACAATTACTTTTCTATAAATACAACCATATTCGATGGCAGAAAGCATCATATCCCATACGTTCAATTCATCTCCTTGCTTTAATTACATGCCTTGCCGCACCAAACACATACATACGTACGAATTCTCTGCCGATTTTAATACCTATATTTAATTTTGTTTAAGAGTTCTTGAGAGTTATTTTAATTCTCTTTTATACTTCAATTAGCCTAAATACTATTAAAGGTTTTGTACTATTTATTATTATTGTGGATTATTGTGGTCGTTGCCCATGGTTTTTTCTCCTATAAAATTGGAGTTTCCACGTAAATTGTTTGTGTTCTTTATTTTCTTTCGTTACAATATTATTTGGTTAATTGTTGTTCGTGTTTAATCTCTGCTTCCGCACACGCTTTATATCTTACATGTACAATTACAAATATATATACACATTGTTTTAAATAAGATTTGAACCCACTAACATATTACCTTCCAAAAAAAAAAGTAAAAGATTTGAACCAACAACATTTTGGTTAACGAGTTCATTAGATACCGCTAGACCGTAAGCTATTTGATAAATATATATATATATATATATATATATATATATATATATATATATATATATATATATATAATGGGATCATGTGAAAACAAGGAGATAAAAAAACAGTGAAAACAAATCTTCACCCTCCATCTAATCTAACTTATATATATATATAAAAGGGGTGGAAATAAAAAAAACGATGAAAACACGTTTTCCTTCATAATTTTTTCAAGGTGTGAACCTTTTTTTTAAGTAAACCAAAAAAATTAAGGTTCACACAAAAAAATATTTTTTTGTAAAAAAAATAAAATAAAGTCAAATTCGAAAACCAAAATAAAAAAATTAAGGTTCACAATTAAAAAACTTAAAAACTTTATGTGAACCTAAAACAAAAAAATAAGATTCACAATTGAAAAGGTTAAAAACTTGCTGTGAATCTAAAAAAAACTTAAGGTTCACAGTTGAAAAAAAAAGTGCACAATTTAAAAAGTTAAAAACTTTTCGTGAACCCAAAAAAATTAAGATTCACAATTGAAAAAGTAAAAAACTTTCCGTGAATCAAAAAAAGTTAAGGTTCACAAATGAAAAGGTAAAAAACTTTCCGTGAACTCAAAAAAAAAATAAGGTTCACAGTTGAAAAAAAAGATTTATAATTAAAAAATTTTAAAACTTTTTGTGAACCTAAAAAGAATTAAGGTTCACAGCTGAAAAAAAGGTTCACAATTGAAAAAGTTAAAAAACTTTTCGTTAACTCAAAACAAAATTAAGGTTCACAGTTGAAAAGGTTAAAAACTTTTCGTGAACTAAAAAAAAAAAGTTGAAGTTCACAATAAAAAAAACTTCAAAATTTTCGTGAAAATTTTTTTAAAAAAAATTATGTAAAAAAAATAAGGTTTACAGTTGAAAATGTTAAAAAGTTTGTGTGAAGCAAAAAAAAATTAAAGGTTCATGATGAAAATTTTATAAGGGTTCACAAAAAAATACATATGTAAAGCAAAAAAAATGAAAGGTTACACAACTTAAAAAAATTGTGAATCAAAAAGTGTTTTCACCGTTTTTTTATCCCTACCCCTTATATATATATATGTTAGATTAGATGGAGGGTGGAGATGTGTTTTCACTGTTTTTTTTATCTCCTTGTTTTCACCAGAACCCAATCCCTATATATATATAAGGGGGAAGATCAATAGGGAAGTAAAAAAAATGGGAGAAAGAGGGAAGCTATTTTTAGCCACATATTCTGGTCAACACAAAAGTCAACGCGGTGGCAAACTTGTAAATAACTTGAAATCCCCTCACAGATCGTTAACATGTATTTCAAAAGCATGTTAATCAAAATCAAATTTTCAGCACGTTAACATTCATTTACGATGAATGTTAACGCATATATATACATTATTATACACCGATGAATGTTATTTTATCACATTTAATTGTCTATGATAAATTAATATTCATCATACATGAATGTTTAAGAGTATTAAGTTGTAATTTTGATTAATATGCTTTCCAGATGAATGTTAACAGTCTGGAATTTGTTTCAATCTGTAAAATTTAATTGGAATGACAATCATAATTTGATAAATTACTTGTTTATAAGTTTTGTACGATCAAATTCTTTTAATTTTATTGTTTTCATTGCCAAATCAAAATTTTCTCAAAAACCCAAAAGTTACTCCAGTATTCATATTTTTTAATGAATTCGAATTATGACGAATTGAAGATATATGTATGATTGCGATTGATGAATTCGAAGATCTAACGTTTTCGATTGATGAATCTTTGAATTACATGTTTTAATTTGAAATTTTAGATGGAAGTTGATTAAATGGGTATTGTGGATGAATATAGAAGAGGAGAAAAAAAAGAGTGGTTGAGGTTTGCTTCCCTTTTCCCTAATTTTGAAGCTTCCCTCTTGATCCTTCCCCCCATATATATATATATATATATATATATATATATATATATATATATATATATATATATATATATATATATATATATTCATCGATCTAACCTATTAAATTAGTTTTTCATTTTAGACTTTGATTATAAAAAGAGCTTTATTATAACCTACTTAATTAATTAGTCAGACAAAAGTTCAAATGAGTACAGTTTTTTTAGTGAGAATAGAGGAACCAATGGAAATGTGACATGTGTCACTTTTTTCTCTTTCCTCCACATTTTTAAAAAATGAATATCTCTCAAACGGTAAATCAAAAAATCACAAAAGTTACACCATAATAATCAGCACTGAATTCTCTTCAATTAGAGATGTGATAAGGTATACTTCCGACAAACTTTTTTTTTCATTTTTCGATGGGTTTGGAAACCGAGTACCACATGTGGTACTGGTACCGGCAGGTACCACATGTGGTAACGACTGGTACCACATGTGGTATCTGCGAGTACCACATGTGGTAGAGGCTAATAACACATGTGGTACTAGCGAGTACCACATGTGGTACTAATTTTGTACAATTTATAAAACCCAAAAACAAAAAAGTCGTCGAAAGTATACCTTGTCACATCTCTAATAGAAGAGAATTAAATGCTAATTATTATGGTGTAATTTTTATAATTTTTCGACTTACCGTTTGAGAGATATTTAATTTTTAAAAATGTGAAGGAGAGAGAAAAAAAGTGACACATATCACATTTCTATTGATTCCTCTATTCTCAACAAAAAATTGTACTCATTTGAACTCAACTCTAATTAGTCATGTTACTTGCGAATAATCATCTCATTATTCTTAGGCTATAATCAAGCTGATCATTACTAAATTGTAGCATTAAAAAAAAATAGTTCAATTGACTATAATAAGATGCGAAATTACGTCTATCGAAATTGCTTGGAAGCTCTATTCCTATTGTTTATAACTATTATATATTATATACTAGTTTTTATGCCCGTACGATGCACCGTTAATAATTATAGGAAGATTAAAAAGATTGGGAATACGTACTTATATAGTCAAATATACATAAATAACTAAATTAAGTACCTACGTATTGATATATTACAGTTTAGAAGGAATGTAGACCCTAACACTATACAAATAACATGATGTCTGGTTCATCGAAGTGATTCTACAAATTAATAATGAGTGATAATGATAAATACTTTAATATTATCAAATACCGAACTTTCATGAAATGACATATTAAAACCCATATTAGTTTTTTAACCTGTTCGACGCACATGATGATTCATATTCAACAATTCTCGATAGTAATTTGCAAAAAGAATTTATCTTATATAAACAACACAAAACAACAATGAGCATGTTGATAAACCACGTGAATGATGAGTAAAATATATAATTAATCAAAACAAAGAACTTTGTATAAAAAAATATTTAGTTAAAAGATAAACTAATCATCTAGAAAGCAAAGAGTAGACGATGAAGTTTTTTCTTCATGATCACCTACTGATGAGCTGGTCTCCGTTACTTGTTCATTAAACTAATCAAATTTATCATGAAAACATGTAGAGAGTAATAAGATCGGAATGCATATAAATCTTTAATTTTTGAAGAATTATTAAGGGATTTGCTAACATGTGCTCCCGTGGCACACGTTAGGGTGTATTTAATAAAGTTGAAATTTCCTTAAATATTAATATTTACATTTAATACTCATTAATTCAATATTTTATTTTTATGCATATATTAATTATAAATTATGTTATTTAAGGAAATTACAACTTTATTAAATGCACCTTAACGTGTGCCATACGGGCACACATTAGCAATTATTAATTATATATAAATATATATATAGAAATTTATTTGTTGGAATCTACGTGTTATAATTTTTTTTAAGAGTTTAATAGCTAAAAAATAGGTAGGTTTAGAATTTTTTCAATTTGAATGACACATAGGATTTTTTAGGAAGATAGGGTGATGACACCTAGAATTTTTGCTTAGTTGTCAAAAGAATAAATATGACACATATGAAAGAGGCTATCATCTATTACTTATATAGGTAGATTATACGAGTATACTATAAAATAATTAATTTGTTATAAATTGCCTTCATCAGATGCCTTGTCCCCTTATTATTTTTATTTATTAATCTTGTTGTCCTCCACAATTTCGATATTGAATTTTCATATATATATGACGTAACGAATAAATTGCAATAGTACGTCAACTTTTAGTTCAAACATCATCTTCTATGGCAACAGAACAAAGTAAACATATGTGATTCAATTTTAGATTTTTTACATTTTGTAACTTGGGTTAATGTGCGCAAATATAATAAATTATGCTCTGACATTCATTCTATGTAACTAACTACCCGGGGCTCCATTGTATGTAACGAACTTCTGTTCTTCATTGAATGTAACGAACTTGTATTTTGGCCAGATCAACGGTTCTAAGGGCGCCACGTGTCGCCTTATATAATCGACACATGAAAAAAATAAGGAAAATACAAGTTCCTTACATACAATGAACGAAATTAGAAGTTCGTTACATACATTGTAGCCCCGAGTAGTTGGTTACATAGAATAAATGTCAGAGCATAGTTCATTACATTTGCGCGCACTTACCCCCTGTAACTTATTGAGCAAAAACTACAGTGCAGAACTTTTTATTACCTAAACTTAACTATGCAGATTATGAGATTAATTACTCCGTAGGATGCAATGGAAATTGTACGTTATAATTAGCTCCCAACACATTGCTCTGAGCATCGTTGTTAAATTCTTATTATTCATGAGTCGACTCTAACGAGTCGGGTCAAAAATTCAAAAGACGAGGCAATTCGGACCTCGACTCTCAAATGACTTTTGACTCTTACGAGTCGTTTATTGACTCTTCCGAGTTATGTGTGCCTTATACGAGTCTTGTGCGACTTGTACGAGTCAGAAAAACAGACAATTCAGGGGATACAAAAAATAAATGAAAAAAAAGAAAAGGAAATGAAAATAATCTATTTTTGTAAATTAGAATTTTGTGTTGATTGGAGATCAACTATTTAATTATTTACCATCATCATATTTACTTCACCTAAAGAATAAAAATCTTAAATAATAGTATGCATATGCATGTAAATACATATATTTATTGTATGTATTGTAAAAGGGAGTTGATAAATACAACACACAAATTTATTCTTACACCAAAGATTGTGCTATTGATATTTGTATTGTTTGCTTTAACAGTTGTACACTGTGTTGTATGAAACAATTTGGATGTTGTATTTATCACCCCTTATTGTAAAATAATGACTTTTACAAGTCAAGTCAAATCACAAGTCGAATCACAACTTAACACTAACCGGCTACACACTTAATACAAAATTAAAGATGTACCACGTACAAAGATATGTGAACAAAATCACACAGACACTTTACATAAAAACGTACTACACAGGACATTTTCCCCCCAAATGGTGCTCTGTGTCTATTATTTTTATTTTTATATTTTAAGACTATGACATATCACGTGCCTTATCGACACGCTTTAGATCTTCAAATGAAACTAATATCGTACGACCAAGACAATCGTTTAGCGTTATGCTGAAATTTGAACCAATCTCGTATATATTAGGGTCATGCACATATCGTGGATGTTATATAATCAGTAGTATCAAACGAGAGATTTAACATTTTCAAGAATTCGCAAACTCAGACGTACTAATTTTTGTTGTTTATTCCATTAAACTTGCTAGGTTCTTGAAATACCTAATCCATACAAATGAAATTAGCATTATCTACACAAAAAATATCTAAATTTCGACAATCCCGGCCAACCGGCACACACCAGACCGTTTTAGAATCATCACGTGAAAGGTAAATCAAGATCACCTAGCAATCCGTTCAGATGTCAGAGGGTGGCCCAACCTATTTATCCAACAACATCAAAGAATTTTTTCTACTAATTTATATTTCTCTTTGCCGATGATAACTCATATCCAGAATCAACTAAGGTACACGCTATCACTAACTTCAACTCCACTTGATTGTCAGTTCATATGACATCCGATGAATTAAGCTACCAATAATAAGTCTCCACCCATGTTCCACTTCATGTTAATTTATTAGGTTTTATGATTGTTCACGTTAAGTCATTAGTCTTGAAATTTTAAAAGATTGTTAAACACACGCGGAAATTAACTTGAATTAATATATCGTTGTACGTAGTTGACCTTCTTCTATTCAAGTAAATGGGTAAGCACGTTAACCATGACGTACGATATCAAAAATTATTCGATGACACCCTAGCTCCCTGCCTCCCTCCCTCAAATGACAATTCATACGGTTGACTTTAGTTGTAGTGAAATAATAATGTTCAATTATGACTTACTCTGATGAGTGACGAGTAATGACAACCAGGTGAACTCCAATAGAGTTGACCCGTTGACTTCACTTGGGATTCTCACCGGCATCTTAGTAAATATCACTCCGTATTAAACATTTATTTTATTAACGGAAACCACCTTGTTGGGTGTTTATTAGTGGCGGCTGATAATTACAACACATATTTTAATTCATACATTAAATTTTGTGTCTTTTGATGTAGTACTGTATAATCTGATAATGCATACTTTGATTGTATGAAACAAATAACTTGTTGTATATATCAACACCCTTTATTAATTGATTTGAACTGAAAAACTGCCCGATCCAAATAGGTTTGGTTATTTGAATTTGGTTCGATTATTTGGTTTTAACCGATATTTAATCCATTTTTGGTTTGCATTTGAATTCGAAAACTTCAATTTGAACCCCACCCGAAAATCCGATATAGTAGTAGTAAGCTTGTTTTTATATAGGATGGATTTATAAATCCATCACACACTTCTTATTTTTTTGAAATGTCTCCTTTATTATTGTATTCATTTTACTTGTAAAATGTTTTTATTTATCAACTTATACGTCCATTGTTATAGTTCACTTAAAAATTTAAGTTAATTCACATTTTTTATTTCAATCGAAATCGATAACCATTAAGTAAGACAATGATTATTAAACGATTAAACTGAAAAATTCATGAAATCTATGTTAACGGAAGCCCTTAAGATTTTTGTTAAGGCTTTCGAACATTCATAAAGAATTTGTCCCTATACCATAATTCAGGGGTAATTTCAAGGGAAGACAAAAAGTTAGTTATGATTATGGTACAATATTTAATGCATGTCTGAAGATGTTAACGAAAGCTTTAAGAGCTTCCGTTATCAACTCCCATTTTATTATGAGTAAATTATACTTCCATTTGCCGAAAAGATTGGACTTATTTTATTAGTATTCTTAACCCTCATCATAAGTTCGGATACGGGCCCCAAACCGACGATTAACCGATTGTTATTTGTTGTTTTGGATTGGGTTTGTGTATTTTCGGTTTGGGTATTAGGTGGTTTTACTTTTTTTTAAAAACCGAACAAACCAAACCGAATAAATCCACAACTGAAACCCGACCGTTTGAACACCCCTGACACCGTATCGAAATATCTTATCATGAAATCAAAGAGCATTTGGTTTGACGGTACGAGAGAAATTCATCAATCAAAATATTACATGTCAAAATATCTATTGAGTCATCGAATACTATCCTATAGACGATCTAGTAAACGATCTAGTACGTAATGATGAAATTTCGATTCTATATAACGTCAGTTTAAAAGTCTTGTAATTATTATATAGCTGAAAATACTTTAAAATTATAAAATCAAATAGACAAATAGCTCAACGATGAGGAGTCATTACTATATTTCAGGCTTTGATATGACCTTTTTGTTAAAAAAAAGTAAATTAAAAAAAAATAGACAAATACGAGTAGGTTAGTATACTCAATAGTGCTGTACGTCTGTCAAGCGTCAGTTAATTATATCGTGGTTACAGTAACATGCCAATCGCTAACAATATTTTAATTTGAGAAAGTCATGTAACAAAGAGATGGAGGTTACTGCTCGCATATATATTAAGGGATCATATATATATATGATAGCTGGTTTTTCCGTATATCATACCTACTCCTTCCTTTCTAATTCATTCATTGTTTTTGTACTTCTTACTTTTCACTTGATAAACATAATCATGACATCTACTACTACAGTTACAGAGTTCGCTCACTTACAAATTCCACTTGCAGAAATATCACAGGCCACCAACAACTTTGCTGAAAAAAATATCATCGGGAGAGGTGATTTTGGGAACGTTTACAAGGGTAAACTCATGCGTGACGGGAAGTTAATAAAAATTTCGGCGCGGAGGTTGGATCGAAAGCGTGGGCTAGGAGACGTTGAGTTTTGGACCGAGTTCTCAGTGCTTTCTAGTCACCGGGATATGAAACGTATAGTTGGTATAATTGGGTTTTGCAATGAGAATGGTGAGAAAATCATCGTAAATGAGCATTATGCCAAGGGAAGTCTCTTGGCGTATCTAAGCAACCCGATCCTCACATGGAATGAGAGAATTTGGTTATCTTATCAAATTGTGGATGCAATATCCGACATTCATAATGTTGAGGGTCACACTTATCAAATTATACATCGTAACATTAGCAGCTCTACAATTTTATTAGATAATCATTGGAACCCGAGGTTATCGGGCTTTGAATTTTCCATCAAAAGATCTGCAGATCGAAGGGACCAAGTTCACCATGGTGTCGCTTTAGGGACAAAAGGTTACGTCGACCCAGCAATCGAAAAGAGTGGAGGTGTGACGGTAAAGTCGGATATCTACTCATTGGGCGTAGTTCTATTTGAGATTTTGTGCGGGAGGAAAGCGTACCAAGACAATGAGTTGTTAGTTCCATTGGTCAAATTTCATTTTGAAAAAGGAACTCTTCTAGATATAGTCCATCCTAACCTGCGGAATCATATAAAGAACCCCGAAGCATTCAGAATGTTATCAGAAATAGCGTATCTTTGCTTGGAAGACGATCCATCAATTCGCCCAATTCCCTCAAGGATTATGAGGATAATTTGGAGGGCAAGAGACACAGAGCCGGTCAGCAAAATGTCGGTAAGAGGATCCTGTCATTTTGGTTTTTAATTCTTTCCTTTCGATCATCAAATCTGCCATGACAAAATTATACTATCTTCATCATAGTCCACTACGACTCTACAAGTATATAAATTGAACATGGTTTTAGACATATGCAATCTATATCTTTTATACAGTAACAGTAAAATGTCAATTTTAGGGAACTTAATATCTTATTAATATTCTTAATTACGTTGACATTTTGAGATAAACAAGAATTTTAATGCTCTCGCATTGCGACGGGTTTTAATAGTATATATTTTTTCACCTAAAAATTAAACCTTAAATTTGGTTTCGGTGCTTTTAACTTTAATAGAAAAGTTATGAACTCTGATGTAACATAAAAAGTCACATTTTTACGTATATTATTCCGCATTATTTGAGCTAATATTTGGTGAAAACATTTTAAAACAACAGTTATTTACTAAAATTCACCAAAATGGTTCAATGTAGACGTTGCGACAAAAATCACTAAAACATCCAATTAATACGCAAATGAAACATTGATATTAGTTATCCATGTTATATTTATCTTAGCAAAAGTAATAACATTAAATTCAATAGTAGCTTTGTACAGTTTTGTAACTTTATTTACACTTGTCTTTTTTCTAGCTTATATATATAACTATCGCAGTTAATCAAAATTTTCTTAAATATAGAAATGAAAACATAAAATGTAATATTAAGTAGTGGTACAACATACTTATTAAATAATTTATACCTTAGTCATCATATATATATAGGGAAATTAAAAAAAAATGCCCTTTTTTTACGAGTATATATCGTTTTGCCCTACGCGAAAAAAAATTGAGGATATACCCCTAGAAATCGCAAAAGCAAATTTGCTTTTGCGATCCTGTGTTTGCCATTTGCGACCCCTTAAACGTATACGAGTCGTTTTTACTTTTGGCCGGGAAGGCAAATCGCAAATTTTTTTTTGCCATTTGCGATTTGCTAATGGCTTGAAAATTTTGCGAACCCGTGTATTTTGCTCGTGTCCACGCGTAGACGAAGTCACAGGAAAGCCTTGGCAAATCGCAAAAGCAAATTTGCTTTTTGCGATTTGCCTATGCTCAAGCCGTGCGAGGTCGTACCGAGTCGCAATGTTTGCGACCCCGTTCACCTCGTGCCATGGCAAATCGCAAAAAGCAAATTTGCTTTTCGCAAAAAGCAAATTTGCTTTTGCTTTTTGCGATTTGCCTCCACCTAAATTTTTTTTTTTTTTACATTTTGATATATATACCTTATATTGCAAAAAACAAATACATAGGTATATATATCAAAATGTAAAAAAAAAAAAAAAAATTTAGGCGGAGGCAAATCGCAAAAGCAAATTTGCTTTTTGCGATTTGCCATGGCACGAGGTGAACGGGGTCGCAAACATTGCGACTCGGTACGACCTCGCATGGCTCATGCATAGGCAAATCGCAAAAAGCAAAAAGCAAATTTGCTTTTGCGATTTGTCAAGGCTTTCCTCTGGCTTCGTCTACGCGTGGACACGAGCAAAATACACGGGTTCGCAAAATTTTCAAGCCATTCGTAAATGGCAAAAAAAAATTTGCGATTTGCCTCCCCGACCAAAAGTAAAAACGACTCGTATACGTTAACGGGGTCGCAAATGGCAAACACGGGATCGCAAAAGTAAATTTGCTTTTGCGATTTCTAGGGGTATATCCTCAATTTTTTTTCGCGTAGGGCAAAACGATATATACTCGTAAAAAAAATGGCATTTTTTTTAATTTCCCATATATATATGTAAGATATTATTTCTTTCAAAAACTTATTATATATACACTCTATAAGAGTTCAAAATATCAATAGATAAAATCATGAGATATAATTATTGTAGCTAATAATATGATATTTAGAGACGATATAAAGTTAAAGACTCTTATATCACTTTTATACAACTTTAAAAAAGTTTAGATTGTCAAAATAATAGAAAAATTAATGTCACCTTAAAGGTTTTAAACTCATATAGCATTATAGCCCATAACAAATTCAAAGTCTTTTATCATTAAACTACAATTATATTATTATAATATATTTAGCATCAAATAAATATACAAATTAATGTATCACAAAAAGATAAATGAGTTACTATTCATAATAGGTTGCCAAAAAGATAAATGAGTTACTATTCATAATAGAACATCGACTAAAAATGAGTATAAAAGTAGTAGAGAATGAAGAGCCTAAGATTTAAACCTGGATGTCTAAGTACAAAATATGATTAATTCTATCACTTGAGCTAAACTTACTTTACTTATATCAACATAGAAGTTTTTATATTAGCTTTCAAACCAGTTATATAAAAGTTTAAACAACTTACTATTCATGGTTGTTTGCTAATTGATATTAGGTAATAATTAAATTAAATAAATAGATACTCAACTTTTTAAAATCATAATAAAACAAAGAAATTATATTTATAAGTAGGTTTAAATTAAAGTAAATAAATAAATACTTAACTTCTTATTAATTTAATAAGACAAATAAATTACTATTAATAAGTAGGGTAAAATTGATATTAGAGGGAAATAATAAAAATGAAAATATTGAAATTTATTGTCGACGTAACGGGCAATCTTTATAGTTATTGTCCCTACCTAGTCTATATCTAGCACTAGTTCATATAAAATTAGAGGAATACCCGCGTGATACGACGGGAGATAATATATGTTTCAATAACATATCATAAGTTCATTTACTACTTAAGTTTGTTTTATACACGTACAAAGTTCGTTAAATAGTAGTTCTATAATTTTTAGAAAATTAACATGTTGAATTAAAAAGATGAAATATAGTAGTAATTTGAGAGACATAATCTACATGAAGATATATTAAAAGTGAAAAGTAAAGACATTTTTTAAGAATTTGTAAGTCAAATTATTAAAGTTGTAGCATTCTCTATATTATAAGTTCCAGTTTTTATGTATAAGCGATTAAAATATATTATGTCATTATTTTTATTGAGTATCAATTAGATATATGTTTTAGTCGGTTTTAATTTAACTGTAATGATAATATTTTTCATTTTACATAAATTTAAAAGGTCTAAATATAGTAAAACTTAAACAACTATAAATGTAGTTTTTTTTAAAGGCAGTTGTGAAATCACTGAAGGATCTTTTTTGGTTCACCCGTTCATCTTCCATAAGCGGTTACTCCCTGATATGAGAACCGCTCCATAGTTCGTAATCTCGGCGACGCTCTAAAGGGGTTGCTCTCCCATGTCTTAGATGGGTATTGTGCCGCGGAGTCTCCCCCTCCCCCAGGCATGCCATGGGCGAGATTTGAACTCATCACCTCCAGGAAGAAACCACTATAGTGAAAAACTCCCTGACCACAGAGCTAAGACCACAATGGAATTTAAGATGTCCTTGCCTATGATTGAACCCAAGACCTAGTGGATGGAGACTACTTTGCTCAACCACTTGAGCTGGCTTTCAAGGACAAAAATGTAAAGACTATATAGAAAGATATAGTGTAGACATGACAGAAATTTATAGATACATTTTTGACATTCACTAATTTATATCAAAATAATTACAATCAATGACTTATAATTGATTACAATATGTCATTTCAGCTATATATGTAGCAAAAGAAATCAAATTAACTTGGAGTTCCATATTTTGTAACCGAAATTGAATATGATATATTCACCTATATTATTAATTTCATTGATAAAGTATTCAAGTTGAATTAAGTACCAAACGGTTAAAATAGTCATTTGTTAGTTCTCATTTATAAAACTATTATCCAAACTTTTTATTATACGTAGATAGATATGTTAATTGCATTAATAAAGCATTGAAGTTGAATAAAGTACCAAAAGGGTAGAATATTGTTATTATTATTACCATTAGATATTAACAAAATTAATGTTTTAAAAATATATATTATTAACGAATGGTTTTTTTAAGTCATAACATCAATTGATGAATGTTAACAACTTTATAAATTTAATATTCATCAATTGATGTAATTATCCTTCAAAAAAAGCATCAAGGGAATGTTAACAGTCGCGGTATCGATATATTATAGTCGAGATTTATTAAAATTCACTCATTTTTTTGACATTTGAATTAAAAAAGTTAAAATAGATCATAATAAATGTTAATGATTTCCCCTACACACAAGAAAATGATTCCCTCTGGATCATATATCAATGCAATCGTAATTGAAAATTTATTATCTACTAATAGTTTATATTAGTTATATAAGTTTCAAAACAATCATTTATTTTTAGGATTATATATATTGAAATCGAAAATATTTACGATACATTAAATTCAATAATTAATTGTACTTATTCAAGTGTTAAATATTGCATTTTAATTATAAAATAATAAAGAAGTGAATGGTAAAATAATCATTTACTATGACTCCATTTTAAGACTTTTCTCCAACTACATTATATAGTAGTATAGATGATCAAAATACTCCATTTTCTCTATTCATTCTTCTCTATTTTGAATTGTTTTTAAATTTTTTAATTTAACTCCCCATATGTACACTTGTACGGCTTTTTGGTTTATTTCATCTTTGATGTGTGCACCAATTATATCTTTACTAAAGGCATTTCTAATGTTTGTATCAATTGTACCCAAGGTTGTTAAGATCGATATTTTATAAAGAATCGTTTTCATCTTTGTAAGATCGGGATCATCAGATAGAATCAGGATTGTAAGATCCTACTCATATACTATAGTCTAATACATTTGTGTTATAATACATCTCGAAGATCAAATCCATGACGAATTAATTAAACTATTTATGGTTTAAACACTATAACAGTAATTCACTACTACTCATAAGAATTTGAGTTACTATATTTTTTTTATTAAAGATATAACTTTTCACGTGTTAAACTATTATAGTTGAAGAATTGATTAATTTTACATGTATTAATTGACTAAATGATAAGCACATTAGCCTTTTATTGTAGAAAAATCAATATATATATATATATATATATATATATATATATATAACTTGTTAATTGATTAATTCATGTCGAGTAAGATAGGATCAGATCGAGATCGTAAGATACTACGGTCATAATTGACATAAGATCGCAATCCTAGTAAGAGCCTATGATTTTAAGATCTTATGCAAGATCGGGATTGTTTTTGTTCACAATGATCGTAAAATCGTTAGATCGTAAGATCCTACTCATATACTATAGTCTAATGCATTTGTGTTATAATACATCTAGAAGATCAAATGCATGACGATTTAATTAAACTTTTTATGGTTTTACTCAAATACAGATTTAAATTTAGTTAAATTTCTATCTTTTTTATCCTCTAAAAATAACTCTTAAAATTTGAATCATAGTAATAAAATAGTGACTTTGATTGCTTCTTTCTTCGATTCTTAAATTTCCATATTTTTTATCCTCCTACTATGTATATATAATTCGGCAACAACATGTTCTTACTTAAACATTTAATGTAGCATGATGACAGCAACACTGGGGATAAGAATGATGCAATCGAGGATGAGAATGATGCAACTGAATATGCAGAATCCGATCTTTGGAAGGTAAATTAACTGTTCTTAACTTTTGTAGGAATCTAATTTATTTATTTTCTTTGAGAAATGCTACACTCACTCAAATCTTACTAAAACAAATTCACTACATAACATGGAAAAGGAAGTTAACCAATCACATCAAATTATTTTTTCTATCTCATGTTTCTTTCTCATCATTCTATTGGTACAAGTTATTTTGTGGACAAAATTTTATAAAAATTATGTACTTTTATCATTTATTTTAAAAAAATTATCAAGTAACTTTCATTTTCTCATAGAATATTGGATAGAAGTTTCACAAAAGACATCTTTTTTTAACGGCTCATTTCATTTTTCATTCAAATAAAAAAGGTTTGGTAGAAACCCGATGGATTGACCCGACTCAAGACCCATTTGACCTGGACCCGTTAAGACTCATCCTGCTAAATGATCCATTTAGACACGTGACCCAACCCGACCCGATTCATTCATTTGCCACTTATAACTATGCCTCTAGAAAACTAAATGGGTGATGTTTTTGTTTGGGGCCTCGTTGCTAGTTTCTTGCTAGTTGCGACCTTAATAATAATTTAGTGTTTAAAAAAAGGGTTTATTGTTTCATTATGTATTAAACTTTACACTGTTTGCTATTGTATTCGTCGAACTTTGAAAACTTTTATTGTATGTATTGAACTTGTAAATATGGCCTATTGTATGTAAAATTTCTTTTTTGGGTAACGCCCAAATAGAAAAATTTTCTTTTTTGGCCTTACCCAAAAAGGAAATAATACATAAAATAGACCATATTTACAAGTTCACTACATACAATAGAACAAATGAAAGTATGTTGTATACAATAGTAAAAAGTGTAAAGTTAAATACATAACGAAACAATAAACAAAAAAAAGTTTAAGAAATTGCGAGTCTTTAACTCAGATGTAAAACCTACACTTAAAAACTAGACCCCATTAATAAAATACTAGTACATAACCCACGAAAACGGCGGATAATATATATCAAATTAACGTAAAAAACTTCTATGATGACTCGATTCACATAATATCCTATTTTTCAATACCCAATTTTAAAGTATCTATTGTATACCAGAGAAATAGTTTAACATTGATTAGTTTTATGTATTTAACTTATATTATTAATTCATGTGTTAAATTGAATGTTGATTTTATAGATTTAGATACCTATTTAATTATAGAATGTGTAATAAATATTTGATGGGCATGGGAGTAATTTACAATCTTACTATTTTAATGTATAGATTGAGGGGCATTTTGATGATTTTCCATATCCCTTTACTAAGTTTAAACCAAAAATGTGTAAATGCTTAATAAGGGGTTAGGATATATATATGATTTTAATTAAATTAACTCTAACTCAACTCAAATAGATAAAATCCAAGTCCCCCCCAAGTCCCATGTCACTTATATAGTTATATGTAGATGCAATTTTACTATCAGCCCTTTGTACATTTCTTGTGTTTCTTAATAGAATCGACAAAATACTGATCGACCCGACGTCATTTTTTCTCAATCTCATCGTCACTCTTAGCAATACTCCGTATAATAAGTTGTAATCCTCTTTTCCCCACCTGTCATGAAGGTACATGTAAAAAAGTGGGAACACTATCTTGAAGGCATAGAAAGAGCTTTTTCTTCCCTTGAAGATTTATATGAGAGTCCCGAACTTCATCTGAATGCCACAACAACAATTCTCAAATCTTCTTATAAGAAATATCTTTCCACCAAACAAGGAAAATTTATAGCTGAACTGCCCACAACTGTAATGTAAAAAAAAAATATGTATAGCGAAGACGTGGTCCTCGGAGAAATAGAAATTCTTGGTAGATGTAGGCATCCCAACATACAAAAAATTCTTGGGTTTACTATGTTTGGTGATGAGCTTGTCCTTTATTATGAGTACGCTTCTTTTGAATACCTTTATTATTTTTTGGGGGATCGTATTCTTACGTGGGAAAGACATTTAAAAATCTGCATTGGTGTTGCACGTGGGTTGAATTACCTCCACAATGAGATGTCGGACCAAAAGACGGTAATCCATCGTTACATAAATAGTAGAAATATTCAGTTAGACAACCTTTTGGGAGCAAAGATTGTTGGATTTGACAACTCCGTATTCCTGCCTACAAATCAAGATGACGATGCTCTCCATCTTGATGACATTGTCGGTGATACATATTACATAGATCCAGAGTATGCTGAGACCGGTAAGCTAGGAAGAGAATCGGACGTATTTAGTTTCGGAATAGTTATGCTAGAAATTCTATTTGGGAAGTTTGCGTATCATGTAATCAAAAACGAGGGTTGTGAAGACAGAGATTTGGCACCTTTGGTCCGTCGATGGTTTGAAGAGGGAACATTAAAGGAAAAGTTAGGTCCTACAATGAAGCAAGAAACTTATGGAAACGATTGTTTTCTAAGTAAAGGACCCGACGAGGATTCTTTGAATACATTTTTGAAGATTACATATCTCTGTTTGGCACGAACCCAGAACGAGCGTCCGCAAATGGAAGTCGTTGTTAACGAACTTCAGAAAGCATTGTCTTTTCAAGTAAGTGAATATTTGAAAAAATAAAAATAAATATCCTTTTATCGATCTCTAATGGTAAGAGGTATTCTACACTTACAAAAAGTTTACAAAAACTTATTTATTAAATGAGGTGGACCAATCAAAAGATGAGAGAGAAACAAATGAGCGAATGTAAGATTTCATGTGATTGGTCCATCCATCTTGTCACATCATTTTGTACGATCGGTTCATCTAAAACACAATATTAGTAGTATTTTAGTGTGTCCAATTGTTATATAACATTTCTTTGCCAACCCCAAAAAAAAAAAAGATTGTAACTTCTAAGTCGTTAACGAACATAGCCTTATCTCCAAGTTTGGGCGGTTTTTAGATTGGGTGCATATAAATTTTGAAATATTATCAACTAGGTTGCTTACTCGTGCAATACACGGCTAGAATTCAAGAAAAGGCAATTGTTTAAACAGAGTATATAATAGAAACTTTTAAAATTTATGATGTATCTATTGTAATTTAATCATTGTTATATATATATATATATATATATATATATATATATTGTAATTAATGAACAGAGTAGAGTAAACAATGTTTTTTCTAAGAGTGTATATATCAAATGTTAAAGTTTTAAGTTTGAACTATACTTTCCACGCAACTTATAATAACAAAATAAACGTGCGAGTATAAATAACCAACACTCAAATGCAAAAAATGTTAAAGAAAACGATGAATCTTCAAACACATGGATGAACATAGTGTCCATAAGATATGGGTGGACTTTTTTGCAGTGCGATGCATGGCTATGTATGTTTATTACTATCTACAGTCTATATCTTACGTGTGAGTAGTGACCATTTTTTTTTAAAAAAAAAAAAAAGAAGAAAAAAACTATATTTTACATGCTGGATAATTAAACATTTATTGTGATATACACAATGATTTGTTACAAGTTGCGTGGGATATATATGATCTACTGGAGCACCCCATTTTCATAGCTGAAAATAGACTTTACATTAACGATATTCAGTAAGAGAATCCATTTATTTTAAATATCTTATTAATTAGTTATAAAAATGTCTCCAAACAAAAGAACATGTTCCGTACAAAATATTATACGAATAAAAGAAATCTTAACAATGATAATAGAGATTTGAACAATAATAAATACAAATTAAGAGTATAGGAGTCCGCACCTCAAGCTTGTGCTAAATAGCTAAATTATTAATGTCGAATCAATGCTATTTTATTTTTATTACTTCGAATGGTTTGCAACACGGCATAGATGAATATGGGTATATCATGAAATTATAAGTCTACGATTTTTATATTTGTATTGTAACTGGTCAACTTTTCTATATTGGATCCATTACTTTTTTAGTAGTTATATCTAGTTTATTATTATTATTATTATTATTATTACTACTACTACTACTACTACTAGATCATATAAATCCTTAACTAAATTAACTCATGTTGACATAACAAATAAATTTTTTGAAAGACTATCAATATAACACCTAAAATTTTTGCTTATTTGTCAAAATAAGAAGACTGCCACATAAGACTTAGTTACTATTTTTTTAATTATATAGATAGGCTCTCAAAGTATTTTAACAGCATTATACTTTTTGACTACTATATATTATTATTCACAAATATATGAATGGTAGTGTTTTGTGGTTCACAGGAAAACCACAAGGACCCTTTCAGAATGTCATTTGAAGATGTTAAATTGGCCACAGAAAATTTTAGTCTTGCCAATAAGGTTGGCGGTGGAGGTTTTGGTAGCGTATGCAAAGGTAACATTGCAGATGTACATGGTAATGGACATAAAACCATAGTGGCAAAGAAGCTAGATACAAGTCATGGTCAAGCAGAGAAAGAGTTTTACAATGAGCTTCATATTCTTTACGAATATAGGCACGAGAATGTGAGCCATATAGGTAGACTAGTAGGATATTCGTGCTTTACGATGGGACATTATATATGTATAAAATATCGATAAAATATTGGGATTAAAAAAATAAGGTTACAATAAAGTGTTGGGAACAAAATGAAAACAATTTACGACAACATATTAATATACGTTACGCATTATGTAAAATTTTCCGGCTCACCCAATATGAAGTGTAAACTATGGGTAGCTTGAACTTTTTATTATGCTACACTAATATATTTTTAGTAAATCTTGCTATTTATCTAAAGAGTATCATGTAAAATTGTCAATGTGAAAATATAGATTTCGGATGCTACACACAACTTTTGAATTTTTCTTAAGCTTTAGCTTTTTTGATCGAAAACCTAAAATTTTAGAATATGTGAATTGATTACATAAAAATTAAACTTGTAAATAAATGTGAGAAATTTATAGTTGCTCAAAAGAATAAAGTTAAGGGTTCGTTTATTGATTGCGTCCGCTACAATCGTTACGCAACAACCACAATTAGGGGTTTTAAATTTATAAATTCTAGGGTCTAAGTATGACTTACGATTACTGAACCAACGGTTAGTAAGTAGTAAGTATGACCTAGAGTCGTTCTTAAAAAGAAACTGAATTGAAATAAAGGAAATTCCAATCAATCAAAGGTTTTCTAGCAAAAGGGGTTTATAAAAGTGATGAGGATTTTGGTTCAGTTTACTAAGTAAAATAAATAAAGCGATAAAAAGATAATAATTAATCAGATGGTGGAAAACTGTATTTGTTGTGAGTTCATTAGCTTGATAATTATGGGATGATGACTTTGGAGTTTAGAGAAACGTGGGTCTAAATTAGATGAGTGTGTTAAATCCATTACCTAATGACATAACCGTTAGATTCCTTATTAGTCGGTTATCAACTAATATGTCACGAGGAACTAAGGTGTAGTGATTCTGATCGGACAGACGATGCTCAACTCTTCACACTCTTCTGTGTGGGAGTCAGTGGCTCATATAATTGTTTGTGGGTGAAGGATCAGAGTAGCAAGTCCATATAAAAGTCCGGTCGTTCTTAATACCATAAAGATTACAGATTCGATAAACCCTTAACTTAGATCATTTTAATCGAATTACTTAAGTGTTTCCTATCAGTGAAAATTAAGACTTGATAAGTGAGAGAAACGTTTACTTGTTTCGCACATATCTTGCTTTGAAAAACTAAGCTAAAAGAGAAAAGATTCTTTTAATAGGATTTTAAACGTGCCTTGCTAAACATAATCAACAAATCCCTCGGTTTTCGTAAATGGTTATTTATCCTATTGATGAACGCCAAAATGTACTAGATTATAGTACTAATTACCCTTTTGTTTGATTGAATTCTTATGCATTTTGTGTGAATAAGATACTGATTTCGTTCATATATGCATTTAGGAGTTTAATTTGAGCTTGGATTGTAAAGAAGCCGAAATCGAGCTAATATTGAAGAAGAGCTAAAAAGTTGAAGTTTGGAAGAAAGATGAAGAATATGGAATTTTACATCCATACGGCGTATGGAAAATCCATACGGCGTATAGATTGAGTGAGCCGGGCTTCCAGACACGCGGGCTTGGACCGTGGGCTTTTTGCATTTATATGGCGTATGGATTAATTCGGCAGAATACATTAAAACCCTAATTTCAATTCAGTTTTTTAAGGTTATCACCTCTTGTTTTTCTCACAGCCGATTTCTAACAAAACCATAGCATTTCTGGAGCATTTTGGAAGAGAAGAAGCAAGAAGAATTGAAGGTTTTCAATTGTTCGATCATTCTTTCGGTTTATCGGTTCGAATACGTTTATCTTTTTCATTTGATTATGAATTCGGTTTCACTTTCATTTCTGATTTTCTATAGCATTATGATTGGCTAAACTTTATATGTATTTACTTGGATGATGATACTTAGATGATGGTTTGATTATTGATTTGCGAAAGATATTGGATTTTATGAATGTTTATGTGTTTATTTGATGATCCTTGGTTATTAACTGATTATTAGTGATTACCTAACGTGGTTTTATGATTAATTGAGATTGAGTTCCTTTTGATTATAAAATTATTGATGATTGTTGATTTCGGTTAGCAATTATTGTTGAATATATTGAGTTTGACATGTTAGGGTTAATAATCGGTAATAATCATTAATGAACAAGATAACTATTATTAGTCATAGACTTTGTTGATTCAAGTCGCAAAAGTAAATCACATAAACGGCGTAGGTTTAACTTAGAACACAATTCGGTGGGCAACGTTAGTTGAACAATTAGCGTGTTGAAAACAACCTTGTGTCTTTCTTAATTGTGTTAGATTAACTTACCTCGGAAAGGGGGTTGTTTTATTTGTCATGTCGCAATAAAATCCATGGTTTGAGCAAATCAATGAAGTGATAACCGGAATCTAAGGAAAGTGATCTAAGTGAATACATTTCTTCCACCATTTGAATCCAGCATTTTATTTGATCAATTGTTTTATTAATTATTTCTTTTTAATTAAGTTTTAATTAATTATTTATATTTTATAATTAATTATCAAATTGTTCGAACGGAACTAAAACGTCCCATTTTTATTTACTGTTTTAATTATTCATAACAAATTCCAATTTATTCGAATTGACATCCGTTCCTTGTGTTCGATCTGGACTTATCATACTATACTATAATGCGATCATGTATTCTTGCCTGAGTTGTGTACTAGCAAGTAAGGTAATTTCTATTTTAAAACTCTAACCCCGTTTACACGACATCAAGTTTTTGGCACCCTACCGGGGAACGGTTTGCTTCGATTAAATAATTTGGAACTTGTTAAGTGTTTATTTGTTTTGTTAGTGATTTATTCTTTGGTTGTTAATTTTGTTTTGTACTTTGTCTTGTGGTTAAGAGTTGTGATTATTAGATTAAATTTCTCTGTTTAGGATACCTAAGTAACCTGTTCTATTGACTTGATAAGTATCTTACAGGCAGTATATGACCCGAACTTCAGAACCTGACCCAGCCGTTCCATTCGCAGAACCCGAGCGTACATTTCATCAAAGAAGACGCACTTTTTCTGCACCGCCCAATTCATCAATTCTCAACCCATTCTCTGATGAAGAGTACGGGTCCTTTGATAACAATCTTTACACCCCGCTGGCTTCCAATTACAAGTCAGATTTCGAGGGCGAATACGGAGAGTATCGCACTAGAGCTCCAACCGAATACCCCAGCGATCAATCGGAACCAGATCTTGAAATGGCGGAAGACATTGCCAACATGACCCTCGAGGAGTGTTCGAGCAGAACACGCACCGATCTTGGCCCAGGAGTAATGAGGCCCGCTATTGCACGGGAAGTGGAGTTCGAAATAAAGGGACAGTTCCTCAAGGAACTTAGAGAGAACCCTTTTCGAAGAGAGGATAAAGACGATGCTAACGAGCACGTCGAGAAAATCCTGGAAATCGCCGACATGTTCAATGTACCTAACACTAAAGGGAACCGCAAAAAGATGGATTGCGAATGAACCAACTGGATCTATCACCACATGGGAAGATCTTCACACGAAATTTCTGAAGATGTACTGCCACTATCCAAAATGTCGAAAATGATCGACGAGATTAGGAATTTCAAGCAAGACATTGATGAGTCACTTCACCAAGCGTGGGAAAGGTACAAGGGTTTGATGCATAGGTGCCCACAGCACGACCTAAATGATCAACAAATAGTGATGGTGTTCTACAAGGGAGTGGATCGTGCTACAAGATAGCAACTGGATGCACAAGGATCTCTACCGAAGAAGATTCCAAGAGATGCTTTAGAGGCTATTCGCGAACAAGCAAAGCATTCTCACCTATGGGACGATGGCACCTCTCGGAGGAAGAGGTCAGTCACCAGTGATGATGGACTTGCAGCAATCAATGCCAAGCTGGACAGTATGGGGAGAGACATAAAGAAGGTCACCGAGACTGTCAATGCAATTCAAGTAGGTTGTGAGATTTGTGAAGGAATGCACTTAGCTAAAGACTGCCCCGAAAAGGTTTCGGGAGAAACCAGCGAGGAGGTTAAATTTGGAGAAGCTCAGGCAGGTTACCGTCAAGGTGGTGGGAATTATTTCCGAAGACCGTACCAAGAAGGAGGTCGCCAGTTCCGTTAGACTACGCATGGACTTTATACAAAGGAATAACCCACGACACCTTTCCCCGAGAAGAAGTCTAATTTGGAGGAATTAATGGGAAAGTTTTTGACTACTAACAAGCAGTTTATTGCTAGTTCAGGACAACGAATGGATACTACCGAAGCGTTAGTACGAAATCAAGGAGCCGCACTCAGCCAAGGTTCTCCAGGAAAGGTTCTCTGGAACTCTTCCCGGATTCACCGAAACCAACCCAAGAGATCAAGCAAAATCCGTAACCACTAGAAGTGGGAAAATTCATGAAGACCCCAATTTTGCTAAGAATCCCGTATCTGAGCTTTTGTTGGAAAAAGAGAAAGGAGTGGAGGTTGTCAAAGGTCCTAAGGTGGATGCGAAGGCTGATCAAATTGCTAGGGATAAACAATATGTGAAGGATCATGCGCCACCTCCACCTTACCCCGCAGCTTTAAGACGAGGAAAGGATGAAGCTCATTATGACCAATTTCCGAAAAACTTGAAGCAGCTTCATATCAACATCCCCTTTGTCAAATGTCTAAGTATGCGAAATACTTGAAGGAACTCTTAACTAATAAGAGTAAGTTGGCAGAAGCAACCACTGTAACAATGAATGAGCAATGCTCAGTTGTGATGCAAAACAAGTTGCCACCAAAAATGAGGGACCCAGAGAGTATTACTATTCCCTGTCTCATTGGTAGTTTGGATATCACTAATGCACTGGGCGGACTTAGGAGCTAGTATATCTATTATGCCATATACCATGTATGCTAGACTCAAGTTAGGTGAACCAAAACCAATTCGCATGTGCATCGAGTTAGTTGACCGCTCTATTCAATATCCTAAGGGGATGGTTGAGAATGTCTAGGTCAAAGTTGATAAGTTTGTGTTTCCTTGTAACTTTGTGATTCTCGATATGGTAGAAGATTCTAAGGTGCCCATTATTTTGGGTAGACCTTTTCTAGCAACTGCTAGAGCTCTGATTGACGTTTTAGACAGAAAGATCACTTTGAGAGTAGGAGATGAAGAAGTAGTATTTGACGTTAACAAATCAATGCAGTACCCTGCTTGAGCAGATGATAAGTGTTACTTTGTGAGTACAAAAGAACTGTCCAACGATGACGAGTTCTTGCAAAGTTTGATTGATGATGAAGATCTTGACCCAATGATACTTGAAGGATGGACGGGAAGCCTCAAAGCAATACGTGAAATCGAAGAGTTCAATAAATTACCGGAGGAGATCGAGACAACGTTTGAAGATGAGTTGGAAAACGAAGGCGTCAAGCTGAGAGAGAGCGAAGAATCGATTTCAGCGAATGGAATCTTGATTAAAACGGAGACGCGAATTACTATGCATGGGATTCCATGTTCAAGAGAGGAGGTGTTGGCAGTTAAAACCTCATTCGAAGAACCACCCAAGTTAGAGTTAAAGGAGCTGCCTGCTCATTTCGAGTATGCATACTTGCAGGGGAAATCTGACCTGCCGGTAATCATTTCAGCGAGTCTGTCAATCAGCAAAAAGGAAAGCCTATTGAAGGTTCTTAAGGAGCACAAGGAGGCTATTGCATGGACGATTAGTGATATCAAGGGAATTAGCCCCTCATACTGCACTCACAAGATTCTTATGGAATCCGACTTCAAGCCAGTGGTGCAACCCTTGAGGCGTTTAAACCCGAAGGTAACGGACGTGGTGAGAAAAGAGATTATCAAGTTACTTGACTCTGGATTGATTTACCCGATTTACGATAGCCCCTGGGTGAGCCCCATTCATGTTGTACCCAAGAAGGGAGGAATGACTGTGGTTGCAAATGAGAAGAATGAATTAATCCCTACAAGAACAGTCACCGGATGGAGAGTCTGCATCGATAACAGGAAATTGAACGATGCTACGCGCAAGGATCACTTTCCCTTGCCATTCATTGATCAGATGCTCGAGTGTCTAGACGGAAAGGAATACTACTGTTTCCAAGATGGATTTTTCGGTTACTTTCAAATTCCAATCGATGCGAACGATTAAGATAAGACAACATTCACCTGTCCTTTTGGAACATTTTCATATAGAAGGATACCATTTGGGTTGTGCAACGCGCCTGCTACGTTCCAGCGGTGTATGATGGCAATTTTTTATGACATGGTGGAAGAAAGTATGGAGCTATTTATGGATGATTTCTCCGTCTTTGGGAATTCGTTTGATGAGTGTTTGGTTAATTTGGAGAAAATGCTGCAAACGTGCGAGAGTTCGAATCTTGTGTTAAACTGGGAGAAACGTCATTTTATGGTCCGTGAAGGGATTGTGTTAGGACACAAGATTTCGAGCGTAGTAATCGAGGTGGACAAGGCAAAGATTGAGGCAATTGCAAAGTTGCCACCTCCAACGAATGTCATGGGCATAAGAAGCTTCTTAGGGCACGCAGGATTTTATCGCCGTTTTATTAAGTATTTTTCCAAGATAGCTCGTCCGATGAACAAACTGTTAGAGAAAGAAGCCAAGTTTGAGTTCTCTAAGGAATGTCTGGATGCATTCAATCTTTTTGAGAGAGAAGTTAGTATCTGCACCCATCATGATTAGTCCAAATTGGGATCTTCCCTTTGAACTAATGTGTGATGCTAGTGATTATGCTGTAAGAGCAGTGTTAGGTCAACGGGTTGACAAGAAATTTTAACCTATTTATTACGCTAGCAAAACCTTAACAAATGCGCAAGAGAATTACACTACAACGGAAAAGGAATTGTTTGCGATTGTTTTCGCATTTGATAAGTTTCGATCTTATTTGATTCTGTCCAAGACCGTAATGTTTACCAACCATTCAACGTTAAGGAATTTGTTTAGTAAGCAAGATGCAAAACCGCGGTTGCTAAGATGGATTCTTTTGCTGCAAGAATTCGATATTGAGATTCGCGACAAGAAAGGAGCCGAGAATTTAGCCGATGATCACCTCTCAAGGTTGGAACATCCGGAGTTAGAAAAGTTAGATGAATCGGAAATTCAGGACACATTTCCCGATGAGAGTTTGATGAAGGTAATTATAAGTGAACTTCCATGGTTTGCTGATTACGCCAACTTTTTAGTTACAAACACTCTTTCCGCCGAGATGAAGTATAATGAAAGAAAGAGATTTTTCTTGGCTTTGCGACATTACTTTTGGGAAGACCCGTTTTTGTTTAGGAAGTGTGCTGATGGTATGGTGAGGATGTGCGTTCATGAAAAAGAATGCATAAATATTCTAAGTCAGTGTCACAACGGTCCTACGGGAGGACATCATGGGCCATCGTACACAACAATGAAGGTGTTTGAAGCAGGATTTTACTGGCCAACCGTCTACAAGGATGCATATGAGTTCGTAAAGGAATGCGATGCTTGCCAACGAACTTGAAGGATCTCTAAAAGAGATGAGATGCCATAAAATTCTATTATGGTTAGTGAGATTTTTGATGTCTGGGGAATCGACTTTATGGGACCATTTCCACCAAGCAACGGAAACAAGTATATCGTAGTGGCTGTAGATTATGTTTCAAAGTGGCCAGAAGCAAAAGCGTTACCTACTAATGATGCAAGAATGGTGATTAAATTCCTTAAACAGTTGTTTTCGCGATTTGGAACTCCTAAAGCGTTGATTAGTGATCGTGGAACGCATTTTGCAAATGCACAATTAGAGAAAGTTCTGTAGAAGTATGGAGTCAATCACAAGTTTTCTACTGCTTATCATCCACATACTAGTGGATAAGTTGAAGTGACCAATCAAGGGTTGAAGCGTATTTTAGAACGATCAATTGATGGAAATCCGAAGGATTGGTCAAATAAGCTGGATAATGCATTATGGGCTGCAAGGACTGCTTTTAAAACGTCTATTAGAACTATGCCTTACCGACTCATTTATGGGAAAGCTTGCCATTTGCCATTTGAGTTGGAACACAAAGCGTATTGGGCATTAAAGCACTGCAATCTCGATGATCATGCGGCAGGGAAAGAAAGATTGGCTCAGTTACACGAACTAGAGGAGTTAAGGATAAATGCTTATGATAACGCTCGGCTGTATAAGGAGCGCACAAAGAAATGGCGTGATTCGCACCTAAAATCGAATAATTCATTTAAGGAAGGTGACAAGGTGCTCTTATACAGTTCTCGTTTGCATTTGTTTCCTGGGAAGTTGAATACACATTAGACAGGACCTTTCATAGTTGACAAGGTTTACCCTTTTGGAGCTGTGGATTTGAAAGGTCATTTAGGTATCACATTCAAGGTGAATGGAAGTCGGTTGAAGAAGTACTATGGTGATGCAAGGGACTTCGAACGTGATTTGGAGATGAATCTCAATTAAGTGATGAAGCACAATCTTGAGCTTACGGACGTAATAAACAAAAGCGCTTTCGGGAGACAACCCGTTTGTTTTGTTTTGTGTTAATAAAGCTCTTGGAAGAGGATGTTGGTTGTTGAAAGGCTTCAGTCTAGCTTGTATATTGAAGATAGCTCAGGGGAGTTTCTATTCATTTCTTTTCTCCCTATATGATTGTTCATTTTGCAATGAGGACATTGCATATTTCTAAGTGGGGGATGGGGGAAAAGAAGTCTGTTTAGTCTGTTTGTCCTTAAGATATGAATGGTAAATATTGGTAAATTACAAGCTAAAGGGCATTCTATGTTAGCCATTTTTTAGCCTAAATTGTTGTTTTAAAATTATTTTCTGTGTAAAGTTTAGCAAATCTTGTAACTCATTTTGGGAATTCAAAGGATGAAATGAATTTAATTTTTAAGTTATTAGATAGTTCATTGTGTGATGTATCGATAGGCAATCTACATGAAGGTTATTGAGCTATTAAGAAATTTAATGCATAAAGTAGGAATTATCCCGAGAGGATCTTTTAGCAAGATATGACCTTAGTCTTAATTCTTATATGATAATGTGTTATAATCCATAATTTTGGAATCCTTATTATCATCATTTGGGATTATACTGGGTGTTGTCTCCTCTGTTGTACGTAAGTACAGACCTGGTTTCCGTCAGTATATTTGAAAAAATAAATAAATAAAGAAAAGAGTACAAAAAAACTCATGAATTGAAAAACCAAAACTAAGTTATGTCGCTCTGTTGTAGTAAGGTACAGACCTGTCACCAATATCTTGGTTTGAAAAATGATTGATTTAATTGGATATTCACTATGTGGAGAATTGTGGCACGTTAGCTGTATGAGGGTATTTTGCTATTGAGAATCAAGGGAAAAGCCTGCTAGAATAATAATAAGTTGAGCTCAATTTCTGAATTATAGATTGTTTAGGTGGACAACAATATCGATAATCATTGTGAGTTATCTTTTATGCCTAATAATAATATATGAGAAATTGTTTTCCTAGAAGAGTTTCTTGATTGCTAAGCCTTATGGTAGAAACAATTTTAAGATAAGAATTTGGTTTGCGAAATACTAGGTAGTATGTAAGTCCTTTTGCACTTTTGTTTGCCATTCATATTGAAAGTTTTTAAAGTTATTAATAGATGGTCTACTTGAGGACAAGTAGAATTCAAGTGGTGGATGTTTGATGAACGCCAAAATGTACTAGATTATAGTACTAATTACCCTTTTGTTTGATTGAATTCTTATGCATTTTGTGTAAATAAGATACTGACTTCGTTCATATGTGCATTTAGGAGTTTAATTGGAGCTTGGATTGTAAAGAAGCAGAAATCGAGCTAATATTGAAGAAAAGAGCTAAAAAGTTGAAGTTTGGAAGAAAGATGAAGAATATGAAATTTCACATCCATACGGCGTATGGAAAATCTATACGGCGTATGGATTGAGTGAGCCGGGCTGCCAGACACGCGGGCTTGGACCGTGGGCTTTTTGCATCCATACGACGTATGGATTAATTCGGCAGAATACATTAAAACCCTAATTTTACTTCATTTTTTAGGGTTATCACCTCATTTTTTTCTCACAACCGATTTCTAACAAAAACCATAGCATTTCTGGAGCATTTTAGAAGAGAAGAAGCAAGAAGAATTGAAGGTTTTCAATTGTTCGATCATTCTTTCGATTTATCGGTTTGAATACGTTTATCTTTTTCATTTGAATATGAATTCGATTTCACTTTCGTTTCTGATTTTCTGTAGCGTTATGATTGGCTAAACTTTATATGTATTTACTTGGATGATGATACTTAGATGATGGTTTGATTATTGATTTGCGAAAGATATTGGATTTTATGAATATTTATGTGTTTATTTGATGATCCTTGGTTATTAACTGATTATTAGTGATTACCTAACGCGGTTTTATAATTAATTGAGATTGAGTTCCTTTTGATTATAAAGTTATTGATGATTGTTGATTTCGGTTAGCAATTATTGTTGAATATATTGAGTTTGACATGTTAGGGTTAATAATCGGTAATAATCATTAATGAACAAGATAGCTATTATTAGTTATAGATTTTGTTGATTCAAGTCACAAAAGTAAATCACATAAACGGCGTAGGTTTAACTTAGAACACAATTCGGTGGGCAACGTTAGTTGAACAATTAGCGTGTTGAAAACAACCTTGTGTCTTTCTTAATTGTGTTAGATTAACTTACCTCGGAAAGGGGGTTGTTTTATTTGTCATGTCGCAATAAAATCCATGGTTTGAGCAAATCAATGAAGTGATAACCGGAATCTAAGGAAAGTGATCTAAGTGAATACATTTCTTCCACCATTTGAATCCAGCATTTTATTTGATCAATTGTTTTATTAATTATTTCTTTTTAATTAAGTTTTAATTAATTATTTATATTTTATAATTAATTATCAAATTATTCGAACGGAACTAAAACGTCCCATTTTTATTTACTGTTTTAATTATTCATAACAAATTCCAATTTATTCGAATTGACATCCGTTCCTTGTGTTCGATCTGGACTTATCATACTATACTATAATGCGATCAGGTATTCTTGCCTGAGTTGTGTCCTAGCAAGTAAGGTAATTTCTATTTTAAAACTCTAACCCCGTTTACACGACATCACCTATAGCCTACCTATTCTAATCTAAAATGTTGATGGTGTTTTTCATGAAGTTAAACCCAGAACATGTCAGAAAATGTATGGTATTCCGCAGTGTAATCTGTCGTTAACCGACATTTTCATTTGCAAATTTGATTACTTCGTAATGTTTACATGGCAATTACATTGTAATCAGAAGTGCACTACACTCATGGTGGTTCCAGCACAATCACATTGCGTTTTGCGATGTTTACAGGACGTTTTAATTAAGCCATAGTTTTGACGCAGATAATTATTGACCAAGTATTGAAGTTCACAAATCCTCGTTACAAAGTTACAATCACGTTTGTTGACCGAAAGGCGATTAAGTAGTTTTTAGTTTAAAATCATGAAGATAAAGTAAATCCGATCATAAAGTTTCCATTTTTATAAGTTGATCCATAATATAACTACCTTCGATCGTCCAGACTTCCGTGCGTTTGTACTTTGCATAAAGCATTTCCAGCACTATATCAAGGAACAGTTGAATCGGGGGCGTCATTTATTTCACGACAGATTAAAGTCATCCCATAATTATTTATACTAACTACATCACAATAAATACAAAAGTAATCTACTCGCTAAGCATGGCAATAACTATATCTAGAATAAATAAAGAATACATTTTAATTAAGATAGAATAGGATAGAAATAACCCGCATTAAATGCGAGAAGGAGAAGACTTGAATTAAATATAAAATTCCCAAGCTTACATCCACAAAATTACAACACGTTCCGTGTTTTCGTTCTATTTCAAAAACGCTTCTAAAACTAACTTAGAGAGAGAAACTAGAGAGAGAAAGCAAACTGATATTTTAGAGAGTGAAAGTATTCTAGGAATGTTTGTTTTTGAATTACGAATCCAATGGTATATTTATAGTTGAAATCCGGCGCACGATATCGAAGTTAGGCTCATTTTAGCGAAAAAGCACCGCTGGACGAAAAAGGTGACGCACAGACGAAAAAGCACCAGGCACCGGGCGGAAATGGGCCGGCACCGGTCGGTTTCCAGCCGGCGGCAGCCGGTTGTCGGCAGGCCTCGCCCGTATAACTTTTTCGGTTCACGTTTTCGTGCGTATCTCCTATGTTATGCGTCTGATTGCGACAATTCTTTTTGCATTGGAATCGATTTCTAAAAACGAAGACTTTTATGTAAAGAAATCTCCTAGATGATTTTCCGATCTCGAGATGTCTTGTTCCGAATGTTTTGAATCTTTCGCAGCGTGTATAATCTTCATTTTCATCCGTTTTAGGTGATTCTTTTTGCGTTGGATATTATTAAAAACGAAGACTTTGGTATGTAGAAATCTCTGAGAAGATCTTTTTCTCTTGAAATTTCATCTTGGTTGCCTTGAATCTTCAAATGCGCGTGAAATCTTCGTTTTTCAGCCATTTTGCCTGATTTTTCTCGTGCTTCTTTATTTTCACATACTTGACAAAATATTATTGATTAATGTAATATTTGAGCTCTTTTACCAAGTATTGTTCTAAAACGAGAGAGATATCGTTAGTTAAAACGTGACTTTTTACATGATATTATTTATTTATTTTAAAAGCTTAAAACGTACAAAATTGGGAGAAAATTGAAGTTGAAGGATTCAAAGGTGAAATTTGCCTCTGAAAAATGGACAAACCGCCTTCGGGAGTTTGCCAACACGTTTGTCTCGTTCAGACCTTTCCGTACATAATTGGCACGTCTCGTATCTTTTTACGGTTTAAAAGTTATGTCATATTTTTATTAGTAATATTATATTAGGTATTTTTGTAATTTCAAGTAGGTTCTTCAAATATTAATAGTAATGTTAGGGGTAGATTAATAAATTCCCTTTTAAAAAAAACATTACAAATGCATTATATATTTCTATAGATAAGTAGATGGGAATTGACGAGTTGTACTAGCTCATTTCGATTAATATATCAATTGTATCTCAACTTTGACCGATAAATATATATTTTTTATATGTATGAATTCACATCTACTGATACGTATTTATACGTTATTTTCACACTATAACAACACACCCAACATTTTAACAACTAAACAAATTATTTAACTATATTATAATCAAGAGTAAGGTCTAAATGAGTACGGTAACTTTTGGTGAGAATAAGAGTACCAATAGGAATGAGCCACGTGTCACTTTGCTCTCTCTCCAAATTTTAAAAAATTAAACCTCTCAAACGGTAAGTTGAAAAATTATAAAAGTAGCACCATAAAAATCAGCATTTTATTTCTTCGATTAGAGATGTGACAAGGTATACTTTTGACAAACGTTTTTTTTCAGTTTTTTGGTGGGTTTTGAAATCGAGTAACACATGTGTTAGAAGCTGTTACTCTCTGCTAACACATTTGTTATATGCTGGTACCAGCGTGTAACACATGTGTTAGCAGCGAGTAACACATGTGTTAACAACTAAAACAGAAAGTATACCTTGTGATAACACGATTCAAAGAGATATCCGGTCATTGAAATCTTTACCCGTTACACGGTTTCCACAGTTTCCTCCAACAGAAAGTATACCTTGTGAGATGGTAAATCGAAGAGAAAAAAGTGCAATTTTTATGATTTTACGACTTATCGTTTGAGAGATATTTAAGTTTAAAAAATATTGGGGAAAGTGGGCTTTGTGACACGTGACGCGTTCTAGTTGGTTCCTCTATTCTCAGCAAAATTTCCATTCTCATTTGAACCTCACACTTATAATCAAATATATAATTTTAACAAATAAAAAAATAAAAAAAGTATAGCGGCTTTAACACTTTTAACAACCGAAATAATATTTAATTTTGGGCCTGTAGACGTGAAGAAGAAAACACAAAAGTAAAGAGGAATTGCAGGCCCATTTCTGCCATCCCACACCGCTCGCAAGTGGAAAAAAGATGACGACTGGCGTATATATATAACGGAGAGATATAAAGGCACAACCTTACTTGAACATGATGTCATGATCTGTTCTACACGCTCATTCTTGATTTCTAAGAATACATAAACCCATATCTGGTTGATGAATCACGACCATGTAACGAGAGCGTGATTAACGTAGCCGTTAAGGCCATGGCTAAGTAGAGGATCGTTGCCAATATCACCTGTTTGATATAATACCTGCGCTTCCCACATATGCATATCACGTGTTCGGTAGAATTCCTGCCTTCTGCTGCTGTTTTCATGATTTCATCGATGGTGTTCGGAACCCATAATACAACTCCAAACTTGGTTTGAATCTTTCGTTCATCCCATTTTGACCTGCTTAATGTCTTGGATGCCAAAGAAGACTACAAACCGTTATGCGCATAGTTTATTTGTGTTTAGATGGGTTGAAATAAAGCCCGTTAAAGGTTCTGTGTTTGGGCCAGAGGCCAACAAGCACCCACGCACAGAAACAAACTGTTAGGGCAGTTAGTTGTTAAGTAAAGGGTTGCATCGTTTCATTATAACCGATTAGTATGAAGCAACGCGTCTATTTATTGTGTCGATTGGATATGTATATATGTATATGTCTGTAACAGATTGAAAAGCATATTGGAAATATGGTGTCGATCCTATCTGCTTAATCACATAGCAGTTTTTCGAGAAAAGAAAGGGCATCGCAGGAACCAACAAACAAGAAGAAGTTTTAGTTTGCAACAGTGATATTATTTTGAAGAAAAAGGGAAAAAACTAGCGAAAGGTATTCATTCCTTTCCCAGTTTTTTTTTTTTTTTTGGCTTGTTTTGTTTTATCAATTGAATTAATTAATTCATTTATCTACTAGTTATCAAATAAATTATACAATTTTGTTTTTTTTAAAAAGTCAGTGTATAAGTTTAAGAAATTCTTTTAAACACTTTTAGATTCATATATATTTTACATAGTTTGGAATTAAGATTGGTTAGACACTTTCAAAATAACTGTGAGAAAAGAGTTCGAACATCAATATGATTAAGGGGATATGATCGACACCCTATTTTTAATGCTCGTTGTTGAACGCAACAAGCTATACGATATGGTCGATAAGAATGAAGATCATTTTACAAGCAAATGGTCTATGGGATATGATTGAGCCTACTCTTGGAACTCAAATCGATGAAAAGCGAGACAAGACTGCAATTGCATATCTATTTCAAGGACTATCCGAAGATATGACATTGCAAGTGGCAAATAGTAAAAGTGCGAAAGAAGTTTGGGATACATTGAAGACTAGAAATGTTGAAGTGGATCGAGTACAAAAGGCAAAATTACAAACTCTCAAATACGAATATGAGATGTTGTAAATGGAGGAAGATGTGTTGGACCCATGAGGCTTGGTGGCAAAGTTATATGCATCCTATAAATATAAACCTTATGTTATTGTAATCCTTGAGCCGTAAAAGTAATAAAGAAAAACTCTCTGGTTTGGCCCCGTAGACTAAACCAATCTCCTAGTTGGAGATTGGACATAACCACGTTAAATCCTTGTGTTTGTATTCTTCGTTTATCTTGTTTGCTTTGTTTTTTAATTGCTAGGTTTACAATTTTTATCCGATTATTTTTTGTGGGTCTAACGTTATTACACGAGCGTTGTTTGAGTTTGTTTTTTACTAGCAACTTATTGTTGTTAGTTGGATGTTTCCACTGCAAATTTCTAACAACTGGTATAAGAGCTCAAGGTTGAGCGATTGGGAATAATGACGGATGAAAGCATGATCAAAATTGTTTGTTGATGTTTAGGGTTTTATTGGAAGACGGAGAGCTAGGGTTATTGTGGCCAAATAACCATAGTGGATCTAGATTCGGTTGAAGATAAGCATCGCGGGAACAATTGGAACGACACGGTTTTAGGATTTGTTTGCAACATGTGATCGAGATTGATAGACTCGTTTTTTACTGGATCATGACGAACTCGGTGAGTTGTTTTTCTGGATTGAACTTGTTAGAGTTTCGTCCGGTGGGTTCTGGCGTGACGACATGGTGGGAGGCCAGTTGCGTTGTGACAGTGATTGTTTCGCGATGGCGGTAATGGAGTCGGTGATCGGGTTTTTCGAAAGGTGATTTGTTGCGGAGAGAGTTTTTTGGATCCTACGTTTTGGATTCGAGTTCATTATTCTTTGCGATCCCGTACCAAAAGAATATATGAATGTTATCAAACTTGTGGTTTGATGTTGCGAGTATAGGGACGTAATGTCTCGGGAACTTACTTGATACGACCTGGATTATTGAAGATGTGAGGTTTGTTACGTAGCTCAAGAGGATGGTTTTCTCGATTGGGTAGATTGGGTAATAAAAGGCACCACATCTGTTTTGGTAATCGACAGTGGGAGTTATCGAGAGAGTTTTGTTATTGCTCACGGGTTGAAACGGGAGACCATGTTTTTGGTCGGGTATTCCATAGGTTTGGAATGATTAGGAAGGTTAGAGTTCGCACACTTGAGATTGTTGGTTGATATGTTGAAGAAGCCATATAGAACGCGTTTGGCTGGGCTCGGGTATCGATTGATGATTTGGTTCAACGATAGAGCGAATCTTCTGTAGAAATCAATAGGGAATTTTCGAGTGGGTTAGAGGCGGATAATCTTATAAGTCCTGTCGAGCTTTCGAATTTTGTTGAGGGTATCGGGAACTCTAGGGAGTTTTGAACCGAGGGAAGTGTCGAAGCTAGTGGGAGTTTGGCAACTAGTGGGAGTCTTGAGACAGTTGTGCGATTGATGGATCTCAAGTTTCTACAAGTTTAGTGTGAGGATTCCAGCAACACTAGAGTATTCGGACCTTCGTTGTTACTCTCCAATGGCAAAGTAATTTGTGACTGACCGGGTGTTATGAACCAAAGTCTTCTTAGATAGCCGCAGTTGTTATGTTGATTCGTACAGTGCGAGCGGGTTGAGTTGGAGAAGATGTGTTCATAGAAATTGTACTTACGTTTTTTGGGTTAGTGTACTAGCAGGAAAGCGAAAGTTGGCAATGTAGGTTTCAAGGTTGTGACTGCGTTCTCATGGATAAACCTTGATGATAATCTGCGTGTTGGTTTTATCGGTGATTTTCTGATTGCTGGGAAGGAAAATCGGATGGACGAAATTCTGTACGGATGGTCGTTGACATGTCAATGGCAGGATCAGACGTGGCTGTAATCGACGAGTTGAAGAGATAGGTATCTCTTGAAAGAATCTTGTGGTTGGAGTTTCGCACGCTTTAACGAATCTTCGTCGGCCTAGAACATGAGGGTGGTGGTTAGGGAGTGGTCCCAGTTTCATGATGTGAGTGTTTTGGTAGCTTTGTGTCGAAAGTCTTCCGACTCTGTGTGGTCGAACGGCGTGTCCCAAATGGTATTTTGACGGTATGAAGTTTGAACGTGTAACATTGTTGAAGGGACGAGATGAAGGATTACTGATTTTTGGGTTTAATTAATCTTCAAGTGGGAGATTGTTGGACCCGTGAGGCTTTGTGAATATTAATTAAACGGGCTAGGATTTTTTTTGTTTGGCTTGGTGCCAAAGTTATATGTATCCTATAAATATAAACCCTATGTTATTGTAATCCTTGAGCTGTAAAAGTTATAAAGAAAAACTCTCTGGTTTGGCCCTGTGGACTAAACCAATCTCCTAGTTGGAGATTGGACATAACCACATTGAATCCTTGTGTTCGTATTCTTCGTTTATCTTGTTTGCTTTGTTTTTTAATTGCTAGGTTTGCAATTATTATACGATTATTGTTTGTGGGTCTAACGCGATTACACGAGCGTTGTTTGAGTTTGTTTTTTACTAGCAACTAGTTGTTGTTATTTGAATGTTTCCGCTGCAAATTCCTAACAACAACATTGATTCATTCACCGCGAAGATGACAAATATTACCTCAAAGATGACAAGTCTTGGATCAACACTTGATGAATCAACCCAAGTACGAAAACTGCTAAATTCCGTGCCTGAGAGGTTCATTCAAATAGTCGCATCCATAGAGCAATACTCCGATCTAGATGAAATGACTCTAAACAAAGCTATTGGTAGATTAAAAACCTTCAAAGAAAGAATAAAGGTTAAGAAGGGGAAAGGCTTCGAACACCAAGATAAGCAACTATTGACAAGACACTACAATGATAATGGTCGAGGACATTACTATGATAATCAAGGAAGAGGAAAATATATTCCACCACATAATCGAGGTCGTGACAATACTAGACAACATGATAGAGACGAGAATCATTTGAAAGATACATTTAAGAACTACAATGAAGAAAGGAATTTCCCTGGAGATCAAGAAAAATTTACAAGGAATGTAAGTGAAGTAAGATGTTATAACTGCAATAAACTAGGACATTATACGGAAGAAACTTGTTGCGCAGGAGGTTGAGTGTATCTGCTTTTTGTGTGTCTAGTATCTGTCTTTATTTTTACTTGTATGCATTTCATGTTGCTTTTGTCTGGGTGTCATGTTTTGGGTGGTGTTGTGGTTTGACCTGCTATGCTTCTGTTTTGTGTAGGTAGATACATGGAGTGATGGGGAGTAGATGCTTTTCTTTTGGCCTAATTTACATCTTGTAATTTGGGTCAACTTCTAAGTCCTTGTATTTGCAGTTTTGGTTTTTGTTTAGGTAACAATATGTGTCTACTTCTTCAAAAAAAACGTAGTTAGACCAAAATATTGTTGTGAACAACCCATTGTTCTTTGATGTACCTAGGTGTTGTTTCTCATTCTTTTGTTCTTTATGTGGGTGTTTATACAAATTTCTATAAAGTCAATTATTTCATGCTTTCTAAATCCAAACTAAGGCTAGGAACAATACACACCGTGTTCTAAAATATATTTGAACCCATAGATGACCATGTTTAACTACACTGGTGTTGTATTAGCCATTTTAGTTGTTGTGCTACTTCCAGCTACCACCATAGCAACACAGTACATGGTGGGAGATGACCGCGGTTGGACCACCAGTGTAGATTATCAAGCTTGGCCAAGGATAAAGTGTTTAAAGATAATGACACACTAGGTAAATAATTTCGTCATTATTGTTTTTAAAATCTTATTTTCAAATTCTAAAACATCTTATGTTTTTATAATACATAGTTCATTTATCCAAAACACACACATCACGTGTACGTAGTGAATAGTGTTGCGTTTGATGCTTGTAGTATTGACACACTAAATTATTATTTTGATACCGGAGATGACGTATTAATCTTTGACGCAGCAGGAACATATTATTTCATTTGTGGTTTATCGGGACATTGTTCTGATTCCAGCCAAAAGTTCTCCGTTGATGTTGTCAACGCTTAATGACAAGTTATTACCATTTTTAGTAATTTTTTATGGTTATCATAATATCATTGTCATCGATCAATTGATGGCAAATAAAACTTTATATGTTTTGTTTCATAATCAACGATTCATAATTATAACATTCGTGTCCATGCTTATTGAACGATCATCTTTCTATGAACATGAGCGATTATAATGTCATTGCCCCTTTAGGTCCTTTTTGTTGTCGACTTCCTACTTGAAGGGTGGATATTAATCAGTGTATGCAAGGTCTATGATTTGTTTTCGACTTCATTTGGCCATTTGGGTGTGTGCAGGATGTTCTATCGAATTTGGTCTTCTTTATGTTATGACCCCAAAAGCCAAAATAAAGTTTAATGAGCCGAAAAAGATTTGACTTGATGCTGGTTGAACTTAGCCTTTGGGGCCGAAACATATAATCTTGTTATATCATTTAGTCTGGCTACAGTGTTGGCCGTCTTTTATAAACACTGATGTTGACATATATAGGCCGGAGAACTATATCAATTACAAATCGGAATGTTGACATATAATATACCAACTTTGTGTGGATTCATACATCAAAATTGCTCACCAAAATAACTAAAGACCAAACTTTCTTTCAATTTGACATCTCTACATCAAATTCGATCCTTATATGTTTTGGCCTCCAACTTTAGTGTTCATGCTCCGTCATTGTTGATGGGCGACAGTGAACAAGGAGGTGGTGGTGTGAATGTGGTCAATGGCGGAAACAGGGCGGGGGAAGCATAGGCAGCCACCCCCGCTAGAATTTTTAAATTATGTAAAAAAGATTATTTTTAAAGTACTAATGACATTTTAAAATTTTCTCCCCCACTAAACTATAAAAGAAAAAAAAGATAAAAATTTCACCCCCTCCACTCAAATTTCTCGACCGTCCACTTGAATTTCCTGACTCCGACCCTGGATGTGGTTGAGATGGTGGTACTACGGTAGTGGTTGTATGATGAGATTTGAAAGTTGAAACCTAAAAGTGAAAGGGTGAAAGTGGGTGTTACGAGGAAAAATAGCAAGGAAAAAAATTGAGAGAGATGAAGCATCGGGGGAACAAATGAGTGTACTTTTCTTACTTGCCTTTATTTTTGCAGGATTACTTTTTTTAACATATATACAAATACAGATTAGAACGGTTCTAATGGTTTCTGGGCAACTCATGAAGGCCGGCGAACCAACGCCATTTGCACCGTTTCGTTGATTGTTTCATCGGTTTTGCTTGATCAGTTTACCAATGAAGTGCATACCTCACAACGTTAAGAATTAGTGGGTACGAGTTTCGGCTCAGACGTTGTGGTATATGTGATGGAGGTGTTTTACCTGATAATGTTGGACCTTGTGGGGGGTTCGTCGTGCTCCATTAAAATATGAAGCGATTCCAGTGGATGGCCCAAATACCCATTTTTTTTTAAATGTGCGGCTCAAAAATTGTGATGAGACCACCATTGGCACCCTTGTGTATGTATTTTGTCGTTTTTGATGTGCTGATGTGGCACAACTAACAAAAAAAGTGACGAAACAACGATGGAGTGGTCTTACAAATTTCTATCGTTTTCGAAAATGGGTTATATTCGAGTCAACCCGGGTCCACCGGATCAATCAGCCACTCCGGGTGAACTAAATACCCGGATTTCAAAACATTGCTAGTATGACCTTTTGTCTGAGCGCATGCACTCTCAACCGTAGACTGAAACTTACTGAAACCGACATACCACATTTGCGTCATGTCAGTTTTTTTCACAAAACTTACAGAAACCGATCGAAACTGACAGACCCCTGCCATCAGTGACACAATCACTTTAACTTTTGAGCCCACATGAACTAAATAACTTTATTTTTATACACAAAAACAGAAAAAGTTAAAAATAAAATAAAAGTGAATTCGTCCGATATCCGACCAACTCAAAGCGACGAACAAAGTGACGGCACCATGCCATTCATGTCTCTTTTGTCACTTTAAACCAACTGCAAACCGAAGCATCCAATGGGAGTGCTCTTAGAATTGAAGAACAAATGGGCAATGATTTGATTAATCTCTCATCCTAGTGAAAACTGCATTTGCCTGCTGCTACAAACAGCTTGTGTACTATTCGTGAAACAACATTCTACCCCATGAATAATGTTGGGTATATAAAACACTTTTGCTTCCCTTACTTGAAATTATTATCACAAATTTTTAAAAAGCAGTAATTAATTGGTTAAGGGTAAAATTATCATTCTCCAAAAAAAAAATTGTAATCAAATTGTTTTTATTAAATTACGTGATTTTTGTCGGGTAACAATTATTTTGTGAGGGATGGAGTAATATTGAGTGGTCTAATAATTATTAGTTGATATTACGTGTCATGATCACTGTTAACCACTCTCCCATTCTAAGCAAAGTGCTCATCTTACTACTTCCCTCGAAAATTTAGCTTGCATAAATCTAGATGCAGAGGTATACGAATTTATAGACAAGTGACCAAACACACGAAGCCAAAGATAAAAGTTAAGAGGTCAAAGCTGTACAATTTGGGTTGAATATTTTTTTGAAGAATTTTAATGTAAAAACTAGTTTATAACCCGCAAAATTTGCGGGCTTGTATATAATATTACAATAAAACGTTTAATAATTGTTTAACTAAATTGAATACCTCTATACACACGTATGTGACGACGTTTATGTTTACTATATGAAATTTTCTTGGAGAAATATATAAAATGAAATTTTCTCGGAGAAATATATACAGATACAAAACACCAATAGGAGAAAAAAACACATTGAAATGTGTATGCTATCCCTGAAAGACAGGGGGGGGGGGGGGGGGGAGGTGGGGGCAAGCAACAAAATTAACGGAAAACCACTACAACACAACACATCCAACATTTGTATAGCTCTTTTAAATAAGGAATATAAAAGCTATAGATGCATAGGCCAACATCATTATTCATTACAAACCAAAGCAAAACATTTCTCATTTCACTTATCTACACTTAAAAAAATGAAATACATAGGTAGTAACAAAATAAGCAGCTTTAATGTTGACCAATTTTATACTTGTCACAAAACAGCTCTATTACTGTGTACCTGATATAAGTGGTGCCATAAATAACTAAATGTGTAACGGGTCATAATGGATTGGCCATTCCAGGTTAAACCATATCGATTATTGACAAAATACTACTCAATATTAATAAATTAGAATAGGTTTCCAAGCTAATCTAATAACTTGAGAAAGGAAATGTGGTCGTTATTAATCAACTAACGACTTTAAATATAAGTTTTCGAACCGAGTAGAAAGTAGTATATGATGAAGATTCCTTCAATTAATGAATCTAGTGTGATGACGTCATTGAATCACACCAAATGTCATCGGAGATTGATGAGTTGGCTCCAATGACGTACAAATTACTCGAATTCAAAGTAATGATCAAAGATATGACTAATAAGATTCAAAAGCTGACAGTAAAACTACATATTAGATGTTAATTACCTTTGCGATTGCATAAAGGTCATAAAGTAAGATCTGATAGAACTGTCCTTCACTAACCCACCCCTTCTCAATCAAATGTTGATAATTCTGTGACCATATAAGAATGCAGATACAATTAGAAGATAGCATGAAATACATGTAGAAGTTGAAATCCTGTTGTTTTTGCCCAACTGCTTTACGGGATAATATAAGAAATTCCCTAAAAAGTAAATTTCACTTCACAATAAATTAGGAACATTTAGATCTAAATATGAAAACCGGCCAAAAAATTTGGAAGGCACTCGAAGTATATTCTAGAGCACAAGACCTCTTAATTCAGTTTGATTTAGAACAAACATGTACAGATACCTGATTTATAAATAGCCTTATAACGCTCTGAGCCATAAATATTCCATGTCAACCCAAACCCCGGCCATCTTGACCCGTACAATATAATATATTGTTAAACCTAAGCGTGATATCTTATATGGTAATGAATTATTTAAAGCGATACATTCAATGAAGATTCACCTCCAACAAGTGATCCTGCATATATTTCTACTCTTAGTTCAGCTATTTAAAAAGGAGAGCGAATAATGCTTACGCATTTATGTACTCGCATAGGGTACTTTTGCGAATCCAAAGTATTTATCTTTATCTCAAGAGTAGCTTCATAACTAATACCATCACTCATTCCTTTTCCCATTACATCCTTACCACCATTATAATTACTTTCCATTTGTCTTGATACCCCGCTAAACCCTACAATAAACCAAGCATTAACAATGTAAACCCTAAACACTAATGCTAAAACAAACCAAGATAAGTATATGGGTCAAAATTGCCATCTCTAACTGATACACACATCAAGAATGTGTCTTTTTTTCTCGAATCATATATTAGGTATCACTGTAACAATAGATAATTGACATGTACCGAAAGTACCTAGTGATCTGGAATTTAACTATCATAGGCAATTTCTAATATGTTTTGCAGCCTCACTAAGCAATTCTTCTATTTGCTTTAAAGGAAACAGAAGCATCAGAAGTATGATGATCATCGAGTGTCATTCATGCCTGAAATTGACTCACCATCACAAAATATTTACATCTGCTCCAACTTAGGTAAACTAACATGAATAAAGTTATAAGAAGAGATAAGTTAAATTTAAAAGATAGAGATAAGTTAAGAAGTCTAATTCTAACACAAGGAAAACACGATAGATTAACTGAGATTGGTTATATGAATGTATCAAAAAAAGAAGAAAACACAAAGATAAGTTAAGATGCAATGCAACTTTTATTGTTCATTTTTAGCATGTATTTAATTACCTCAATAGTCATCCAGGAAGCACATAGGCATATTATATAGCCACAGATTTAGTGCAAATTATAGTTTTGAAAACCAAAACCGAATAAAATACATAAACATCTACATTCAAATTTTAGGTTTTCAAGGAAGAATGCTTATGCAAATTTAATCATAAAAAGAAATTGAAAGCTTATCGGTGAAATCGATTGAAAGAAACCCACATTCAACAACCTTCAATCTTGATCAACTTGTAGTGATAATCCGGATGTTGCTGAATTAAAAGCCTTGGGCAACTGAAGAATAATCATAATTCATTTCGTGAGTCGAAGTCAATTAATAATCAATCTAGGATTCATGTATGCAATGTAATATCCATACTACATTTTGGCTGAGTGTTTCAAGAAAAAAAAAGAATGTAGTTTCTATGTTAATCATACTATATGTCTAACAAAACCCAGCAAATTTATCGCATACTTAAATGTAACTATCAGTTTGAAAGATTCTTCCCATCCCACGCAATTTTATAACAAAGTGGTAAAGACAAATCGTTAAATCTAAATGATATATAATAACTATTATATCTATACTAAAAGTATGTAGTAACTTACAAACATTGGAGCTTCATACACAATCAGCGGGATGAGAAATTCAATTGACATCTTACCCTGTTTCATACCATCTATTCAATAATTATTAAGTCATCAGGGTAAAATAACAATAACAATACTTGTGTGTACTAAGTAATCAAATCCCAACTCATGAAAACCTAACTATAACCTACGAATCAAACATCAAACCCTATTTTTTGAAATAAAATTCACAGCAACAATATTAGGGTTAAAGATTTTCAATTGTACAGATATGCCTAGATAATCATCAAATCAATTGGACTGAAATTAAATATGAATCGAAATTGAATCCAAACCGAAATTAAACAATACTTAAAATTAAAATTAATGAACTTACAGGCATCCATTTCATCATTTGTATCATAATCGGATCAAAATCATATGCTTTCCTAGGCGTTTTTATATCTCTGATTTGACTATGTGATCCATTTGCCAATATTGTCCGCTACAAAGATTAGAGAATAGCAAGAAAGAAGTTGAGAAGATGAATGCAAGTGAAGATGGATGTGCTCCGCTGTTTTGTTTTGGTCGGGAAAGAGGAGACGCAGAAAGGGATTGAGGGATGGGTTTGTATGTTTGACCCGGATGAAAGAGATGGGTTAAACTGGTGCTAAATGACGTCGTTTTGGCAAGGGGTCTGGATGAGAATTTTAATTCAAATTTTGAAACGTTTAACATTAACACAGCTAATTAAGCCTACACAATGGGGATATTAGGGTAATTTAGAGTAATTAGAGTTGGCTATTTAGGTAGTCACCTAAAAATTAGAAGATCGAAGACTATTAAAAATTGCCCTCCAACAATTAAAGGTTGAGATTATTTTACATTGTGTTAATTAAGGAAGGGCTATATATATTTGTTTCTTTTAAATGTATGAAGGGGGTGTTTGGAGAATCGGTAAGGGGGAGCTTTTTAGTTTTTGCGGTATGTTAACGTTAAAAAGCTCTATTTTAGTGTTTGGATATACGAAGTTTTTAGGGGTTTTAACGGGTTAAAAAGCTAAAAAGCTCCAATTTTTGAACTGCAGCTTACAACCATAAGCTAAAAGCTTACGACCGCCCCAAACACCTCAAAGACAAAGAGATATGTTAAAAGGGTATAACGGCAATTAAAAGCCGCCCATCCCGCGAGGCACATGCCTTACTCGTCGATCGAAATGGTAAAACAAAAGTTATCAACCCAAGACTATTAGTTTATTTATTTAATCTTAAATTATATATAAGATGTTAATAAAATACTGAAATATGACTAAAAAAATCTTAATCTAGATACTCCGTATTTTACTTGGATAACAACCACAAACTTTGTCGGCTTGGAATTTATTAATCATCAATATTTTAGTTTCGAGGTAAATACATAAAAATGCAATTAACTATAATTTGACATTCATAATGTGTACTCAACTATTTGGGCTTCCATTGTGCTTAAATAGGGGTGAGCTTAGTATCATATCGATACCAAACCGGTTGATACGGTTTGTTTTTTGGCCCGAAATCAAATAGCGAATACCGTACCACTTGTATCGATCGGTACCGGTTCGATCCAGAACCGGTACGGTTCCGGTTCAATTTAGGTATTTTAGTGTGCATGTACCATACCGGTACCGAACCGGTTGGTACCGGTTTTTTTTGCCCCGAATCAAATACCGAATACCGTACCACTTGTATCGGTCGGTACCGGTTCGGTACGGGACCTGTTCGGTTTCGGTATTTTTATGTGTAAGAAACTAGTTATTTCTTGTTATTATATGTATTTTAGTGACATGTCAACTTGTAAGGATAACACGTGGCACCTTATCTAGATGACACGTGAAAAAAATACCAAAATTTGCATACAATAGCATGAAATAACTAGTTTCTTATACACAATGAAAGTCCGAATAGTTGAGTACACAATGAATATCAGGTCACACTTAATTGCATTTTTATGCACTTACCCTTTTTTTATTTTCTAACATTGTTTCAAAAACGAAAAAACATATGAAAGCTATATATATACTTTTCACCTAATATGATTGAATGTGCGTAACTTAAAATTTTTCTATTCAATGCGACTAACTTTCAATTTATAATCAAGGTAAACACATATTTTTGGTGAAATTGCACAAATAATGGATTGTCACCGAATATCTTTTTTATATGTGTTATATCTACTTAATCGGTTAGTATCTCTCGATCAATTTTAAAAAATATTTAGTACGAAAAGAGATATTAACAAAAACTCTTTAACTACTTTAAACTTTAATTTCTCTCTTCTCTCTCTGAATACTTTCTAAAATTGATCGAGAAATACTAATCGATTAAGTGAATATGTTACTTAGTAAGAAAAAATTCGATGATAAAATTCGTCACTTGTGCAATTTTACGAAAAATATGTCCATAAATTTTACGAAAAATTTAAGGTAATGGCCCCTCCAAATATTTGTGTCGTTAATAGCAATTGAGTAATGCTACACGGGACTACTTACGTAGACCTAAAAAAAGTCATAATCTTTTGATTGGTTGAATGCTTTCTCTCTCTGAATCGCATCCAATCAATTTTGTATAACTACCAATTACATTTTTTAGGTTCAAATTTAGGTCTCCAAATTTAGACCAACGTATATTTTTTATAGCAATTTTTCTAATATTTGAAAAATAAATGTTACACATTTCACTTTTGGCCCCTCCAAATGAATAAGGATGTGAGTTTAAAGCTAGAAAAACCCTTGAACATTTGCCTACTTTCCATAACTGTCCATCATCTATTCAATAAATACAAGATAACAAGGTTGTTTTATTTAGTTGCCTATCTTGATTGATACATTATGTTCCATTCATTCTTAATATACGTAGTATATATTTACTACTGGGTGAGGTTTCTAGGAGAAGAGGAATAAGTGAGGAAAGGGAGAGAAGTGTATGTGGAGGTGATAAGTGTCCTCATCATTTTCGCATTTGTAATATATAGAATACTATGCATTGACCTGTGCGATGCACAACCGTTTGAAAAGTGCAGTTATATAGTAATTTGTAAGTAGCCAAATATATTAATAGGCATATAAACAGTGTTATCGATAGCATAATTAATTTGTGGTGTTGACCAATTACTTTACGTTTACTTCAATATCTTGCATATATGAAACACCCTGATTTTTTTTATAAACATATTCTAATCAAAACTGTTTACTTATTCAAATGTAATTTCATACCATTGGTCCCTTTACCTTGATTTTCCAGTCAAACTTCCACAATCATTCAAATTGTCAAACTTTACTTTCATTTTACCTTTGACCTTAAATGTTATTGGCTGTGCGATTTATACAATGTCATCATAACGATAATTTAAAAGAATAGGAGCTTGTCTAACCCTTTTTCAATCAAGCTCTACTCCACGTCACTTCTAGCAATCGTAGTCAAATCTTTACTTCATTGGTTTAACCAAACCGAAACCTACAACATAAACAACTGAAAGGGGTAAGGCGAAGCTTAGTGAATAATATGAACAATTAAATATATAATGTACTTTCACATAAACATGAAATATGTGCTTATTCTGTTCCTGTTCAATCATATAACTTTTAGGTAATTATAGAGATCATCTGAACCTTTCTTTCTGACAAGTACCCTATCTCTGAATGGTAGCATACTATAGTATATATGTACTGTTAAGGATCCTTAACTATCTGAACATCATCAAGTTAGTGTCATGATCACAACTCATCTATACCATATCCATCTACTCAATTACCTGAGTAATGGAAACCATAACATAATCACGTGCACGTATTTATCTGATCTTTTACATCTGCCACAGCTAACATAGTTAGCAATTTCTGCCACATAATTGATCTCTACAATCCCTATTACACATAATTCACATATTACTGTTTCTTTCTTTCTTTCTTTCATATATGTTCATTATTCTTTATTAATTCACATATTACTGTTTCTTTCTTTCTTTCTTTCATATATGTTCATTATTCTTTATTTGTATGCTATATCATCACAACATCTAACTACTGAGCACATATAACAACTGAGCATACAGAAGTATTCAAGTACTATCAACCACAACACTTTATCACGCTAACTGACATATAATAATAAACTTTAACATACTGCACCCAAATTGTGTAACCTTACCTGGTATACACAATCATTACTTATTTAATCCCCCATATTACTCACCTGGGCCTTTTAGCCGAATAAGCAAATGAATCATAATGCGTGTAATTGCCATCTCTTGAATCTTGGAAATTACCTATCACATAATCACATATTCATACAACACATTTGGTAACTAATAACCATCTCATTTACTTATTGAAAGTCCTCAATCTATCACCCATTGGATAGATTAATAACTAATAACCATCTCATTTACTTATTGAAAGTCCTCAATCTATCACCCATTGGATAGATTAAGTTTAACTTCTATATCATTTCACATATCATATTTTTCATGTTTTTGTTAACTTTTAAGTCTCTAGTAATTATTCTAGTAATTATTATAATCACATCACTAGACTTCTCTAATTGTTAGTAACTTTACTCTTTCATTACTTTGACTAATGCATTATACATGCTCTCTTACACATATAGCCATCATAATACTTACAATTCGATGATAATTAATTCTTTAACTATCACACTTTCACATGGCCCATACGTGTCATAATCACTTTACTTTAATCAATAGCATCATGATCCCAATTGCTTTAATTCAATCATACACCTTACAATTACATAATTAATTCATCCACTTTAACACTCCCTCGGATTAATTTAGGCATTACCTAACTGGTTATAATTAACTTGTATCGATTTCTGATCATCTAAACATGTTTTAAACCAAACTGTTCTGACCCAGACAAGGTTACCCACCGGGTAACCTCAGTACCCAGCTTCGTCCCCAGACCTGCATCGTTGCTTTCTTATGTTCCAATCCAAATTCCACAATAACAATAAAATTCTCAGTTTCTAATCGATACTAGCTGTCAAATTACATCAATTTAACATTCACTAACATTATCTATCTCTAATTTCGTATCAAGATCATTAGCTCACTTAAATTCATCAAAATCAAACAATTAGGTTAACTAGATTCAAAAAGGAATTAAACTTACAATCATTGATGGAGAGCAGAGGTGAAGATGAAGATAATGATTTAAATCACTAGTTTGTAACTATTCTTGGCCTCATCACCATCACAGGGACGATTTTACTCTGTCTCTTTTCTTTCTCTCTCTTTCTTTTCCTTTCTTATGTTTCTTTTCTACTTATGCGTACGGGTATGTGTGTATATAGAAAGTTTGAGAATAAAAGGCATAATTATCCATCCATACACTTTAAGCCAGTCCCATTTTTGACCTATTATCTAGAACTTAAAAATCATTTATGATTTCTACCCTTTTATTTTTCCTTCATCCTTTTCAACTTAAAACAATTATTTATTTGCTTATTACTATAATACTTTTAAATTTTTGGGGTGTTACAATATATATCATTCCTTTACTTTTCAGCATAAATTTATAAACCAAACTTATTTGCAAACAATGTTCAAGATTTTGTAAATTGATAACACATAATTGTTAACTAAAATAATACGCTTTAATAGGTAATTAAAAAACTTTATTTTATATATAAACACTAAGCATTGAGCCCGTGTGCGACCATTTATATAATACCATTAAATTGGTTTGTATGTTGTTATGTTTAAGTTTGAACACATAATACAATTAAATTAATTTGTAAGTTATTATATAAAGTTTTAATATATTTGTTGAGCCTATGCAATGCAAGGTAATTATAAAAATTAATTATATATTTTTTTAGGTTTTTGATAAGCATCAAATAGATACTATATTTTATATTATTTATCCCTATATTTATATACATTTTTATGCATTTATATGATTTTAGATACTTATTTTGTTAATATTTGCAGAAATGTATTTAATTAAAGGTTGAAGAAAGAAGAACGAAAATAAGACAGAAACTGAAGAAATTAAAGCAATTGAAGAAAAGAAGATCTAAACCTTAAAGAATTAAAGACTAAAATGATAATATTAAAGATTTGGGCCAAGAAAACAAGTGAATCCGGTTAAAGAAGAAAAAGAAGCCCAATTTGAAGCCCAAGCCGATTTTGGAATATTCTGGAAATTAAGTCCAACCGGCGGTTGGGGCTAAAGGTTCATGGCGGTAGAGAAAGCGCAGAGTTGGAGTAATACTCAATTAACTCCAACCGGTGGTTGGAGGGTCGGCCATGATTAGTATAAATAGAGGCTTAGTTTTGATTAAACAATATACGATTCTTAGAATTAAAAGTGGAATATTAAGGTTTAAGTTCGACTTTAGGTGCGAATTTGGAGGCTAAGGAGCTAGGGTTTGAAGGTTTTCAACCTTAGGAAAAGCTAGTTCGTCAATTGGTTCGGTTTCTTTATCCTTGTAGCTTCACTAACCTTTTGGGTTACTATGGATATTGTTTATTTGAATTAATTGCTTGTTAGATTTTCATTATGAATGTTTAAATGTATGTTTACTATGTTTATTATATGAATTATATGTTTATGTTGGAACTATATTATTGAATATTATTATGCAAGAATTATGTGTTATATTATGTTAATAATCATAATTAACTGATTTATAGATAAACTCACTAACCTTTTGGGTTTTTAAATTAAGTGATTATGTTTTATTAGATGTTAAATAGCATTATGATTCAACCGACCCTGGAATTGCATCAATAATATGTTGATAGATCTTAATAAATAGTGAGACTTTACATAACCTTTGACTGTATTCTATATGAGAATTGTCATAACCTTTGAGGTTTTCTACATTAGTAAATCACAATAATAATAGACAACACGCAAATAGACATAAGTTGATATAATAGGTGTAATAAATAATAGTTTAAATAGTCATAAGCTTCTATCCAATTTAGTATTCTAAAGTTGTTCCTTTAAACTTATCTATTAAAGAATTGGTATCAATTATAAATATGTTCGATCGGAACTAAAACGTCCCCCCTATCTTATATATTATTGTATATTATTGTACATTAATTGTGAATTTGTATATTTGTAATAATTGTAATTAGGATAAGTAAATAGTTAGTTATAGATTAAATCACGTTCCCTGTGTTCGAATCTGGACTTACTTATAAAACTATATTTTATGATCAGGATAACACTTGCCTGAATTGTGTGATAGTATTATTTAGTATTTTCTTAATTAAAACTTGTGATTATAATTGCCTATACTTAGCACACATCAGTTTTCAACTGTATTGTAATATTATTGAAAGTGTAAAATTTATTACTGAAATTAAATAGTAATATATACCAAAATGTACAAAAAATAATCAATTTCAAATATCTTTATTAAACTAATTTTCTTAAAACATGGTAATTGAAGATCATAATATTTGTTAATTGCAATGTATAAGATATGGATTAAAAAATAATTTTTTTTATGTAGGTAAAAATTGTTATATATTAAATGTAATGTAGAAATTTAAAGTATAATAATTGAATTGATAAATAATAGTCGTAGTTATTATTAATTAAAATTTTTAAGGAAAAAATAATATGATGATGTGGTAAATTAGAAGGTTTTAAAGAAAAGGAAATGTTATGATGTGACATGTTTAAAAATCAAGAAAAAATCTTTATTTTATATGTATAGATAGATTATATATTATGATGCAGATAAATATAAAAAACAAGATACAATAAAAATAGATTAATATTGTTTTCACCAATATTATAAACTATGATACATTGACTTTCTCCTAAATATGGTATCATGCATTGACTCTCAAAATATACCATAAAACATCATTATTGAATTAAAAGTGGTGCATCATACTTATAAAAATGGTGCACCAAAGTTATAATATGTGATGTATCATAGCTATAAAATAGGATGCTCCGACTTTTATATGTACGATAAACATCATTAGTGTGTAAAATTTGTATCATAGTTACAAAATATGGAGCATCACAATTTTAATTTTTGGATGCATTGATATTATAAACTTGTTATATCAAAGTTTATTTTATTCAAGGTATAGATATGGTGCATCATATCACATAAATATATATATATATATACATATATATATATATATATATTGTAATAATTCGTATAAAATAGAATTTAAATGTAACAACTTGAGGTAAAACAGTAACATAAAAAAGGTTGAAAACATGGAAAAAAAATGATAAACAAGTCGTTAAAATGGTTAGAAAGAAAGGTTGAAAAAAAACCCGATAATAATAACTTTAAAAATACGTGCAAAAATAAAAACAGCGAAAAATAATACTCCCTCCGTCCCAATTTTATTGTCCCCAGACAAAAAATACACAGTTTAAGAAATCACTATCTCTCTTACTTTTTGGTAACAAGACAATTTTACCCTTTACTTTTTACCTACCTTTTTGTCTTACATATATGAATTAGGGCAAAAATGAATTTTATCTTATTATTCTTTTCTATTTATGGAAGTGGACAATTAAATTGGGACATCCTAACAAGGAATAGTGGACAATAGATATGGGACGAAGGGAGTAATAATAATAAAATAATAATATAAAAAATCAGTAATTATAATAACAAAAGATAAAACACATAAAAAAAATTTAAAAAGAAGTCGAGAAATGATGAAGGTGGAGAATACAATAAAAGGGTAAAGAAAATGATGATGACACTTGATGTGACTCAAAAAGTCATGTTTTTAAGGCTAATATTCCACACTTTTTGAGCACATCTTTTGTGAAAATATTCCAAAACAATCATTATTTACTAAAATTCACTAAAGTGCTGAAAATATAGACGTTGCTACAAAAGTCACTAAAAATGTCCGAATAACGAGCAAAACAGGGCGAATAAACAATGACCAATTCTCACACCCCTCATTTACTCTATGAAAAGCACATTTTAACCTTATCATATGATGTCATAGGTAAAAACGAGACGGGAGAATCAAGAATCATGCAAATCGGATAAAGAACGGAGAAGACACTACACTTTCAGAATGGTTTAAAGCCATTCCGGCAACGCCTGAGCTCAAATCATCCAATTTAGGTGAAATTGGTACCATTAGAAGCGTAACGGAATTATGAAGCCGTGGGTGAAAGAATCAGGTCAAACGGACGTGTAACGAAGGAGATACGCGCGTTTTAAGCAACGAACGAATCAGACGATACGGCCTTAGGGACCATATACGGCCCTATACTGACCATATACGGCCTTGTATAAACCATATAAATCCCTATAAAATCCATATACGGCCCCTCCTCCCCCCGTATTCGCTTCATTTGCTTGTACGCTGTGCTGTTTCGCTTGTACGTGTGATCTTGAGCTTTACCTATAAATAGTGGACATCACCTCCACATTTTCACACACTTCACACCATTCCACTCATTTCCTCACTCTCAATTTCTCTCTCACACACTCTCTCTCTCTATTCTCTCTCTATTCTTTTTCTCCCTCTAGAATTAGGGTTAGTGTTAGTTAGTTCTCAGTTAATATTTAACTGGGACTAACGGAAGGGCTACTTTTGTAATAGCGTAGGGAATAGTTCGGGGGCTTTTCTTGTAATATTGTTGAAGATATTGCGGCAGTTCTGCTTGTACTCTCTCTCTAACGTTTATTCAATCTACGCTTTATTAACGGTTACTTCTTTCCTTATCTTTTATAATGATGATTATTATTGTTGTTATGCTAGATTTAGGATCTATTATTATGCGTAGTGAGTAGTTCCCTTGTGTGTTTGTTATGATATAGTTAGTTTACATATGTATGGGGTGTGAGTGCCCCGTAGGATGGATCACAGATGATAGAAGTAATCGATTACAATGCGGAAACAAGTAATCAATGTAAACAAACACACTATCAAACCAAAAACGAATAATCAAAGTATATTAGCTTGATATTATGAACTATAAACGTTTGAGAATGATTACAGAGAGTTTAGTCGACAAATGGTGCTAGGGTTTCGTCAACCCTAGCTAGAAACCCGTAGGTTTGCTTATATACTAACACAAATCGGCAGACATGCGTCACTTGGCTAGTGTCGTATGTGGCCACCTTCATACGTCACTTACCTAAGTGTCCCTATGCGTCACTAAGGCAAGTGTCGCCTACTACTAAACTTAAGTGTCGCTAAGTGCAAAAATGACTTTTCTATTACAATTAACTAACGACACTTACAACTCAATAGAACAACTGACTGACACACTAAATGTACCAACAAACTCCCCCGTGTCATCAGCTTGGTCTTCAAAATCTTCAATCTTCAGACATCTCTCATCAGAACCATCCTTCTGGGAATGTTCCACCAGCATGAACACCCATTCCAACACAAACCTCGACAACCTTTATGAATTTTACAGCTTCCTCATGATCAATCTGATTATTTCGCATCTTATTTTTGTGAAAAGCTTTCAAATCATTCTTTGACATATTAATAAGGCTGAGCAGGTCAAACACACGAACATTATTACCAGAGCTTCTTTGATATTCCATTCAGTCTTTTCTTTCTCAGACTCTTTCTTTGTAGAATATTCAATAACAACTTCTTGTGTATCAGAGTCAAACCACCAATATCGCATATACTTGAGAAAATTTAGTGGTAGTGACTGTAAGAGAACTTTCTTAAGACAAGCAGCTGGCGAATAATGATATTTCACTATTGGTTCTTGAGTTCTCGGATCAATTTTCTTCTTATAACAGAAACGAACTCCTAGCTCTGGTCTAATCCACATATACGTCTTACTGTAGATCTCTTTCCTTAAAAGCTTCTGAAACATATTTCCTCGAAAATCATCTGTATGATTAACTATGTTCAGCTGAGCAAGACGATTTAGTTCGACCTTTGGCAATGTGCTAATATGATTAAATCTTGTTTTGAAATATTGCACGCGGTCTCTTCTTTTAATCAAAATCAAAAAAAATTCTCAAATTTCCAACTTTTGATCAAACCTGTAGGTTCACCTCGAACCTCGAAAAAATTACACTTCTTCAATTCAGGTTCGGCTGGAAAATAACTCAAATGTGACTTTGTCGAATCTCGAATAAGACACCCTCTGGTACTGAATGAGATGACGATTCAGGAACTGATTGAACAGTTGGATGTTCCTGAATATTTTCAAACGTTTGTTCTTCCTCATCTTCTGAAGAATCTGACTCAATGATTGGTGCATCAAAATCATATGGTTGAGCCGGTTGTCTCTGAATAGGTTCAGGTTCTCTTTCAGGCGCCGGTTCTTGATTCGGGTTTTCCATATAAACCTCATCCGGCCCTGGAACCTCTGCATCCATTTCTACATCATCAGGATCAACTGATCTTTCATCTTCATCAATCGGATTAATCAAACTCTGCAGATACGTGAGATTGATATTTGAATAATCTACAGCAATTGGTCTCGGTTGACCCTGAACCTCAACAAAATAATCTAAAGCGATATTTTCATTAACATCAGAATTTTGTACATTTTTCGGTTCTGGGGGAGTAGTTACATTTGTTTCTAATTCCTTGGGATCCTCCTCCTCCAAAACAATAGTAACTGACTCCAACTCTAACAACCTAAACTGTAGATTTGTCACTTGAAGCTTTAAGTTGTCAACCTCAACAGCCTTGGTCTGTAATTCCTTGATCTCCGCAGCCTGAACTTCAATAAGCGCAGATTGATCATCAAAACGCTTGTTCATCCTTTCGATCTGAGCCAGAAGATGTTGAAGAGAAAGAAGTTGTGGTTGTTGTGGTTGTTCTTGTTGAGTGGGTCGCTGACCAGGTTCTTGTATTAAAATTCTAGTTCTTTGGTGTCTCCTCAGGGGTAACTCAGAATAAGACGGAGAAGACCCAACTGGTCGCTTTCCTGGATTCCTTGGTACGTGAACCCTTCCCTCAAAAATACGTCTCAAAATACGTTTAAATTGGCGAGGATCAACCGATTGTATAGCATCCAACACATCTTGAGGAGGCACATCACCCTCAGAATCGGGTGGTGTGGGTCCACCATCATCATCAGCAGCAGCATCAACGTTTTCAACCTGATCAATATCGTTTAAATCCTGAGCTACCTCGGCATCGACCAGATCATCATCATTGACCGGAGGGGGTACCACATCCTCAAAACCGTCATTTGGCAGCGCAACATAGTGTTCATCGACTATGTGCCCGAACAATTCACGATCAGCCAAAACCTGTTCACCCTTTGGCGCTAACTTGCAGTCGTTGAAAACGCGTAGAAGCATGGGTTTCGGAACCAATAACGAGCGCTGATCCGGAGCAATGTTTAGATTTAAATCGTTCAAAAGAAGCTGCAAAAACCTCGGATACTGCAACCACTTATCTTTACCAGCACGTACATTCTCAACCATATTTCCGAAGATGTATTCGCTAAAGTTGTAGGGTTTGTTGTAAATCAGTGCCAACATCAAAGATAACGTGAGATGACTGGCTGCATCATATCCATCTTTCCTCAGGGATAGGCAGACAATAACTATATGGCATAGATATCTCCATACCCGGCAGAGATATTGCTTTCCGAAGTCAGATAGCTGGTTTACAGGATAACCCATCCTCTGAAGTCCACCGTAAATAAATGTCATCTCAAACATGGTCGGCATCTCATGTGTATCGTTGAACTGGAGAACTCGACGAACTGAATCCTCAGTAATCTCAACCTCCTTGCCAAACATTTTGGAGACAATTCTCAGCATATCACCCTGTGTTCTGATGAAGGCGTGATCATAGAATTCTTCGATCTGATTCATGTACACCGGAGTGGATGCGGTGATAGCATAGTGAATCCTCGATCGGCGTAAAAACTCAATCATGGGTCAGAATGGGATTGAGTTCGTGTGCGTGGATTCCAGGAATGCGACAATGTTGTGACGGGTGTTGGTGCGGCGATAATAGTTTTGCAGAGCAGCCATCTGTAAGCTAAAATACGGAACAAAGATAACCAGAAACATTGTTATAGAATTAGCACAGATATTCAGAAAATGTTAAACAAAATTCTGGTATAGGCGTCACTTGGGAAGTGATGCATGAACAATAACGACACTTAGGAAGTGTTGCATGGAACACTGTTTAAAATCTAAGTGACACTATCAGGCGTCACTGGTGTAAGTGACGTTGCCAAAGCATGCTTCATTAAGAATGACACTTAAAAAGTGTCGGTACAAAATTATGCGTCATTTAACATAGTGACGGTAAACTAGGTGAGTCACTTAGGAAGTGACGGTATAAATGTCGGTATAGATAAGGGCGTCACTAAGGGAGTCACTTAAGGAAGTGACGCATAGATGGGCGTCACTCAGACGAGTGACGGGCTAAGCAATGATACAGGAATATGCATCACTAAGGGAGTCAGTTAAGAAGTGATGCAGTAAGGGGCGTCACTGAAGAAGTGACGGTATTGGTTCTAAATTGCCAAATAGCGTCACTTAAAGGAAATGACGCATGAAGTGACGCAACGATGAAGATCATCGTGTCACTGTTCATCCCTAGAAATCACATCGAACAAAAATTGGGGTTTTTGAAAACTGTAGCCACCACAATGTGAACATGATAAAAACGAGTAAAATACACCAATTATTAACAGAAAACATTAACTAATCGATCCCCAATTCGTGTGATTTCTACGAAACCTAAAAAACCGTAACCCTAATAAACGATTAAAGCAAGTATACGTGATTAAAAGGGTTAAAGGTATACCTAATGAAGCGTACGAGTGTGGGGAACAAGAATATCACGGCCGATTGCACGATCAAAGCTCGAAAATCCACAAACAAATTGAAAAACTTGCACAGTCTAAGTGACGCAGTACGAACAGAAGTGACACTATGTCAGAGTAAGTGACGCTAATTGAATGGTGAAAGTGATGGGGTTGAGTGTCATTTGAAAGGGTATTTATACCAAAACCCTAATGTGCGTCACTCAACCTGACACTTGTAGCGTTACTCAACCAGACACTTGCAGCGTCACTAAGGGCGTCACTCAGTAAGTGACGCATAAAGTCACTTACTGAAATTTTTTGAAAATTTTGAGATTTTTTCGATTATTTGCGTGTAGATTTTGGTACCCAAATTTGAAGGTAACTGTAACTTGGTCATAATCAAAAATTAAAACTAACTTAGATAAAATATATTAACACAAAATTAAAGAAAATTTACAAATACAAAATTAACACATTTTTTTTGGTGACGGAGTTGATTTAATCTGGTTAGTGATCATATCGGAATAACATGCATTTATTAGGAACAGTAAGTGTTATTTCGATCATCAGTATATTTGTCCACTTTAAATTTACTTGGCATTCCAAAAACACTTTTTATAAAAATTATTTCAAAACGATTATCAGTATATTTGTCCTCTTAAACATGTTACACTTACATCTAGGAGCTAATTTTATTATTATTCGTATGTACATTTTGCTGTGGTCCCCACCATAGATATACATCTTAACTTACGACATAGACCATGCTTCCATTTACAGAAATAATATAAGGAAATCAATTTTAAGAATCAAGTCAGCGGTGACAGGTCTGCACTTACGTACAACAGAGCGACATAGCTTGATTCAGGTTTAAGCAAAACCAGACTTGGTCAAACCATTTTGGCGACCTTGTTAGGTATCTTAATTTTAAAGACTTTGCAAGTACTTTGACTTGTGTTTACTTAATTTTTAAGTATATATTAACAAAAACCGGGTCTATACTTACGTATAACAAAGGAAACTGTCAATATATACCCCCAAAAGATATCAAATAAGCTTCCTCCACGAAAACATGTCTAACATAAGTAAGATATTAATACTTTTGTCATACATCTAACGGTGTTATACCACTTGAAATAAACAATTGTATATTAGGCTTCTTAAGAGGTCTCAAAGAGTTTTGTGTAACATGCCTACTAATATATCGTATGATGAAGACAATATTTATAAAAGCTGTTTTCAACATGTCAAATAAATCTACTCACACATCCAAGATAAATCTTAAAATTCCGTTTTCTGCATGTCACCCGATGTACTATCATATCCCAAGTTGTTTACAGACACAACTTCAACGTCTTTTTTAAAAATGTAGCAACCGTGCATTTCTTTAATACTAAAAAGTATAAAGAGTGGTTGTTGCCTTTTTTTTAATAATGACACACATAAAAGCAAGTAAGTTACATTCTAAGTTATAAATTACTTTTTGGTCACAAAGAACTTTAAACCAATCATGTTGATTAGTTCATCAAATCGAGTACGCGAAAAAGCTTTTGTGAAAAGGTCGGCATTCTGCTTTAGGGTGTCTATGTGGACAAAGTCTATCAGGTGTTTTTCATAGCAATCCCGTATAAAGTGGAACCTACGTTCTATGTGTTTAGTCTTAGAATGTTGTACGGGTTTGCTTGTGATAGATATGGCAATAGTGTAATCTATGTGAATATGAGTCATAGAAAGAAGTAACCCGTAATCACGCAGTTGATGCTGAATGCATAGAACCTGAGAGCAGCAACTGGCAGTAGCAAGGTACTCAGCTTCTGCGGTTGAAAAAGAAACTGTAGTCTGTTTCTTGCACTGCCACGAGACCAAGCGAGTTCCGAGAAATTGGCATCCACCAGTGGTGGACTTCTTGTCTATACTACAACCGCCCTGATCAGAATCCGAATAGGCAGTAAGAGCGAATGATTTCTCATTTGAATACCATAGACCAAATTGGGTCTATGTTTGAGATAACCAAAAATTCGCTTTACCTCCTTCATGTGAGACACCTTGGGTTTGGCTTGAAAGCGTGAACAAACGGATACCGCGAACACAATATCCAGTCGAGAGGCAGTCAAATACATCAGAGAACCTATCATTGAACGATAGTCCTTCTCTTTGCAATCTTCCTCATCCTCAGCAAGTCTAAGGTTGTGTTAAGTTCGATAGGAGTCCCATAGGTTTTACAATTGAGCAGGTCATATCTAGTCAACATGTCATTGACATATTTTGACTGATGAATATAAATACCTTTTGCAGACTGCTCAACTTGTACACCTAAAAAGAATTTGAGCTCCCCCATCGCACTCATCTCAAACTCAGACTTCATGATCTCCTCAAAGTGATTGCACATTGCCTCATTTGTAGAGCCAAAGATAATATCGTCCATGTAAACCTGCACAAGTAGCATATCTACTCGATCCCCAGTCTGTTCTTTATGGATGAACAGAATATTGTCAATGTTCCCACGAACAAAACCATTCTTGATTAGGTGAGTATTGAGCCTCTCGTACCAAAGCCTCGGAGCTTGATGAAGACCATATAACTCCTTGTTCAATTTGCAAACATATTCTGGATACTCAGGGTCTTCAAAACCTGGAGGCTGCTTAACGTACACATTCGTATCCACTTATCCATACAGGAAGGCGCTTTTAACATCGAGTTGGTTAACATGAAACTCCTTGAAAGAAGCGAATGCAAGGAAGATAAGAATAGACTCCAATCTTGCCACATGAGCTAAGACTTCATCATAGTCCAAGCCCTCGATTTGACTAAAACCTTGAACAACCAATCGTGCTTTATTACGAATCACTATACCCCGATCGTCCATCTTATTTCGAAATACCCATTGAGTGCCAGTTAAGTGAGCACCTTTGGGTAACGGAACTAAATCCCAAACGTGTAGCTTGTTGAACTGCTGTAATTTTTCTTGCATGACCTCGACCCAGGATGGATCTTTTAAGGCCTCATCAACCTTCTTGGGTTCAATTTGGGATAAATGACAAGAATTTATCCGAGCAACCAGAGTCAATATTTCTAGATTTGGATTTTGTTTCGCTTGTTGTCTTGTTTGAACCGCAACATTAGGATCACCAATAATATTATCGATGGGGTGATCCTGTGTACACGTGTCACTGGGATTACATCCGGCGTAAGTACTAACTCTAAATTGTTCATATCCCCTTCAGTGGCAGGAACAGTTGTAGTCTCAGGAGCAGTAGAACTTTCAGATTGCGCGGGTTGTTGTGATTCCTTATCTTCCTCATCTTGAGCGTTGAAATGGGTGAAGACCGTTTCTTCTTCTTCTTCGGCTTCCTCTAAAAGAGGCATATTAGGATCATCAGGAAGATCTTTTGCATTAATCGTTCCTGAAGTCGAAGGAGCATTCGAATATGGGGTAATAGGAGATGGTTCAGTTGCAGTAGGTGATGGTGTGGGTGTTGGAGTAGGTGTTGAAGTAGGTGTTGCGGTAGATGTGTCTTGACATAGACTGATGTCATGAAGTAGGATGACCAACTCATCCTCTTCATCATCTTCTTCGGGTATGTCGAAAGAGTTAAACACATCCTCATAATTGAACAGCCAATCCTGAACCGTTCCTTGAGGAGGATCCGTGTAACGCAAGCATTTTACCTCAAAATGCTCATCCACCTGGTGTGTTGATTTAATGTAGACTCTTTTGTTTGGAGAATTAACTGAATAACCAAGAAAAAACCCTTCAACAGCTTTAGCTCCAAACTTTGAGACTTTTTCTTTTGAGATCATAATCAGACACGGACACCCAAACGGCTCTAGCAACTGCAGATTTGGTTTACGGTTATTGAAAAGTTCATAACATGTCTTGTTCTTTTTCTTAACTGTGAGCACTTGATTCAGAACGTAACAAGCAGTGCTGACTGCCTCAGCCCAAAATATGATAGGTAGCTTAGAATCAGCCAGCATAGTCCGATTTGTCTCGATAATAGTCCTATTCTTACGTTCTGCAACTCCAATCTGTTGAGGAGTTCTTGGAGCAGTGAACTGATGATCAATGCCTTTCGAGGCACAATATAACTCGAGAGTTGAGTTCTTGAATTCAGTTCCATTGTCACTTCGCAGTCTCTTCACCTTTAAGTTGCACAGATTTGCCAACTTATCCAACAGATACACCAAAATATCTGTTGTTTCGCTCTTCGCAGCAAGAAAGTATACCCACGAAAATCTGCAGTAGTCATCGGTGACTACTAAGCAGTAAGATCGGCCACCAATGCTCTTAGTAGAAATAGAACCAAATAAATCCATATGTAAGAGCTTCAGTGGTGCAACGATAGAATTCACTACTGTTGATGCATCTTTGAGTGTCTGTCAGTTGGTCTATTGAGTTGTAATAAGTGTCGTTAGTTACTTAATAGAAATATAGCTTTTGTATAGTGCGACACTCGTGTTTTAGTTTAGGCGACACTTGCCTGAGTGACACATTGCGACACTTGGTTAAGTGACGCATAGCGACACTTAGGTAAGTGACGCATGAAGGCGGCCACATGCGACACTTCCACAAGTGACGCATGTCGGCTGACTTTTTAGTATAAATACAAACCTACGGGTTTTCGGCTAGAGTTGACGAAACCCTAGCACCATTTGTCGACTAAACCAACTTGTAATCGTTCCCAAACAGTTATACAAGCTAATATAGACATTTACATTATTGAATTCCTTGTGTTCGGTTTGTGTTTTGTTAGCCATACAAGCAATTGTTTGATTCCGCCTTACGATTGCTGTCAATTGACATCTAGGTCCACGACAAGGGGCACTCTCAACTGGTATCAGAGCTCTCGGTGAATACATTGACATTTAGATTCGATTTTGGGTTGATTTCGGCTTTGTTCGAATAACTAATTGAGATTACATACAGTTTTGGAGTTGATAAGGTGTTATACAGTCAAGATTCTTCATCATCTACAGGTTTCGTCCATTAGAGTTGAAGGAATTTTCGTTTGGTTTACGAAAATTCGACATTTTTAGGGTTTTGGGATTTTCCAGCCGTTTTGCGACACTCGATCCGTCACTTGGACGCGTCACTTATAGCGGCACTATCTAATCCCAAATTAGGGTTTTACCGTCACTTAGACGCGTTACTTGAAGCGTCACTTGAGGTTTATACGACACTTAACTTAAGTGTCGTCTACCCTAATATACCGTCACTCAAGTGCGTCACTGTAGCACGTCATTTGAGTGTTAAGCGTCACTTACATTAGTGACACCTGCTCAATTTTTTTCCGCGTCACTTTCTTTAGTGACGCCTTTTGAACTATAGCGACACTTTTTCTAGTGACGCCTATTCGATTTAGCACGTCACTCAAGTACGACACTTGAGTGTGTCACTTGCTCGACTGACCGACACTTACTAATAGTGTCATCCGTCACTTTGTACGTCACTCGATAGCGTCACTTTCCAAGTGCCGCTATTCGCTGCGACACTTGAGTGCGTCACTTACCAAGTGACGCCTTTGGTACTAATTAGTTTGCAAGTTCTTGTTTTTGCGTACAATTTCAGGTATATCTTCAATGGCTTCTATTGCTGATAAAGACGATATTAGAGGACTCAGAGATATGTTAAAACAGAATCACGATGTTGGTTCTAATAATAAACCTCCTCTGTTTACAGCTGACATGGATTACGTATATTGGCGTGCTCGATTTGAACAATACATAAACTGTCACTGTCCGGAGCTCTGGGGTCCACTCACCGAAAAATATGTAGCTCCTCTAGCTGAAGGAGTTTTTCCTACTATGAATATGCCTCTGAAAAAGGTCTACAGGTCCATGACTCCAGAGGAAAAGAAAGATTATGATATGGAGAAAAAGGCACATGTCTCTATTTGTATGTGCCTATCCAAAGATGTATTACGAATGTTCAAATCACATGAAACCACATATGAGCTGTGGAAGGCAATAGAAACTAGATGTGGTGGAAATCAACGGTACAAAGCAGCCAAGTTGGAACTCATCAAGAAACAGTACGATATGTTTGATTCTTTGCCAAATGAGACGACTGCAGGAGTCTTTACTAGATACTCACAACTGGTGAGTGAGTTGACGGAGGCAGGTTATGATTTTCCTCCACTTGAAGTAAACAAGAAACTATTGGATGTCTTGCCTAGCTCTTGGGATGTTAAACTACAGCTTCTCAAGGAAAGTCAAGAATTAGCTATCATGAAATTGGATGAGCTAATTGGCATTCTTCAAGCTCATGCAATGGAGATGAAGAAGAAAGAATGCAAGACAGGCGGTTTTGTTCAAGACCCGTCCCTGTATGGAGGACAAGTTAACACGGGTAAAGCGTATGGTGGAATGGCGTTTACTTCTTCTACAAGCTCTCCACTTCAAACTCCTTTGTATTCTACTGGTGTTTCTCATCCAGTATATGCTTTTGGACCCTCCCAGGGGTCAAAACAGCAGGTCCCCGTCTCTCCTGCAATTCAAGAGCAGGCTGCTATCTATACAGCCTTTCTAAGTTCTTACAAGGATTTGGTTTCACAACCAAATGCCACTTTGGAATTGGCCAAGGAAGACTATGCTCAACTTGATGATGATGATCTTGAGCAGATGGATCTTAACTGGAACATTGCTATGATATCCAGGCGTGTTCAGAAATTCTTGCAACGAACTGGTCGCAAGAGTTTGGAGGGAGATGGCAAAACCAGTTTCGGTTTTGATAAAAGCAAAGTGAAATGTTACAATTGTCAGAATCTGGGACACTTTGCGAGAGAATGTGAGAAGCCTAAGGTTCCTCCGTCTGGTTTCACAAAGCCTGATGCTCCTAGAACTCCGGAGAAGGATCAAGTGAAGCAAGCAACAGCAGATGCACTAGTTTTTTTTTGAGCCAACCAATACGGATTGGAGCATATATGCTGAGAACTATCAGCAGTGTCTTATGGCTCACATCTCGAATGAGGTACGTAATGAACCTGAAGAACCCTTAAACTGTGTACCATGCATTAAGTTAACCGAATCCTTAAGGTGCTTTCAGATAGACAATGTAGACTTAAGAAGAAAGGTCGAAAAACTTAATGACTCAAACAAATACCTAAAAGCAAATGAACAATTGTATGATAAGAAGATAGAGGCTTATCAACAGGACACACTTAGGTGTAAGTCAAAAGTTTTCAGTCAACAGGATGCTATTGATAGTTATCTTGCTGAAATTGACCGTCTGAACAAGGAACTCTCTAATCTTAAAGAAGAATATGACAACTATAAGAGTAAGATTTTAAGTTCCTCCTCGTCTACTGTTGCCTTTAATGATATACTTACTAAGCAAAGGACAGATCACAAAACGAAGACGGGACTAGGTTATAATGTAGTCCCGCTTCCTACTGAATACTGTCCTATGCCGGTTAAGGAAGGCACCGAAGAGATTCCGGTTGATTATGCATTGTTATACGGTGTCAAATCTAAGGTTGATAAGATTAACAAACAGGTGAAGGAGAAAACTAAACGGTCAGAGTACCCTTCAACTCAGTTTGTTAAATCAAAGTGTGAATCTCCTGTTAATGTTGAGGAGATTGTTAAGATTGAGGATATTACCGATGAGGAGTATCCTGAGTTAAAGAAGGTTGAGGTAAAATGTGAAAAGGTGTTAAAGGTTGAACCTACAATTAAAGTTCAACCTAACAAAGAAAAGAATAAGGTTTTAAATACAAAATCTCAAACTTTACAGTCACCTGTAAAGATTTTGCAAAATAAATCTACGTTTGCAAATGATGTTTGTAATGAACCTTCTACTTCAACCACTCAATCCAAACAAAAACATTCTAAGACATGCACGAAATGTGCATACTCTAGAAATGTTTCTTCAACTCCGGCGGTAAAACCTCAGTTTCAACCAATTGTTGAAAATAGATCATGCTTTTACTGCAAGAGACAGGGACATCTAATTCGTGATTGTCCCAAACTGTCTCATCAGAATTACGGGAGGGAAATGCCTAGGACTTCTGTTTATCGAAATTCTCTTTCAAGATCTCCTCCTAGGCGTTACTTTGTCTCTCCCAAACCTGCTGCAAAAACAAGTAATGTTGGGCAAAAACCTTTGCCAAAACAAGAGCCCGACATTACTCCAAAGCAAATTTCCAAACCATCTACTGTTTGGAAAATAAAGGAGTCTACTGCAGACTCCAATGTCATCAATAATAACACATCAGATACAAAATCTGATCTGTTTAAAAATAAAGTCTTGTCTGATGTGATTATTGTTGATGACTGTGGTCGACCTAAGTCTGTAAAGGCTTGGGTCACCGTTTCTCACTAATCTCCTACTTTTTGTGTTGCAGCAGTTAGAACGTGTTAAAGACAGCGAGTGGTTTGTGGATAGTGGCTGTTCGCGACACATGACAGGCGATGTGTCCCTTTTGACGGATGTTAAACCACATTCTGGAGGACATGTTGCATTTGCTGGAGATACAGGAGGAACCATTTCTGGGAAAGGTACGCTAACTAACGGGAAAGTTAGCTTCAAAAATGTGAACTACGTGGCTCAATTGACTCACAACTTGCTGAGTGTATCACAAGTCTGTGATAAGGATTATACAACAGCGTTCACAAAGACAGAGTGCGTGATTTTGAAGCCGGGTTTCGTTATCCCCGAGGAATGGGTGCTTTTAAGGGCACCAAGGAGAAATGACACCTACATCATGAATATGCGTACTGTGGAGACTAAAGATGAATATACATGTCTCCTTTCAAAGGCTTCAGAAAAGGAATCATTATTGTGGCATCGACGAATGGGACACATCCATTTTCGAAAGATGAATTTCTTGATAAATAATGATTTGGTAAATGGAGTCCCTAAACAGTCATTTGCACTAAAAGATGACTGTGTCGCCTGCCATAAAGGGAAACTTCATAAGAAACCTCACAAGCCTAAGTTAGTGAATTCCATTGCGGCACCATTGGAATTATTGCATATGGACCTATTCGGTCCTATTTCAACCAAGAGTATTGGTGGAAGATCGTACTGCTTAGTAGTCACCGATGACTACTCACGATTTTCATGGGTGTATTTTCTGGGGGCAAAGAGTGAAACACCAGATATTCTGGTATATCTGTTAGATAAGTTGGCAAATTTATGCAACTTAAAGGTTAAGAGACTGCGAAGTGATAACGGGACTGAATTCAAGAACTCTACTCTTGAGTTATACTGTGCCACAAAAGGCATTGATCCTCAGTTCAGTGCCCCTCGAACTCCTCAACAGAATGGAGTTGCTGAGCGTAAAAATAGGACTATTATCGAGACAGCTCGGACTATGCTAGCCGATTCTAAGCTTCCTATAACCTTTTGCGCAGAAGCAGTCAGTACTGCTTGCTATGTTTTGAACCGAGTGCTCACGGTTAAGAAGAAAAATAAGACTTGTTATGAACTCTTTAACAACCGTAAGCCCACCTTGCAGTTTCTGGAACCTTTCGGGTGTCCATGTTTGATTATGGTCTCTAAAGATAAAGTCTCGAAGTTTGGAGCTAAAGTAGTTGAAGGAATCTTCCTTGGATATTCCGTCAACTCTCCAAATAAACGAGTTTACATCAAGTCGACTCATCAGGTGGAAGAGCATTTTGAGGTGAAATGCTTACGATACACGGATCCTCCTCAAGGAACGGGTCCGGATTGGCTATTCAATTACAAGGATGTGTTCAACTCATTCGACATACCAGAAGGAATTTCTGATGAGGACGAAGTTGTCACTCTACTTCATGGTATTAGTTTGTGTCAGGACACTTCTACCTTAACACCGGCATCCCCACCTACAGCAACACCCACACCGTCACCTCCACCACCTACTACTACACCAACACCAATATCTACCACATCCACACCTTTGCCTACGGTTCCACCTTCGGATGTTCCTTCGACTTCAGGAATATCTAATACAACAGAATATCCCGATGATCCCAACATGCCACCATTGGAGGAAGACGAGGATGATAACATGGTCCACTCTCATCTTTTCTCTAATGAAGATGATACGGAACCTCCAGTGCAACCAGAAAGTACTACTGTTCCTGCAACTAACACTGTTCCCATCACTGAAAGGGACATGAATAATTTGGAGTTGGTACTTGCACCCGATCGAATCCCAGTCACACGTATACACAGGGATCACCCCATTGATAACATTATCGGTGATCCTGAAGCTGCTGTTCGAACAAGGCATCAAGTGCAGCAAAATCCAAATCAGGAAATGTTGAATTTGATCGCCCGGATAAATTCCTGTCATTTATCCCAAATTGAACCGAAGAAAGTTGATGAAGCCTTAAAAGATCCATCTTGGGTCGAGGCTATGCAAGAAGAGTTGCAGCAGTTCAACAAACTACACGTATGGGATATAGTTCCATTACCCAAAGGTGCTCATTTAAATGGCACTCGATGGGTGTTTCGCAATAAGATGGATGATAGGGGTATTGTCATTCGGAATAAAGCCCGATTGGTCGTTCAAGGATTTAGTCAAATTGAGGGCTTGGATTATGATGAAGTCTTCGCTCCTGTGGCAAGACTTGAGTCCATTCGGATCTTTCTCTCATTTGCGTCTTACAAAGAGTTTCGCGTTCACCAACTCGATGTCAAGAGCGCATTTTTATATGGGAAAGTGGACACTGATGTCTACGTGAAACAGCCTCATGGCTTTGAAGACCCTGAGCATCCAGAATACGTCTGCAAGTTAAACAAGGCGTTATATGGTCTTCATCAAGCCCCGCAATTATGGTACGAGAGGTTATCTAATCATTTAGTTAAGCATGGATTTGTTCGTGGAAATATCGACAGTACTCTGTTCATTCGCAAAGAACGGACTGGCGATCGAGAGGATATGCTACTTGTACAGGTGTATGTGGACGACATTATTTTTGGCTCTACAAATGAAGAGATGTGCAAGCACTTTGAGGAAATCATGAAATCTGAGTTTGAGATGAGTGCGATGGGGGAGCTCAAATCCTTTTTAGGTGTACAAGTTGAGCAGTCTCCAAAAGGTATTTATATTCATCAGTCAAAGTATGTCAAAGACATGTTGACTCGATACGATCTGCTCAATTGTAAAACCTATGGGACTCCTATCGAGCTTAATCACAATCTCCGACTTGCTGAGGATGAAGAAGATTGCAAAGAAAAGGACTATCGATCAATGATAGGTTCTTTGATGTACTTGACTGCTTCTCGACCGGATATTGTCTTTGCGGTATCCGTATGCTCTCGCTTTCAAGCCAAACCAAAGGTGTCTCATATGAGGGCTGTAAAGCGAATTTTTGGTTATCTCAAACATAGACCCAATCTTGGTCTATGGTATTCAAATGAGAAATCATTCGCTCTGTCTGCTTATTCGGATTCAGATCATGGCGGCTGCAGCATCGACAAGAAGTCAACCACTGGTGGATGTCAATTCCTAGGATCTCGACTAGTTTCGTGGCAGTGTAAAAAACAGACTACAGTTTCTCTCTCCACTGCGGAAGCTGAGTACGTTGCTGCTGCAAGTTGCTGCTCTCAGGTTCTATGGATACAGCATCAATTGCGTGATTACGGGTTACTTCTTTCTATGACTCCTATTCATATAGATAATACTGCTGCTATATCTATCACACGCAATCCCGTACAGCACTCTAAGACTAAACATATTGAACTTAGGTTCCATTTTATACGGGATTGCTATGAAAAACACCTAATTGACCTTGTCCAGAGAGACACCTTAAAGCAGAATGCTGACCTTTTCACTAAAGCCTTTACGCGTACTCGATTTGAAGAACTAATCAACATGATTGGTTTGAGATTCTTTCTTTCTAAAAAGTGATTCGTGACTTGGATTGTTTTTACGGTAATGTTTTTTTTTAAAAAAATAAAAAATAAAAAATGCAACCTACGCAACTACCACTCTTTATTCTTTCTAGTATTAAAGAAATGCAAGGTTGCTACATTTTAAAATCGACGTTGAAGTTGTGTCTGTAAACAACTTGGGATATGATAGTACATTGGGTGACATGCATAAAAATGGAAATTTAAGGTTTATCTTGGATGTGTCAGTAGATTTATCTGACGTATTGAAAACAGTTTTTATAAACATTGTCTTCATCATACGATGTATTAGTAGGCATGGTATGCAAAACTCTTTGAGAAGTCTTAAGAAGCTTAATCATTAACTGTCTATTTCAAGTGGTATAACACCATTAGATGTATGACAAAAGTCTTAAATTCTTACTTATACTAGACATGCTTTCGTGAAAGATGTTTATTTGATATCATTTGGGGGTATATATTGATAGTTTCCTATGTTATACGTAAGTATAGACCTGGCTTCTATTAATATATACTTTAAACTTAAGCAAACACAAGTCAAAGTACTTGCAAAGTCTTTAAAAAATAAGATACCTTACAAGGTCGCCAAAATGGTTTGACCAAGTCTGGTTTTGCTTAAACCTGAATCAAGCTATGTCGCTCTGTTGTACGTAAGTACAGACCTGTCACCGCTGACTTGATTCTTAAAATTGATTTTCTTATATTCTATCTGTAAATGGAAACATGGTCTATGTCTTAAGTTAAGATGTATATCTATGGTGGGAACTACAGTGAAATGCACATCCCAATAATAATAAAATACTTCCTAGATGTGAGTATAACATGTTTAAGTGGATAAACATACTAATAATCGTTTTGAAATAATTTTTATAAAAAGTGCTTTTAGTATGTCAAGTAAATTTAAAGAGGACAAATATACTGATGATCGAAATAACACTTACTGTTCCTAATAAATGCATGTTATTCCGATATGATCCCTAATCAGACTATATCAATTCTGTCACCAAAAAGAATGTGTTAATTTTTCTAGTTATAAATTTACATTCTTATTTTCTCTAAGTTAGTGTAATTTTCGTTATTATCCAAGTTACAGTTACAGTTTTCAAATTTGTGTACCGAAATCACAATGCGAAAAAATCGATGAAATCGCAATTTTTTCACTAAAAGTGAACTGAGCGTCACTTTCATAAGTGACGCTACCAGTGACGCATACGATATTACGTCACTCACTTTAGTGACGCAGTAAGTGTCGGGGTAAGCTTCGCTATAAGTGCCGGGTTGAGTGACGCATACTAGGGTCGGTGTATAAATACCCCTTCCCCACGACACTCAACCTCACCACTTTTCAAATTACTATAGCGTCACTTGCTCTGACACACCGACACTCAAACTGTCTCTACGTCACTTACTTCTGTGCGTTTTTCGTCGATTGATTCGTGCGTTCTGTGGCTTTTCATCGCATTCCAGTCCCATATTCTTGCTCCTCTCGTTCACACGAACCATTTGGTACCTACTTTAACCCTTATACTTCGATATGCATGCTGTACTTTGATTTAGGGTTACGGGTTTGGGTTTAATATTGAAATTGCTCGATTAAACACTTGATTTGTTAATGTTTTATGGTTTTAAAACATCCATAGCATTCGTTTTTACCATGCGCACACCCTGGTAACTTTGATTTCAAAAACCCCCAAATTTGAATTCTGGGTATGAACAGTGACACGATGATCTTCATCGTTGCGTCACTTCGTGCGTCACTTACCTCAAGTGACGCTGTTTAGTAATTTTGAAAGCTTATACCGTCACTTAATAAGTGACGCTTGTTTTTGCGTCACTTCTTAAGTGACTCGTGTAGTGATGCATAAACTTATTTTAACTGTTAACACCGTCACTACTTCTAGTGACGCCTCTTATATGCGTCACTACCTTAAGTGACTGTCTAAGTGACGCCTATGTCAACACGTCACTTACACCGTCACTTCTTAAGTGACTCTTTTAGGATACCGTCACTATGATAACTGTCGCATGTTCTTCACCCGTCACTTCGCAAGTGTCGTATAAATTAAATCACCAAATACAAACGTCACTTACATCAGTGACGCTAGATAGCGTCACTTCTTATAATTTGATTTTAATTACTGTACAATACGACACTCACTAAGTGACGGTAGTGGCCATGCGTCACTTACCATAAGTGACGCCTAAAATCAAAATTCGTTTTCCAACCCTTCTGTGTTCGGCCTAACTCTATAACGCTTTCGGTTATTTTTCTTTGTATTTTAGCTTACAGATGGCTGAGTTACAGAACTATTACCGCCGCACGAACACACGTCACAATATAACGGCGTTCTTGGAGTCAACACACGCCAACTCGGCTCCCTTCCGGCCTATGATCGAGTTTCTACGCAGATCGAGGATTTATTATGCGATTACGGCAACGACTCCTATATATATGAACCAAATAGAGGAATTCTATGATCATGCAGTGATCCGGGTTCAGGGCGATGTTCCCCGGATTGTTTCGACTATGTTTGGGGAGGAAATCGAGATTACCGAGAACTCGATTAGACGGGTTTTACAGTTCAATGATAACTCTACAATGCCCACTATCTTCCCAACTACATTCATCTACGGGGGACTTCAAAGGATGGGTTATCCGGCAAACCAACTTTCCGATTTCAGGAAACAGTACCTCTGCAGGGTATGGAGGTATCTGTGTCATATTGTGATAGTTTGCTTATCTCCGAGAAAGGGAGGTTATGATGCTGCTAGCCACTTGACGCTCTCTCTTATGTTGGCTCTCATCTACAACAAACCGTATAACTTCAGCGGTTATATTTTTGGGAATATGGTTGAGAATATCCGAGTGGGAAAGGATAAATGGCTGCAGTATCCAAGGTTCATGCAGCTATTGTTGAATGATTTGAACCTCGAGATTGCACCGGATCAGTGATCTCTCTTGGTGCCGACACCTATGTTATTGCGAGTCTTCAATGACTGCAAGCTCGCGCCAAAGGGCAAGCAAATTTTGGCAGATCGCGATCTTTTCGGGCACACAGTGAACGAAAACTATGTTGTGCCGCACGATCACGGATTTTTGGATGACGTCGTGCCTCCGGTCAATGAGGATGACTTAGTGGATACCGATATCGCTCACGATTTGGATGAAATTGAGCGTTTTGACCGCGTTGAACCTGATGATGGTGGGCCCACTCCTTCTGATTCTGAGGGTGACGTGCCACCTCAATCAGCTTTAGATGGGATTCAATTAGCTGATCCCCAACGCTTTAAGCGTATTATGCGCCGGATTTCTGCTGGTCGGGTTCATATCCCGAGGAATCCTGGTAAGCGTCCTGCTGGGTCGTCGCCCTCTTACGCCGATTTACCTTTACGTCGACGCCAGCGGACTTCGATTGTTCTTGAGGAGCCAACTCAACAAACTTCTCCTCAGCCTGCAACTGCTTCTATTCAACAGGTTTTAGCTCAACTGGAGCTTTTATCAAAGCGTTTTGATGATCAACAGGCGATCATTGCAGCTCAAGCTTCACAGATCAAAGATTTAGAGATTAAAGCTGCTACAGTGGACTCTCTCCAGCAACAAATAACGACTATGTCTTCTAGGTTGTTAGAATTGGAGTCAGTCACACTTGTTTCGGGGGAGGATAATCCCAGGGAAATAGAAATAAATGTAACTCCTCCCCCTGAACCTGAAAATGTACAACCTTCTTCAACTATGAATGAAAATATCTGTTTAGATTATTTTGTTGAGGTTCAAGGTCAAGCAAGACCAATAGCTGTTGATTATTCATTTGTAGATCTCACATATCTGCAAAACTTGATGAATGATAATAACACGATGCCTGAGGAAGAGGTGATGAATGATCCTGTAGCAGAGGATTACTTTTTTGAGGAAAATGAGGATATTGAAGTTGAGGGGGAGCAATTGCACAGTGATGAATGTTATGATGATGCTCCCATTATAGAATCGGACTCGTCTGAAGATGAATCAGAGAAGGAGACAAACGAGCCATCAACTTCTACAACAAAACCGGATATAGTGCTTAAACCGATTATCGAGGTACCGGTTACGTGTAAATGCTACAAAGTTAGAACTGATTACACGGGATTGATTAAGAGTTGGAAATTTGATGAGAACAACTCAGTGTTTATGATAAAGAGAAGTGACGGCATTCAGTACTTCAATATGAAGTTTTATAAAATAAGTACTTTGCCGAAGTGTGAGCTTCAAAGATTAGCTCAGATACCCTTGATCAACCGATCACGAGATTCAAGAGCAGATTTCTTTCAGGTGATCATTCGTCGTGAGATTAACAGTAAAAAGTACAACTTGATAAAGCCGACATTGGGTATGAGGTACAAGTTTAAGAAGAAGCTAGATCCGGTTACCCGACAACCTATTGTGAAGATGATCTATCCACCAGCAAAGTGTCTACAGAAGATACCTTTGGAGATCATCCCGTTAGATTTTTTGAATAGGTTGGTGTATTGGGAATATGATGATATTACGGGTGAAGCTGTGATAGTTTTTATTCCAAATTCAGAACCAGCTACAGACCCGGAGTCTTCAAATGTAGATACAGAAAATAACGAGAAAACAGCTAGGGATGCTGTTCAGCCTAAGAAGAGGTCGTTATGGGGTCTTAAGAGAAAAATATTTTGCGTTTTTGATCCATTAAGTTTGATCAATCTTTCTGCTCAAGATATGAAAAGGTTACATGAAAACAGAATTGAGTTCAAGACGAAAGATAGAGCTGAAGCGTTAAAATTTCAGAAGATCGTGGATATCTGCGTCGCCAATGGAGTACACGCTGGTGGTGTATTTCCAGCTAGCTGGAAGTGAAGACTCGAAGATTTTTTGAAGACCAAGCTGAAGACACGGGGGAGTTTGTTGATGCATCTTTGAGTGTCTGTCAGTTGGTCTATTGAGTTGTAATAAGTGTCGTTAGTTACTTAATAGAAATATAGCTTTTGTATAGTGCGACACTCGTGTTTTAGTTTAGGCGACACTTGCCTGAGTGACGCATTGCGACACTTGGTTAAGTGACGCATAGCGACACTTAGGTAAGTGACGCATGAAGGCGGCCACATGCGACACTTCCACAAGTGACGCATGTCGGCTGACTTTTTAGTATAAATACAAACCTACGGGTTTTCGGCTAGGGTTGACGAAACCCTAGCACCATTTATCGACTAAACCAACTTGTAATCGTCCCAAACAGTTATACAAGCTAATATAGACGTTTACATTATTGAATTCCTTGTGTTCGGTTTGTGTTTTGTTAGCCATACAAGCAATTGTTTGATTCCGCCTTACGATTGCTGTCAATTGACATCTAGGTCCATGACAAGGGGCACTCTCAACTACCTTGGATTTATGGGACTTTTTGTGGAGTTTCCCTTTGTGGCATGCAATACAGTCATCATTTAGAGCAAATGACTGTTTTGGAACTCCATTTACCAAATCATTATTTATAAGGAAATTCATTTTGCGAAAATGAATATGTCCCATCCGTCGATGCTAAAGTTGTGATTCCTTTTCTGAAGCCTTTGACAGGAGACAAGTGTATTCATCTCTAGTCTCCACAGTTCGCATGTTCATCACATAGGAATCGTTTCTCCGTGGCACCTGCATAAGCACCCATTCTTCAGGAATAACGAAACCCGGCTTCAAGATCACACATTCTGTTTTTGCGAATGCTGTGGTATAATCCTTATCACAGACTTGTGAAACACTCAGCAAGTTGTGAGTGAGTTGAGCCACATAGTTCACATTCTCAAAGATAACTCTCCCATTAGTTAGTGTTCCCTTTCCAGTAATCGTTCCTCCAGTATCTCCAGCAAAGGCAACATGTCCTCCGGCGTGTGGTTTAGTATCCGTCAGAAGAGACATATCGCCAGTCATGTGTCGCGAGCAGCCGCTATCCATTAACCATTCACTATCTTTAACATGTTCTGACTGCTGCAACACATAAAAGTAAGGAGATTAGTGAGAAACGATGACCCAAGCCTTTACAAACTTAGGTCTACCAAGGTCATCAACAATAATCACATCAGACAGAATTTTATTTTTTAGTGAATCAGAATTTTCATCTAATGTGTTATTGTTGATGACGGAAGAGTCACTAGCAGACTCCTTTCTTTTTCAAACTTTAGATTGTTCGGAAGTTAGTTTGGGAGCAATGTCAGGCTTTTGTTTTGGCAAAGTTTTTTGCCCAACATTACTTTGCTTTTCAACAGGCTTGGGAGAGTTGGCATAACGCCTAGGTGGTGAAAATGAATTTCTATAAAAAGAAGTTCTAGGCATATCTCTCCCATAGCGCTGATGAGAAAGCTTGGGACAATCATGAATTAAATGTCCATGTTTCTTGCAGTAGAAACAAGAACGATTCTCAACAATCTGTTGAGGCTGAGGATTTACCAGAGTAGATGGTGAGACAGTTTTAGAACAAGCACAGTGTGTGCAAGTTTGAGAAGGTGCTTGCCTCGGTTGATTGGTTGAGGGTGAAGGTTTTTTTACATGAAACTTTTTCATTGTTCACATTTAAGTTATTTTTCAAAATCTTTACAGGTGTCTGTAAAGTTTGCGTTTTCTCATTTAAAACCCTTTTCTTGCCCTTACCATTTTGTACTTTAAGGACAGCTTCATTCGTCAAAATCACCTTTTCTGTTTTGACCTCAACCTTTTCAACCTTAGGATACTCCTCATCGGTAATATCCTCAATATCAACTATCTCCTCAACACTAACTGGAGATACAGTCTCAGACTTAACAAACTTAGGTGAAGGATACTCTTGCCGCTTGGTTTTCTCCTTTGCCTGTTTGTTTTGCTTAGTTACCTTTGACTTGATACCATATAATAATGGATAGTCAACATGAATCTCTTCAGTGCCTTCCTTAAGAGGCATAGGACAATATTCTGTGGGAGGCGGGACTTCAGTATAGCCTAGTCCTACCTTGGTTTTGTTATCTCTCCTCTGCTTATTAAGGATTTCATTAAAGGCAACTGTAGAGGAAAAGGAACCTAGAATCTTGTTCTTATAGTTATCATACTCAACTTTTAAATCAGAGAGTTCCTTATTCAACAATTCTATTTCAGCAAGATAGCTGTTAATAGCATCTTGTTGACTAAAGACCTTTGATTTGTACTTTTGAGTGTCTTGTTTATAAGCCTCAATCTTCTTATCATAAAGTTGTTCATTAGCTTTTAAGTACTTATTGGACTCATTAAGTTTTGCAATCTTTTTTCTTAATTCTACGTTTTCTTCTTGAAAGCACTTTAAAGATTCAATTAACTTAATGGATGAAATATAGTTCAAAGGCTCATCAGGTTCATTGCGTACCTCATTAGTAATGTGAGCCATAAGACACTGTTGGTACTTGTCAGCAAACATGCTCCAGTCCGTGTTTGTAGGCTCGAAGACAACTAAAGCATTAGTTGTCGCTTGTTTCATTTCATCCTTCTCTTGAGCTTTAGGAGCATCAGGCTTCGTAGAACCCGATGGAGGAACTTTGGGTTTCTCACATTCCCTTGCGAAATGTCCCAAATTTAGACAGTTATAGCAGCGAACCTTGCTCTTGTCAAAACCAAAGCTGGTTTTGCCATTTCCTTCCAAACTCTTGTGTCCAGTCCTTTGCAAGAATTTTTGAACTCTTCTTGAGATCATGGAAATATTCCAGTTTAAATCCATTTGCTCAAGATCATCATCATCCAGTTGAGCATAGTCTTCTTTAGCAAGTTCAAGTGTAGAATTTGGTTGCGAAACCAAATCCTTGTAGGAGCTAACAAAAGCTGTATAGATAGCAGCTTGTTCTTCAATAGCTGGGGAAATCATAACTTGCTGTTGTGAACCTAGTGAAGGTCCAGAAGCATAGACTGGATGGTGAGTACCAATAGACTGCAATGGAGAACTAGTATCAGAAATAAAGGCCATTCCACCATATGTCTTCCCGGTGTTTACCTTTCCTCCATATAATGTCGGGTCTTGAACAAAACCACCCGATTTACACTCCTTTTTCTTCAACTCCATTGCATGAGCCTGAAGAACGCCAATTAACTCATCCAGATTCATTCTTGCTAACTCTTGGTTCTCCTTTAGAAATTGTACTTTTACGTCCCAAGTACTAGGCAGAACATCCAACAGCTTCTTATTCACCTCAATCTGAGGGAAATTGTAACCTCCCTCGGTTAACTCACTAACTAACTGTGAGTACCTTGTGAATAATCCAGATGCCGTTTCATTAGGAAGAATATCAAATAGATCATACTGTTTCTTGATTAGTTCTAGTTTAGCCTCCTTATACTTCTCATTTCCTCCACATCTTGTTTCAATAGCCTTCTAAAGATCGTATGTGATGTCATGAGTTTTGAAAAGTCATAAGACATCTTTAGTTAGGCACATACAGATAGTAGAATGAGCCTTTCTCTCGATGTCATACTCCTTTTTCTCTTTAGGAGTCATAGCTTTATATGTCTTGGTCGGAGGAATACCACGATAGTCTCCTTCAGCTACTGGAGCCTCATATCTTTCTCTAAGTGGACCCCAGAGTTCGGGACAATGGAAATCTACATATTGTTCGAATCGGTCATGCCAGTATGCATAATCCATATCCGCAGTAAACAAAGGAGGTTTACTGTTAGAACCAACATCGTGATTTTGTTTGATCATTTCTCTGATTCCCCTAATATCTTCTTTATCAGCAACAGCCATTAAAGAAAATCCTGAAAAATAACTCAAAAACAAGAACTAGAAAACTTATTAGTACCAAAGGCGTCACTTGGTAAGTGACGCACTGAAGTGTCGCAAGGACTAGCGACACTCAATAAGTGTCGCTATCGAGTGACGTATAAAGTGACTGATGACACTAGAAGCAAGTTTTCCTCAATCAAGCAAGTGACGCACCCAAGTGTTGTACTTGAGTGACGCAGTAAATCAAACAGGTGTCACTAGTGGAAGTAATGCGTAACAAACAAGTGACATGCTGAAGTGACGCACGTGAGTGACGCTAGATTAAAGTAGACGACACTAGAGGTAAGTGTCATATTAATCACAAATGATGCTCTTAGTGACACAAAAAGTGACACACCAGAGTGTCGGTAAAACCCTAATTGGAACTTACAGAGTGTCGCACGAAGTGTCGCTATATATTGACGCAACGAGTGACGCAAAAATGGCTGTGATGTCCGAAAAACCCTAAAATTCGAATTTTTCATAGAGGTAACGAAAATTCTTCAAACCCTATCGAACGAAACCTGTAAATGTTGATGAAAATCGTCTGAATAGCACCAAATTGATCCAAAAATCCTTGAATCTTCTTGTGTTTCTTCATGAACAAAACCGAAAACTCTCTAATTCAAGATCAAAACTTCAATCAATCATCCAAAGGCTTTGATACCAGTTATGAGTGCCCCGTAAGATGGATCACAGATGATAGAAGTAATCGATTACAAGACAGAAACAAGTAACCAATGTAAACAAACACATTATCAAACCGAAAACGAATAATCAAAGTATATTAGCTTGATATTATGAACTATAAACGTTTGAGAATGATTACAGAGAGTTTAGTCGACAAATGGTGCTAGGGTTTCGTCAACCCTAGCTAGAAACCCGTAGGTTTGCTTATATACTAACACAAATCGGCAGACATGCGTCACTTGGCTAGTGTCGCATGTGGCCGCCTTCATGCGTCACTTACCTAAGTGTCGCTATGCGTCACTAAGGCAAGTGTCGCCTACTACTAAACTTAAGTGTCGCTAAGTGCAAAAATGACTTTTCTATTACAATTAACAAACGACACTTACAACTCAATAGACCAACTGACTGACACACTAAATGTACCAACAATTATTGTTGTTTTGTTAATGATATGTGTATTGATATAAATGACGTGAATATGTTTTACTTGCTAAAGATTAACTTTGATGTTTGCGACCATTGTTATAGTTGAAATACTTGTGATGTCTAAGTTGTGCATTAGCTAAATTATGTAATGCTTAGTTGTTTGATATCATGTACTTAATTTAAGTTATACGAATTATAAAGTGAGTTACTAATTTACATTCTAGATCAACCGAAGACTCAAATAGATTTGGTTACAACGGGTAAACGTAGTACTACTGCTTTGATAGACTGTTTAATCTGCCATGACGATTATGGCTTATGTGATTATTTGGCCATTGGGTATTATATGATTTATTCGGAGGTCAACATTGATTGGGCTTGTTGCTTTAATGGTGACCATAGGGGATCTTTGTACATGTGTTGTGCTATGGATCTAACGTTATGTGAGGATTATAACAAGCTATTGGTAAACCCCTGTATAGGTCTGCAGATGGTTTGAAAAGTGTTCTCGGAGGACCACCGTGGCATGAGGGTCCTCGGGAACCACCAATCCTCTTGGTGTTAAATTGTTTACGATTATTTGCTGTAAACAAATTTGTTATGCTAAGTTAGACTGTTAATTATGCATTCTCTCACTTAGCTCCGTGCTAATCCCACCATCCTACTTCTTGCAGGTTATGATTTTGATATAGGCTGGGCAAGAAACGTCGACTTGGATGGGATGTTTGACAGACGTATACTCTGATATTGTTTTGATAACTTACGTAATTGGAATTATATAACACCTAGCTCGATACATTATGTTTTGGAATATTATGACTTATATATACTATGTATTGTATATTAACAATGTTTGTTTGACCAACACTTCCGATGTTTTACTTTAAAAAAAATAAAATGGTTCTATATTGTGGGGTGTTATAAAATAAATAGTTATTTTGACCATCAATAAAATTCATATTCTCCTATTAGTTTGCTAAATATATCTTATTGGTCATATTGCTTTAACCAAATAATTAAAAGTTACTAATACATAAGTTATAAATTTATTTGAAAATCAAATTATTAAAAGTAATAAAGAATGCATATAAGTTTTAAATTTCAATTAAATAGTTAAAGTTGGAACTAGATTGTTAATTAATCCGTATACTTAAGAGGTAATAAAGGTTATATAAATGATGTCATAAATGCAAGAAAAACTACTAAATGAATGTAAGTTAAAAAAAAAAAAAAAAAGCAGTAAATTATATGAATTAGGCAAACGAACAATGGACAAAGAAATTGATGAATTGGTGTCACAAGATTAACAAAAAAAAAGAAACAAAAAAGTGTTTCTATAACAAACACATCATACATAACTCGCTCATATAACTCAAAATAATTGCAAAGCAATTGTATTGATAGTTTATTATATTATTGTTGTGTATTGTAACAAAATTAAAGTTGGTTTTCGCTTAAGATTCCAGAAAAATAATCTAATAAAAAGTAGAATCAATTACTTGACTCACTATGTTTATCACTTAGAAACCTAATCGAATTCGATGAGTCAATTTAACGATTAGTCATGTTGCCAAGTTGATAAAATTACATAATATCTAAAGTTTTATAAGTATTATTAAAATCGAGCGACGAAAATAAGTATTACTTTCGAACTTTTAAAAATGCGTCTATTTGGAACCTTGTAAGTATTACTTCCGAGCATATAAAAATGCCTATATTCACAACCCTGCCGTAACGCGCAGGTGAAAAAAATTCGTTGGGTACACTTGCGATTGATTAATCGGCATCATAGTTTTATGTTGTATGATTAAACATTTGTTTTTATAAGCGTAAACTACCATATATTCCGAAATATTATATCATTAAATCAAAGAGCATTTGGGTTGATGGTACAAGATAAATTCAACAATCAAAATATTATAGGTTTAGATGTCTCTTGACTCTTGAGACATCGAATACTATCCTATAGATCAATCTAGTAATGATGAAATTAAATTTCGATTCAATATAACGTCGGTTAAAAGTCTTATAATAATTACTCCCCTATCCCAATTTTATATTACAATATGTCCCAATTTTTTGAAATGAATTCATTTTAATGGATCGAATTTGATCCGATCCAAATCCTACCCATCCAAACAAACATCCTTAATTCTTGACATGGCTCTCATTCATCTATCTTCTTTTCACCTGAAAATGTTGGATTAGGGGAAGACTTTCCTTCTTTGTTGACTTCAACTGTATCGTAGATTTTTTCAAGTGATTTTTTTCAAATTTTGTTTTTTCGAAACTTATTCTCTAAAGTGGTCACCCGGTCACAATACATGTATAAACATATACGGTTGTTTTATATTAATTCTTCACGAAAAAAAAACTTATAAAAATGTTGTCGAAATTCAAAATTGATTACCGTTTCGATCATATTTGAAAATATTTAAAACTTATACACATACAAGTCTAGCAACTATAAACCATCTATATTTAAATCTAACAGGACAGATCGTTTCTCTAGTATCGAGCTTTGGGGTTAGGTACTTAGGTTTATAGATGCTCAAATGTTGAATAAGGATAAAATACTAAGATGATGGGGTTACATGATTTAGCTCGGTTTTTGTGTAAATTCAAAAAAAAAAAAATAATAATAATAATAAAAAAATCCTTGTAATAGAATATTGAGTTGTTAGTGAAGAAGAAAACAAAAATAGTACTCGTAGATTATTTCCTTTAAACGCATCTCCATGCGTTAAAATTATTTTGACATAACTCAATTATTTTGACTAAGTAGTGTATTTTGAAAGTGTATTGTCCGTCAATATATTTTATAGTTTTTGTGTAATAAGTGTGTATCACAAAAATAAGTCTGTGTATCTTATTAACTTTTGTGTAATTATGTCAACGATTTTGTAATTAATTAAATGTGTATATCACATAAATAAGTTGTATTCTGTTATTGGGTTGTTCGTCAATATATTTTATAGTTTTTGTGTAATAAGTGTCTATATCACAAATAAATTTGTGTATCTTATTACTAATTTTACGATATTATGTTAATAATATATAATTAATTAAGTGTGTGTATCACAAAATATTTTTGTGCATCTTATTATTAAGTTGTGCATTGATGTACTAAAGTTGCGAACTTACGTAACTATAAAATATACAGACAAAATTATAAAATATAAAATGTACATTATGTGATTTTTTAATTTTTAATTTCAAAGTTAATGACGAATAAGATTTTTCAATAAATTAAAGGGATCTATTAAATATATCAATTATTTTAATTTTTTATTTTAAACATAATGATTACTATATTTTTTCTGTACTTTCCCCATTATTTTTTATTAACATTATGTACTTTTTTCATATTTTTTAATAAATAAATGGTATGAAAATTGAATTTAAATGGTATGGTTAAAGATTCACAAATTAAATGATGCTTATATATATATATATATATATATATATATATATATATATATATATTTTATTTTAAAGAAAATGTTATACGTAGTCTTTAGGGCTATGAATAAAAAATTCAAACACTCATTAAATGTTTATACCTTAATAATAATCATCCACCTCTTGAATATAACTTCTCTCAACTATCTTAATTGATCATCTTTTAAAGTATAAATTAACTCTTAATTTACAAATATCAAAATCCTTATTTTAAAAGAAGATTAATACTAAAGTAAGTGGAGGTGGGACGGCGCGTGGGAGGAGGACCGACAGCGCAAATGGTGCTAAAATGTCACTATAATTTTTTGCCTTCAGAATTTCACAATATTACGAAATTGCCATCCTATACGGACGGTTTAGATTAGTTTGTACGGTTCCCAACGTAATATCCTTTTCTAGGATAACCCCTCTCATATTATATATATATATTATGTCGCTGGTTTCTCGTATATCATACCTGCTTCTCCTTCATTTCTAACTCATTTGATTGTTTTTGTTCTTCTTACTTTTCACTTGATAAACATAATCATGTCATCTACTATTACTCCTACAATTACAGAGTTCGCACACTTACAAATTCCACTTGCAGGAATATCACAGGCCACCAACAACTTTGCTGATAAAAAATATCATCGGGAGAGGTGATTTTGGGAACGTTTACAAGGGTAAACTCATGCGTGACGGGAAGTTAATAAAAATTTCGGCGCGGAGGTTGGATCGAATGGGTAGGCTAGGAGACGTTGAGTTTTGGACCGAGATCTTAGTGCTTTCTAGTCACCGGGATAAAGGAGTATAGATTGTTAATTAATTCATACTTAAGAAGTAACAAAGATTACTTAAAAGGATGTCATAAATACAAGAAAAACAACTAAATATATGTAAGGTTATATTTTATGAATCATTTAGGCGAAAGATGGATAAAGAAATTGATGAATTGGTGTTACAAGATTTTAAAAAACGCTACTCTGACGAACACATCATACATAACTCACTCACAGAACTCAAAACAATTGCAAATCAGTTATATTGATAGTTTATTATATATTGTTATGTATTGTAACAAAATTTGAGTTGGTTTCGCTTAATTTTTGAAAAAAACAGTATATCTAACCAAAAGTAGAATCAATGACTTGAGTAAATATATTTGTCACATAAAAATCTAAATGATCCGAATTTGATAAGTCACTTCTAACAATTAATCATGTTGTCCAATTGACAATAATTACATGATTTTTAAACTTTTTTAAGTATTATTAAAATGAGTTTAGTATCTGAAAATGCATCAAATTTGGACGTGATTTTAATTGTGTGTATTCAACTAATTTTTTTCCTATTATGTGTACCTAACTTTCAAAAAGTGTATTTTTGATACATTTTGTAGTACGTTTGATGACGTGTCAAGCTCTGCGGATGTCAAGTGGCACGGTGATGAAATAACACATCAATAGAATGCATCAAAAATACACTTTTTGAAAGTTTGGTACAAACAATAGAAGGAAAAAAATTAGTTGAGCACACACAATTAAAATCACGTCCAAGTTTGACATTATAGAACCCTAAAAATGTGTCTACTTCCTATTGTGTGTATCTAAAAATGTGTATTTATAAAACTCTGACGTAACGTGCGGGTGAAAAAAACTGATCGAATATTTTCTTATAGATCTGGTTGTAATGACGCTTTGATATTATAAATCAAATAATATTACTCGATAGTGCTGTATCGTGGTTACAGTAACATGCCAACCGCTAACAATATTTTAATTTGAGAAAGTCATGTAACAAAGAGATGGGCGTTACTACTCGCATAAATATTAAATCCTATCCTATATATATGATAGCTGGTTTCTCCGTATATCATACCTACTCCTTCATTTCTAACTCATTCATTGTTTTTGAACTTCTTACTTTTCACTTGATAAACATAATCATGACCTCTACTACTACTACTACAGTTACAGAGTTCGCTCACTTAAAAATTCCACTTGCAGAAATATCAGAGGCCACCAACAACTTTGCTGAAAAAAATATCATCGGGAGAGGTGATTTTGGGAACGTTTACAAGGGTAAACTCAAGCGTGATGGGAAGTTGATAAAATTTTCGGCGCGGAGGTTGGATCGGAAGGGTGGGCTAGGAGACGCTGAGTTTTGGACAGAGATCTCAGTGCTTTCAAGTCACCGGGATACGAAAGGTATAGTTGGTATAATTGGGTTTTGCAATGAGAAAGGTGAGAGAATCATCGTAAATGAGCATTATGCCAAGGGAAGTCTCTTGGCGTATCTAAGCAACCCAATCCTCACATGGGAAGACAGAATTATGTTATCTCAAGAAATTGCGCATGCAATACTCTACATTCATGATGTTGAGGGTCAGAGTTATCAAATTATACATCGTAACATTAGCAGCTCCACAATTTTATTAGATGATAATTGGAGACCAAGGTTATCGGGCTTTGAATTTTCCATCAAACGATCAGCAGATCGAAGGGACCAAGTTCACCATTGTGACGCTTTAGGGACAAAAGGTTACATCGACCCAGCAATCGAAAAGAGTGGAGGTTTGACGGTAAAGTCGGATATCTATTCATTGGGTGTAGTTCTATTTGAGATTATGTGCGGGTGGAAAGCAAACGAAGATAATGAGTTGCTAGCTCCATTGGTCAAATTTCATTTTGAAAAAGGAACTCTTCTAGATATAGTCCATCCTAACCTGCGAAATCAAATAAAGAACCCCGAATCATTCAAAATGTTATCTGAAATAGCATATCATTGCTTGGAAGAGGATCCATCAATTCGCCCAAGTCTCGCAAGGATTAGGTCGACACATATGTCGGCATACAGAATAGAGATGAACTGGAGAAGTTCGGTAAGAGGATCCCTCTCATTTTGGTTTTTAATTTTTTCCTTTCGATCATCAAATCTGCCATGACAAAATTAAATGTCCACTACGACTCTACGAGTATATAAATTGAACATGGTTTTAGACATATGCAATCAATTCAATATCTTTTATACAGTAACAGTAAAATGTCAATTTTAGGGAACTTAATATCTTATTAATCTTACTTAATTACGTTGACATTTTATAATAAAAACAGAAATATTTAAATATATTTTCGACGTAACAGGCAGTAAACTCCATGAATGGTCGGTATAACTTTATACTTGTTGTCCCTAGCTACCTAGTCTATTTATGGCACTAGTTCATATAAAACTCGAGGAATACTAGCCCAATGCGGCGGGAGATAATATATGTTTCAATAACATATCATAGTTCATTTACCACTTAAGTTGTTTTGTGCACGCACAAAGTTCGCTAAATAGTAGTTCTATAATTTTAGGAAATTAACATGTTGAATTAAAAAGATGAAATATAATAATTTAAGAGACCTAATCTGCATCAAGATATATTAAAAGTGAAAAGTAAAGACATTTTTAAAGAATTTATAAGTCAAATTATTAGATTTATAGCATTCTCTGTATTATAAGTTAACATTTTTATGTATAAACGATTAAAATATATTATGTCATTACTTTTGTTGAGTATAAATTATATATATTTTAGTCCGTTTTAATTTAAGGGTAATGATAAAAAAATTTCATTTTACATAAATCTGAAAGGTCTAAATATAAGAAAACTTAAATAATTATAAATGTAGTTATTAAATAAAACATTAAACAATCACTTTGCTCAAGACTAAACATTAAACAATCACTTTGAAAGGTCTAAATATAGGAAAACTTAAATAATTATAAATGTAGTTATTATACGGAGTATAAAACATTAAACAATCCCTTTTACCTCTCTTTGCCCAAGATCACCTAAAACATTAAACACTTAAAAGAGTAAGCACTAATGCTTAGTGAGCATATAGACAATTAATCAAGTAATCCACAACATTATACAACAATCACTATAAATACACAATTAACAACATATAATCTTACACAAATAACTACCAGAACAATATGTAGAGACCAAATACTTTGCGGATCCACGACCAATAGAAACAAATACACTTGGCACCATATCACGTTGATATGCACACCAAGATCAACAATACTATGCTAGCAAAGCTAGCTAATCTCTACAATATTGTCCATTCCACATAATTCAATCATAATAATCCACCACTAGAGCAAGTTAAGATACAAGTAAACTACCACATAATTGTGCAAACCTCTTGCTTTTAGCAATCGGGTACTACACAATCATCCACATAATTTAACAACAATGATCCTTAATTAGAATAAATGAATTACAATCAACTAGCACATGATTGTGCAAACCTCTTGCTTGAAAGCAATCCGGTAATACACAATTATTACTTAATTAATCCCTATAATACTCACATTCACCTTCTATTGGTGATTTACTAGATATGGCCAATGATGATATTTTCAACTCTTTAACACCTAACATATAACTCATAATCACACACAACTTTTTTAGAACTTACTAATCATCTTAATTAAACATCTATCAACACTAATCCTCCCCACTTAGAATTATTCTTGATCTATTTTTAACCAACTAACCAACCACAATTTCTTTGATCATAATCACATTACTAATGTTTCTACTTCGTTTATTATCTAAACATCGTATTATTAATACTATATGAACACTATTAATAATATCATTAGTTGATTACATCAACCTACACAATTTTTAGCTAACCTTACAAATTATTCAAGAACATAATTGATAATTTCTTATCACTTTTAACTTGTAATACATTTACTAACCATCATAGCAACACTAACTAACAGTAATTTCATCAATTAAAAACCCTAATTTCATATTAATTTAACTAATTTCTCTAAACCCATGAAAATCCAAAAACCTAGGTTAAAACATGGAAGAAACTTTCTTACAATTGATTAGGAGAATGAAAGAGATGATGATTAGAAGATTAATAGCTTGATTCAAGGGTTTAATTTGATGATTTGAGGGTGATGATCATAAGCTCCCACTTTTTTGACTCTTCACAAATTAAAACTCTGAAATTTTTTAGAAGTGAAATGGAATGAGATTAGAACTGTATATGTGTATGCATATTAAATGTCATTCCATTTAGTTCGTACAGTCTGAAATTGAGAAACCATCTACATTTTCTACTATATTAAATCACTTATATTATAATACTTCAAAATACTTATATACTCGCGCACTAAAATAATACCTCAAAATTTGGAATGTTATATTCATGTTATAAATAATAGTAAAAATTGAGTATCAAGTAATACATTCTGATAAAAAGAATTTACCCCTTGACTTCATGTTATAAATGATCGTAAAAAATTCATGTGTTTACCCTTTGAATTCATGTTATAAATGATGGTAAAAATTGATTATCAAGTAATAAATATTGATAAAAAGAATTTACCCCTTGACTTCATTTATAAATGATTGTAAAAAACATAATTACCTTCATTTTTATGTAATAACTTTATACATATATATATATATATATATATATATATACCCCTTAACTGGCTTAGGGCTAGTTATCCCCGCGAACGCTAACCCAGACGCTTATTGCACGTTTTTAAGTTCATATATAAATGTTGGTTTGAGTTTCAAGTAATTAATGTTGATAATAAAAATTTACCTTTGAATTCATATTATAAATGATGGTAAAAATTGAGTATCAAGTAATAAATGTTGATAAGAAGAATTTACCCCTTGATTTTATGTTATAAATGATCGTAAAAAAAATATAATTACCTTCATTTTTATGTAATAATAACTTTTATATATATATATATATATATATATATATATATATATATTTACCACTTGAGTTCATATAAATGTTGGTAAAAAGTGTAATTACATTTTGAGTCGATGTTATAAATATGTCGGTAATAAGATAATTATATCATAACTGTATCTTTTACTATCATTTGTTAAAAATTAATCAGAAAATAATTTATATGGACTTTCTATCATCATTATTATTATAATAACATAAACTATTACATGTAACTGACACTGACACAAACGCAAAAAATACAAAACTAAAAAATAACAATCCAAATTAATATAACCATTATTCCCAAATTGATTATATCATTATTGATTACTAGAATTTTTATTTGTTACTATCGCATAACGCAGGTCTCGGACTAGCATAAAAATAATGAGTAGTTAGCATAGCTTAGGAATTAAGTAACTTAGATATTTCAAATAATTAGATTATCTACTTTTTCTAATTTATTGCATCTATATAAATTTATTTTCATACAAGATAAATTTATCATAATTTAATTATCAAAGTATAAAATATTTACATATCTTTTTACGTATATATGTGTTAGGTTCCGCTGATATATGACTGTTATCTTTACTTCCTAGGAGTAAAAAAGAAACTCAATTATAATGAAAGGAAAATCACATAGCTATTTCAATTGAACTCATGTTGAAGCCAAAATTAATACAGTTAAAATGATTATAATGTTATAATATATTTGTGCAGTTTAAAGTAAAACAAACGCACCTATTAACTTAATTTGACACAAATCTTCAACTTATAGTATCTTTCATTTCATTTTACATAACATAATCCATCCAATATTAAGTTTCACAATAAATGTAGTATGAGATATATAATTTCTAGAGTTCAATATTACTTAAAGTCATCACAAATTTTAAAATATAATTTTAAAGAACAAAAATAAAGCTATTATGTTAGCTATAAAGTTAAGTTTTGATAATTATTGTTGGCATAAATATAGTTACAAACGATTAATTTGCTTTTCTAAACTTAAAATCTTAAAAAGCTGTTAAAAGAGAAATACTAATAGACCAACTTGAATAGATCCATTTTGACCTATCATCTATAAACATAGTTTTAAATTAAATAGTTCTAAATGTATATAATATAATCAAAACTAAAACGAATGGCTATCTGATGAGACTTTTGTTATCCAAACCACACAAGATGTACATATCTTTTAAGATTACAACTAGATAGAGTAATAGAGTAGAGTTTTATTATTACACTTTTATTAGAATGTCGAATGTCATATAATGTTTATGTCAATGCACAAGATATAAAAAAATAAATGAGAAAACAAGATTCTACACATATTTATATAATTATCTTAAGTACTTATTCACAATATAACTCTAGCTTCTAACTAAAACGAATAAGTAAACTTCAAGACCTGTGCATCGCACGGGCCTAGATTCCTAGTTACTAATATAATATCAGTTATATTATATTAATTATTATAATTGCTATTACTATTACAACTCCATAATAATAGACAAACAAAATAAAACTAAAAATATCTAATATGATAAAACTTATAATATTTACAATGAACAAACATAATAAATAAAATATTTAGGGTTCATGGTACGGATTGCCAACGTACTTTACTTTTTGTCTCAATATCACCAATGAACCGGTTTTATTACCAATGTCAGCAACAAACTTTTACTTTTTGTCCTAATATCACCAAAGAACTTATTTTATTATCAATATCGACAACGAACATGTTAAAAATGTTTCAAGGTCACCAAAATACTTTTTTATCAACGGGTTACGTTTTGAATTTGCTAATGTGGTGTTACCATGTTATTTCATTTTTATGACCAAGCTTCCATATAAGTTAGAACATATTTACAATGAACGGAGAAAATGTTTAATATAATAAAACTTAGAACACGTATTTTGGTGACATATTTACAATGAACGGAGAAAATGTTTATTTAATACAATCAAACTCTTTAATTAGTCATTCACAACTAACAGAACACGTATTCGTTTTAATTACATAAACCTTATGCATAGACGGGTTCAAAAGTCTATATATTATATTAATAAAAGAAAAATTGTACATAAAACAATCAAACTGAATTTCGCATTCATTTTGCATTAGCCGTGTTTACACACTCGTTTAAGTTTTGCTACCCAAAAATTAAAAACTATTAACCTATCAAATATTTAATATATTCGACGAGATATAACTACAAGGGTAATATACGTAGTTATTACTATTATAATTTTGTAATGCTAAATGAAAATTGCATTAGCCATGTTTACGCACGAGTTTTAAAACTGTGATACCCAAAAACTGAAAATTATTAACCAATCAAATGTTTGATATATTTGATAAAATATAACAACAAGGTAACACACTTGGTTATTACTATGAGACGGTTATAAAATCTATATTAATAAAAGAAATTACATTAACCTTATACATAGAAAGGTTTATAATCCCATATTAATAAAAGAAAAATTATATATAGCACAATAAAACTGGATTTTGTATTCGTTTTACATTTCTTGTGTTTAGACAAGGGTTTTTTAACTAGTAAAATAATAAGTAAAACATGAATCTATCCAAAAAATTACTATATATAATATTTTTACAAGCACTGCATATAAACTGTGATGAGCATTACCAATTTCTTTTTTAATATTTAAAATAATAAATTATTTATTATACGAGTGCTCCATAAAAACTGTGATGAGCATTAGGAATAGCTAAATTGTGTCCATTATGAAAATAGTTAATTATATGTTATGTACCTATATATATAATAATTTTAATCTTAAATCCTTATAAAGCATTTAACCATTTGACTTCAATGGTTACAAATTAGAACATCAGAAATTACTTTTACACCTCTCTCACTAATTAGTAAGTACTTAGATATAGTAATTAAAAAGATCGAATCAATTTACTTATTGTAATTTATACACCATACCCTCACATTCATATCATATAGTATATGTTTAATTATAATCATGATTGAACTAAAATTAATCATATAATAATTTTTATAGACTTTCTATCATCATTGTTATCTTTTATTATTATAATAACATAAACTATAAAAAAGAAAATAATAAAAATAAATAAAAAATAAAAAATTATAATAGTAATAATAATAATAATTATTATAATAAATAACATTGTAAGTTAATACAACCGTTGTCCCTAAACCGATTATCATTATCAATCACTACATTTTTATTTGTTACCGCTGCATAGCGTGAGTGTCCGACTATTTTCTTATTATATATATATATATATATATATATATATATATATATATATATATATATATTACTTTACCATTATGTGATACTACTTATATAAAAGATTATTCTTGAATAAAATAAAAAGTATTAAGGTAAATGAAAAGTTTAAAATACATTGTATAATTATGTGTTTTAATTAATTTAAAAGGATTTAGTTAAAAGATTTAATGCAACATATTTAACGCATTATTTTTAGTGCAAACGTATCCCATCAAGATTTCATTTTACACTAAAATAATACTCCCTCCGTCCCAAATCTATTGTCCCCCTGTTGACTTTGGAGTCTTTCTCTTCCAACTTTGACCTTCAATATTTTTCTTTGTGTTATATAATACTTGATGCAAATTATACCAATGAAAATACATTCAAAATCCAATCAATTCATATATTTTGCATCAAATATTATATAACACAAACAAAAATATTGAAGGTCAAAGTTGGAAGAGAAAGACTCCAAAGTCAACAAGGGGACAATAGATTTGGGACGGAGGGAGTATAATATACCACACTATTTTAGTGCATACAATGAAGATGTCCTAACGCATTTGTTTCATCACTAGTAGCTAACATTTATCAATACAAATAAGGGAATAATAATAATAATAATAATAATAATAATAATAATAATAATAATAATTGATACTAAAAAATTGTAAACATCGTTGATGAATTTTTTTGTAGGTTAAATATTAATTGATTAAAGTTAGATAATAAAACTTGTTAACATTCACAATGATTGAATGTTAGCAAAATGAATATAAAGTTGACAAATGTTATCAATAACGTGTATTGGACTAATATTTCAATGATAAAATTTAAGTGATAAACTCATCGGCATTAACCTACGAACTATTGCACATGCCTCACTTTGAAAGGGCGTCCAAATTAAGAAATCCATTTATATATTGGTCCATTTAAGCCTAATAATTCTCATTGTATTCAACTTTTTGAGTTTGACTTCTTTTGTCTAAAATATGAAAATCACTTATTATATTTAGAGTTGATTTTGCCTTCTGAATCTGAATCATTTAAGACTGTTTGTTTTGTCAAGCTGAATCTGAAAATCACTTATTATTATATTCCAAATAATAGTCTAGTCGTAAAAAATTTATGCAAAATAAACTTATTTAGCTTCCTTAAATGACTAGCAAAAAAATCATCAATTACTCCATAAAACTTGAAAATATTATTTTATGCAAAATATTTTTACCTAAGTACAAAAAAAAGGAAAAAATTAATAAATATTATTTGAGTTTGCTGTACTTTTTTTTAGGTATTCTTTTCCTTCTTTTTTTTCTCAGTGAACGCGATTACATGTTTACGTAAAAAGAACGAAAAAATGATTCTTCGTTCTTGCTTTGGAACGGGGTTTTACCACTACACTAGTAGTATTATATTTACTCAAATTCTGCGTTCTATTTAAACTTCAAAGAGTCAATTTCGGTGCATTTATTGAGTATGAGAGATAAAGTTTTACTAAACTATTATACCTAAATATATACATATATAACAATAAGGTTTTAAATGAGCACATCAATTTTAAGTGAGAATAGGAAAATCAATTTTAACATTTCATTTTCATTAAATACCTATTTTTTCCATATTTTTGAAACTTAAATATCTCACAAACGACAAGTCAAAAAATCATGAAAATTGCACAATAAAATACAGCGTTTTCTCCTCTTCGATTTGCCGTCCTTCAAGGCATACTTTCGACAATTTTTTTTATTTATTTTTTGATGGGTTTTACAGATTAATAACACATGTGTTAGTGATTGATTGTACATTTGATTTGCGGTTATGCTTGAGTTTAGGTTTAGGGGTTAGAGTTTAGGGTTTAAAGTTTGAAGTTTAGGGTTTCGGGGGAGAAACCCCAAACCCTAAACGCAACAGTAACCCATGTGTTACTAATTTATAAACCCACCAAAGAATGAAAAAAAAAGTTTTTCGAAAGTATTGCTTGTTGGATTTTAAATCGAAGAGGGAAAAAGTTAAATTTTATGATGCAAATTTCATAATTTTTGACTTTTCATTTGTGAGATATTTAATTTTTAAAAAGATGATGGAAATGAGTATTTGATAAAAATGAATAGTTGAGATTGATTCCTTCATTCTCACACAAAATCTCATTATCATTTGAACCCCACCCACATATATAATAATAGATTTTGTTCTTGAAAGCCTGCCTTTTTAGCATCGTACGAGCCATCAAAATTCACAAGCCGGCCTTCATTAATATTCATCATGATGTTTGTTCGATGTAAGTTAGCGAATTTACACCTAGTATTTATTAACATTATCTGAAAATGTATCAAGTTTGAATGCAATCTTAATTGTATATAATCAACTAATTTTTTTTTATTGTTTGTATTCAACTTTCAAAAAGTGTTGATGTAATTTGTTGTACTTTTGATGACGTATCGATCTCTGTAGATGCCAAGTGGCACCGTAAACAAATGATACATCAGTAATATACATTACAAATACGTTTTTTGAAAGTTGAGTCATACAAAAGAAAAATAATAATCTGGTACACACAATTAAGATCACATCCAAATTTGATGCATTTGCAAATACTAAACCCTTCTTTCAATGCATCCTCGTTGAATATTAAGTCAAACGCATATTTTCAATCATCATAACTAATAATATCCACTTCGATTAGCTTTCATCAATGACAAATGTTAACGAGTTAATAACTTATTTTATACTTTATTGTTAAAAGTTGCTATTGTAACTTATGAAAAACAAGTCATCCATGAATATCAGTATTTATTGCATCAATTTTGATTAATTTTTATTGATAAAAATATACTTTTTGTACTTTTTATTAACTCATTAACATTCGTCGAAAATGAATGTCATTAACATTCGTCGGAAATGAATGTTATTGCTTCCTTTTGTATCCGAATTATATATATATATATATGATCAAGAGGGAAGCTCCAAATTTGAGGAAAGGAGAGAAGCAAACTCCAACCACTCATTTTTAATGCCTTCTATAATTCATCTACAATACACATTTCATCAATTTCTATCTAAACTAAAAATTAAAACATGTAACTCAACGATTTATCAATCAAAAATATTATAAATCTTCAAATCCATCAAATATATTCATACAATTTTTTGATCTTCATGATTTAGTTTCATCAAAAACTATGAATTTTGGATGTAACTTTTGAGTTTTTATGAAAATTTTAATTCGTAAATAAAAATGACAAAATTAATTGAATTTCATTATACAAAGCTTTTAAACCAGAAATTAATCGAATTGTGGTATTCATTCGTTATCGAATTTCGCAACTTTAAAAAATCCAAGACCGTTAACATTCATCTTGAAAGCATGTTAGTCTAAATTACAACTTAATACTCTTAAACATTCATTTATGATTATTAATTTATATATGTTATTATACACTATTGAATGTTATAACAGAACATTCATCAGCGTATAATAATGTATATAAGTTAACATTCATCGTAAATGAATGTTAACGTGCTAAAAAATTGATTTTGATTAACATGCTTTTGAAATGCATGTTAACGGTCTGGGAGGTGATTTCAAGTTATTTACAAGTTTGTCACCACGTTGACTTTTACGTTGACCATAATGTGTGGCTGAAAATAGCTTTTTGGGGGAAGGGGGAATTGTAATATTCATCACGAATGTCACACCCCGTCTAAAGCGGAAACGACGGGGTACGACTATGATAGGATCATAACACATCATTATAAAGAATTTTATATGAAATATAAAGTTCAATGTGTCATGATGTCATTAACATAAATAATGGTTCATGCCATGCATATATACCAACAATGAATCAAAGTTTTGTAAACAATGTACTTAAACAAATATCAAGGTAAAACACGCTATCCAAAGCAAACATAGTATTGTATAAGTCTTGAATGATTAGTAATACAACCTAGAAGGTCCACTAAGGTTTTTTGTCCTCGACTTTTCCCCCACTAGTGTTACCTGAAAAGTTATGCTAAAAAACATCAACACATATGTTGGTGAGTTTCGTAGGTTTAAATGTGACACAAAATAACATTTGCTATGATAAATAAGTGTGTTTCGACAATGACAAGAAATGGTACATATAACATGAAATTATTGTAAATGAAATGTCTACTACCAATAATGCGTGATGTCAATACTCCTAAGGAGTAAGAGGACTAGCATAATAAACGAGTCGGCATGATGTCATTACCTCAGCAAGACGAATAACCTCAACGAGTCAGCCCTTTTATATATATATATATATATATGTGTGTGTGTGTGTGTTGAATTAGATAGAGGGTGGAGATGTGTTTTCACTGGGTTTTTTTTAACTCCTTGTTTTCACCAGAACCATTCTTATATATATACATATAGAGAGAGAGAGAGATTAGTGATTAGCTCCATTCGGCAACAACATGTTCTTACTTAATCATTTAATGTAGCATCATGACAGCGACACCGGGGATGAGAACAATGCAACCGAGTATGAGAACGATGCAACTGAAAATGTTGAATCCGATCTTTGGAAGGTAAATTAACTGGTCTTAACTTTTGGTAGGAATCTAATTTATTTTTCTTTTTAAAAAATGTGAAATTGTACACTCACTCAAATCTTACGAAAATAAATTCACAAAATGGCATGACAAGGGAAGTTAACCGATCACATCAAATAATTTTCTCTCTCTCATGTTTCTCTCTCATCATTCTATTGGTACAAATTACTTTGTGGGCAAGATTTTGTAAAAATTATGTGATTTTTATCATTTACTTTAAAGGAAATTATCAAGTTCATTTTCTCATAGAATATTGGATAGAAGTTTCACCAAAGGTGCCTTTTTTTAAACAGCTCATTTCATTTTCATTTTTTTCATTTTTCACTTAAATAAAAATTTAATTAAAAAAAGTTTGATAGAAATTCGATGGGTTAAGAAATTGCGAGTCTAAGATGTAAAACACCTGAAAACTAGATCCTATTAATAAATAAAAATATATATGATTTTTTATAAATTAACTTTAACTCAACTCAAATAGATAAAATTTAAGTCCCATGTCACTTATATGTAGATGCAATTCTACTATCAGCCCTTTAGTAGATTTCTTAAGTAAATTAACTCCAATATTATCTTGTCAGGACTCAGGTGTACATTTCTTGTATTTCTTAATAGATTCGACAAAATACTGATCGACGACGTCATTTACTCTCAATTTCATCTTCACTCTTTTAGCAAGTATATATAATAAGTTGTAATCCACTTATCCCCTCTTATCATGAAGGTACATCTACAAAAGTGGGAACACTTGCGTATTGATCTTGAAGGCATAGAAACAACTTTTACCAATATGGTTCCTGTGATTCCCGAAGATAGTTTGATTCCCACGGTACTGCTTAAATCTTCTTATAAGAAATATCTTTCCACCAAAGAAGGAAAATTTATAGTTGAACTGCCCACAACTGTACTGCTTAAACCAATTGAACATATCGCACACAGTCCACTGGTCCTCGAAGAAATAGAAATTCTTAGTAGATGTAGGCATCCCAACATAATAAAAATTATTGGGTTTAATACGAAATATGATTCTCTGTTCCTTTATTATGAGTACGCTTCTTCTGAATACCTTCATTATTTTTTGGCGGATCGTACTCTTACGTGGGAAAGACGTTTAAAAATCTGCATTGGTGTTGCACGTGGGTTGAATTACCTGCACAATGAGATGTCGGACCAAAAGACGGTAATCCACGGTAACATAAATAGTACAAATATTGAGTTAGACCATCTTTCGGGAGCAAAGATTGTTGGATTTGGCTACTCCGTATTCCTGCCTACAAATCAGACCGGTAAGCTAGGAAGAGAATCGGATGTATTTGATTTCGGAATAGTTATGCTAGAAATTCTATTTGGGAAGTCTGCGGATGATGTAATCGAAGATGAGGGTTGTGAAGACAGAGGGTTGGCACCTTCGTTCCGTCGATGGTTTAAAGAGGGAACATTAAAGGAAAAGTTATATCCTACAATGAAGCAAGAAACTTATGGAAACAATTGTTTTCTAAGTAAAGGACCCGATGAGAATTCTTTGGATACTTTTTTGAAGATTACATATCTGTGTTTGGCACCAACCCAGAACGAGCGTCCAGGAATGGAAGTCGTTGTTAACGAACTTGAGAAAGCATCATCTTTTCAAGTAAGTGAATATTTCAATATATATATATATATATATATATATATATATATATATTACTATATATATTACTATATATTAAAGGGTTTAGTGTCTGAGAATGTACCAAACTTTGATCAAATGTCTATTGTGTATACCCAATTTACATTTGCTAATTTTAATGCATCCAACTTTAAAAAGTGATGTTTTGATGTATTTTTATGACGTGTCATTCGTATAGCGTGCCATGTCATACGGAGAGAGTGACACGTCATCGACACATCATAAAAATACATCAAAACATTCTTTTTGAAAGTTGGATTCATTAAAATTAGCAAATATAAGTTAGAACACACAATAGACATTTGATCAAAGTTTGGTACATTCCCAGACACTAAATCCTATATTAAATCGTTTTATTGATCTCTAGTGGTAATAAGTGTGTTGATTCATGATCATCGGTTCGTCTAAAACAACAATTTATGCTCAATATTAGTAGTATTGCAGTCTGTCCAATTGTTATATAACATTTCAATTTTTGCCAAAAAAAAGAAGTTAAATTCAAAACAGATTCTAACTTCTTAATATTTGGGCGGTTTTTAGGCTTGCTGCATATTAAATTTGATATATTATCAACTACTATCAAAGTATTTTAACAGCATTATAAATTATGACTATTAAATTATTTTTCACAAATATATTAATTGAAGATGATTCACAGGAAAATCACAAGGACCCTTTCAGAATGTCATTTGAAGATGTTAAATTAGCCACAGAAAATTTTAGTCTTGCCAATAAGGTTGGCCGTGGAGGTTTTGGTAGCGTATACAAAGGAAACCTTGTACGTGGACATAGTAATGGACATAATACCATTGTTGCAAAGAAGCTAGATACAAGTCATGGTCAAGGAGAGAAAGAGTTTTACAATGAGCTTCGTATTCTTTATGAGTATAGGCACGAGAATGTGATTGGTCTTGTAGGGTATAGCAACGAAATGAATGAAAAACTCATTGTTTATGAATATGCATCTAAGGGAAGTTTAGATAAGTGTTTGAACAATGCTAGTATTACATGGAGAAACCGACTTGAGATATCCATTGATGTTGTAACCGGGTTGGATTTCCTTCATGGAGGTACTCGAGGAAAAGAGGTGGTGATACACAGGGACATCAAAACTGGTAACATTCTATTATTTGATGATTGGAAGGCAAAGGTTGGTGATTTTGGACTTTCTTTGATAAGTACAATAGATAAGGAAACAAAATTTGCCATTGATCGTGCTTGTGGCACAAAGGACTATGTGGACCCATTGTATTTGAAATCAGGTCTTTTAACCATAAAGTCTGATATTTATTCGATTGGGGTTGTTTTATTTGAGATCTTGTATGGAAGAGTAGTATATACAATTCCCAAACATGCGAGTTGGTCTCTACTCAATTTCATCAAACACAATGTAGAAGAAGGAAAAAAAGATGAGATGGTGTTCAAAGGTATTAAAGAAGAAATTGTGCCAGAATCATTGAATGCATTTCTAAACGTTGTGTGCAAGTGCTTAGATGATGCTAGAGAAAGACGACCAACATCGCACGAAGTTTTAGTAGAACTTAAGAAGGCATTGGAGCTCCAAGTAAGTGATCATACATTTACGTACTGTAACTAATATAATGATAATTGATGCTTTGCTTCATAGCTCTTTTAACTGTTCAACTTATACACAGGAAGATATATATAGTAAGATATAGGAGCAGGAGGTCAAATTGATGGCGAAAAACTACACCTGGAAAAGAAGAAAGGTTCCTCTCCAATTTCAGTTTATGTAATAATTCTGTGTTTTTCCCTTAAATCTACAATTGTACAAGTTCATGGATTATATCAATTATAATTTTGATTGTGGTTATGCACTATATATTAAGTGAATGATTTCGGCTCTTACAAATATCAGTGTGTACTTGTTTATATCATCGTCCAAATTCTTCTAATCAAAATGAATGCTTACTATATATCATTGTAGTCCAAACGAATGTAAGAGTTGAACGTATAGATGAAAGTAAAAAAAAAAAAAAGAAAGGAACTGGATGTCTAGGTCGGGTGGCAAACAATAATATCTGAAATTACAAATTTTTGGCCTGAAAGTGTAACTGCGGAGGAATACGGGATTGGTATCGGAGCCTGCATCAGGAAGAAAAACATACACATGTCAAAAACAAAATATGATATGAAATTGTCATAGTAGAAACCCGAGGCTTAGCTTACAGAAAGAGAGAAAAATTTAGAAAACTCAAAAATATGCTCTGTTTTATAAAGATTCTTATGAAAACACTAATTTTAAAACCAATATGATCTTAAATAATTGAGTATTTATTATGACGAATACTAGAGGCATTTTGAAAATCTTTAAAACGCATGTCTGAAAAAATGATTCTGTTTTAGAAAACCAAATTTAAACGAAAGTAATGACGTATCGCTTTGGTAGAAGAAATAACGAGGAAAACGTCACTGAGATATGTAGTACGGAGGTGATTGATTATTGTGGTGGTGGTCGCGGTCATTGGCGATGACGACGACTGGAAAAGAGGGAAACGTAAATTGGAAGTACCGAAATTTATTCTGTTGTCAAGATGAATGAATTAAAAATAACGCGCTTGCAGATCGGTAGTTTGTTGTCAAGATTCAAGACTCTTCTTTCAGGCACAACAGCGAGACCAAATACAATAAATTTTTTTTAGTTTCGTATAATTTACGGCATAAACTAAAATGTCTAATGGTCTAATTTATGAATTACTATACATATAAATAAATAATGAAACAATGTGCACAAATTTATATTTTGCATATGAGAATTTAATTGGGACGTAAGTACATATGATGAGAAAGCGAGATAGCAAGTGAGTGTTCGAAGTCAGAGGCATTGGGTGTGTTAATTATTTAATGTATAGATACATTTATTTATCTTAATTGTGATGGCTCTTAGCTTAGGATATATACGTACGGTTGTAAATAGCTACACGCTTTTGCCATTTCATTGTTTGTGTGATAATCTCAAGGCCATGATTTTCAAACCTCCATTCAGAGTTGAAACCTTCATCTGTCATCGGTGATAAAAATGGAGGGTTTGCCCTTTTTCAAAAGAAGATTAAGGGTATAATAGTTAATGGTGTAATAGTTAATGGTGTAACCACCTTTTTCCCCTCTAGGCAAATCTGCCACGAGGATAAAAAATAACATTAGTAGCGTAAAACGTATGCCCAATGGTATATGTTACCATAAGGAAATTCGCTAACAATAAAATGTATTACATCCATATGCCCGGAGGACTATACTATGAAACCTACGGGCGCAACGTATCTTCGTGGGGACCATGTAGAATATTCACAAGATCAAGGTGAATGGCTAAGATCGAGTTTAGAGATAGTGCGCATAATGGACGGCATCCACTCAATGTGTGAGAACTTGGGAATGAAGAATGACACAAGTATAAATAGGAGCTCATCTTCTTCATTGAGAGGTTCATCTTCTACACTTTAAAAATATATTCACTCACTATCCTTCTCTAAAATTCATACTACAGAACCATGGATACTTATTCTCACATCGGAGGTGAATTACGGGGACCCTCCCCGTATTTCACCTAACTTAGCGTGTTATTGTTTTGCAGGTCTCTCTGGTCGGAGATCTTTCTGAGCTAGGTTTTATGGAGTCTTAAGCGTGTATGAGCTGATCGTACAAACAATTGGCACACCCGGTGGGACATGATCATAATTAATCCAAGCAGAAACTATAGCGGTTTATAGCGATTAATTTCTCTCAAAGAAAGTCCATTAATCCTAGTTGTTTTGTCAAAGTTACGGTTCTGACGTTACCAACGTTTGGAAGCGGCAACGATGATGCTCTGACGCCGCCACCAGGTTTCACACCCCTACCCAACACTAGATCCACCGTGAGTTTCATGACGTCGGAAAACGTTTTGGAAGAATGAAATCAGGAAAACCTTATACCCGGAGTAAGTAACGAAGCAATTATGAAGTGTTTAGAGCCTTTAATCACAAAGCGAATAAAGGAAATGAACCTGGAAAGTGTGAGGTCTCGATTGAATATGGAGGAGGAAGACGATGACGTAGACGAAGAAATTGAAATAGAAGGGCCAAGTACAACTAACCAGCCAACAGCTGCACTCACCAACACGAGTCAGCCCGGAAGTCAAATTCAAGTATGTTACTTAATACCACTAAATACAGTAAGCGCAAATCAACAAGTACAAAACGTACAAGCAAGTGCAAATGCGCAAACCTCTTACCAGATTCAGTCTGGAGGTTTTCAGATGGCTTATAATAATCTCTGGGCAAATCAACCGAACTACGGACCAAATCCAGGGATGATCCAAAACCAAAACCTACCACCCCTATTAAACCAACACCTAACAAATATGACAAACCACACAATTCCCACAGTAAATGCTCCAGTCACATCCCTGAATCAAAACGCTGTGCCCCGAGCTATCTTTACAAATGCACAGGTAGTGACTGACCTTAGTAATCAACAAGGGGCATAAGGACAATTCAATCTGCTAGGATACTACCCTCCGACAGGAGGTCAAATACCAGCAGGATTTATGAATCTTGGAACATACAACCCCCAGCCAGGAGGTCATTCCGTCTATTCCCCCCAGTACGGAGGATGGATAAACTTCCCTCATGGAGGATATAACCCTGCTTATCCACAAATGGGAGGGGAGTATTATGATAATCCAAGATCAACCCGGTCAAGGGTCCATTCGATCATCAGGAAAAAGCAATCCCCGTTGGCACCATGGATCGAACATTATGGAATGCCTGATGGTCTGGAACTACCCTCAAACATCAAAGAATATACGGGTGTAACAGACCCAGAGGATCATTTAAGGGCATTCCGGGGGCAGAAAAGATTAAAAAATGGACGATGCCAATCACATGCCACATGTTCTCAATGACTTTGGCAGGAGCTGCTAGAGCCTGGTATGATAAATTACCTCCAGGAAGCATTGAAAGTTTTGATGAGTTAGAGACAAAATTTTTATATCATTTTATCAAGCAGCGTAAGTATACCAAAACACACTTGGAGGCTCATAACATCTACCAAAGAGAAAGTGAAGGATTAAAATTTTTTATGGAAAGATACTCCAACAAAACACAACAGATAGAAGCTTACAGGAAGATCAAAGAGTATCCGGATTCATCCACGGGTTGAGGAACAAAATGCTCGTGGCAGAACTGGGAAGGATCTTACCAGAAACCTACCAGGAACTACAGGAGGAAGTCTACGCGTATGTAAGAGGAAAGGAAACAGCTATGAAAGGAGGTCAGAGACATCCACTAAAGGAAGTCAAGGCAGGCAAAGCGAGGGTGACTACGGAGGTCATAACAGCAGATCTTCCAAATGGAGAAATGAAGGCAGAGGAAAAACTTTCAATAGGTCGCCAAGAGAAAGTAAGTATTCTCCCTATTCAAAAAGAGATCAGGGCAGGAACCTCTGGGCAGGGTTGATTAAATCCCCGAGAGAAATTTGGTTAACAGAGAAGGTCTCAAGTGAGTTTAAGGCTCCCCAGAAACTCCAAGGAAAGGCCAAGGACAGGAATATGAGCAGGTACTGTGAGTACCATGAAGACTTTGGGCATGACACAGATTTCTGTCGTGAACTACGGACAGAAGTAAGGAAGGCCCTAAAGATAGGCAAGCTGGCCCATTTGGTAAACGATTCTAAGGATGACGAGAATGGTGGAAAAAAGGGGTTCAGTGGAACAAAGAAATGCTGGAAAAAGAGGGATGATGAGCCAAAGCCCATGGAGGAGGAAATCCTCATGATACGATCACCTGTGATAGGAGCAAAACGAAGATCCAAGGTAGTAGAGCTGTGGGAAGAAGAAGAAATTTCTTTCCCCGCCATACAAGCCATCATACCTTCGGAAGCGCCAATGATAATCACTGCTGAAATAGAAAATAGGAAAGTGCACAGGATATTCCTGGACGGAGGAAGCGCCTTAGATATTATGTACGAAAATTGTTTCAAGCAGTTACCTCTAGGCATACAGGCCACTAGGAAAGAAGTTGCCCGACCTTTAATCGGATTTTCAGGGGAAGTATCATGGCCGTTAGAGATGATTAGCCTAAGAATGACCTTAGGATCTTACCCTAAGGTTAGGACCGAAATCTTTGACTTCATGATAATACGAGCACAATCACCATATAACATTATCCTAGGGAGACCCTCAATGTGTCTGCTGGGAGCAATAGTGTCCACTGTGCACGGAGCAATGAAGTTTCCAACGCCAAATGGTATGGCAACTGTATACTCAACAAGAAACATAAAGAAGGCACTGGAGAGAAACTATGAAGATGAGAATGAATAGAAGAAAGTCATATACGCCTGTGAAGAATCAGAGCAGAAGGAGATCATTAATGACTTCTACCAGGATCTAAAGGTAGCCATCGGCAGCCAATTACCGGAGGTAATAAAGCTTATCAGCCTGCTCCGAGAAAACATATATGTATTTGCCTAGAATCCTGCCGATATGACTAGAGTTCCACGATGGATCACCTTTACGGAACCAAATGGGGAAAGAAAAGAACTAGTCACAGAGCATCATCTAAACGTACACCCGAACAAAACCCCCGTTCAAAAGAAAAAAAGGCACCTGGCACCCGAACGGAGTAAAGAAGCATGTGAGCAAGTAAGAGATCTCATAACTGCAGGTATACTTAAAGAGGTCCAATATCAGACTTGGATGGCTAACCCAGTAATGGTAAAAAAGTCAGATGGTGGGTGGAGAATGTGTGTAGATTACACAGACTTGAACAAGGCATGTCCAAAAGATTGTTATCCTCTACCCGCAATCGACTGGAAGGTAGAATCTCTCTCCGGGTTCAGAATTTAGTGCTTTCTAGATGCATACAAGGGGTACCACCAGATCCAGATGGCAAAAAGAGACGAAGATAAGACAGCCTTTCATACTGATATTGGGATATTTTGTTACCAGAAGATGCCATTTGGTTTAAAGAATGCAGGTGCAACGTATCAACGGCTGGTAGACAAAGCATTTCAGAAAAAAATCGGTAGGAACCTCGAAGCCTATGTTGACGACATGGTCATCAAAAGTTACAATGAGGATGACATGATAAACGACATCAAAGAAACCTTTGCAACTCTTAGAAGAATCAACATGAAGTTGAACCCCAAAAAATGCACATTCAGGGTGGAAGGACAATTCCTGGGACACCTCATTACAGCACAAGGAATAAGGCCCAATCCAACCAAGATACAGGCAATTAGGGAAATGGAGTCACCGAAAAATCTAAGGGAGGTCTAATGTCTAAACGGAAGGTTGGCTGCCCTTAGTCGATTCCTATCAAAAGCGGCTGAAAGATCACTGCCATTCTTCAAAACGTTGAAAGATTGCACTAACAAGAAAGACTTCTTCTGGCCACAAGAAGCTGAAGGCGCATTCTAAGAATTGAAAAACCTACTAGCAGAATTGCCGAACCTCGTCGCCCCTATGGCTGGAGAAAAATTGTTTATGTACCTCTCGGCAGCTAGTGAAGTAGTTAGCGCGGTGCTCTTTAGCATAAAGGAAGAAAGCTCAAGTCCTGGTATATTTCATCAGTAGAGCTTTACATGGCCCAGAAGTTAATTACACGTCAATGGAAAAATTTGTACTAGCATTAGTGCACGCTACTTGGCGGCTAAGAAGATACTTCCAGGCACATCAGATTTTGGTGATAACTGATCAATCCTTACGACAAGTGTTGTCCAAGCCAGAAAAATCAGGAAGACTTGCAAAATGGGCAATTGAACTAGGAGAGCACGATGTCATCTTCCAACCACGTGTCTCGGTAAAAGGGCAGGTCCTCGCAGATTTCATAGCAGAAATAAGAACCAACCAGGTAACCGTTGAGGCAGGATCCCAGAAGCTAGGAGCAAAACCTCCACCTGAAAGGGATTCCTGGACCCTCTACACAGACGGAGCATCTAGCTCGGAAGGTTCCAGAGTAGGACTAATCCTGACCAACCCTGATAAGAAGCAATTTACCTACATCTTGAGGTTTGAATTCCCAACCTCCAACAACGAAGCCGAATATGAAGCTCTCCTGGCAGGAATAAACTTAGCCATACAAATGAAGGTAGAGAACTTGAAGGTATATGTGGATTCACACCTGGTAGCAAAGTAAGTCCAAGGGGAATTCGAGGCAAAAGATAATAAGATGATAAAATATTTGCGAAAAGTAAAGCAAATGGTCAAGAGCTTCAAAAAGTTCAAAATCGAGCACGTTCGGAGTAATCAAAACAAGAAGGCAGACGCGCTAAGTAAATTAGCATCCATGCAGTTTGCGCAGTTAACAAAAGAGGTATTGGTGGAAGTGCTACATAAAAGCTCCGTGGAAGGAGGCGAAGAAGTGCTGCACATACAGGAGGAAGAGAACTCTTGGATGAAAGCCCTGGTTGAATACATTTGCCATGGAGTCTTACCAGAAGACAAGCAGGAAGCCAGGAGAATACAGGCTAAGTCACCTTGTTACACGTTCCATGACGGAATACTATACAAAAGAGCATACCTCCAACCATGGTTGAGGTGTGTAGGACCAGAGGAGGCGAGAAGAGTGATATGCGAAGTACATGAAGGGTCATGTGGAATTCATTCTGGACCCAGAACTGCAGTAATAAAAAAAAATCTAGGTTACTTCTGGCCCACCATGCATCAAGACGTAAAGAAGGAATTACAAGGCTGCGAATCCTGTCAGATACACTCCTCCATACCAAGGCAACCCAAACACCATCTAATACTAGTCACGTCTACCTGGCCATTTCTCAAATGGGGAATTGACATCGTAGGACCTTTTCCACAGGCTCCAAGCAGAGTCAAATTTCTCCTTGTGGCGGTTGATTATTTCACTAAATGGGTGGAAGTTAAACCTTTGGCCACAATCACAGGAAAGCATGTGGTGAACTTTGTGTGGGACAACATAGTATGTAGGGTTGGAGTACCAAAAGAAATAGTAAGCGATAACGGGAAACAATTCACTGAAAATCCCTTCAGAAGCTGGTGTGAAGGGCTTCACATACAACAATCATTCACATCTGTCTACCACCCACAGGCCAACGGGTAAGTCTAGGTCATGAATAGGGAAATTGTCAAGGGACTAAAAACAAGACTTGGCAAACATCAGGTCGGGTGGGTGGATGAATTACCAAACGTGCTATGGGCACTCCGAACCACACAGAAAAGAAGCAATGGAGAGACCCCATTCAGTCTTACTTATGGGACACAGGCATTACTCCCGGCAGAAATAAGCGTGCCCTCTTACCGCTACCTCCACTCCACCGAAGAAAGTAACAATCAAAGCCTCAAAGAAAACCTAGATCTTCTAGAGGAAAGAAGAGAGATCGCTGCAATAAGGGAGGCTAGATACAAGAAACAGATGGAGAAATACTACAACCAGAAGGTCCGCAAGACTTCCTTTAAGGGGGAGGATTTGATGACACGTAAAAAGTCATGTTTTTACGTACGTTATTTCCCGCATTTTAAATCTGAAGGTAACAAAACCACACCAATAACGCCAAATATTATAATATTTTGCTAACTAAGTCAAAACGGAAGTGATGTTTATAAAACCATTGAAAATGACACGAAAAACGTGAAAAACTGAGCATAAATGATTAACGAATCTCTAGTTCACGCGTTTCAATAGTTTTTTAGCTACACTATGAATTATGACCTCTAACTTATGTCATTTTCTTTGTTACAAAAATACGAACGCGTGAATATAAAGATCACTCCAAACGGACGTACGATGAAGAAGTTACGACCGAACGAAGATTCAAGGCAACCGAAGACCGAGATACGGGAGAGCCAAGCCGTATACGGGAAAGACCAGCCGTATATGGACAATCTCTCCCGTATACGGCCTGGTCCCTCCCGAATATGGCCAATCTCACCCGTATATGGCCAATCTCGCCCGTATCCTATGTTTTGCCCGTACAAGGTTAACTTTTGATACGGTTGGGAAATACGGCTGAGATTTTGGAGGTGAGAATACGGTTGAGGAATACGGTTGAGCCAAATCTATAAATACCAACCACCACCTCCTCATTTCACACACTTCATCAATTATCAATTCATTCTTCACACTTCACTTTCATTTTCATTTTTCGTTTTCATATTTAGCTTTTAGTTTTGGTTTCTCTCTCTTAAGTTCTCTCTCTCTAGAGAGATATAGATAGTTAGTTAGTTAGAGGTAGAGAAAGAAAAGCAAGGTGTTGTAATCACGGTGTAAAAGCATTCTTGGTACAAGACTACGCGTTTCTCAATATTACTCTGCTTAAAATCTGGTGATATCTATTCTCTCACACTTATACTATGTCCGAATTATTTCTGCCTGTTGTATGATGTATGCTATGTGTATTGCCATGATTACTGAGTAGTGTATTATTGCGGTTGTTGAAATGTAGATAATTAAACATAGGGATGATTTTAAATTAATCTTTAATTAAATATGTAATTGGGAATTATTAAACTCTGTTTTGTCTAAACTTCTTATGCATCTAGACTTAGTTTACGGACCACCCTTTCCATTCCTTCGCGTGACTGCTACTTAGGTTTAGAAATTGATCACCGCTAGATACGGTAGTTTGTTATCTATATTATTGTACAAAGTCATATCCCTTACTGTAATTCGGCTAAAGTACTGGGTATAGCGATGGAAACACCACTGGTGGAGTATAACCGTGGAAGCTCATGGAAAAGCCATTGGTACCGACATTGTGGCCTACCTAGAAATCCTAGAATATGGTCTAGGAACTGTAAAGCTGTGGAAATGCTAAGTACACTGTATGTCTACCTCTGGTGGAAACAACTGTGGAAATACATTAACTAAAGTACACTGTAATTGTACCTAACACATAGAAAGGCTAAAGTACATTGTAAACAGACCTCTGGTCACTAAACACTGTGGAAATGCTTCAAGCACTGTACACCGCTGTTGTACCTTTGGTTAGTTGAACTATGGAATAGCTGGAGTACATGGGGGATCTACCCCTGGTTACATGAAACTATGGAAATGGTTCGCGTACAGTACACTGGAAAGAACCCAGGGTTAGCATGCTATGGAAAATAACGCATTGTACACCGCTAGTGTACCTAGGGACGAATGACTGATCGCAAAGGAGAGTTCTAGATCATGAAAGAAGTAACTATGGTAATAAACCTAAGGAATGAGTCTGGAGATGAAAGTCAAGCCTAGCAGTGGTTCAGGATTCTTAAAACCCCTAGACTCTACAAAACTGATAGTTTAGAATAACAGGTTTATAATTAGAACATGATTAAATAACAGCAGTTGTATTTAGGTGTTAAGAAAGATCAGAATAACCTGAGGGCAGTCTGGTACCTTATTCCTGCACCCTTTATGGGTCACTAGTCATAACTAGACAGTGTGGGGGGTCGAGCAACCTGTTCTGATTAGAATCACGATAACCTAGGAACTCAGTGAGATTCTTATTTAGGTTTAACCAAAACAAGTAGGGTCCTAGTGTTTACACCTGTAATTCATCTGTCAGTTAATTAATTAATCCCCAATTACCTTTATAATGAACATCATCCTAACAATTGATTATCGAAACTTCACAGCCGCATTCTCTATCTATCTACCTAATTACCGATTCTCATCTCTATTTTACTTTTCACAACTTAGATAAATTAGTTAATTAGAAAACCAAACAAATAAACCTACCTATCTACACATCCCATCCTAATAGTGAACCTTATCTTTGGCCCAAGCTTCGTTTCAATTCACTCCGATCAAAGAACGACCTCGAGTTATACTTGCCGCTTACTCACCCAGTGTAGTAGGTAGTACCTATAAGTTGAGCCCCGCATATTACAAATTTTATAACTTCCACGGATCGGCGCTTGGTACCATTCGGTCAGTCCCTCGACAACGGGGACGGGTTCTCCCCTTCACAAGGAGAGAGCTTCAAAAATACCTGACCATCCGGGCGCCATCAAGTTTTTTTGGCGCCACTGCCGGGGATCGTTGAGCGTTACGATTCTGAAGCCGCCTTAGATGAATTAGCTGTTAGGAGATCCTTTTCGTTTAGGTTCACCCCAGACTTATCCGAAAGTTACTTACCTGCCTTAGAATAGTTTAAATTAATATTTAAAAATGAAAAATACAAAAATACCTTTCTACGATTCGCCGCCTTCTAGCCCCGTTTCTCCAATCGCCCTCAAGACGACCGAAGAAATGATGGCCATGGATGACACTGAGTTCTTTGACTGCCTAGAACAAGAGTTGGAATCTGACTTCTACTCTTCATCTTGAGCTTCATCCGAAGAAATCTCCGCTAGCCCAGACGACGATTCTAGAACCATAGGGCGATTCTTAGATCTTGACTTAGGATCTAATGAGTCTCAGCAGAAGAATTCAACTTCTGTCTCTAGCATTCCAAGCTTTCAGGTCATACCTGCACCTGAGATCTCATTCCCCTTAGAAAATTTCTCTTAATTCCCTAATTTTGATGGTACCACTAAAAATCGTCAAACCTTTCATTTTCCACCCGTTGAAGAACGCATCCTCATAAGGAATGAAGACGCTTACGAATACCCTCCAAGATCACCAATTTTTATAAACCTCGTACCAAAACCTGCGTACACCATATACCGTGTTGTTGATAAGGATATACCGGAAGATGAAGAAGTCCGCTATGTTGGTTACTCTTTTGATCCTGACAAGAGGTTAGATGTAGGTAGGGCATTTGCCAGACACCTCAATACATCAGACTTTCCTTTCTCAGTTGAACAATGAGAAGTCATTAGTAGGTATGACGATCAAATCGGTATTCTCCACCCTCTTCCGACCCAAAAGGAAGAAGGTATCTTCACACGATATAGAGAGGAAAAGCGAAAGCTTATATCAACAATAGACCTACTAATGGACCTATTCACCAGCACCGATTATCACTCGGTCTCACAACCTTTGATTAATCGTTATGTTGTAACCATGATATGTGAGCTTGAGTTCTGGATCTCAAAATATCCTGCAGTCCCTCTCAATATTTCAGGAAAAATTCCATTCTTCGTTGACCCCGCCACCTATATGATTAAAACCTTATTAGAGATATTCCCTGGAGCCGATAACGATAAGATAGAAGCCGCTTTCTTTACCGAAAGAAAGAACATTCACGTTGAACTCACTTCCTTATTCTATCATTTTAAATTTCCTTTCTCTATTTCTCAAAGATCTTTAATCATGGACATCGCCGAAGCAGTTCACACTACAACCGGAGACCCTGATTCAGAAGAAGAACGGAAATTTCAGAAAACTCTAGATGAACTTCTCCACGACCTTAATCATATAGACAAAGGAACACGAATAGGAATTTCAAGTCCGAAGAAAATTAGGAAAGAATTTGATAGGTTTATTGACAATCTTCTAGACTTAGGCAAAAAGGAACGTAGGTTTCTCAACAAATTCGAACATTTTCATCTAAATCCTGCAGACCTAGTTGACTCTGTCATCAAAACCCTCATAATTGATTTTATTCCTCGACATATTCTTCGTGACCCAAGACCACCAAATGCTTTTAAGCATTTGCTCTTGAAAATTTAAAACTGTTTTGGAAAGTCGAGCTAAAGACTTTAACCAAGTGCTTGTTGGGAGGCAACCCAATTTTTAAAGTATGTTTTAATAATTATTTTATAAACTTAGTATTAAAATTAGTTTTCTTTTAAAATAACGTTTCAAGAACCTCTAAATTTTGTGTCCCCGCAAAATCTGTACAATTTCTGAAATTTGAAAATTTTATAAATTTTAAAATTTTAAGATTGTTAGGATTTTAAGGATTCAAAATTTTTAGACCAAAAATATTTTCACTTTCTTTTAAGTATTATCTTTCGTATTTTAAATAAAACAAACTTTTTGTCCGCTCACAGTACTACGCAGAATTTGAAAATTTTTGCTAAAATTATTTGGCTTAAGTTTTTAAATTTTTTCTCTAAAATAATTAAAACATAAGTATTTAAAATAATTAAAAGAAGGAAGGAGTGAGTATTTATATAATTTTAGGATTTAAGTTAAATCAAAAATCACAAAATTCAAACACCCCCTCCCATCTTTCTTCTTCCCTTCGCCGACCACAACCAAACACCCCTAAAAATTCAATTTTCCACCATTGCTAACCAAATCAAGCTCAAATCCTTGCTCCATTTCATGATTATGTAGTCTCTAACTCATTTGCATCAAGATTAATGTAAGATTCAAGCCCTAAATCTCAAAATTCTCTAACTTTAAAAACCTAGGGTTTCAAATTTCTTGGTGATTATTGCTAGTTAAAGTTGCAAATTTGGGTATTGATTCTTACTTAGTAATGATATATGATGATATAGGAACAAGTATTACATGAATTAGTGGAAGGATTATGAGTTTGAGTTTTTAAAGTTAGCTAATTTTGCCCTAATTGCTCTTGTTTGATTAAATGATGATTAAAATGCTTATGTGAAGTTGCTAGTAGTTGTTATATGCTTAGAATGCTATAAGTAACTTGTGCATTTGCTTCGTTATTGATTAAATCATGATTATGGTTACATTTGAGAATTCAAGTAAGCTTAAAAGTCGACTTTTTGCCAAGTATCGCATATCTAAATAAGGCATTGTATGGACTTCATCAATCTCCTCGCCTATGGTATGAGAGGCTTGCTACTCATCTGGTGGAAAATGGTTTTACTCGGGGCAACATCGACAGTACTCTCTTCACAAAAGGGAAAGGGGACGATTTGTTACTAGTTCAGGTGTATGTCGATGATATTATTTTTGGGTCGTTGAATGAGGCTCTATGTAAGGAATTTGAAGAGGTCATGAAGTCAGCTTTCAAGATGAGTGCAATGGGAGATCTCACTTTCTTTCTCGGTTTGCAAGTTGAGCAGTCATCCAAAGGAATGTATATTCATCAGTCAAAATATGTCAATGACATGTTGACACGATATGATATGCTCACTTGTAAACCTTATGGAACTCCTATTGAACTCAACCATAATCTTGGACCTGCTGATGATGATGAGGACTGCAAAGAAAAAGATTATCGTTCGATGATAGGTTCTCTAATGTACCTCACTGCCTCATGGCCTGATATCGTCTTTGCTGTTTCACTTTGTTCAAGATATCAGGCACGACCAAAGGTTTCTCATATGAAGGCGGTGAAGCGGATTTTTGGCTATCTCAAATATAGACCCACTCTTGGTCTATGGTACTCCAATGAAAAGAATTTTACGCTCTCTGCCTATTCAGATTCAGATTACGGTGGCTGCAACATCAATAAGAAGTCAACAACAGAAGGATGTCAGTTCCTTGGATCCCGATTGGTGTCGTGGCAATGCAAAAAGCAGACTACGGTTTCTACTTCAACAGCGGAGGCCGACTACATTGCTGCTGCAAGCTGCTGTTCTCAAGTTCTTTGGATTCAGCACCAACTGCGCGACTACGGTTTACTCTTAACTATGACTCCTATACATATTGATAATACTGCTGCCATATCAATCACACGCAATCCCGTACAACACTCTAAAACCAAACACATAGAAATTAGGTTTCACTTTATACGGGATTGCTATGAGAAACACCTTATCGACCTTGTCCATATCGATACCCTAAAACAAAATGCTGACTTATTCACTAAGGCTTTTTCTAGAGCCCGCTTTGATGAATTAGTCAACATGATCGGTCTAAGGTTCTTTACCACGAAAAAGTAATTTGTGACTTGGATATTTTTAAAGTATTATTTTTTTTAAAAAAAAAAAAAAAATTGCAACTTACGCAACAGCCACTCTTTATACTTTCTAGTATTAAAGAAATGCAAGGTTGCTACATTTTAAAAATAGACGTTGAAGTTGTGTCTGTAATTAAATTGGGATATGATAGTACATCGGGTGACATGCATAAAAATGGAAATTTAAGGTTTATCTTGGATGTGTCAGTAGATTTATCTGACGTATTGAAAACAGTTTTTATAAACATTGTCTTCATCATACGATTTATTAGTAGGCATGTTATGCAAAACTCTTTGAGAAGTCTTAAGAAGCCTAATCATTAATTGTCTATTTCAAGTGGTACACCATCATTAGATGTATGACAAAAGTCTTAAATTCTTACTTATACTAGGCATGCTTTCATGAAAGATGTTTATTTGATATCATTTGGGGGTATATATTGACAGTTTCCTCTGTTATACGTAAGTATAGACCCGGCTTCTGTTAATATATATTTTAAAAATTAAGCAAACACAAGTCAAAGTACTTGAAAAGTCTTTAAAATTAAGATACCTTACAAGGTCGCCAGAATGGTTTGACCAAGTCTGGTTTTGCTTAAACCTGAATCAAGCTATGTCGTTCTGTTGTACGTAAGTACAGACCTGTCACCGCTGACTTGATTCTTAAAATTGATTTTCTTATATTCTATCAGTAAATGGAAACATGGTCTATGTCTTAAGTTAAGATGTATATCTATGGTGGGAACCACAGCGAAATGCACATACCAACAATAATAAAATACCTCCTAGGTGTGAGTGTAACATCTTTAAGTGGACAAATATACTAATAATCGTTTTGAAATAATTTTTATAAAAAGTGTTTTTAGTATGTCAAGTAAATTTAAATAGGACAAATATACTGATGATCGAAATAACACTTAATGTTCCTAATAAATGCATCTTATTCCGATATGATCCCTAACCAGACTATATCAACTCCGTCACCAAAAAGAATGTGTTAATTTTCTAGTTGTAAATTTACATTCCTGTATGTACTTTTATTTTATCTAAGTTAGTTTTATTTTAGATTTTATCCAAGTTACAGTTACATTTTCAAAATTTGAGTACCGAAATCACAACGCGAAAAACGATGAAATCGCAAACTTTTCACAAAAAGTGAACTGCGCGTCACTTTCATAAGTGACGCTGCCAGTGACGCATACGATATTGCGTCACTTACCCTAGTGACGTAGTAAGTGTCGGGGTAAGCTACGCCTTAAGTGCCGTGTTGAGTAACGCATACTAGGGTCGGTGTATAAATACTCCTCCCCACGACACTCAAATTCACCACTTTTTAAATACTTATACCGTCACTTGCACTAAAACACCGACACTCATACTGTCTCTGCGTCACTTCCCTCTGTGCGAATTTCTTCGTTCAATTTGTGCTTTCTACTGCTCGTTCGTTCATTCCTGTGCTACATCCCTGTTCCCCTAATTCTTACAATCTATTTGGTACTAACTTTAACCTTTCTCGTTCATTATTCATGCTGTAAATTTAAGTTAGGGTTACGGTTGGGGTTTCACTTTGAAAATCGATCGATTAAATGCTTGTTTGATAATGTTTTCGTGTAATAAAGGGTGTGTATCATTCGTTTTTACATTGCGCATAACCTGTTAACTTCGATTTCGCAAAACCTCAATTTTGAAATCTGGGTATGAACAGTGACACGATGATCTTCATCGTTGCGTCACTTCGTGCGTCACTTACCTCAAGTGACGCTATTTGGTAATTTTGAAAGCCTATACCGTCACTTAATAAGTGACGCTTGATTTTGCGTCAATTCTTAAGTGACTCGTGTAGTGACGCATATACTTGCTTTAATTGTTAAGACCGTCACTCCTCCTAGTGACGCCTCTAAATGCGTCACTTCCCCAAGTGACTGTCTAAGTGACGCCGATTTCTATACGTCACTTATACCGTCACTTCTTAAGTGACTCCCTTAGGATACCGTTACTATGATAACTGTCGCATGTTCTTCACCCGTCACTTCTTAAGTGTCGTATACTGTTAATCACTAAATACAAACGTCACTTACATCAGTGATGCTTGATAGCGTCACTTACCATAAGTGACGCTATACATTAATTTTAATTTTGAACACTGTATAATACGACACTTCCTTAGTGACGGCAGTGGCCATGCGTCACTTACCATAAGTGACGCCTAAAGTAAAAATTCGTTTTCTAACCTATCTGTGTTCGGGCTAACTCTATAACGATTTCGGTTATTTTTCTTTGTATTTTAGCTTACAGATGGCTGAGCTACAGAATTATTATCATCGTACCAACACTCGACACAACATTACGGCTTTCCTTGAGTCTACGCATGCAAATTCGGTGCCTTTTAGGCCAATGATCGAGTTCCTCCGCAGGTCAAGGATTCATTATACGATTACTGCATCAACTCCGGTTTACATGAACCAAATTGAGGAGTTCTATGATCATGCAGTGATCAGGGTTCAGGGTGATGTTCCCCGAATTGTATCAACAATTTTCGGTGAGGAAATTGAGATCACAGAGAATTCTATTCGTCGAGTTCTCCAGTTTACCGACAATTCTACAATGCCCACCCTCTTCCCAACTACATTTATCTATGGAGGGCTTTAGCGGATGGGTTATCCGGAAAATCAGCTATCCGATTTCAGGAAACAGTACCTCTGCCGGGTTTGGAGGTATCTGTGTCATATTGTGATCGTTTGTTTATCTCCGAGGAAGGGGGGATATGACGCTGCGAGTCATCTTACTCTGTCTCTCATGTTGGCCCTCATCTACAACAAACCGTATAACATCAGCGGTTATATTTTCGGCAACATGGTTGAGAACATACGAGCTGGAAAGGATAAATGGCTGCAGTATCCTCGGTTTGTACAGCTTTTTTTGAACGACCTGAATCTTGATATAGCTCCAGATCAGCGATCCCTTCTGGTGCCGACACCGATGCTTTTGCGAGTCTTCAACGACTGCAAGCTCGCGCCAAAGGGCGAGCCGGTTTTGGCTGATCGCGAACTCTTCGGGCACATAGTGAACGAAAACTATGTTGCGCCGCGCGATCATGGTTTTTTGGATGATATCGTGCCTCCGGTCAACGAGGACGACTTAGTTGATACCGATATCGCTCTAGACTTAGCGGATATCGATCGTGTTGATCGGGTTGAGGCCGATTCTGATGATGGTGGGCCCACACCACCCGATTCTGAGGGTGACGTGCCACCACAATCTGCTTTTGATGCTATTCAGCTTGCCGATCCTCGACGCTTTAAGCGTATACTGAGACGGATCTCTGCTGGCAGGGTCCATGTCCCGAGGAATCCGGGCAAACGTCTTGCTGGGTCTTCACCCTCTTATGCCGATTTACCTCTCCGTAGACGCTAGCGGACGACAGTGGTCATTGAGGAACCAACATCTCAGCGACAACAACCACCGCCACCGTCTAACATGTCGTCTCTTCAGATGGTTTTGACTCAGATGGAGCTTTTGGCAAAAAGGTTTGATGATCAGAAGGCTATTATTGAAGCTCAAGCCTCTCAGATCAAGGAATTGGAAGCTAAAGCTGCTTCAGTTGACACTCTACAGCTTCAAGTGACGAATCTGTCATCTAGGTTGTTAGAGCTGGAATCCGTTACAAATGTTTCGGGGGAGGTAGGTCCTAGTGAGTTAGAAACAAATGTAACTCCTTCCCCGGAACCAGAAAATGTACTTCCTTCCACTATTAATGAAAACATATCTTTGGATTACTTCGTTGAGGTTCAGGGTCAGGCAAGACCGATTGCTGTGGATTACTCTGTTGATGCATATTAGGTGTCTGTCAGTTGGTCTATTGAGTTGTAATAAGTGTCGTTAGTTACTTAATAGAGATATAGCTTTTGTATAGTGCGACACTCGTGTTTTAGTTTAGGCGACACTTGCCTGAGTGACGCATAGCGACACTTGGTTAAGTGACGCATAGCGACACTTAGGTAAGTGACGCATGAAGGCGGCCACATGCGACACTTCCACAAGTGATGCATGTCGGCTGACTTTTTAGTATAAATACAAACCTACGGGTTTTTGGCTAGGGTTGACGAAACCCTAGCACCATTTGTCGACTAAACCAGTTTGTAATCGTTCCCAAACAGTTATACAAGCTAATATACACGTTTACATTGTTGAATTCTTTGGGTTCGGTTTATGTTTTGTTAGCCATACAAGCAATTGTTTGATTCCGCCTTACGATTGCTGTCAATTGACATCTAGGTCCTCGATAAGGGGCACTCTCAACTGGTATCAGAGCCACTAGGTGAATACATTGACGTTTAGATTCGATTTTGGGTTGATTTCGACTTTGTTCGAATAATTAATTGAGATTACATACGGTTTTGGAGTTGCTAAGGTGTTATACAGTTAAGATTCTTCATTATCTACAGGTTTCGTCCATTATAGTTGAAGGAATTTTCGTTTGGTTTACGAAAATTCGACATTTTTAGGGTTTTGGGATTTTTCAGCCGTTTTGTGACACTCGACCCGTCACTTGGACGCGTCACTTATAGCGGCACTATCTAAACCCAAATTAGGGTTTTACCGTCACTTAGACGCGTCACTTGAAGCGTCACTTGAGGTTTATACGATACTTAAATTAAGTGTCGCCTACCCTAATATACCGTCACTCAAGTGCATCACTGTAGCACGTCATTTGAGTGTTAAGCGTCACTTACATTAGTGACGCCTGTTCAATTTTTTCCGCGTCACTTTCTTTAGTGACGCCTTTTGAACTATAGCGTCACTTTTACTAGTGACGCCTATTCGATTTAGCACGACACTCAAGTACGACACTTGAGTGCGTCACTTGCTCGATTGACCGACACTTACTAATAGTGTCATCTGTCACTTTGTACGTCACTCGATAGCGTCACTTTCCAAGTGCCGCTGTTCGCTGCGACACTTGAGTGCGTCACTTACCAAGTGACGCCTTTGGTACTAATTAGTTTGCAAGTTCTTGTTTTTGCGTACAATTTCAGGTATATCTTCAATGGCCGCTCACAAGGAAGATATTAGAGGTATTAGGGAAATGCTAAAGCAGGGAAATGATATTTGTTCCAATAATAAACCCCCACTGTTCACTGCAGACATGGACTATGCTTACTGGAGGGATAGATTTGAACAGTTTGTTGACTTTCATTGTCCGGAATTGTGGGGCCTATTAAAACAAAGATATGAGGCTCCAGTGGCTGAAGGAGATTATCGGACGGTTCCTCCACGAAAATCTTTCATTGCAATGACACCTCAAGAAAAGAAGGACTATCAGATAGAAAGAAAAGCACACTCAGCTATTTGTATGTGCTTAACAAAGGATGTCATGAGACTGTTTAAACATCATGACACAACCTATGATTTATGGAAGGCTATAGAAACGAGGTGTGGGGGAAATGCGAAATACAAGGAGGCTAAGCTGGAATTGATAAAGAAACAGTACGATCTGTTTGACTCCTTACCTAATGAGACAACCTCTGGACTGTTTACTCGGTACTCACAATTGGTGAGTGAGTTAACGGAGGGTGGATATAATCTCACAGCACTTGAGATAAATAAGAAATTGTTAGATGTTCTACCAAGTGCATGGGATGTAAAAGTCCAATTCTTGAAGGAAAGTGAAGGATTGGATGGGATGACTTTGGATAAGCTGATAGGAGTTCTTCAAGCCCACGCTATGGAGTTGAAGAAGAAAGAGTGCAAGTCAACTGGTTTTGTACAAAATCCTTCACTTTATGGAGGCCAAGTTAACTCTGGTAAGAGTTATGGAGGAATGGCATTCATATCGGATACCAATTCTTCATCTTATTCAGCTGGAGCTTCACATGCGACTTATGTTTCTGGCACGACCTGCACTAATCAAGGATCACAACAGCAGGTTTCAACTTCACCAGCTATTCAAGAGCAAGCTGCGATTTATACAGCTTTCCTCAGTTCTTACAAAGATTTTTTTACTCAACCAAATACTACTTTGGAAATGACCAAAGAAGATTATGCTCAGCTGGATGACGATGACTTGGAGCAGATGGATTTAAACTGGAATATAGCTATGATTTCCAGAAGGGTTCAGAAATTTATGCAGAGAACGGGACGGAAGAGCTTGGAAGGTAATGGGAAGACCGGATTTGGGTTCGACAAAAGCAAGGTTCGATGTTACAACTGTCAAAACCTTGGTCACTTCGCTAGGGAATGTGAGAAACCCAGGATGCCATCGTCGGGTCTTACTAAGCCGGATCCACCCAAGGCAAATGAAAAAGAAGAAGCTAAATCGTTGGCTGTAGATAACGCTTTGATTGTTTTTGAGCCAACTGCTTTTGATTGGAGTGCTCAAGCTACACAGTTTCAATGCCTGATGGCTCACATTACTCCTGAGGTACCAAATGAACCAAATGAGCCATTTAATTGTGTTTCGTGTATTAACTTGACTGAATCCCTTAAGGCCTATCAGAAAGACAATCAAAATTTGCGGGACAAGATAGTTAAACTTAATGAATCTAATAACTTTTTGCTAGATAATGAAAAACTTTATGAACAACACCTTGAAGCTCATAAATTAGATACCGAAACCTTTAAGGTGCAAAGGTCTTTAGCCAGCAAGATGCAATTAAAAGTTATCTTACTGAAATTGAATTGTTGACTAAAGAATTATCTGATTTGAAAAATGAGTTTGAGAATCATAAAAGCAAAATCTTAGGTTCAACATCCGCCACTCAAGTCTTTAATGAGATTGTTAGCAAACAAGGAGCAAGTGGCAAAAAGAAGGAAGGCCTTGGCTATAACCAAGTACCACCACCTTCTAATGCTGAATATTGTCCCCCGATTGCTAAACAAGGCCTTGAGGAGATCTCAGTTGATTATACCAAACTATATGGTATTAAGGCCAAAGAAGCCAAGCTAAACAAACTGACAACGGAGAAAACCAAGAGGCAAGAGTATCCATTGCCTCAGTTTGTTAAAGCTGAAAATAAGTCTCAAGTTCATACTGATGAGATTGTTGAGATAGAGGATATTACTGATCAGGAATATCCTGAGTTTAAGAAGGTTGAGGCTAAACCTGAAAAACAAATTTTAAAAGTTGAACCGGTATCAAAGGTTCAAAATAAAAAGGAAAACAGAGTTTTAAATGTGAAACTTCAAACTCAAAAGTCACCGGCAAACGTTTTAAAACAAAAGGTGAAAAATGAAAAGGTTCATGTTGATAAAACTCATGCCTCAACTTCCACATCTAAACAAGCATTCTCTAACACATGCACGAAATGTTCATGTTCTAGAAATGTTTCACCACTTCCTGCAGTAAATCCTTCGCCTCAACAGTTTAGAGAGACTCGTTCTTGTTTCTACTGCAAGAAACAAGGACATTTGATCCGCGATTGTTCCAAACTCTCTTATCAGCGTTATGGGAGAGATATGCCTAGGACATTATTCTATAGAAATTCCCTTTCAAAATCACCTCCTAGGCATCACTCCATCTCTTCCATGCCTGCTAAGACAATAGTTAGTGTTGGGCAAAATCCTTTGTTAAAACCAAAGCCCAACATTATTTCCAAGCCAAATCCTGAACCATCAAAGGTTTGGAAGATAAAGGAGTCCACTGAAGACTCAAATGTCATCAATAATAACACATCAGATTCAAAATCTGATTTGTTTAAAAATAAAGTTTTATCTGATGTGCTTATTGTTGATGACTATGGTCGACCTAAGTCTGTAAAGGCTTGGGTCACCGTTTCTCACTAATCTCCCCATTTTTATGTGTTGCAGCAGTCTGAACGTGTAAAAGATAGTGAATGGTTCATGGACAGTGGCTGCTCGCGACACATGACGGGTGATATGTCTCTCCTAGTAGATATTAAACCTTACGCAGGAGGTCATGTTGCTTTTGCTGGAGATACAGGGGGAACAATTTCGGGTAGAGGGATGCTAACTAATGGAAAGGTTAGCTTTGAGAATGTAAATTATGTGGCTGAACTTCAACATAACTTGCTAAGTGTTTCACAAGTTTGTGATAAGGACTATACCACATCATTTACAAAGACTGAGTGTGTCATATTGAAGCCGGGGTATGTCATTCCAGAGGAATGGGTGGTAATGCGTGCACCAAGAAGAAATGACACCTATGTGATGAACATGCGAACCATGGAGACAGCTAGCGAATACACTTGTCTCCTTTCGAAGGCTTCAGAAAAGGAATCACTCCTTTGGCACAGACGAATGTGACACATTCATTTCCGAAAAATGAATTTCCTAGTCAACAACGACTTGGTTCGTGGAGTTTCGAAACAGTCCTTCGCTTTGAAGGATGACTGTGTTTCTTGCCACAAGGGCAAACTCCATAAGAAGTCTCATAAGTCTAAGGTTGTGAATTCCATTAATGCTCCATTGGAATTATTGCATATGGATCTTTTTGGTCCTGTTTCTAGAAAGAGCATCGGTGGTCGCTCTTACTGTTTAGTAGTAACAGATGACTACTCACGGTTCTCGTGGGTATATTTTCTTGCAACGAAGGATGAAACTGCGGGTATTTTAGTTTATCTGTTGGATAAGTTGGCAAATCTGTGCAACTTAAAGGTTAAGAGACTGCGAAGCGATAACGGAACTGAATTCAAGAACTCAACTCTCGAGTTATTTTGCGCTTCTAGGGGTATTGAACATCAATTCAGTGCTCCGAGAACTCCTCAACATAATGGAGTTGCTGAACGGAAGAATAGGACCATCATTGAAACTGCTCGTACTATGCTAGCGGATTCCAAATTACCTATTATCTTCTGGGCCGAGGCAGTTAATACTGCTTGCTACGTTTTGAATCGGGTACTTTCGGTTAAAAAGAAGAATAAAACGTGTTATGAGCTCTTCAACAATCGCAAGCCGAATCTACAGTTTCTGGAGCCATTTGGGTGTCCTTGTTTGATCATGATAACCAAAGAACGTGTCCCTAAGTTTGGTGATAAAGCCGTTGAAGGGATTTTTCTCGGATATTCGGTCAATTCTCCAAACAAACGGGTATACAACAAATCAACAAACGAGATCGAGGAACACTTTGAGGTAAAATGCTTACGGTATACAGAACCACCTCAAGGAACGGGTCCGGATTGGTTCTTCTATTATGGGAAACTCTTCAGTTCCTTCAATGTACCGGAGGACGATGACACTGAAGAGTTAATCACAATGCTTCATGGACTCGATGTTTTTCAACAAACATCCGATTCTCTTCCTACAACACCCAATCCAATTCCCGATACGACATCCACTCCATCACCTACTCCAACACAACAAATGCCTGCACCTACATCCACCACTTCTCCTGCATCTGTACCTACACCCACACCACCAACTACAACCATTCCGTCTTCTTCAAACACTGTTAATGCCGCGGATCTTCCGGACGATCCCAATATGCCTCTCTTAGAGGATGACGAAGACATGGATTATTCTCGTTTCTTCATTAATGAAGAGAACGAAGATGCTTCTGCCACTGAAGGTGACTTGAACAACTTGGAATTAAATCTTGTGCCAGATGCCATTCCAGTGACCCGGATACATAGGAATCACCCAGTTGAAAACATTATTGGTGATCCTCATTCTACTATTCAAACGAGACATCAGGCGAAGCAATCTGCTGAAGATAAGGATACTTCAGCTAATCAGATTTTGGGATTTATGGCGATTGTAAATTCATGCCATCTTTCCCAAACCGAACCGAAGAAAGTTTCGGAGGCCTTACAAGATCCATCTTGGGTCGAGGCCATGCAAGATGAACTGCAACAATTTCACAAGTTGCAGGTGTGGACTCTAGTATCATTACCCAAGGGTGCTGATCCAAAAGGCACTAGATGGGTATATCGAGTAAAGAAGGATGATCGAGGGGTTGTTACAAGAAACAAAGCTCGACTAGTTGTTCAAGGGTATACTCAGGTTGAAGGACTGGATTATGATGAGGTCTTTGCCCCTGTCGCCAGATTGGAGTCTGTCCGTATATTTTTAGCTTTTGCTTCATTTAAAGGGATTCGTGTCAAGCAACTTGACGTCAAGAGTGCATTCCTTTATGGTAAGATTGATACGGAGGTTTATGTTCAACAGCCTCCAGGTTTTACAGATTCGGTGAATCCAAATTATGTCTACAAGCTAAATAAGGCATTGTATGGACTTCATCAATCTCCTCGACTATGGTATGAGAGGCTTGCTACTCATCTGGTGGACAACGGTTTTTCTCGGGGCACCATCGACAGCACCCTTTTCACAAAAGGGAAAGGGGATGATTTGTTACTCGTTCAAGTATACGTCGATGATATCATTTTTGGATCATTGAATGAGGCTTTATGCAAAGAATTTGAAGAGGTCATGAAGTCAGCTTTCGAGATAAGTGCAATGGGAGATCTAACTTTCTTCCTAGGGGTGCAAGTTGAACAGTCATCCAAAGGTATGTATATTCATCAGTCGAAATATGTCAATGACATGTTGACACGGTATGATATGCTCACTTGTAAGCCTTATGGAACTCCTATTGAACTCAACCATAATCTTGGACCTGCTGATGATGATGAGGACTGCAAAGAAAAGGATTATCGTTCGATGATAGGTTCTCTAATGTACCTTACTACCTCAAGGCCTGATATCGTATTCGCTGTTTCAATTTGTTCAAGATATCAGGCACGTCCTAAGGTTTCTCATATGAAGGCAGTGAAGCGGATTTTTGGCTATCTTAAATATAGACCCTCTCTCGGTCTATGGTACTCAAATGAGAAGAACTTCACGCTCTCCGCTTACTCCGATTCAGATTATGGTGGCTGCAACATGAATAAGAAGTCTACAACAGGAGGATGTCAGTTTCTAGGATCCCGATTGGTGTCATGGCAATGCAAAAAGCAGACAACGGTTTCTACTTCAACAGCGGAGGCCGAGTACATTCCTGCTGCAAGCTGCTGTTCTCAAGTTCTTTGGATTCAACACCAATTGCGTGATTACGGGTTACTCTTAACTTTAACTCCTATACATATTGATAATACTGCTGCCATATCAATCACACGCAATCCCGTACAACACTCTAAAACCAAACACATAGAAATTAGGTTTCACTTTATACGGGATTGCTATGAGAAACACCTTATTGACCTTGTCCATATAGATACCCTTAAACAAAATGCTGACTTATTCACTAAGGCTTTTTCCAGAGCCAGATTTGATGAATTAGTCAACATGATCGGTCTAAGATTCTTTACTACGAAAAAGTAATTTGTGACTTGGATTAGCTTTAAAGTAATGTTTTATTATTATAAAAAAAAATTATGCAACCAACGCAACTGCCACTCTTTATACTTTCTAGCATTAAAGAAATGCAAGGTTGCTACATTTTAAAATAGACGTTGAAGTTGTGTCTGTAAACAACTTGAGATATGATAGTACATCGGGTGACATGCATAAAAATGGAAATTTAAGGTTTATCTTGGATGTGTCAGTAGATTTATTTGACGTATTGAAAACAGTTTTTATAAACATTGTCTTCATCATACGATATATTAGTAGGCATGGTATGCAAACATCTGTGATAAGTCTTAAGAAGCTTAATCATTAATTGTCTATTTCAAGTGGTATAACACCATTAGATGTATGACAAAAGTCTTAATTTCTTACTTATTCTAGACATGCTTTCATGAAAGATGTGTATTTGATATCATTTGGGGGTATATATTGATAGTTTCCTCTGTTATACGTAAGTATAGACCTGGCTTCTATTAATATATACTTTACACTTAAGCAAACACAAGTCAAAGTACTTGAAAAGTCTTTAAAAAAATAAGATACCTTACAAGGTCGCCAAAATGGTTTGACCAAGTCTGGTTTTGCTTAAACCTGAATCAAGCTATGTCGCTCTGTTGTACGTAAGTACAGACCTGTCACCGCTGACTTGATTCTTAAAATTGATTTTCTTATATTCTATCTGTAAATGGAAACATGGTCTATGTCTTAAGTTAAGATGTATATCTATGGTGGGAACTACAGCGAAATGCACATACCAATAATAATAAAATACTTCCTAGATGTGAGTGTAACATGTTTAAATGGATAAACATACTAATAATCGTTTTGAAATAATTTTTATAAAAAGTGCTTTTAGTATGTCAAGTAAATTTAAAGAGGACAAATATACTGATGATCGAAATAACACTTACTGTTCCTAATAAATGCATGTTATTCCGATATGATCCCTAACCAGACTATATCAACTCCGTCCCTAAAAAGAATGTGTTCATTTTTCTAGTTATAAATTTACATTCTTATTTTCTCTAAGTTAGTGTCATTTTAGTTATTATCCAAGTTACAGTTACGTTTTCAAATTTTCGTACCGAAATCACAACACGAAAATCGATAAAATCGCATATTTTTTCACTAAAAGTGAACTGTGCGTCACTTTCATAAGTGACGCTGCCAGTGACGCATATGATATTGCGTCACTCACTTTAGTGACGCAGTCAGTGCCGGGGTAAGCTTCGCTATAAGTGCCGGGTTGAGTGACGCATACTAGGGTCGGTGTATAAATACCTCTTCCCCACGACACTCAACCTCACCACTTTTCAAATTACTATAGCGTCACTTGCTCTGACACACCGACACTCAAACTGTCTCTGCGTCACTTACTTCTGTGCGTTTTTCGTCGATTGATTCGTGCGTTCTGTGGCTTTTCATCTCATTCTACTCCCATATTCTTGCTCCGCTCATTCACACGAACCATTTGGTACTTACTTTAACCCTTATACTTTGATATACATGCTGTACTTTGATTTAGGGTTACGGGTTTGGGTTTAATGTTGAAATCGATCGATTAAACACTTGATTTGTTAATGTTTTATGGTTTTAAAACATCCATAGCATTCGTTTTTACCATGCGCACACCCTGGTAACCTTGATTTTGAAAACCCCTAATTTTGAAATCTGGGTATGAACAGTGACACGATGATCTTCATCGTTGCGTCACTTCGTGCGTCACTTACCTCAAGTGACGCTGTTTGGTAATTTTGAAAGCTTATACCGTCACTTAATAAATGACGCTTGTTTTTGCGTCACTTCTTAAGTGACTCGTGTAGTGACGCATAAACTTATTTTAACAGTTCACACCGTCGCTACTTCCTGTGAAGCCTTTATATGCGTCACTCCCTTAAGTGACTGTCTAAGTGACGCCTATGTCATAACGTCACTTACACCGTCACTTCTTAAGTGACTGTCTTAGGATACCGTCACTATGTTAAATGTCGCATGTTCTTCACCCGTCACTTTGCAAGTGTCGTATAAATTAAATCACCAAATACAAACGTCACTACATCAGTGACGCATGATAGCGTCACTTCCCATAAGTGACGCTATAATTTGATTTAATTTTAATTACTATACAATGCGACACTCACTGAGTGACGGTAGTGGCCATGCGTCACTTACCATAAGTGACGCCTAAAATCAAAATTCGTTTTCCAACCCTTCTGTGTATGGGCTAACTCTATAACGCTTTCGGTTATTGTTCTTTGTCTTTTAGCTTACAGATGGCTGACCTTCAGAACTATTACCGCCGCACGAACACACGTCACAATATAACGGCGTTCTTAGAGTCAACACACGCCAACTCGGCTCCATTCCGGCCTATGATCGAGTTTCTTCGCCGATCAAGGATTCATTACGCTATTACCGCAACGACTCCAGTATACATGAACCAAATTGAGGAGTTTATTGATCATGCGGTGATCAGAGTTCAGGGCGATGTTCCCTGTATTGTATCGATAATGTTCGGTGAGGAAATCGAGATCACCGAGAACTCGATTAGACGGGTTTTGCAGTTCAATGATAACTCTACAATGCCCACTATCTTCCCAACTACCTTTATCTACGGAGGGCTTCAGAGAATGGGTTATCCAGCTAATCAGCTGTCGGATTTTCGCAAGCAGTTTCTGTGCCGCGTTTGGAGGTATCTCTGCCACATTGTCATTGTATGTTTATCGCCAAGGAAAGGGGGGTATGATGCGGCAAGTCATTTGACTTTGTCACTTATGTTAGCCCTAGTGTATAATAAGCCCTATAACTTTAGCGGCTATATTTTTGGGAACATGGTGGAAAACATCAGGGCTGGAAAGGACAAATGGTTGCAGTATCCTCGATTTGTCCAGCTTTTGTTGAATGACCTCAACCTTGATATCGCTCCAGATCAGAGGTCTCTTCTGGTACCAACTCCCATGCTATTGCGAGTCTTTAATGACTGCAAGCTCGCGCCGAAGGGCGAGCAGGTTTTGGCTGATCGTGACCTTTTCGGGCACATAGTGAACGAAAACTATGTTGCGCCGCACGATCACGGTTTTTTGGATGACGTCGTGCCTCCAGTCAACGAGGATGACTTGGTTGATACAGATATTGCTCAAGACTTGGACGAAATTGAGCGTTTTGATCGGGTTGATGACGATTCCGATGATGGTGGGCCCACTCCATCCGATTCTGAGGGTGACGTGCCACCACAATCTGCTTTTGATGGAATTCAGCTTGCCGATCCTCGACGCTTTAAGCGTATATTGAGACGGATCTCTGCTGGCAGGGTCCATGTCCCGAGGAATCCGGGCAAACGTCCTGCTGGGTCTTCACCCTCCTATGCTGATCTACCTCTTCGTAGACGCCAGCGGACGACAGTGGTTATTGAGGAACCAACTTCCCAACGACAACAACCACCGCCAACGTCTGACATGCCGTCGCTTCAGATGGTTTTGGCTCAGATGGAGCTCTTGACAAAGCGGTTTGATGATCAGAAGGCGATAATTGAAGCTCAGGCCTCTCAGATCAGGGAATTGGAAGCTCGAGCTGCTACGGTTAACTCTCTACAGCTTCAAGTGACAAATGTGTCATCTAGGTTGTTAGAGTTGGAATCCGTTACAACTGTTTCGGGGGAGGTAGGTCCTAGTGAGTTAGAAACAAATGTAACTCCTTCCCCGGAACCAGAAAATGTACTTCCTTCGACTATTAATGAAAACATATCTTTGGATTACTTCGTTGAGGTTCAAGGTCAGGCAAGACCTATTGCGGTTGATTATTCGTTTGTAGATCTTACATATCTGCAAAATTTAATGAATGATAATACAACGATACCGGAGGAAGAGGAAATGAATGATCCTGTAGCAGAGGATTATTTCTTTGAAGGGAATGATGAAGTTGAGGTTGAGGGGGAGCAATTGCACAGTGATGAATGTTATGATGATGCTCCCATTATAGAATCGGACTCGTCTGAAGATGAATCAGAAAAGTAGACAAATGAGCCATCAACTTCTACAACAAAACCGGATATAATGCTCAAACCGATTATCGAGGTACCGGTTACGTGTAAATGCTACAAGGTTAGAACTGATTACACGGGATTGATTAAGAGTTGAAAATTTGATGAAAACAACTCAGTGTTTATGATAAAGAGGAGTGACGGCATTCAGTACTTCAATATGAAGTTTTACAAAATAAGTACTTTGCCGAAGTGTGAGCTTCAAAGGTTAGCTCAGATACCCTTGATTAACCGTTCACGAGATTCAAGAGCAGATTTCTTTCAGGTGATCATTCGTCGTGAGATTAACAGTAAAAAGTACAACTTGATAAAGCCGACGTTGGGTATGAGGTACAAGTTTAAGAAGAAGCTGGATCCGATCACCCGACAACCTATTGTGAAGATGATTTATCCACCAGCAAAGTGTCTACAGAAGATACCTTTGGAGATCATCCCGTTAGACTTTTTGAATAGGTTGGTGTATTGGGAATATGATGATATTACGGGTGAAGCTGTGATAGTTTTTATTCCAAATTCAGAACCAGCTACAGACCCGGAGTCTTCTAATGCAGATAAGGGAAATAACGAGAAAACAGCTTGGGATGCTGTTCAGCCTAAGAAGAGGTCGTTATGGGGTCTTAAGAGGAAAATGTTTTGTGTTTTTGACCCATTAAGTTTGATCAATCTTTCTGCTCAAGATATGAAAAGATTACATGAAAACAGAATTGAGTTCAAGACGAAAGATAGAGCTGAAGCGTTAAAATTTCAGAAGATCGTGGATATCTGCGTCGCCAATGGAGTACACGCTGGTGGTGTATTTCCAGCTGGCTGGAAGTGAAGACTCGAAGATTTTTGAAGACCAAGCTGAAGACACGGGGGAGTTTGTTGATGCATATTAGGTGTCTGTCAGTTGGTCTATTGAGTTATAATAAGTGTCGTTAGTTACTTAATAGAGATATAGCTTTTGTATAGTGCGACACTCGTGTTTTAGTTTAGGCGACACTTGCCTGAGTGACGCATAGCGACACTTGGTTAAGTGACGCATAGTGACACTTAGGTAAGTGACGCATGAAGGCGGCCACATGCGACACTTCCACAAGTGACGCATGTCGGCTGACTTTTTAGTATAAATACAAACCTACGGGTTTTTGGCTAGGGTTGACGAAACCCTAGCACCATTTGTCGACTAAACCAGTTTGTAATCGTTCCCAAACAGTTATACAAGCTAATATACACGTTTACATTGTTGAATTCTTTGTGTTCGGTTTATGTTTTGTTAGCCATACAAGCAATTGTTTGATTCCGCCTTACGATTGCTGTCAATTGACATCTAGGTCCTCGATAAGGGGCACTCTCATACTCATATGTAGATCTTACATTTCTTCAAAGTATGATAAATGAAAATACATCGATACCTGAGGAAGATGTTATAAATGATCCAGTGGCAGAGGATTATTTCTTTGAAGGAAATGACGATGTTGAGGTTAGGGGGAGCAGCTCCAAAGTGATGAATGTTACGACGATGCTCCTATTATCGAATCAGATTCTTCAAAAGATGAATCAGGTCATGCTTCGGAGACAGAAACTAATGAGCAATCAGCTTCTACAGCTCAATCTTCAATGATAAATCCTGACATAGTGCTCAAACCTATAGTTGAGGTACCAGTTACGTGTAAATTCTACAAAGTCAGAACTGATTACACGGGTTTGATAGAAAGCTGGAAGTTTGATGAGAATAATTCGGTGTTTATGATTAAAAGGAGTGATGGCATTTAGTACTTCAACTTAAAGTTTTATAAAATAAGTACTTTGCCAAAATGTGAGCTTCAGAGATTATCTCAGATACCCTTGATCAACCGTGCTCGAGATTCACGAGCTGATTTCTTTCAAGTGGTTATTCGTCGGGAGATTAACAGCAAGAAGTATAATCTGATTAAACCGACATTGGGTATGAGATATAAGTTTAAGAAGAAGTTGGATCCGGTTACACGACAACCAATTGTAAGGATGATCTATCCACCAGCAAAGTGCTTACAGAAGATACCTTTAGAGATCATTCCTTTGGACTTTTTTAAAAGGTTGTTATACTGGGAATATGACGATATTACTGGTGAAGCTGTGATTGTTTTTATTCCAAAATCAGAACCAGCTACGGATTCGGGGTCTTTAGATGCAGATTTGGAGATTGAAGAGAAAACAGCATGGGATGCTGTTCAACCTAAAAAAAGGTCTACTTGGGGTCTGAAGAGAAATAGATTTTGTGTATTTGACCCTCTGAGTTTGATTAATCTTTCGGAACAAGATATGAAAAGACTACATCAGAACAGGATTCAGTTCAAAGAAAGAGATAGAGCTGAAGCGATAAAATTTCAGAAGATTATCGATATCTGCGTAGCCAATGGAGTACACGCTGGTGGTGTATTTCCTGCTGGCTGGAAATAATTAAAGACTCAAAGATTTTGAAGTTTTTGAAGACCAAGCTGAAGACACGGGGGAGTTTGTTGATGCATATTAGGTTGTCTGTCAGTTGGTCTATCGAGTTGTAATAAATGTCGTTAGTTGTATAGTGAAATATATAGTTTTTGTTATATGCGACACTTAAGTTTTAGGTTAGGCGTCACTTGCCTTAGTGACGCATAGCGTCACTTAGGTAAGTGACGCATGAAGGCGGCCACATGCGACACTTCCATAAGTGACGCATGTCGGCTGACTTTTAGTATAAATACAAACCTACGGGTTTCCGGCTAGGGTTGACGAAACCCTAGCATCATTTGTCGACTAAACATCTCTGTAATCGTTCCCAATTCATAATACAAGCTGATATCTTCGTTTACTTTGTCAATTACATTTGTTTCGGTTTGTGTTCATTAGTAATACATGCAATTGATTGATTCCGCCTTTCAATTGTAGTCAATTGTCATCTAGATCCACGTCAAAGGGCACTATCACTCACTTTAATTCTTGAAAGCACTTAAAACGGATAAACGATTGGATCAAGATTTCTAAGTGGCACTACTTTGGTAAAATAAAGTTAGTGAAACTTACAATTTATGATTTGTTCAAACATCCAAAGTGACCATTTCATTATACAACAATTTGATTTGTAATGAGATTTTGAACTTAGAAGTAAGTATGGTAATATTAATTCAATATATCACGACTTCAAAATTACCATCTTTTAAAACATAAGCGATGCTTGGATTAAAATACCATAACCACTTTAAAGAACAATCTCAAATTACAAAATGGCAATAATAAGTTAACTTAGAACTTTGATTGCTTACTTGCTCATTATAATTGCATCATTATTCCATGCTAGTTTGCAAATTGTGTAAGTAGATGTTACTTTCGCCACTTTAAGGTAATTGGAAAGCTTAGAACAAAACTTACATGTTACATATTGTGAAATTCTAAATGCTTAATGCTTATGTGGTTGAAAATTGGAACTAGTCTCAAATTCTTGAGTTACTTTAATTTGATAAAGTTTACTTGGGATCTTGTTGCAAATAGTTCGTGATAGCTTCTTACATAAATCAAAGTTCTCTTAAGTGGTTGAAGATTGAAATGTTGATGATTATTAGTCATTATAGGTTTATGGATTATCCACTTTTTAAAGCCCTCATTTCTAATTTTTTCAAAAAATTCTATGGTTTGATATAATCCATGCACTTGTAATTGATTTAATATAATCCACTATGATGTTTGTTTTTCTCTTATTTCAGATGGCCAAGACTTCACTTCCTTCATACATAAAATATTCAATCAAAGATGACAAGAAAAGGAAGCTTTATCGGAAATGGTTATCTCATGAGTTAGGAGTAAACAGATATGTAGTGTGGGAGGATTTGGCTAAGATTGGGTTAGACAAGGGATTTAAGGAGTTGATTGAATTTAAAGTGGGTAAATGACATCTTCGGGCATGGACCAGTCTGTTTAACTTAAAAGAGAAAGTTTATCAAGAACTTGTGGCAGAATTCATGGTTACTCTCATGTTTGATAAATCGGTATCTAGATTGGACGATGTTTCGATGATTAAGTTTAACTTTCAGGGAAAGAGTCACTACATGTCCTTAGCCACTTTTGCTGTTCATTTAGAGCTATACAGTGAACATCAAGTGACCACCAAGTTCTTCCTCGACTCAGAGTGCATTCCAAGACAGAGAGATCACACTGCTATTTGGTCTCAATATGCATGAGGACGGTTTCATTCAAATGTCAAAGCTCGAGTTTTTCAGGACAAATACCACAATGTGCTTCATAACCTTCTTGCTTGTAGTATTTGAGGAAAGAAGAAGACAAAAGGAGCTGTTGGGCAGAAAGACTTGTTGATCATCAAGAGTATTATAGAGAATGAACATGTGAATGTTGATTACTTGGTTGCTGATCGTCTTCTTACAGAGTCTGCTTACTCTGAGGTTGAGACTGTTTACATGGGAGCTATCACTACAAAACTAGTTAGGAAGATGGGGCTTTTAACTAGTGATGTGATTAGCCGGTTGACAGAGATGAAAGAAAAGGAGTCACAGCCATATGATATGAACTACATGATAAAAGTTTGGTTATTGGAAAAATATTTGAATCGTGATATCCGCTGGAAAGATGGTCCACTGATTCCGGGAGTTTCTATGAGACCTCTGAAGACTAAGAGAGCTAGGATTGAGTTTGTTGATAGCACAATACATAGGGAGCCGAGAAATGAGGTTCATCATGAGCCGGAGACAGGGGAGACTTCAGTTCCTGATATTGAGGCTTAGAGTGCACCTGCTCCTCAACCCAGAGTGTTTAACTGGGGAGATCCACCATCATCTGAGCTTTTCTATGGTATGCTACACATGCTTCAGCAGAGACACATTATGGACACATACCTGGCTCAGGAGTTTGGGTTTCCTACACCAGCTCCACCGACTTGGGTCTGCGGCCCACTACCACCCGACTTCACCACATCACCACTACATACATTCACCATGACTCCATTCACCACTACCATACCCACCATCACATCACCTCGTGCCACTACCACTATCACACCAGGGATTATCCCTAGGGCTCACCGATCTTCATGTATACATACACCTAAGCCGATATTCTCTGCTCACACCACCACCATACGTGAGCCGCATGACCCACATGTTATCCGACAGCCATCTTCATGGGTTGTCACCCGTCCTCAACCAGCTAGGTCTGCCACATCTGATACAGATACATCTTTAGAGACAGACTCGCCACAGTCAGAGCATGGTTTGGATACTCAGATGGAGACAGTTCAGGAGCATGAGGAGGATCAGACACATGAGCAGATACAGGAGCAGACACAGACATACTATGTGCTAGTTTTCACTACTGGACCTACAACTTCTGGATTGACAGGGTTACTTGACACCACCCCTATTCCATCCTCATATTTGCCTCTGGTTCACTTGGCACAGGTTCTGCGTGACTACCCTCTCAGATCAGTTTACATGAGTGATATGGGCCTAGATTACAACTTCCATTTGTATCCACTACATCCAGAGCAGCAGCGTGCCGCATCATCAGGATTAGTATCCCGCAGGTCATCGAGTGGACAACACTCCATCACCCAGCAGGCAGCTCTCTTCCTACTCTCCATGAGTCGCCAGCGGATCAGGACCCTCTCCTTCCTTGATTCCACTTATCTATCACTTATTATCTTATTATTATTACTTATGTTGGAATACTGTACTATCACTTGATATTTTGGATGACTAACTGTACTGTGATGAGCAGATATATTTTGGGCCAACCAGTGATCTGGTTGGATTTATTTGCTTTTATTTATCATATTATCATCTTAGTTAATTATTTACTAATTTTTATTTTGCTTTTGAATAAAGAAATTTGTGAGTGAAATTGAAGTTCCCAATGAAACATAAGACGACGTGCAAAACACGCAAGATTCAGACTGTACGACGCTGGATTCTCCGATTGCTGTCAACACGCCCAAATTTATCAAACAACCGTCTCATTCTTTCTTAGGGGAGTTTTTCATTCTTTTTCCTAGTGGTTTTAAATATCATAATATATCAAATACCGTTGTCCTTTTTGCTTAATTTTTAAGTGTGGGATTTCAAATCCCATAAATCGAAAATGACTTAGAAACAAAGTTCCAAAATATGATCAAGCTTTAAGTGTGGGATTCTTCTCCAAAGAAGAATTTTTATACTTAGTTTGTGAACATTAGGGACAATGTTCCTCTAAGTGTGAGATACACGGTATGATATACCGTATTTTGGCTTTGATTGCTTGTCCAAAGTAAATTATAGGCTTAACCTCCATTAGGCCTAAAATTTTTCATCAAAACCTCATTTTGGCTAAAAGTTTTAAATTTTTGACTTAAAATATTTTTTGCGAAAGGTCATTTTACAAAAATTAAATAAATTGCTTTGGAAAGTAAGATAAGTTAGGATACGAATCTCTTAGAAGTGAAATGTTAATCCATGAGCATCGCATAGCTAGGCACATACAACCCATTTGCAGTGAGGTACTTGAGCCCAATAAGCATTCATCTTTAATGCTTCACTTTCGATTGATGTGTGTGCCGATGCTTTTGCTTTGAATTAAAACTTGCTCTTGGTATACGTTTCGAGATCACACCGATGAGCGTCGTATGCGGTGTAGGTGCAATCAGAGGACCTCTACATTTCTAGGATTAAACCCATTTTTCACAAATCTCTTCTAGCCCAAAACCCTTCCAAAACTAATCTTTAGTGTTGATGATCCATCTAGAAAACCCCTTTGCGCCTTAACCGTTTATTTCTTTCAAACGAAACTAACCAAACCCACTCAAAACTCCCTTACCCCTCCAAAACTTTAGCTTAGAACTTTTGAGGTTATGAAAAGCGTTATTTGGACATCCTTGTCACTCTTGTTTCAGAATCTTCATCTACTATGTGTTTCTCTCATAAAATCTTGCGTGTGTTCAAAAGTCAAATCTCTAGAAGCAATACTCAGTGCGAAAAATTGGCACCCCTGTGAAAGAAAAACTCAGAAGAAATGAAATGTCAAAAGACAACGTGTCTAGGATATCTCGAAAAGACAAAAAAATATGTCTGTGAAGAAAATAAAGAAAGAAATACCCTCAAAAAGTTCCACAAAAATAGAATAAAGCTTAGTGCTCTGAACCTCGCAAAAGAATACCTAATCAGAAAATCATAAAAATTCGCGTGTGTTTGTCATCAAAGCTATCCTCCGAAAATAAACTCCTCCTTTCGTGTTTTTCGTCTCGTTTCAAGAGTGTCTAAATAATTCTTTTCATAGCTTTAGGATTTCTAAGCTTAAGTAAAAAATACCTCCAACCCTAAAAACACCAACTTCCGTATCCCTTAACCCTTACCTACCATTACAACCCTCTTTAAAATGTCTTGGGATGATTAGCGCCGTTCTCATCGAAGTGGTGGAGATCCGATTCTCGATCAAGCCTATGACGAGAAGCAAATGCATGACTGGCTTTATGAGCGATTTCTTTGATTTAGAAAGATAGGAAACCTGATACACATTGAGTGAATTGAGTGACCACCTAGTGAGATCTCCTAGTCATGTACAATATCCATCGAAAATTGTGAAAGTATGCCAGGGCTAACATTTCAAATCTAAGGGGTGACTAGTCTAACGATGCTTGCTTTCTGAAAAGATTTATTTAATTACTGATGAATGATTGATCTCAAAAGTATTTTACGTCAGAAAGCCAAAACTATCATTTTTAAATCTCTTAGAAAGTGAGAAATTTCAAGTTTGCTTAAGGACAAGCAAAGTTCTAAGCATAAGATATTTGATGACACGTAAAAAGTCATGTTTTTACGTACGTTATTTCCCGCATTTTAAACCTAAAGTTAACAAAACCACACCAATAACGCCAAATATTATAATATTTTGCTAACTAAGTCAAAACGGAAGTGATGTTTATAAAACCATTGAAAATGACACGAAAAACGTGAAAAACTGAGCATAAATGATTAACGAATCTCTAGTTCACGCGTTTCAACATTTTTTTAGCTACACTAGGAATTATGACCTCTAACTTATGTCATTTTCTTTGTTAGAAAAATACGAACGCGTGAATATAAAGATCGCTCCAAACGGACGTACGATGAAGAAGTTACGACCGAACGAAGATTCAAGGCAACCGAAGACCGAGATACGGGAGAGCCAAGCCGTATACGGGAAAGACCAGCCGTATACGGCTAAGCCTCAACCGTATACGGTCTGGATAGGGCGTATACGGACTGGTGCCAGCCGTATACGGCCAATCTCTCCCGTATACGGCCTGGTCCCTCCTGAATACGGCCAATCTCACCCGTATACGGCCAATCTCGCCCGTATCCTATGTTTTGCCCGTACAAGATTGAATTTTGATACGGTTAGGAAATGCGGCTGAGATTTTGGAGGTGGGAATACAGTTGAGGAATACGGTTGAGCCAAATCTATAAATACCAACCACCACCTCCTCATTTCACACACTTCATCAATTATCAATTCATTCTTCACACTTCACTTTCATTTTCATTTTTCGTTTTCATATTTAGCTTTTAGTTTTGGTTTCTCTCTCTAGAGTTCTCTCTCTCTAGAGAGATATAGATAGTTAGTTAGTTAGAGGTAGAGAAAGAAAAGCAAGGTGTTGTAATCACGGTGTAAAAGCATTCTTGGTGCAAGACTACGCATTTCTCAATATTACTCTGCTTAAAATCTGGTGATATCTATTCTCTCACACTTATACTATGTCCGAATTATTTCTGCCTGTTGTATGATGTATGCTATGTGTATTGCCATGATTACTGAGTAGTGTATTATTGCGGTTGTTGAAATGTAGCTAATTAAACGTAGGGATGATGTTAAATTAATCTTTAATTAAATATGTAATTGGAAATTATTAAACTCTGTTATGTCTAAACTTCTCATGCATGCATCTAGACTTAGTTTACGGACCACCCTTTCCAGTCCTTCGCGTGACTGCTACTTAGGTTTAGAAATTGATCACCTCTAGATACGATAGTTTGTTATCTATATTATTGTACAAAGCCATGACCGTTTCTGTAATTCGGCTAAAGTACTGGGTATAGTAATGGAAACACCACTGGTGGAGTACAACCGTGGAAGCCCATGGAAAAGCCGTTGGTACCGACATTGTGGCCTACCTAGAAACCCTAGAATATGGTCTAGGAACCGTAAAGCTGTGGAAATGCTAAGTACACTGTATGTCTACCTCTGGTGGAAACAACTGTGGAAATACATTAACCAAAGTACACCGTAATTGTACCTAACACATAGAAAGGCTAAAGTACATTGTAAACAGACCTCTGGTCACTAAACACTGTGGAAATGCTTCAAGCACTTTACACCGCTGTGGTACCTTTGGTTAGTTGAACTACGGAATAGCTGGAGTACATGGGGGATCTACCCCTGGTTACATGAAACTATGGAAATGGTTCGCGTACAGTACACTGGAAAGTACCCAGGGTTAGCATGCTATGGAAAATAACGCATTGTACACCGCTAGTGTACTTAGGGACGAATGACTGATCGCAAAGGAGAGTTCTAGATCATGAAAGAAGTATTTATGGTAATAAAACCTAAGGAATGAGTCTGGAGATGAAAGTCAAGCCCAACAGTGGTTCGGGATTCTTAAAACCCCTAGACTCTACAAAACTGATAGTTTAGAATAACAGGTTTATAATTAGAACATGATTAAATAACAGCAGTTGTATTTAGGTGTTAAGAAAGATCAGAATAACATGAGGGCAGTCTGTTACCTTATTCCTGCACCCTTTATGGGTCACTAGTCATAACTAGACAGTGTGGGGGTCGAGCAGCCTGTTCTGATCAGAATCACGATAACCTAGGAACTCAGTGAGATACTTATTTAGGTTTAACCAAAACAAGTAGGGTCCTAGTGTTTACACCTGTAATTCATCTGTCAGTTAATTACTTAAGTCCCCAATTACCTTTATAATGAACATCATCCCAACAATTGATTATCGAAAGTTCACAGCCGCATTCTCTATCTATCTACCTAATTACCGATTCTCATCTCTATTTTACTTTTCTGCACTTAGATAAATTAGTTAATTAGAAAACCAAACAAATAAACCTACCTATCTACACAACCCATCCTAATAGTGAACCTTATCTTTGGCCCAAGCTTCATTTCAATTCACTCCGATCAAAGAACAACCTCGAGTTATACTTGCCGCTTACTCACCCAGTGTAGTAGGTAGTACCTATAAGTTGAGCCCTGCATATTACAAATTTTAAAACTTCCACTGATCGGCGCTCGGTACCGTCCGGTCAGTCCCTCGACGACGGGTACGGGTTCTCCCCCTTCACAAGGAGAGAGCTTAAAAAAAAACCTGACCCTCCGGGCGCCATCAGGATTACGTGCTCAGAAATAACGATTCCAGCAAAGCAGAAAATCACGGGAAATTAGGCCAGAATTGGGAAGGCCCATACAAAGTGATAGAAGCACACCGGAATGGATGCTACAAACTCCAGACCACAAAGGGAAAAATCTTGGATCGCACTTGGCATGCATCCAATTTGAGAAAGTATTACATATAAATACTTAGATGTACAAGATTAATTACTGGCACGTGTTTTGCCATGTAAGGATTGGTTAGAAAGTTTTGTTAACTTTAATGAATGAAAAAGGTTTTTATGTTTCCAAAGCATAAACTTGTGTCCATAAATTGTTTGATGCAATATGACAACACTCTTAGCAAACCTAAAATAACAAATGTACGGGGCAACCACACTTTCAGAAACCCCAAGCACTGTATAAGGGATAGCAACCCACAACAGGGATTGAAACGTAGTTCAATCAAAAATGTGCCACACTCTGGGCATATATGTCCGGACCAAGGTTGCAAAATCCACACTTATGGATAGTGACAACCCTAGAAATTGTTTTCTTAAAAATATTGCATGTATGCATTTAACCTAATGTAAGTCATACACAAGACAAGCCTCATGTGAAAATAGATACTTGGTCGAAAACCCAAAATGCCTATTATGTTGACATTAAAAAGATACATAAGTCACAATTAAGACAATGGATAAAGGCATCCAGCCATACTTAACAAAGTTATGTCTACATGGATAAAGGCATCCAGCCATACCAAAACACAATTATGTTTATAAGGATAAAGGCATCCAGCCACACACATATATTGTCCACAACGAACGTTCAAAGCCATTTTCAGGCACCAAAACAACAAAGCAAGGACATATCACAAAAATATCAATTACCAGCAGGATTGGTAGGAGCTTGATCGGGCTGAACTTTGAGAAGATCATCAATAGGAAGAAGGGCAGAATCGAGCAGCTTCTGGAGAAAAGGGAAACATGCATCATTCAAAGCAGACACGGCCTGGTCATAGTCAAGCCCGGCCTGGGAGTCATACTCAGGCAATTCTTCCATATTTAAGCCATCTATCAGATACTTCGAAGAAAGAAGTGCCAACATTTCCTGCCCAGACTTCCTCCCAGCGCATGACAAGGCATGAAACCGGATTCCAGAACTCCTCACTATTAGTCAAACCTTCAGAGAAATGAGCCAAGGCTTTCCTATCACTATCTGCATGGATCAGCTCAGAATTAGTAACCTGCTCCTCTGCCTGGATCCTCCTCTGTAACACCCCACAATTTCAACATATTCATAAACGTAAATTGCACGCATTTATAGGCTAATTCCCTAACTTAGAGTGAATTCACAACACATTTTAGAGATAAGTATAGCAAACCCAACTAGATAATACGTGTAGTATGACTTATTCATAATTAGTTGTAATTATGTACAGAACGATTTAAACAACGCGACAAAAATATACGACTGTTGGTGAACAAAATTTATTAATAAAATGAAACTATTAATTAACATTAACGTTTATTAAATATTCTATTGATAATATTTACAAAGCATTTTGTGTCAAATAATGTTTATTTTGTAAACTGAAACGGCTTGAACTATATAACTAAAAACTAAAATAAAACAAAGTTATAATTTTATAACTTAACTAAATTATTTTAAATAAAATATTTCAACTAAAAGTATAATCGAAAACATATTTAAAAACCTATCGTTTAAAAACATTTTAACATTTAACGATCGGGTAAACGAACACGGGCTAAATACCGCAAATTTGGGCAAAAACCCCTCACTTTTGGCCCTACAAATCTGCCAACACCACCCCCACCCCACCCTCATTTTCATTTTCATTTTCATCTTCCCTTTCTCTCACTCCATCCCCATTCTCTCTCGATTCTCTCTCTAAAAACTCACCAAAAATCACCAAATCACCACCATTTTCTTTGGATTTTCGGAATAACAACAACAACAAAACTCATCATCAACTTCATCTTCAAGATCCAAGCTCAAGAACACCATTTTCATCACCATCTTCATCCACTCACCTAACTATCGGATTTCACTCGATTTGGTATGAAAAATCACTTTTCTTTCACTTTTCCTTTGTTATTATAGTATACAAACATGTTACAAGTCATTATATGAAAGATCTAAATGTTTTTGCGTTGACAAATTAAGATTTTCGTCAAACAGCGCGTTGTGTCGCACGGGACCGAAAACAGTAGTGCGACACAAGCTTTTGTGTTGCAGTACCATTTTTACGTCGCATTATGCGACACAACGCCTTGTGTCGCATAAATTATCCTATGTCGCATACTTGCGACACAACTACTTATGTCGCAGTATTTGCGACACAAATGCCTATGTCGCATTTATTTGTGAATGTCGCAGGAATGCGACACAAACCCTTGTGTCGCAGAACCTTTTAGCGACACAGTACTTATGTCGCAAAACTCAAAACCTTAAAAACACATGTTTTTCACTAAGTGTCGGAACCAGATTTTGCCACTTGATTTTACTCCGAATTTGGAATTCGGATGCGTTCCAGATTTTACCCCAGCCAGGGGCTCTGCCCCTTGGACCCCGCCAGGGGTTGCCACCCCTTGGACCCCGCTACCAGGGGCGCTGCCCCCGGACCCTTGTACACAATTTCATACCTTATGAAACACCATGAAACAATAAATTACACCTTGAAACGTCTCACAAAATATCACCAACGTCTCGTGTTGAACTTACAAAATAAAAAAGGATCTTTCCTGAATAAACGAGGAACATGGTTAGACTGTTAGCCAACCGCTTATATGATTATTCCTACGTTTAGGACGTTAGTGACCTACTTGGATTTAGGCTTTGCTAGCGCTCGCAACTTTACTTAGCTCTACAGGTGAGTTCACAGCCCCTACATTTTAACTATTTTACTGTTTTCAACTAGGGGTGGAAAACATAGTCAAACGTTTTAAATACATGATTGTATACTGGTTTTACTTGAGCGATTAGAGTACATTGAATTGTTAAATTGTTACACAAACTGATGTTTATGAATTAACGTTTCATATTACAAGCACTGTAAACGTATTAAACTTGTTTTAGAAACGCTGGAGAATGACCAGCAACGCTTCTACGAAACTGATTGGGTAACTGATGGGTCATTCTGACATGGACCAGATCCTACTGACATGGATCAAGGGACACTGACACTCCCCACTAGGTGAACCCTACTGACATGGGTACTCGATCCAACTGACATGGATCCGTTAACAACTATTAGGATACTGACATTCCTACGAACAACTATTAGGATATTGACATTCCTACGAATAACTATTCGGATATTGACATTCAAACGAACAACCATTAGGATACTTACATTCTTATAAATACTAATAGGATACCGCTTTCCTACGAATCATAAACTATATTTTGGGTAATATCCCACGTAACTACATCTTTGGGCTACATCCCACTAAATGTACACTTTGGATAACATTCCATGAAACTTTATTTGATCGTGATGACGATAACTATTTGTGAACGCTTTGAAACAACCAACTATTATTGTGAACATAAAACCTGTGAATTCACTCAACCTCGTTGTTGACTTTTACTATGTTTTTCAGGGAATTAGTTGCATGTAAGACATCCTACACACATGGAATGTAGGCGACCCCCGAAGGAATAGGATGCCAATTTTGGACAACTGGATTTCTTTTATATAACTAAGTTGTTTACTCATAATTACGAAATCTACTTTTGTAACTATTACTTTTGGCATCTTAATATATTATGTTCTGTTGTAATCATAAGCTCTAATACGTATGCATGTACTGTGTATTGTGGCACTTCCCATACTTAACTAAATGCTTCCGCTAAACTCAATCAATGAATTTTGGGGGTGTTACATCCTCTCCTTAGATGCCGTAACCATGCCCTCAAGCTCAGATATCCTACCAATTGAAGACTTGACCTGTTTCTCGACATGAACAAGGTGACCCTTAAGATCTGCTATTTCCTTATCCTTCTCAGAAATAGTAGTAGCATTGGCAATCAAACTTAAGTTTTGCTTCTCCAACTCCAACCGCATATCAATTGACTCCTTGGCAAGAACTTCCATTCTACGCTTAAAAGCTACCACCGTACCCTCAGAAGCCTGTCTAATCTCCATCAAAGCCTTCGAAACACAGTTACCATAAAAAGACATTTCCACATTAGCCCTCTCCAAACCCTCCACTATCTCTGCAAAAGTCAGCTTACTACCCTGGAACTGCAAACTGGGAGGAAGAGCATGAGAAAGAAACTCACGCCTAGATCTAACACTATCCAGAGTGCTATCAACAAAAATATTCCATCCAGGTACATAAACCTCCCTAGTACCCAATGTCCTAACCTCAGCATTATCTTCAAGAATGGTAGAAAGCACATAATCCATATCAGTGAAAAAATCCCCAAACAAATTATCCCCGGAAGGAGGGTGAGACATACTAAAAGATGCTATATCAAAAGAAGAAGAATCAAGAATACCTTTCTCTGGACTAGACGTGGCAGGAGCTTTGTACCTAGTAGGCTGAGAAACACAACCAAACTTAGGAGAAGAAGGCGGAGTAATATGATCATCAGCTTCCATCAGCACCTCCTTCTGAACGGAGTTTTCAATCTTTGAGCTCCCGGTTCGCTCATCAGCTGCATCCGACACATCAACCAGATTAAAATCCACACCTCTTGACCTTTTCTGCTTCCTTGTTTTACCACCTACCAGCCTTTTTCCTCTACTCTTTAAACCAGCAGTGTCGTCACCACCAACAACATTCTCCGCTTCTAGGTCTGATAGGCTCCAGGGAGTTATCTCTGATAAGAGCCCCACTCTGACCAACCTTGAACTTTTCTCCGACCGTATTAGGAGCATCACCTCCAGCCGCAGAAGAACGAGTAATCCTGACAGGTGGAACACCACCAGGACTTGGCGATGCACTTTTGGAACCATACTGAAGAGCCTTCTTGTTACTAGAGTTCAACACATCCAACAGTCTCATCTCTGAAAGCAACAACAACAAAGAAAGCAAAAATTAAAATTTTATAATCAACAGAGACAATATGCAGACACAAAGTAAGACACTCGCCCTCCCCATCATCCATAATCACAGGTACAGAGTCCTTATCTGCCCAGACATCACTCATGCCAAGAAGAACAAGAATTTCTTCCTCATAGGCATCAAGATGGATACGACAGTTAGAATCAAGATAAGCACGGGTAGAAACTTCTTCATGGGTCAATTTGGGGGGCTCACTAAAGGTTTCATCATCTCTTTTCCACTCTAAAACCTCCCTATATGCTATGGGAATCAAACTAGTGTTCAACCAAACAAAATTTCTTTTCCAGTCCTTTAAGCTATCACGAATACCAAACAGGATCCTATGGGCAGAGGGCCTTTTTTCAATAGAAAAGTACCCCTAATATGACCTACCCAGAAAAAAGTAATGCCTAAAAAGATTCACAGAAGGAACTTTTCCATGAACCTTGCACGCCATCTCAAAACCAGTTATTTTTATGGCAACCAGAGGTACCAATTGCGAAATATGCAACTTGTAATACTTAAGAACAGCAAGAAAGAAGTCAGATATGGGAAGTCGAACATTAGCGACAGAAAATGATTTTTTATAAAAACCGAAGTAACCCTCAGGAGGATCGGAAATAACATCATCAGAATCCGGAAGTACTGGCAAGCCGGAACCTAAACCGTACAATTTACAAATCCGGTTAAAGTTGTTCCGTCGAAGACCACACTTTACTTTATCAATAGCACCTATGTCAGACATCTCCTAAAATGGATAAATCAAACAAGCAGAGGAAACGAAAAGAAGCGAAAGAACTAACCTGATTGAAATGTTCTCCGGAGTCAAAGGAGAAATTGAAAGAGGGGAGAAAGAAAATTAGGGTTTTTCGAATTTCAAATGAAAAGAAATAAAAAGAAAAAGGGGGGGAACATTTTTAATATCCGTATTTTCTCTCTCCAAGAGACACGTGTCGCAGTGTCATCAAACACGTGGAACCGCCATGATGGCAGTTAATAAAGGGAAGATGAAAAACTGTCAAATCAAGACAGAAGTGATGTAATGAAAGAAAAAATGGGTCCATCAACCTGCACGCCCGAAGGTTCTACGCGCCTGGACGCTTCCTGTAACCCGAACCTAAAATAAATTAACAGCTGAGAGTCTAGTAACGTTAGTTAAGGTTTTTACCTATCCCCTACTAGACTGGGGGGACTTAATGGTGTAACCACCTTTTTCCCCTCTAGGCAAATCTGCCACGAGGATAAAAAATAACATTAGTAGCGTAAAACGTATGCCCAGTGGTATATGTTACCGTAAGGGAATTCGCTAACAATAAAATGTATTATATCCATATGCCCGAAGGACTATACTATGAAACCTATGGGCGCAACGTATCTTCGTGGGGACCATGCAGAATATTCACAAGATCAAGGTGAACGGCTAAGATCGAGTTTAGAGATAGTGCGCATAATGGACGGCATCCACTCAATGTGTGAGAACTTGGGAATGAAGAATGGCACAAGTATAAATAGAAGCTCATCTTCTTCATTGAGAGGTTCATCTTCTACACTTTAAAAATATATTCACTCACTATCCTTCTCTAAAATTCATACTACAAAACCATGGATACTTATTCTCACGCCAGAGGTGAATTACAGGGACCCTCCCCGTATTTCACCTAACTTAGCGTGTTATTGTTTTGCAGGTCTCTCTGGTCGGAGATCTTTTCGAGCTAGGTTCTATGGAGTCTTAAGTGTGTATGAGCTGATCGTACAAACAATAGTCATTAGGAAGTTAATAGATGATTATTATTGATTTTATAATTTTTATCTGTAATTAATTTTAAAAATTAGGTATATATGTAATTTTGAAATCATATTGGGTATATATGATATTTGTTGAGGTTAAGGTGGGGATATATTTAAGGGTTTTGTTGGGCACAAACAAAGGTGCAATTAATAAATTCGTAATTTTTTTATATATCATATATTGTAATTAAAATATGCATAAAAAGATAATTATTAGATTGAATTAATGAGTATTAAATGCAAATTCTTATATTTAAAGAAATTACGGATTCCTTAAATGCTTCTAAACGTGTGCCATGGGGGCATACGTTAGCAAAACCCTACCGAGTTAGGGTACGAACCCAATTTATTACTCTGATATGTAACAAACTTTCATATTTTGTGTCGATTTAGGAAACCAACTTTTTATGACCGGTTTAAGTTATAAAATGATGAGATGTCATATAAAAACTAACATTTGGAAGTTTATTCATAACGTACATGGCATTTTAAAAATTGAAAATTCAGCTAAAAATCAAAATGACTAGCAAGTTGCTCCGGTCACCCAAGGGTATATCTCCTAACTCAATTTATTTTTTATTTTTTTGAAAGTTCTTTACCTATCAGAGTTATAAGTTGAGTTCATACATTAACTCAGTAAAAAATGAAAAGTTCGTGCGATCTGCACAATTAACCATCAAAAAATTTGTAAGTTAAATCGTGTCAATAAAAATGTTAAAAGTTTTATAAGTTGAATCATGTCAATAAAAATGTAACGTTGTATCAGAGAATGACAAAATAGATTGAGCACATTCTAAAATACCTAGGTGATAATGGCTAGATTTTGATGTGTATCTTAATTTTCTGTCCTGGCGCAAAGTGCGGGAGAATTACCTAGTTTGGATTGATATATCAATTGTATCTCAACTTTGACCGATAAACATATATTTGTAATATGTAATAATTCACATCTACCGATACATATTTATACGGTTATTTTCACACTATAAACAATAACACACCCAACATTTTAACAACTATACAAATTATTTAGTTATATTATACTCAAATATATAATTTTACATTGGGTGCCCATTACCCGTGTTTAAAAATCAAAATCTATTTTAACAAGGGTTAAAGTCGCAAATAGCCTTTGTAGTTTCCTTTTTTCCAAGGTCACCCATGACCTATTTTACTATCACGATCATCAATAAATTTTCAAATTTAGTGTTCATACAAATGTACCTATTTTATTCATACACAACTTAAAAAACCCGACGTGATGTTGTCATGTCATCTTCTTTTCTATGATGTGGCTGCCACAAAATTGGTAACATGAATACAAAATTTGAAAGTTTTTTTTTATGATCGTGATGATAAAATATGCATTGATGACATAAACACAAAATTTAAAAGATTGTTGATGACCGTGATTATAAAATAAGTATATGAGTGACCTCTGAACAAATAAAAAAGTACACGCGATTCGCTGCTTTAAGTCTTTTAACACTTTGAACAACCGAAATAATGTTTGAATTTGGGCCTGTTAGACGTGAAGAAGAGAACACAAAAGTAAAGAGGAGTTGCAGGCCCATTTCTGCCATCCCACATTGCTCGCAAGTGGATTCAAGATGATGACTGACGTATCTTCTTTACATATAATGCATCTCCACCCTTTCTTACTTTGGTACTCAACACAACAAAATGATTATACTTCCCCTACCCTTTCAAATCAAGTAATGATATACTTATTTACATATAGCTTCTTTTCAAACAGTACCACCATAATCACCTTTATGTATTTACTTTTTTATTTTAAAAAACTTTGCACGGGTATATCGATGTAACAAATTTAGCAAATATACAACTCAAGTTTCAGTTTCTACTCTCATTATTAAAGGATTCTTTTATTAATATTAATAATTATAATTATTAGTTATTTAATATAAGATTTTATAGTTATACTTATGAAATGGAATTTATATTATATTATAAATAGTAAAACTAACGTTAGAATTCTTACTCGGTATATGTTAGATCTAATACTAACTAGATTTAGGGGGTGTTTGGCTGGGCCTTTTAAGGTGACTTTTTAGTTTATTACGTTTTGATACAACTAAAAAACTCTTTTGAATGCGTTTGGGTGAACTTTTTAGACAGAACTTTTAAAATTTTAAGGGTTTAATAAGCTGGAAAGCCAAAAATTCTATTTTCCCTGATTTTAGATATTGCAGAAGCTAAAATACAAACGCTAATCCACACACCCCTTTCTTTTTAATGTAGCCTTCCTTTTAAACCGTTTATAAGTGATAATACCATGAGCATTTAATCAATATTGCAAATGAAAACAAATGTGATAGGAGTTGTATATAATTACAAGTATATATTTATAAGAGATGCTACTACACTTATTTTTCATCCCGTGGCGAATCACGGGCCTATATTCTCTAACGTAGTTTTAGTAATAGAGCACACATTGGTAAACTTCAACAGGATCCAAGTGGAGGTCAACTAAAGTCTACACACGACGATTGCACTACCTACAAGTCAGTAGATGAAAGATTCAATTAAATTGTTTAGTCCGTATGATCTTCTTATTGATTGATAATTAATATCTATTATTTTACAATGATAACCATTAAGAAAGAGTACATTTTATAAATCGATTATACCATTTGATCAGTTAAATTATCTACTTTCACTATTAACATAGTACATATCTATCCACTAATGTTTATATTGATTGGTTGTGGTTATTTATTTTGGAACAACTAAAAATAATAATGTAGGCATTTGTAATAAAAAGAATGAAATACAACACAATACCCTGTATACTCTACATTTGATGGGATTAAGTAACGTTATTGATGTTAAAACTATAATACACTTATAGTCGCTACTACTATAGTTGTCATCAACTTTAGTATGTACAAATATTAATTCCCCCTAATCACCACTAATTTCTTGGTTCATCATAGTCGTTACTACTATAGTGTCATCAACTGTCAATGTCTTTTACGTATAATATTCCGTCGCATTGCGCGGGTCTTTTACTATATGTATAACGGAGAGATATAAAGGCACGACGTTACTTGAACATGATGTCATGATCTGTTCTACAGGCTCATTCTTGATTCCTAAGAATACGGAAACCTATATCTAGTTAATGAGTCACAACCATGTTTGATATAATGCCTGCGCTTCCCACAGATGCATATCACCTATTCGAAAGAATGCCTGCCTTTTGCTGCTGTTTTCATGAGTTCATCGATGGTGTTCGGAACCCATAATACAACTCCAAACTTGGTTTGAATCTTTGGTTCATCCCATTGCTAAAATGGGTGTACGGTACTTTTATTTCGTATAGTTTTATTTGTAAGTAAATTCACTGTTAGCTAACTTATTGTACTATTGCATGATCACGGAACAACTTAATTTTAGAAAACGGGCAACTAGTGCCAACTGTCTAGTAGTACAGTAAGAGTCATCACTTACTGTTTTATCTAACTATTGTTGTAACACCCCTAAATTTCACTGTTGGCAGAAGCAAGCTTTGGGGTGCTACTAATCAAATATCAACAGCACAAAGTATACAGCAAACGACCTCTAAATGAGATGTTTAAAAATAGTTACGTTTCAAATATAAAATTGTTTGAAAACATAGTGTTTTCGGTTACAAAAATGTTATCCCCTAGAGTCCACGTGTGTAGCGAGAGATTCTATTACATAATCATAATATACAAAAGATAATGCTAAGAATCTCCGTTAAATGCAATGTAGAAATCATGCGACTCTAGCTAGTATCCAAGGTAAATCCTAGTCCGTCTGTGTACCTGAGATACAAAGCTAAAACGGGTCAACCAAAAAGGTTGGTGAATCTTACAGGTTTAGTAATAAGTAATCGTTATGAACCTAAAGTATGTACCAGTGTTGCTATCAAGCAAAGTAAGTAAACGAGTAAATCAGCACAGTTGCCATGAGCTCATAAGTTGAAGCTTAACAGTGTGTAAGTATGAATCAATTAAGAATCATATAACGTACCCCTGTGAGTGCTATCCCGACACTCATATGTAACAAATACTAATATGCCTAACGGTGAAATCCGTGGTAGCGCTACTACTCCAGGCAGGGATTGTCAGCCCCAAATGGATCCAATTACTAGTACTCGCGCTTAAGTCCATAACTAACAACTTATGATAGGAGACTTTCAGTGGATAAAAAGTACTCATGCAATTGTGTAAAAGTAGTATACGCAGTCCAATACTCGTGTTCATGCGTAAAATAGTAAGCTAAGTATCTCACCCCTAAGTAGAAAAACAGTAAAAGTGTGGCTGTAAGACTCACCCGAGTCTAGCAAGTATGATGTGAAATCAACCAAGTAAAGCGGATGTAAGTTCGTATATCGGTTCTCAGAACCCTGCAACCTTCCGGTGTCCGAAACGCAAAAGGTTGTAAGTAAATAAGTAAATAAGTTGGTGTCTTGAAAGATCACCCATGCTAGTTGTCTACTCAACTAGGGAATGTCCAAGTGTTTGTTTAGTATTTCATTTGTAGTTTGAAAACAAGTATGGCCCATTGGTGACGGTTTGTAATAATAATCCAAAAGTGTTATTATTATATGTATCATTGTATCAGGGTTCATTATTTATAAGTGTAGTATTTACTAGTTCCTGAATGACGGGGGGTCCGGGGGCAGCACCCCTGGTAGCGGGGTCCAAGGGGTGGCAGCCCCTGGCGGGGTCCAAGGGGAAGAGCCCCTGGCGGGGTCCAAGGGGCAGAGCCCCTGGCTGGGGTTGAGCTGCCAGGTCAGCTTGAAATTTTTTTATTTCTACTACATTGCTTTGGTAAAAATCGCATCTGGAATTTAAAATCGGGAAAATTGATCTAGTCCGGCTGCGGGCTGAAAAGGTGTTGCGAACCGAGTTCACAGTGCGAGCTGAGTTTGGGCTCGCAAAGCAGGGTTGGCTGCGAATCGAGTTCGGTTCGCAGAACAAGGTTCGGCCTGCAAAAACTCGACTCACAGGTCAGGTCGCAGGTCGACTCGCAAGTCAGTGTAGTTCGCAGTTTGACTTCGCGAGTCAAGGTCAACTCACAAAAACTCAGTTCGCAGATCAGGGTTGCGAACTGAGTTGGATCTCGGTTCGCAGAATGAGCTGTTCGTGAATTTTGTGTGGATTTCGGTTTTTAAAGCGTTTTTAATGAGGTTTTTGGACATAATGTTGTTGGGTAAATGTTCTAGCATGTAAATCTAAGTTTTACAAGTAATTTAAAAGAGTTTTATAAAACCACACGAATTGTATTGTATTATTATGAATGAATATGTTACAGGTACATGGTATATATATAGACTATAATATCACAATTGTAATCTAATACTAATTGTAATCTAATCCTAATTGCTCTAATACGCCCCCGCAAGCTAAAGACGGGAAACAACTTGTAGCTTGGATCTTAAGAAGAGAAACCGAGGAGTGGACAACGGTTTTGTAAAGATATCCGCAACTTGATCTGCTGTAGAGACAAATTGTACTCGAAGATCCCCTTGTGCAACCTTTTCTCGAACAAAGTGAAAATCAACTTCCACCTGTTTTGTGCGGGCATGAAAAACAGGATTAGCTGAGAGATAGGTTGCACCAAGGTTGTCACACCATAAAATGGGAGCTGTAGTAATGCCAATACGAAGTTCTTTCAAAAGAGCCTGAAGCCAGGTGAGCTCGGCTACCATGTCGGAAAGTGCTTTATACTCGGCTTCAGTCGATGAACGGGAAACAGTACGTTGTTTGCGAGCTGTCCATGAAATGAGGTTAGATCTCAGATAGATGGCAAAGCCCCCCGTGGACCGACGATCGTCGGGGCAACCAGCCCAATCCGCATCCGAGTACGCCTGTATGGGTGAGACATTAGAAGAAAAATCACCACGCCAATGTACATCAGTAAAGGCCTGAAGTTTAAAACCAGATGCTCAACGAATAAGCATGCCATAATCAACGGTACCATGAAGATAACGTAAAATGCGTTTGACTACCGACCAATGATTAATAGTCGGAGCATGCATAAACTGGAAAACTTTATTAACTGCAAACGTGATATCAGGCCTGGAAAGGGTGACATATTGGAGAGCCCCAACAACTTGGCGATACTTAAATGGATCAGAAAAAGGCTCACTATCAGCCAGAAAAAGTGGGCTAAGTGTGGTCATGGGAGATGACATGGGTTTCGAATCTGACAAACCAGCCCGTTGTAGAAGTTCCAAGATATATTTACGTTGAGATAGTATGATGTCATAACCTTTTGGAACAATCTCAATACCCAAAAAATAGTTAAGTGGGCCAAGATCTTTTAATGCAAAATCAGATCCAAGTTGGCGAATCACTCTCTCAATAGCAGCAGGGTTGTTACCTGTTACAATAATATCATCGACATAAACTAAAATGTATAAGAGAGTCCCCCATGAGCGTATATAAAAAGAGAATGGTCCGTTTTGGAACCCAAAAAACCAAGAGCATTAAGAGCCTTAGAAAGACGCCGAAACCAAGCTCTAGGGGCTTGCTTAAGACCATAGATCGACTTGTGCTACAGACAAGTATGATTAGGCCATTGCGGATCAATAAAACCCGGAGGTTGTTTCATGTAAACTGTTTCCTCAAGAGTGCCATGAAGAAATGCATTTTGAACATCCAACTGTCGTAGTGGCCAATTCTGAGTGATTGCTAGGGATAATACAACCCGGATTGTGGTGGACTTAATGACGGGGCTAAATGTCTCATGAAAATCAACACCTTGTTGTTGGCGAAACCCTTTAGCTACTAATCGTGCTTTGTAACGAGTGACAACACCATCCTTGTCGCGTTTCAACCTGTAAACCCAATTACAATCAACAACATTCGCATTAGGAACATGAGGAACAAGTGACCACATGCCATTTTTAACAAGCGCAGAATACTCTTCAGCCATGGCTAGAATCCACTCGGGACTTTGATTGGCAATGGTAAAGGAAGTGGGTTCAACAAGAGTCGGAGAGACTGTGGCATGATGAGCAGAAGCATTATATGGAACCCTTTGTTTGGGATTAGGATGTAAATTAGGAGGACGCGAATGAACAAGTGGTGGTGGCGGCGGTGTAGCTGATGAGGGAGATGACGAGGGAGAAGAACTAGATGAAGATTCATGAGACGGCGGAGTTGAGTCAACCGGAGTCAGAGAAGTAATTGGTTCAACTGATTCGGGAACCGACAATTCAGGAATGACCAGTTCGGTGTCATACTCAGTGGTATTAGTGTTGGGAGCATGAGTAGTGGTAGACGGTGAGCTAGTCATAGCAAGAGGAAAGTGTTGTTCATTAAAATGAACATGTCGAGCAATATAGAGACGTTCGGTCGATATATCAAGACAACTATAACCATGGTGAACAGGGCTGTAGCCTAAGAAGACGCATGGAGTTGACCAAAAATCCATTTTGTGTCGGTTGTAGGGACGCAAGTGGGGAAAACACTCACAACTAAAGACTCGAAGAAAAGAGTAATCGGGAATACGTTTGAAGAGATATTCAAATGGTGATCGATTATTCGATATACGAGATGGCATATGATTGATGAGGTAAACGGCAGTGTCAAAAGCATAATGCCAGAACCGTTGAGGAACACTCGCTTGAGCAAGAAGAGTGAGGCCAGTTTCAACAACATGTCGGTTTCGACGTTCTACAAAGCCATTTTGCTCACTTGTGTGAGGACATGAACACCTATGAACAATACCAAGTGATGAGAAAAAGTGTGATAAATTATGAAATTCACCACCCCAGTCAGTTTGAACATTTTTTAATTTGGTGTTAAATTGTCATTCAACCATTGCAACAAAGCGTTTAAATGTTTCATATACATCAAATTTTTGAAAAATTGGATAGATCCACATATACCTAGAATGGTGATCGACACATAGCATGAAATATCGGTGCCCTTCAAAAGACAAAATAGGTGCAGGACCCCAAACATCACAATATATTAAATCTAAAACTTTATTACTACGAAAACTTGAAATAGGTAATGAAAGTTTGAAAGATTTTCCCAACTGACAAGAAGTACATAAAGTAGTTGAACATTTATTTGATACTGGAAGTGAAAAACTAGAAATCATAAAATCTAAAACACGTTGATGAGGATGTCCGAGCCTCCTATGCCATGTGGTAGAAGTTGCCTGAACAGCAGAAAAATCTGATTTATTGATTGACTTGAGCTGGGGTAGATGAAATGAATAAAGACCATGATCACTCGGGCCCGTGAGAAGCGTGGTATGTGTAAACTCGTCCTTCACAACAAAATAAGAAGGGTGAAATTCAAAAAAGACATCATTTTCAAGACAAAATTTTTGGACAGAAAGTAGATTTTTGGTTATTTCAGGTATGTGAAGGATGTCAGAGAGACGAAATGTTTTATTTGGTGAATGAATTTTTGAAGAGCCAATATGAACAATGGGAAGACCCTTACCATTACCAACATGAAGAGCGTCGTTGCCATCATATGCTTCAGAGTGATCCATGCTTGTTAAATCAGGAGTTACGTGACTGTTGGCTCCTGTGTCTGGGAACCAGGCCGTAGAGGCAGCAGACGAAGACGCGCAACCATCCAAAAAGTTAGCAGTACGTATTGTGGAGCGTTCACGATTAGGGCAGTCTCATGGAATATGACCAATGCCACAACGATTGCATGTACCATAGATAGTGTTTTGAGCAGTAGCCCAACTAAATTGATGACTATCACCACCCCCACCCCCCACGACTACGATTGTTATTGCCACGAAAGTTCCCACGACGTTGATTTCCAAGATTATTGTTGTTGGGACGAGAACTATACGAAGCTTGAGGAGATGAGGAAGTGGTGGGTACAAGCTGAAAACCAAGGGAAGATACAAGTGAACCGAGTTGAGAAATCATTTTTTGTTGAGATGAAGGTTCAACTTATTTTCCTAGGTTCTCAACATTAGCAACAAATGCTTGGGTGACGGATGGTGCAGGAGCACGAGTTTTCCCATGCATGTAATCGTGATCACTTAGAAGGGCGTGAAGTTCAGTGAAAGCGGTAGGAGACTGATGCGCACTGATAGTACTCTTAAGGCCATTGTATTCTTCTTGGAGACCGGACACCGTAAGCATGACTAGGTCTTTATCCTTTACCGGTTCGCCAATTGCAGCGAGAGCATCTGCATATTCGTTAGCACGATTAAGGTATGCATTCGCAGTTTCATCACCATGCATTTGAATCCGGAGAAGTTATGTTTTTAAAGTGTACTCTCTAGAACATGAGTGAGGTGCATATGCTTGTTCTAGAGCAACCCAAAGCTCACGTGCTGTTTCAACTTGTACATGGCAAAAAGAGGCTTCAGATATAGTAGAGATGATCAACATTCGAACATGTTGATCATTAGATACCCATATCTTATGGTTAGGGTTTTTATCGGCTTCACCAGGCGCATTCGAAGTGGATGTTGGTGTAATATGTGTAAGATGTTGGTGTATCATGGTCTTCCAATAACCATAGTTGGTAGGTGTGAGACTAAAAGCAAACTTACGAGAGTTATGAGATATTTTCTCAACAGTAGTGAAGGCTGAGATCAAAGCCATATTAAAGATAAAAAAAATCAAAAATAAAAACAGATTTTTTTTTTGATGTAAAGGTGATACCCAACGATTGGAGAAAGACAAACACAAGAGAACAAGTATAGTTGTCATCGGAATGTTCCAACTAATCGATTGGTGTAGGAGGTGATAAAAAAATGCGCCTGAAAAAGTGCAGACTCTGGCAACAGCAGCAGATTCCGGCCAGAAGATGGCGGCGCGTGACAATGATATCGGCTGTGAAAATTTTAGGGTTTGTTCGGTTTATGTTTACGAGTTTAATTGTGAATGGTTATTTGAAATTCGTTGTGAAGGGGAGTAGATTTGAAATATAAAACAGGTTGTTTTGTGGTTGCCGGAATTGTGGCCGGAGATATGGTGGCAGGAATTGTGACCACAAAAAGAGCTGTGCTCTGATACCATATAAAACCACACGAATTGTATTGTATTATTATGAATGAATATGTTACAGGTACATGGTATATATACAGAATATAATATCACAATCGTAATCTAATACTAACTGTAATCTAATCCTAATTGCTCTAATAAGTTTAAAGTTTTCATACCCCAAAATGGAAAATGAAGAAGATGAAGATGGTGATGATCCTTAAGCTTGTTCTTGATGATGATGATGGACAATTTTGATGGTGGTGTTGTTGATGTTGCTGAGTTTCAGTTTTAGAGAGAGAGATGGAGGTGAGGTTGAGAGAGATGAGAGAATTTGAGGTGGATGTGTGTGTGAAATGAGATGAATTTGGGGAAGAAATGGGTTTAAAAGGAGTTGGGTCATGGGTATGTTTGGGGTTGGGTTCGCGGGTCTGGGCCGACCCAACTTGGGTCTCGGGCTCACGTGTTTGTGTTTCCGAATATCATGTTATGTCTCGTAGTCAGTTAAATCCCGTAGTCGTTTAATCGCGAATCTTTTTAAGATTTTTAAATATGTCTTAAACAAATACGAAAATTCGTGTAATATATTATCGTAATATATTATAGAAAATAATGTTTGTTTGGATAATTCCAAATTATTTATTAACTTTGTCACCAACGTCCATATTAAATACATGTCGGACCTCGTCCGGTTTATAAGTGTACGATTTAACAAATTGTGAATGCGTGTATGAAATTACACGAAATGTCACGTATGTTTAGATTAATACAAAACTAAATACGCGTAATTACAAGTAGTTTAAGCACTAATTACAGTCAGAATTTGGTGGGTGTCACAATTGTATTATCAGAGTTACCACTATGCGATATAAAAGCTCAGTGTAGTCAAGATGGGCCTGCTAATATATATATTTCAATATCTGATGGTTCTTGAGAGGATGAAGGGAACTTAGATAATTGAGATGATTTGGCTTCTTCTAATAGCTTTATAGCTTGATTAACATCTCGTATCTAGATAACCTCGCTTTATCGAGTGGAGTCTTACCCCATCTGCATGTTCACATCACATATTTTATATGGTACTGTAAACTTTTCAATATCTGAATCTATTAATCGATTCAAAGTTTCAGAAAATACAGAAAACTTTTATAATCACTAAAAGAAAGAATACAACCTTTATTATAAGCAGATTACAGACCAAAAGTATTCATCAATATGATGTATATAATATACCAATACCAAAACCCTAATTCGTGTAGAAGAAGAACCGGAGAGAGTAATACCAAAAACAATATATCCTAATAAATCGATTACACATTTTTATATAATAGACTAAAAAACATCTTTCACTTTGGTCCCTCGAGATATTCTTCTTGTCATTTAAACACCAATCCTTTTTGCACAACACACTTTAAATTTTGACACTTCCAGTCCTTCATGTTTCAGAAATGACCAATGCATCAACAAATAAACTCCGCACTTTATATACAAATAAATCAAGTTATTATTCAATATAACACAACCAAGATTATAAACTAACTTTGTTATTTTATCACACCCTCACAATCTTGGCTTGTGAACATATCAAAACATTTGTAATCTCTTACAAAAATAATCATGTTGACCAGTTGTCAACCCTTTGGTAAATATATCAGCAACATTAAAACTAGAATCAATTTTAACTGGTTTTAAAACTCCACTAAATACCTTTTCTCTAAATATATGCCAATCAAGATCAAAATGTTTTGATCTCTCATGATGAACAGGATTCATAGCAATGATTGTTGGCACATTATCACAAAACATATTAATAGGAATCAAGTGATTTAGTTTTAAATCAGTTAACAAATTAATGATCCATAAAAGTTCACAAGTAACAGTAGCCATTGCTCTTCAGAAACTGGAAGAGTTGTTTGTTTATCTGAAACACTATTATTGCTAGATAAAGTTCTATTTCCTGTATTAGTAGACCATGAAGAACCAGTAGAATTATTCCTATTATTGAAATTATTAGGATTTCTCTTAGGAGGAAACCCAACAATTTCATAACACCTATCAACAGTATGACCAAGTTTATTACACTTAGTACACTTCAGATTGGGGTTAGGACCTCTACTGAACCTGTTATTACTATTGGAAACATTACTTGAAGTGCTAGCATTAGAAGAATTATTTGAAATTAATTGAGAAGAAGAATTATTTTAGACAGATTGAGAAGAAGAAGCTTTTGATACAAAAGCAGAAGCTTGAGTTTTAGAAGAAACAGATGTAGAAGCATTTCTATGTGATTCTTCTCTTGAAAGTATTGCAAAAGCAGTTTTAATAGTTGGAAGAGGATCACTAGTTAACATGTGGCTTCTAATAGGTTGATAGACATCATCTGACCCCATTAAAAACTGCATTAATTTTAATAAATGTCTATGATCCTGAACTTCTTTAGAAGCCTTACAAGTACACTAAGGCAATTTGATCATAGCATCATATTGTTTCCAGTTGAATTCAATTTGTGATAATATTCAGATAATGAAGTTCCACTTTGAGTTAGTGAATTAATTTTAATATGCAAATTAAACACCTCTGACCGATCAACCTTATCATATGTTTCCTTTAACTCAGCCCACACATTAGATGCAATTTCAGAAAAGAATTGACCATTATACAGTTCTTCAGATAAAGATGTTAAAATCCAGGATATCACAACAGAATTGCATCTATCCCATTGCTTAGCCAAAATTTCATCAATTTCAGATTTTTCACAAGTTCCATCAACAAAACCAAACTTATTTTTAGTTATAAGAGCCAAAGTCATGGCCATACACCAAACCCTATAATTCTCAGTCCCAATCAATTTTTGAGTAACGAGTGGTGTACTAGATATATCACTAGGATGCAAATACAATGGATCTCTAAAATCCAACTTACTAATAAGAGTCTCATCACTTGTTTCAGAAATGATTTAAAAATTTTAACCAGACCAATAAATTCACAGATGCACAGAAGAAATAACCAACAAATATAGACCAAGATCACACAAACACAGAAACAACAATCAAATAAGTACACACAAGATCCCCACCTATAGGCCAATCTCCTTGATACTAGAGCCCTCTAATATCAAGATTAATTGCTACCGAGAGGGGTAGGTTGAAATATTCTTACAGTGAGATCGCCTGCTAGCTATCAAATCTTGAGATCCAACAGATCAGAAACGTAGCGGAGTATCAAAAGAAACCAACACAGATTTCAAGAATTGAAAGCTTGCACCACGAAACCCTAATTTTTTTAACCAAAAAACTTCTATTAGGGTTTAAAGAACCCTAAGACCAAGTTTATACCACAACACTATGAATTATATGAAAGAAGAGCAGAAACAATCCTGATAGATATGATAATCCACACGAATTAGAAAAACCCCAAATTTTTTATAGAAAACCCTAATTTCAAAAAACACATATTCAACTCGTATAAAATTTTTATCGATAAAACAGTTTGATGATTACTATACTATCAAAGTTTTTCGCTCTGATACCATGTAAACTTTTCAATATCTGAATCTATTAATCGATTCAAAGTTTCAGAAAATACAGAAAACTTTTATAATCACTAAAAGAAAGAATACAACCTTTATTATAAGCAGATTACAGACCAAAAGTATTCATCAATATGATGAATATAATATACCAATACCAAAACCCTAATTCGTGTAGAAGAAGAACCAGAGAGAGTAATACCAAAAACAATATATCCTAATAAATCGATTACACATTTTTATATAATAGACTAAAAAACATCTTTCACTTTAGTCCCTCGAGATATTCTTCTTGCCATTTAAACACCAATCCTTTTTGCACATCACACTTTAAACTTTGACACTTCCAGTCCTTCATGTTCCAGAAATGACCAATGCATCAACAAATAAACTCTGCACTTTGTATACAAATAAATCAAGTATTATTCAATATAACACAACCAAGATTGTAAACTAACTTTGTTATTTTATCAGGTACAAGTGGGAATTGATTTGTTTGGCCAACTATTAGTCGTCACACTAATTAATCATACTTATTATTATCTCACTTCCTAATATATCTTATCTTACTATATATAGGATAAACACACTCAATATCAAGATGACACATCATCATATTCTTCATATCGCCAAAGTCGACTAATCACAAAGTGTAAATTCTAAGACCACTTGCAGCGAATATTTGGACTGAGAACGCCCCTGAATGGGTGCAGTGGGGCGTTCTGGGGCGTTTTGCATGAAAGCACGGGGCATGGGTGAAGCGTTATGGATTAAAATTGATTTTTTAATTCGTTTTTACTTTTTCTTTTTGAATGTTTATTATTTAAATAAAAATTAAATTAAATCGGTGGGTCCTAGGGGCGTTCGGGGCGTTTTGGGTTTACCATTGCAAGCGCTGACATGGAGTTGACGCTGACGTGGAGCTGAGAATGCCCCTGAAAGGGCTGCACCACTGCAAGTGGTCTAAGGATTAATATAATCTTTTAAAGATTCGTAGAAGGTTACAGTCCAATGGCCTTGTTGCAACTGTCTTCTTTGAGAGTCGAGAATTTCATGCACACTTGTTCCCAACAGGAAAAGAATATTTGAATGGACTCCTTATGAGTAGGGGTGCCTTGATCTTTTAGTCGGTATCTTTTCATGTTTGTACAACTATGAAAGATGCCTTATGGATTGAATATCTCATAAGTTGCGGTTGAACCACAATCCTCATAGGTATATAGATATGTATAATAACTGAATTGTTGGTTACATTGCTTGTTCGTTCAATACATACATATATATATAGACACCAATCGGTACTTACCAACAGGTGTGTCGGTTCACCAATCAACACATCCTTTCCTAAAAAACCGATTCCTAACAAACACATACAAATAGGTGCATCGCTTCACACGTACAGGTGCATCGTTTGGTTGTTTAAACAGAACTGATGCAACCCTTCACTCCTAACTTCTAACCGCCCTTTGTTTCCTGCGCAATGGGTTTGTTGGCCCACGGCCCAAACCAGAAAACATAACAAGGCTTATTTAAATATTAATACTAATTTGACCCATTACTAATTTCTTTGATCGTTTGACATTACAGCCTAATAGTTGCGTCACTCTTCACCGCTGACCTGCATGACGGACTATCAAGACTGCATATATACTAAACGCAATTTCAAGTACTCTTTAAATTAAGGACATACTACACTAGCCTGTGATCATTTACATAGATTATCGTTATCATCAATTAAATATAACCAAAGGAGACTGGACCTAGCTAGCAGAGATACTTCATCTTTACCCTATCAGATTTTTCTTCAATGCCGATCCACATCCATTATGAGTTTGTGACACCATGAATGTTTGGTTCTAGCACCAAAGCAACAAATTAACAGCAACAAAAAGGGACTCTTCCCTACACTTATTTGAACATCAAACAAACTTATAACTATATTACTATAAATCACATTAGTATTAGTGCTCCAACAGATGCATAATCTCATAGTAAGTTGTTATTCACATCAGAACCAATAACCTCAGTCTCATTATCTTCCCCATTAATAATTTTCCTATAACTTCAAAAGCGGTTTAATGCTTCGAGTATGAGATTTGTGAAACTCTGATCTCACCACATGTATCCAGTACGTCAAGAGCACTTCATCCATAGCCGAAACTGCCTTTTAAAAAGATTGAGTGCAGAAACAACATCGTTGAAACAGTAGAACATTGTTTCTTGAAATGTAATCATGTTAAAGACTTACGGAACAAGATTATTAATCGGTGAGACTTAGGAAATGTGGATGTGGAATCAATTGAAGACTTGGTAAAGCATCAAGGGAGTGGTCATTTTAAAAGATACGTGTGGACAACTGGACATGTGCGATTTGGACCGCATTGCATGTAATTTGTATCAATAGGAATGACAAGATTTTCAGGTAACCAATTGCAGCTGGAGTAGATCTGCTGTTAAAAATCAAGAAATGGCCGTTTGGTTGGATTTCAGAAAGGGATGAATCCTTTGTTTGGTCATGGGAAAAGTCGATGGTTTTTGGAGGTTCTAGCTGCTGCTTTCAGTTTTCGATACTTTTCTTATGGTTCATGCGGAAGAAACTTGTTGCGCAGGAGGTTGAGTGTGCCTAGTATATGTCTATTTTTACTTGTATGCATTTCATGTTGCTTTTGATGGGTTAATCCCGATCATTCTAAAGAGTAGTGACAGAAAAATAAATACATAAAGTATAGGTTTATTATGTAAAATAGTGAAAGGTACGACTCTTGGTGAAGAGGCACAACCGCAGGAAAACAAGAGGAATAACCGAACGGTGAAAGGATGCAATGGTTCACACGAACCAACACAACTACTCAAAGACACCTTTTCATTATGTATAAATAGATAGAAATTTTGTATCAAAAAAACTAATTCGATTTGGATCAATAAACTTTGTTTGTTCCATATTATATTCTCTCAATTTCTCATTAGATTGAACAAAGTTAATTCAAAGATCCGAGGTTAGGGCCAACAATTGGTATCAGAGCATTGGTTATTAACCAAAGTTCAATCATATACCAAGTTTATCGAATTCTCTGTTTGAATCAAACCGTGAAGAACAAAGCAATCGGCCAAGGAAACTTTCAACAAGTTTGAACACCAATCAATTCTCATCACAGCGAGTGTTCAAAGAAATTTCTGTTATTTGAATCCATTTGTCACCAAGGGATCAATCACATACAAAGTGATTAATTCAACCGGCATCAAAGGTTTCAAATACGATCATAGCAATTATTGCATACGAAGAACAACCGAAAGCAAATCACAGATTATCATCTATATAATCATTAAGGGACGGTTACGAATTTAAGTAAGGGATTCACAACAGAAAGCACAAAAAGGGACAACGATTCAGGCATCAAAAAGAAAAGGGGTGATTATACGAATCAGTACAAAGCAAAAAGGAAGGAACACACCTTGTTTTTGCAAGACGATACAACCCCACGATTGAACCATAGTAACGGTGCACCGAATTGTCCAAAGCAGGCCCAAAGAGAAACCGGTACGAGAAATCCCAAATCAGCGAAACCCTAGGCTTCGCAACCCAAAAGAATCAGGAGATTTCAACGGTTCAAGGAAGAACCACCAACCGGTCAAATTCAAGAGAGAATAGCATCAATTACACGAACAAACTGGCGGTTAACCGGATTGTTTTAACCGATAGTCACGAACGGAGAAGCAAAGGGGCACCAATTTGGAACGAGAGAGCGACCGGTTTGTTTAACCCAACAGGTTCCAAAAGAAAACTTTTAAAAGTTTACATATTATACCCTCCTTTTTATTTAGTTAGGAAATAATTGTTTTTATTTTCGATTTGAGATCAGAGGGGAATGGGGTTTAAAGAGTGCAAGGAGAGCAAGGGAATCTCAACCGTCTATTTCCTTTATCAATGGTCCAGATTAAGCCAACTCACGCGGGGTCTTTTTTGCAAATAGTTTTGGACGGAGGGACTTATTTGCAATTTATGTAAGTTAGATAGATGTGGCACTTCTTTGGGCAGCTATTTACTCCATTCATTTTCTCTCACCTTTCACAAAAACACACACACAATCTCTAATTCTCTCTCTCTCTCTCTCTATTCACAAAACACACAAACCCATACACCAACAAACCACCACCACCACCTCCTTCACCACCGCCGCCACCTACTTCACCATCATCGCCGTCATCGCCATTTCACCACCGTCATCGCAGCTCGACGAACGTCACCGTCGCTCAACGACCATCGCGCCACCACTGTCACCGTCGTCGTGTTCGTAATCAAAGAAAAGAAACGTATAGAAACGAGTGTTTTTGTTGCTGGAGAGTTGAGATGTGAACCACCACCATTGGTGAACCGGCATCCACCGGACGTAACCAACCGTGATGTTCTCCATCTTTTCCTGCCACTCCATCGCCTCTCCACCGCCACCACCACTTCATCATCTTAAAAACACCACCACTTTGTAAAAATATTTAGATCTAAGAGTAATATATCTGAAAATTCGTAGATCTATACATAAAAAGTAGATCTGAAAAGTAGATCTACTTTTTAGATCTAGATCTACTTTTTAGATTTGAAAAAATTTGACTGCATCTTGCATTTTCTACTGCATCTTGCATTTTTCTACTGCATCTTGCGTTACTACATCGTACGTTCAATTAATGTATATTTGTAGTATTACTTACTTACTGCATCGTATGTTGTTTTAACTTTTTTATGTGTTGAAATAAAAGAATTACTTATACTTATTTTAGTGTATCTTATGTAAATCTTGGTTTTATTCTTGAATCTAAAAAATTAATATTACATGTTTACTACATCTTGTATATTGTTACTGCATCTTATGTTGTTTCAGCTTTTTATGTGTTGAAATATAAAAATTGTTTATACTTATTTTACTACATCTTATGTAAATCTTGGTTTTATTCTTGAATCTAAAAAATTAATATTACATATTTACTGCATCTTGTATATTATCACTGCATCTTATGTTCTTTTAGCATTTTATGTGTTCAAATAAAAATAACTACTTATACTCATTTACTGCATCTTATGTAAATCTCTGTTTTATTATTGAATTTGAAAAATTAATATTACATATTTACTGCATCTTGTATATTTTTACTGCATCTTATCTTTTTTAGTGTTTTTGACAGAATTTATAATATTAAAAGTTTTTTGATTAAATAATTTTTTTGATAATTTTTGAACAAATTTTCAGGCAGATTTTTGGGCAGGTCCAAAACTTTGTTATAATTGCAAAATAGTCTATGCCCTCCATTCCCCCTCCACCTTTTGTTCTCCTCTGATCTGCACCCTTTATTTTCAAGTTTGGTTAAAGTATAATAACCTAGTGATTACACTGCTTATTATACAAAAAGGATAATTTAGGGAGTGCGCAACCTTATATTATTCGAGTAAAAAAATTTTGAAATTTCGAAACACATAGTGTTAGATATTTCATTTGGAGTTTTAAGAATATCCTAGAGATATGACGATTGAAGGAGGAGATAATTTGAAGAAAGAATTGGGTAGTACACCTCAATTCCAATGCCCAATATTAAAACCCACGAATTACTCTGTATGGGCAATTCGAATGCAAATCATTCTAGAAGCGAATGGTTTATGGAAAATGATAGAGCCGCAGAGGATGACTCAACCCGATTACAAGAAAGAAAAGACTGTCATAGCATACCTTTACCAAGTTTTACAAGAAGAACAATCGCTGCAAGTAACAAAGCACAAAACGGCAAAGGCCATATGAGATGCTTTGAAAGCTAGACACATTGGCGAACAAAGAGTTCAACAAGCCAAGTTACAAACACTCAAATCTGACTTTGAGATGTTGCATATGAAGGAAGATGAAACAATAGATACCTTCACTAGAAAATTGACAACGATGGTCAATAAAGCTGCTAGTCTAGGGCACGTGATTGAAGATCAAACGGTGGTACGAAAGCTATTAAATGTTGTACCAGATAGATACTTGCAAATAGTTGCATCGATAGAACAATAATCAGACCTGAGTAAGATGACAACAGAGGAAGAAATTGGGAGACTCAAAACGTACGATGAAAAAATAAAGTACAGAAAGGGTCAACAAGTGGACAATCAAGAGAAACTGATGTTCACATGACATGAAAGTAAAGGAAAGCATTTTAGAGGACGTGGACGTGGAAAGTTTAGATTTTCACAAGGAAAAAGCCACGAGAAATTGAAGAAAGAGAGGAAGGATGGAGAAACCTCTCAAAGAAACCTCAATAGAAACAACTTCAAGAAGCCAAGCTATGATAATAGCAAAACGTAATGTCTCAAATGTAAGAAACTAGGGCACTTTGCACTTGATTGTCCTCAAAGGACAAAGACTTCTGAGCATTCCAACTTTGTGGAAGAAGATTTAGAACCAACTGTACTAATGGCGATACCAGAAGATTTGGAAGAATAAAAGGAAGTTGTAAAGCAAGAGGTTTTACTACATGAGTCTGATGTAGAACATGGAGAGACAAATGAAAGTACTAATAGCCTATGGTACTTAGACAATGGAGCCAGTTTCCACATGACTGGAGTGAGAGAACACTTCAAAGATTTAGATGAGAGGGTTACAGGAAGAGTAAGATTTGGAGATGGTTCACGCATTGAAATAAATGGGAAAGGATTTCCTGATAGAATGTGATGATGGACAGCAACTAGTCATATCACAAGTATACTACATTCCCGGCCTAAAAAGAAACTTGCTAAGCCTAGGGCAATTTACTGAGATTGGTTGTAAAGTAGTAATGGAAGATGTCGAGCTACGACTCTATGACATGAATGGAAATATCTTTACGAAGGTTACACGACAAAGAAATCGTTTATACAAGGCAAATTTAAAGATAGGCACACCTGTTTGCATACTAGAAATTTAAAGGATGATACATGGTTATGGCACGCAAGACTAGGACATCTAAATTTTGAGTCACTCAAAACAATGGCTCAAAAGGACTTAGTACGTGGAATACCTGCCATTAAACACACATCACAAGTATGTGATGTTTGTTTAATCGGAAAGCATAGTAGAACGCCATTCCCTCGAAAGGCAAAAGAAAGATCAACAACACCTCTAGAGTTAGTATATGGAGATTTATGTGGACCAATCTCACCACTAACACCTTCTGGAAAGAAGTACATATTCTTGTTAGTAGATGACTACTCAAGATATATGTGGGCATATTTCTTAAGCTCGAAAGATCAAGCATTTGATACCTTCAAGGATTATAAGGAAACAATAGAGAAGGAGTTAGGAACAGAAGATGTTGAGAACAGATGGTGGAGGAGAATTCACATCGAATGAATTCACACAATACTGCAATGAAAAAGGTATTGCAAGGCAAATTACCGCACCTTACTCGCCACAGCAGAATGGAGTAGTTGAAAGAAAGAATAGGACGATTATGTCTACAACGAGATGTATGATGAAGGCGACAAACATGCCACAAAACTTCTGGGCTGAAGCTGTAAGGCATGCTATATACATCTTAAATAGCGTTCCAAAGAAAGCACTAGAAGACGTTACTCCATACGAAGCTATCAAAAAAAGAAAGCCAAACCTAGAAAAATTAAGAGTTTTTGGCTGCATAGCATATGCAAAGGTACCATCAAAACATTTGATGAAGTTGAATGATAGAAGTGTACGAAAGGTATACTTAGGTTTTGAACAAGGATCAAAGGCTTATCGATTGTTTGATCCTATAACACAAAAGATATGTGTTAGTAGAGACGTGAAGTTCAAAGAGAATGAAACATGGGATTGTAAGGAATACATGAATGAGTTCAATAACGAAGAACCTGAATGGAGTGACTTCACAATAGAGAATCATGAAGCTAAAAGTGATTATTATGAAGGATCTCAAATTAATGAAGAAGACATTGAAATTCCTAACGATGAAAGTGATGAGTACACATCATCATCAACAAGTTCCCCATCAAGTTCTCAGACACCTCACACGCTATCAATAGGTTCAATACAAGCTAGTTCTCAGATCACACAAAACACCTTGATACAATCAAGCTACCAAAGTGATAGTAGTACAACCTCAACTGCATCCTCACACTCACATTTTGATCATACACCGGTAAGAGGATTTAGAACACTAGATGACTTGTACAAGAACATAGAAGAATTGTTATTGGCTGAAGATGAACCCAGAACTACAATGAAGCATCAAGTGATCAGAAATGGATCAAAGCAATGAAGGTTGAGTTAGATTCCATCAACAAGAATAATACATGGAAATTGACTACTCTACCTAAAGGACATAAAGCAATTGACTTGAAATGGGTATTCAAGACCAAAAGAGATGTTGATGGAAAAATAATCAAACATAAAGCTAGATTAGTAGCAAAAGGCTACATACAAGAGCATGACATAGATTTTGAAGAAGTATTCGCACCTGTAGCAAGGATTGAAACTATCCGACTACTGTTAGCCATAGCTGCTCATAACAAATGGGAAGTACACCACCTAGATGTAAAATCTTCATTTTTACATGGAGACTTGAAGGAAGAAGTGTACGTTACACAACCCGAAGGATTTGTTAAGAAAGAAAGTAACGAGAAAGTATATAGACTTATAAAAGATCTATATGGATTAAAACAAGCACCACGTGCATGGAATATCAAGTTAGACAACACCTTAAAGGCACTTGAATTCAAGAAGTGTGCACTGGAACAAGCCGTTTACACGAAGATAACGAAAGACTCGATACTGTTAATAGGAGTTTATGTAGATGATTTGATCATCACTGGCACACCAAAGAAGGAGATTGACAAATTTAAGGCTCAAATGGAAGGAAAATTTGAGATGAGTGATCTTGGACTATTAAGTTACTATCTAGGGATAGAGGTCACACAAACTGGGGGTGACATTTTTTAATAAAGCAATCTGCTTACGCAAGCAAAATTCTAAAGGAAGCTGGATTGTTAGATTGCAACGAGATGCAAATACCTATGGATCCAGGAACAAGACTTGACAAAGATCACTGAAGGAACATTGGTCAATGCAACTGAGTATCGAAGCTTAATTGGATGTTAAGATATCTGCTTCATACAAGACCAGACTTAAGTTATTCTGTTGGATTACTTAGTCGATTTATGCAAGAACCAAGGGAACAACATATGAAAGCTATAAAGCAAGTACTACGTTATGTGAAAGGAACAAAGGATCATGGAATCACCTACAAACATAATGGAGGAAACAAGATACAAGGTTTTAGTGACAGTAGTTATGGAAACACTCAAGAAGGAAAATGAACTACTGGGATAATATTTTACTATGGAGATGCACCTATTAGCTGGAGCACACAAAAGCAAGCCACTGTAGCATTATCATCATGTGAATCTGAATTCATTGCAGCAACAGCGGCAGCAACACAAGCATTATGGTTAAAGAGGTTACTAAGCAAACTTACACAATCCAAGGAAGAGAAAGTTACTATATTTTTGGATAAAAGTCTGCTATAGCATTGATGAAGAACCCGGTATTTCATGGAAGAAGCAAACACTTTGATACAAAATATCACTTCATAAGAGAATGCGTTGAAAAAGAAGACATTCAAGTTGAGCACATAAGTGGAGAATATCATAAGGCTGATATACTTACCAAAGCTCTACCAAAGATCAAGTTTCTAACAATGAGACAACTGATTGGAGTCAAAGATTTACGATAAGACGATCGTGATTAAGGGGGTGAATGATGGGTTAATCCCGATCATTCTAAAGAGTAGTGACAGAAATATAAATACGTAAAGTATAGGTTTATTATGTAAATTAGTGAAAAGGTACGACTCTTGGTGAAGAGGCACAACCGCAGGAAAACAAGAGGAATAACCGAATGGTGAAAGGATGCAATGGTTCACACGAACCAACACAACTATTCAAAGGCACCTTTTTATTATGTAAAATTAGATATGAATTCTGTATCAAAAAAACTAATTCGATTTGGATCAATAAACTTTGTTTGTTCCATATTATATTCTCTCAATTTCTCATTAGATTGAACAAAGTTAATTCAAAGATCCGAGGTTAGGGCCAACAGCTTTTGTCTGTGAGTCATGTTTTGGGTGGTGTTGTGGTTTGGCCTGCTATGCTTCTGTTATGTGTAAATAGATACATGAAGTGATGGGGAGTAGATGCTTCTCTTTTGGCCTAATTTACATCTTGCAATTTGGGTCAACTTCTGAGTCCTTGTATTTGCACTTTTGGTTTTTGTTTTGGTAATAATATGTGTCTACTTCTTCCAAAAAACTTAGTTAGACCAAAATATTGTTGTGAACAACCCATTGTTCTTTGATGTGTCTAGGTGTTGTTTCTCATTCTTTTGTTCTTTATGTGGGTGTTTACAAGAATTATACAAATGTGAAATTTCTATAAAGTCAATTATTTCATGCTTTCTAAATCTAAACTCCACGACTTCAAACAATACACTCAGCGTTTTAAAATATATTTGAACCTAGAGATGACCATGTTTAACTACAATGGTGTTGTATTAGCCATTTTGGTTGTCGTGCTACTTCCAGCTACCACCATAGCAACACAGTATATGGTGGGAGATGACCGTGGTTGGACCACCGGTGTCGATTATCAAGCTTGGGCCAAGGATAAAGTGTTTAAAGTTAATGACTCACTAGGTAATAATTTTGTCATTATTGTTTTTAAAATCTTATTTTCAAATTCTAAAACATCTTATGTTTTATAATACAGAGTTCATTTATCCAAAAGACACGCATAACGTGTACGTTGTGAATAGTGTTGCGTTTGATGCTTGCAGTATTGTTTCACCACATTATTATTTTGATGCCGGAGATGACGTATTAATGTTCGGCGCAGCAGGAACATATTATTTCATCTGTGGTGTACCGGGACATTGTTCTAATTCCAACCAAAAGTTCTCCGTTGATGTTGCCAACGCTTAATGACAAGTTGTTACGATATTTTTTATATGGTTATCATTGTCATCGATCAATTGATGGCAAATAAAACTTTATATGTTTCATTTCATAATAAACGATTCTTAATCATAACGTTCATTTCCGTTCTTGTTGAACGATCATCTCGCTATGAACATGAGCGATTATAATGTCATTGTCCCTTTAGTTCCTTTTTGTTGTCAACTTTATACTTTAAGGGTGGATACAAATTAGTGTATTCAAAGGTCTATGATTTGTTTTAGACTTTATTTGGCCATTTGGGTGTGTGCAGGGTGGTCTATCGAATTTAGTCTTCTTTATGTTATGACCCCAAAGGCCAAAATAAAGGTTAATGAGCCAAAAAAATATCTGACTTGACGCCTTAGCCTTTTGGGCCGAAACATAGTCTAGTAATATCCATTTACGCTACAATGTCAATTGTCAAAGAACTTTAAACGGTGGGAATTGAAGAATCGAAAAGAGAGTTAATCTGCCAAATTAAAACCCTGGAATTGATAAAATTGAAATCTACAATGAATAAGGGAGGGAGACAAGTGACATGTGATTTATAGGGCAGATGAATTTGAATTAACTTGAAAAGTTTAATATGTAAGTATGTATTCGTCTAACAAATTAAACGTAATCGGTCATTTTGAATAGGTGATTTAGTTTAGTTGATCCAATTAGATAGATTTAAAGGGGTAAATTAGTCTTTCATTTTAGTGGTTGTTGAATACTTGAACTATAAAGGTTATAAAGGTAATTTAGTCTACTTATTAAATGTCTAATACATATATGATGTCTTTGAACTAATGGTGTGATCAAAATTTGATCGTATTCTAGACTTTCTTATATTATCATATATGTAAAAATGTAAATTCTAATGTAATGTAATAATATGTAGTTTGTATTATTAATATAGGGTGATGAGTCTTACATCACTAAATTTGTTCTATGATGTATTAATTGAGTACTACACCGTACAATATAGTTAGTGATGTACGGATGATATTTGACGGTGTATGAATCACTTCCCATTATATAGCATTTCAATTGCTGAGTTTTAAATTATGCGTCATCTATCTCGATTATATCTATATACCCCCTACATAAATATATATATATTATAAAATATCTCTATGACACCTACATATATAAATATTATCTAAAAATATTCTACTCATTCATCCTAATTCTACTTATCCGTTCTAATTCTATCCCTCCACAAATTCCTATCTAAGGTCATGTTCTCGGTCAAGAGAAGCTCATTCATATCGAGCTTCAGTCTATCCTCCCACCTACGTCTAGGTCTACCCCTTCTCCTCGAACCATCGATAGTGAGAGTTTCCACTCTCCTAACTGAAGCTATGAAAGGTCTCCTTCTAACATGTCCAAACCATCTAAGTCTTCCTTCTCTCAACTTATCGGTGATGCTCGTGACTTCTAATTCACCCCTAAAAGCTTCATTTGGTATCATATCCAACATTGTTTTACCACAAGTCCATCTTAGCATTCGCATTTCCGCCACTTCCATCCTCCTTTCTTGCGCCTTAGTCATCGGCCAACACTCTATTTTAACATTAAAAATCAAAATCTATTTAACAATTGAAATAATAATTGAATTTGGGCCTGTACACATGTATAAGAAAACCCAAAAGCATAGAGGTGCATGCTTATTTCTGGTGTGTGTCGTCCCATTCCCACATCATGCGCAACCGGAAAACAGAAGACGTGTATATTAAGAACGGAGAGACATAAACGCACGACCTTACTTCTATAGGGTCGTACACTATAATAAAAGTGTCAATTCTTTACGCTTTTTTCTTCACGTTTTTATAAAGTGTTAACTTATTTGCTAAGTTATGTTCACGCTTTTAAGTGTGAACAAATTGAACTAATAATAATATATATCATAATGTTGACACTTATAAGCGTGAAAAAAAAATGTTATTCACAAATGTTCACGCTTTTAAGTGTGAACAAATTGAACTAATAATAATATATATCATAATGTTGACACTTACAAACGTGAAAAAATGTTAGATTTGCAACACTTTAAAGCATGAAGATTTTTCTTAACACCTAAATTCTTCACGCTTAAGAAGCGTGAACAAATTGAGTGTTAGCAATAATCTTTACGCTTTTATGTGTGAACTTTGTTCAATTTTTTCACACTTATAAATGTGAACATTGTGATAGAGATTGTTATTAGTTCTGTTAGGAAAATAATGTGGCAAAAATTTATTTGTCACAATATAGATTTGATGAGACAAAATGTAAACCGATTAGGAAACACAAGTTGGAATTCTTACTGGGCAGCGATGATGAAAAATCCGGTTCTCATTATCTAACCGTTCAATCATCTTGAAATTTGAAATGTAGCTTCATCACATATAGATGTACATTATGACCGGAGGAAATTTCGATATGAGCTTTTGAATGATAGATATTTAAAGTCGAAATTCATTGCAGAAAGCTGAGGTCGTTTCTGGAACAGCAGCAGTAAAACGATCACTGTGTCTTTGTTATCCAACGAATGTTCATGATTTTTGGATATGTTATAGAAGGCATACTGTTCTACATTGTGTAAAAATTTCATAGTAATTGGATGTTTCTACAAGGAGATATGAAATTTCAAATTTGCTGCTGATCGGGTTTTTTTTCTGTTCGAAGTCAGAAAATTATTGTGCATTCGTTAACCGTCGGATCGAGCTGAATTTTGGATATGATGTTAACGATACATTGATAGACTTCATGTAAAATTTTTAGCATGATCTGAGCTTTCTAGAGGGAGATACACTCTTCAGAATCTGCTGCAAAAATAAGTTAACGCTGCTAGTTATATATTCAGTGTTGCTTGTCGAGCGTTAATGCTGCTCATATAAGGTTAGTTCTGCTCGTACATTAGTGCTGCTATTACACAGTTAGTGCTGTTAGCACAAAGTTAGTGCTTCTACATGGTTAGTGCTGTTAGCACAAAGTTAGTGCTTCTACTACAAAGTTAGTACTGCTAGTGTACTGCAAGTAAAGCAAGTGGGGCAGACAAAATTCCTTAAAAACAGGGAATGCTTACTATGTGGAAGACCATGCTTGTACTTTAGTTAGGTGTGCATTAATTATACTCAGATGTAAAAACAACTTTAAATATTATAATATTTAAAGTTGTTTACTTTAGAAAGATGCTTGTAATAGTAAATTGTGTTTCCAATGTAAGTATGTGAGATTCTATAAATAAAGAAACCCATATACATTTAGAAGTGTGTTATCATAGTGATGAATCTGTGATAAACCCGATCTCATAACTTGAGATCGTTATCCCTAAGGTTCTTGTTGAACCCCAATATAAAACAAAGTGTATCCGTCTTGTTAATGTTATTAATAAGATTAGGGAGTTGGTTTAGAAAATCTTCTTTCGGTTTTTCGTATTGTTCTTACCTTGTTGTAATTCTTTTGCTTGGTGTTTGAACGGGACCCCTCAAGTTCAATTTCTTCACGCTTAAAAGCGTGAATATTTTGTATTATAAGTGTGAATAACTTAGCAAATAAGTTAACACCTTATAAAAGTGTGAAGAAAAAAGCGTGGAGTATTGACACTTTTTTGTAGTGGTACCTTTGTATTCTTGATTCCTAAGAAGACATAAACCCATGTCTGGTTGATGAGCCACGACCATGTAATTAGAGCGTGATTAACACAGCCTCTAGAGGCCATGGCTAAGTAGAGGATCGTTGCCAGCCCATCTTCTGGGTCCTGGCAGGGTTACACGGTTGTTTGACAGACAATTGAATCTCTTTTTTCCTTCCTACTTCACACATCACCTGTTCGATAAAATGCCCCCGCCTCGCAAATATGCATATCAGCTGTTTGATAAAATGCCTACCTATCGGTTTCATTTGTGTATTCACTATGGCGATATTTAGCTAACTCATACTTGAGTAATGATTAAGTAGAGCTCTGTGCATCTGTAATCATCAAGAATTTGTCTTGCATCTTCTGTTATGATAATAGAAGTGGGAGTAAGGTCCAATTAGAAGATGTTCTGCTGTTACTAGAGCTTGTCGTTGGTGCTCGGAACCCACAATACAACTCGAAACTTGTTTTGATCTTCTGTTATGATAATAGAAGCGGGAGTAACGTCCAATTAGAAGATGTTCTGCTGCTGTTACTAGAGGTCGTCGTTGGTGCTCGGAACCCACAATACAACTCGAAAGTTGTTTTGAATCTTTAGATCATCCCATGGCTGAAATGGGTATAAGGTACATTTTTTTCGTATAGTTATCCGTAAGTAAATTCACACTTAGCTGGCTTGTTGTACTACTACATGATCATGGAACAACTTAATTTTAGCAAATGTGATGAAGAACGATAATAAAAAGCCAGACAAACGCTAGAACTAAACCAAAGTTCTCAAAGCGAGAAAATCTCTTATTCGATGATTATTTGTATGTTCTCAAAAACTGAATGAAACAAACCCTAAAATTTGTCCATATAGGTTGCAGGAAGTCTAAAACGAAAATAAACACAAAGCCCAAAACGCAGCCCGAAAACATAAAAATGCCCTTTTCGGGCCCTAAACGACCCCGAAAGGCCCAAAACTGACAGGGCTCATAGCAAAGCAATGAGTCTTGATCGTTGGGCCGTTTTCGGGCTGACATACGATTTTCAACCCAATCCACCACAGAAATTTGTTGCCACAAAATAAGCTCCAAGTGTGTTTGCCACATTAACTTGTTCGTTGACTGCCGCTTTGACCGCATCATTAACCACCTCTGCATCAAAATGGGTAACTGGTGTCAACTGTCTAGTAATAAGAGTTATCGCTTAATGATTTATGTATTGTATCATAAGACATTAGGAGTTAGCACTTTACGATTAAGAAGCTCAATGTAGGTTAGTATTCTAAGATAATAAAGATGGGCTGCTAAAATTATTGTATACTTGATGGTTCTAACAATCCATTAGTCAAGTTGTAGTTGGAGGAGCTTCTTCATCACCTACTCAGTCATGTTACTTGCGAACAATATGTAATTATAATTAATTATTATTCTTAGGCTATTATCAAGTTGACTACGAAATTGAATATTTCATTATTATGTTTTCGCTTCTCTTTCATTTGTAACTCAATGTTTTTGCGTTTCTTTTAGTTTTCACTTGATTAACAAAAATATGGCATCTAGTACTACAATCACAGAGTTCTCTGACTTAAAAATTCCACTTGCAGTAATATTAGAGGCCACCAACAACTTCGCTCATTAGGCGACTCACATTTGACATAGTAAAGACTAAAGTTACTACATCAAGTCATTAGTGTATTTTATTCCATTAAATTAGGTTCTTGAAACACCTAATCCATACAAATGAAATTAGCACCATGACACAAAAATATTGAAATTTTGGCAATTTCAGCGGACCGGCTAACACCAAATCGCCTTAGAACTATCACGTGAGAGGTAAATCTAGAGGCGAATCTACCTTGAAACAAAGTGGGTCAGCTGACCCGCCTTAAATTTTAAACTAATTCATAAAACATATATAATTTATTAAAAGGGTTTTGCTAACGTGTGCATCATGGCACACGTTAAGCTGCATTTAATGAACATGTAATTTCCTTAAATAATAAAAATTGTAATGGAGTATATGCATAAAAAGGGATATTATTGGATCGATTTAATGAGTATTAAATGTAAATATTAATATTTAAGGAAATTACAGGTTCATTAAATGCAACTTAACATCTACGGGGGTACATGTTAGCAAAACTCTTTTTAAAATGACCCACCGTAATAAGATACTTGGACGGTTGGACCCATGTTAGCCTTGGATTTAATAGAGATGCACATAAATATGTTAATTTTAGTATGGATATTGGAAGGTTTGGATTTTTTGTTCATCGCTGCTTGTTAAATTGAAGGAGACGAAGTATGTTTATTTACTCTATACGAAGTATGTTTATTTACTCTAGTCCCAATCCACCTTTTGTTTCTTAGAATTTATCAATATTGTTTCTTATTATAACAGTAAAATATCAAAACCACTGAAAGGGCAAAACATTTGATGTCGATTTTGTCATACCTATACTTTATATTGTTTTAATTAAATTTAGTAAATTATCTTAAAGAATGAGATAATTATTGTTGATTCAAAATGCAGAAGATCCTTGTATTATTTTTTAGCAAATGATTAAAATTTACAAGAAACCCAGTCAATCAACTAGATGGAAATCGTAAATATAAATATTTTAGTAGAATTTTAGTTAATTTAAGTGATCAATCTAATAAAGGTAATACAATAATGTTGTTTTTAAGGATTATTATGTCCAGATGGATACTTTAACAATTTTAAGTGGATAACTTAATAGGAAAATACCAGGTACATTATCCACCGATTTGACTTGACCTATTATATAATTTATCTCATCCTATCGTTTTATTACCTCAATGACATTGACACACATTACATATCATCCTAGATTCGCTAGTGGGTAAATCAAGGTCACCTAACGACCTGCTCAGATGGTAGCCTAATATACTTTTCCAACAACATCAAAGTATTTTTCTTATAAATTATGTTTCTCTTTGCCGATGATAGGTCATATCGGAATCAACTAAGGTACACACTATCATTATCTTGGGTTTATTGTTTCGTTGTGAATTAAAATTTACATCTTTTATTATTATATGAGTCGAACTTTGAAAACTTCTATTTTATGTATTAGACTTGTAAATATCATCTATAGGATGTAAACTTTCTTTTGGGTTAAAGGCAAAATAGGAAAGTTTTCTTTTTTGATCTTACCCAAATATAAAAGATTATATACAATAGACGTTATCTAAAAGTTCAATAATACAATAGAACAGAGGAAAGTACGTCATATACAATGATAAAAATTGTAAAGTATATAATACATAGCAAAACAATAAACCTCTATTATCTTCAACTCCACCTAATTGCACTCCCTATAACATGCGATGAAGCTACCAATAATAAGTCTCCACCCAAGTTCCACTTCATGTTAATTAATTAGGTTTTATGGTTGTTCACGTTAAGTCTTCAGCCTTGAAATTTTAAGAGATTGTTTAACACTCACAGAATGTATAATACATGGAGTTTCTTCTATTCAAGTAATGGTAATTACGTTAACCATGACGATATCAAAAAATATTCGATGACACTCTCCCTAGTCCCTCCTTCAAATGACAATTCGTACGGTTGACTTACTAAATGTTAAATGAAACTTAGTTGTCATTTGTCAAGTTGTAAAATGGCTGAAATAATGTTAAATTATTACTTACTTTGGTGACAACCACGTCAACTCCAAAAGAGTTGACCCGTTGAGTACACTTGGGATTGATTAATCACCAGCATCTTAGTATATACTCTTTCCGTCCCAATTTTATTATCCACAGACAAAAAATACGCAGTGTAATAAAAGTGTATTAGTCGTATTATACAACCAATAAGATTTAATCCCTCACCATATTCAAATGTTTTGATTGGTTGAAAATACAAAGTGGACAATTAAATTGGGACATCCTAATATAGAAAAGTGAACAATAAATTCGGAACGAAGTGAGTATATTGTATCATTAAACATTTATTTATATTAACGTAAACTAGCATTCCGAAATATCATATCATTAAATCAAAGAGCATTTGGTGATGGTACGAGATAGTTTCAACGGTCAAAATAGGTTTATCGTTATGTATAGTAAATTTTAAAAAATGTTACTATTGTATGAGTCAAACTTTCATTTTTTTTATTTTACGTATTAAACTTATAAATACTGTTTATTATATGTAAACTTTCTTTTTTGAATAAAGCCGAAAAAGTAAATCTTCCTATTTTGGTCTTACCCAAAAAGGAAAGTTTACATACAATAGACGATATTTTCAAGTTCAATACATACAATAGAAGTTTTTAAAATTCAACACGTATAATAATAAAAGGGGTAAAGTTAAATATAAAACGAAACAAAAAAAACCATCAAAATATTATAGGTTTAGATGTTTCTTGAGACATCAAATACCATCGTAGAGATCGATCTATTATGATGGAAGTTCGATTCTATATAATGTCGGTTCATAAGTTTTATAATAAGTACTCCATCCGTCCCAATATTATAATTTAGTATTCTTTTTATGGATGTCCAAATTATTCTTTACACATTTTGAGAACCAAAATTCAAATGGATTCATGTCAATGGATCGAATCAAATCCGATCCATCCAAGCAAACATCCCATGTTCTAGAGATGTATAGTAGATTTTGTGAGTGATTTTTTTCAAACAAACTTTTTTAGAGAAACTTATTATACATTATTAGAGATCGTCACGTGTCATTGTTGCCTACATGTTAAATTCTGAAGCTATTATTTTTACTCCCTTAATATATATATATATATATATATATATATAATGGGAGGTTCAAATGAAAACTACTCTAAAGTTGAGAACTTTGAGAATCACATCAAATACATGTTTGTTCACATGTGATTAACTTCAATCATATGTGAACATTGATGTACGTTTAATTGAAAAAGGAAAAAGTAAAAGAAAATTCTAAATTTATATTGAAAAACACATTTTAACCGATTTGTTCACATTATCGTTCACATGTGAACATATATTTATTTTTTTGCGTTTTTCGATATAAATTTAGAATTTTTTTGACTTTTTTCTTTTTCAATTAAACGTACATCAATGTTCATATATGATTGAAACTAATCACATGTGAACAAACACGTATTTGATGTGGTTCTCAAAGTTTTTAACATTAGAGTGATTTTCATTTGAACATTCCCCTATATATAAGATTTCATCTTTTTGTAAGAATAAAAGAAAAAACTATACAAATATATCATGTTCTTTCCACCAAAATATATGTATTTTACATAATAAGTATAAATAAATTAATATTAATATAATAATTAAGTTTGACCATCAATTAAATTCATATTTTTTATTAGTTTGCTAAATATATTTTTTTGGTCATATTGCTTTGAACAAATAATTTGAATTTAATACATAAGTTACAAATTTATTTAAAATTAAATTATTAAAAGTAATAAAGATTGTATATAAACTTAGATTGTTAAATAGTTAGAGTTCGAGCTAGATTGTTAATTAATCCATACTTAAGAAATAACAAAGATTACTTAAATGATGTCATAAATGCAAGAAAAACAACTAAATATATGTAAGGTTACATTTTATGAATCATTTAGGCGAAAGATGGATAAAGAAATTGATGAATTGGTGTTACAAGATTTTAAAAAACGCTACTCTGACGAACACATCATACATAACTCACTCATAAAACTCAAAACAATTGCAAATCAATTATATTGATAGTTTATTATATATTGTTATGTATTGTAACAAAATTTGAGTTGGTTTCACTTAATTTTTGAAAAAAAACAGTATATCTAACCAAAAGTAGAATCAATGACTAGAGTAAATATATTTGTCACATAAAAATCTAAATGATTGAATTTGATAAGTCACTTCTAACAATTAGTCATGTTGTCCAATTGACAATAAAAATTGAGCGACGTAAACAAATATTATTTTGAACATCTAAAAATGTGTATTTATAGAACTCTGGCTAAACCGATTTTAATATTTTCTTATAGATCTGGTAGTAACGATGCTTTGATATTATAAATAAAATAATATTACTCGATAGTGCTGTATCGTGGTTACAGTAACATGCCAACGGCTAACAATATTTTAATTTGAGAAAGTCATGTAGCAAAGAGATGGGCGTTGCTGCTCGCATAAATATTAAATCCTATCCTATAGTATATGATGATGATAGCTGGTTTCTCCGTATAGTATATCATACCTACTCCTTAAGTATTTCTAACTCATTCATTGTTTTTGTACTTCTTACTTTTCACTTGATAAACATAATCATGACCTCTACTACTACTACTACAGTTACAGAGTTCGCTCACTTAAAAATTCCACTTGCAGAAATATCAGAGGCCACCAACAACTTTGCTGAAAAAAATATCATCGGGAGAGGTGATTTTGGGAACGTTTACAAGGGTAAACTCTTGCGTGATGGGAAGTTGATAAAAATTTCTGCGCGGAGGTTGGATCGAAAGGGTGGGCTAGGAGACGTTGAGTTTTGGACCGAGATCTCAGTGCTTTCTAGTTTCCGGGATATGGAATGGGGTATAGTCCATATAATTGGGTTTTGCAATGAGAAAGACGAGAGAATCATTGTCAATGAGCATTATGCCAAGGGAAGTCTCTTGGCGTATCTAAGCAACCCGATCCTCCCATGGTATCGGAGATTCGAGTTATCCTATAAAATTGTGAGTTCAATATCCGACATTCATAATGTTGAGGGTCACGGTTATGAAATTATACATTGTAACATTAGCAGCTCCACAATTTTATTAGATGATGATTGGAAGCCTAGGTTATCGGGCTTTGAATTTTCCATCAAACGATCTGCAGATCGAACGGACCAAGTTCACCATTGTGACGCTTTAGGGACAAAAGGTTACATCGACCCAGCAATCGAAAAGAGTGGAGGTGTGACGGTAAAGTCGGATATCTATTCATTGGGTGTAGTTCTATTTGAGATTATGTGCGGGAGGAAAGCATACCAAGACAATGAGTTGCTAGCTCCATTGGTCAAATCTCATTTTGAAAAAGGAACTCTTCTAGATATAGTCCATCCTAACCTGCGAAATCAAATAGAGTACCCCGAACCATTCAAAATATTATCAGAAATAGCGTATCTTTGCTTGGAAGAGGATCCATCAATTCGCCCAAATCTCACAAGGATTATGACGATAATTTGGAAGGCAACAAAAACATATCGGGAAAAAGACGCAGAGCCGGTAAGAGGATCCTGTCATTTTGGTTTTTAATTTTTTCCTTTCGATCGATCATCAAATCTGCCATGACAAAATTATACTATCTTCATCATAAAATAAATGTCCACTACGAGTATATAAATTTGAACATGGTTTTAGACATATGCAATTTGCGATTTTATTGTCCACCCAATTTTATTGTCCCCAGACAAAAAACACGCAGTTTAAGAAAAACATCACTATCTCTCTTACTTTTTGGTAACAAGACAATTTTACCCCTTATTTTTTACCTACCTTTTTGTCTAACATATATAAATTAGGGACAAAAATGAACTTTATCTCATTATTTTTTTTCTATTTATGAAAGTGGACAATTAAATTGGGACATCCCAAAGAGGAATAGTGGACAATAGATATGGGACGGAGGGAGTATAAAACTAGAGGAATACCCGCGTAATGCGGCAGGATATAATATATATTTCATTAACATATTATAGTTCATTTACCACTTAAGTTTGTTTTATACACGTACAAATTTCGCTAAATAGTACTTCTATATTTTTTTAGGAAATTAACATGTTGAATAAAAAAGATGGAATATAGTAATTTGAGAGACCTAATCTACATGAAGATATGCTAAAAGTGAAAAGTAAAATATTTGAGAAATTTAAAAAAATACCATTTTTTTTAAGTATATATCGTTTTTCCCTCCCGAAAAAAAATTTGACGATATACTCCTCGAAATCGTAAAAGTAAATTTGCTTTTACGATCCCGTGTTTTGCTTTTGCGATCCGTGCATTTGACCGGTCCGTGCTCCAGCATGTTGTGCCATCGCAAATCTTCTTTTTACGATTTGCGATTTGCCAATCCAGGTTGTATATTTGTGACCGCACACCTTTTTGGCACACGTTCCTTGGCAAACCATCGTGAGGTGATAGATGCATACGTGTCCTACATAATTTAATATATATATTATATGTTTATATTATAATTTAGTTAGTATATATGTTTTTCTCTAATAACTTTTTCTATGCAATGTCTAAAATAATTCTGAATATATATTCATGATCAGTGTAATATTATCTACATTTCGACATAATTTTTATCGTCATATATTATGTATTTAACAAAGACATTTTTTAGTCTCAGAATCAACTTTTTAAATATATCAAAATGTAGATAAAAATAAACTAGTCATAGTAGTATATTTAGATTTATACGTACTATAACATATGCAAATAAATTTATCAGTCAAAAACAAAATAAAGCGTTAATAAACTGGTCTTGCTTGTATTAATCTATAGGTAAATGTCGTGTGGATTTTGAAAACTTTTAATATCGATAAAATTCATGTTTCTTACGAGTGATATTAAATATATTATTATATTTTTTCTATTTAATTAGCATAGTATTTCGTTTTTATTTAATAACTTTTTCTATACAATGTTTAAAATAATTCCGAATATATATTTATGATCAGTATAATTTCATCTACATTTTGACATAAATTTTATCGTCATATGTTATACATTTACTGAAAGTATTTTTTAAATCTCGAAATCAATTTTTTATATCAAAATGTAGATAAAAATAAACTGCTCATAGTGGTATATTTAAAGTTATATTATAGCATATGTAAGAAAATTTATTAGCCAAAAACAAAATAATGCGTTGATAAAACTATTTGAACCCATGCGTTACTCCGTATAATAAACGAATAAATACTTATAATTAATGTATGGGCGGTATGAAATGATTCACGTTATTTGTACGAATGTGTTTTGTGATCTCATATCGACTTTTTATATATCATAGTGTGATCCTTCTTCCGTCCTAAATTAATTGTTCACTAATTAAATTTAATTTGCTTTATTAATGCATTATTGTATTTTTGACTAATAAATTTGTTTACATGTGTTATAGTATAAATCTAGATATACCACTATGATCAGTTTATTTTTATCTACATTTTGATATATTTAAAAAGTTGATTCCGAGACTAAAAAATGTCTTTGTTAAATACATAATATATATATGACGATAAAATTTATGTCATTATGTAGATAATATTACACTGATCATGAATATATATTCTGAATTATTTTAAATTGTTTAGAAAAAGTTATCAAAGAAAAACATATATACTAACTAAATTAAATATAAACATATAATATATATTAAATTAAGTATGACACGTATGCATCTATCACCTCACGTTAATTTGTCGAGAATTGTGTGCCAAAAAGGTGTGCGGTCGCAAAATACAACCTGCAATGGCAAATCACAAATCGTAAAAAGGAGATTTGCGATTTGTGATGGCACAACATGCTCGAGCACAAACCGGTCATGTGCACGGGTCATAAAAGCAAAACACGGAATCGCAAAAAACAAATTTGCTTTTGCGATTTTAAGGGGTATATCGTCAAAAAAAATTTCGGGAGGGCAAAACGATATATACCTAAAATAAAAGTGGTATTTTTTAATTTTGCAAGAATTGTAAGTTAAATTATTAGAGTTTTTAGCATTCTCTATATTATAAGTTAACAGTTTTTATGTATAAACGATTAAAATATATTATGTCATTATTTTTATTGAGCATAAATTAGATATATGTTTTAGTATGTTTTAATTTAAGGGTAATGATAAAAATTTTTCATTTCTGGTCAACACAAAAATCATCATGATGGTAAACTTGTAAATAGCTTGAAATTTATTTCCATGATGTAACGTTCATTTGAAAAGCATGTTAGTCAGAATTACAATTTAATATTCATAAATAAATAAATATTAAATTATATATGTTATTTTATGTTGATGACTGTGATAACATAACATATTTACTCTATAATAGTGTGTATTAGTTAACATTAATCTTAATTAATTATTGTAAATAACTTGAAATCAATTACAAATGAAAAAACAAATACTCAACAACTAAAAATCATGATTTTTAAGTGAGATTCATCTAATTGAAGCTAGATACTTTAAGAAAACATGTGAAAAACAATAAGAAATAACTCGTTGAGCAAAACTGATAAACAAATGTTAGATTCAAATGAAAAAAATGTTGAATATAAATTTAATGAAGAAAAATATAGAAACTCACAAAAAAAATTCACAAAATCATTCAATTGAATACAAAATTGAAATACATATATATATATATATATATATATATATATATATATATATATATAAGTAAGCAAAATACAAATAAATTTACTAAATACATCATTAATAGAAAAAGATTATGATTATTTTACGTTTTAAAAAAAAAAACTCTTGAATTTTTAAGTTTCAGCCCGTTAACATTCATTTGAGATGAATGTTAGTCAAAATTATAACTTCATATTCCTAAACATTCATTCATGATGAATATTATGTTATTATATCGATGATTTCAATGTATAAAAATGATTGTTAATATCTAAATTTTTTTAATCTTTAAGATTTATTTGTGATATATGTTAACTTATTTGTGTTATTGGGCGCTTATACATTATAACATTCATTTACAATTCATATTAACCAATATATGGTATTATATGTTTATGAACGTTATAACATTCATTTAAGATGAATTTTAACTCATACACATTTTAATATGGCATTAATGTTACTAACATTTATAACATTTATTTACAATGCATATTAATTAATAATGGTAATGGTATTATATTAATATAAATTTACGATGAATGTTAACTCATATACATTATTATATGGCATACATGTTATGTTATCAGATTCAATAGTGTATAATTAGCATTTATATAAGTTAATTATATTAATCACAAATGGATGTTTAAGAATATTTATTGTGATTATGATTAATATGCATTTCAAATGAATATTAATGATATAAGAATTCCTTTAATTTGTGAAATTCGATGAAAAATGGTGATCATAATTTGATTAATTACTTGTTTTTAAGATTTGTATGATGAAATTCGTTTACTTTTATTATTTTCATTACCAAATTAAAATTTTCATAAAACTAAAAGTTATATGAAAAATTCATATTTTTGTCGAATCCAAGTTATGACGAATTGAAGATATGTATGAATGCTATTGATGGATTCGAAAATTTACAATGCTTTTGATTTTTTAATCGTTGAATTACATACTTTAATTTTGAATTTTGGATTAAAATTAATAAAATGGGCATCGTAAATGAATTGTAGAAGATGTGACAAAATGAGTGGTTGAGATTTGCTTCTCTCCTTCCTCCAATTTTATAGTTTCTCTCTGGATCCTTCCCATATTTATATGGAGTCGGTTCCATGGAGAAGAATATTTAGGGAGAGAAAAGGGAAAAACAAACTGATTCAGTATTTTATTATTACGATTCAAATTTTTATTACCTATAACTTTTGAATCAAAGATAATAAAAGACTAAATTTTATTAATAATATATTAAAACAAAACAATAAAATATAGAATTATAGTAATAAAATAATGAATTAGTTTGCTTTTTTTGTCCTTAAATTTCTATCCTTTTTATCCTCCTAGTATGTATATTTAATTCGGCAACAACATGTTCTTACTTAAACATTTAATGTAGCATCATGACAGTCACCCCAAGGAAGAAAACGATGCAACTGAATATGCAGAATCCGATCTTTGGAAGGTAAATTAACTGGTCTAACTTTTGGTAGGAATCTAATTTATTTTTTTCTTTTGAGAAATGTTACACTCACTCAAATCTTACAAAAATAAATTCACAAAATAGCATGGCAAGGGAAGTTAACCAATCACATCAAATTATTTTTTCTATCTCATGTTTCTCTTTCATCATTTTATTGGTATAAGTCATTTTGTAAACAAAATTTTGTAAATATTATGTGATTTTATCATTTACTTTAATGAAATTATCAAGTAACTTTCATTTTCTCATAGAATATTGGATAGAAGTTTCACAAAAGGCGTCTTTTTTTAACAACCCATTTTAATTTTTTCATTTTTCACTCAACTAAAAAAATTTTGGTAGAAACTAGTCATCCTAAATGACCCATTTAAACACGTGACCCAATCCGACTCGACTCATTCATTTCGCCACTTATAACTATGCTTCTAGAAAACTAAACGGGTGATGTTTTCTTTGGGGCCTCGTTGCTAGTTTCTTGCTAGTAGGGAGCTTAATGAAACTTTACCATTAAAAAAAAGAGTTAAGAAATTGCGAGTCTTTAACTCAAATGTAAAACACCTGAAAACTAGACCCCATTAATAAATAAAAATATATATCATTTTAATTAAATTAACTCTAACTCAACCCAAATAGATAAAATCCAAGTCCCATGTCACTTATATGTTGATGCAATTTTACTATCAGCCCTTTAGTTGTGTTTCTTAATGGATTCGACAAAATACTGATCGACGACGTCATTTATTCTCAATCTAATCTTCACTCTTTTAGAAAGTATATATAATAAGTTGTAATCCTCTTTTCCCCTCTTATCATGAAGGTACATCTAAAAAAGTGGGAACACTTGCGTATTGATCATGAAGGCATAGAAAGAACAATTGATTACAATGAAGCAATTCTCAAATCTTCTTATAAGAAATATCTTTCCACCAAAGAAGGAAAATTTATAGTTGAACTGCCCACAATTGTAATGTATAAAGAAATTATATATTGCGAAGACGAGGCCCTCGGAGAGATGGAAATTCTTAGTAGATGTAGGCATCCCAACATAAAAAAATTTCTTGGGTTTCATACGGAAAATGATTTGCTTTTCGTTTATTTTGAGAACGGTTCTTTTGATATCCTTCAAAAAAATTTGGAGGATCGTATTCTTACGTGGGAAAGACGTTTAAAAATCTGCATTGGTGTTGCATGTGGGTTGAATTACCTGCACAATGAGATGCCGGACCAAAAGACGGTAATCCACCGTAGCATAAGTAGTAGAAATATTGAGTTAGACAATCTTTCGAGAGCAAAGATTGTTGGATTTCACTACTCCGTATTCCTGCCTACAAATCAATATGATGACGCTCTCCATCTTGATGACATTGTTGACAATACATGTTACATAGATCCAGAGTATGCTGAGACCGGTAAGCTAGGAAGAGAATCGGATGTATTTAGTTTCGGAATAGTTATGCTAGAAATTCTATTTGGGAAGTCTGCGGATGATGTAATCGAAGATGAGGATTGTGAAGACAGAGAGTTGGCACCTTTGGCCCGTCGATGGTATGAAGAGGGTATATTAAAGGAAAAGTTTTATCCTGCAATGAAGCAAGAAACTTATGGAAACAATTGTTTTCTAAGTAAAGGACCCGATGAGAATTCTTTGGATACATTTTTGAAGATTACATATCAGTGTTTGGCACCAACCCAGAACGAGCGTCCACCAATGGAAGTCGTTGTTAACGAACTTCAGAAAGCATTGTCTTTTCAAGTAAGTGAATATTTGAAAAAATAAAAATAAAAAACCTTTTATTGATCTTTAGTGGTAATCAAGTGTGTTTTTATTCATGATCATCGGTTCATCTAAAACAACAATTTATACACAATATTAATAGTATTTCAGTGAGTCCAATTGCTATATAACATTTCAATTTTTGCCAAAAAAACAAAAAGTTCAATTCAACATATTGTAACTTAAGTCATTAACGAACATAGTTTTATCTCCAAGTTTGGGCGGTTTTTAGAGTTGCTACATATAAAATTTGATATATTATCAAGTATCAAAGTATTTTAACAGCATGTTACTTTTTGACTATTATATTATTTTTCACAAATATATTAGTTGAAGTGCTTCATGATTCACAGGAAAACCTCAAGGACCCTTTTAGAATGTCATTTGAAGATGTTAAATTGGCCACAGAAAATTTTGCCAATAAGATTGGCGGTGGAGGTTTTGGAAGCGTATACAAAGGTAACATTGCAGATGTACATGTTAATGGACATAAAACCATTGTGGCAAAGAAGCTAGATACAAGTCACGATCAAGGAGAGAAAGAGTTTTACAATGAGCTACGTATTCTTCAAGAGTATAGGCACAAGAATGTTATCGATCTTGTAGGGTATAGCAACGAAACTAATGAAAAACTCATTGTTTATGAATATGCATCTGAGGGAAGTTTAGATAAGTATTTGAGTAAGACTAGTCTTACATGGAGAAACCGGCTTGAGATATGCATTGATGTTGTAACCGGGTTGGATTTCCTTCATGGAGGTACTCGAGGAAAAGAGGTGGTGATACACAGGGACATCAAAACTGCTAACATTCTATTATTTGATGATTGGAAGGCAAAGGTTGGTGATTTTGGACTTTCTTTGATAAGTACAATAGATAAGGAAACAAAATTTGCCATTGATCGTGCTTGTGGCACAATGGACTATGTGGACCCGTTGTATTTTAAATCAGGTCTTTTAATCATAAAGTCTGATATTTATTCACTTGGGGTTGTTTTATTTGAGATCTTATATGGAAAAGCTGTATGTACAATTCTCAAACATGCGAGTTGGTCTCTACTAAATTTCATCAAACAGAATGTTGAAGAAGGAAAAAAAGATGAGATGGTGTTCACAGGTATTAAAGAAGAAATTGTGCCTGAATCATTGAATGCATTTCTAAACATTGTGTGCAAGTGCTTAGATGATGCTAGAGAAAGACGACCAACATCACACGAAGTTTTAGTAGAACTTATGAAGGCATTGGAGTTCCAAGTAAGTGATCATACATTTACGTACTATAATTAATATAATGAGAATTGATTCATTGCTTCATAAATCTTTTAACTGTTCAACTTATACGCATGAGGATAATAAGAGATAGGAGTAGGAGTTCAAACTGATGGCGAAAAACTACACCTGGAAAAGAAGAAAGATCCTGTCCAATTTCAGTTTTTATGTAATAAAAATTATGTGTTGTTCCCTTGAATCTACAATTGTACAAGTTCATGGTCATATCAATTATAATTATGATTGTCCTTATGCACTATATATTTAAGTGAATGATTTCGGCTCTTACAAATATCAGTGTGTACTTGTTTATATCATCATCCAAATTCTTAATCAAAATCAATGCTTACTATATATCATCGTATTCCATATATCATATATGCATTTACATATGATCGAAATGATCTTAGGCTCATAGCATAATTAATTTGTTATTCCTCTTTTAACACTGAAATTGAATATAACTTTAAATATTGGCATCGAATACTGGCCAATATTTGTCGTTAAGTAAAACTATCAGTTGTCACACTTATTTATTATTAACAATGACACGAAAGGCCCAAAGGGCCTATTGCTTAACGGTATGTGAGCAATCTATCAACCAACAGGTTGCGCGTTCAAGTTTTGTGGGAGACATGCTTTGTTTATATATGTGCGATGTATTTATAATATGTAAGGTTAGTTTGTGTAGGAATGTCTTTCTAAAAAAATGTTATTTCATCGTCCATAACTATAATAAATCAGCTACGGGCCATATATGTTACCAAAAAATATGTCATTTCACCTAAATGATGTATATGTGAAAAAAATACAATTCTTTAATACACAAAGTACTATAAAGTATTATATCATGTGTTTGATCGTATTATATTTAATAACTAATGTTGAACTCATCCGTTAAATGGCTAAAAATATAACATATTAACAATAACAACGTATAAATACTAAAGTGAAATGTTTATAAAATTTAGATGTACCATCACCACAGTTTTGTTCAAAAAAATTATTTTATCAAATTATTATCATTGTTTTTAAATTTACATACTCTAACAATTGAGTAAAGAAATTGTTGTTTTGAACATTCGGCATCAACCTTAGCTTTACTGATGCTTGAATACAGTCATTCTGCTAAAATAAAAATGAAAAAGTTAATGAAATAAATAGATAGATAAGTCATTTCACAGTTAAATTAAAAAAAAAGTTATTATTTTAATAAGCGTTACATTGAAATTTAAATATATCATGTTCGTTCAATAGAATATACTCCATTATACTAATATTATCAAATAAAAAAACTAAACATAAAAAAAAACTGATTGAACTTGTATTATTTGTTATCGTATTTCTCTACATCATGCTTGTATTTTAGGTCTCTAGCATCTTGCTGGTTGTCCCTCTTTCATTGATATTGATATTTTGCCGTTAAAAAAAATATATCAAATAAAGATACACATGTTAAGAAGAAGAGCAATGACATCAAATAATAACATCAAAATAAAGATTTAGTCGAAATATAAATGTTCAACCAAAAACATATACGTTAAAAAGAAGAGTAATAACGTCAAATAAAGATGCACACGTTAAAAAGAAGAGGAATAACATTAAATAAAAATTAAATCGAAAAATTAATAAGATCATAGAGAGAGATGTGTAGGCAAAATACCTTGTATATAAAAAGATGAATAGTTGAAATAAAAATTGAGTTTGAGAGAGGTGAGAAATATATAGAGGAAAAGAATTGAAGGTGAGAAATATATATATACAAATATATAGAAATTAAAAATGATAGAAGATATAATTTTATTTTTATTTTTGATAAATATTGTAAATAAATATTAACATCCGTATTATTATTAATATTATTAATCATCATCATCATCGTCATCATCATCATCATCATCATCATCATTTTTATTATTATTATCACGTCTAATATAACTTTTTTGTACAATATTATTATATTATTATTCTAATAATTCTAATATTTTATTATTGTATATACTTATAATTTATTATTATTATATTATTATTATTCTAATTCTAATATTTTATTATTGTATATATTATAATTATTATTAATGGAAAATATATTTTTTAATTATTTTTTGGTTCACTTTCTAAACGTAATACTCTGTACGATACTATAGGAAAAAATAAATTACATTTAAAAAAATAGATTTGATTGACTTTATAAAAATAATAGGAAAAAATTAATTACATTATTTTGAAAATAGATTCTTTGATTGACTTTAAAATAATATATCATGATGAGGTGTCAAATAAATTTTCGAAAGTTAATAATAGGTCGACACGTGGGATAAAATATTAGTTGTCATAAGGAGAAGCTATTAACGTAGAAAAAAAGACTTCTGAATTAGAATATGTAGAGATTTACCATTTCCATACTTAAAATTATAATTAGAAAACAAATGCACCTTTCGGTAATATCTCAAAATTGAGATGGGCCATTTACAGGCCCAAATGTTTTTCAGTATTTGTGCTCTGATTTGAAGACCATTCTATTCAATCGGGCCCTTGAGATATGGGTTGAGTAAACCCAATAACCAAACACCTTGTATGATACTAGGGGTGTTTATATGCCATGGGAAAAAATAAGTAATATTATATTTTATTGACATGTAACAATTTTAATCTAAAATATACTACACTACCAAACATATATATAATACCCCATAATTTATATTCATATTTTATATTTAAAATATAGGAAGCGCAAGTCTCGAAAATTATATAACCATAACTACATATATAAAGTGTTTAAGTTATTCCAAAGATTACATGTTAAGAGTTACGATATTACAAACATATTCCAAAGACTGAGTGTTATATAAACTATAAAATCATAACTTTAATTCCCAAAAGATAATCAGAGTACTCGCAGTAATAGTCAAACATCCATCCAGTGTCCTATGTCATAATCATACTCTAATCATAACCAAAATCTGCAAAAATGTTAAACATGGTGGGATTAGCTCACAGCTAAGTGAATGGAACTGTAACCGAATGTTCAGTCTAGAAATAACAAATCTTACAACTAATAAACATATAAGCACATATAGTCAAAGAGGACCGACAGTTCTTGTGTAGCCACACCAGGAACACCTTAAATCACTGGTATGCCATCACAGTGATTTACCGATAGCTTGCAGCTAACTTCACCGACATAGGTTCATCCATCAACGATGTGTATCGGAAACCCTGCCAACCAAACAATAGCAAACAAGCCCAATCAGTGTTGACCTCTGAATAATCCACATAGTCACATAATGTATAATCGTCATGCTATCATGGAATTATAACAACCAATCAACCCAAATCGACAATAACAATAACCCAGATGAGTAAACAGTCAATAACCAATAACAGAGAAAATTCACCCGTTGTAACCAAACATGTTACAACTGGGTTGAATAGAGGATCACGATTCCACTCACCTGCTATTCCCAGTCTCCACTCAGTGGTCTAATATTACTGAGTCGTCGGATTATCTAAGAACACAATAAAATAACGAGTCAGTAACTCATTAATAACGATAAACTAATGTTATAATTATATAGCATTTGTCAACTTATAGCATCACATAATTAAGTATTATATGCTTTAACCCACATATGAAATGTATATAATACAAGTATTCTAGCTACACTAAAATTACCAATCCGAAATGAATTCAGAAAGTCCCGAAACAATGTTCAAAAACTGTAAAATGCCATTTTTGACCCCTAGATGACCCCGAAAGGCCAAAAACTGACTAGGCTCTTTGAATAGAGCCTTGACCATTGGGCCATTTTCGAGTGATCATGCGAATTTTAAGCCAATCCGAGTTAATAAAATTTGTCACTTACTCGCGTATTAGTATGACCATTGGGCCACACACTAATACAATCTTCAATTTCAAGCGCATATACAATACTCTAAATTTCTAACCATTTACCCAAACTAAACAAGAAGAACATCAAGTATTAGGTTTATTATCATCATACAATCATCAACAAACATCATATTCACTTAATCCACTTCAATTTACATACATGCATCATTATCAAACCTAACCAACTCAAAATCATCATGTTAATAAAATACATCAATAAACCCTACTTACAATTCAAGAAGAAGATGGAATTCAAGATGAGGATGATGAAGAAGAACTAATGTTGATGATCAAACCAAAAATCTAATCTTTCTCTTTTAGATTTTATTTATCTAATCTTTCTCTTTTAGATTTTATTTATGATTCCTTCCTGTGTCTTTTAGTTGTAAAAGATAGAGAACAACCATTTGGGAAAAGTAGGTGAAAATGAGTTGGTCATTCCTACAACCAACTTAAATAGTCAGTATAATTTTTATCCCCTTTCTAACTAATTGTCTGGAACCTAAATACCAATTGCGAGACCAAATATTTTATTTTACTGTCAACTCTATTAATTTAAAACAAATACAATTTTATTAGTCATAATAAGTCCTGTGACTCTTTTACCTATTTATTTCCAATAAATCAAATAAATTATTTTCCATTATTTTAAATAACCATTTTAAAACTTAGTAAAATACCATTTATTTCTAGGCAAAAAATAGGATGTTACAATATAAGTACTTCTTTATTCAATTTACATCCAAGTCTAATATAATATTATATTTACATGTAACTATTATTTATATTCAAAATGTGTTGTTCCGGACACACAAACCGGCCCACGTCAAGCCGCCCAATGCCCATCACGTGAGAGGTAAATCGGACTCGCCAAGGGCTAAGGCCATGCTGGGGATGCCAACCACGAGGATTGAAAACCCAACCTCATGTATTCAATAGAGGTCCTACATTGGGCCAACACCCTCAACCACGGTGGGTGCACGCCCGAGGCTGTAACTATTATTTATAGAGTCATTCATCAAAGTAAATGAAAATTTTTAATGTTTTTTTATATTTGACACTATTCATTTATTGTGTTATCTCATTTAGCATCTGCTAAATGTTTTAGTTTTCAATTTGTTTCCTTACATTTTTTTCACCCTCTTACATAAGTCTGTGTTATGTTCTAATGCAACTTAAGAAGCTTATAATCCTGTTCTTATGATTGATTTAGCAATATTAGTCTCGAGTTCTAAAGCAGTAATACTTATCTAGAATGGAAATTAACAAGCCATGAAATCTATGAATGCATATTATTTGTGTGTTTATAAGGGGTGTAAATGAGTCGAGTAGCTTGACTCGTTAAAAGTTCAATTGGAGTCAAACCTAAACAAGTTTGAACCCGAGCTCAAACATAATTTAAAGCTAGTTTAATAAACGAGCTTGAGCTCGAGCTTCTTATATCGAGCTTGAACAAGCTCACGAGTCTAAACAAGTTTTACATATATGTACATTAATAATTTATTAATATCATTAATTGTAAGTCCGTATATATTAGGATTGATAACGAGGTTATCTTTAGGTATTAAGGTGCGGAATCCCTTAATACTAAGTTTACGGATTGTAAACGGTTTGTTTCACAAGTATTAGTGAAATCAATTACTATTTAGCTTTGTATTGATTAAAACCAACGTTCATCAATCAATACCTAGCTCTTAGAATACTTAGAATGTCCGTGTAGAGAAGCATCGATAAATGTTATTAACATTGATCATACGGCTTAGAGGAATTCCTCTCTCCGCTTTTAGACCAGTAGCATGGAGTCCTCTAGTTGACTTTTAACACTCTCTCGATACGATAAGGAGAGTAAGTCCTCTTTCAACACCTATCCTCATTCATTGTAACATTAGGTGGTGATGATCACCCCGGGGTATGCGCTAGCGCCCTTGACAGGCACTCCAGAACCCGCCAACGCTCGTGAAAACCCGGGTCGGTCGGTCCTCCATTCATCCGACCGGAGGTGTGGATAACGAGGCCAAAAGCCCTCCTTTACAATCACTAATAAAAAAGAAATACCAATCAAAGCCCTATCGTAAACCTCAAATCAAGGCAACGCGCACTCAATCCATCTATCCTATCTGATTGAGAAAGTCTTTAGGTTCCAGAGTTCCGACCTATAAAGGAGCCAGCGGGCGGAACGAGGAGAGGGCCTGACAATCATACCACCCCGCGGTCGAAAAAGCGTGTAAACAGAAAATTCGTTTAGGTATTATGGCAAAATTTAATTAGGTTTAAAACCTAATTTGTTTAAATACTCATCTCGGTTCGCAGGTTCTAGGCTCTGCGGACCGACTCGGTTCGCAGCCCAGCTTTGCCCAGCGAATCCAGCCGACTCGCTTCGCAGCCCTGCCCTGCGAACTCACTCAGTTCGCATCGCAGGTCATGGTCAGCTTTTGGTCAACATATTTCAGCATTTACATATTAACTCTAATATGTTTACCAACCAATATTTTTCATTACAATTCAAAACCAATTTACAAACTTGATTACAATTATCATTAGTACTATCACAAGCTAGATCTGTTGTGATAATAACATGTCCCAACAGACTCCCCCTTGACAATAGCTCTAGCGTCTATGTCTTCAAGTTGTCTTTGATCTTCACTTATAAATTTTACTTTCAGCATACATTTTCAATTTAATACAAGTTTTAACCATCAGTTGATAATCTCTTCCTAAATCTCCCCATCCTTCAGTAGCAGTGATCCTGTTCTTGTATAACATCAACAAGTCACTCTTGGAAGGATTCACTAAGTGTCGATAATCTTATACTCTTAAAAGTTCTCTCTCACCACCTTCCACTTCATCATCTGCTTCAAAAATCACAGCTTCACCAGTTCCATCTTCTACATGTCATCTCTTCATATTTCTTAGAATATCCTGAAGCATAAGCTTTAATGGTATCTGTTGTACGCATTTAACTGCTGGATATATCTTTTTACACAGTCGTCTTCATGTTCTTTGACTTCTTTCTTTTAACTTGATTGTTCTTCCGACTCTTGGCTTAATACGTTCAAATTTCATTGACCAACCCTCAATCTTGATTATCTTTTCGACATACTTTCCATAAGAATCATTACTGGGGTTCTTCATCTCCAATCTAGCCAAGTTTCGAATTTCAAATCTTGGTAAAGAACTGAAAACTACAAGCTTTCTTTCAAAATATTGAACTCCGTCATATCTTTTGATTGCAAAAAGCTTCAAATCTGCGTCATAATACCATCCTATTATACCTTTCTTAGGTACACGTTTTCCAGTAATATCAACTTCTGATATCGAAGTCTTTGCCTTTTTCTTCTTCTCCAAAGGCTTAAACATCGGATTATCTTTATGACAATCAGGAAGATCTTCTTCAGAATCAGAATAAGTTGAATCATTTAGATATTCATCCAAATCTATAACTCTTTCTCCTTCTTCATCCTGAATAATCACATTAGTCCTTGAGGGGTTTATGATATGTTCATCAATATCAAAATTAAGATCAACACCTTCAACTAACCCAACATCAACAATAGAAGTCCAATCTTCAGGAGGTACAAATTCACTTTCCTCTAGATCATAATCAACTTCTACTTCGACCTCATCGATAATCTCAATATCAGAATCACTTTCAACAATTATTTTAAATAACACAAACTAGATAATATAATATAAATCCTTTCACTGATTACCCTGAATCAATCTAAGAATTTCCTTTATTCATCTCAAGTGTATAATCTCATCTAATTATTAATCTTATATAATTTTAACTTGTTATAAAACATCTCAAATCTAAATCTTATATAATTAATCTTATATAATTTTCACTTGTTATATGTAAAATCACAAGTCTAAATCTTATATCAACTTAATTTATAGACTTACAAAACATTAATCTTTAAAATATTATAAATAATATTACAATCAATCTAAGATTACAAAAGTATATCAGTTTCATATTACAAAGCATAACTACTTCTCACCAGCTCCACTTCCACTTACACCAGCACCAGCACTAGCACCAGCAGACTCAGACTCCCCCTGAATCGTAGCTTGCTCACTAGTCTTTGAAGGACCAGCCGACTCACTATCTTTCTGTGCATTAGGATCATCGTCTATGTCATCTCTTTGCTTCTTCCTTAGCTCATCCTCCTTGCACGACTCATAGTATGCTAGAATCTCCCCCTGAGACGGCTTGTCCTTGTATAGATTCAGAATTAATCTCTTAAGACGATCAAGCTTTCTCTGGTTATCCTCAGCATCTCTAAGAAACATCTTGTGTGCTTTCAACAGATCATTATAAGCTTTACCCTGAGTCGTAAAGGCTTTAGCAAGGGTCACATGCTGACCTTCAAGAGTTTGAACTCGATATTCCAAACTGGAATCCCGTTCAGAAGCTTTCACCGGTGGCTGTGCAGGCTGAACCACATGCTGTGCAGATGCAGATCGTACTTGTTGTTGAACCAACTGTTCAAATGCATCACTTAGCAAGCCCGCAGCAACACGACTATCCTTGTTAGTCGGGAACCGGGAAGTAGGAGTAGTAGAAACAGGCACCTAAAATTAACTTAAATAAGTAAATATCACAGACTAATCTGTCCCAATCCCTGATTAAGGAAGCAATATTAACATATTATGTATCTCTAACCTTCTCTGAGGTTTCAGACACAGAAGAAGTCAATCGTTGCCTCTTAGATTTAGCCTGAGGAGGCTGTCTTTCCCTAGCAACTATTATAGAAAATATCTATCTTAGTCTCTAGAGTAGAATATACAGCATACTACAAGTAATAACCATAAGAGCGCAAAGAGTTGTTACCCTCAGCTCAATGTTCAGTTCAGTGTTCAGTTGAACACTAAATAAGAACATTGAAACTGAAAAGTGAGGTATTGGTTAACTTTGAAGTTCAGTGTTCAGCTGATTTATTTATTTATTTTAAAATGAAAATAATATAAATATTCTAACAAATAAAATAACTTAACAAAAAATATAATAAAATACACATTAAATTAATTATAATGAAATGCATTACAAAATTTCTTTGATATATTGGGCTAAAATATGTATAAATATATTATACGTTAAAATTTTAAATTAAGAAAACAAGATTATAAGCCTAGCCCATTTTCTAGCCTACTCCAATTCTTTTATAAAAAGGGAAAAAAAAACTTAGCCCACTCGTTTTTTTCCTCTGCTGATTCTCCTCCTTCATTCTTCTTCTCTACCCTTTAATTTTCTATTTCCCCGTATTCTAAAATGAAAGAAAAAGAAAAGAAAAAAAAGGTGCCTTGCTGCAGCATTCAAGTTAGCACATTGAGGTTGAATGCCTACAATGAACATCGATTGGGAATGTCGATCCTGACATTCAAGGACTTGAATGCCTGGGTTTGCTCCCGCCACACCCTTTGCTCTAATAATAATAATAGCTTTTTCAAAATGGAGTAATCCTATAACACCCCTCATTCTATACTTGAATATTATAGTATTTACCACGGAAGCGTATATATTTTAAAACATATTTCAATAATATACATTAAAAACTGCTTGATAACTTTTCGCAACATTTATACAACATTTTTAACAACTAGTTAAGATACTGGTCACTTATTACAAAACGGGGTATTATATAATACAAAACATGGTTTATAACAAACTTTATCAGAGTCGCCAACATCAAACATTCCCTGCTACTAGAGCATCATATTCCTGCAACCCACATCCCAAAATATAACCTGCAGGAAGTAAAAATGAGGGATTAGCACAAAGCTAAGTGAATGAATTCTTCACACACCAATTAACTTAGCTTAACTACTTGTTTACACCAAACAATCGTAAACACCCAAGTCAACTAATCAACAATTTAATAATGAGGATCAGTGGTTCTGGGGAATACCATAATGCCCGGGTGACTCCCCAAAACACTTATTCAACCATATCTGTATGGCCATAACGGACGAGACCGATAGTTAATGGCTATTATGCTCAAACATAGTTTCTATACACACAACAAATGAAGTAAGACCCTGTGTAATTTACATAATACCCAACTAATTCAACCAACAAGCTCAACTCATTGACCTCATTAACAACTGATACCCGAAGGCCAAATATCACGTAGAGTCACAATCAACAATATTAATTAAATAATACAACATATCTACGTTCATTTGTTGCAACCAAATAGTTACAATTGAATCAAAAGGTGAGTTCTAAATCCACTCACCGATACCTCTGTAGTCCCCACACTCAGCAGTCTTATATCACTAAGTCTTTGGATTATCTGATAACAAAATAATTAATAAGCTAGTAACTTACTTAATTATTTATTTAAATACATAATGTAATACAATTAAATACTACCTATTTTCACATCAATTAAATTTTCGTGACTTAAAACACAGACACACAAAATCAAGTATCATCAACCATACCCGATCGAGTCACTGCCCGTCCGTGTAGCAAAACATACCCGTTCGGGTGAGGTCAAAAACCCTGAAACCATCGACCTGCAACTCTTCCTGTATGAGCTCAACTCCACTTTTAACAAAATAAACACCATCAAACTCACAAATTCAGTTTCTATTACATCTATACTACCACAATTATCAACAATAACGACTAATAACATCAATTTCCACTTCAATATCATTCAATTCGTTTCTCACTCAAATTTAACTACATCAATCTTATAAACATAAACTTACCAATTGAAATTGAAGAACAAGATACTGATGATGTTAATGAAACTAGATCACAATCACAGCTCAAGATTTGCTTTCAACTTTCACCAATTTCTTAGTTTCTTTAAATTTTTAGGTTTCTTTGATTTCTTAAGGAAAGGGAATAACTTTCCCAAATTTGGGAAAACTAACTACTTAAGGTCGGCTAACTCAAAATCTGACCCATTTAACTATCCCTTTTTAAATCTATTGTCTGGAACCTCAAATTATTTGTGAGAACTATTATTTTATTTTACCGTCAATTATAGTAAATTTAAAACAAATAATAATTTTATATTCACAATAAGTTATTGGACTTATTTATCTAAGTTTCGCAATTAAAGAAATAATATCGAATAATTTCTAACGCAATTAAATAAATCAATTTAAAATTAGAAATTACCAGACCGGTAAGGAGGATGTTACAAATCTCCCCCCCCCCCCCAGGAAGATTTTGTCCCCGAAATCTCATCACTATCAAACAATCCAGGATATCTGGATCTCATACTCTCCTCAGTCTCCCAAGTTAGGTTTGAACCTAAACTATGTTTCAATTTCAGTAACACCATGGGGATTTGTGTCTTCCTAAGTTTGGTAACTTTTCTGTCAAGAAGTTCAACAGGTTCTTCAACTAACTTCTGACTTCTATCGACCCGCAAATCTTGCAAAGGAAGAATCTGAGACTTGTCTTCAACGTTATATTTCCTCATTTAACAAATGTTAAACGTGTCATGAATTCTCGCAAGCTCTGGAGGAAGATCCAATGAAACTGACTAGTCATTAACCACTTGGTGAATTCTAAAAGGGACAATGTATCTAGGAGCTAATTTCCCTCGTTTTCCAAACCGAATTATACCTTTCCACGGAGAAACTTTAAGATAAACAAAATCACCTTCAGAAAATGACACTGGTCATCTACGTGGATCTGCATACTACTTCTGTCTGTCACGTGCAACTTTCAATTTCTCACGGGCAATTGCCACTTTGTTAGCTGTTATCTGCACAATGTCAGGTCCAGCAAACTGGTTCTCACCAGCTTCTAACCAACACGTAGGCGTTCTACACCGACGCCCATACAACATTTCATAAGGTGGCATACCAATGCTGGAATGATAAGAATTATTATATGCAAATTCAACCAACAGCAAATGAGAATCCCAAGAACCTCCATATTCCAGAACACAAGCCCTCAACATATCCTCAAGTGTCTGAATTGTATGTTCTGATTGACCATCGGTCTGAGGATGATAAGCAGTACTGAGATTAACTCTGGTACCCAACTCTTGCTGCAAACTCTGCCAGAAATGAGAAATGAACCGAGAATCTCTATCCGATACAATAGACAACGGAATACCATGTCGAGAAACAATCTCATTAACATACAACTGGGCAAGCTTACTCAGCAATGCAGTCTCACTAGTAGCCAGAAAATGTGCACTCTTGGTCAATCTGTCAACAATGACCCAAATCATGTCATTCCCTCGAGAAGTACATGGAAGTTTAGTCACAAAGTCCATGGTTAAGTGTTCCCACTTCCACTCTGGGATTTCCAACTGTTTCAATGACCCATACAGTTTCTGGTGTTCAGCTTTGACTTGAGCACAAATATGACAAGTACCAACAAACTGTACTATATCAGTTTGCATCGTGGGCCACCAATACAACAGCTTCAAGTCATTATACATTCGAGTACTGTCGGGATGAACAAATAATCGTGACTTATGGGCTTCAGTCAAAATCATATCCCGAATACCACCAATAAGAGGAATCCACAAGCGAGACTGAAAAGTCTTTAATCCTCTAGAATCATCAACTTATAACTCTTTTCTTTTCAACATGATTTCCGACTTAAGATTATGATCTAATAAAGCTTCCAACTGTGCATCTTTAATTTTAGCCACTAAGTCCGAAGAAACATCAACTTTCAAATAATAAATTCGGTCAGAGGTACCTTTTGGACTTAGCGCATCAGCAACCACATTAGCTTTGCTTGGATGGTAACGAATCTCACAATCATAATCTTTGATTAACTCTAACCATCGTCTCTGATGCATATTCAACTCTTTCTGAGAAAATACATACCGAAGACTCTTGTGATCTGTACAGATAATACACCTTGTACCATAAAGATAATGTCTCCAAATTTTCAATGCAAACACAACAGCTGCCAATTCTAAGTCATGAGTAGGGTAATTTCTTTCATGCGGTTTCAACTGCCGAGAAGCATATGCAATAACTCTGTCTCTCTGCATAAGAACACCACCCAACCCAGCATAAGATGCATCACAATAAACAACAAAATCTTCAAACCCATCTGGTAATGCCAACACAGGTGCCTGACACAATAGCTATTTTAAAGTCTCAAAAGCTATCTCCTGTTGTTCAGTCCACACAAATTTCTCATCCTTACGGGTCAATTTAGTCAACGGGCCGGCAATTTTAGAAAATTCTTTAATGAATTTCCAGTAATAACCCGCCAAACCAAGAAATCTCTTTATCTCAAAAGCATATTTTGGAGCTTTCCAATTCATCACAGCTTCAATTTTAGAAGGATCAACTTTGACACCATCATTACAGATAATATGACCCAGAAATTGCACCTCCCGAATCCAGAATTCACATTTAGAAAATTTTGCATATAAGTGTTCTCTTTTCAACGTTTCCAACATTAATCTCAAATGCATTTCATGTTCTAATTCGGATTTAGAATACACCAGGATATCATCAATAAATACAATAACAAATTTATCGAGAAAAGGCCGACAAACCTGATTCATCAAATCCATAAAAACAGCTGGAGCATTTGTTAAACCAAAAGGCATAACCAGGAATTCAAAATGACCATACCTGGTATGGAAAGCAGTTTTAGGAATAACCTATTCACGAACGCGAAGTTGGTGATAACTCGACCTCAAGTCAATTTTAGAATAACGCGAAGATCCTTGCAAGTGATCAAACAAATCATCTATTCGATGCAGAGGATATTTATTCTTTATTGTTCATTTATTCAGTTCCCGATAGTCAATACACATTCTAAAAGACCCGTCCTTCTTTTTCACAAACAAAACCGGTGCACCCCAAGGAGAAGAACTAGGTTTAATGAATCCTTTATCCAATAACTCATCATTTCGCGTATTTCAGAAGGAGCTAATCTATAGGGAGCTTTGGCTACAGGCGACGAGCCAGGAACAAGATCAATCTTATATTCCACTTCCCTAACCGGTGGCAAACCAGGCAATTCATCGGGAAATACTTCAGGATATTCATTAATAACCGGAACCTCAGAAATAGATTTCTATTCTAGTTTAGCATCAATCACATAGGCTAGGTAAGACTCACAACCTTTAGACAAAGACTTCCTAGATTTCATCATAGAAATCAAAGGTATACACCCACTATCTCTTTCTCCTCGAGCCACAACGCATGACTCTTCAGAAATTGGGATTCTAATCAACTTAGTGTGGCAATCTATGCTTGCTTTGTACTGACTTAACCAATCCATGCCAATAATCACATCAAAACTAGGAATTGGCATCAACAGAAATGAAATTGGGAAAGTCTGGCCGTCTATCACAATACTAGCTCCAGTCACCAAGGTGGTAACAGGAACTAGGTTGCCACTAACAATTTCTACTTCAATAGGTTTACTTATCACCGTAGGATCAGTTTTAACTTATCACAGAAACACACAGATATGATGGAATAATTTGTTCCATTATAATCAAATAAAACACGCGTTGGTACTGAGTTTATAAGAAAAGTACCAGTAATAACATCCTCTGTGTGCACAGCCTCATTGACTGTCATCTGAAATGCCCTACTTGCTGCTGGCGGCGGATTCTTCCGCTTATTCCCGGAAGATGACGAACTCCCGACCGAACCAGAACCCTGTCTCCCTGCCTCAGGACATTGACCAACCCGATGACCTTCCTTTTTACACATCCAACACACAAAATTTGGATACCTGCAGTTCTTTATTTCGTGCCCAAGTTCACCACATTTAAGACATTTATTCGTCTGAGCTGTACACTGACCAGAATGCCTTGACTTACACGAATTACACCAGTTGGAACTCCCATATGAACCACTCTTACTACCAGATCTTTGACCCTGTCGGTTACTCTGCCATCTCGACTTTCCTTTTCCTAAAGAATCAGTCCTAATCCTCGAAAAGGTAACATTTTTAGACTCGATACCTTGAGCTCTCATATCACTGTCAACTGAGCGTGCAAGAATGAATGCTTGAGATAAAGAACCAGCCAATCTCACAGTGGTACGGTAACTCGAAGGTAGAGTTTCAACAAACTGTTCAACTTAGTTTTCTCATCTGGCACCCATTGTTGAACAAATTCAACTTATCAGAAAACTGAGATATTAACTCATCAGTCGTCATATTATCAGTCAATTGTAAATTCATAAACTCCCTTCTAATACGCGCCATATCAAAATCTGAGCAATAATGATTACATAATACATTACGAAATTCAGTCCACCTTATAGACTCCTTTTGTTGTTGTGTCAAATGGCCAGTGATCGAATCCCACCAAACCATCGCTTCATCCTTCATACATTGAATTGCATACAACATCTTTAATTCTTCTTCACAACGAGTCACATCAAACTTTCTTTCCATATCTCTCAACCAATTCAAAGTTACCATCGGATTTGTACTACCGTGAAACTCCGGTGGTTTACTTAACATAAATTTTTTGAAAGAACATATTTTACTTGACTGAGGTGGTGGAACAATACCAAAAACTGGTGCTTGCTGTTGAGAATGTTGCTGAGATGATCCCGCTTCAGTTTATCTATTAAATTCTCTTAGATTAATTACTTCATCTTGTAATTGAAAAAGAATCTCTATTTGATTCTTCATGAACCGGAATAGAAGTAACTTCATGATCATACCACTCATTATGAGTATCCGAAGGAGAAACAGCGATCCTAGAGGCATTATTAAGGATGGTGGTCGGTTGCTCGTTATCTGTCATATCTGTAATCAACACAACACTTGAAATTTGTTAATCGTTAGTACCTATCTAGTAACATATTTATATACCATGCTAAATCCCATACCCAGGAATGTTTGACATATAACACTTCAGAATTGGGATTGAACACTTTACAATGCTCAATTAGCCCAAAACTATGCTCTGATATCAACTTATAACACCCCTCATTCTGTACTTTAATATTATAGTATTTACCATGGAAGCGTATATATTTTAAAACATATTTCAATAATATACATTAAAAACTGCTTGATAACTTTTCGCAACATTTATACAACATTTTTAACAACTAGTTAAGATACTGGTCACTTATTACAAAACGGGGTATTATATAATACAAAACATGATTTATAACAAACTTTATCAGAGTCGCCAACATCAAACATTCCCTGCTACTAGAGCATCATATTCCTGCAACCAACATCCCACAATATAACCTGCAGGAAGTAAAAATGAGGGATTAGCACAAAGCTAAGTGAATGAATTCTTCACACACCAATTAACTTAGCTTAACTACTTGTTTACACCAAACAATCGTAAACACCCAAGTCAACTAATCAACAATTAAATAATGAGGATCGGTGGTTCTGGGGAATACCATAATACCCGGGTGGCTCCCCAAACCACTTATCCAACCATATCCATATGGCCATAACGGACGAGACCGATAGTTAATGGCTATTATGATCAAACACAGGTTCTATACACACAACAAATGAAGTAAGACCCTGTGTAATTTACATAATACCCAACTAACTCAACCAACTAGCTCAACTCGTTGACCTCATTAACAACTGATACTCGAAGGCCAAATAGCACGTAGAGTCACAGTCAACAATATTAATTAAATAATACAACATATCTACGTTCATTTGTTGCAACCAAACAGTTACAATTGAATCAAAAGGTGAGTTCTAAATCTACTCACCGATACCTCTGTCGTCCCCATACTCAACAGTCTTATATCACCGAGTCTTTGGATTATCTGATAACAAAATAATTAATAAGTTAGTAACTTACTCAATTATTAATTTAAATACAAAATGTAATACAATTAAATACTACCTGTTTTCACATCAATTAAATTTTGATGACTTAAAACATAGACACACAAAATCAAGTATCATCAACCATACCCGATCGGCTAGATTACACCTAATCTAGATGAATCTTTGTCATGTGGATGTTCAAAAGTTGATGTTAGTATATATAGAAAATATGGAATTGCATAGATTTCAAGTAGTTGACTTTAAACTTGCTCCTCAATGACAACCACAATTTCCCTTCTAAAAAGTCAAATGTGATGAATGCGATATGAATAAAGGATGATGTCTAATTTAATACACAATCTTATAGAAAGAAAAAAAAATCCCCAATTTAATGAATGTAAAATGGCTTTTGATTATTGATATATGAAAGAAAAATAAAACAGCATATAAAGAAATTAATAATACCAGGTTTTCGTTTACAATTAACTAACTATACTTTGAGTTCTTATATTTCATAAAGATAAATACTAAATAATATAATTAATAGAAAAAAGCTATTAGATAATCTAATTGGTCCTACAATTTTGAATAGTGATTTATAGTACCGATTATACTGTTTATGAAAAATAATAATAATAACAACAATTCTTCTTCTTCTTCTTCTTCTTCTTCTTCTTCTTCTTCTTCTTCTTCTTCTTCTTCTTCTTCTTCTTCTTCTTCTTCTTCTTCTTCTTCTTATTATTATTATTATTATTATTATTATTATTATTATTATTATTATTATTATTATTATTATTAACATTTTGCATAAGCAAATTTGAATATTTGTTACAAATCTAGATTCTGCACTTTCATCTCTAGTCTCTAGCTATTATCTTAGTGTATAAGTCAAGCTATATCTTCAACTTTCTTGGGCCTAACTAAGAAAAGAGAACAAGAGAAGAAAAGCAAAAGCAAATACGAGCTCCAATCCGCCGGTTTCTTTCTTGTGCAAAGGAACTATTTCTTGGCAACTTGTACAATTTCTAACAATATTTGTCATGCATATCACTATATGGATCGGTGTCTCTACAAATTTATAAAGCTTTCACTCAATTCATTCTTAGCCTGCTAGCCGGGCGAATTTAAATTCTCCTCCAGTCAACTGTCCACCCAGTCAAGTGCAAAAAAAAACACAGTAGAATCATGCAACACACATTGCGGTGTGCTTCTATGATGATAATAATAATAACCATAAGAGCACAAAGAGTTGTTTCCCTCAGCTCAATGTTCAGTTCAGTGTTCAGTTGAACACCGAATAAGAATATTGAAACTGAAAAGTGAGGTATTGGTTAACTTTGAAGTTCAGTGTTCAACTAATTTATTTGTTTAATTTAAAATGAAAATAATATAAATATTCTAACAAATAAATAACTTAACAAAAAAATATAATAAATTACACATTAAATTAATTATAATGAAATGCATTACTAAATTTCTTTGATATATTGGGCTAAAATATGTATAAATATATTATACGTTAGAATTTTAAATTAAGAAAACAAGATTATAAGCCTAGCCCATTTTCTAGCCTACTCCAAATCTTTTATAAAAAGGGAAAAAAAAACCTAGCCCACTCTTTTTTTTCCTCTGCTCATTCTCCTCCTTCATTCTTCTTCTCTACCCTTCAATTTCTATTTCCCCGTATTCTAGAATGAAAGAAAAAGAAAAGAAAAAAAAAAGGTTCCTTGCTACAGCGTTCAAGTTGGCACATTGAGGTTGAACACCAACCTTGAATATCGATTGGGAATGTCGATCCCGACATTCAAGGACTTGAATGCCTGGGATTGCCCCTGCCACACCCTTTGCTCTAATAATAATAATAGCCTTTTCAAAATGGAGTAATCCTATAACACCCCTCATTCTGTACTTAAATATTATAGTATTTACCACGGAAGCGTATATATTTTAAAACATATTTCAATAATAGACATTAAAAACTGCTTGATAACTTTTCGCAACATTTATACAACATTTTTAACAACTAGTTAAGATACTGGTCACTTATTACAAAACGGGGTATTATATAATACAAAACATGGTTTATAACAAACTTTATCAGAGTCGCCAACATCAAACATTCCCTGCTACTAGAGCATCATATTCCTGCAACCCACATCCCAAAATATAACCTGCAGGAAGTAAAAATGAGGGATTAGCACAAAGCTAAGTGAATGAATTCTTCACACACCAATTAACTTAGCTTAACTACTTGTTTACACCAAACAATCGTAAACACCCAAGTCAACTAATCAACAATTTAATAATGAGGATCGGTGGTTCTGGGGAATACCATAATGCCCGAGTGGCTCCCCAAAACACTTATCCAACCATATCCATATGGCCATAACGGACGAGACCGATAGTTAATGGCTATTATGCTCAAACACAGGTTTTATATACACAACAAATGAAGTAAGACCCTGTGTAATTTACATAATACCCAACTAACTCAACCAACTAGCTCAACTCGTTGACCTCATTAACAACTGATACCTGAAGGCCAAATAGTACGTAGAGTCACAATCAAGAATATTAATTAAATAATACAACAACATATCTACGTTCATTTGTTGAAACCAAATAGTTACAACTAAATCAAAAGGTGAGTTCTAAATCCACTCACCGATACCTCTGTAGTCCCCACACTCAGCAGTCTTATATCACTGAGTCTTTGAATTATCTGATAACAAAATAACTAATAAGTTAGTAACTTACTCAATTATTAATTTAAATACAAAATGTAATACAATTAAATACTACATGTTTTCACATCAATTAAATTTTGGTGACTTAATACACAGACACACAAAATCTAGTATCATCAACCATACCCGATCAGGTCACTGGCCATACCCGATCGGGTCACTGGCCATACCCGTTCGGGTCACTCATCATACCCGTTCGGGTAACCATGAGAAAATGCCCAAGCCAACTTGTTGTAACCTATTTGTTCTAAGTTATGCGATCGTCTAAATTTACACGATCGGGTAGCTTCACATACCTGTCCGGTTAGCAAAACATACCCGTTCGGGTGAGGTCAAAAACCCAGGAACCATCGACCTGCAACTCTTCCTGTACGAGCTCAACTCCACTTTTAACTAAATAAACACCATCAAACTCACAAATTCAGTTTCTATTACACCTATACTACCACAATTATCAACAATAACGACTAATAACATCAATTTCCACTTCAATATCATTCAATTCATTTCTCAATCAAATTTAACTACATCAATCTTATAAACATAAACTTACCAATTGAAATTGAAGAACAAGATATTGATGATGTTAATGACACTAGATCACAATCACAGCTCAAGATTTGCTTTCAACTTTCACCAATTTCTTAGTTTCTTTAAATTTTTAGGCTTCTTTGATTTCTTAAGGAAATGGAATAACTTTCCCAAATTTGGGAAAACTAACTACTTAAGGTCGACTAACTCAAAACCCGACCCATTTAACTATCCCCTTCTAAATCTATTGTCTAGAACCTAAAATTATTTGCGAGAACTATTATTTTATTTTACTGTCAATTATAGTAAATTTAAAACAAACAATAATTTACTATCCACAATAAGTCCTTGGACTTATTATCTAAGTTTCGCAATTAAACAAATAATATCGAATAATTTCTAACACAATTAAATAAATCACTTTAAAATTAGAAATTACCAGACCGGTAAGGAGGATGTTACAAATCCCATTAACAATTGGACCACTTACCTTCCATTCACCTTTTAGATGATAAATAAACTAAAAACGATTTAACTTATATCTCTTAGACAAAATTACACGGGTCGTCTCTGTGATTTATCAAAAATTACATTGGTCGTTCCTACAAATTATTTTTGACACTGGTCATCCATGTGGTTGCAACATCTTGCATTGGTAGTCCCTTTTGCTAACGACCATTCCACTTGCCATACATGTGAGGGTAATTAGGGTGATTTCTCATGGAGAAAATCACAAAAATGATCCAATCACCATGTAAGTCTCTAGTTCTAGGATCGATAACTTCGTTATCTATAATATTAAGGTGCGGAATACCTCAATATGCGTTATCTTACTATAATAATGAATAAGTTTGCGTTTAATTTAACTAATACTTAGCTTTTACTATAAATCGTCAAAGCCTATCCGTTAGTCTTTAAGTTATACTCTGGATTGAATTCGCAGGTTGCCAAAAACGAAAATCTCAAAAGTTTTTTTTTAAGTCGAACCGAATCGAATATAAATACTGAGTTCACCTCGCAGGTCATGGGCCTGCAAGTCCAACTCAACTCGCAGCCCAAGCCCAGCTTCGCTTCGATTCGCTATACATATTGTACTGCAAGTTCAGATTTCATCTCGTATCGCAATGCCTTGCGACTTGAGATCTCGACTCACTATATATTTATTTCATTTACGATATTCATCTAACACATTAATATACTAATATATTTAATGAATATTAATAACAAAACAAACGTTTATTTACAAATCTAAACATATATACAAACGTGATAACAATTACACCAGTCCTATTTTCAAGCTAGATCTGTTGTCACAAACTATGTCTCAACAGACTACCCCTTGATAATAGCTCTAGCGTCTTTATCTTCACGCTTGTCTTTAGTCTTCATTTGTAAATTTTACTTCCTGCATATATGTTCATTCTAATACAAGTCTTAACCATCATTTGATAATCTCGTGCTAAATCACCCCATGCTTCTGTCATCAAGATTCTATTCTCATTTAACTTCAATAAATCTTTCTTTGACATATTCATTAGGTGTCGATGGTCATAAACTCTGAAAATTTCACGTTCTCCACCTTCAACTTCATCATCAGCTTCAACCATGACAGCTTCTCCAATTTCTGAATCCACTTGCCAACTTTTCATATTTCTCAGAATATACCGTGGCATTGTCTTCAGTGGAATCTACTGAACACACTTGACAGCTGGATAAACTTTCTTTCTTCTTCTCCTACCAGTCCTTTGACTTCTCTCCTGTAATTTTATCATTTTTTCCATTCCTTGGCTTAATCTTCTCAAACTTTCCTGAATGCACCTCAGTCTTGATTATATGTTCTACATATCGTCCAACAAAATCATTATCTGGATTCTTCAAAGATAATCTAGCCAAGTCTTGAATCTCATACTTAGGTAAAGAACTGAACACTGCAAGCTTTCGCTCAAAATATTGAACTCCGTCAAACCTGTTAATCGCAAAAAACTTCAAATTAGAGTCAAAATACCAACCGATAATTCCTCTATGCACTTCGCGTTTTCCTGTGATATCAACCTTCAAAACTCCAACCTTTTTCTTCTTTATTTTCTCTAAAGGTCTGAATATTGGATTATCTTTATGCTTATCAGGAATCTCTTCTTCAAAATTGGTTAAGTCATCGATATCTTCATCTACATTGAAAACTTTAGGACCTATATCTTCTTCAATCACAACCTCTGTCCTAGATGGGCTCACATGGTGTTCATCTATATTTTCATTTGGATCTACACCTATGTCTTACACTATCTCAGGAACAGCAGTCCAATCTTCAGGTGGTTGAAATTCTCCTTCTTCTAAATCATAAACAATGTCTTCATCTATCTCATCCAGAAAATCATCTTCTGAATCTGATAAATCAAACATTTCACTCCCTAGAAAAACACAAACACAAATAACTATTAACAATCTAAATTCCTTCATTGATTTCCCTGAATCAATCTAAGAATTTCTTTATTAATCATTTTGTGTAATTAGTCTATAACATAAACGCAATTAATAACTTATAAATCTTTTATTGATTACCCTGAATCAACCTAAGATTTTCAAAGTCTTATATCAAACACTTAACAAACATTAATTAAATTTAAACTCTAATGTATTGTGAATAATCACCAAACATTTAAGTTTATAATTAACTAACTTATATAATTTTCAAGACTTAATTGAACTGCTATATAACAAGAACTTAACTTTCAATTATATCTTTAAATTATATATCATTTGTCTAGTAAAAACAAACACATTTATAACTTGTTAGTTATAAAAACTCTGAAATCTAAAATGTCTAAATTCAAATAAACTTTGACCGCTGAAATAAATCAGAACACGCCGCACGACGTCTCAATAAGTCGGAAGACTTTCGATCACTAATTTATTTAACTTTTTAGAATTAATAACTTAAATAAATTATAATATATTTAACTTAATATTACAGTATCAAGCCGAATATATTACCAAAAATATTAAGTTACAATTATCCAATTGTTTTAGTACAATTATTTACAAATACTAAACAGTACTAAGCTAATACTAAGCTATCTTAACATCTTATGTATCAACCGGTACCACTGTATCAGTACTTGTCCCAGCACCACTTCCACTTGCACCAGCAACAGACTCCCCCTGAACAGTAGCATGCTCACGCATCTTTAAATGACCAGTCGGCTCACTATCTTTAGATGCACTGGGATCATCGTCTCTGTCGTGTCTCTTCTTCAGCTTCAACTCATCTTCTTTGCACGCTGCTCTATATACCCTAATCTCCCCCTGAGCTGACTGTTCTTTATGCAGACTCAAAACGAGTTCCTCCAAATTTTCAAGCTTCAGTCGCTGGGCAGTGCAGTCATCAAGCAGTGTGTTATGAACCTTCATCAATGTCTGATAAAATTCACTAACAGTAAGCAACTGTTGTGCTAAAGAAAGATTTTCAGCTAACAGCCGTGGAACCGATGCTGTCATTTTCTCTAACTCCTTCACTCTAGACTCTAAGGATGTAATCCTTTCAGCATCAGTCATAGGAGTCACTGGAATCGTCGATGGTCCAGGCAGTGTCAACGAAGCAATATGAGAATCACGAGTAAGTGGTGGAATGGCTTGAGATAAGGCTGTCGTGAGAAGGCCAGCTGCAAAGCGGCTTGTCTTGGTAGTAGGAAACTGTGCCGAACACAATAATTCCACAACCCCCTCCTTGATAACCTAAGGAACCGATTCTTGTGCCGGTAACTCTGTCCTTGTCTCAGCCTGTAAAGTTAGATACAAATAAAAAGTAATTGTTACATATAACTATGTCTCAATCTCTAATTAATTATAAAACACTTGTAGTACTAAACGTTTATCTCATACCTCAGATGGTACAGATACTGGTTCAGTAACCATCGGTGTCACAGACTCCACCTGCGGTGTATCTCGAGAAACATCTTGAATAATCAAGGTCCTAGAACACTTTCTGCGTTGAGTAATCAGAGGGGTCTCAGCCACCTCAGGACCTTCATCAAGAATACTGAAGTCAGGATTGACTTCTTTAGCTTTACACTTTTCCTTCATAGCCGGATCAGGCATCAACCTTGAACCAAAAAAAATTTGTCCAGCTGGAGGTGAAATGGGTCTGACATCATGAGAATCTGTAGAAGAATCTGATCTGACCATCTTTTCCACCAGAAGTACCAACAACAGTATCCTGAATAGTAAATATATTAAACATTTATGATTAGCATAAAAGCTCTATCATACAAGTTCGATATATATATGTAAGATTAATCTGATATATTACCTTTAGAGGTAAAACCTCATATCTATCTTGTTGTCCCTACTCACCCTCGGGTCTTACAACCTCTGGGTCTGCAGTCTCAGCTTCCTGTGTATAATCATATTTATATTTTTATGATCAGATATACTGCCTAATCATCTAAATATCTATATCATCATCATTATACAATTATATTATAGTTTTATGATTAATAATAGAATCTATCAACTAAGTATCTATATTTTTATATAATATACCTCAGCAGGAGCAACATAATGCTCAATATCCTGCAAAATAGGATCAGTAGCATCATCATGCTGTACTAGCACCTCATGCACAACCTGTGCAGCAACCTCTGGGTTTACTTGTACCCCAACCTGATCAGCCTGTATCAAAACATCTTCAAGGAGCTATTGTGAATCTTCAGGTTGAACCACATTAGCACCAGGCTCAGGAACAATAACAGCTGCAGCATCAACATCCAACCAACCATTATTTGGTGGCATAACATAACCCACATCGAGAATATAGCCGAAAAGATCACGGATCTCGGCTGTACTGTCACTGGTTTATAATAAACCATACAATTTTTGTGATTATATTTTTGGAGAGCTGGTATGCCAGATATCGGGTACTGTGAGATTTCGATTTTTGATCTACCCGAGGTTCTGCATGCTGATCATCCATTCTCGGATTGCTGATCTTGTTATCCCTGAGCCACATTTACGTGTAGACACTGTCGCGCTCAGAGGATACAATGCTATGTTCCAGCAGACTATTCGCCGGGAAGGATATGTCAAGCCTGAACTAAATTTTAAACTATAATGTATTATGAATCAAAATTCATCAAACATCTTAGATCTAAATTTAGAATATATAACTTGTTACATAATTGTCTCAACTTATATAAAATAAATTTAACTTATTACATGTTAGTCATAAGGTAAATAAATATATATAACTTAGAATTATCAAATCCAAAGTCGTATATATACAATATATGTTATTACGTGTTAACATATAATTTTCACGTCGAAACATATATTAATGAACTTTTAAAGTTGTAAGTTGTAATTAAATATAATTGAAAGTGCCACTTATTACGTTAAAAGTTGAATTTGCAAGTTACGAATTAAAAAGAAATAAAAAAAATTTATTTCAACTCGCAGAGTTCAATCTGAACTCGCAACTGGATTTGCATATATGTCAACTCGCAACTCAATTCGAAAACCAGTCAACTCGCAAACCAAGTCAATTCGAAAATTCGAATCGCAAGTCGATTCGCAAACCTACTCAGTTCGTAGGTCAACAAGTCAACGAACCAGGTTTCAACTCGCAAATCCAGGTGCTGCGAACTGAGATGAATCTCAACTCACACGATCATCTGCCGTTGCGAAGTGAAACCAAAAATTGATTTTAATGCCATTTTTTAACACGATCAATCGATTCATTTATGTTCATTAAGTTTAGAATAACATTAACCACAAGGATTCTTGTTCGATCTATCCATTAATCTACGTAAATCGTTCAAAATTCAAACCAAAACCCTAAGTTTATAAAACTTTTGATTTTGAGTTAATTACACGGTTAAAAATGTTGGTTTATACCTCAATATGATCGCAATACGAAAGTGTATAAAACCTATGGGCTCAAAAACCCGTTCCCGTGCTTATAAAATGGAAATCAAACAAAATCTCTGTTTTCTCTCGTTTCGCCAAATGTCGATTCGTAGGAATGAAGTGAGTTCACAAAAGTAAAGTGGGTTCGGTGAAGGTTGACTCGTTTGACCTTCACATTTATATCCTGTACTCGATTTGCAAACTGTATCTCGATCTGCAGGTTTGACTAAGTCAAACTCGCAGAATTAAAATAAAATGCGAATTAAATACCAAGTATAAAATAAAACCCATGTACACTTATATAGTTAACTCTGTATAACTATGTAGCCTAAACATTTTAAGTAAAATGTCTTCGCATAATTTTTCCTCAAAGATAAGCTTCTTACATATATTAACCAACTAAACCCGTGATACAGTTAATCGTGTATAAAGAAAATCTTGAGCTAAAATTATTTACTTATATACCTTACGGTCTTAAGTGTATACACAAGTCTAAAATAAATAAATTATTTTTCACTTGTATTTGTTACGATTGTTCAACACGGATATAAAATAATCAGTTTAATTTAATTCCAATGGGTATACACATATCAAAACAAAAACTTTTACTATTAAGATAAAATTAAAGATAAGATAAACAATGAAATAAATGAACAGTGGTATCAATTATCTTTTTATTAATCACTTAAACATAAAATACATAAATAAACTGAATAAGAATTTATCTGCCTAGGGATCATATTAGAAAGAACAAACTATTTAAATTTATTAAAAAGTCTAAGTAGATTGTTAATATACATACCTCATGAAATTCAAATAAATTACAATAGAATTACAACTAATTTTTATCATTTATTCATTTATATTTATAAAATTATATCTTAGGTACCTTTATCCACATAGCATAATTAATAAAAACATATTATTCACTTTAAGTGAATATTTTCTTATAGACAGTTCAAGATGATTACCAATATTATGATCCACATAAACAAATTATACTCCCATATCTAATCAACACCATTATTGTGAGTATGAATATTACCAAGTGTTTTCTAAGATATAACATACTAAAGAATTCAAGCAACACAAATAACACTGATTTCTTTAGATTCAAGGTAGAGGTTTATCGAACTAACACTTGAATTTAGAATGTAGACAAATATCAAACATATTTTGAAGATGCTATGTTTTCCAGGTCTGTACTTAGTACAACAGAAGATCCCTTTTAGCATGATTCAAAATACATTTGAGAATATCAATTTAGTTAAAGGCTTCAGGTCTGTACTCAGTACAACAAAGTCACCAGTAATTAAGTTAATACCCATATTGTTACTATTTGTCATATTACAGCTTTATAATTACAGTGTATGTGAATGCTATCAGTCAACAATTAAGACTTATGTCATACACCATATAATAGAAACACTAGATAACAATCAAGTATATTAAAATTTCTTAAATGCTTAGAGATGTTTATATAATTTTCCTACCAATACATCATATAATGAAGCTATCTAGTCATTTAAAACATGCAAATTATAACTTGTGGATATAGGTGTATAATCAAATAAATATAAATACATACCTAATAAAACCTTTTTAGTTCAAATATAACTTTAATTGAACCTACTAACACATCATACTTAGGACTTAGCTTATTATTGTGAAGCTTATTCTCCTAATGTACTATCATCTCCCATAGTTTTTGCAGATAAAAACTAATACAATTTTCTAAAAGAACTAATGTTGTTCTTTTATTGGAGGCGATTCCCCTTAGGTAACAAGCAAAAGAATGTCATACGCCCCTTTTTTTAATAAAAACATAAAAAGTACTACTAACTATTACAAAAGTACCCTTGGAAGACTAATAACTCTAGATTTGTCATTCCGTTAAGTTGAACCAATGTCTCAAATCGAGCTCTGTCGAACGCCTTCGTGTATAAGTCTGCTAGGTTATCCAGAGATGGAACCTTAACTAACTTAATCAAATTCTTCTTAGCACAGTCTCTAATAAAATGATGTTGAATATCAATGTGCTTAGTTTTACTGTGCTTCACCGGATTATTGGTGATTAACATTGTTGACTCATTATCAATCATCATAGGAGTATTGGTTATGTTTAACCCATAATCCCGCAGTTTTTGTTGAATCCAAAGTACTTGAGAACAACAGCTGCCAGCAGCTGTAACATACTCAGCTTCACATGTAGAAATGGCTACCGAGCTTTGCTTCTTGCACTGCCAGGATACTAATGTACCTTCTAAGAATTGACATCCTCCGGTTGTAGATTTCCTATTCTGATTGCATCCTCCATAATCCGAATCAGTGTAAGCTATGAGATCTAAGTCTCCATCAGTCGGATACCAAAGTCCCAACTTCGGTTTCCTTTTGAGGTAACGAAAGATCCGTTTCACAGCTTGCATATGTGACTCCTTCGGATTAGCATGATATCTTGCGCATATACAAACAGCAAATATAATGTCAGGCCTAGAGGCATTTAGATACATTAGTGATCCGATCATGGCCCTATAAAGAGTAGGATCCACATCTTCATCACTCGATGTATCAGGACCAAGTTCATGATTTAACGGAATAGGAGTATGATAGATTTTACTTTCAAAATCTTAAATCGCTCTAAAAATTCAGCAGTGTATTTAGATTGATGAATTAAAAATCCAGCCTTCTTTTGATCAACTTGTAATCCTAAGAAGAAATTCAACTCTCCCATTGCAGACATCTCGAACTTTTTCCTCATTACTTGTTCAAATTCTTGACACATCTTTTCGTCAGATGACCCAAAGATAATGTCATCAACATATACTTGAACAAGAAGAAAAATTTTCTTCTTCCATTTTACAAACAGTGTACTATCAATTGATCCTCTTGTAAATCCATTCTCAAGTAGATACGTTGATAGTGTTCCATACCATGCCCTAGGTGCTTGATGTAATCCATATAGAGCCTTATTCAAGCGATATACTATATCTGGATAGTCAGGATCAGCGAACCCTGGCAGTTGTGAAACATACACCAATTCTTCTACTTTGCCATACAAGAAGGCACTCTTAACATCCAACTGATAAACTTTTATCTCTTTGAATGAGGCAAATGCTAAGAATACCCTAATTGTTTCAAGCCTAGCAACTGGTGCAAACACTTCATTGTAATCTATACCCTCTTGTTGATTAAACCCTTGAACCACTAGACGGGCTTTATTGTGAGTAATGACTCCCCATTCATCTCTCTTACACTTAAATACCCATCTAGTTCCAATTGGATACTCTCCCTTTGGAAGGTCAACCAACTCCCATACTTGTAGTTTTGAGAACTTTAACAGTTCTTCTTGCATAGCTTCGACCCACGAGCTTTCTTTTAGTGCCATTTGCACATTTTTAGGCTCAACTTGTGAGATAAAGCATAAATATAGACATTGATTAGGAATCCCTGTCTCTTTCATAGCAGTATACAAGCTTTCTAAATCTTCAGATGTACTAGCTTTAGATTGAGTCCTAATTTGAACGGGAATATTAATATCACTGATGATGTTTTCAACGGGATGATTCTTACTCATTCTTGTAACTGGTATAGGGTCAACTATTAACTCATCTCCTAAGTTAGTACCAATCTCTTCTAATGAAGGCATATCTTCTGAACAAGCTGAAGATAACCTTACATGTTTCAAAGGAGTAAGTATATCATCAAACTTTGTTTGAAGATCATCCTCAGAATCTTCTGTTTCTTGATACTTATCCTTCAAAGGTTGTTGTGACCCACTTGAAGAAGCTTCATTTGAGTCACCATTTGTCCTGATTCCAGATTTCGAAACACTCGATATTGGAGAATGACCATTGTCCGACTCTTCATATAATAAGTCCTCAGGTATCTCTAAATCACTGACAAAGTCCTTCTCCAATGGTCCTTCTCCAATGGTCCTTCTCCAATTTGACAAAGTCACTTATGGGATTAGATTGGCAATTTGACTATTCAGATCCTTCATATAATAAGTCCTCAGTTCATTTTTCGAAAGTTCAGATGTGTCATTCTCCTATGCCATAAAAGTGCGTCTGCTTCTGAAGCCTTGGATAGTAAATATGTCGACACCATTGAAGAGTTAGAAACACCAATGTTTATAGCATAGATGTCCTTCTTCCTTGGTGCTCTCATCAATATCCATTCTTCAGGAATTGTGAAGCCTGGCTTCAGAACTAAAGCCTCCTTTTCATTAAAATGAACTGGATGACCTTTATCGCAGACTTGGGAAACACTCACTAGGTTATGAGTTAGTTCTTCAACATAATTCACATCATCTAGAGTTAAAGTTCCATTTGAAACTTTTCCTTTCCCAGTAATTACTCCTCCTTTGTCTCCTGCAAAATTAACTTTTTGCTTGAAACCTTCTTTGAAGTCCTTCAGTAGACTTCGTTCTCCTGTCATGTGTCTTGAGCATCCACTGTCTACATACCACCAGCTATCCTTGTTCACGGTCTGCTCCTACACATGACAAATTGTACACAATTAGTTTTCAAGAGGGACCCAAGCCATTACGGTCTTGGTTTGTCCCTGATCATCTACAATATGAACCTTCTTTAAGTAACCATAACTATTCCCATCGGGAGTCTTGGTAACTTTCACAGGAGCTTGAGGTTGTTGATGATCTGTAGTCTTAGGCCTATGAGGAGAGTGAGTAGAAAACCTCCTAGGCACATACTTAGTTCCTTGTGCACTTGAAGTAGAACCATTTTCAAACTGACTATGATTTCTACTGGGGGTCCTAAACCTCGAAGGTCTCTTATCTCTTGGCTTATTGAAAGTATTTTCGTTCAGGGTATAAGGCCTTTTAGGTTTAGGTGGAGAGACACTATGATTACCATCTCTCTTCAGAATGTTTACAGGTTTGCTGCCTAATCTCGGTTTGGAGCCTAGCCTGTCTACAATTGAACTAGAAGTTGTGGGTGTTTTTTCAGTATTCACTAACTTATGTGATGCTTCCAACTTCTTATTTGGACAACAAGAATCCATATGTCCTTTTTGGTGACATTTGAAGCAGGACATCTGTTTCCGTGACTTACCAACTTTTGCAATCGCAGTCGGCGTCTTAGACACTAAAGGATCATTAACTTGTTCATTATTAATCACTTCATCAGTCTTAGTATCATTAATTACTCCACCCGGTACAAACTTTACTTTAGTGTGAGGAATTTTCTTACTATCATCAGATGAAGGATTCTTAACAACATTCTTCTGTGCCTCTGACTATTCTGGTTTAGTTACTGGTTCTACTAAACATGCTTCAGTCATCTCAGTGTCTTCTGGAAGCCTAGTGTAATTTGAATTGAAAGGAGGAGGTGTCTCATTGTAACCTAATCCTGACTTATCCTTTACACTTCGTTGAGCATCAAGCATCTTATCCATCTCAGTGGTTCTGTAATTTTCTATTTTTCGGTTTTGCTCAACTAGCTTCAACTTACAATCAGCTAACTCTTTCTCCTTATTAGCAATTGTCTGATTTAAGTGTTTTAGATTTATATAGAAACCATCTATTATAACAGCTTTTTCATTAATGGTATCTCTAAGTGCAATCCTATCAGAAGCATCAGACTTAATTTTATCTTTTAAGTCCTGTTTATCGTCACTTAACCTAAGCACATCAATCTTAGCTCATTCAAGTTCAGATCTAACAGTCTTATTAGATTCAGTCAATATGCTAACTTGAGAAGACGGGTTTTTGTTTGCTACAGTTAAAACACTAACCTGTGACTGCAAATCAGTAACTAAGTAACAGACATCAGCAGGAGTAAGAATATCAATACATACCTTTTTCTTGTCTGTTTGAATTTCAGCCATGCGTGCTAAAAAATCTTCAGGATTCATATTTTCAGTTGAATCCATATACAGCACGTCTTCATCACTTGCTTTTACTTCAACCTCCGGCACCTTTACATCACACTCTGCATCAGTAGGCATATAGGATGTAGACTCATCAATCTTAGCCATGAAAGCTTCCTCAGACTGAGCTTTCCATTCATAAGATCCATCCAACTGTTTCACAACCAAGGCTTTGGAAGCAAAAGTGCTTCCCGAACCTTGTTTCCCATTGCCAGCTTCTACCTTAGGTCTTTGGCATTCTCGAGCAAAGTGTCCATAACCCTGACAGTTAAAACACTTGATCTTGGTCTTATCAAACCCTGACTGATTGCCAACTACCTTTCTACCAGTTTTCTTCAAGAAATTCTTTACTCTTCTCGACAACATAGCAAGTTGATCCTGAAGTTCTATTTCTTCAAGATAATCAGGGTCTATCTGATCATAATCTTCATCAAACATAATTGGATCATTGATTTTACTCTGAATGTAGTTTTCATACGAAGCTACAAAGGAAGCAAGAACAGATAATTGTTGTTCAGCAGATTTTACACTCATAGGCTCTTTTGATGCTCCTAGGGTAACTTCTCAGTCAGTTTTCCCTTTGCTTCACTACCAGATGATGTAACGAGACACAACTCATCAGTAATCATTTCACCCTTTCCATCAGCATTACCAACAAACAAAGCAGTGGTCGAGCTTGAGGAAGCAGTAGAGATAGTAGATTTTCCATGGTATAGTCTCGGATCCTTAGCCTGATCAGAATCAGTATCTCTAGTCTTCTTGGTGAAATCATAACCTCTGAGCTTATCAATAGCCTGCTCTAAGGTCATAGTTGCATACCTCTCATCATTGTCTTTAAGCATTATGCTATGCATTTTCCACTTAGACGGTAAACCCTCAATAAACTTGTCGGTTTTCTCGGTCTCAGTAGTTACAATCTCATGGTCATCTAGCTCACTCAGCAAATGGTAGTACCTTGTGGTATAGGCATCAAGATCTTCTCATTTCAAAGCTTTGAACACGGTAAACTGCTTTTTCAGGAGATTCCTCTTGTCTGCTTTAACTTGTGAACTACCTTCACACCTCTTCTCAAAAGTTGTCCACAAAGTTCTAGCAGTTTGGAAGGACTTCAGTTGATGATTGAGTTCCCTAGGAAGACTCATCTTGATTGAAAAATGAGCCTTGTTCTCAATCTCAAATTCCTTCTTTTGTGCTTCACTCATCTGTTGATAAGTGAGAACCGCAATAGCATTCTCAACAGTTTGTGTAGGTGTCGTATATCCATTCTTGATACACATCCAAATAGATAGATCATGGAATCTACAGTAAGTTTCAAATCTATCCCTCCAGCTATAATAATCCTCAACTCTTAACAATTTAGGTGGAACATTAGATTTGCCAATCTCGTGTTCCATCTCAATCATTTTGCTAAGGTCAGACATCGTGAAGTTTAAAAGTTAAACTGTATTTGCGAATTCAGAAAAATCAACTCGCAGAAACTCAATTCAACTCGCAATCTCAGCTCGACTCGCAAATCTCGGTTCGTAAATCTCAGTTCGGATCGCAGTGATGTCAATTCGCAAGTGATCTCGGTTCGCAAGAAATCTTGATTCGACTCACAAAACTCAGTTCGGATCGCAAGTTCAACTCGGTTCGCAGACAACTCTGAAACCCTAATCTCAGTTCGCGAAACGGTTGAAAAACCCGAAAACGAAAGTTTTAGGTATTTTTTACGTTAAAATCAGTAGATTTCGACTGTAAACTATCCTAAAAACGTCCAGAGAGTGATTTTGATTGTTTTTACACACTAATGCACGTCAAAACAACCCTAAATCACACGCGGTTAACCCGAAAAACCTCGAACTTACTCGTATTTAGCCCGAAAGCTCTGATACCAATTGTAAGTCCCTGGTTCTAGGATCGATAACTTCGTTATCTGTAATATTAAGGTGCGGAATACCTTAATATGCGTTATCTTACTCTAATAACGAATAAGTTCGCGTTTAGTTTAACTAATACTTAGCTTTTACTATAAACCGTCAAAGCCTAGCCGTTAGTCTTTAGGTTATAATCTGGATTGAATTCGCAGGTTGCCAAAAATGAAAATGTCAAAAGTTTTTTTTTAAGTCGAACCGAATCAAATATAAATACTGAGTTCACCTCGCAGGTCATGGGCCTGCGAGTCCAACTCAACTCGCAGCCCAAGCCCAGCTTGGCTTCGGTTCGCTTTACATATTGTACTGCGAGTTCAGATATTCGTCTAACACTTTAATATACTAATACATTTAACGAATATTAATAATAAAACAAACGTTTATTTACAAATCTAAACCAATATACAAACGTGATAACAATTACACCAGTCCTTATTTTCAAGTTAGATCTGTTGTCACAAACTATGTCTGAACACACCACACCCCTTTTAACAAACTAATCCACCTTTTGGCGTCGGGGTGCCCCACCCTCAAAAAAGTGCCACGTGAGGCGATTTATTAATATTTAATAGTGGGACGCCGGCGCTCCACGTGGGGCGCTTGGGTGCCGGTCCTACAAAAGTCTTATGTCATTCCGATAATCATATTCTTTGCCTAGTCGTCTACACGTGGATGCCATGTGTTCATCTACGTGAATATTAAATATTATTTAATTTAAAAGGTTAAAAGTTAAAAAAAAAAATTGAAATGTCCTTTTCTAATTTTCTTATTGTTCACATTTTTAATTCATTATTATGATTTTCCAGTTACATTCTCAAACACATTAAAAGAGATCCCACAAGCATAGACAAATCTCCACTCTCCAGTTTCACGTTTTCTGTTTTCATCAAATCAAACTCTCAATACCAAATTTTTTCATTATAAATATAACTTATTAGTGTTCAGAAGTAGTTTAGCATCATCAGTGGATTCTTTTGGCTGGATGACATCTTAGTCTATTTGCATAAATCTGCAACCCCATTGTAGTTACAACCATCGATAGAACTTGAAAAGTTTTGGGAAACGGAAAGCATTACAGATCTTGCCTACCGTAAAAATTAGCATTACCTACAGAAACGAAAAACCAATGCCGGAATCACCATCGTCGTCAACATAATCACTTTCGTTAATGAGTTTTTACAGATCTCCGGTAACTACAACTACCAAACTTCCCTTGCCAACGTTGTAGACCGCTCATAACCCTAAATCATATCGTTCATGGATGAAACAAGGAACCATATCTGAATGCGATTTGAAGAACTAAGGGATGGTGTCAGCAGGGGTAACATACAATGGTGACTGAAACCCAGAGAGTCGCATTGGTGGTTGTGGTTGCCGGTAACATCTAAGGTTTTGACTGATGATGATGAGTTCTAACGGAGGGGGTGATAGCTGGCGATGGTTGAGGGTGATGGTGATTGTTGACATTGAGGATGAATACCGATGCTTACTCATTAATTGATTCCGTAAATTTGTCATTAATATAATTGATTATTTATGGGTGAGATTTAGAGGATCATGGCGGTTATTTAGAGGATCAGGGAAGGCAGGTTTAACATACTGTAAATTATGCAGTAGATAGATCAAAAATAATCAAAAAATAAAATGCAGTGGATCAAAATAAAATGCAGTGGACCAAAAAATAGTGGACCAAAAATAAAATACAGTAGACGGATCAAAAATAATCAAAAAATAAAATGAAGTGGATCAAAAATAAAATATAGTGGACCAAAAAGTAGTGGACAAAAAATAAAATACAGTAGACGGATCAAAAATAACCAAAAATAAAATGTAGTGGATTAAAAATAAAATGCAGTGAACCAAAAAGGTTGTGATTTTTGAATGAAAAAATTTCTGCCCTCCCTGCTCCGCCAAACGAGTCTCTGCTCCTCTGATCCTCTTTTATCATATAAAATTTAATTGATTATTTATTATTTATTTATTAATTGATTCCATAGGGGGAAAATGATTATTTATTGTAAATTGTCTACATGTCACAACGAAAAATACGTGGAAATTTTTTTCTGAGTTGCCATGCCACATAGACAAAAAATCTAGAATAAATCAGTGATTAACCGGTTACCGTTCATACTCGTTTAAAAGTATATTAAAAATACATTTTTGAGAATAACTTGCATTCTTACATCTACCCATAAGTAGGTTACACATAATAAATTTTGGATGAAAGTTGATAGCATTTTAGGATACTTATTCATTTATTTATATAGGTTATAAATGACAGAATTGATTTCGGGGCTAATTAGACCATTTGCAACCCTGTGGGGCGTTCTGGGTGCCACATCAACGTCGACGCCCAGTCAGCACGTACAGTGGTAAACTCAGAACGCCTCAGAACGCTCATCATCCCCCCTTGACCCCACCATTTTCTTTTAATTTTGATTTTTCTTAAAAAAGAAACTAAAATTTCTTGTTAATATTCTAAACTACAATTTAATAATTAAAAACTAATTCATTAAAAATAAAACTAAAACGTTACATTTTTATTAAAAATAATATTACGATCCTAAAAATTGAAAATTACAGTACGTTCCTAGAAATTAAAAATACAATAATTTAAACTTACGATTACTAGTCCTAGAAATTAAAAACCACAATGATAATAACTAACATAAACTAAACTACTCGTCATCGGAATCTTCATCACCGCCTTCCTCGCCGCCTCCGTCACCGCCTTCCTCTTCGTCGTCCGATTCATACAAGTGTGCAAATTGTTCCATAATCTTGTTGCACATCTTGTTATGCGCTCGTAGGGTTTTTGCATCCATGTGGGATGTGTCGATTGAGAGGAACTGAACACCTTGCATCGCGGTCCGGAGGTTTTTATTACGGGTGAATGTTTCAACCGCCTTTTTCTTGGCTTGAAACATTTCCGTGCTCCTGTCGGTCATACACTCCGCGATTTCTTGAAGCTTTGATTTAGGGGTACTTGTACGTGAAGCACTACCCGCGTCCGAAGAACCATAACTCCTAGCAATCTTTTTGGCTTTGTTTCGTCCAATGGGTCGTGGCAACGGGTCATCCTCGAAAAGCTCATTCGGAAGCCCGGTCTGGTTGTCGTCGGAGAGGTCAACCGAGTCCGCGAAGTAGTCGTCATCTTCGTGTTGAACCCCTTAAACTTTACGTCATTTTGGATGAAACCTTACAACATTCCAAGCTTCTTTCATGTTGAAGCTTTTTTTGAACAACCGAAAGTACTCCGCAACCGATCTGTCATACACCATTTCGTTGTCGGTGACATTGCCCCTCCTAGACATCTTGTTGTGTTCTTCGTATATGTTGTTGAAATCTTTGCAATACCTATTTATGTATCGCCACTTTGAGGATAGTGCGTCGGCGTAGCGAACCCAACCTTGGTCGTTAGAGTTAAACTTTTCTTCAACGGTGGTCCACAACGTACCCTTTTTTTGGTTGTTCCCGGTGATGGGATCCTCCGACGTGTCACACCAACATGCCACCAACCACGCTTCTTCCGCTCCCGCCCAATTCTTTTTCGGACACGATTTGGGACCCGGTTCCGCTCGTTTTTTGTGACTTCTTTTTCGGGGACTTTGTTGGATTTGCTTTCCGGGTCGTTGGATCGGTGGTTTGGGTTGTGGTTCGGGTTGTTGGGTTTGTTGGGGGGGGGGGGGGGGGGGAATGTTGGTGGTTGTTGAAAGTAAGGTTGTTGGTGGTGGAAGTATGGTTGTTGTTGTTGACCGTAATCGTAAGGTTGTTGATAGTATGGTGGTGGTGGATACATGCCATATTGTGGTGAATTTGGGTGACGAATTGGTTGTGAGCTAGCCGCACCGGGAGTGTTTGGAGTTCCAAACATCATGAGGTTAGTGTATGACATTTGCTCAGGATTAAAGTGAGTGTTCGGGTTTTGGTTTGGGGATTCATTTGGTGAAGACATGATTGTTGGTGTTGATTTTTTGAAGTGTTTGAAGATTGTATAAAAAGATGGGAGAATGAAGATGTGTTTGTGTGAAAAATGAGTTAGGAAGTGTGTATATACATAGATAGGAAAAAAGTATTTAAAAAAAAATTAGCCAATATGGCCGTTCAACGGTCAAAAAAAATTTAAAAATTTTAATTTTTTTTTAATTTCCGTGCAACGGTCATTTTTAAAAAAAAAAAATTATTAACTTCAAACGGTCAAAAACGAAGAAAATGAAATGGGCCCCACGAAAACGCTCCGACGCATGTCCGTGCTCCGCCGATCGACGCTCCAAGAACGCCGCTTCAGAACGCCCCATTATCAGCGTTCTGGGGCATTCTGAAGCTCTAGCTGGGCCAAACGTCTGCGTTGCAGGTGGTGTTAGGGTTACTAATGTAGTATGAATATGCTTTTTTTATCATTACATAAAGTCAATACGTTCGGTAAAGCCTCATACATATGGTCTATATATGACTTTCATACACTTGGTAAAAGTTTAGATGTCATAAATCTTTTATTTCAAACCCCTTCCTTTACAAATAACATTGACACATCTTTAAATATATCAAATTTTAAATTTTAAGGGATCTAAACCTCTAAATTTATAATCACATGTAATAAATTTAACACTTCACATCTAATAAATTACGTTAAAGAGACATCATGCGCCCGTATCGGGTTCTATCACCATTTATAAAGTTAATTATAATTTTATATCTTCTTAACATATATATATACCATCTCTTCTATTATATTAGAAAAATGTAACCTCGGCTGTGGTAAATATCTTTATTACCTTTCCTTTATAATTATTTAATTAGCTATACATCTTTTATTTATTACTAGGTGAGATCCCGCGATAACGCGGGACTTCGATATTTGATTTTATAAATTGTGTAATTAAAAATTTAATTCAAATAAAATTGTACCATGAATTGGAATTGTATATAATATAATCACCAACTAATAACATCTAGTATATACTCCATCAGTTTGATACGGTTCTGGTTTTTTTTATTTTTTTAAATTAAGTTATTAAAAATATACATGAAAACTGTTTTTTAATTAAAAAATATTTGTATTAAAATATAGGACATGTCGATTTTAAAGTATATTATCTAATTTGTAAACATAATGGTTATAATATTTACCCATTTTATAAAGGGGCGGATACTCAAACATTCATATATATAATATGATAGACCAAAAAAATAGGGAAGTACTGAAAGTGCCAATTTTAATAGTTGTGTGTACACATTTTAAAAACTGAAAAAAATGTAGTAAGGTTCAAATTGCTCTGTGGTATCCTCTTTAAATTATACATAAATCAGTCATCACAATTTTCTTCCAATTTTCTTCATAAGGTATTTGAAACATATTCGTCAACTTGATATTTGTGAACGTTAATTTTTAACTAATCAATAAAACGCAAGATAGCAGATTCATCATCGAGTACATTCAAAACTTGTTATAATAAATGCAAAGATTTTAATATGAAAATCCACATTTAATTTAATAACTTATTTGTTAAAATGATAAAATATTTTAGTTACGACTTTAAAATATTCATCATATTACGGTTGTATGGTTATATGGATGAACATTTTCTAGTTTCATGATGTTGATAAAAAAATTCATGTACTCAATCAATATAGATAAATATTTCAAATACGATTAATTTATTTTTTATCATAAGGACCAAAAAAATAAGGAAGTACTGAAAGTGTCAATTTTAATAGTTGTGGGTACACATTTTAAAAATTGAAAAAAGATGTAAGAAATAATTTTAACCGTAGGATCTTTATGGATGGAACCAATCTAATGTTTAGATTGCTCCGTGGTATCCTCTTTTAATTATATATAAAAGATAGACATAAAATAAGAAGGTAGTATAGAATTATTGTAACCCACAAAACAATAATTGAAAAGTCAAATTAACAATGAATTCAGTCTAAATCAGATAATTGTATTTTGTAATTCAAACATAAATTTCTATTCAAATCGTATATTGTTATGATCATATACACATATATATAAGCAATGACAATAGATTTTGAATAACGATAATAATGATAATCCATATAATTATAAAAATTAAAACATAATGAATAATAAAGATGAAAATAATGTTATTATTATTTGGGATTACCAAAGTGAAATGCATGTATGACAAAGATAAAAAAACAGCAAATTTTAAACTCTAATTTTCCATGAAATAGTTGAGATCCACGACATAATCATCATCAATTTAATGTCCAGATGAGCAAAATTGTTTAGTTAGTATATCAGCCATCACAATTTTCTTCCAATTTTCTTCATAAGGTATTTGAAACATATTTGCCAACTTGATCTTTGTAAACGTTAATTTTTAACTAATCAATAAAACGCGTGATAGAAGATTCATCATCGAGTACATTAAAAACTTGTTATAATAAATGCAAAGATTTTAATATGAAAATCCACATTTAAAATATTACGACTTTAAAATATTCATCATATTACGGTTGTATGGTTATATGAACGATCATTTTCTAGTTTCATGATGTTGATAAAAAAATTCATGTAATCAATCAATATAGATAAATATTTCAAATACGATTAGTTTATTTTTTATTATAAGGACCAAAAAAATAGGGAAGTACTGAAAGTGCCCATTTTAATAGTTATGGGTACACATTTTAAAGCTTTGAAAAAAGATGTAGGAAATAATTTTAACCGTAGGATCTTTATGGATGGAACCAATCTAAGGTTCAAATTGCTCCATGGTACCCTCTTTTAATTATATATATATAAAAGATTATCATCCTTAATTACATCTAACGATAATTATTACATGTCGTAGTTAATACAATGGAATTAAATGAACTCATAATTTCCTTAAATATTAAAATTAATAATTAAAATATGCATAAAAAGGTAAAATTTAATAATATTTTAATTGACAATCCTATTATTTAATACGGAGTACAACGGATAGTATTTTAAGTCCTCTTTTAATTGTTTAGACTCATTAGACTAATATTATAAGTAACTATGAAATTAAGTAACGGAAGTAGACGAATTTTGAAGAATTGTTAATCATGTAGCCCGAATCTGTACAATTCAGATTTAGTTTGTATAACTCACAAGACTAAATGGAATATATATCTTGTTGCTTTGTGTACATATTATGCTAGTTTAAGTAAAGAGGTATTTACTTAAAAAAATATTGAAAGGTAAAAGAATATTATTATTGTATAATATTAAAATTCTTTAACGAGACAACTCAAAGGGATTTCATTAAAATGTTCGAATAGGCATAAGTGAACGTAAATTACTTAATATTTTTGAGCAAATAGAATTTGTTAGGATATGAATATTCATATACGACTACTATAAATATTCTAACATTTGGGAGTTCTAAAGTTTGTCATTGCCATTTATCATAATACTAAATTTCAAACTCGTGTATACACACAAGATCATTGAGTCTGTATTTTTTTGTTTAATTTTAAGTATACAAATGGCGTAGTATATGATAAAGTGAAGTTTTATATGCTTTGGATAATAAGCAACAATGAAGTTTTAAACTAAATTAGTTATAGTAACATGTGTAATCACTATCTAGTTGGTGTCATTTTAATGAAACTGTCAGTAACTTATGTGTTGCTCATATAAAGACACAGGTTACGGATCGAAGAAATGGATTAAGACCCTTACAATTGTACTAAAAGTTTGATATTGATTATAGGAACGCGAGAATATTAAAACCTCATGTAAAACTTATTAAATTTTACTCTAGCTACAAACTGGTCTTGAAAATGATTGTGAGAAGATGTGGAAGTGAAGAGTTCATTGTCGCTGACGATGAATATTTGAAAAAAGAGGAAAACCCTTTACGAGAATAATAAATCAAAAGGGTAACTATTTCAAAGTTTATTATACTTTTACTATTTTACTTGTCTATAGGATGTACTCTTTAATATCAACTAAGGTATTTGAAGAATATCATTATTATTATAATCATCATGATTATATGTGAAAGATCTTATCTTATATATAACTCATAGCTTTTAACCCGTTTATAAATACACGGGGTGTTTAAATAGATTATCAAAGAAGTAAGAGAATATGTAATTGTTCTAACGCCGTTAATTAATTTGAAATTGGAGATATAAATGTAATAACATTGAAATCAACCTTTTTTAATTTCAAATTTAACTTGTCATAATTTTGGAGCCAATATGAATCTAAAGAAGCATTGGACTCCAGTTATTGATCGATTCAAATCACGTTTATCTAGTTGGAAAGCCAAACATCTATCGTTCGGGGGCAGGCTAACGTTAATTAAATCCGTCCTCAGCAGTTTGCCACTTTATTACTTTTCATTGTTTAATGCTCCTAAGTGCGTAGTAGACAAGCTTGAACAAATCTGGAGGAAATCTTGTGGGGAGGTTTCGAAAGTGACAATAAAATCAACTGGGTAGCATGGTCTATAGTTCTTGCAACGAAGGAAAAGGGAGGATTAGGTGTGGGTTCATTACAAGCCCAAAATTATGCATTGCTAATGAAATGGCGGTGGAAGCTCAAGGAAAATGATAACAACATTTGGAAAGAAGTGGTTATTGCTATTCACAAGCTTCGGTCAAAACCATGGTGTAATATGTCAAGCCAAAGAATTTCTAGTGCATGGAATAATATCATCAAAGTAGAATCTTCCATTAATAAACTGGGATTCAACTTCATTGATATTTTCAAGATAAAAATCGGCAATGGTGTGAATGTATCTTTTTGGAAGGATATTTGGCTTGGTTCATCATCTTTTCAGGTCAGATTTCCTGCTCTATTTGCTATCGAGTCACATAAAGGATGTACTATAAGTGATCGAATTTCTACAAATAGTTTTCGTTGGAGTTGGTTAAAGAATCCATGTGACACTGAATGTTTGTCTGAGTTTCGTGACCTGCTACATACATTGACGAAGTCAGATTGAATAATGAGCCAAATAGTTTATCTTGCATAATTTCGCCGAATGAGAAGTATACAGTTAACAATGCTAGGCGTTTGATCGATGGCAAAATCACAACCACTGGTTTTGTTAGTATGATTTGGCCAAAAATAGTTCCATTAAAAGTTAATTGTTTTGTTTGGAGAGTTGGTTTGGGTCGAATTCCGGTGGCAAAATTGTTACGTGAAAAGGGGGTGGATGTTGGATCAATTCGATGCAAAGCTTGTAATCTTGGGGATGAAGATGTCGATCATGTGTTTATTCACTGTCAACGTGCAATCGAAATAAGGAGTATAATTTTTAGGTGGTGCGGTATTCAAGCACCCATTCTCAATTCGGTAGCTGAGTTAATAACTTTTGTAGCAAAGTGGGGTAATTGCTCAAAGAAAAGGAAAGTATTCACATCTATCATATACGACATGATATGTTGTTGTTGAAAGGCAAGAAATGATATGATTTTCAATGATTGTCTTAAATCTTCCATGACAATAGCGGAGGAAATTATTTTCATTTCTTTTTCGTGGGTTAAGCATAGGAGAAAGTCATCGTGTATGTTGTCCGATTGGAATCGTTCTCCATTTCTTATTTCATTGTAATTGTTCATTGTACTTTATTGTTGCTTCTTCTTAACTACTTGCTAAGTTTGAAGCAATTTTCAATATATTATTTGTCGTTTTCAAAAATAACTAACTCTCGTTCTTCCTCAGTATCCTTGGTAATTTTTAGAAACCAACTTATTATTTACTTAATAATTTATGGGAAAGAAATCTTAAATAAATTTAGGGACATATACACAGGTTACCAAAATCATCCATTATCAAAATATATTGATAAATCATTCTCCCTTATAAATTGTTTAACACATTTCTTTAGAGACTTATATTTTTAAAGATCGAAAATAACCAATTTACCCTCATTTACAATATAAAAGGCATAACTACCCATAACTAAAATTGGAAATAACATACAAAGTCAAATAATATTTAAGTGTGCAATAAATGGACATATATATATATATATATATATACATATTAAAATTTAATAATTATTCTTTCCTACTATTCCTAGAAGTAAATTCAAGGTGAATTTATTATAATATTTTTTCCTACAAAATATTTATACTCATTGATAATTGACATTTTTTATCCATATTATCACTATCCCGCTACATTGTGCAGGTCAATACTACTATAAATAAATTACTCAGAAGTATATGGTATTTTTTATTATTAGAATGACCCTTTAGAAAGAGTATATAGTATATCATAAATATATTTAAGTTACACCAATACAAATCGTAAATGGTAGTTATAGTACAATAGGAATTTATAATTTGACCGATATAACATCAATAGTAAAATATAGAGGCTTAAATGTTTAACAAAGGGTTTATTTAATACATTTATAGTAATATATAGAGATAAATTGTTTAACTAAAAGTATATTAATTTGATGACATCATTAATAGATTTCGTGTATATAATTTATTAAGATTATATTCAGTTATATTATATTATTATTTCATATGTGACATAATACTGAAAAATAAATCGCCTTTCTTTAAACAATTAAATTTAATTAATTAATCCAAGATCATGTCGTAATAGATGGAAGTATACAGACAAAAATTTGAAAGAGAGGATCTTGACATGAATGGGTCATAATGTCATATTGTCGAATGTTTAATGTTTATGCCACTTTTTATTATATAAATATTAATTAACTAATTTTCTTATTCATGAGAATTTTGATAGAGTATACAACTTTATCAAACATTGGCCTATCAGTATCAAGGTGTCCCTTCAACATTTAGACGGTTCAAGTTATGGGACCAGGACAAAATGTAAATATTCGTATGTTATTGTATATATTCGTGTGGTAGTAGTGTGGTTAGGATACTTGTTTTTCTTAAATAATAATAATAATAATAACAATAATAATAATAATAATTACTCTACTGAAATTGTAATTAAGTGTTAATTATCTGTATTCTAGCTTATAGAAATATGTTGACTTTCATGATTTGGAGTACATAAAAATTTGCAGTACTAAACTGAATTTTACTTTGATGGAGTATATAATAACAAATTTATATTAGCAGGCCGTTTGCACGCGTGATTTCAACATTTTATTTATTTTATCTTTCTTCCACAATATACTCGACGGTTTAGGATGTGGATTTCATGTCAAATATTACCATCAAACATATTAAAATCTTAGTTTTCTTTTATTATTATTTCTGGCATAAAAACGGACGTAGCAATTTTCATTTTTACGTATGTATATTCAGGATGGAGTACACCTTGGATAAATAATTGGGAAATTATAAGTTTTGTCCTCGTTAGTCGTTATTACACACATAATAAAATTTGCCCTTAAAAAGTTGACGTAGTCCGCTCTAGTCGCAAGTCACAAATTACGACCCGTGACTTGCATATTGCATGTCCGAGTGAGCGAGATTGAGAACAGGGTCGAGAGCGAGACTCGTATTTGTAACTTACACTAGCGGAGGATAAATCGACCGTAGAAACTAACGACAAATTTATTAAATAATCGAATGTGGTTATAATGCTTAATAGAAACTAAATACATACGGTGATTAAATAGTAAAACTAATGAAACCCTAAATGCTAATCAACGGGCCTAAACTAAGCAAACCAAAACGTGGGCCAATGGGCTATTATGCTAACATCCTCTCTCAAACTCACAATGCTAATGCTAAATGCATTGGGAGTTTGCCAAACAAATGTCAAATTAAAATCAAAACAAAGAAAACGAAACGAAACGAAACTAATCGAATGCGAAACCAAGGAAATCCAATGCAAAACCAAATCCAATGTAATGTGTAACCAATGCCAATGCCAATGCCAATGCGAAATTGAAGCAAACCAGTGTACAATCAAATTCAAACCAATGTGATAACAAAACTAATCCAATGCGAAGTCGAACCAAACCAAAGCCAATTTGAGCGAAAGCCAAACATTGCAGACCAAACAAAACTTAAAATCAAACCAAAGTTGATCCAAACATTGATAAAGAAAACAAACAAAAAAAACGATAACTTGAAAATCAAAACGAATCAGAACAATCCATACGAGACTAGGCCAAAACGATAACACACAAAACCGAACCAAAAGAAAAATTCAGCAACTTAACAGGTACTTCGACAATGAATATATCTCAAATGCTAGATCCAATCAAAGATCCGAACAGTCAAATCGTGTACCTATGTGTTACGAACCTGACAATCCAACGGCTAACGAATTCGATACACCAATTATTCTAAAGCTGCGCAGAAAGTGACGAACGGAAACTGCAGCAACTTCGACTATATCCTGGAAGTTTATCGATTCTCAGAAGACAAATCCGAACGGTCAAAACCTAGATCTGTATGTTTAGAAGCTACAGTACGAATTTTAAGACGATCCAACGGTTAACAAGTTGTTGATTGCGATTCTCCCACAAGTATGCAGATTATGACGAAATAGAAAACAAAACAACGAAGAACAAACAAACTAGATCAAACAAAAAAAAGTGATCCCTCCGAATCGCCAATAATCGATCGACGACCGGAGGATAACTAACTCACAAACTTCTACCTAAAGCTCTGATACCATGTAGAAACTAACGACAAATTTATTAAATAATTGAATGCGGTTACAATGCTTAATAGAAACTAAATACATACGGTGCTTCAATAGTAAAACTAATGAAACCCTAAATGCTAATCAACGGGCTTAAACTAAGCAAACCAAAACGTGGGCCAATGGGCTATTATGCTAACATCGACAACTTATTCTTAGGGCCCATTTATTAATGCACTTAGAGAATTTGATGCAAAAAATTTAATTTACCTACAAAATTTTCAATTTTCTCTTCAGTATTTTACATATATGTATAACACAAAGTTAAATCAATTTAACCACTAATTCGTTTAATAAAATTAGTGATGATTCGAAAACATCTTTTTTTGGTTGCATATAAGAATAGTACTCGAATTGTTGGTAATTTGAGTATAATTATAATTTGCTCGGGATCAAAGAGTATTGCAGTTTAAGTTACAAATTGAGTTGGTAAGTGTGAAATGCATACTCGTTTAAATTATTTTGGAGAACGCAGGGTCAAGGAGGTTGCCACTAAGCGATCCTTGTACCCGGTTTTCCCGCAAAAATACGAACATGCATGATGTTTGCTGGCTAAACGTTGTAATTATTGGTCCTACCAACCATTTTCAACCGCCAAAACAATCCTGGATAAAATTGAATGTATTGTCCTCATTTTAGCATACGAAAACTAATAACTCTCTCTGATTTTGTTGTGATTCTCTGCCAAGATTCAGAGTGTTTTCTTAATCTTGTCTCAGTATTGATTTCATGAACAAGTCGAAATAGTTTATTGAAAAAATGATTTAGAATATCCAACATGAATCACTTAGAGGGGTGCCAAAGGTCCGTCACTTTGCAAAGCGACGGATGTCGATTAGGTGAATACCATTGGCAACAAAGCTTCTCCTTGGCATCATTTTTGCATAAATTCGGTTTACCAAAGTTGGACTGACGTTTGGTGTGGGGCACGTGATTCAATAAATATATTTTTTATTTGTTTATTTGTTTACTGTATAGAAATAAAGGTATATTACTATAAAAATAAAGGTACATTGGTAAATGTGATGTACGAAAAACTGAGTGATGTACCATAGTTGATAGTGTTATGTCAATTTTGTATCAGTTTTAAAAAATGTTGACGTTACCTTTATACGTCATAAACTCTGTGTCTTGTAGACAGTGAAGAATACCTTTTCATTTTCTTAGAAAACTTTTCTAGAAAATAACTAATTTAAACATATTTTCCAATTTTTTGTTTTTCTTGAGAAACTTTTTAAGGAAAGTGAGGTATTTTTCCGCAACTAAAGATGGCCTAAGAGCGCGTTTAGTTACAGAAAAATTTCTTCATGTTTCTTTTTCCATTTCCTTAGAAAATGATGAGTGTTTTACCTCTCTAGAAAAGCATGAAAAATCTAGAAAACATGTTTAGTTGTAAGAGGTGGAGTTTTCCTTTTCCAAAGAATTGTAGAGATGGAAAATTTAGAAAACCATCAAAAGTAGTTTTCAATTTTGTAGTTATAAAAGGGAAATTAATTAAAATGCCTAATTTTTCGAACTTATTTTTCATTTTGCCATTAAAAAAAAAAAGTTGCGGATTTGCCCTACCCGGGCGCAGGTCGCATCATGCGACCTGCGACTCGTTCACCATGAATTGCGACCCGATCGCTTACCAAGTAAAAGACAACGCGTAACGAGTAAAAGACACCCGGGCGCAGGTCGCATGATGCGACCTGCAACCTGCGACCACTGCCTGCGACCAAAACGACTTACCGAGTAAAAGACACGAGCCAACCCTTGCGACCGACCCTTGCGACCTGCGCCCGGAATTCTCGAGTGCGTAGGCCTAAAATACCCACGACCGGCTTATCACTCGTGCACCAAGACCCGGCTACATCACTCGTTCAACTATTATCGATACTTGTTGCGACCACCCGACCACCCAACCTGTGACCACCCGAATCCGCGCCAACCACCACCTAACCCACCGTGAACCACCACCATTCTTGAACCACCACCTCCGTGAACCACCCCAACCGCCGCCACCGCCTCCGTGACTCCAACCACCGCCACCGCCGCCGGATATCAAAGGAAAAAAAATGTGAAGCGAATTTGAAGGTTGATTTGCTCCAAGCATGTTCTCTCAAACGGTACTAACTCGTTTTTACTCGATTTACAAGCTTTATTGTTTAAATTTCATTGCGGCATTTCATCGAACACTTGGTGTGCGTTCTTAATTTAGATATTCAGACAAGTATATTGCTTCTTTTAATTGATTTTAATGTGTTTTGATATGTTTGGTATGTTAGAATAATGGATAATCTAGTTTATACTCAATATATATTTTTTTCTTTTGAATATTCTTTGAGGCATTTCATCAAACACTTGGCGTGCGTCTTGTTCACTAGTCGTAATTCTTGGTCACTAGTCGCAATTCTTGATCACTAGTCGTAATTCTTGGTCACTAGTCGAAAATGAACTTCACTAGTCGCAATTGTTATCATATGTATATATATTATTATTAGTATATATATATACATATATATATATGTATGTATATTATATATATATATATGTATATGTATATATATGTATATGTATTTATATGTATATGTATATATATATTTATATGTATATGTATATATATATGTATATGTATATATATATATGTATATATATTTATATGTATATGTATATGTATATATGTATATGTATATATATGTATATATATTATATATATGTATATATATGTATATATATATATATGTATGTGTGTGTATGTATATATATATATATACTAATTATCATATATATATATATATGTATATATGTATGTATATATATATATATATGTATGTGTGTATGATTATGATTACAAGTATATGTATATATATATATATATATGTATATGATCATTATTATAGATAATAGGGCCTAGATATTATTAATTATATGTATATGTGTGTATATACTAGTATACATATATGTATATGATTAAGCGTTAGACGTTTATGTAAATGTATATATGTTCCTTTTTATATTTGACTAATAGTGATTGGTTGATGATTTTTCAGAAGTTTACTCATGCGAAGTTGACATTGAAGAGCCAGCTGAGTGTCATTAGTGATTTTACGCGTGTTCTGACAACCGAGCAAGAAAAGATATTTCGAGAACATTGTTTAGGTCATTGGTTGGATTTGAAGACAATAGATAATGACCCCGGCTATGTACACCATATGCTTCAAACGCGCTGCAATCGACCTAATCTGGAGCATCCTCGGGAGGAGGTTGATGAGTTGTGGTTTAAGATCACCTCGGAACATTATATACGATTTGGTAGGAGGGAGTTTTATCTAGTGACTGGACTTCGGTTTGGTCACAACGTTGATATTGCGCATCACATTAGCTCGGATGTTCTTAAAAGGAGCCCTGCATTTAAAGAACATGTATTTCCGGAGTTAGATAAGGTGAATGTAAAAAATCTTCAGGAAAAGGTTTGGGATCGAAACACATTCCTAGGGTCGAGTAAACTTAGCGATGATGATTGTGTTCGATTGTGTATGCTACTTTTGATAAACATGGGTTTTGTGGGAAAGCAGCCGACGTATGTTGTCGAGGATTTTTATATGCATCTAGTTGAGGATTTTGGTGTGTTTGACATGTAACATTTAGTCAATTTTGTTATTCGATTAAAAAACTTTCAATGTGGCCATTTTTTCACATATAGTAATATATCTCTTCGTTTTTTTTGTTTGTCAGGTACCCTTGGGGTAATCTTGTGTGAACTCGAACTTATGCGCAGCTGAATAATGGGTTGGAGAACCGGGTGGCTAAGGATGGGATGAAGTACACATTGAGTGGTTTTGGATGGGCGTTTAAGGTAGCTCCATGTTAATTATTATTGTTTAACGTAGTTTTCTATATCATATACTATTATGCTAATTCGAAGTATGCTTATATTTTATCAGAGTTGGATTTGGGATGCTTTTTCCCATCAATTAAAAGATGTTATAGTCAGAAGTCAAAGCAAGTTCCCCGGGGTGTCCATTTGGAGCGCAAAGTTAGGATTGACGAATCTCAAAAATTTAACACATACTTAGAAGTGCCGGTAAGTGACTTACTTTGGTATATTTCCTTTAGTGTTATTTACTTTGAAGTTATTTATAAACTTATGTTGATACATTATTGCTATTGCTGAAAATGTGATGACTTGTAAGCTAAAACATTAGCTGGTTTATTAGTTTTATAAAAAGGACATTTCCAATTTTTTGAAAAAGTATTTTTTTAAATTGTAGGATTGTACCACTCCTGACATGCTTCCGAAGATGACGTTGAGGCCGACTAAAACTGAGAAGAAGTGCGATTGGTGGAAGGATAATTACAAATTTTTTTCACGAGCAGAAACATGTCGATGATGAGGAGAGGCCTTCTAAGAAGCCACGAAATATTCCAAAAGATAATGCTCGACCATCTCCTGCCCCCGTATCTCATGACCAGGCGCTTGATGATATTGTTTTTTCAGCGCCTCATGAGGATCAGGATGTCACACCCCCAAAATCAGTAATCATGTTTATTTAGTAATTAGCGGAAGCATTTGATTATTAGCGGAAGCATTTTAAGTTTACAGTTCAACAGCGGGGGTGCTGACGTTATAATAGTGCATTCATCGTATCAGAGCATATGATCACACAGAACATATTGATTTAAGATGCCATAAGTTTAAACGTTATTACAAAAGGGTACGACTTATAAAGTCGTACAAGTAGTGGTGTTGTAGAACAACATAAGTTTACAAAACATGAGTTTATAAAAGAGGGATTTCGTAAGTATAACCAATGGAATTGGTAATACAAAGGAAATCCAAGTGTCCCAAAAGTGGCATCATAAATAGTCTGGGTTGCCTACATCCTTTATGCATGCAGAAGTACCTGAGTCCTAATTCCCTGAAAAACATAGTAAACCGTCAACATTGAATGTTGAGTGAATTCACAGGTTTAGTATAAAAGTAGTTAAATCAAGTTTTGTATAAATCATTCATGTACACAAACATAATGTTTATATGTATAGCAGGAAACACAAGTGTTCTTATTAAAGAAAACATTTCCTATTTGACTGTAAGAATGTCATTCTTACTACAAATCAGTCGATGTGTTAGGAAACACAAGTTTAATCATAAACATTTCCCAATAATAGTTACAGGAAATACAGTTTAACAATCAAGTAAACATTTCCATATAAATAGTTGTAGGAAACACAGGTTTAACAGTTAAGTAAACATTTCCTATAAAAGTTGTTTTGTCGGGAAACCAAGTTTATCCAATCGAGGTAAACGTTTCCTAAAAGAAATCGTGTGTAGGAACACCTGTCCTATTAGTTACCACAGGGAATACCCTTCCCAAATCAAGTTGTAGTTTAGTTGTTTAGTTATGTGGGAAATATAGACTATGATCCCTCTAAGGTGAGCGACACCTTTAAAGTTAAAGTACGACTCCTAGTACTATAACCAAACCACGACTAGTTGATGTTGTTGTTGCCTCAGTAACACGGTAAGTATACACTCCTTGTTACGACTGCCGTCGTGTGGTTGGAATGACCAACGAGTTATTTCAGTGGGAGGGTTGTCAAATCGATAGTACTATCTGTATACTAAGTGGCTAGAGTCACCTAGCTAATGGTTATAGGTTGCAAGCACTGGGACTTATGTGCACTACAACTACCTCGCGTAAACCTAGGATCGTACCAAGATTCGTTGTCTTATTCCCAAAATAGTTGTAAAAACGTTTCATATAGTTAACAGTTGATTTATAAAGCAATAAGCATTTATACAAATCAATTCGATATAAAAGCATGTCAAGCAATTATATAAACAAGTAGCATGCAATAGCACGTAGTTCCATGTTTTCCACCCCTGGTTTTAAAAGCATTTAAAACAAGTAAAAGGTAGGGGCTGTGAACTCACGTGTAGAAAAGCTTCAGCTAATAATACACAGTAGTCCGAACGTGCCTCTCAAATACCTAGACACAATTAAATATACTTTACATAAGTATATAGATAAATCGTTAAGTTGAAATGTTCATGACATTTTAATTGTTGGTGATAATTGCGTTGAAGTAATCGTTGCGTATAAGTATATATATTTACATATACTTATTAGTTGAATATATATATATCCTAATATATATGTCATTGGTCATCATATTATATATATATATATATATATATATATATATATATGTAGTTGTCATTGTTGTTGATTATGTTTCCAAAACATAAGTATAGTAGTTATAAAAATAACTTTGTTTAATACTATTATCGCAGTTCATTTGTATAACTATATATAAATTATAATCGTCAACTATATATATAACTCATTTGTCGTGTTTCTAATCTCATTTGTCTTATTTAACTCGTCACTTATATATATTCCGGTTTAATTTTGCATTCTGAAATCTTGTAGCCCGTTGGGCTCGGCCCAATTTGTTTGGTCCAATATTAAAATCGAGTAATTTGGCACGTTAACAAAATACAACTTTTGACCCAATTTAGATTCAGGCTAATAATTCATGATCGTGTTTTTAAGTATCATGTGACGAGTTACACTAGTTAGGACTGCTAATAGTTTCCTTGTTCCCACTGCTAGTTATAATTTGTCCCATTGTTAGTTATATTATTCCCACTGTTAATTAGTCCATTACCACTGTTAGTTATATTTTGTTACTAGTTATATTCTTTCCACTGCTAGTTATTTGTTACCACTGTTAGTTATATTCTTCCCACTGTTAGTTAGTCTGTTACCACTGTTAGTTATATTCTTCCCACCGTTAGTTATAGTTTGTTGCCCCTGTTAGTTATATAACTTTCCCACTGTTAGTTATAACTCGTTACCACTGTTAGTTATAACTTTCCCACTGTTAGTTATAACTTTGCCACTGTTAGTTATAACTCGTTACCACTGTTAGTTATAACTTTGCCACTGTTAGTTATAACTCGTTAAGCCTTTCGATTTGGAGCATTTCTCTTCCGATTTATACCTAACCAAAAATCACACATGTTCTCATATATGTCTAGTTTATTTCTGCACTTTATGGTATTTTTATATGTTCATTTACTATTTTAAACAAAAATAGTTTCAAGGTGTGGTCAGACGGGGTCCAAAACAGTTATATGTTCAAAGATCGAGTTATACACGAAATTACGGACATTTCTGGAAATGGTCATAGAAGAACTTTTTAAAGTTGACAAAATATGTGAGGTTTTGGCACTGGTCTCATACGTTTTAGTGGTCTAGAACTTAAGATATGGTCTCGAGAAGTTACTGAAAATTCCTGTCTGCCGGAACAGTAAACCTATATCACCGAAGAAAAATGTTTTCGAGTAGCAAACGGAGTCAAAAAGTCACGAGACTAATTTTTTTGGAAAGATAACTTCTTGTACTACATTCTAGGCTTAAGAAACGTCCATTTTGTTGTTGTAATGATTTTTATAAAATTCGTGGAAGTGGAAACAGAATCTGGACAGGAACATAAACTCATAGTTTCTAGATTTAATTTGCGTTTCGGTTAATGTTTTGGACATGTAGAAGTTGAGTGAACACTAACACATGTCTATAACCATAAAGAAAGTAGAACTTGTGAAAATAAAGGAGTCCTTACAATGATGTTGATGATGATAAAATGGTAGATGTGCTGCTGATTATCGTGAAGGAGAAGAAGAAATAGCCTCTGCTCAGATCTCCTGTTGTTGCTTCAGTCGATGGATGAAGAAGAAGGAACAGAGAAAACCAATAATTTGAGTTGGTGGGAACTTATGTGTGTGTGTATTTGATATTGAGTGTAAGGAAGTATAAAGGATGGTGTATGGTTTAAATTGTCAACGTAGGAAGTATGGTTCAACAGGAGAATGTTCCCCAGATATTTTAATTGGGTTAAAATTGTAGGCTTTTAACATGTTAATTTCATATAATATGTTATATTATTTCAATAATATAAGTTACTAATATTAGTAATTAATAATTTTCGAATTATTAATTATTTTGTATCACCAACTTTATTGTATTTTAGTTTGTCGAGTCTAGTACGTTTATTTCACCCGTAATTATATACATATAATTGCGAATTTAATATATCACGTATCACATAATAAGTTTCATAAACTTAACATATAGAAATTGTTTTGAATTCACTAATCAGGGAATTACTCTAGGTAATGCATGAAATTAAGAAAGGATTAATACCCTAAATGGAGGATTGTCACACAGGATACTCGTCATACATCGAGTACAGGTCGTTGTCGCACCTCTAAGTCGGCATCACTGATGGAGGAGCCCTCCTTACGAGCTCGGGTCGACGCGCAGGATCAGATCATTTCCACGTTAAGTAAAATGTGTAAGGCTTACAGAAAATCGGATTTCGATGAACATTTTGATGTCATTTCTAGACATTTACCAACTTCATCCACGGTTCTTACAGACGTGGGGAAAGAAAGATAGTCAAGGCATCATTCAACAAAAACACGATATGCCTACCTCACAACTAACAGTGCAGAGTCCATTAATGCCATGACCAAGCATGCCAGGAAACTACCAGTCACAATGTTATTGGAGTTTTTTAGATCTTCAGTACAACAATGGTATTTCAAACATCGAAACACTGCCGCAACTGTTAAAACACCACTCACACCATATGCCGAACACAAGATTGGTAAAAGGGTTGGCAAATCGCTTAGCTGGACGGTCAACCCATCCACAAACATGATATGTGAGGTGGTGGATCGAAAAAAGAATGGTACAGTCAACTTGGAAGCAAGAACATGCACTTGCAAGCAATGGCAATTGTCTGGTTTACCTTGCGGACACGTAGCGGCAGTAACTCGTTACTTTAAAATGGACAATGTGACCTGCTTTGCGGAGAGGTATTTCACCACGGAAACATATCGGACAGCCTATAGTGAAGCTATAAATCCAACGCCTCATCCTTCAAAATGGGACGATCCAGGTAATCTGCAGATTTGCTTACCGCCTATATTGGTGAAGAGGCAATCTGGTCGGCCACCAGGCCGTGCTCGTATTCCTTCAAAGGGAGAGGAGAAACGGGAATACAAAAATCAATGTAGTCGTTGCAAGGAACACGGTCATAGTCGAGTTAATTGTACATCTCCGTACGATAGAACAGATGAGCCAAGCCGATCAAGAACCACCGCAAGATCCAACTCAAGGTCAAAATCTAGATCAAAATCAAGATCGAAGAAAGTAAGTTGTTACTTTAATTCATAAAAAAACAAATATTTACATTGTATTATTAAGTTCATATTTTTAATGCACTCGTCATTATTTTGACTTGCAGAAAACGTCCACAAAAGCAACGTCAAGCAAATTCGAGGAGGAAGGAGAACCGTCCCAGGCGACTCAGACTTTTCCAAGTGTCCATTTGAGTCAGCCTTGAGCCACACTTGAAATTGTTGTGATGACAAAAACTATGTTATGTACTTGTTAAGAATGTTATGTACGTTTGTATTATCGTGGTTTATTGGATTCAATAACTTTGCTTGAACGTTACTAAACATATTATTACATAAGGATTAAAAATAATAAAAGTAGATTCACAATACAACGTACATAATTGGCAAACTATCCAATTTATTAAAAGAAAAATACGAATTACAAGATTTAACCAATAACTAATCGAATAAACGCCTTGCACTTGAAGAGCCGGTAATAATTTTAGATATTGGTAACGGCATTAAAGTATCCGAATTCAAGAAATGTGACAGATCAGCGCGTGTAACATACACCTCAATTTCTCTATGTATTTTTGCATAGTCGGTAATCTGCTTGAGTTACTCGACATCATCTGTTATCAATTGTAAACCATTATCTAGGTCTTCATCATGCTCTTTAAAGTAAAAATACCACCTCTCCGGAGGCTAGTAACCTAGCTCGTTCAAAGCCGTATCCAAAAGTTTAGTTGAAAATTCATCGTCCTCAACACAATCAATAAACGTCAACAAACCTTGAACGTACATTCTTTTTGCGCCCTGAAAATGTCCAGCGTGACGGAAAGCAACACTAAACATCCAAGGAACTTCAGCGTATATTTTCTCAGTTGATGGCTTCATTTGGAGAACGAAAATACCAAAAATGATCATTGTCAACCATTGTGAAAAAGATATGTGAAAGAGAGGAGGATGTAAAATGTTGAGAATTCAATCTTTCAGTTACACTATTTATAAACAAGTGAAAATCTCGAAAATCACGAAAAATCTTATCCAAAAAGATAAGATAATATTTTATCTCAAAAAGATAATAAGAAATCTTATCCTGAAAATCCCGAAAATTGCGAATAATCTGATAAAAAAAGATAACATGTTTTATCTCCGTTGTCAAAAAGGTCTGAAAAACAATTTAGAGCAAAAAAGTAAAAAAAAAGTAAAGTATCAAAAAATAATAACTAAAAAAATCAAGTAAAAAAAGATAAACTTAAAAATAAGTAAAAAGAAAAAGTAACGTACTTAAAAAGGTAAAAAAATTAATAAATAAAAAGAACTTCTAAAAATAATAACTTAAAAAAATATGTAAAGTAGTCAAAAATAAAATAAATAAAATGTAGAAAAAATAAGTTAAAAATAAAAATAATAGATATAAAAAATAAGTCAAAGGTCGCACGTCGGGAAAGGGCTACTCGTGATCGGCTACGAAAAAAGGTTGTCCGGGTGCAGGTCGAGGAATTTCTTGAATTGGTTGTGGTCGCACTATGTCTTTTACTCGGTAACTCGTTTTGGTCGCAGGCAAAGGTCGCAGGTCGCATCATGCGACCTGCGCCTGGGTGTCTTTTACTCGTTACGCGTTGTCTTTTACTCGGTAAGCGATCAGGTCGCAAGTCGTGGTGAGCGAGTCGCAGGTCGCATGATGCGATCTGCGCCCGGGTAGGGTAAATCCGCAACTTTTTTTTTTAAGGGTAAAATGAAAAATAAGTTTGAAAAATTTGGCATTTTAATTAATTTCCCGTTATAAAAAAGAAAACAAGGATTTTTCCTTTTTTAGGAAACTTAAATTTGAACACGTTTTCTAACTTCCTTGTTTTCTTAAAAAAAAATTCTAAAAAGGTTGAGAGTTTCATGTAACTAAACGCACCCTAAACTTTTTGGAAAGTAAAAACTCTAAGATAGTTATGTACATGTTGACTATCATTGAACAAAAGCTTTAAAAAAGAGCCGTAACATTTGACTTCCAATGTGACAGACTGACTATAACACCTTCTGGTCGTCATTTTCTCACGCAGACTATTTTTATTTCTTCTTCTTTTCATCCCTAAAAATATCTCTCTCTCTCTCTCTCAAAATTTCCCAAATTCCATCACCATTAATTCTCCCATCCCCAAAATTAAAAAATGCATCATCAAAATCAGAATCAATCAATAATGAATCCATCTTTATTTCCAGAACACGAACATCTCAACTGTCCACGATGTGATTCCTCCAACACCAAATTCTGTTACTACAACAATTACAATTTGTCACAGCCTCGTCACTACTGCAAAAACTGCCGTCGCTATTGGACTAAAGGTGGTACTCTCCGTAAAATCCCTGTCGGCGGTGCGATTCGTAAAAAACGATCATCGTCGTCATCTTCCGATGATAATAAACTTCCGGCGCCGGCGACCGCTGCTTCGCCAGCTCAGATGAAAGCGGAACCGTCGCAGATTCTAAGGTTTAGTGACGATCAGAGATTGAGTTTGAGAGATGGATCTGAAGACGGTGGTTTGAGTGAAACACCGGCGACGGTCAGCGGTGGTGGAGGAAAGAATACTAATAATAATAACAATAATAATACAGGGTGGACTAATCTTTCTATTTTTACATCAGGTTCCAAGTTTAATCAGTAGTAGTAGATTTTTATCTTTTAGTTTTTAAATCTTTTGGAAATAATATTTTATTTAGAGATATGTGATGATTAAATTTGTTGACTTTATTAATAATTTTAGTTGCGGAATAATTATTACGGTGGTAATAGTTTCGTGAAAAAACGTTGATAACCGAAAATACTAGTCAGCCGGCTCATAAGTTTCGGCACAAGTGTAATACGGAGAATGTAATGTTTAGATTGAATTAGCGGCTCATTGGCCCGGTAAGTAACGTGATCGCCCGAATATGATAATATGAATGTAACTATCTTTATAGAGTGTTTTCGTCATGAACCAACGAAGCTATACGTCTGAATAATGCTGATTTCAAGCTTTAACCTTTATTTTTTCTTTTTTTTCCTCATTTTTGATCGGTTAAAATCATTATTTTGGTCTCATTTGAACTTTGAGTTGAGCGTTAAAGCACTCCTTTTAAACTCATAATCCTTAATAAACTTTAATGCGCAATTAAACATCAAGCTGAACATCGATTAACATTTTCTTCAACTAAATTACCTTAAGGGTTTATTGTTATGTGCTGCCATAAGTATTATTTAGGCTCTGTTTTCGTATTGTTCGATAGTGAAGTTACCATTTACTACTAAATATGTACAAGTCCAACAAGGAATAATGAAGTTTTCCTTTAGTTATTTAGATATGCTTTTTAGATGTTAGTTATGTGAAAAATGATAAATAGGAGTTTAGGACTACTTGAAAGTATATCTAACAATATAATAATCATACCAAATTCAACTTATAAGATTAGGAAGATAAACTGCATCAACAATTGATGAATTAGGTTTACTTTTAAGTTCATCTAAGTATGTCTATATATCATTACTTTAGTCGTATTATTACTGCGTTAGGAAATAAGTGTGCTAAACAAAATAATCGTGAAAAACGATTTATTGAGTTGGTTGTTTACGAAGTCATAATATGTAGGCACAAATTAGAGCGATGAGATTTTCAAGCTACTCGTATCAATTTCAACCCACATGCAACTTCCATTTAAATTGCACCCCAAATGCGACCTCCATATTTCCGTTGTACAGACTACAGACACAATTCGGTTGTGTTTTAGAATGTATATTTATCTCCTTTTCTGGTTGTATATATGCGTACTAATAAGGAAAAATTGGAAAACTACTACTTATGCCATTGCTCCGTGCAATAAAGCTAGCATTGTTATAATGAAAACTTTGGTCGCTATAGAGTATTTTAATATCTAAAACTACGGACGTGCAAACATATTTGATTTTTATTATATTATAAAAATAAAATAAAAAAATTGTCTTCTTAAATAGTTTCATTATTTTTGTCAAACATGATGATAAAAGTATCATGTTAAATCAATGAAATTATGTTGGAACCTCATTAGTAGGCAAATCGGATTGTAACTATGTAGAAGTGAACCTGCTAACAACAATGCAAACCTAAACTAACCATTTACCACCTATCAATTGTAATGTATAATCATGATCACTTCGCCACAGAAAGTATTAACCAATATTTGACGGATTTAAATCCTTCTAACAGAATGTTTATGATTTTTGTTATTTCTTATTATTACCCACTACTATCTTAATCTTAATTGACAAAAAACCAATATGTATAGACAGGTTAGAATAAAGTAACACCGTCTATGGACAGGGAAGAAACCTCTAAAAATCTGAAAAATCTTGTTTGTATATTTCTCACTAAGAAAGTACAAACCAACCACATTAAACACAATTATGAAATCGAATATCGGGGTTGTTCTTCACTCCAAGTTCTAAGTTGGCGTAAACTAAATTAAGGTTTCCAAGAATCATATTACATGATAGTAAAAGAAACAACATTACATGGCAATGGTGCGAGCCTTGTACATGCAAATATAAGCCATATGCCAATCACCTGTAACAACAAAATAATGCATCACGAGTTAAAGTCTAAAGAGATAGTTTAGACTTTGGAGAACTTTATCTTCCTATTATAAAAACAGACTACTGATATAGATGCCAATTTCGCCTCATTAACTTGTATATGGGCGGATTCCAGTTATGTAATGTCTCTAACGAGCTGTTTTAACCCCGCGCGTTGCAGCGGAGCGGACAATAATAATATTATTAGGAAAAAAAACATATTAAAATACATACACTTACATTTGTATATATCCAACTATCAATACCAACGGGTCACTTTCAAATTGAACACGATAATACCAAGTTTTTTTTATTTATTATTACTATTACTAATTTCTACTTGTCAATTCGCCCCGTGACATTATAAATGTTATATTTGTCTCGGTGACACATTTATACTAAGGTAATAGTGTAACTTGGGATCATAACTACTACACCACCAAACTTGTTTGTATGCTCAAATTGGGACTTCATATATTCTGTTACTATGAGAAATAAAAATTCCATATATACCAAATAGAAGTTTATTTTTGATGAATAAAAGTGTGTCATGCCTTCTATTATTCCACAATATAAAAGAACAATTGTGAGAGAAAGTGAACAATTATTAAAAGAAGAATATATGGTCAACCCATCCAACCACATAAATATTTTCAACTTTTAACTATTCATTTAATAGTAACCATTAACCATCCCGGTAAATGTATGTTCTAATATGGTCAAGCAAGTGAAAAAAAACAGAGAACAACGTAAAAGAAAAGAAAACGCGTTGAACGTAATCCGAAGAGTATTATTGTTAATGTAACAAAAACATTTATCAATATCTAGAAAAAATTGAAGAAATTGACCAACCCAACCGCCTCATTTTAACATGTACACAAATTTACCTACTTTGACACATTACCCAAACAGCCCAACCACCAATATGCCACATCCAACTAGTTAGAATAGCTAATAATACAAACCCAAAAAGGGGATATTTCGGAGCAAATGATTCATACCTCCTCCAGAAAGTTTTGTGATATCTTCTTCCCTTTGTGGGATTGGATTATCATCATCAAACTGGATCCATTTACCTATACCAATATCAATTATTAGCTTGCTCTTTTGATGTTAAACTTGTTAAATGAGCGTAAAGCAAGGTACTAGAAGTATATATGGTAAAACAAGAAGAAATACACATGAGTGACTAACCATTTTCTTGCTTCACCCACGCAACATAATGACCTGAATCGGCACTTCTGCCTTTGTGAGTCAGCACGGCGACCAAATCATACACTCCCGTCAACTGCTCATTCTTATCAGAGGCAACACCTGATGGAATATAATAATCAGATGCAATGATGATTAAAGGTAAGAGAGCCAAAGGAGATGCGACTGTAAAAGAAAAAATATCCATGAAAAGCGAACTAGGTTTTCTAAATGATTGATGAAGAATAGATGAGGCCAATTTCAGTTAAGCCTTATCCACTTATCTCTAAGAGTCAAAGTAATCAAAAGAATAAGTTAGTAACAAGTGGAATGGGGGCTAACTATTAATGCATGTAACCTCTTAAATCTTTTTATTTGGAAGCTAAGATTATTAATGTAATGATATAATTTTTGTGATCAAATCTAAGGCATTACTTTTTCACTATTTTTATTAAAATTAAAAATCAACGTGTTTCAGGTCAGTTAAGCCCGAAACATTTTTGGCATGCATTAATAAGCCATCCTGGAAACCCAAAACGCATTTGGTGGACCCATTAGCCACAACCAGCCAGACCGGGTAACTGTACCACCTCTAGTGAATTGTGGTTATATGCCAAACACAACAAGATGACAGTGCTAATATCCACTATGTCTAGTTGCTGAAATTCTAGATTATATGAATATTAAAACATGAAACTTCATATAAGGATGTTAACCTTCAGTGGTTGTAGCTTTAGATGATTCGCCACTTCCATTTGATGGCCCCTGCATTGATAACAAAATAATGAGCAATGTGTATTTGAAGCATAACCATGTGAGATTTAGCACAATTACATATATTGTATCCAAACATACTTCAGCATCAGACATTTTAACATCACTGTCCACTGAAGCAGAGCTCTTTTCTTTGAGTTTCAAACCAGCCTTTCTACCATCCTCATCTCTTAATTTCTACAAAGACAAAAGGTTAAAATCAAAATAAAAAATCTAAACATGCATTAATTTAAATTTAGTCCAACTGCTTTACAATTAGGAATAATAAGAAGAAACAAAGTATACCAAAATAATAACTAAAAAACAGACAATTTTAGAAAGAAATAGAACTCTCAAAGACAGACTAACAAGTAATACACGTGATGAAATTAAAAGCTTCATTAATACCATTAGTGAAAATTCACATATCATTTGAGTTCTTAATGAGAAATTACAAACCTGACGAGGAGCTTCAAGCTTTTTGCGAAGCTCTTCTGAACAAAGATCAAAGATATCCAACTCCAGGGGATAATCCACTTTCTGAAATTTTCAGGAGTGCAAACAAAACTTTGATTTTGGGAAAAATAACATAAAAGAGAAACTGAGAGCCAAAAATTTCAATCTTATACATTCTTTGTAGACCAAAAAGCAGGGTATAAATGTATTTTTATTAGTAATTTTTTAGAGAGATAGTGGACATGTTTATTACCCTCAAAATCTTCGCTTTCTGATTTGACTCCCTCTTCCAGAAAAACCGGACAAACTGTATAGTCAAGTACCTTGCATATATAGACATAATAATTCTGTTAGACCAGGAAGCTAAAATAGCAATCAGGTAATCAAATATGTCGAATATCAAGTTTCAACCAATAACTAATATGCTAAAATAGTAGAGCTGTTACTTTGGCAATCCATTAATTGTAGAATCCTTCAAGTAAACTGCACTACGTCCTAAAGAAGGAGAAGCCTTTTCTAGCTCTCCTTTCAGCCCCTGCCAGAAATAAGTCAGTCAGTACATTAATTAACCAAATTATAATCAAAACAACTATATTTACAAGATACGCAGATTTTCCCCCAGCAAGTATTCCCCCAAGACGTTTGACCAAAAACGAAAAGTTCAATAATTGTTTAGCAGCATACTGCATACTTCATTTAAGTACTACTAAGATCATAAGAAAAATAGACAAAACAAATAGCTCACTTTTAGGAAATCTACCTTTTCCCCCCTGAAACAACATTACCTATCATGTTAAAAACTAACATGAGAGGATCTCATAAATATATAAATATGAGAGATATATAAATATATAATACCAGATGGAACATGTGTAATCCCTTTTACACAAGAACTTACGTGCTTCAGCCCCTCATGCAAATGATTCACCTCATGTGATATGTGGCATTTAAGAGAATATATTGATTCCGTCTCTAAACTTTCTTCACCACTTTCCGCACAATGCACCCTGCTCAGGCAGCATACAATCAAATAAATCCATACTTAAGATAAACCCAAATGTCGTCAACCATAACCATACAATAAGCAAACTGTTTATAAGCATCTCATATAGACCATATAATTATTGCATTTCAGTTTGACTTGTTCTATATCTCTTCAATAAGAAAGAAAAACTCCATCCACCCATCCCATATGGTTTATAAATGTGATACTTAATAATCTTTCAGCAAGAACTAATATATCAGCTCTACAAAATGGTTCCACACACGACAAAGATGCTCATTTAAGGTAAAACCAGCAAGTACCTGCTGACAAGGTCAATGCCAAAAAGTTCCTTCACTGTATCAAGATTTACGCTGCACATTTGATGAGAATAATGGTTATCGATTATTGAACAGAAACACTACATAATCAAATACTGTAAAGGAACTTTTCATTAGGTTAAACGAATATTAAAATACCTAGAATTGGGCGATCTAAGGGCCTGGGAGAGAGTATACAATATCTGTGTCCAGCATTCTTCAGCATCCTGACAGTTATCAAAAGGTATTGAAGACCAACACTTACAAAAACACAATTTGAGCAAGAAAGATTATAAAACTTAAGAAACCTGTTGCATAAATGATCCATTATGCAGCTGGCCAAATTGAGGATACTTTTTCCGCAATACCTACGATCATAAACGATTTTCATGGATAAACATATCTTCTAAGAATTTATTGATAGAAAAAATATCCAGCAAAACGTAACAATAACTGGGCAATAAGTTCCCCTCAGCAGTTACAGGAGAGAAGAGGAATGTGCCTTCATAATGTTTGAACCTCAAGGGGTAATATTTAAAGGAGCTGCGTGATCCAAAATATTTAGTAACCAGTAAAAAAAAGTGAAACATATTTTTCCAACAAAACTTAAAAACAAGAGTGTGAGGAACAAGATCTTGCAAGCAACGCATGCTTGACTACAGTTGCTGACAGGAAACACTATTGACAAAAGTTACTATCCTTACAACACTACCGTTAACAACAACTTCAGATTGACAAAAGTTGAATAATGCAAGTTTAAAGGGAAAATTTTACCATCCAAAATTGCATTGGTGCAACTGGCTTGACATTCTTATCAAGCTCACTAAACAAGTCTCGAGTTGCAACAGTCAACAGATGAGAAGACTGATCCAAATCAGTGCTTCTACCAGACTGCGGATACCTGAGTCATAAAACATGTGCAAATTCAGTGTTGATAAACGTTTATCGCTTTCTTCACGGAGAGTGGATAGTTTTCATTAAAGAGGAATTACAAACACAAAATTAGTCAAGTGATCAAAGTATTCTATATTTTTACAGTATAACGGAAGAGACAAGACCAAATTCAGTACGAAAAAAACAAATATCAGTATCAGTAAACACAAATATAATATAGTAGAAAAATAACATTTGGAAGCTAAACACTCTTGCAAAAAGTTTATTATTTGCTCAGGGGGAAAAATAACTAACTCGATCAATGCAGATTTTAGCTCTGGAACTGAATGCAAGCATTGCATCGTAGAATTCATGTAGCATGTATTTCCCAGATTAAATAATCCAGCAGAATGACCCTACAAAAAATAGTGAAGAGTAGGTCACTTCTGAGTCCAAAATATGATATAGATGCCAAGTATCCATCATAAAAGCATCACATTAAAATTAAAATCAAAAGTCTATATGCATCCACGCAGGATTTTAATCCACCTTTCGACTTTAATCAAGCTTGTAATAAACAACAAGAAATACAAAAGTTGAGTTAAGTACATGGCATATCAGGCAAGTTGGTCAGCTTGTATATGTAAATACAGAAATAGGTAAGGGAAAAAAGAAATGTTTGCAAGTGAAGTAATTAAGCCAAGCACAAAGACTGAATATCAATAGTCTATATGCATCCACGCAAAAAAGTTAAGAAACTAATTGCTTTAAAGTGTCAAAGTAGTACACTAATTATATGATCCACCTTTCAACATGAATCAAGCTTGTAATAAACAAAAAAGAAATACAAAAGTTAAGTACATAGCATATAGGCAAGTTGGTCAACTTGTATATATAAAGACGCAAATAGGTAAGGGAAAAAAGAATATGTTTGCAAGTGAAATAACTAAGCCAAGCACAAAGACTGAACAAGTCTTTTTTATGTGCATCGAAAAAGTGAAGAACCTTACCACAGCAACTACTTGTTCTTCTTCTGGAAGGTCTTCCATAAAGACAGGGCCCTTCTCTGGAGCCTTTACAATCTCATCAGCAGTTCCCATCATCATTATCTTTTGACCCTATACATAATAATAAACATTTACCACCAACTTCAAGGGTGATAGAGTATTAAGTATTAACTGCTGAATGTAAAAAAAAGACCAATCACCTCTTTCACCCCCAACTTTGACCAATCAGAGTCGTCCTGGTTAACGGGGAAAAAAATTCGATGATTATGGCACCTTAACTGTCTGATCTAAAACACTGCATAGACAAGAAACTAACTAGGAAGAAGTTACGGCATGCAAATACACAGAATTACCTTTAATAATCCACCTTTCATCATTATCTTTTGTCTTTCAGGTGGTACCCCGGTGAGGTCGTACAGCTGACATTTAAAAACATATGGAGGCTGGGTTGTATCTATCTCCACTGCAGAGTAAAGCTGTTTTTGCCATTTTACGCTCACTGTAATAAAACACGTGTAGAGGAAAAGGGTCAAGAACGAAATCCTTATGAAGCTCTTAAACCATGATTTGTAAAGTAAAGGGCACCCATGCATACACTAACATAGAATTGTGCCCTTAAGAATTTTAAGCTAGTGTACTTGATTGCATGGTTTGGTTTTCTTTCAGAATATTAAGAGGCTATCGATCATAGCTACCAGCAGGACTTCTAATAGTAGGACCTACTTACAGAAAGCTAACCGGATATAAACTAACAGTTGTTGCATAAGAACGCTGGCTGACATCCAAAACCACACAAAACCATATTATGAAATCGCTGATAACAGAAAGTATGCACCCATCTATTGCGCATATCACACGCAAGCATAAATTAGTATAATTTGGGGAAAGAACAATCGGGTCAGTATCAAGGACGGAAGAATAAAACTACAGATTCGACAATTTATGTTCAGAATGCCTCCGGTATAGAATTACAACACACTTGATATAATATAACACATAAATCGCTAGACCCCCCACGATCTGCGATCTGGATCCCAAACGGCGGTCCAAATCGATGGTCAAATCGATCCAATCGGTCTTCAATTTGGTATTTGGAACGCCTAATTGAACGAATAATCACATACCTGAATGAGATTTGGTAGATTCAGATCTTCCATCAGCCATTGTTGACATGAATCAAGTTTGATTTCTTCTGGTTGCGGAACGGAACAAAAACGATGATGCCGCCTTTTTCTTGGGAAAGTTGGGCTGACGGTGATATTTAACCCAATCAACACGATGCGTGTTTGGGTTAGACTACACGGATAGGATTTAGCAGGTCGATGGTTTAGGTTTTGGATAGTCAATTATTTTTAGGAACTAATACGAAGAGAATGTTTCATATTACAAAATTCATTTACTTTAAATATCAATTATCTCACAAACGACAAATCGGAAAAGTATGAAACTTGCATCATATTTTTCAGCGTTTTATCCTCTTCTATTTGTCGTCCTTCAAGGCATACTTTCGATAAAAAAATCGGTTTTTTAGTGGGTTTTATAAATTGGTAACACATGTGTTAGTGATTGATTGTACATTTTATTTACGGTTATGGTTATGGTTTAGGGTTAGGATTTAGCAGGGTTCATGGTTTAGGGTTTAGATTCTATGTTTTATTAGGGTTTAGGGTTTAGTATGATTTAGGGTTTAGAGTTTTATATAGTGTTTAGGGTTTATGGTTTGGGGTTTAGGGGTTAGGGTTTAAGGTTTGAGTTTTGGGGTTTCGGGGAGAAACCCCAAAACCCAAACCCTAACCCCTAAACCCTAACCTTAAATGCAACACTCTAACACATGTGTTGGTAACATATGAAACTCACCAAAAAAATGAAAAGAAAAAAATTCATCGGAAGTATGCCTTGAGGGACGGCAAATCGAAGATGATAAAACGCTAAAACTATTGTGCAAGTTTCATGATTTTTCGATTTGTCGTTTGTGAGATAATTGATGTTTGGGGTAAATGAGTTTTGTAGTATGGAACATTCTCTTTGTACATGTGGCATGATATCATTGGTTCCCTTAGTCTCACACAATTTTTTAGTCTCATTTGAACCTCACCCTAATAATATAATATATATATATATATACTAGGTGAAGGACCCGCGACAACGCGGACTTTCATATTTTGTTTTTATTATTTTTATATATTATACATGTGATATCTTAGAATGTGTTAGTTTTTTGTTTCTTAAAAAAAACATTGAAGACTTGAATATAAGTTGTTAGGATTGTTTTTGTATCTCGTGGAGTTGCATATAAAAATAAAATTTTGGGATTCTTTGTCATAGGTATAGAAGAGAATAATATAAAAATTAATAACACGTGTTCTTTGGTAAATATCATCTACTGATGGATTTAAACATATTTTTAGGAAGGATATATATGTATCTTATATATTTATGTTATATTATAAAATTAAAGGAGGAACTCAAATTTAGAGGATAAAGTGTGTTTGTGTGGTGGTGGGGGGTGAATTAAGTTTGATGTTTTAAGATAAAAAAAGTGTACGTATAGAAAACGATTGATTTTCTTTAAGTTTTTTTGCTTTATACACATCTTTAGTAAATGGTGTGAAGATGTATTAAAGCTATTTGTATTAAATTACGTATAATATTGGTTTAACCATGACAATTATTATGTATGTGCTATTTTTTCTTAGGATCCATGATCGTTGGGGGTGGGGGTAATTTTTTTCACCTGAAATTTTCATAAACTTGTATATAGTTGCACATGCCAATCCAAATTCATAAACAACACATAGATAAAAATTGAATGAAAAAGATATAAAACAAATAAGCCTTTTACGATTCTATTATTAATGGTAGAAGAAGTGTCTTGTGCAATAGGGAGATTCTATGTTATATTTACATTAAAATAAAGTAGATAATAATGGATATAAATACATGGCTAGTGATAAATACAACAAATAACTTGATACATACATCAACTTTTATGTTTATTGATGCAGATTGTACATTATTGCAATGCATATTTTTAATGTATGCATCAAAAGTTTGTTGTATCTATCAACACCTAAATACATGTAAGGTGTGATTAGGGCATTTTTCTAAGGCTGTAAGTTTTGTTTGCTTTTGTGGGCTTCTTCTTTTTTTTAAACTACTGATGCCCTCTTTTTTTGGGGGGTCGGATGCCCTTTTTCCACTTTATTATTTTTAAAACAACTCTTGTTTGTTAATAAGCAATTTTTAATTAAATTTAATATAATATTAACTAATTATTAATAATTTGTGAGGAAGAAAGTGTAACTTTGGAGATTTAATATATACCATTAGATCGCATGGAAGGAAATCATTAAATGGTCAAAAATCCTCCATAGTATTCTGTTTTATATATATTAAAGATGTATATATATATATATTCTCACGGGTGTTAATAAATACAACACGATAACAAAAACATATATGCATTGTACAGTACAATACTATAATGCATATATGTTGGTGTATATAATAAAATACATGTTGTAATTATTACTTCCCTATATATCTCTATACCCTTATAATTTTTTTTCACTTTTTTTCTTTGCCTTAGCTTTTTAAAGAATGCTAATTACTATTTTACCCCTATTTTCATTCGCATAGACAACTTTGCTCTTATATAAATATGGCAATAATCTCACCAGGAAGCCATTCCCATTTATTTACTTTAGTAACTAGCCGCCTCCTTATGTGTTATATTAAGAGAGTATATTTCATTGGAGACTTTTAATTATTTTTTTCCTATTTAACAAGATATCTACGTTGTGCCTTTTCCACTTTTGATTGTGTTTCTTTTTATTTTTTTGATATTGAGCTTAGACTCTATGTTATGGTTGTTCCATTGTAATATAAGTTTCCCATTTTCATTAATTATGATGATGCTCATTTGCTTTTTAGTAGAAATAAAATATCTTACATATAAAATTATAAAAGCATTCAAACTTAATAATATCAAAGCATTCAAACTTAATAATAATTACTTTTAATTTTTTTAATTACTTTGTTTTTTCTAAATTAGTAGTTACCTTCACATGTGCTAATATGAGGCCTCATGGCTCAACGTGTCAAACTTAAATTCTGTTTTGAACATGAGCAATGACATTCTTATGAAACAATTATCCTAATAAGCTTTGTCAAAATAAAAATATCAAATTAATAAACCAATAACTCCTCATATAAATTGACGAATAACAATCATATGTTATGGATGTTCGATAAACATATGCGTAAAAATATATATAATTGACGAATAACAAACATAAATCTCTACTATATATAATTCAATTCTTACTTTTGTCTTAAATTTTTACTCAACACAAGTAAATGTCAAAAATACCCCTATAGACTATATCCTACAATCATAAATGGTGGAGCAACTAATTGAAGCACGGGTTGTCAATTAATCGGATACATGACTATTTACAACTTACTATAAATAATGACAAAGGTTGTAGCAAACTTACTATCAATAATGCCAAAGGTTGTGATTGAATTTTTATTATTGATAATTAATGCAAACTAAATTTTTGTAAATTTAATTTCTATCCATATTAATAAAGTAATTAAACGCTAACTGAATTAAATCTTCAACAGGAACCGGACATGAGAAAACGTATAATCAAAAATTACTATCTCAACATCAACACACGAAATCTTCGCCCGCTGCTATACGCGGATTTGATGCTAGTACGGAGTAGAACATCTTAATATATATATATATATAATAAATGATTCACCCTTTATGATGTCATCAAATTATAAAATTTAATTAGTCAATTAGGTCCCTCAATTTTATAACAATTCTAAAATTAGGTCCCATAAGTAATTAGTACGTAGATGATAAAAGCTATATTATATTTAATTACACCATGCATATTCCTTATATATTCTTGGATAATTAAAAGGATTCCCATACTCATTGAATAATTAAAAGTTCTGGATATATTTCTTGCGTAACATGAATTGTGAATCCTTATATATTTGGAAATCTTAACTATTTATTTATTTACTCCGTATTATCTATAATCTATGATCTATAATATCTATCTTTCTATAATCTACCTATAATCTATCTATAATAATGATATAATAATAATATAGTAATTTATACTTAAAGCAGAATATCATGAAGCAATCTCAACTTTAGATTGAGTTTCATCCATGGTGATCCTAGGGCTCAAATTATTTCCTACACCATTTTAAAGGTTTACCCACATCAATTCAGGAATGACACTTTCAGTCCTTCTCTATTTCTTGTGAGCCCCTATATGTCACACCCCGTCAAACAGTAATTACAATTAGTGAGAGTAGTTTGCGGAAGCTTAGTGACGTGGCGGGGCTGCTAGCAGTAAAACAACCAATAGATACATACATCCAGAGCATATGGTTATCGCAAAACATAATGTATTAAGATGCCATTTGTTATAGTTTTACAAAAGGGTTACAACTTATAAAGTTGTAACAGTAGTAACAGTAGTAGTGTTAAAACAGTATTTTAGAAAAATACATAACACAAAAGTAGATTTCATAAATATAACCACAAATGAATTGTAGTAATATGAAGGAAATCCGAGTGTCCCAAAAGTGGTGGCATCCTAACAAGTCCAGGGTAGTCCGTCCTGATATGCATGCGTTTCTTACCTATGCTGCTAATTCCCTGAAAAACATAGAGAAATCGTCAACAAAATTGTTGAGTGAATTCACAGGTTTGTGTATAATGTAATAAACCAAGTTGTTTATTCGTAGTCAAGTAGTTGTAGTGTAGGAAACACAAGTTTAACCAATTAAGGGAAAACATTTCCTAAAAATCCTAGTTGTTTGTTTTGTAGGAAACACAAGTTATTTCTAGTATGAATAACATTTCCTAAAATAGTAATCTGTGGAAACACAGGTTATTTAATGAAAATAACATTTCTCAAATAGTAGTTTGTAGGAAACACAGGTTAATCCAATCAAGGAATAACATTTCCTAAATCGTTGCTAGTAGGAAACACAGGTTAATCTAACTAAAGATTAACATTTCCAAAACAGTTGTTCGTAGGAACTCACTTCCTAAATAGTAGTTTTGTGGGAATAAATAGACGGTGATCCCTCGAAAGGTGAGCTAAACCTGTCGAGTAAAAGCAACGCGACCTAACCCTATAACCAAACCACGACCCGCAATAGTTGTTTGCCAAATAGGACATGTAAGTATACGCTCCAAAACTGTAGGAGGGTCATCACGACGATAGTACTATCCGTATACTCAGTGGCTTGAGTCACCTAGCTACTGGTTATAGTCTGTAGCCATAAGGACTTTTATGCACTACATCGTAAACCTAGGTCCGTTCTAGGATTCGTTGTCTAATTCCCAAAATAGTATGAAAACAGCTTTTCATAAATAGTTGTTCAAGTAATCGTATGAAATAGCATTTCATAAACAGTTTCAGTAAATACATACAGTATTTAAATCAGTTATTGCATGCAGTAGCAAAGCAATTGCTATGTTTTTCACCCCAAGTTTTAAAACCATTAAAACAGCGAAAAGGGGGCTGTGAACTCACTATAGATGTAGTGATGTGATAGCTAGCAGGTGAGTGTAGTGTTGCCCGAAGAAAATCAACCTATACGATATAGATGTATTAACATAAGTACTTTGACAGTTTGTCAAATCATGTTAACAATTCGATTGTTTTGAAAAGTTGTTAATTTTAAATGTTTGCACGATGAGTTGGTGATAAGGTGTTGAAACATAATTATTATTTTCTCCAATTATGTTTATTGTCGAATCATTCGTTGCGAAAAACATATATTTTCGTATGTATATATATATATATACACGTATAATTGTCGTTGTGTGTATACATACATACATATATATATATATATATAGTTAATTGTTTTGTACAATTTTTTATTTCGCTTGAACCCATTTATTCCATTTCTTTTGTTTACAAACGTTAACGTTTTATATAATAGTCGTGTACACATTTTTGTATTTCTGTGACAAAATTTAACTAAAATATGTGGACTCGAACAATTTTGCGTGATCGCTTAATAGTTTAAAATACTAAGCGATTGTGAAATCCGTAATACTAATTCTTCAAATGTAACCAAACAGCTTGTAGACATCAAGTATATGTAAGTATTAATTTCATATCAATTATTTAATCTATACATGCACATATGTATACTTTACAAAAGCCACGTGATCACACAACATGTTATCTACGGTAATGACTAAAATCCACGCGATTATAACAAAATGATATGTGCAGTCATGGTCTTAAATTTCTACGCGATTCTTGCAACATTTTATACGCAATCCTCTCAATTACAACTTAGGCGATCTTGAGATAAAAACCACGTGATCATATGAAGTTAAAAGTATGCAATTGTGAACCAAAAGTACGCGACTTTTTCTTAATGAGACCGTGGTCAAACGAGCTCGGTTTGACTCAAAACTTTTAGACAAGTCTTAAATATGATATTTGAGCTCAGAAAAATTGTCGTTTCATTTCGTAGTTAACCCGATTGTGTCGTTATTTAAAATGTATAAAAAAACAATCCACAAACTCATTTTTCCAGATTTTTCGAGTTCTTTCGAGCTCGTTCTCGGGGGTCAAAACATATCGAACGAATCCGAAATTTTTACACGATGTTCCCATATATATCACCTACTTCCAGTATTGTTTTCATGATTTTTAGACATCCAAAATATTTTTAAAAATTTCGTGATCATGACTGTCCAGAAACTCCTTTTTCATATCTAGATTTTACGAATCAATTGCTAGATCAGAATCTATGCATTTTCAAGCAAAACGTTCTTCATGAAAGTTATTCCTAACATAAATATGAAGATTTTACAAGTGTTCTCATGTGTTTTCGTTACTCGTACGATTTTATACAATTTTTCTACGGTGACAGAATTTTCAGACAGATTAGTATTCAACAACAAAGTAACATTTTCTTTGGTCTTCATTAAGTTTTCATGTAAGATCTCTCAATATATGATCTAATAACATGTTATAAAGTATAAATCAATCAAGATAAGTGAAGAAAATGGATCCTTACAAAGTTTAAAATGAAGAACAAGGAAGATGACGATGATGATGTTGATTGCTCATTCTCCCTCCCTTCCTTTGCAGATTTTTATGGTAGATTATTATGATAATATTGTTAGATGATGATGGATGAAGAAAATGTGATGAGGAAAATGAAGTTGAGTTGCTTCCTTCCCTGTTGCTTCTTCTGCTCTCTTTTGGATGTGTTCACAGAGGCAAATAATTGAGGTGGGTGATGAGTTTGTATGTGTACTAAGAGGGAAGGTGGAAGTATATATAAAATATGGTTTTGAGTTATAGAATTCAACGGGTGAGTATGGTTCAACAGGCAAATTGTCTGGAGATATTTTTGTGATGTGATATTGGAGGTATTTAACCCGTTAATTTCGGGTACGGGTCCAATTATTTGTACCCTGTGTCTCTCTCAATTATTCATAAAATTTATTTTATAGTAATTTACAAATACTTAGTTGAGACATTTGTTGGTACATTTTGTGTGTCAGTCAATTGGTCAAACGTTTGTAACTGTTAAAGTCAATTAGTCTGCGTATGTATAGTGTTTAGTGTGTATATGCGAGTTTGTAAACGAATAGTGAAATAGAATATATACACAAAATTAGTGTTTATGCGACACTTAGCTAGTGTCGCATATAGCAACACTTGGCTAGTGTCGCTATAGGGTTTGGACAGCCTATAAATAGGCATGTAGGGTTTCATTTGTAGGGTGATCAAACCCTAGAGAGTGAGAGAGAGGCGCGGCTAGAGAGAGAGACAGAGTTTGTAATCTTGTTCATCAATTGTTAATACATACAACAGATTATAGATATCGTGTTTGTTAATTGATTAAACGTTCAATACTTGATTGTTTGTATTCCGCACATTCAATTGAGTTATACGATCTGATTAGGTCCGTACCGGAACCTACAAATGGTATCAGAGCCGTGAATCAAGGATTCGACAGTTTCGGATCGTGTTTAGAACGTTTTCGGTTGATTCACAAAGGTATTAATCGATTATAATTAGTTTCTGGGTTATTTGTGTTAATTATATCGATTTTTGGGTTGGTTTTTGGTGCTTGTTCGTCAATATTCGTTAGGGTTTCAAAATTTTCGATTTTTAGGGTTTCTTGGGGTTCACAGCCGTTTTTGCGTCACTTTCGTGCGTCACTTCTTAGCGACACTTAGAGCGTCACTTCCGTGAGTCACTTCAGTGTGTCACTCCTTAGCGTCACTTCGTGCGATAGCATCACTTCCGTGTGTCACTTAATAGCGACACTTGGCTTTCAGCGACACTAATCTAGTGTCGCTCTAGATTCGGAAAAAAAAAGTATTCAATTTTAGCCTGGAAAAAGTTTGATTTTACTCGACCGTTTTTTGACATTTTCGGACGAAATTTTGGTGGGAAAATCGCGAAAATTTTTGGTAATTTTAAATTTTGTTTTTAAGCTTAAAACAGCTTAATTTTACTGTCGGGAAAGTTTCGCCATAGTCGGAAAAGTATCGCCATACTCGGAAAGTCGTCGAAATTTTCGAATTCAATTTTTGAGGAAATGGCTATGGGTACGAAAATGTCTCCTTCTACATATTTGTTCTATAGTGATTTTTCTAATTGGAAGATTAAGCTATGCAACTTCATTGAACACAAAGATCTAAAGTTGTGGAACTGGTTTAACGCTATTGATCGATATGAGCAACCAAGACTCGATGGGGTCCTTAAGTCAATAGCACAAATGTCAGTCAATGAACGGGAAGAGTTTGACAAAGACAATAGAGCATATGAGATGATTACCATGTGCTTGCCAGAAGTTGTGGTAAATAAATTCACAAATCAAGCAACTTCTACAGAGTTATGGGACGCTCTTATAGAGGCTTATGGTCAAAAGAAAATAATGGTAAATAAAGAAGAGGATCAACATACTGCAATGGTGGCTCAAATAAAAGACGTTGATTCTAATGCACCTAAGGTACACATTGAACCTGAAGCACCTTTAAGCTGTATCTCTTGCATTAAATTGACTGAATCTTTGCACGTTTTTCAGAAAGACAACTTAGATTTACGGGAAAAAGTTGAGAAACTTACCAAGTCTAATAAGTTTTTAAAAGCGAGTGAACGTCTTTACGAAAAACATATTGAGGCTCATAAGTTAGATACTCAAACATATAAAGCGAAAGTTTTTAGTCAACAAGACGCTATTAACAGTTATCTTACTGAAATTGAGTTGTTGAATAAAGAACTTTCTAATTTAAAAATTGAGTATGATAACTATAATAACAAAATTTTAGGCTCTTCTTCAACAACAGTTGTCTTTGATGAAATTGTTAATAAGCAAAGGACGGGCGGTAAAAAGAAGGCAGGACTTGGTAATACTCAAGTCCCACCACCTTCCCATGCCGAATACTGTCCTATGCCTGTTAAGGAAGGCACTGAAGAGATTCAAGTCGATTATGCATTGCTTTATGGTATTAAATCAAAAGAAGCTAAAGAAAACAAACATGCAAATGAGAAAACCAAGAGGCCAGAGTATCCCTTGCCTAAGTTTGTTAAGCCAGAAAGTTCACCTTCCGTTAGTGTTGAAGAGGTAGAAGATATACCTGAAGTGTCTACCATTAAGGTTGAGAAAATAACTGTCAAACCTGACTGTTTTAAATGCAAAGGCAAAGCTAAGGTTGACAACGAATTTTTCCACTTTAAAAATGTTAAAAAGGATTCAAAATTTACTACCTCAACCTCAAGAACATCTACTTCAACATGTTCACCTAAGAGTGAATGTTCAACAAATGTTCCTGGTCATAAACCTTCTGTGTACTGTCCTCCACCGAAACAATTTGAGGGAACTCATTGGAATACATCTTTTGTGGAGCATCGTTCTTGTTATCGTTGTGGTCAATAGGGCCATATTATTAGGGATTGTAAGTTATTATCACTAGATAAGTTTGGTAGAGGGATGCCAAGAACTTCCTCTTTCAGGAATTCTTTTTCAAAATCTTTTTCAAGGCGTCGTTCATATACGCCTGTATCTAGTTGTGCATCAAACTCTCCAAAACCTATGGCAAAAGTAAACAAATTTGTGCCTAGTAGACCTCAAGTTCAACAGCACAACATTGTTGAAAACAAATCATCTGAACCTAAACAGGGTTTGGAAACCCAAATCCACAAACAACACATCTATGAAATCAACTGAGTTTTTAAAATATCATAAACTCATGGATGTGATGATTTTGGATGACCATGGAAAATCCAAGTCTATCAAGGCTTGGGTGTCCCATAAGTACTAACGTTTAATTGTTTGTGATGGTGCAGTCAGTTTTTACTAGCTAATATTTTTAGTGACTGCACGGATGTGAATATTTTTGGAAGATTGTTTTCAAGGTGCTCATGTGCGATGATTTGTGATTGGATGAGATTTTTAAAGTTACAAGGTGGTAAAAGTGCTAAAAGTCATTTGATTTGACTTGATATGTGATTTTGATACTTTTGTTTTAAATTTTATTATTAATGTAACAACTATTCTTTGTACTTTTTAGTATCAAAGAAATGCAATGTTGGGAAATATCTTAAATCAAAAATTACAAAAATATGTTTAATGTTTAAGGGGAGTACCTTTGAATTGGATTTTTGAAAAGAATTTGCTATTCAGGGGGGAGTAATTAAAATTCTGATTATTTGGATCAGAAATGTGAACAGCAAGATTCTTATTACTCAAAAAGATATTGGATTGTGTCTGTAAACAACATGGGAAATGATTGTACATCAGATGACATGCACAAAATGGAAATTTTAAGGTTTATGTTTGATGTGTCAGTAGGTTTATCTGGCATATTTAAAATAGCTTTTATAAACATTAGCTTCATCATATGATGTACTGGTAGACATGATACACATCGATTTTTGGGTTCTTAAGAAGTAATTCTAATTCGTGTCTATGATCTTGTGGTAAACACCATATGATGTACGACTAAATGTCTTAATTCCTTAACATATCATGACATATTTCTATACTTGAAGTTTATTTGAAATCATTTGGGGGTCTATACTGATTGTTTCCTCTGTTATACATAAGTACAGACCTGGTCTCAATTAGTATATGCTTAAAAGTTAAGCAAACAAAAGTCAATGAACTTGAAAAAGTCTTAAATCATAAATATCTAACAAGGTCACCAAAATGGTTTGACCAAGTCTGGTTTGCTTAAACCTGAATCAAGTTATGTCGCTTTGTTGTACGTTTATACAGACCTGTCACCGCTGACTTGATTCTTAAAAATGATATTCTTATATTCTCTCTGGATTATGAAGCTATGCTCATGTCTGGGTTACAGGGGTATGTCATAGGTGGGGACCACGGAGAAATATTCATACTAACAATAAAAGGTTAACTCACAGACCCGGATGTAACATGTTTAAATGGACAAACAATACCAGTAATCATTTTGAAATAATTTTTATAAAAGGTGTTTTAAGTGTGCTAAGTAAATTTAAAGTGGACAAATATACTGATAATTGAAATAACACTTACTATTTCCTAATATTTGCATGTTGGCCTAATATGATCTCTAAGCAGACGTAAAACAATCTTATCCTCAAATTTATTTTAATCTTTGTTCTTTACTTTTTTTTTATAAAGAAAATACAAAAAGATTTTATTTCTATATTATTTTCTTCAAACATCACATATCTTGTTAAAGTCAAATATTGAAGATGTAAAGGATGTCGGTTATTCTCCAAAGACTATGAAGATAAATTCTATTGGAGAAGCTGCTGATGATTGAGAGATGGTCACATAGTTTGAAGATCTTATTGTATGATGAATTTGTGTCAGTCACATAAATTTGGACATCAAGATTTCTTTAAAGACCATGCTATCTCAATGGGGGAGATTCTTATTGTTAAAGACATGAAAGAGATTCTGATTATTGCTGACATGAAAGAGTTTGTTGATGAAGACTAATTGAAGACTTATTTGACCAAGTTGCTGATATGGGAGAGTTTGTTGGTGCATTTTGTGTGTCAGTCAGTTGGTCAAACGTTTATAATTGTCAAAGTCAATTAGTCTGCGTATGTATAGTGTTTAGTGTGTATATGCGAGTTTGTAAACGAATAGTGAAATAGAATATATACACAAAATTAGTGTTTATGCGACACTTAGCTAGTGTCGCATATAGCAACACTTGGCTAGTGTCGCTATAGGGTTTGGATAGCCTATAAATAGGCATGTAGGGTTTCATTTGTAGGGTGATCAAACCCTAGAGAGTGAGAGAGAGGCGCGGCTAGAGAGAGAGACAGAGTTTGTAATCTTGTTCATCAATTGTTAATACATACAACAGATTATAGATATCGTGTTTGTTAATTGATTAAACGTTCAATACTTGATTGTTTGTATTCCTCACATTCAATTGAGTTATACGATCTGATTAGGTCCATACCGGAAACCTACAATATTAAAAATAATTTTTATTATTTTGGTTGTCGGATTTGTTTTGTATGTTCTTGTCGCATATGGGGCATTTTGTATAAAACGTATAATAATTTACGTTTTATTATTACTTCTAACTTTTCGCATAATATTTTTAAATAAATAATTATTCAAAAATATTTTCGCGTTTTCTCTAAACTTGTATCACCAACTATCGTATTTATTTTGTCGAGTTTCTTCCGATAATGTTTCGTATAATTAATTTATAATTATAAATAATTATCAATTTTTGTAATACTTTTTGTCCAAAGGTTTTGGGCTCGCTAGACTGACATCACATCATTAGTTTAGTTCAGATTTTTGTGCAGGGAATTAGCGTAAGAATGCATGTAATTAAGTATAAATATATACTTAATTTGGAGGAGTGTCACACTATAGTTTTAATAACATAACATTGTTTTACCGATAATATATAAATAAATCTTTATTATTTGAAAGATTTTTCTGTATTCAATTTTAACACCATTTTTATTTTTAACGGTCTATCTACATCAATTCAGTTACATTTAATTAGAAAAATATTATCATAAAATATACTCCGTCTTCTATTATTTTTAAACAAGTACAGTTTTCTTAAAAAACTATTCCCCCCGTCCCTATTTATTAATTCACTTTTCCTTTCTGGGTGATCTCAAATTAATTGTCGACTACCAAATATGAAAATGAAATTTGATCATGTTTACAATAATGTCCACACTTAAAAACAATAATTACAAAAGGGAAAGAAATCTCAAATTGATTGGTAAATTTAAGAATGTTATTGTGCAAAAAGTAAATAGTATTTTTTGTGTTTTTCTCAAACTGCGTATTTTCTATCTAGAGACAATTAAATTGTAACGGATTTAGTTAAAAAAAAATACAGAAAACATCATTCATTTACATTTTTTTAGATAAAATCTTATCCTAAAGTATATTTCATATCTGGTTATTTTCAAGCACGTACAATTTTCATTTAAATTAAACATTATGTAATTCATTTTTAAATAATTTACCCAAAAGTAATGTGAATAAAACTTTTGAAAATCGATTTGACATAATTAAATTAAATAAAATTTATTTGAGATGTTTTATAATATTCAAAATTTAACAACACAAATCAAAACAACGTTTAACCTAATAAATTTATTTAATAAGGATATATATGATAGCCCACCCTATCGCGAGTTCTTTACCTATTATTATTATTATTATTATGAACTCACGGCTTAATTAATTACTAAATTATACTCTTTCATTCATTGATTTACTTACTCACCTTTATAACCCAAACGTTTAAAGCGTAAAATACGATGAGTCATATCTATAGTTTCCGATTTTGCTCCATCACCTTTCCTCTTTTATAGGTTACAATATAGATAGTACATTCAAGAAATAATCTTAAAACAAGAAATAATCTTAAAACAATAAATGTTACTTACTTCATCTTTAAATATATATCCACATTACTATATATATATATATATATATATATATATATATATATATATGTTGCTGAATTATTGTCACTTATAAAATAAAATAAAAAAATTTTATATCTAAAAGTATTGAACTTCACATTTTACCCTTATGATGTCATCAGTTTTAAATTTTCAATTAATTAATTATGTCCTTTAATTTCACTTAATTTTAAAATCAATACCTCTCTACTCAAGTTTTAAAAATGTAACCTAATGTAACTTCCTACGTGAATGCAAAGCAAAAGATAAAATTCATATTATTATTATTATTATTATTATTATAACAATATGATATGATTTTTAATTCATTGTTTAACACATTATTCAAATTGAATAGTTATAATATACTTAATTAATAATCAATTCATTTATATGGAAAAATTACTTACAAAGTTAAATATTTTGATTCATATATAATGTTAAATTTTATTTTACAGCATATATCATTTGCTAAATATTTGATAAAACTCAATATATATTCAATGGCCCGTGTATATATATAGGTTTGAAGGCTAGTATAATATAAATTGAATTACTTTTTTTAAAACATAAATACATATACATATATATTATAATATCGATAGTGACAATGATGATAAACATATAATATAAATCAAATTAGTGTTTTCATTTAATTTTGTTTACTATTTATTTGAAATTTTAGAGTTATAAGTATTAAGTATTAACCATAATAGTATTAATATTAATATGGTATGAAGTTTGGTAAATTGGTTATGACTTGTAGATTTATAAAAATATAGGAAATTAATATTATTATTTATTGGTCACACCGTACCATGTTATATGGTACATCGTACCGAAGTGATCCGGAATGAGCCTACTCCCCTCCGTACCGAATTTTAGAAATTAGCAAACCGCAGTCCCAATCCTTGTTCCCGTACCGGAGCGTACCGCGATCTTTGTGACTATGATATAAATCTCATTCTACTAAGTGCATATAACACCCCTCATATTTATTTCATTTAAATATAATATATTGGAAGCGGAAGTCCCTATAGACATTAAAATTTACATTATTTAACAAACATAAAAATCCAAATTATTTCAAACCATAGTTTATCAACTCAGGTGTTATATAATTTCACAAAACATTTCTGATTTAATCAAATATAATATCAGAGTAACGCCTAGTTGTCAAACATTTCTTCCAGTCCAACTTCTTGCCCACCCGATCATAAATCCATAACATGCAAGAAGTGTTAATGTAGGGGATTAGCATAACGCTAAGTGAGTAAATCAATAAACGACAACCTAACTTAGCATAACAACTTTGTGTACAACAACTAACCATGTACACTCAACACATTTGTTTATCAAATACAACTGGCATCAAAAGGACCGGTGGTTCTTGAGTTAACACCTTCTCAAAGAACACTTTAAAACCAACTACAGACCCATATAGAGGTTTAACCGACTATTTGGTGCTATAACCCAAACAACACATGCTACGATAATAATACTTGTACTAAGACCCTGTGTTATCTAAACAATAGCAAACCCAAGCCCAGTCCAAAATACAACTGGCCTCTGAATCAACAAAGCCCAAAGGCAATACATCAAGTGATCACATAACCACCTACTCATCATGTATCATATTAGACCAACAGTCTATCAACGGTATTATTACAAATAACCATATAATCATGGCAACTGAATCAATAATAATACGTTTACCCGTTGTAACCAAACCTGTTACAACTAAATCACACTGAGGTTTATAGATCCACTCATCGAATACCTCAGTCATCCACTCAATAGTCTAATATCACTGAGTCTTCTGTTGATCTGAGAATACAACAGAATATTACAAGTTAGTAACTTATCATCAATAATGAACTTATTATAATAAACAATACACGTCATAATCATATAACATATCACCATGTCTCATCATACAACATATTTCAAGGAACTAGATATTATTCACATAACCATGTTAAGTTCCTAATCATATTCCTGGTTTACAATAAAGCATAACGATATATACTTATCAAGATTTTACTTTACCATGGCTTAAAATCAGAAATCACCAAAACGAGTTACTACCCGCCGGGTACTAGGCTTTACTAGCCGGGTACATCATGAATCATCCAGGTAAATTACAAAATGTGGTAACAGACCCAAATTAACTTTTAAAGTCTATATTAGCCGTCGGGTTCCCGGTTTACCAGTCGGGTACTCGCTCAATTCACACTACCCGCCGGATCAGGTTATTACCCGCCGGGTACCAACCAAATACGAACAACCCGCCGGGTAAGGTAAGTACCAGCCGGGTACCACCTTCGTCCCAGGCCTGTGCGATCCGATCAAACTGAATCCGAACCCAAACCATCAAACAACAACAACTAAATATCCAAGCTAGTTCTAATACATCTATTATCATATTATAACCGTAAATAATCATCATCTAGCATCTCTTCAGCTCAATTTAATCTAGAATCACTATTTACTTAATTTCAATCAAAATCAATTCTAAGAACAAAGCTTACTAGTTACAAAGAATTAGATGGTGATAATGATTATATTTAGCTCCAATTACAGCTCCAAATTCGCAGCCCAAGTTTGATTCAACTTTGATTTAGGTTTCTTAATTTTATGTGAGTTTTAGGTTTCAAGGAAAGGGAGTAAATAACTTTCCCTTTTGGAAAGTAAAATAAACAGTCGGCCCAGCTTCAAACCGACTCCGTATCCACTTAAAATTAGTCCCATTCTAAACCTATTGTCTAGAACCCAAAAACTATTTGCGAGAACAACTATTTTATTGTTCTGACAACTATATTAATTTAAAAAAATTACTAATTCATTCATCACTATTAGTCATTAGATTCATTTACCTATTATTTTCAGGTAAATCCAACCGAATTATTTCCCAACACATTAAATACTCATTTAAAATCAGGAAATAGTAAAATATTACTAAGTACAATTTGAGGATGTTACATTGCAAGTGTCACCAACAAACACCAGAACAACAAAGAAATAGTGACCTCAGCCACGAATTAAATAGCATCAACAGAAAGAAACCCTACTTGTTATATACACAGCACGTATCTCCATCCTCAAGATATCATCTTGAAATGTTGAATAGAATGGTCAACAAAGTCTTTGGCGTCATCACCTAAGATAGCAACTTGGCAGGTAATTTTGAAGTCTCAAATTCTTTCTACCCTCCCACTTTCTCTTCTTCCCTCTCACCGGGCACAAACTCACATAAGCATGAAAACTCTTAAAGATGATTGCACTAATGAATGGCTAGAAAGTTTGTACAGTAAGATTCTGTAAGTATCTACATAATAATTTGTATGTCCTGAAACTGAGCCAAAAATATATTCCTTAATTGCATCAAAAACTTAACAAATGCATGTAGCTTAGAAATAGAACAATAACTGCCTCAGGATTTCTATGGTCAATTAATCCTATTTAGAACGATCAACATTTATTAGTATTGTGATTTAAACATGTATAAACTACCTACTAGTCTGAAGGCCGTCAAAAAAGCAACAAGTCTACAGTTAATATGTAACATCCTCATTTTGGGTCTAGGAGAAATACGGTAATTTCCTTATTTTACTTGATTATTTAATTGTGTTTAGAAATAATTGATATTAATTTGATAAATTAAAATAAGTAGGTCAATCGGCTAAATAACTTATTGTGATTAATAAATTATTACTTGTTTTAAATTATTTTAGTTCACGGTAAAATAAAATATTTGATCTTGCAAAATGGTTTTAGGTTCCAGACAATAGGCTTAGAAGGGGGTATAATTTATACTTGCAATATTGAGGGTCGGTTTAGAGACACCGACCTAACTCCAACCACTTATTCAGTGGTTCATGCATTTCAATTGCCTCTCAACTACATTTAGGATTCATGAACAAAATCAAAAAAGAAATCATCTATCAATCAATCTTGAAGTTGTGATTTTGATTCAACCATTGTTCTTCATCTTCCTCATATCACTATCATCATCATTGTAAGTTCATTTGCCCTAATTGCACATATATGTTGAACTTGGCTAAAGTTAGGTTGAATGATGATTCATGTGTAGAAATTGAAATTGAGTGTGTGGTTTATGCAATCATCTGAGCTTCTTCTTCTTCATTTTGTTGTCACCTTGAATTTTAAGTTATTATTCCCTAATTGTATATATGAGGTTGAGTTTGATTGATTTAGGTTGAGTGAATAATGCATGTGTGAATTTATAAGCTTGATGATGATTGTTTGTTGTTATAACATGTTATAGTTGAAGTTTATGGTTAATTAATGGATAAATTCGTGTATTGCATTTGTTTGATGATGAAAATTGAGTTTAGGTTCGAGCTGAATGTGTTACAAGTCTGGGTTTTGTTGCTGTAAATCGTCGAAACGCGATCCCAGCTCCACGTCCGGATCGCGTTCCTTAGTTATATTTGTGATCAGACGAGTTTTTACTTGTGAACGCGATCCTAGCATGTAACCCGGATCACGTTACGTAGTGTATTTTGAGTTCAGTCAAAATTGTTCTTGGGAACGCGATCCCAACACCTTGTCCAGATCACGTTTCAGTGTGTAAAACTGTGGAACGCGATCCAGCTCACTCCTCCCCGGATCGCGTTTGCGTGTTATAACTTGACAAATTTGATAACTTGTGACTTGTGTACTTGTGTTATTTAAATAGTATTGAATGTATATTATATGCGTTTATTTGACATTATACACTTGGATAGAATACTATGAATCATAATATGAGAATTTAATTCGGGTTTTGATTGTGTTCTCAGATGAAACGCCCCGAAAACGTGACCATTTTTTTCCCGCTCTCTATAATGTCCCATGACTAACCCATTTGTATAATTTAACCTTAATAACTTTCCCTAGTTAAAACAAGCTTTTTGTAACCTAAAATATCATTTTCTACTAACAAACGTGATCCTGAAAGTGGTGTCTGGATCGTGTTCCTAAGTTATAAACCTTCTGTCACCATTTTTGCCTTGTGAACGTGATCATGAAAATGTGATCTGGATCGCGTTCCTTAGTGTAAATCCAGAAGTCAGCAAAAGTCAACTTTTTTTCAACTTCAATCACGCATAACTTTTTACTCGTGCATCCATTTGACCTGAAAATTTACGTGCACCTTCACTTTGACCATATAAACAATTCCCCATTTTCACTTTTTTCAAATTTTACAAAAACACGTGATTTTGACATTTGACTCATTTCGACACTAAAATGACCATTTTAGTGAACATACTAAACTCCAAACCATAAAGGCTAAGACTTTGAACTTTTTTAGACACACTTCATATATGTCAAAACAAAGTTAAAGGACTTGACCACAACCTCTTAATCTTTCTCTAACCCGTTTTAGACTATAGGTGCATTTAAAGACCTAAATTGACCATTTTTGACCCGTTGGCCCACAAAAGCTACTTTGACCTATTCACTAGCCAATCACAACCTATAATTGACCAATGGAATGTTTGACTACATGTCAACACTCCATATCGAATGAAAACACATTTGACCATTGATTCACTCTAATTTATAAAACCATCCAATAAACACTAATCGGATTCAAACACTAACTTTAAAACTCAAAGACCATAATATACATCATTTACAAGTGTCGTTGACTTTCAAAGTCAACCTATTCCAAAATTTCATATGTCATGGCTCACCATGATTAACTTAAAACATGTTCAAAAGGGCAATTTTACACACGTTATACCTAAACGATACTTTAAAGAGAAAACTTGCCATACTTCACATCATGCAATCCACGCTAATCTTCCTTAACCGTCCTCCCCTTCCCTTGCCCACTTCCACCTAAAACATAAAACACTTAAACCATAAGCACGCATGCTTAATGAGCATATAAGCAACTTAACCAAATAATTCATAACAAAGCTACATAAACACTATGCTAGCAAGGCTAGCAACGCTAAATCATAAACTTCATATCACTATTGTATGATCATGCCCACCTCTAGCTCGGAAGCTATCTGGTAACATGCACAATCATAATTCGTATAACAACAATCATAATCAATTAAACACAATTAACTTACAATCAACCTCCACATGATTGTATGATCCTCTTGCTCGGAAGCAATCCGAAAACACATGCAATCAATTCAAGTCACAACAATTCACATATCCAAACTAATGACACATCCATTACTCAACTAACATCAAGCTAATGAGATAATCACTACTTAGCTAACACTTTATTAATCATAACAATTAACTAGTAAAACAAATAATAACTTCCACAAGGTTGTATGATCCTCTTACTCGGGAGTAATCCGGAAACACATACAACCAATTATTTGATTAAATCATTACATTACTCACCTTTGTCTTAAATTGATGATTCACAAGATAAAATCAATGATAATACTTCCAACTTCTTAGCACCTATTCACATATCACATAACAACATATTTAAATTCAAGGAAATCATAGCTCTAAACTAATAACCACTCTTAAACCCTCCCCCCACTTTGATTAACCTAGTTATTTTATTAACAATTTCACTTAGGTCATGTTCTTATACTAAATTCAAATTACATCATAGACCACACTTTCAACTAACTAACACTAATTCATACATATTTAGTCAAAACCCCATAATTATTTAAAAACATCTATCACAATTTAATCACTTTTGAGTTGTAATATCATCTTTAACTAACTTAAGAACACTAATAAACAACGATTCTAACAATTCCTAACCCTAATTTTGTGTTAATTTCACTAACTAAACCCCATGAAAATCCCTCAAAACCCAAAAACTAGGTTAAAACTTGAAGAAATTAATACTTACAATGGTTGAATGGAAGAAGGAGATGACAAATTGAAGATTACTAGCTTGATTCTAGAGTTTAATTTGATGTTTGAAGATGGAGAATGGTTTCATACGATTTCTCTAACCCTTGTACGTGTTTTCTGGAACTAACAGGAAGAAAATGGGATAACCACAACACTGTATACGTGTTTCTCTATTAAAACCCATTCCTCATTTAGCTACACAGTCTGGAACTGAGAAACCAGTTTACGTTTTCTATTATATTGTATCATTTATATAATAATACTTTATAATAAAATTATATCCATGTACGAAATTAAATTCCTGAAATCTAGAATGTTACATCAGATAAACCAAAGACTCAATAAAATAAGACCTTTGAATAGAGACGGTGATCGTCAAAGGTGAGTGGATCTTTGACTATTAGTCTAAGTTAGTCGTAACAACATGGTTACAACGGGTAAACCTGGTTTATTTGTATAAGATATACATATATTGTTTATGTTAAGCATATTGCCATGATGATTACGTATTGTGTGCTTATTCAGAGTTCAACATGGATTGGGTTGGAGTACTATTACTTGGACAACATAAGTGCTTGTACATGTGTTGTTTATTGAACTTGTGTTGTATGAAGTAATAGTTGCCAACCATTGGTTAAACCACTGTATTGGCCTTCAGTTGGTTACAAGTGTTACTTGGGGGCCACCGCGGCTTGAGGGTACCTCAAGGACCACCGATCCTCTTTGAAGTATTTGTTTATGATGCTTTGCTGTAAACATTTGTTAACCTAAGTTAGGTTGATAGTAATGATCTATTCACTTAGCTTTGTGCTAATCCCTCCTTACTACTTCTTGCAGGTTAATCTTTTGATGGTGGGTTGCAAGAAGTTTGGGTTAATGGAATGTTTGACAGCTCACTCTGGTTTATAAAATCTTGTTAACTGTTTAACATTATGTTTTGAATTAAATAACACCTAACTTAATGTTTGTAATTAAGGTAGTAGTTTGAATTTAAAACCATGTAATTGTGGATTGCCATTTTGGGTTTTATATTATATGCAATCTATAATGTATGGATTTAATATACGCTTCCGATATGTGTTATATTAAAAAAAATGACCTTATAATTTGTAACGGGTGTTCTATAATAACCACGTGCAGTATGTCAACGAAATCATTTAGAATAGTCTAATTGTACCTTATCAATATTTTTAGAGTCCATCTACATTTTAAACAAACGTTTGCAGCACCTTCCCTATTTTTAGAGTCCATCTATATTTTAAACAAACGTTTGCAGCACCTTCCCATAAACTTACAGTGACTCATAGTTGTCGGTTATAGGGATTAGTACTATAAACATTCACCATAGACTTATAAACATTCACCATAGACTTTGTTGTCGCTTTATTTAGCCCATTAAGACGTTCTCTACTGTTCATACAAGTTATTATACGAATGTCCACTAGTGCATTTAACATGTATTTTTTTCCGGCAGGATAACATTAAAAGATTATTTAGTCAAACATGGTAGTTATTCATGTGATTTGAGTTAATGTCCGATTGGTCTCATGCTCGACTCTCTTCTACGCGGCTTAAACTTTTTACCCCAATCTATTTTGCCCTTTTGCCACTTCATTTTTTTAAACACAATCTTTCAATTTTATACTTAAAATTAGAAAATTATTTGCCAAAGGTTAAATGCATATTAATAAAATTTACTCTTACACATAAAGCCTGACAGCTTCATTTAGGAAGTTTTTTTCTAAAGCTAACATAGTATCATATACACACACAGTTCATAACCTAATATCATTCAGAGCAAGAGTCATAAATATTAAACACACACACATACACACACACATATATATGTGTGTGTGTGGAGAACAAAGCTAGTCAAGTAACTACACTAAACCTCGTTGATTGAACAACGGAGGAAAGCTAATACATAACTAAATCTATATCAATCAACCTAAAACATAACTTACATAAATGAAACACAACAGCAAATTAAATCAGCTACAACACATACTGATTCAATATCACAAGTCACTAACATACGCAGTAGGAAACGAACAACAATTACATATCTTAAATATAAATATATAATTGAGTAATAATGTGTACATACTGTTGATTAATTCGTAAGTTCAACCCTAGATACAAAAATGAAACACGTCATCAAATTAAATCAGCTACAACACATACAAATTCAATACCGAAAGTTGCTCACATACAAAATCAGAAATGGAGAACAATAAAACATTTTTAATAGAAATAATGAAGACTATTAATGTGTACATATAACATATTGTCGATCGATTAGTAAATGAATGTATTGATTAATTGTAAATTCAAGCAGAAATTGATTAAATCGACCTGTCGGCATGATTAGGGCAAGGTTTTGACTTTTGAGTGTTGCAGCGATCGAGCGGGAACGGAAGAGATGCGTATGTTGTGGTGTTCGCTTGGAGGAAAGGGCAACGATAACCGAAAGACCAATTTAGAAAAATCTAAATAGGAGAATCGATAGGATGTAAAAATGATTTATAATTTGACGACCTAACATAATGGAATAAGCCCATTATAAATGAAGAGCCCAAAGGCCTGCCTAGTATGCATGTGTGTGCACAATTTTTAGAAGAGTAATGCTAAACAGACCTAATTAGAAAGATCTAAAAATAGACTTTCTTTTCTTATTGGTAAAAATTTTTCTATCTTCTAATCTCATCCAATCAAATTTTCAAATTCACCAATCACAGTTTTAGGTCTGTTTTTAGGCCTAGATAATTAGACCTACCAATCATTTTCCTTTTTTAACATAACCCATATGTTTTAAGTACACAAAATCATTCGTAATACCTACCGTTTCACGTAAGATCATGTAATTTTACGCAAAAGAAGTATTGTTATCACAGGGCCGTCTTTGAGAGTGGGCGAGGTGGTCGACCGCTCAGCGCCTCTAAATTTTGAGGGACTCCAATTATTTCCTAAGTAATGTGATAATATGTAATATATATATATATATGTGTGTGTGTGTGTGATTACATAAGCGATTGACATCTCTTTTATTTTGAACTAAAAAATCTTTGTTAGTAACTAGATTTAGACTAAATATATATTTAAACAAATATACAAGTCGGCTGAATAGTCTAAAATTGAAAATTTGTATTGACGTCTTAGAGTTTGATTAAAAGAGTTAATAACTAACAACTGGAATTTGAGAGAATAAATATTAAATAAATGAATATGTATGAAAGAAATAAATAAATTATTTGAAAATTGGATCGTTGATAATCAATTTCATCGAACCTTTATCTTATTTGATATCTAGTTATGGAGTGCATTAGGTAATACGATAACTTTGTCCAGGGCCTCTAAAAGTTCAGAGACTGCCATGTTGTTATGTACAGTGGCGATGATGAATTATTATGACTCAAACTCGCGTGTTAACTTGAGACTGGTAAAACGACATATAAATGGTCACATGGATGCTCAAATCGGGTCGGGTCAATCATACATAACATAAATTCAATAGTAGTTTTAAACCGTTCAAGTTATAACCTAATACTAATTTCCCCCACGAGGTTTCATATCTTGGAAATTATGTATATTATTCGTGTGATGTAGTATTAGTTAATGTACTTGTTAAACTTTTGTTAAGATAACAATATTCAATATTTGGTTTCCAACTACCCTTATTTGTGTTACAAATAGATAACGAATTTAATAATGATGCTAAGGAACAATTCAAATAGAAAGAATCGAGCTATCAAGTTGAGCTCTGCCAATCATATTTAAGCAACCTAAAAGTTGAACAACAATTGTTATTGAACTGATTAAGCTTGTATGATAGGTTTTGTTTGGTTTGAATGATCATCTAAATTTCACCGGTCTACGTGAGCATTGTACACGATCGAATGTGTCCATTCATTTAGTTAAAACGAAATAAAAAGTGAAAGCCGTTTAAATTAAATTTCAATGTGACATATATTAGTGATAACACCATGGTTGAATTCGTATCCTTACTCGATAAAAGAAAATGTCAAGTTTGTACCTATTTGTGTCATTAACCCAAAACAAATACATGATCATGAGGTGAAGGTGATATATTGTCATGGTCTATTTTGATAGTTAGCTCAGGAATTATTTAGCATGTTGTGTCTTTATGGTGTGTGAATGTCAAATTAAACATCTTAATTGTGTCAATAGGTTGACCAAATTACTTAAGAGTATAGTAGTCTAAATAATAGCGATACAATGGAGTACCTATGTTGGTAAATGCATCTTGAGATTATATATCTTATTTTGACCTTTAGTAAACAACCAAAAGATATTACTTTTGTTTATATATTTAGTGAGTAAGAAAACAACACATCAAAGTCGCGAGTTTTTTTTAGTTAGAGCACCATTACAGTTTAACATGAACACTACTAAACATAAACATCACCAAATACTATCATATGAGGGAAAAAATAAAAGAAAATCATTGAATGCAAGGGTGATTTTTCTAAAATACAATTGAAAAGAACTTTTGTATACTACTAAAAAATTACCTGCGCAATGCAGCGGTTACACATGAGAAATACGTAATAATGGTCGCTGTTTATAACTGACAATAATAATATTAATTAAAGAGATAATAATAGCTGTTGGAGGTAATCGTTAGAAATATAAGCAAAAATGATTTCTCTAGAATTGGATCTAGAAATAACCCATTGTACGTTACTTTTAATATTAAAAAATTCGATGATATTAATGTTAGATTAGAACTAATTAACGTACTTCAAATTTTTTAATATTTACCAAGTCTACAAAATGGAATGTAATTCAAAATGATGTTATAAAGGAATGTGATAATCATTAATGCTTTTTTTATAATTAGTTAAAGAGTACTTTAGTCTTTTCAATATAAATAGAGGTACTATGGTATTTTTCAATATTTAAATTTATAAGGTTGCAAAGAAAATAAGCGAACAATTTATAAGGTGTACAGATATAATGAATTATCCATCTTTTCTCTAAGAAACATTTTCTTTTTCAAAATTATTGCACATCTAAAGATAACATGTCATGAAGTTTAACAACCGAAGGCAAGTGATGTCTTTAAAATAATCATAAAAATATCGTGTCCAAATGTGTAAGGAAAGGAACTTGAAAGGGTCGAAACTTATATTGAACAAAATGTTTGAGTATTACTCCGTACAAACGATAACCATATTACTATATCAGGATGATGTATCTGTGCAATAACCGGAGATGAGTATATAAAGTGTTTAGCATTTTTCTTCTTTGCCTTAAATTATTCAAGATGAAAAATTACTTCCCTGCCCCTGAAGATACCAAAATGGAAATATTCATTAATGAAATCTTTCAATTTAGATCTCTATAATGGAGTAATTGTTACATTGATTGAAACAAGTTTTGTAATGCCCGTGCTTCGCAACGGGGTAAACTGTAAATCAAACATTTAGATTATATTTCTATATATTATTTTGATTTACAAATTATTCAATTATAAGTTATCTTATTCTCATAAATAAGAAAAATATGTGCAATAATTTATATATATTTGCATATAATGATTAACAAATCTTAAAACGATAAAGTAAGCTAAAAAGTTTGAACAACTAAACACTTGTTAAATATAGCTTTTTAAAAAATATAAAAAAGAAGGGTAAAGATTTAAAAAATAAACTAATTCTAACAAAAACTATTATATAAATATGAATGTTGATAATCTTAAGGCATAAAACAAATCTACAAAAAAAAAAGAAGAAAAAATCCCAAAGAGAATATTCACTATTCTAAGGGAAAAAACCGAAAAGAATAAAAATGTTAGGATATGAAGTTTAGTGTAATTGATAAGCTTAAAACATTCACCGTTTCACATAAGTTGATTCATGTGTAACATCTTGCACTAATATTATTGTGTGTATTTATACAATTCTATATAATAAAGTATAAAAAGTTACAATTTATAATGTTTGACTAATTATTATATACATATAAGTATAATGCTGGTTGTTATTACGTTGCAGTGAGCTTTTCATATAATAATATTTGTTATTGATTCAAATAGGATCTTGTTTTGCTAGTATAGTGTTATCTTTGTAAAAATACACATTGATGACACGCAAAAAGTCATGTTTTTGTGTGCCATTATCTCACCATTTTGGCCCAATTATTAATGAAAACACTTGAATATGAACTTAAACATCACATTTCATCATAAGGGCTAAAATATAGACGATGTTTCAAGAATCGACAAAAACAACCTACAAATGAGTAAAACAGAGCACAAACGATCATTGAATCTTCTGTTCACGTAATTTAGCACTTTTTGAGCTCCACAAAGAATTATGACCTATAACTTATGTCATTTTCTTCGTTAGGAAAATACGAACGCGTGGATATAAAGAACGCTCAAAACGGATAAACGACGAAGAAGTTACGCCCGAACGAAGAAACGAAGAACCGAAGGAGCAGGATACGGCTGAGCACAGCCGTATACGGCTGAGCCAGACCGTATACGGCTGGACACATACCGTATACGGCCTGTGCAGACCGTATACGGCCTGTGCTCAGCCGTATACGGCCCAGTTCAGCCGTATTCACCCTATGCTCAGTCGTATACGGTCCAGTTCAGCCGTATACGGTCCAGCTCAGCCGTATTGTGCGTTTGGGTAATAAAAATCTGATTTTTATTCGCCTTTGCGATACGGTTGTGCGTTTGAAAGTTTGGATACGGTCTACGGATACGGCTGTGCGATCTCTATAAATACAAGCCTCATTTCATCATTTCAATACACCCTTCACCTTCACACTTCAACCAACAACACACTTTCTCTCACTACTCTCTCTCTAGGTTTATGTTATAATTAGTAGTAGATTAGTAGCTAGTTAGTAGAGGGCAATCTTGTAATATTGCTTGGCGCATACTAGGAGTTCTGCTCGTGTAACGTTCAAGTTGTATTCAGCTACGCTCTTATTACGGTTATATCTATCCTTTATCTATTTCATTATGATGATTGTTATTACTGTTGTCATGCTAGATTTATGATTGATTGCCATGATTAGCGAGTAGTGATATTGCGTGTTTGCTATGATGTAGTTAGTCGTAAATTGGTTGGAATGATATTATAGTGCTTTGATTTACTTTCTATCTATGATTTTAAACCTATTAAACTAATCGCCTTTCAACCAGTAAACGTGATTACGGCCTTAATGATGGGACGTCGCGAACCCCATCAAAGGTACTTAGTTATCTGTGTCAAACATGAACATGGTCTGATTTGTTAAACCGTGTACACATCACTTTCTAAATGAACGCTAAGTACATCGTCATCAAGGAAATACTGTTTTCTAATTTGAACGCAAAGTACTCTGTGGCTATGGAAATATGGTTTTCAAACTGAACACTAAGTACACTGGAGCCGTGGAAATAATGCTTTTTACTGTGAACGCAAAGTACACTGTGCCCGTGGAAATATGGTTTTCTAACTGAACGTGAATATTACACTGTTGACAAATTAGGGATTTATTGGGACTTAAAAGTAAGGGCTGGTTTATATCATAGATGGATAATATTATGCTTAAATACAAACTTAGTTAAGTAGTCTGGGTTAGCCTTTGTGAAGCAATGTAGGGTACCGTAAGTCGGCTAATTACTCGGTATAGCGTCGACAACACCTTCGGTGTAGTTAACACGTTGAAGCCGAGGAAAAGCCGCAGTTACTAAGCCTTGTGGAATAACGGCAACTCTGTGATCAGCAAAGCTGGTACCGACTAGGTCCTTGGTTCAGCAATGGAAACACCTCCGGTGGAGTACAGTGTGAGAGTCACGGAAAGAGTCGTTTTTATCGGTCTATGTGAATCACGAGTCATGACTCAACACCCAGACTCACAAAACCATCGATAGAAAGTAATCAAGCACACTCTATAAACTTGGTCTTAAATGTTTTATTTAGATTAGATATTATTGTGAGGTTAAGAAAGGTCGGACATCGAGTTGGTTTGTCGCCTTATTCATGCACCCAGGGTTTCATCCCAGATAAGGGTCACTATACCTTCACCGGTTAGTGTTGTGGGCTGGATAAACTACTCCGATCAGAATCAGGATAGCCTAGTTGCCCAGTGACATACTGATCGAGAACTATATTAGTAGGGGGCTAGTGCTCACTCCACAAATACCTGAAATAAATAAAATACAAACCTTTAGAACACGTTCTCATTCCAACCAATAAGGCTACCGAAATCATAGCAGACACCCTCTCTTGATTATCTGCTATTTACATTTATTTTATTCCGCTTTAGTTTAAATTTTCTGCCTAAGTATAAATAACAACAAAAACAAAACCCCAATCAAATCTTTTAAAACTCGCTACATTGATAAGTACCCATGTTTCGTCCACGATCCACAATACACTGACTCAAAGAACGACCCTAGGTCATCCTTATTGCTATACACCAAATAGTAACTAGGTACACTTAGGCCCCGCAAATATAAAATTTAAAACTCCACTGATGCCGCCGCTGACGGACGGTCCGACGACACGGTGAAAACCCGACTGACCGTTGGTGGCGCGTCACACATTTCAACGTACAAAAATGAAATCTTTATATGTAATTTTTTTATTATCTTATTTGAAAGTTATAAAATTGTAATCAAAGAATAATGAAAACCAAAGTAATACATTTAGATATATTGTAATCAAAGTAACATAAATAATAATAGCTCTTATATAATTCATAATTAAAGAGATGAAAGTAAGTCTTAATCCTTGGTGTGCTACTTTAAATACATAGCACTTTGACCATGTAAGTTACAATGTATAGATGAAGTGGCTTTTCCGTTAAATATTTTTTATTTAGATATTTAAACATCATTAAATCACAAAAAAGACAATGGACTTACTATTTATAAAGGTCCAAAATTGATATTAAGATATAATGTCATATTAGTAAGACTTTGCAATATCTATTATTTAATTATAAATATAAAGCATAAAAGGACAAAAGTCTTGCTATTTAAGTGTTTGCTAATTGATATTAGAGGGTAATTGTTTCTAAAAACTTATCTTTTATTATTTCTGATAATAAACTCAAACTTTTAAACAACAAAAAAAACATACTTAAACTATTCAAGTATCGTTAGTTATCAACGTCGACCATCACTACATTTTATCTTATTTTTTTCTGCTCCAAAATGCAGGTAGTTTTCTAGTCTAACTCAATTACTTTAGGTATAATAATTATACTTTATGAATTATGAATTGTTGCTCTTTAAATTATTATACGGAGCAAAATAAGAAATTAGAAAAAAGGTAAATAAAAAGGCATAAATGAAAAGAAAAAACACGAAAGTATCAACGTCGTAGATTGATATTTTTTACTCTCCAACACAAACGGCGTTGATGAATTTTATTTTTTAAGTGTGTAATACTATGGAGTAATTTGGGCCATTCGATGGATTCCTTCCATACGATTTAATGGTGTATATTTAATCTCCATAGTTACACTTTCCTCACCCACATATTTTTAAAAAATATTATATCTCAATATATGTGTAATAAATTCTACAACTATAGCCATAATAAATTAACTAATATTTTACACTTTATAATAAACCAATAATGAAACAACGTTTAACTACACAATTTTATCTTAAAATAAAATCTTTAAATTAATATAATACCACAAGTCTAAGTCTAACTCACCTGTATAAATAATTTTAAAACGATGATCATATTTAACTATATGACCTATAGTTTACTCAACCGCATTACCATAAAATCAAGCACTTATATATCTAACGAATCTTACAACTATACCTCAAAATATATGTAATAAATCTTACAGCTATAACCATAATAAATATATTATAAACAGAATACCATGGAGCAATTTGGGCCCTTCGATGGGTTCCTTCCATACGATCTAATGGTGTATATTTAATCTCCATAGTTACACTTTCCTCCTCACATATTATTAAAAATATTATATCTCAATATATGTGTAATAAATTCAGCAACTATAGCCATAATAAATTAACTAAACTCAATTTATCTAATATTTTATACTTTATAATAAACAGATAATGAAACAACATTTAACTACACAATTTATCTTAAAATAAAATCTTTAAAATTAATATAACTAGCTTAAGACCCGCGGCTTCGCGGGGTGATTTAATAAATACTACATACGTCCTATTCAAAATGTTCACTTTAACTTTGCAAACAGTTTTAGGATTGTTCACTAACTACACTTTTCACCAAGCAAATAACATCTATACCCACTAAAGTCTTTTTCGATTGGTTAAAAGATGAAAGTGAAAACTTATTTTTAACAACCCAAAATAGTAATGTGGCACTTGTGGTGGGACGGAACCTGCAGAGGGAGTATATCCCAAGATAAATAAACCATAACAATTCCAAAACTATAATTTATCAATACCGCTAAAAAAAGAACTTACTATATAAACAAGAACTTACTATATAAACAACCTATTGGTTGTAATAAATTCTTTCAAAATATTCTATAAACTTTAATAAAAAACATACAATATTATATTAAGATATGTTCTTCAAAATTATTAATTAGGATGTAAAGTTAACAAATCTTATTATTTTTTTACTAAAATTATAATACACTCCCTCCATCCTATTTTTATCGAAGCTAGAAAAAGTGGGATTTATGTTATATATTGATAAAAACAAAACAATATATCAATAACTCTTATATTCATGACAAATTTGTATTGAAATATTTAAGAATTAATTGAATTAAATGAGTAATTTTAGAAGCTCTATTTATTTGTAAGTTAATTTTTTTTTTACAAATGCACAATTTGTTGGAAAAACAAAATAATAATTTAGACATTAAAAATGGGACATATGCAGTAGGATTTCAAGAACCGTTTACTAAGAGGATCTCCAACTTAAGTGCTATTTGTATCTTTTTGCACTTGCGAAAGTATAAAAAATTATAACACCCCAAAATTTCAAGACATTTTTTTTTAATTTCGGAAGCGTTATCTCATTTAATAAAGTTTATATCATTTATATAAAACTTCAAACCTTACTAACTATCATATGATTACAAACTTAATTAAATATATTTACCAAAACACATATTCTAACTGGGTGTTACATAAAACAGTTTAGCCCACAAAATGATCAGAGTTTCAACCGTCAAACATTTCTTCAATAACCATAACTTGCCCATCTTTCCCAAAAGTTTAACCTGCAAGAGTATTGTGGGGGATTAGCACAAAGCTAAGTGAATAAACTAAGTCTAACAATCAATTCGCAACAATCAACTATAAGAACAATCAAACAGAGGATCGGTGATTCTTGAGGCGTCCTCAGTCCGCGGTGACCCTCCAAGAACACTTAATAATCAACTGCAGGCCAATACAGAGATTTTACCGATAGTTTATTGCTATCTTTAATTAATATGGGCTAATTCACAACGAATGTTCCTCCAAACCATAAAAATTAACCTATAGCAACTAAACCCAATTTAATTGACCTCTATCATTCAAACCTATCATGGAATTATTCACTAGCAATCAATTAATTCATCAATCAACAAGTTCAATCAATAATTTTATCAACTTATCAATAAATCAATCAATACTATCAACTTAAGATTGATGTAACTAAATGTTAACACCTAAATTAAACTGTGAGAATTAGTCCACTCACCTGTCTCGTTTCAAACTCCCACTAAAAGGTCTAATTTTATTGAGTCTTCATCGGATCTGAAACACACAAGAAATTTCGAGTCAAACTTCATATCATATTGTTTATAACTTAATATTAACAATCAAGCATATATTAAGTCCTATAATCATAATGTATAAACTAAATCACATTATGAAGTTTAAATCAAAAACATGCTGTCACACAGTATGAACCGCCAGATTCTAAATGAATCCGTCCGAATTCAGATGAATCCGTCGGATTCAGATAGAATCCGCCGGATTCCAAACATTTTTCAGATACCAAAATGAGACAGAACTTTTTTATAGAATACGGTTGGCGAATCCGCCCGGATTAACCAGGAATCCGTCGGATTCTCACCATCTTCCAGACCTGCACTTAACCAATTTTATGCAATTTCATATACGAGCCACAAATCACAAAATCGACCAAACTCAGTTATGTACTCAACTTTTTACCAATATTTAGTTACTATAACACCTAATAACATCAAATAACATAGTTTCAATCCTCAAATCATCGCCATTCATACAAATCACTCATAACCTAAAAATTTCACCTTTAAACCTATAAATCAAGAAATTTAACAATTTCTTCATGTAATCAACATATAATCAACTCAATAAAGCTCAAGAATCATCATACAACTAAAAACTAAAGCATTCAAACTTTAATTCAAGCCACACAAGAATTTAACATAACTTCATCATTTAGATAACAAGAACTTACTTACAAAGATGAAGAACAACAAGAAGCTTAAGATGATGATGAACTTAAGGATTTAGTCATCAATTTCGTATAATCTTCACTAGCAATTTAGATTAGTGATTTAGTTTGAGAGTCTTTGAGTTAGAAATGAAGAACACAAGAAATTTGGGGGAAAAGTTAGGTCGGCCTCCCTATTTTATTAAACCGACTCCTTCAACTCATTGTATTAAAATTATACTCCTTTTAAATCTATTTTCTGGAACCTAAATTTCAAATGCGAGAAAATTATTTTATTTTACTATCATCTAAATTTATTTAAAACAAACAATATTTCATTAGTCACAATTTTTCCTGAAACTTATTTTCTTATTAAATTTACAATCAAACACATATAATAATATAAATTACATATAAAAATTAAAGAAAATACCTGTTTCTCCTAGGCCCAAATTGAGGATGTTACAAAAATACACTACAGTTTTAGTACTAAAGACTGCACTTTTTTAGTGCAATGACAATTGTGTTTAGTTTTACACCAAATTTGGTACAACAATTATATTACTGAATCATGTAATTTTAATCAATTAAAAAGATTTAGTGTAAACATATTTTAAAAGATTTTTTTTACGAATAGTATGATTTCATACATTAAATTTAGCACACATTATAAATGCTCTAAAGATAGAAATATATATTAAAAAAAAACACTTTTTAGATCCGCTATCTCACTGTAAGTTGCAATAACTAATAAAATGTTATATGTTGATTGAGTAAGGTTCAAATGAGTACACCAACTTTGAGTAAAAATGAGGGAACCCATAGATTTATGTCATGTGTCACTTTATTCTTTTTCCTCCACATTTTTAAAAATTAAATATCTCACAAACGGTAAGTCGAAAAATCATGAAAATTGCACCACAAAATTCAGCGTTTTCTCTTAATCGATTTGCCGTCGCTCAAGGCATACTTTTGACAACTTTTTTTTCTTCCATTTTTGATGGGTCTTACAAATTAGTAACACATGTGTTAGTGATTGGTTATACATTTAATTTGGGGTTAAGGTTAGGGTTTAGGGTTAGGGGTAGGGTTTATCATGGTTTAGGGTTTAGTATGGTTTAGGGTTTAGTAGGGTTTAAGGTTTAGGGTTTAGTATGATTTATAATTTAGAGTTTTATAAAGCGTTTAGGGTTTAGGGGTTAGGGTTTAAGGTTTGAGGTTTGGGGTTTCGGGGAAAAACCCCAAACCTCAAACCCTAAACCCTAACCCCTAAACCCCAAACTCTAAACCCTAAACGCAACACTTTAACACATGTGTTAGTAAATGTGAAACCCACCAAATAAATGGAAAAAAAAAACTCGTCGAAAATATGCCTGGATGGACGGCAAATTTTGACACAAATCTTGACACAAATCTTACAAGTCATCTATGTCTCCGTGAAGTAGTTTCAAACGGGTGTACCTTCATGCTCAGCCATTGTTAGACTGTTAGTTACCAAAGGTTGTGATCGAAATGAAATAGAAAGCAATGGTAAAAGGGATAATATAGTGAGAAAGGTGCGGGCAATGTGATTGACTAATGAATTCATTGAGGTATGTGTATAGAGGAAGCTCAAGTGGTTTTCAACGTGTGCTAAAGAGGGAAATCAAAAGAATTAGTCCACAAATAGATCAATTTAAATTTAAATTACCTCTCGAATTTGAATTCCCACCTAAATTTCGTAAGAATCAGTATAGTAAAGATAGCACAAAATCACATTATAAGAAAAGGATTCAAAGAAAAAAAAGGGATCAAGATTTGAAGGATTCATTTATCAAAAAGTACTGGTATACAATATAATAGGATTGCGTGATGTGGGGTAAAGTTTACCACAACTAATCAGCGGGTCAATCCAAAAATATAGGAAGATGTCGTTGAAGATGTGCATGGGAATCATCGAATCAATATTGAAATGCTAAGAGATAAGAATTACATTACCAAAATTATAGGCCTAACATTATATTGATTTTGTTAGCTAGAACTTATTTTTGATGGGACGAATCTTATGCTTGCATACATATATGTATCGTATACAATTTAATTTAACATTAGTTAATTTATACAATTTATAATTTACAGTAGTACACAATTAATTGAAGAGAACGTATACGGATGAGATTTCATTTAGAATTTAATCACTACATCTTACGCTTACTATCTTCTATAAAATAGTTAGGGCATGTTAAAACGTAGATAAATATATAATTACATGTATCTGTAATCTTTAATTGTGTATATAATATTATACATATATTTGCCCCTCTTTTTTTCATTAAACTTTGATAGTTTGAAATTAAGAATCAAATAGAACAATTAGAGATAACGCCGGATTATATATAGCAAAATTAAAAGCCTTAAATAATTAGACTACATAATGTAACATGTTAAAAACTAATTATTAGAAGATCAAGGAATAAAAATCGGAGCTAATGTTTGACTATCATGTTATGCTATAGTTATGTACATATTTAAGGGTTATTTAAATCTTTTTAGGTAGATTTCAAAAAATTATGACATCAGCAAATAAACGAACGTAAAGATTTCCATGTTGACTTTCTAATTTAAAGGTTAGGATTTCTCCATTCATAAATTAGTGAAAGATTTTTTCCATTTCATATTTTGTTATTATAAATAGAGTAGATTCGAAATTTAAACAATAAATTAGTAAGGGCATTAATGTCATTATAATAAAATGATTATGATGTTAGCAAATGAACCAATGGATGGATTAACATGTTGACTTTTGAAATGAAAGGTGTAGATTTACCCATTTTAAATTTGGTCAAATGTTTTTAAACATTTATACTTTCTTATTATAATATAATTAGATAAGTAGATACCACAAGTGTAAGTCTAACCCATCTATATAAATAATTTTAAAACGATGATCATATTTAACTATATGACCTATAGTTTACTCAACCACATTACCATAAAATTAAGCACATATATCTAATGAATCTTACAACTATACCTCAATATATATGTAATAAATCTTACAACTATAACCATAATAATTTAATTAAACCCAATATATCTAATGCTTTATAGTTTATAATAAACCAGTAATGAAATAAATTTTAACTACACAATTTTATCTTAAAATAAAATCGTTAGAATTAATATAATAAGCACAGTTAAATTATTGAACATACTTTCGAAAACCGGTACTATCTAAAAAAACAAAGTCTAATACCATTTTACAAGCCTACTTCAAATATAAGTCCAACCCGTCTATATAAATAATTTCAAACGATTATCATATTTAACTATGCACATATATGTAATGAATCTTACAATTATACCTTAAAATATATATAATAAATCTTACAACTATAGCCATAATAAGTTAACTAAATCCAATATATCTAATGTTTTACACTATATAATAAACCAATAATGAAACAAATTTTAACTACACAACATCAATAAAATCGTTAGAGATAATATAATAAGTACAGTTAAATAATTGAACATATTTTTAAAAACTGGTAATATGTAAAAAATAAAGTTTAATACCATTTTACAAGTCTACCTCAAATCTAAGTCAACTCATTAACTACACAATTTTATCTTATAAAATAATAAAAAAAATAAATATAAAAGTCTGCGTTGTCACGAATCCTTTACATTGTAAATAAAAGTAAATAAATAAAAAAACAAAAACAAAAACAAAACAAAAAAATCGAAGAATTCCCAAATTCCTCGCATCTTTTCCTTGTGACGGTATCCAGGTTTGCAACATCGCAATTCCTTCCTGTTTCCCACCAGATTGATTACTTCGCCTGACGTCCGGTAATGTACGGCGGTTCCGGTAAACTCGGCCGTGGCCGCGGCGGCGGTCCTCCAGTCAAACGAAACATCCACTCCACCTTCCAACCTTCTTCCGTTCAACGTCCATCCGCTACACCTCCCGGTGGTCGTTTATCCGCCGGTGGCGGTCACCGTAGCCGGAGTAATACACCTGCCGCTCCGACTACAGTTTCAACGGCCGATGAAACCTTTAGTTTAGTTCGTAATAGTCCGTTAAATTTTGGAATGATTATTAGGCTTTCACCTGTACTTGTTGAAGAAATTAAGCGGCTTGAAGCCCAAGGCGGTGCGGCGAGGATTAAATTTGATTCAAGTGCTAATAATCCTGCCGGAAATGTAGGCTAAATTTTATCTGAATGTTGACTGTATTAATAACTGTTTTATATATTGTTTGAAGTTTAATTTGTGCATAATTAACCTAGATTAGTGAAATTGACTGTTCAATTTATTGCCATTGGTTATATCTCAGCTTAGAGGTCTTGCAGTGATTTTGTAAGATGAATCTAATGTTTAATTGTTCAGGATCAAGGAATTTAGTTGCTAGGTCAGAACTGTGTGTGTGTGTGTATATGTGTGTGTGTGTGTGTGTATTACATCACATCCAGGAAGCTCAGCTCCCGAGGGTTTGTTATTTCCTTGTTAGGCCATGTTAGTAAATTTGTTCAGTTTGTTACTGGTTCGTTGCCTTTGGTAATGTTGCAGCATAGGGGTTCTGTGGTGATATATTATATAATGATTCTAAGGTTTACTGGTTCATGATCCTTGTTGCTAGGTTAGAACTCTGTGTGTGTGTGTGTGTGTTACATCACACTTAGAAGGTGCAGTTATTGAGGTTTTGTAATTTTGTCAGTATGCGGTGTTATGTACATTAAAGTTTTAAGCTCGTATCTCCGGAACTAACGTTTAGTGGTTCACAATAAGGGAATCTAGTTGCTAGGTTAGAGCTGTATATCTTAATATTTGTGTATTAGATCACATTCAGAAAGCTCAGTTATCGAGGTTGTGTTTGTTTTGTTATCTTGTGTAGTTGTGTGCTGTATGAATTGAAGTTTTAAGTTTATCTTTTTCATTCAACTGTTTTAGGTTATTGATGTTGGAGGTAAGGAGTTCAGATTCACATGGTCGCAAGAAACAGGGGACTTGTGTGATATATATGAAGAACAACGGGGTGGTGATAATGGAGATGGATTGCTTGTTGAATCTGGAGGTGCTTGGCGAAAGATAAATGTGCAACGTGAGCTAGACGATTCAGTCAAAAACCATGTTAAAATGCGTACAGTGGAAGCAGAACGCAAACACAAATCACGGAAGTATGTTTCATATATGTTTTGAGCAATATTATGTTGGCATACACTAGTGTTCCCTAACATACATGTGTGTTGCAGTTTGCTGCAATTGTGTAAATTTGACAGTGTTAGGTTATTTCTGCTTCTGACACACTCCACTCTCTGTGTTCCTTTATATGATCCGTTAATTAGCACTTACAGAATGCTTGCCTCATGAATCTCCTAATATGCTGCAAATTGCTTAAAGCCATGTAACAATGTCCATATCGATGTTCCACGACCATAGTAAGCTGAATTTTCTAGAGTTTTATTGATTTGATGTGGTTGCACCAACATTATCTCCGAAATGTCCGAGTTAATCCTTGAATGGTTGGAATATATAAACTGTCAACACCTACCTATCTAAGGCGACCCTATGCTATATAAGAGAAGTTAACTCGTATGATCGCCTTCTCATGGTAATTTCTGCTAGCCATTGACCATGGTTGGAATATATAAACTCTCAACACCTACCTATTTAAGGCGGCCCTATGCTATATAAGATAAGTTAACTTGTATGATCGCCTTCTCATGGTAATTTCTGCTAGCCATTGACCATTGTCTCCATCTTTAATCAAGTTCTTTCAAGAGCGTATTTAAGGCATAGGTTAGAGAGGACCACACCTCATCTCAGGTGGCTTATATTGTGTGACCTCGACACTCATGAATATCGTCACTTAATCCTGTTCGTCCGTATGCTCTACTACATTAATGTAATTGTGACACTCTTCTAAAGATTTTCACTCAATCTTGTCCATCCTTATGCTCCACTATATCTACCTATGTTTAGTCTACATCATGAACTTCTAATTAAATGGAGTTCAATTTGTGGCATTCCGTCCATATTGCCAACCTCAGTTGATCTTTATCTCAACATAGAGATCAATACAAAGATTTAGTCTAGTATTGTTGCCATTCTCCTGAATACCATTGTTTAATCTTTTTCAACCATTTTTCTTTTGTAGCCCCCTCTCAGACTATTTGTTGCATCTTCAACCTTCTTATCGTTGCCCCAAAGGCCCAAAGTTGCAACTCTTTAGTAGGGTTCTGATGATTATTTTTCACAATTGAAGCTCACATCTTGTGTAGTATGACTAATAAACAAGTTATCTTGTAGAAGAAACATACACTCCATCAATTAACTAAAGCATGCTCACCTTTTCAAGTTCTACATAAGCTAGAGCTATGGAAATAACATACAAGAAAGTATAGCATCTATGATAGCTTGTTGCATCTCTCAAGCAAGATTTTCTAGTGGCAAGAGCTCATCTTTTGCGGTGAACACTAAATTTAGTTACAGGATTTTTAAGCAGAGGATTACTTAAGCTTAAAGGAAATTCGGAGACACCTTTACCTTCATTTCTGGTTGTCTCTGCATGATTGAGAGAAATTCAGGGATATTTAGGCGGTGCCTTTTTGTGTATCTGTTGGGTTGGGACTTGGGTTAGGGCTGTTAGCTTACAGTTACAGCCTTTGCTTGATTGATGACATGTAATATGGCAGCATTAGCATTTGTTGATTTGTAGTAATTATGTGATATATTTTCTTGACAGAGCCATTATTTTAGACCATGGAAATCCATCTATGAAGAATCAAATGATGCCCCTACCTGCCGCTAAAGGTATCAATCTTATTCAATCATCGCTATTCGCGGTTGCAACTTTTCCGACTCGGTTTAATATATATATTTAATTATTACTCATATCTTACTGTTAAAAATAGGATCATCATATTTATTTAAGCCTTTAGTTTGTTTATGAAATATTGATGAATAAAGTATAGCGTGAGTTGTTATCTAAGGTATACTTTGAAAACTGAATGCATTGTTCAAGGATTTAGGATTCTTGTTACAACTTGTTTTGCTTTCTAAACTTTTATTTTGTTTACTAATGGCTATTTGCAAGGTTTATAATCCATAAGAAGCGTATCCATATCATCTCACTTTTTCGTTGTTTTCAGGGTCCCTGTTGTCGTCCTTATTTTCTAGTTTTGCCATTTGATGATTGTTCTATATGTGTTTCCTGAATCGAGTATTCCATATTTTACTTTGCCATTTTTTTCATCAATCTTTATTAAGTAGTAAACAACTATCTGAGTTTTGTATAGCACATTGTGGTTTATTGATGAAGTCAATATAAATGAAGCAGTAATTGTGAGAAATGATGATTTTGTGTTGAACTGTATTAAATGAATTGAATGGGCAACTCAATTCATGAAAATTATCTTTAGCATCCACCCTTCAATAACTTCTGTTGCAAATTTAGATATTACTTATAACAACTTCTTAGTAATTGAGTTTTTGCTTCTTCTTTTTCAAGTGTATTATGTAATTAGTCATTTTTTTGGTCTCAGTAAATAATACATGGAAAGGGTCATACAATAAAAAGAAAGAACCTCCTTTCAAAAAGATGAAAGCTGAACCTTCTTCAGGTACATGGGTTGTCTGATGGTATAGTGATGATAATATATCTGCAAAAAATAAGTTATATTGTAAAGCTAAATTGTTGTACTCTTTATTGCTATCATGTCTCTGTTCAGCAATAATCCCTCTCAAATCTGGTGGAAAAGTATTCTCTTCGTCAACTCCTTCCAAAGTCAGGCCTTCGGCTTCACCACTACTTTCTACACCTGAGCAGTGTGGGGCTCCATTGTCCCCTCTTAGAAATAACATTACTAAAGTACATGCAAACAGAGAAGATGGTAGTTTGACTCAATATAGTAAAGAAAATACTAGCACCTCAGAGAAAGAAATGTTCAGCGGTGTTCCTGCTGGTGTTGTACAGAGTAGACTAGGGAGCAATGAAAGATTTGGAAACAAACCGACTGACTTGCAGAGTTTACTAATTTCTCTTCTCATGGAGAAGCCACATGGAATGAACTTTAAGGTAAGTGTGGGAACTGGTCTAGAGATGGCAAGTTCGACTATTTTTTTCTGTATGGGTCGATTTGGGCTGTGTTTTATAAACGGGTGAAATTAAAAACTAGGTAAAAGAAGAATGGGGTCAAACAGGCTGAAAGTTTTTTAAAGTTAAATTATTTCTAAGTTGTTTTCTACTTGTATTTTGAGATTTAGATTCTGCTTGTAATACTCCGTGGTATTCTCGCTTTCTCTCTTCTTTTTTTTCAAAGTCATGCTTGAAGTGTTAGTTTCTTATTATCTTTCTCAAGAATTGAAGGAAGCAAATGTTTGTGGGTTAACCCAACCCCATAGTTCCATCTCTTACTGATATCAGTGATCTAATTTTTGCGGTTTAACTTTCAGCAGATAGCTTTTTCTGTATCATTTTTCTAGTACGTAAGATGCTATACCTAATCAAATGTCTTGCATGAATTCCACATGTACCCCGTCAGATGTTAACTTGAATCCCTGCTCTTACTTTGGCTGGTTTTTCTATCTATATGCCTTCTTGTAGGCTCTGGAGAAAGCTGTTGGAGAAACCATTCCCAAATCTGTGAAGCAAATTGAGCCCATCTTGAAAAAGGTAATTTATAATATTATAATATCGTGTTCTTCATGGCGTGCTGAATGACATTGTCATCTCATTCAGATTGCTGTTTTCCAAGCTCCGGGAAGATATATTTTGAAACCTGATGTCGAGTTAGATACTTTCAAGAAAACTTCATTTGAAAGTGGAAGGTAGCTTCACTAATCAACACTTGGCTCTCTTGATGCATTCCTTTGTTTTTCTGAGTGTGTGTGTATTTTGAGTAGGTTGTGTTCTTGGTCCAATCTAGGTGTGAGTTCCTTTCTTACATGCACTTATAAAGCTGGTCATTTCTGCATCCTTTGGGTCGTTCTATATAAGGGCATAAGGGTTTACTAAATGAGATGAAGAAGTTACTTGAGATAGTTGGACTTAAAGAAAAAATAAACTTCAGCCATAAGTGTCAATGTGATTAAGAACTTGATATGTTTGTTGACTTCAACATCTTGTCCATACATTAAGCAATTTTAAACGGTTTGAATGAACTTGTGAAATCAAGAGGACAAAGATGTTTGTGGTTTTTTCTCGGTACACCATCTGGGTTGGATTAATTTAATGTAGTTCAATTTTGCTCTTGAGAATCAGCAGTGACTGCACTTTTGCTCATATTTAGAAATATATTAATTGAATATTTTATGTTCCGCATGCATCATGTGTAAATGTCTGAAACCTTATCTTCATTGTCTACACATCAAACTGCTTGTTCATGTTGTTTAGCTTACTGTACTCATTAATTTGTCAAGTATTATTGTTACTTGATTATTTATGTTGTATGCTGACATCGTATATAAACATTGCTTGATTTTCTCATTTTCAGCTTTCTGGAGAATAATAATCACCGCAGAGAAGCAGCAGCTCTTGAATCTAGCTTTTCCTTGAAAAACGATATCGCGAAGGAATTTGAAGAACCGGCTCACCTAATATCTGAACCTTATGAAGAGTTAAATTCTTCAGAAAAGATTGATATTGATCATCTTTCCCCAGATGTACTAAACGACAAAAAAGTTTTTCACAATAGTGAAGGGCCTGCAGTCAGCTCAAGCAGGAGTGGAAGCGGTAGCGATAGCGATAGTGACAGCAGTGACAGTGGAAGTGAAAGCAGAAGTCGCGAAAGTAGCAGTGATAGTGAAAGTGATGCATCTGCGAACAGCAAACAGGGGTCTGATGAAGAGGTAGACATTATGAGTGACGATGATATAGAACCCAGACAGAAATTACTACCGTCTGATCCTGAAGTAGGATATGCACATAATACGGTTGATGAAAATGATGATGGTCACCGGTCTGTTTTGGTTGAGACCGAGAAAGATTTGTTTGATAACCAAGAAGCTGAAATGAATGTAACTACTAACTTATATCCAGATAAAGATGGAGATAACTATGCGGATGGAACCACAGATCTCTATAATCATCTTGACCATCAAGAGAGTGAATCTCGCACTAGAAAAACCGAATCGAAAAATAACTTCAAAAGGGGATCTGATGAGAAGCATTGCGATGAGAATGAACATGCCAAAAGATTAAAATCTGGGAGCCAGGCTCAACCAATAAGCTCTAGAGGAAGAAACTCTTATTCAGATAGTCCTATCAATGACTGGCATAATGAAGACCCATACAAAGGCACTACCAATGAAATGATGGGCAGAACTGTTAGGGATGTGTCTGATTATGAATATGATAAAGTTGACAACCGTGAATTCATTGGGAACTCTACTTCAGATTCCCCAAGATCAGGCCTAGGCCCAAGATCATTTGATCTTAATGCACATGCAAAAGCTGCTGCTAGTATGGATTATGAAAGGGGACCACAAGAGAATAATGTACCTTTTATGCAAAAAGATAACAAAGCTAATAAACAAATACGAGATGAAGATGGTCATTCCAAGGATAGAAGACCTCCAAAGAATTCTGGAGGTAAACACTCAGGTTCCCATCAAAAGAAACATGGTGGTTTAAGTGGGAAGATTAAGGAGTCTGGATTTGTGTCAACGTCACAGATTAAGGATTCCCTTGTTGACTTGAAAACTGCACCTGTTATGAATGGACGTGGACCCACACTCCGAAGAGAAGTGTCAGACTTAGAAATGGGTGAACTTCGTGAGAATATGCATGAAGAAGCCTCTGCGGGTAAAAAGCGTTTTGAGAAAAATAACTCCTTTAAGCAGTCAGATAACAAATCAAGTTCAGATTACTGGAATTTGGAGGAAAGTAAAGGAAAGCTTGCCGGAAGAACAAGTGTAGATTCTGTAAAGGTGTCTCCATTTCAATCAGGTATTGGCATGTCCGGTACTCAGCAGATCCTACCTAAAAAGGCAGTTCCTGAGGATCATGTTGATGATTTTACAAGATTTAATGGCAAGCCTGTCTCAAGAGTAGATCATGCGAAAGTGGAGTCACAGAATAGTAAAGGTAGACGTCATGAGGCTGGGGCAAGCCAGGGATTTGGTTCAGAAGGTTACATAGACAGCCAAAGAAAAGTGCCTGTGGTTATGCCACATAAGCATGAGAAACAAGTAGTTTCTATTACCTCAAAAGATAAGAAAAGGCATAAGTCGAAAGATTTAGGAGAAAAAAACAAGGATTTATGGCCAGTAAATAAGAGGAGAGAGATAGAGTCTTGTTCAGATGATAGTATCATTTCCTATGCCAAGTACGAGAAGGAGGAGCCAGAGATGAAAGGACCAATAAGAGATATTTCGCTGTAAGTACAGCTATATATCTTTAGCTTTTTACTAATGGTGGCAGGTTCAACTTATTTAATTAGCTGAATAGGAAATGTTTTAATTGGGTAGAGTCTATTGAACAGTTTGTGTAATGGATAAAACCTCCCGAGTCATCTTGTATAAAATATCCCCCCCCACCACACACACACACACACAAAAAGGACGATAAAAAATGTAATAAATAAATCATTATTGCGACCTTATGTGATACGAAGTTTAATAAATGATAACTTGGACAAAAAGTGTCTCAGACTCCCGGGTCAACCAACCTGTTTTGGACGACCTGCTACCCCACTGGCTCATGTTGCCACCTCTACTTTGTACTGCTCCTATGATGCCAAGGGCTCGCCCTGTGGAAATTAATTGAAAACCTACAAAAAACATTGAATAGCCTCATCAATTACGTTTTTTAATTATAACCTAATTTGCCAAGTAGTCTGATGGTTGCTTTCTGCGTTTATAGGTACAGCGAATATGTGCAGGAGTATCGTGAGAAGTATGATAGCTACCACACATTGAACAAACTTTTAGATTCGTACAGGTGTTTTGAAATTTTATGCTTGGCTTTGTGATCTCATAATCTGAACTGGATCCAGCTTGATATTGTTATCTAATGAAATTTCATCCTAAATGTCCAGGAACAAGTTTCAAACCTTTGCAAGGGAGCTTGAACTTGTTAAAGGCAGGGATAATGATAGATATAACAAAATAGTAGAACAGTTAATGGAATCTTATCGACAGTGTGGAATGGTAAGACCAATGTCTGTTTCTCTGACTTTTTAATCAAAATTGTTCATACTAATTTTAAAATAGTAGAATGGTTAATGGAGTCTTATCGCCAATGTTAAATTCATAAATGTTGCTTTTACGAGAGAATTTTCAATTTTGATCTACATTTTTCAATTTTGTGGGAGATTTATATGTTTTATGCGAAGTTTACAGTTTATTTCTATTAGATAACTTTATATGTTTTGCGAAGTCTACTGTTGATTCCTTTGCTGAACTATTCCTATTTATTATTAAATTTATACTTTATTTTTCTTTGAGAAGTGTGGCTTGAGGACTCAATTTCTTGGTAGTTATTAAATCTTTGTGAGCGTAGCCTTAATTGTGGAAACATTTGATGTATGCAGAAACATAAACGGCTGAAGAAGATATTTATTGTGCTGCATCATGAACTGCAGGTGTGTATTTAACCAGTCACTTTCAGCTGTCCATCGTTTGCCTGTATAAAATTTTCTACCCCATTTGGAACATTGACTTCCATGGTCAAGGAGTCGTATTTCGTATTCTAAATGGCTGAAAAAATTTAAAAGGTCTAGCCAAAAATAATGTTATGGTAGAGTTGACAAAATAGGCAAAAAAAATCTGAGAAATACCTGTTGTACTATACAAATGGAAGTGGGTCTATAGTGAAATCAGTAATAATATGAATATTTTCTCTAAGATGCAAGATGTTCCTAATTAGTTGCAACCATTTACCTTGTACCCAGCATTTGAAGGAGATGATTAAAGACTTCGCTAACAAGCAAACAAAAGGATGATGCACTGAGTTCCCCTAACACTTGATCTCGAGGAGCATATGAACAAAAAGGCAACACCAAGTGAAATATGGATACACAGTCAGCCAGCTCAAAGATGTTTTTCAACGTTCTCTGTTGTTTTCTTTTTAATTATAGACATTCCATGGGACACTTTGCAGCACTGATCAATCAAGTTATACATTTCTTCGCTGTGAATGGAGATGGGGGCGATGAAGCTAAATAACACCTGGTCAAGGTTTCGGTAGACGTATTGGAAAAAGAAGTTTTGGGTTAGTTATGGCGGCGGCGGTATATAAACACTGTACATGTACTTTTGTATTTTTTTTTTCCCTTTTACTTCTTTTGTCAGGAATGGTTTTAGTTTGGATGTAATATTTGTAGTGCACAGTAATGTAGAGTTAAGTATTTGATTAGTTTGATTGAATTTCTGATCCAAAACTGGATCTCAAGAGCTTTATCCGGTTGTACAAAGTAAAGTATCCATGAACCTGATCATCTCTTTGGTTCTTGGTTTGAGTCTTGGGGTCAGCGAATAGGTTTTCGTAGTTTCTGAAGCAGGGTTTAATGTGTGAGCCGTTTAATTTTTGTTCTTCTTGATGTAGCATGCTTTTTATTTGTTTAAATACTTTTCTACGAATTGCGATCTGGAGCTTTATTGATCCAAATTTGGAGCATGCATTCTTCTCTACAATAAGTTTATGTTTTTAAAATTACACAATATATACAGATGAATCAGTTTGAATTTTAATCCATGAGTAGAAAGTTTTACTCTTACAGTGAACCACTTTATTTATTTAAAAGGTGATGATGATATGTATGTGTCAAAAGTTGATGTGTAAGAATTACCTCCATCGTTTGATTTATAAATTTTTCTAATGGTTAATGGAAGAACTAATCCACTTGAAGTACTCCTAAAAAACAATTAGGTTTATATATAAAGAAGTTTATCTATACATCACTTAATTAATTGTTCTTCCTTTCTTAATTTGAGTTTAAGTGTTCTTCAATTTAAGGGTTCTCTTTTATGTTGAACTAAACACTATTTGTCATTGCACTAAAATAATGCAGTGTTTAGTTTTAATACTGCAATGACATTTTTACACTTTTGCACTATTTTAGTGTAAAAATGTGTCATCTCCGATGTAGGTAGTTTTGCACCAAATTTGGTGTTTTAGTGTAAAAAACCCCCTCCAACCAACTCATCAAATTTGATGCAGAATTTAGTGTACACTAAATTTTTGAAGATTTTGCACTATATTTAGTGCAACATTAAACTTTGCACCAAATTTATAATGTTTCGTTTTAGACCCTATGTGTGAATTATTGTTATTATTTAAGTACAAATCTTGAAGAAACTTATTTATTTGTATGATTATTTTAAGTACCATATACTTTAGATTATATAATATGATTATTGAAACAATAAGATATAATTTTCAAACAAATTATGGTAATTTAAACATTGATTTATGCAAAGAACTTATGTAATTGAAGTTTTACGAAAATAAATAAATAAACTTAACATTTAAGTTAATAGTTTGGAAAGTAATTGATCATAAAAATAATGAACTCACGTCAAGTATAATGTAAAAATAGTTTAGGGGCCAATGTGTAAATGCTAAAAGTAGTTTTAGTGCAAAATTTTAGTGCATACGTTGGAGATGAAACACATTTGGTGCAAATATATTTCTAAAAGATTTCTTTATTACACCAAATTTGGTGTAGTGTTTAGTGCATACGTTGGAGATGCCCTAAGGTCATCTCCAATTTATATGAGTTTGCACCAAATTTGGTGTTTTGGTGTAAAAAAACATCTCCAACCAAGTCATCAAATTTGGTGCAAAATTTAGTGTACACCAAATTTTGGAAGATTTTGCATCAAATTTGATGCAACACTTAACTTTGCACTAAATTTACAATGTTTCGTTTTAAACCCTATGTTTGAATTATTGTTACTACGTATTATATAAGTACAAAACTTGAAAAAACTTATTTATTTGCATGATTTTTTAAGTACTTTAAGCTTAAGATTATATGATATGATTATTAAAACAATAAAATATAATTTTCAAATAAATTATGTTAATTTAAACATTGATTCGTGCAAAGAACTTGTATAATTTAAGCTTCATGAAAGTAAATAAATAAACTTAACATTTAAGTTAATAGTTTGGAAGGTTAATTGATCATAATAAATTCAAGTAAAATATAATGTAAAAGTAGTTTAAGGGGCAATGTGTAAATGATGAAAGTAGTTTTAGTGCAGAAATTTAGTACATACGTTGAAGATGAAACGCATTTGGTGCAAATATATTTCTGAAAGATTCCTTTGTTACACCAAATTTGATGCAGTATTTAGTGCATATGTTAGAGATGCTCTAAGTACACTTTTAAGTCCATCTAAGTAGATTCAATATCATTACTCATCGGATATATCCGCAGGTGAAAGGTAATACCCATCATCTACCCATAACCCATAACCCGTCAATGGGTAAGTTCATATCCATATCTTACCTGCGGGTATATATTTTGTGAGTTTACCCACTCACAGTAGGCGAGTACTCACGAATTATTAGTTTTTTTCGTCTATTGTCATCCCTTATACAATTACACTGAATCGTAGATGATATTTACTGATATGTTAGTAAATGTGAATTTGACTTTCCAAAATAACTACACGTAGAGTAATGTGTAGACATTTCATGCACAATTCTTGACACGGAATATATTAAGTTGTTTTTCTTTTTTCTCTTTATTTTTTTAACACCAATCTTAAGTTGTTAACGTGTAAACAACCTTGATATAGAAGAATCTAGAAAGCATATAGGGTTAGATCGGTAATTTAACTTATATACTACTAATAAGATGTATTCCCTTTTCCCCATACACATTTCTATTTCTAATTTCATTATTTGCTTAGGAAAAAAAAAAAATTCTTCTTTCATCATTGATTTATTTCCCCCCGAAACCAAAAAAAGCTCTCATTCACAGGTTCGATCTTCATGGAGATTACTCTCGTGAGCTTCAACTTTCCATTACCTTCAAGATCCACGATCCGTACTCCGATCTGTCTTCCGGCGGGATCAACGACTCGCCGGAGAAACTCAGTCATCGTGAACGGAATCGGAGGAGGATCGGCGAAATACAAAGGAACGCAGATGAGAGAGAAGAAACTTACGGAACTGATAGAATCGAAAGTGGCTGAAGCGACGGAGATATGTAACGGCAATCGTGATTCCGACGAGTGTAAGGTGGCGTGGGATGAAGTTGAAGAAGTTAGTCAGGCGAAAGCTGATCTCCGGCGAAAATTAGAAGGAAATAAGGATCCGTTGGAGTCGTTTTGTGTGGAGAATCCTGAGACTGATGAGTGTCGGATCTATGAAGATTGATTGTAATCGCCGGTTAATCGGAAGTTTATTCCGGCAATGTATGTTAGGGTTTATGAACTTATTGAATCATGTAACTATTTGCTGCTAATTGTGTGATTATCGTATGTGTTTTCTAGTTTTAATTATGACGTATTTTCGGGCTATGGTTAGCATTTTCCTTTAAATTTCAACCGATTATAAGTTTATAATCTTTACACTTAAAAGTTAAAACCTAGGGTTTAATATTTTAGTACATTCATAAGTTTAAGTGGTAATGCTCTACACAGTCAAAATAATAAGTTTACCAACTTTTAAGAATTCTAATTGTACTAAATGCATTATAAAATGAGCTTTAACAAAACATTCGTTAAAAAAAACATAAACAACGCACAAACACAAAAAGAAAAAATAATATTTGGTGATGACCTCCATACACCAGTTTCTTTGTTATCATCATGTTAAATTGGTAATGAGATTCATTTTTTCGTAAAGCAATTAAATTGGAATTCGAATAAGGATTTGCGGATGTATGTAACTCACTTTTGTGAACAAGTGGTGGACCAAGACACCCTTTCTAGCAACTAGCAAGTATGAGCATCTGGGATTTTGGATACGGACAGTTTCAGAAGTTTATCTTACATTCTAAAGTTACATAAATGGTCCTTTTGATTCACTTGAAATTAGAACACTCAAGTGTTTAATCGCTTCTTTTGTCATTTGTGTCAGCTCAATGTAACATCAGCATACCCACAACAACGGTGTCAACAAGGTTCGTCACTTCAATTTTTGAACTTCACATTTACCAATATACCTATATTTACATACACTAAACAAAAAATATATATTAAATAAATATAAGGTACCCCACCCCTTCCTTCCTTTCGTTGCCAAACCGACATGACCCTATCGAAGAAATCCAATGACGAAAGGGTGCCCCCGGCATCGGTTTGCCTACGTTTTATCAGTGCCAAATTAACAAAATTGTTGGCCATGGTATTAAAACAATGGAATAACTACACAAATAGTCCTTTATTTTAGAATACAACAAGAATTCCCCTCGTATGTTTTGCCCTTGACCTAACTTAACGGATGATAGCTCTTGACCTAACTTAAAAGAAGATATTATTACCAGCCGTTAGAGTCAAAGAATTTGAGAGTAGGAAGTTTCAATAAGGGGATATCAATATAATTAAAAATGTAAAAGGACTGTAAGTAAAATTTCGATCAAACCAAAAGAATCATTTATATAATTTACTCTACATATAATAATAATTTGAAAAGAAATTATACGTAGTACTTATTATAATTATCATTAACATTAATTATTGTTATTATTTGCGACGGTCTTAGAACATAAGGGAAGATATCGAGAGAGTGCAACCGAGGCTTATCATCTTGAGCAGCATGTGCGATGCGATTTCTAAAACGAAGCAAGCTCCCTTGTAAAGTTTAGCAATACTTTATTCGATGACAAACCTAAGTTTTCATATTTCTGCTCGTCAGGGAGACACTATAAAAGTCTATATAAGTAATAATGTAGTCTATAACGTTGGTTTAAAATATGATCTAGCTTCCCATTTCAATGATGTTCTAAAATGGTCCATTTTTGAACAATGTATATCTTAGATAAATGACATACTCTTGGATCAATTTTTATATCAACTTTTTACGGATAACTATCATTTCCTGATTATTTTCATCAATGTTGAAATATCGGCAACCGAGTAGTGCGTCTGCCCGTCATGTTAGTCGCAAGGGGTAAATCAAGACCACCCGGTGGACATGATGATAAGTTGCTAACCCACAAGGCTACAACTAAGCCAGCCAGACCAAGAAAAATCTTCAATTATATAAATTTTTCTCTTAGTTGTAGATAAAAAATTGAGCATAACATACTTTTTCAAATACTCCATCATCTAAACAAATAGACTCTACACTCGAGGCCATTTCCTTGATCGTAAATGGCTATGTTTACCATCAAATATGCATTGATAATGTGATATTATATTTCATTTAGCTAGGTTGTCTCTTTTGTACAACATTTTAATAACTTTACATCGAAAACTATGTTAGCACTGGATACTTTTAGATGTTGTGAGCTTTTTTTTATTAAATCAAAGTTAAACAATTAAGACGATAAGGTTATTGGTTTAGCCTACTCAAAACATGATATTGTGAGCCTATAATAAGTTTATTTAGAAAAGCACATCCACAATAGCTTCTAAAAAACAATAATAGATATTAAGCACAGATTAGCGTCTAAATAGCACATTTATATATGATCATCCTTTGGTAGTTGCATTCATTGGATGTGTCATGTGTTAACACATTGCCATTTTAATACCGGCGACAGTTGTTTTTTTTTGCCAATAAATTGAAATTAAGATGACATAAAAGTCATCACATAATGAGATTAATATGGCCCGTTTTTAAAGATGATATTTATTGATCATTTGATCAAGAAGATTTATACCTTAAATAAAAATTGAGTGAAGTATAGTAACTTTTTCTGCATTTTTTCTATAGGTTATTTTATTTTTATTTATTTATTGTTTATCATTATATAGATCCTCGGTCCTCTATCTAGTTAAAATGTTCACTTTAATTATGCATAATAATTACATTTTTACCAATCAAATAACCTTCCATACCCACTAAAATTTATTTTAATTGGTGTGTAACACAAAAAAAATAGTTACCTTTTAGACAATAAGAATTAGCAATCTGGATAATTGTAGTGGGATGAAGATTCTATCAAACATGAGCATAAAGGCTGATTTGGTTCGCTTATTTTTCTTTCATTGAACCAAAAAACAGTATTGACAAATACTGTTCAGTTTTCATAATATTTGCCTAGTCATGTCCTTATCCATGTATTGCTTCTGTGTATGCAATAAAGAATTTTAATGTCAACTTGGTTGAGACTTGAGTTTGACTCGTACGATATGAAATTTATATACTACCACGTATGTTTTTTAATTGTAAATCATTTTCAGTTATTATTAATTTAATAATGTTTAAACTCTAGTTAGTCAATGAACGTATTATTTTATTGGTAAGTAATAATGTAATTGCAATTTAGTTATCAGGCATGTGTATTGGGTGGTGATTTGTACACCACCAACTTTTAGCCATACTCCACTAGTTATGTTTTAAACTGTTGTACTGTACAACAGATTGATGCACAATAATAGCGTATAACTAAAAGTTGGTGATGTACAAATCACTACCCATGTATATTGCACTAATCTATTGTTGACCATAGATCACAATAATTGCTAAACATTATTCAAACAATTATTATGTAAATCGAAAAATATGCAAGAACAAATCATGAGTAGTTGTCATGTACATATCTGTATACTTTCGTTAAAATAAAATATTAAAAGCCTAACATTACACGCTATTTATATTAGTATTTACTTTTCTCCGTGATATAATCTAGTGGTGGGAAATATGCAGCATAAGACACATGTCACAAATTTAATCTTTGTTTCCATGTTCCTTTACAACGAGTTACACGATATACATCCATTGCGTTGGGCGTGGAACTTGTCGGTGGGGGACCGTCAGATGGTTGGTTTTACCCTTATTATTATTTATTTTTGTTTATTAAATGAAAAAAATATCTTTTATATACAAATATGTTATTTTATTTTATTTGTGAAATGGAAATACTAAGTAATGTGAAATCAATACACTTCCAACAATGATAACGTCACTTCAATTCCGAGTTCACATTCGTCGATATTAATATACATTTATTATTATACACTAATAAAAACCAAAAACAAAGAAAAATAATTTTAATGCTCCCCACCACATCCTCGCTTCCCTCGTCGAACATCCAACCCTGCAAACCGGCGGAGCCAAACTAAACGCCCCGTACCAATGGTCACTTGCAAATTGACGGAGCAAGAGACGAACAGTTGAAACAAGTCCAAGTGAAATAATTTGATGAATCTGAATTCAGATAAACTTTTGAACCAATCTAACTATATGAAATAATTATAATTTCGTCAAATTTAATAAAATTTTACGAATTACATATAACCTAAACGTTTCAATATTGGTGATTTCGTAAGAGAAATCGTGAAACTACCATTGTTATAGGTTTGTGGCTCATACTAATTGGAAGCTGCCATATTTAATAATGTTTGTTTAATAAATAACTTGTAATTATTCCTTTATAACATGAGTTTTGCTAACGCATGCTCTCGTGACACATATTAAGTCTCATTTAATGAAGTCTAAATTTCCTTAAATATCACAATTTGTAGTAATTAATATGTGTATAAAAAGGTAAATATTAAATTGAATTAATGAGTATTAAATACAAATGATAATATTTAAGGAAAATTAAACTTAATTAAATGTGATTTAACATGTGCCCTTACGTAAAAAAACCCTTCTAACATTTTACATTTTAACCTAATTCACCAGTACCATATTTTATTATATTTTCACCAAATGATTTTTACTAAACTAATTTCTTTTCACTTGCCCCAATTTCTTTCTACTATTATCTTCTGTTCTTCTGCTGGTTCACTCTTTTCAGTTTTCAGCTCTGTTTCCATATAAAAAACCTCACTTCCTTACTTTATCCCAGATATTATTTACACCCAACAATAAAGTTACCATCTTTCTTTCTACTCATCATCTAGGGTTCTTATATCCTGTATCTACAGTTATTATTTATGCTGCTTAATTCTCTTAACTTATTATGATCCAGCCCCAAAATTATTGTATGATGATCAAGGTTTAATACCCAGTTGACCCTCTTCAGTAAGTTCAAACAGCACTCAAGAAGTCAAATCAAAGTCCAGTAAGTTCCCAAATTTGGTTATTTCTGCTGGGTTAAATTTGTTTGCAATACTAGTTTGTTTAGCTGTAATAAAGTTACAATCTTTGGGTGAAAACCCAATTGGGATTTATGAATCTTGAATTAGGTAGATTTTGGAATTTTGCTGCAAGCTGTAATTAGGGTTTTATGTTGGGTGCTGGCGTGTTATTTTATTTTATTTTTTTATTTACAATTTTGTAATGTATGAAGTGTATCTAGTGGATTGTTATTGTGTCTGGATGTTCAATGTTGGAATTTGATTTCATTTTCACATAATAATATTTAGGAAATAAGAAAAGTGGGGGTCAATATAATATATAATTTTATGACATTAGATATTGAGAAATGATTTTTTTTCTCTCGTTATATTTGTGATTTTGAGTTTATTTGTAGTTTTGTTATATGAGAAATTAAGATACAGTTTAGCCAGTTAATGTACAATTAGAGGATGTGGCTTGGTTTATATTGCAGCTTTGTGCACTATAAGTGAATGCAGCTATTTTGTTTTTACTAGTGTTTGTTTCGAATTGAGACACATGTCTAGAGACCTTCGATAACTGAATGTAGCTTGAGCTCGATTTGTCTTATTCTTCGTGTCAAGGTTTTCTGCAGGGTGTTTGGATGTGCATTTTGAGAGGGATTATCTGTTCTTGTATACTCAACATCAGATAATTTGAATGATATGTGCTATAGGAAAAAGTGTTTAGATGTACATTTTAGTTTCAAGTTGTAATAGTCACTTCTGATGGTGTTATCGTTTCTGATTGTATAAGTAAGTATAGATTTGGATATATGCGGCAATCATCTAGGAGTTTTTATGCTTTAGAAGTACGCTTTATGCTACTTTTGACCCGTTTATTTAAGCTAACTGTATTGACAAATTCCCTGTAATTAAGTCGAAATTGTCATTTCTATTTTTAGCTAAAAAAATTGAGCCTTTGCACTTATGCAGGGAAAAAGAGCCGAGTGTGGACTACACTTGTGATGCTGAATGTTGCTTCCAGTTGTAGGGTTAGGGATGAATTCTGCAATGGATGACATAAGCTTGATTCAACAAAGACATCACCTCGTGGTTAGCGAGATCGATTTGGAAATTGGGCCTGGGGACGAAGATCCATCATTTGCTCACACCCCTTTAATTAACGTTGCACCACAAGAATCTTCAGCTGATGATCATGACGAAAACAAGAATATGCCAATCGTGTCACAACTTCCAAGTGACGATCAAGAACTATTGAAGTCACTTCCAGCTAAACGAAAGAAAAAAGTGGTGAAAAGGTGGCGAGAAGAATGGGCAGATACATACAAATGGGCGTATGTAGACGTGAAGGAAGGGACAACGAGAATATTTTGTTCCATATGCCGGGAATACGGAAGGAAGCATAGAAGAAATCCTTACGGAAATGAAGGTAGTAGAAATATGCAAATGAGTGCCTTAGAAGAACATAACAACAGTTTGCTTCATAAAGAAGCTCTTCGCCTCCAATTGGCGTCTAAAGATAAGAGCGTTGCTGATAAGCCCATCTATGTAAAAGGTGTGTTTTTATACTAATTTGATCAAAATTATGTTAACGTTCTCTTTGTTTTTTAAATAATTGTTGATCATAATAAATTCTTGTGACAGCTCTCATGTCAAAATCGGCTGGATCGATTGTTGAAGCTGCACTAAAAAGAGATCCAAATGAACTCGAGTTCATACAATCTGTGCAAGAAGTTATTCATGCTCTTGAAAGAGTTATTTCAAAAAACTCAGGGTGCGTTTAATATAATAGTAGATGCAACATTTTCGACTCATTAACTCATTTACCTGCTATATACTTCTATTACAAAGATAAGGTTTAATTCTAGTAACAATCATATTTGATACCTTAGTTTATAATAATACAAAAAAAAGTAACAAACTTTTACCTTTTATCCAACCCGAGTGACCCGTTTCAGTTAGTTCGGTTTCTTCATTGTAGTTACGTAAATACCATGGAGCGGTTGTTAGAGCCTGAGCGTACGGTCATCTTCCGGGTCCCGTGGGTTGATGATAGGGGTGAAATGCACGTGAATCGAGGATTTAGGGTCCAATTCAATCAAACTTTGGGTCCATGTAGGGGAGGTCTTCGTTTTCACCCATCCATGAACTTAAGTATAGCCAAGTTTCTTGGTTTTCAGCAGGTATGTTTCATAAAGGTCACATCTTTCTTCCGTCTACTAGTACCTCTCCCATCATGTATTTTCGTTCTTACGGCATTTTACCGCCATAAACGGTCTTCGATCATTTGACAAATTTGTTACTTTTCGTTTGACTCCACAGACATTAAGGACAGCATTATCTCCTTATCGACTTGGAGGAGCATCTGGTGGAAGCGATTTTGATCCGAAAGGAAAAAGTGACAACGAGGTATTGTCTTTAAACAATATGCATTTTTTCATATATTATGCCCTTAAGGCCTTAAAGGCTTAAACAGTGTTATTATCTCGTGTTTGTAGATTATGCACTTCTGCCAGAGCTATATGGATGAGCTGTATCGTTACATCAGTCCCGATAAGGTATTCAGAGTCAATTTCATTAATTCGTATTCATTAATACTATAAATATGTAATCTTTATAATAGTATATTTTTATGTTATTTTCTGATATTAGGATCTTCCTTCGGAGGAGATGGGTGTTGGAACTCGTGAAATGGGGTTTCTTTATGGTCAATATCGACGCCTGGCTGGGCATTCTCAGGTGAGGGTGCATTATTTGCTTCCAGAGGTTGCAAAATGGGTGGGTTGGGTAACAGATCAGGATGGGTCGGTTGGGTGGACCTACAAACAGTTTCCATCTTTTTTTCTTCTTCATGAACTTCACACATAATAGTTTCACATGTGATTAAGAAAGTCATATTGTTACAAAATTAAAATTTGAAATGTAACAATGTAGGGTTTAAAGCATGTTGAGAGACTTCTGAGTTTTGACTCATCTCACCTTTCCATGTTAAACAAACTTCTTAGAGGAAAAATGGTTATCGACCTGTTTATCATCAAATGGGTCAAAATGTCTACCTCTATATACTTCACCTCAAGGCTGTTAATATTATTTATGCAGGGAAGTTTTACGGGCCCGAGACTTAACTGGTCTGGTTCTAGCCTCCGTACTGAAGCTACTGGTTATGGATTGGTAATTTTTTCCTTCCTATTTTTTGCTTTTGCAATTTTGTGCATTCATGATTGAAAAAGTATAACATAATGGATTGGTTGTTACAGGTTTTCTTTGCGCAACTTATACTCGCAGACATGAACAAAGAACTCAAAGGACTAAGGTTTGAAAATGAACTATATAATATTTTCTAAAACGTAAGTCCAAACACTGAGTTAATAAAATTGTTGTTGTCTGTTTTATGTTTTCAGATGTGTGGTTAGTGGTTCTGGAAAGATAGCAATGCATGTCTTAGAGAAGCTTATTGCATATGGTGCTCTTCCCATTACAGTATCAGGTAACTTACATCTTCAGTATGTCATTTGAATTTTTTTTGTATTATAACAGTTGAAAACATAAATTAATAGCAAATTTGTGCAGATTCCAAAGGTTATTTGGTTGATGAGGATGGATTCGACTTTATGAAACTATCTTTCCTTAGAGACATCAAAGCGCAACACAGAACCTTAAGGTTTGTCTTCCTCTTCGAAAACACAAATTTTATCTCGCGATACTTTCTTTATTTAACAGATTTTATTCTAATTTTCAGAGATTATTCAAAGACTTACGCTCGTGCTAAGTACTATGATGAAGCAAAACCCTGGAATGAAAGATGTGATGTTGCTTTTCCTTGTGCTTCACAAAATGAAATCGACCATTCTGATGCCATTAGCTTGGTTAATTCAGGATGTCGCATACTTGTTGAAGGTACCGATTCTCATTTTATTTTGCTAGTTTATTGAACATTTTTATTTTAAATATTATTTTTAAACCGTGAAACTAAATTTCTATGCTTTCTTAGGTTCCAACATGCCATGTACCCCTGAAGCGATGGATGTTTTAAAGGGGGCCAATGTGTTGATTGCTCCTTCTATAGCTGCTGGTACTGGAGGGGTATGCAAACATAGACCTTATCCTGAAATGGCAAACTGGGCGGGTTGGGTAACAAGAGTAAACAGGTTCAGGTTAAACAATTGAGTTTTTGGTACAAGTCGAAAGAGGTTGGATCAGATTGACCCACAAACACTTCTTTGCCCACAAACACTTCTATATCCATGATTGAACAAATATACGTAAAAATATCGTATGCATTGTAAAAATAGACACTGGGCTACTTTTGATCCATTCCACTTTTAGCTGATTTTTCTGATATTACCCGTTAGTCATCAACATAGCCTCAGTCATTCATCGTGAATGATCTCATCTGATTTGGCCTTTACTGTTTACCAAAGGTCTCATTTTTTTTATATGATATTTGCTCAGGTCGTTGCTGGTGAGCTTGAACTAAAAGAGTACAATCTTAACTGGGCACCTGAAGATTTCGAGTCTAAATTACAGGTAAGGAACCAATTTTGCATTCTATACCAATAAAATACAACTGCTTCCATCTTATTAAAAATTGCAACAATTCCGGTCTTAAAAAGTAGAAGGAGCAATTCAAAACCATTCATGTGAAGTTGAATTGATCAATATATATTTGAGAAAGAATGAAATAGGCGCCTCAAACAATAATAAGACCGCCCAAATTATACTTAAATGTTTACAATCTTCTAAATTCTTATCTTAAAAAACATGGATCATTTTGTTAATACTCCCAGTAGTTTTTGTTATTATTTTTATCATATTCACTATTTCTGAGGCTAAAAAGATATTTGACCCGTTCTGAAACTGACCTGTTTTGGCATGTTACCCAGCCTGCCCGACTTGCTGATTTTTCCACGCATATTGGAACAAAATAATAAAAGCAATTGAAGGTTGTAATGTTTTTCTGTATCTCTTATTCACAATCAAAGACCCTATATATAGGGAAGAATACAACCGTGAAAGAAGGAAAAGATATACACATAATTATATAATGATTATCTCTAAATAACAAACACTATCTATTCCTAAAATAGATAAATATTAACGGCTGCTAAGACACCCCCTCAGTTTGAGCGGGCGGAGGACAGACGCTCAAGCTGGACCGAAATGACTGGAATAGTTCACGAGATAATCCTTTGGTGAAAATATCCGCATACTGCAAAGCGGAAGGGACATGAAGAACTCTAATATGTCCAAGTCGAACCTTCTCTCGAACGAAGTGTATATCTATTTCAATGTGTTTTGTTCGTTGATGTTGAACCGGATTATTGGACAAATAAACTGCTGAAACATTGTCACAAAACACTATAGATGCACGCTGCAATGGATTATGAAGTTCGAGGAGTAAATTTCGAATCCACGACGTTTCAGCAACTGCATTAGCGACACCTCGATACTCGGCCTCTGCACTGGATCGTGAGACTGTAGGTTGTCTTTTAGCAGACCATGAAATAACATTGTCACCAAGGAAGACACAATAACCCGATGTAGAACGTCTTGAATCCGGACATCCACCCCAATCAGCATCAGAATAAGCAACTAAATCATGTGAGCCTGACTTAACAATGCGTAAACCATAGTCGATGGTGCCTTGTAAATAACGGATTATGCGCTTCATAAACGCAAAGTGAGGCTCTCGAGGCTCATGCATAAAGAGGCAAACCTGTTGAACGGCATATGACAAATCTGGCCGAGTGAAAGTTAAGTACTGCAAAGCACCCGCGAGACTGCGATACAAGGTCGGGTCAGAGAACAAGGGACCATCAGTTGTACTAAGCTTAGAAGAGAGATCAACAGGTGTAGCACATGGTTTGCAAGAAGACATAGACGCGCGGGCAATTATGTCCTTAGCATACTGGGCCTGAGACAAGAATATACCGTGTTTTTGCTGAGTAACCTTGATCCCCAAAAAATGATGTAAACGGCCTAAATCCGTCATGGCGAACTCTCGTGAGAGTGTGCCAATAATGTCGTTCAAAAGACGATCATTAGATGCTGTAAGAACAATATCATCGACATATAACAATAAATAAGCAATATTCGAAGCATCCTGATGATAAACGAATAGAGACTGGTCGCATGTGCTACTACGAAAGCCTTTGGATGTGATAAAATTTGCAAAACGGGTGTACCAAGCCCGTGGAGCCTGTTTTAGACCATACAACGATTTCTTCAGGCGGCAAACATGATTAGGAAGCCGTTTATCATAGAAACCCGGTGGTTGATGCATAAAGACCGTCTCATTTAGTTCCCCGTGTAGAAAAGCATTCTTGACATCAAGTTGATGAATAAACCAAGCCCGTGACACAGCCAAGGACAAAACTGTACGAATTGTGGCAGGTTTGACCACCGGACTAAAAGTTTCATCACAATCCACACCGACCGTTTGAGAATTACCATTAACCACTAACCGTGCTTTATAACGTTCCAATGTCCCATCTGATTTAAATTTGTGCCTGAATAACCACATGCATCGGATAACAGGGTGATCGTGTGGTCGGGGAACGAGTTCCCATGTTTCATTATCCTGTAAAGCCGAATACTCGGTTTGCATAGCATGCAACCAATTTGGATCAGTTAGAGCTTTGGCATAAGAGGTGGGAACAGGGGAGAGAGAGGTGGTGTTGTGTATGGAGGACAGGTGGGCACGGGATTTGGATCTTGTGGTCATCGAGTGTTGGTTTAAAGTGGAAGTGGTAGGTTGGGTAGTGGAATGGGCCGGGGTAGGAACAGTGGGAGGTAATGGGCCAGGGGATGGAATGGGCTGTGGTATTGGTATCGGACGGGGTCTGCGGGAATAGGTGAACGTGTACGGGGCAGTAGCAGGGTGGGCCGGGTGTACTGGTAGGTTGGAGATGGGTGTTTGGACCGGTTGGTTAGGTTGTGCCTGTTGAGCTTGGGGGGACGGTCTATGGAAAGTGAATCCAGGTGGTGTAGGGTCATCTAAAAAGTTATAGGAAGAGGGTGAGTGAGGAATAGTGTAGGGAAACACATGCTCATCAAACGTCACGTGGCGTGAAATGTGGACCTTGCCTGTAGTAGGGTCAAAGCAACGATAGCCACGAAAGTCAGGTGGATACCCGAGAAAAATACAGCGCACGGACCGATGGTGTAGTTTATGAGGCTGTGTGGCTGAGGTGTTAGGGTAACAGGCACAGCCGAACACTCGTAAGTGTTCGTAATCCGGGTGACGAAGGTAAAGGGCAAAGGTAGGTGTATAAAAATTAAGTCTTTTAGTTGGTAGGATGTTGTGAAGGTAGGTGGCAGTGTGTAAAGCCTCAACCCAAAACGAAGGAGGGAGATTCGCATGAATTAAAAGGGCCCTAATAATATCATTAAGGCGTCGTATCATGCGTTCTGCCCTACCGTTTTGGGATGATGTTTGGGGGCAAGAGAAACGGAAAAGTAAACCGTTTTGATGAGCAAAAGTTTTAAATGCTAAATTGTCAAATTCACCCCCTAAGTCACACTGAAACGTTTTTATTTTACGGTTAAATTGGGTGAAAATTAATCGATGGAATTTGGCAAATGTGGGAAAGGTTTCGGACTTATATTTGAGGGGGTAAACCCACACGAAGTGTGAGAAGTTGTCAATTAGCACCATGTAATACTTATATCCTGTTTTGCTCGTGATTGGCGAAGTCCATAAATCACAATGAATAATGTCAAAAGGAGCAAAAGTAAATGTATTAGACACATGAAAAGGTAATCTTTTACTATTCGAAAGTTGACAAGAATTGCAAAGATGACTGTTGTCCTTTTTACATTGAAAATTAAAATTACGAATTAAAATGTCTAGAACTTGCGCCCCGGGATGTCCTAGACGATCATGCCATGGTAAGTGGTGGGAAGCAATGAAGGTGGCTTGAGGCAGTAGTTGAGGAGGCGTGAACGTATAGAGAGTTCCGGTGCTGTTATGGCGAGAAAGTGTCTTCTTAGTTTTGAGGTCCTTCAAAGAAAAACCAAATGGGTCAAATTCGACAGACACTAGATTATCACGAGTGAAACGTCTAACGGAAATAAGATTTTTAATTATTTGGGGGCTGTAAAGGATATGTGGGAGAATATAGGTGCGGTTTGGTAAGGGGTGAAAGCCCGTACCTGATCCTTTAATTGGTAAAGTCATGCCGTTACCTACCAAGATATTACGACAAACAGGAAAAGAATCAGGGATGTGTATTTTACCTTTTTCGTTGGTGACATGGGTTTCGGCGCCTGTGTCCATAACATCCGAAGTCCAGCCCGTGTTTGGAGAGTTAACCTGTAGATTGGCCATAGCAGCAGCTAAATCAGTTGGACACAAGGGGTTATAGTTGGGCTGCTGAAATCCAGATGGGTATGGGCTGAACTGGGCCGAATGAGAAGCTGAATAGTGGGCCTGTGCATCATGCTGTGGAGCTGCCTGCTTGTTTGTCCATTGTGGTTGCTGAGTAGGATAAGGGCATGGTGGGGTTGTCCACCAAGCCCAGTGTGGGAAAGACGGCGGTGTTCCCTGGTACGAGTTCCAAGCCGGAAGCTGTGAGCGGCCCCTGCCACGGCCCTTTCGATTATACGAGCCACCACGTCCCCGACTGCCTCTACGATTGGAAGATGAATACGAATAGTCCTGTTGCTGCTGATTGGGTGCTGCTGATGAACCAGTAGGAGGCGGCGGAGATGGTGCAGTTGCAGCCAAGACGGTGTTCTGGGTCCCTTTTTGGGCTTCAATCCTGATAACTTCATCGTTTAGCATTGCTATGGCCTGGTCCCAATCAACACCCTGCTGATTAATCAAGGAGGCAGTGGTGTTGTATTCGACCGGAAGACCACGAACAAGCTGAAGGACGAGTCTTGTTTCAGAGACGGGCTGATCCACGTCGGCCAATTGGTTAGCTAAATCGGACAGTTGTTGGCAATAATCATCAACCGAGGAACAAGCTGTCAATGTGAGGTTACAAAACCTTGTCTCGAGCGCCGCAGCGCGAGCCTGTTTATTACTCAAGAATTTCTTCTCGAGTTTTAACCAAGCCGCTCTGGCTACAGTTGTGTTCATGAGGCGTTTCAGAATATCGTCTGAAACGGTACTGTAGATCCATTGCAAGACCAAGGCGTCGAGTTCTTTCCATTGGTCGTAGGCTGGGGATTCAGCAGCTGGAGGGGCTGAATCGTCGATGTGGTTTTCGACCTTGTAGGCGACAGCATGAAGGCGAAAAAGCTTAACCCATTGCGAATACGTAACTTTAGTTCCGTCCAAAGTCCGGATTTTGGATTGAATATTCGTCACAGAGTAGGCAGGGTGAAGGGGGGTGGGTTTGTTTGACGATTCAGCAGCATCATCACCTTTTGGCATGATGACAGAAACCGAACGAATCCGGTGGGTATTGAAACGAAAAAAAAAGGAAAATTAATAATCGATTATGGCTCTGATACCATAAAAGCAATTGAAGGTTGTAATGTTTTTCTGTATCTCTTATTCACAATCAAAGACCCTATATATAGGGAAGAATACAACCGTGAAAGAAGGAAAAGATATACACATAATTATATAATGATTATCTCTAAATAACAAACACTATCTATTCCTAAAATAGATAAATATTAACGGCTGCTAAGAAATAATTCTTAAGTTAATGCCGGAGTATGTTTCATGCAACATACTAATACGAAATCTTATACGTTCTTAAAATATGCATGTAGTATATGAGTCTGTACTCTCTTGCTTAAATCATCCTTATTGTTTTTAAATGGCAGGAAGCAATGAAACAAACCTACCAACGAGCTCTCAAAGCAGCAGTTGAATTTGGTTATCAGAAAGAGAGTCCCGAGTAAGTCATTGTCAACCTGTTTGATCTATACAACTTGTTTGAGATAAAACACAACCCAAACCAACCCATTCTAAAGTGAATGGGCTAAAAAGTGTCGGTGCTAACTTTCGTCTTCTATTGCTCATCTCAGGGCTTTGATACATGGTGCAGTCATCTCTGCGTTTCTAACGATTGCTAGCAGTATGTCAGAACAAGGATGTGTGTAGTTCATCAAGTTGTTATACTTTAAGAGAGGAAATTATTCGCTTAATAATGTATATATAGTTGTAGGCGAGGATTGTTGTCTATAAGCAGACTGATCATTAAGATGAGACATTCTGTTGATAGAAAATCAATTTCTAGGCACATTGTGTGATGTAGGATTGTGTGAAATGGTTTACATAGTGAAAACTAATAAATTATATTTAAAAATGCGAGCAAGATTCATTTCGTATACGTCTCATTTTAAATTTTGCTAATCCTGCCTAATGTGTAGGGGTGTTCATTGGTTTTCGGTTTATTCGGTTCGGGTTGTTCGGTTTTGAATTTTTTTTGAGCAAAACCGAATTCACATTTGAAAACCGAAACCGAACCGAAAATTGAATTCGAATTCGGTTCGGGTTTAACCTAAAAACCGAATATTTTTTTTATTTTTTTAAATAGTGTCGGTTTCGACTCGTAATTTTTCGTATGTTAAAGTCAGTGAAAATGAAAGACGTGAAGTTAATTTAAGGTTTTTATGTAAAGGTTATTGATACTGACACAGGCATTATCACTTGGTACACAGGGAGCATAGTGTATATGATTTTGTCTTTTTTGTGATTTTACTTATGTACCCATCAAATTTGTCAGTGGCAAAATCAACCCCCTTATGTAATATACTTGTATAGTAATTATAAATATCACACATACACTACATATATTAATAATTTTATATATTATTAAATTGAATTCGGTTTTGAATTTGGTTTTCGGTTAAACCGAATTCAAAAATTCAAAACCGAAAACCGAATTCAAAAATCAAAACCGAACCGAAATCGAACCGAAAACCGAATTTGAATTCGGTTCGGTTTTTTTCCGTTTTAATTCGGTTCTGTTTTTGGATTAAACGATTTTAAACCAAATATTGAACACCCCTACTAATGTGTATAGGTTCTCATGAGTACGAACACAAATGTGTACATGAAGCTTCAAATAGTAACCAACCCGTAGTGCGGAATCATATCAAATGATACTCGATTAAACAACCAAAATTACATTTCACAATCTTCTGCCGAACCATATCAAATTATACAGGATTAAACAACCAAATTTACATTTCACAATCTTATGAAACTTATTGTACCTTGGTGCACTAAATTCAAGTCTGATGACTTTTCAGATAACATAGAATATCATCCCTACGAAAAAGGACACGACACTAATGTAGGGGAAAATGATGGTTCACTTTATTAAAGTAGGTAAAAATCTAAAAATCATTAAATTCACAAAGGGTAGAGGACTAGAGGTGCTTCTGAATCCCACATCGGCTGTGTGAAGAACACAAGGATGAGGAGACTGCCTATATAAACAGAGGCCCAAGGCTTGAATAAGCATACCTTTCTCGGCCTTTTGGCTAAGATCAAGTGTAGTATCTGTTCTTATCAGTTTAATATCTGATATGTGAGCCATCGGCTCACTCGATATTAATCTTATTTTTTATGGGGAAAGACCCACCACAGTAGCTTGCTATTGGGGTCTTTACGAGTCGCCTTGGTGTTGCACTACTGCTTTGGCCTGGCTCACCCCTCCAAAACTAAGTTTTAATTTTTGTAGTCATTTTCTCAAACGTCCTGTTAATAAGTTTCTGAAAACGTAACTTGGAAATACTTTACTGATGTATCTGAATGATCACAAAACCAAAACCACAATATCAAAAATTTAGCAATCTTAAGGTGTGATGTTACAATCTATTAAACAATATTGCATACGGAGTATATAATGTTTAGGTGATAGAATGAACAAGCACATACACCATCTCATAATGTGTGTAACCGGTAACTCGATAAGTGATCAAGCATGTTTGACACTGGAGCACCTTCCAGAACGTTGCTGGTGGTAGCAGTTTCCAACCGATAAATGGAAGTGTTCAAGTCTTCTTGTTAAGGAAAACTATCACCGCCATGTGTATTTTCTGTGATAGCGAATACTTGGTTACGATTCTTACATTGTTTCAGAAGGAAATATCAAAAAATCTCACTAGGTGCCATGAGAAGCAAAACTGTTTATTATTATCTTTGTAGTTTGACAGTCATGTTGTTGCTCTCACTTCAACAATGGTGTTTGTTATGTATCTCAATGGTGACATCTTAATTATTTGAACGGGAACAACTCACACACACCAATCACGAAGATTTACCTTTTTTGACATGTTAATGATGTTGGTCATCCACTTATTTGTACTACTGAGATCTAGCATATGGAAAGATTGTGTCAATATTTGCTTATAATAGTAATCGTAAATTTGCTGCAACTATTGATCACCGATATTAAGATTAATCTTGGATCACAACTTACGGGTTCAGTTTCGTTGTAACAATTTCTTATAAGCACTTCAAAATATAGTTATTTTGACTTTAAAGTATACATTTGTTTTCCATAGAAAACAAACTTTTGGATCCAAACTGCAAACAACCCGTTGTATTGTATATTTGTATATACCAGTAACGTAAACGGCCTGCAATGCACGACCCTCGTTAAAAGATGCTAATGTTAATGTTTTGACAATTTTATATGTAATCTTTAAAATCGGTGCTTAATCGAAATGAAAAGACGTTTATGTCTTCTTCCTTTATTGTTGCTTAACACATAATAACATCAACAATTTCAATAACTACAACATTTGATAGACGACCTTGAGTACTCTAAAATCAATAAAAATCTTAGAGCATATATAAATCAAATGATAACAATGAAGTTTCGTGTTATTCATACTTGATCATTTCGGATGACCAATTTTAGCTATTAGGTACGTTCTTATAATATATTTTTTGTTGTTTCTCTTCATCATTGTCAACGAAATTGCCATAATTATTTAATATTTGCAAAAAACTCTGTTCATCTATATGGCCAGACATATATGTAAAACATTTTATGCATCTAATAGCAGGAAATAAATTTTTGAAGAAAGAAACTCTACAATAACTAATAAGTACTATGAAAAAGAATTATACATAATATGTAACTTATTTTTCTTAAGGGCAAAGTTATGATTTATTTTTGAAGAATAAGTTTACATATTTATAACGAGTAGTTTGAATGTGCATACAATAACATCCCTTAGACAAAATTATTAATGTCTTATTAATCATCGTCTCATTTTTCACTACCTTTAAGATACTAATAGTTGTACACTTTTATAGTTTTTTCTTCAAAAAGATAAAGCACACATTACAATAGAAGTCTTTATACAAATACTTAATTTTCTCAAAGTTATCAAGAAATGTCATTATATCCCATGGAAAAAGTCTTTCAAATACTTGTTGTAACGAGAGCCTTCTATGTAAATCGTGTAATGCTTTAAGATATTGCAAAGATATGATGAAAAAGCAAAAATTTTGACAGATGAATTGCGAAGATGTAGATGTGTCAAATATGTGAATGTGATATCGATAACATTTTTAGTAGGTAAATTATTTATTTGTTTGTATAATATTATCATTATGATAACCATCTATCTATTTTATATATTAAAAGAAAAATCTTGAGAGAATAATAGCCATTAGATGGAGATCAACAAATAAGATTCAACCCTTAATTAATTTAATGATATCATTAATCTCATTTTATGTAACTTAAAGACTAATATACCATTGTATATTTACAATATACACCCTTCAATATTTACAATATAAATCCTCTATTTTTTATTTTTCTGTAAATAATCCTCAAGATATTTTATACAAATTTTTATTTAATAAATACTTTATTATTTATTCCATTAATCAAACTCTTTCTACAATCTTTTTTATTTTAAATTTTTTGAAAAAACCACTAATAAGTTATTTTCAATTATTAAAAATTCATGACATCATTTCATCGCCCAATGACTTAAATTCTTATACGATAGTGTTTTTTGAATTATTTTATCAATTACTAATTTACGATTCTTGGATTATGGATGACAACGGCTAAGGTTCCGGCGGAGTTTAGTATATTTGTACTCATACTATCGTCTTTTTAATTATTTTATCAATTCCTAATTTACAATGGTTGAATTATGGATGCTAAAGGGTTGGGTTCCAACGATTTTAGTGTATCTGTACTCATACCCGTTTACAATTCGTATACATACCTAGCGCAATATGTGACAACTCTCCAATTTAGGTAACAATTAACCTTAAGCATGTGCATTCTTACGCTAATTTCCTGACAAAAGTTTAAAGCAAAGGTTTCGATGTGAAATAAGTCTAGCAAGCCCAAAATAATAATACGAGAAATATTACAAAATTTGTAATTTACATAATTATTTGTAATTTACATGATTACATAGTAAATACTTAAATAATTAGTGAAACGCGAGTCTGAAAAATATCTACAAAATGTTTCCAAAACTATTTCGAAATATTATTTAACTAAAATAATAAGCGAGAAAAATTTCAACCTGAAATAATATTGTGTTTTAAACACATATTGAGCACGCAGAACATTTGAAATGTACAAATCATACAACAGTCAAAAATAGCGAAAATTTCATTATTCTAATTTTAAATAACGAACCAGGAGAACATCTACAAAATAAAAATATTAAATATTAAATTTTATATTGTACTAATTATACCCGTACCCGAAATTAACCGGCTAAAAATCATCAACAACCTCCAATAATGGAGAGACAGTATACTGGTTAAAACCATACTCGTTCCATATTATTAATATATACTGCCTCCATTCTCCAGATCACACACATACACGCTCCAATAATTCACCCACCTAAAAATTTCATTGTGATCATCTTCATCATCGACAACAGCAGCAGGAGCAAGAACACACTTCACAATCTTCTTCAACATCATCTTCAAGTCACTATCATCATCATAACTTCATTGTGAGGAGACTTCTTTCTCTTCGATTTCTATACTTAAATTTCGTTTTATATAGCTTTATAACATCATAATCTGTGTATATAACTCCATAAATTGATGTTTGATTACTTGTTCTTGAAATGGGTTTTAAGAAAATAAAACTTGAAATTACAAATTCATATATATAAACTTGTTATAAAGTGTTATAATGTTATATATTGTTGATATCAACCATATGTAAACGATTATAACTCGAAACCATAACAAAACATGTTACGATCTCGCATTAAAAACCAAACACAGAACAGAGCTGCGAATTGAACCCAGAACAAACGAACCCACCCGAATGGGTAAGCCCATATACCCGAACGGGTATGATCCTAGACCCGGACGGGTCACTCATCAAACCCGGACGGGTAACTTCTAAACCAAGCGGGCCTTGGGCCAAACTGTTACTACGTTATTGGGCAGGAGTTGGGCCGGACTACACGGATCGCACAAACAAACACAAACTACCCGGACGGGTAAGTCCATTCACCCGAACGGGTGAACTCCCCTTGGGCCGAAACCATATTGGGCTAGGTACCTGGGCTTGGCCCGTCCAATAAACGAAAACTGAACGAAGGAAACGAGACTCGATCGGGTCAGCTCCTATACCCGGACAGGTTGGAAGCCTAACCCGATCGGGTAACAGACACACTAAACATAATATACAACAAGTATATTTATATACATATATATGTAGAACAAATATATATATGTACGATGGGAAACAAAACAACATTTAAATATATACAACTACATACATGTATATACATATACGAAACAAAATATACGACATAAGAAATACTAACGATATTTCAACATAATGTCAACAACTATTCGTACAATTTAAGAAATCAACAATTTCTTTAAAACAAACAAACTATTAACATAAATTGATTTAACAAATCCAAGTACTTATGTTAATACAATTATTGCGTATAGGTTGACATACCTGGGGCGCGCCATCCATCTGCTAGCATTCACATCACTACCACTACTGTGAGTTTACAACCCCTATTTTTAAATGTTTTATTCTTTTAAACACATGGGTGTTAAACATAGAAATTGCATGCCAACACATGCAATCAACTTATAAATTGCTTTATTGCTTTTATACAACTGTTGATTGATGAAATTACATTTCCACAAACTGTTTTGGGAATTAGACAACGCATCCTAGTACGGACCCAAACTTGCAATGTATGCATAAAAAGACCTTATGACATACACACTGTAACCATTAGCTAGGTGACTCTAGCCACTGAGTATACAGATAGTATTATCGCCGTGACGACCCTCCTACGGATAGGAGCGTATACTTACATGTCCTTCAGGCAAACAACATAAGTGCTGGTCGTGGTTTGGTTATAGGGTTAGGTTGCGTTACTTTAACTTGTAAGGTTTATGTAATACCCCAGTTTTCAAGGTATTATTTTAGTATATAAAAATAAGTTGAAACACCCCAGTTTTTTTTAAAGTATTATTTTAGTGTACAATAATATATACATCTTTTTAATTATAGATCTTTTAAAAATAAGATATAGTAGAAAACGTAAACAGATGTTCAAACTGAGTAGTATAGAGAATTAAAAGAAATATAGACACTAATACGTGTCTCTTTCCTGTAGCATTCCCAAACAATTATAGAAACCCAAATAAGCATAACAAAAATCGCAGGAACCAAAAATCAAATCAAGAATTCATTGTTAATCTTTGATTCAAGCTACAAGTTATCAGAATCATCCTCTTCTATCATTCTTTAATCCTTGTAAGTTGTTTCTTCCATTCAAGAACCCTAAAAATTGGGTTTTTAGGGGTTTTAGTTTATTAGTACAAATTAATCCGAAATTAGGGCTTATAAATGCTTAATTAGTGTTAGTTTATGTTATAAATAATGATTAGAAGCTCAATTTCATGATAAGGGTGATTGATTATGATTAAGGTTTATGGGGTTTCTTATAAACTATATGAATTAATTTGAATTACAAGTGTAAAGTGTTAGTAGAAGTTAGTAATAACTTGGAACTAGCTTAATTGTATTAAAGTTATGAGTATGATCATGAGAATGAAGTTAGTTAGTTTAGTCAAAGTGAAATTAATAAATATCAAGTGGGGGAGAAGTAATTAGATGAGTTAGTAGTTAAAAAGATGATTAATTATTAAATATGTATTGTATGTATGTATGTTAGGTGTACAAGAAGAGTTGTCATCAATTGATCATCTTAATTCAAGTTGTGCTACAAGTCAAGGTGAGTATATGTAATGAAATTAGATTGTTAGTAAGTGAATTGAATTGTATTCACTCAAGTAAACATGAGCTTGTGAAATTTGATTAGTAAAGATTTGATATAATTAAAGTATTGATTAGCATGGTTAATGGTTATTAACCATGAATTGATTAGAATAGCCACCAAGGTTAGCTATGTTATTGAATAGTAGCTAACTATGTTAGCTAATGATGTGATTAGATTAGCTAATCGAGATTAGCTAAATGAAAGAATAGATATGCGCACATATGATTAGCATGATGATTAGAGATTTCAAGAAGGAGGGAAGTAAACTAATTTCTTTACTTATTATATGGAACACCCCATCTTTTACAACATTATTTAAATGTATTTTACCTCGGAAGCGTAAGTCCAAACAAAATTTTAACAATTAAGTTATAACACATTATGTAACTAAACCATAATATTTCAATACTATAGTATATCTAAAATGAGTGTTATTTAATTCCAAATACAACTTTAAGTTATCAAAGTAATATCAGAGTAAGCTTGGTCAAACATTCCGTCCCGAACAACTTCTTGACAATCCCGTTATATCAAAATCATAACCTGCAAGAAGTGGGGTGGTGGGGTTAGCATAATGCTAAGTGAGGGAATACATAACCAACAGCCTAACTTAGCATAACAACCTTGTTTACAACAAATCATCGTAAACAAATAACATCACAATAGATCGATGGTTCTTGGGGAAACCTTCAGCCAAGAATACCAACATTAAGCACATAGTATCAATGAGATAACATCTCAATACACAACATATCAATGAGGATCGGTGGCTCTGGAGATATCATAATACCCGAAAAAATTCTCCCAGAACACTTACCCAACAATCTGTATGGCCAATACAGAATAGACCGATAGCTTGGTACTAATCTCATACGACCTAATTTCCTCTTAACGATGTGTACAAGGAAATTCCTGTCGTCTTCAATAGTAACCAAGCCCAACCAACCAACACGTTGACCTCAATACACTGATGCCCGAAGGCCAAATATCAAGTGATCACATATTCACATATTCAATCAAGTCAACATATCAGACTAACCAGTCTATCAACAGTATTATTACAATCAAACCAAATTAGTCATGGCAAATCAAAAGCAGTAATAATACGATTACCCGTTGTAACCAAACCTGTTACAACTAAATTACACTGAGGATTAAGATCCACTCACCGACTACCTCAGTCATCCACTCAGTAGTCTAATGTCACTGAGTCTTTCTCCATATCTGAGAATACAACAGAATAACACAAGTTAGTCACTTGTCTCAAATTCTATATAACATCGTATCAATAGATTTATGCCAACAAATCTAAATTACTCAATTCCCATGAATTAGCACAATCACCACAATTATCAATATGTTAACACATTTAGTAACTAAAATCTTCATAGTTACTAATCACTATTATCTTTAGTATTTACAACATAATACTACAATGTAAACAACATGATATTTAACTCGATCAAGTGTTCTAATTAGTAACCAATACCAATTTCATTATATAACTCATCAAATCATCATAATCTCTATAACTTTCAAGAACACTTAATTACTTCATAACTTTTAACTTGAATTATGCTTATCATCACCATTAATCAACACTTATCAATCATACATCATTATTCTAAGCTTAGAAGCTTCAATTCTTGAACTATCAACTAAATCATACACTTATATCATGAACATACATTCAAATCTTCAATTCTAGGTTATGGCTTAACCTATAATTATGTATTAAGCAATATCTAGTAATTATATCACTAATACAAGCTTTAATTCCATGAAATTCGTCCTAATTCATAGAATTACCCAAAACCCATTTTCTAGGGTTTATAGAAATTAAGAAATTGAGACTTACAAGATATTAGGGATGATGTAGAGATGATCAATTCACGTTTTTTAAAGTTTGAATCGAAGTTCTATAACCTTAATTTAATTCCACAGCTTGTTTCAAGTTTTTTGAATTGTTCCTGGGTGATGTATGGTACGGTCAGGAGCAAGAAACAAGAAAGGAAGCTTCAATTTTGCAAGATATTTGATGATTGATGATGATTTTGATTAGTTTATAGGGTTTAGATCAATCTCTGGCTCTCAATCGATGTATCTGGAATTTTTGTGAAGTTTTATACATATTACACACATATAACAGATATATGTGTACTAGTTTTGTCCCCTTTAATATCTATTGTCTAGACTTAAAACTATTTGCGGGGAAACATTATTTTATTTTACCGTCAACTGAATTAAATTAAAACAGTTAATAATTTATTAACCACAATAAATTATTTGACTCTTTTACCCATTTATTTTCAAATAACAATTGAAACTATTTTCTGGCACATTAAATAATAATTTACAGTCAGAAAATATTAAAATACAACTAGACCCGAGGAGTGGGTGTTACATTATATGTTTTGATGCATATTTGATTAGTTATACTTATACTCACTAAGTGAAGTGCTTAATTAGTTTAGTTCATGTTGTAGGTACAAGCGGAAGTGGTAAAGGAAAGGAAGTGAATAAAGACTAGACGTGGGATTGCAAGCTTGTTGTAAGTTAAACAAGCATCTCTTACAAATTGTTGTTTGGTACTTTTGAAAGCCCAACTAAACAATGTTTGTCATATTGTGAATATGAAAGTAAAGATTAGTAATAATGTGTTGTAGTAGTATAACTTTTTTATGATTAGAAATCATATTTTGAAAGTTGCAAGTTGTAGAAACTTGCCATTTTGATTATATATGAAGTGTTGAATGCAGTCAAACATTTCAATGGTCAATTATGGATTATGATTGATTATTGAATGGGTCAAAGTAACCCTTTAAGATCAGCGGGTCATAAAGTGTCAAATTGGATCTTTAAAAACACCTATGGTCCAAAGTGAGTTAGAAAAAGGCTAAGGATGTGGTGAAGAGCTTCACAACTTTTTTTTAGTATATGTGTCATGTGGTCAAAAGCTCAATGTCTCAGAAATCATAGTTTAGGATTTCGTATATTCACTAAAATGGTAGTTTTTGTGTCAAATTGAGTCAAGTGTCCATATCCCGAGATATTGTGAAATTTGAAAAAGTGGAAAAAGGAAAGTCGTCATTTTGACCATAGAAATGTTCCTGCAAAATTTTATAGTCTAACTCTAAGTTGTTTGTGAGTTACGCTTGTTCAAAGTTCAGAAAATGGTAATTTGCAAAACTGTGTTGCAGGTTCTACTTAAGTCGTGGTACCCAGCTGATAACCAAAGTATCCGACGTGTAGAAGTGTGAGTTGGCGGCTTCTTTAGCCACCCGGCTGCTTGCAGAGTCTTTAAATCACGATTAGTTTCTGTTACAGCAAAACTTAATTCACCCGGCATGTCACATGGGGAACCCGGCAGGTGTACCTGGTTACCCGGCGGGTAAGGCATGTACCCGGCGGGTACTGGCCTTTTTCCTGTATAGTTTAATTTTGAATTTCAGAAATGTAGTAAATAATTTGTATAGTATATAAGGTCGATTAATATAGATAATGGACCATATCATAATGTGTTTTCAGATTATTTTTTTTTGTTAAATAAAAATAAAATTTTGGATTCAGATTTTCAGGGCGTTTCAGTTTAGCTTACCTTGCAGGGGATCATAGTCTAAGAAATTCCCACATGTTTTTAGGAAGAACGAATCCTACAACTGTTTCTTACCGGAAAACACACCGGTTACTTATTTATGCTGGCAGACAACCAGTAATATACTTGGGATAACATCCCACATAAAGCTTGATAATTAAGGGTAACAACCCTACAAAACTTATATTTTGTAAATGAATAACATTTCATTAATACAAACAAACTTAGTTAAACAAACCACATACTCATATAAACCTGTAAATTCACTCAACAATTTTGTGGACGATTTCTCTATGTTTTTCAGGAAATTAGTTATGTAAGTAAGAATCGCATGCATTCAGGATGGACAACCCTGGACTAATAGGATGCCACATATTTTGGGACGCTTTTGGAGATTTCCTCTGTATGACTGCAGACATTGCAGTCATACCCATGAAATCTTACTTTATCAATATGTATTGTGAAACTTAATGTTTTAAACACTACTACTACTATTACGACTTACCTGGTCGTAATCTTTTGTAATAACCGTTAAACTTGGCATCCTAACTTATTATGTTGTGCAATAACCATATGCTCTGAGTATGAATGTACTATTTAGTTGATTTACTGATCGCAACCCCGCCACGTCACCAAAGCTTTCGCATATTTAATTAGTATTGATTGTAATCACCGTTTGGTGGGGTGTGACACAATACCCGTTGGATACCTAATTAGTATCACACATCAGTTTTTCATATTTTATTCGCGGGTTTCAGTTGTCCCCATGTATGTAAAATTGGCAAAAAATTATAATTATTAATAATACGACGCAAATTTGAAACACGGCAAAAAAACGAAACCAAAATACTATAAACTATAATATATTCAAGATTTAAAATCTTAAAGGTAACAGTTGTTTTTGTACGTTCAAGATAATGAACAATTTCATTATCATACAAAATTAAAATGTAATAATCATGAAAATTCAAATATAATAGCGTATGATATAAGGCTGGTTAATATGTATATTATCTTAATATATATAAAAATGACCCAAAAATGTATTCTATATATAGTATGTGAAACTTAAAATAACAATAACAATTATAAGGTTATGGATACGGATACTTAAGTATTTTTCATGGACGATTCCGCAAATTTCGCGGGTCCTAAACAAGTTATTATTATTATAATAATTTTATTACATACTAAAATATGTATGATAAAAAAAAAGTAAAGTGAAAAATAGGTGATAGTGTGTCACATGGAGGATGAACATAGTTTTCCTTGTATATAACTTAAGATTAAGATAAGATAGGACATGTATATAACTATATATACAACATATAACTTGTTGTATTGTATTTACATGTATAACACCAATTAAAACGAACTACTCATATAACGGGTTTTTGCACTTTATAACCAAAATATATAATGGTTGCAAGTTCAACTCCCTACAACATACAGTTTCGAGTCGTTGTCAAAAAGTTTTTGGCCGAAAACACTCTAACACAGTGTTAACCCACACCACCACAATGTTCTCAACAAAGTGAAGGACAGTGTTGTCGGATGCCCGTTTTGTACAAAACATTGCTTTTCAAGGGTTTTTTTCACACATTTATTTATAAAACAATTTTTTTTAAGAACAATGTCACCCACACTACACTTTCAACAAAGTAAAACTCTACATTGTTAAAAACAATATTACAACACACCGAGCTCTAATTACACCAAACTAATTTAGAAAATGGTAACACATATATTGGTTTGTTGCTAGCAACCATATATAAAAGCCTAAGGTATCACTAACATATTGCAATACTATATTAGTACAATGCAATTCATCAAGGTTTAGAGGAAACGAACTACGCTTTTATATGAACTTCCAATAGATAAACCTCTTGTCGTTACCTCGAAAGTTATGTTTCTAATGGCAAGCGGACATCAAAACATGAAAATGCTACATAGTTAACTCTCTTGGTTTTAATAGGATGGAAGATGATAACACTAGATTTAAGAATCTTCGTCATCAAAACAAGTTGAAACGGATCTTAGACAAAGGATATGTAAACAAATTTTATTGTACCTCAATTAGGTGTGTTTAGTACCTTAATTATGTTTTGAATTAATTATTTGTAAGTGTTTTTCTACTTATAAGATAAACATGCGTTAATATGAACATTAATTAAGTAAACACATAAAGCACTTAATAAACAGTCCAAACACCCCCTTATGTGTATGTTTTTCAAGCCCAAATGTTAGTGGAGTTTTAAATAGGTGTTCAAATTCGGCTATCCGAAAATTCAGATATTTGAAATTTCGGATAGTCGAATTCACTATCCGAATTCGAATATGAAATTTCGGATATCCGAAATTTGAATATCTGAAAATTTTGAATATCCGAATATTCGAAATATTAAAAATTGACAAATTATATAACCAAAATTTACATTATTGAGTTCATGTATCATATATATAAAACAAAAGACCACAAAATATCATTATAAATCAATATGCAATAAGAATAATCCATTAATCTTTTGTATAATTGATAAAATTTGAAAAAAAAATTAAAAAAAATCAGAGTTTTCGGATATCGGATATCCGAACTATCCGAATTATCTGAAAATCGCTATCCGAATCCGAAAAATTGGATATCTGAAATTCGGATATCCGAATTTTCAGACAGAGTAAGGTTCAAATGAGTACATCAAATTTGAGTAAGAATGAGGGAACACACATATTTCTGACATGTGTCACTTTATTCTCTCTCCCCCACATTTTTAAAAATTAAATATCTCACAAACGGTAAGTCGAAAAATCATGAAAATTGCACCATAAAATTCAGCGTTTTCTACTCTTCGATTTGGCGTCTCTCAAGGCATATTTTCGAAAACTTTTTTTTTTCTTCCATTTTTTGGTGGGTCTTACAAATTAGTAACACATGTGTTAGTGATTGGTTATATATCTAATTTAGGGTTAAAGTTAGGGTTTAGGGTTAAGGTTAGGGTTTAGGGTTAAGGTTAGGATTTAGCAGGGTTTAGAGTTTAGTAGGGTTTAAGGTTTAGTATGATTTAGGGTTTAGCGTTTTATAAAGCGTTTAGGGTTTAGGGTTTGGGGTTTAGGGGTTAGGGTTTGAGGTTTAGGGTGGGGCCCCAAAACTCAAACCCTAAACCGTAGACCCTAACCCCTAAACCCCAAACCCTAAACACAACACTTTAACACACGTGTTAGTAAATGTGAAACCCACCAAAAAAATGGAATAAAAACTCGTCGAAAGTATGCCTTGAACGACGGAAAATCGAAGAGGATAAAACGCTGAATTTAATGGTACAATTTTCATAATTTTTCGATTTGTCGTTTGTGAGATAATTGATGTTGGGGGTAAATGAGTTTTGTACATGTGGATCATTCTCTTTCTACACATGGCATGATATCATTGGTTCCCTCATTTTCACACAAATTCCTATTCTCATTTGAACCCCACCCTTTTCAGATAATTTCAGATTGGATTTTGTTATAACAGATTCGGATACGGATATTTTTGAACACCTATGGCTATGTGTAAAATGAAGAGCAAGCCCAATTTCAACTGGACTATTTCTTCATAGGGTCTATAAGTAAATATCTTAAAAGTACAAGGGTAATAATGAAATATCGACTAGGGTTTCGATAGCAGCACACATATATAAACATAGTACTTCTTCTTTGGTTCGTCTTCAACAACTCGCCCAGTGAAATTAGCCGCCGGAGCAAAATCCTAACGGTAATTCATCAAACCTTTGAACTCCGATATATCGTAGTGCTCCATTTTGATGTATGTATATACATTGAATATTGAATTATTATGTATCGCAGTGAATTAGGTTGATTGTAATGGCGACAGTACCAGGGCAATTGATTTGGGAGATCGTAAAGAGGAACAACTCTTTTCTCGTTAAAGAGTTCGGTAACAACACTCAAAGTGTTCAATTCAGCAAAGAGCCTAATAATCTCTACAATCTCAACTCATACAAACACTCTGGTATATACACACTTTATACCTATATATATGTTACTATATTCAATATAATGTTTCATTATGTTAAGTTAGGGTTTATGATTTATCAGACTCTTATTTGTTAATTGTTATACTACTATCATTTTTTTTGTTTATGTTATTGCTTTTGTTAGTGTTATTGCTTCTGTATTTAGTTATATATACATTTGATTTCAATAAGTTATTATTTGTATCTCCTTTTGTGTGTATGTTTGATTGAGATGTTATGAGTAATGTAAAATGTTAATGATATAGCTCTGTTTGTAATTATTAATTTTAGGACTAGCGAACAAGAAGACTGTGACTATTCAGCCAGCTGGTAATGAAGGTGTGTTGCTTGCAACCACCAAGACTAAGAAACAAGGGAAGCCTGCCAGTTTGCTTCACAAATCTGTTATGAAAAAGGAGTTCTACCGTATGGCAAAGGCCGTTACAAACCAGGTACTTATTTGAGGAATGCATTTTTTATAAAAGTGCATACTTTGTATAATGAATTGTTGTTAAGTAATTGATACAGGGTTGATTTGTGCCTAACATTCATTATGTCATCATAGTAATAGATCTGGCTGACTTATGCGTAAAACATCCGTCTTTTTAGTTGGGCAGTGTTTGTTTTTTGTTGAAACTGGTTTGTTATAAGTTGCCTTTTATCTAGAAATTTAGAGTGGAGTTTGGACGAAGAATGAGAAGGCATCAAAGAGGGTAGTGGAAATATTGTATATCCAGTGTTCTAGTATGCTTTTTTAGTTTTCAGAAAGTATATTTAGATGTTGCTTATATGTAGGAATGAGCTTGCAGTTTATATTAAGAGTTTGAGTTGAAAAGTTGAAAACTGCATGACATGTATAAACTATTGCAAATGAATCGTAATTAATTAACCGACACAGAATACAATGTATTCTGCTAACTTGTTTTTGACATGCTGAATGTGATTTGCAACTTTGTCTGTTTTAAATCTTTGACATTCAATACATCCTTTGTTTTGTACAATTTCTTTGGCTTTTGTGTGTTTTGCAACTGTCTGCTATAAATATTTGACATGCTTTTTGGCTAGCAACTCATTTCCTGTACTTGCTATTCAATATAAATTCATTTCGCCTTTACTTGTAAATTTAATTTTCCATTGCTTTCATAGCTTCTTAACGTTGATTCTATATACCACTTTCTGCCTTTTCGTTGCCTTTTACATCAACACTTGTAGTTGTATTACTAGGATTAGAGGTTTTGATGGTTGCGTTGTTTCTGTCAGGTGGTTGATAACTACTACAGGCCAGATTTGAAGAAGGCTGCTCTTGCTAGGTTGAGTGTGGTAAACAGGAGCCTTAAGGTTTCAAAGTCAGGTGTGAAGAAGAAGAACAGACAGGCATTCAAGATCCGTGGTAGGAAATGAAGCTCCTATCAGCTTACTCTATAAGCAGATATGATATTATTATCGTACCTATCTTTTTGTTTGTCACTATTTGGCTATGCATGGATGCTCAGCTCTGTTTGGCTAGAATATTTTTATGAATACAATTTTGATCGTCTTTGCGTAGAATGATACATGAACACATGTTTCCATATTTTGGTACCTACATGCAATCTATGGGTCTTCAGTTCTAGTCTTTGTATGAAAGTTTCAGATCATTGTGATTTTTGTTGGCTCTGTACGTCCAAGTTATGTTCGATGCCGTTGGTTTAAGAATCTGTTTGGCTAGTGCTGTAACCAAATGGATGACAATGAACTTGTAGCTAATTAAAGTTGGTTGTGTTCTAGCCAAGGTTGTTGTAACCTCAAAAGAACAACGTGCATAAAGCTTTTTTAGAGCTATTTATTCGACTTTTTTGCTTTGTGGATTAGCTAAAGATTATCTTTGACTTTATAAAGAAATTTCAAAACCAATGGGCTTTTGACCATTAATATCTTCTCTCGTTTTTACTAGATTCGGTTAACCGTGTTTAAAGTTAGCTACTATTTCTAAACATTTAGCCACTTATTTAAGAAAGAGTCTATGTACATATGAATTAGTTTATTTAAAAATCTCGAATCGAAATTAACAGCTTTATTATCATCAACAAGCCAACTATTCTAAATATCTTTCAAATATACACTATAGTTTTAACTAATTTTCTTCAATCAATAACAAGTCGTAATCTCGTAAGTCTTGTAACAAATATTAATGATATCTGTTAAGGGTTGTTACCGGTCGTTAATCACAAAACTTTGAACTGTTGAGTCATCACAACGAATGTCGATGTCATCCCCCTTTCGTCCATTAATTAAACGTTTATGCCACAAGATGTTCCATCCACGTCCATAAAACTTTAAAAATGCTTTGATATGCATATAGCCATATATACTACTTAATTTAATTAGTATCCCCATCCCAAACTAAATGTCCATAATACTATTTATATCTCTATCAAAATAAATGTTTAATTATTGATAATCTTTAATCTTCCGATATTATTACTCCCAAAATACATATTTTTTATTTAAATCAATTAAGCTTGGGTTGAATATAAAGACAAAATTAACATCTACTCAACAAGTCAACATATCTTAATTTCAACAAAAATCGTTGAAGGACAATTTTGTGAGACGGAATGAGTAATTAATTAACATTAGTTGATAAAAAATAAATATTTACCTGCGGCTGGAAGCAGTTATACAAGAATGTGTTTACGTGTTGGTGGACAACGACTTGTTCCAAAATTATAATTACTTACATTACAAGCTTTCTTATACCCAAATCAAAATTTGTTTGTAGATACCGTACACGATGAATTTTTTTTCCCAATTTTATGTCTATAGAAATCATTTTTATCATCCTCAACTTTTATTTTGGTAATTATATTACTCTATGAAAAATCATTATAAAATGAAAATTATTAACCTTCTTTCTTGACAATTCCAAAATTTACCTCGAGTCACCCATTTTGACACATAATAGTAGTCATAATACTAATCCTATTCCTAATCCACAATTAACTCACATGGAATACCTAATCTCCTAGTAATTTAGGCAGGGATTACATATGCTAATGGAATATTAGAAAAGTCAATGGTCAATGAGGTACTAACCTACACGTTTCAACTTTCAAGAGCTTCATCGTGCCTACATATATAACGAGTATTCTCCAAGTAAAATTCAACCATTTATAAGCCATTAGTAGGTTGTAGGTACTTCGTTTTTTTATTCAATATACAAGCAACCCCAAATGGAAGTAAGCACCACCACGAAACCGACTGAAATCCAGGCAGTTCCTCCTCCTTCGTTAAACCGCAGCGTGACCGCCAACCCGCAGAATGCTAAGAAACAACGCTACGATAGATGTATCTCCTTCATGGAGATATCGATTGACCCAAGCATCAAATCGCTAAAAAGACTCGATTCAAGGAAGTTCAAGTTAGAAATACAAAGATGGGCCAAGGCAGTTGTTCGATATGCCCGCCAAGTCAGCGATCGTTTCGGTGGTCGCCAAGTCAACGAAGGGAGCGTCCATGGCTAGCTGATCACCCATAAGATGAATAATTGATGCTCTTTTTTCTGTCCGCCAAGTCAGCGAAGGGAACGCCCATGGCTAGCTGCAAATCTATAAGATGAACAATCTGTCAGCCTGAACGGTTGTCTGTTTGCTGACTGCCAAGTCAGCACAACAGCAGATTGATTATCGAATGCAACTGCAGACGCACCACGATACTGGATGTGAAACACGCAAGGCTCCAACAAAGAGTGTATGTGTGTTTGTGTTCTACATGACTGTAATTACTCCAATCACTTCAATTCAATCAAGATTTTTGTTAAGTTTAATATATGTTATCGTCACATTAATGTATTCTATGATTCATTAAATAAATTTTGAAACAGAGAAGATAAGGTCAGGGATACAGGAATATATTATGCTACAAATCTACAATCCTTAAAGATGATATTCTTCGTAGATACAAAAATTAACACTAATATATGGACTGGTATGTGCTTACCCAGTGGTTCTAATATTAAAACTATTAATAAGCTTTCTGTGTATCAGTCACGAGCATCCCTCTACCGCCAGAAATGTTTCTCAAAAGCTGCTTAGAACACATATCCTGTGCTTGAGTTGCATTCTTCATCCGGTTTGCTTTCACCCAATCGGGTTCCTACCAAAAGTGAAAAATTATGTCTAGAATCCTCGATCTCTAATCTGAAGGAGGAATTAAGAAAATAGCATGGCAAACGAGCAGGTTGGGTCACGAGGCAAAATGAGTAATTTCTGAGCCGGCCGAGTGACTTTAACCATAAACAATTCGTATCCTTATTTTATTTTATTTATAAGTAATTGATGTGTCAAAATGATTTTGGATGAAGACTCCTTACGAAGGGAGCAAAGCATAATAGAACATCTTATATTATTTTTTCATACTGATGCATCGAATCTTTGAGTTTCTTTGGTGCATCATTGAAGTGTCATCCGGGTGCACGTACTATATTCTTTATGTTTGGTGCATCAAAGAGTAAAATGTGGCGCATCGATTTGAAAAACCCTGGGCATCTTACTTCGCTCCCTTCCTTAAGTGCCTCTAGAAAAGTATCATACCTCAGGTACAATCCTTGAGAAACCAAACTTGATGAGAAGGAGGACATGTTCCATGATGAGGATAGCTGCAAGGCCAGGGGATATGTTCCAATTCCCCTCCCTATCGTACAAACATACTAGAAGTATGCAGTTGGTGCATATTGATACAATGATCAAAAACTGAAAATCAAAAACCACATACTTTTCAGTTTCCTTTATAAGGTATATAAATGACGTATACAAACCAATCGAATCAGAAAGAGAATGAATACCTGAAATATGTTAAGCCAGGCCCCAATTGTTGCAGCTACTCGGGGAATTGGTCTTCTATGCATGGCAAGAATCTTTAATGCATCTGCTCTGATTTCTGTAAGATTGTTCTTTATGCCACAACCATATAAAACTTAGAACTCCCATTTCAAACTTCACCACTTGAATTTCTATAATTTAAACGTGGGAAATGAAAACGTCGAGTAAGGTTTCAATTTACCACTGCCGCGAAAGCAAATGCAGGAGGGAACGCGCACGCAAACATCATAATCATCCCGAACTGCAAAGCCAACTCCAGAAACTCTGCACAAGGTTTTTATAATAAAACAAAATCCATGGTAAAAGAAAAATGAAAGTAAAGTGTCTTTTGCATTTGAAATATTACCATCAAAGAGTCCATCTTCAAGTTCGTCCCCGATACTGGCAGAATATTTAGGCTTGAAAAACTCCTTCTCTACCCTTGAATTGAAATACGGTTTTCTGCTTGCCGGTCCCTTCTCCCGTTTTTTCTTGTTACTTCACAGATAACGAGCCAACAAATATTAGCCACAACACAAACTACAGGGCTCTAAAGTCAAAATAATAACAAAAGTCAAAGAGACCTACCGAACAGCTCTATACTTTCTGTAGCTGTATTTGATGTAGGGTAGAGAGTTTTCCATCAGATTCTCCAGCACCTGGAGGCCGTTATAAGATACATTCAATTCTAATAAAGTCGATAAATAGAACACTTACATTTGAATACATAGCAAGGAAAGTGTTAAGTACCTCTGATATAATGAGACGCTGAATAATAACTTGACGAAGAGTCGTGATATTACGATGCAGAATTGCATGATAAAGTATTCCAATGTATGACTGCATGAAATACAGCCCAAACACCTACACATGAAGTAAAAATTTATATGTTATATTTTTCATCTGATAAAAGTTACGGTGGTAATTTCGACCCATTTACATATGAATTGGCCAATAAACAGGACAACTGGATCATTTAGAAAACATTAAGCTAAAATGGAAACGGGTCAAAAAAGAGTACAGGCCTAAAGTCTCCCACAAACTTCCAAACTCGTATTATTCAAAGAATTAACTTACAATAATTGTAATATATACTAACAACTTTTTTCTGTAATCATAACTAAAGCAGTATTTGTTCAAGCTAAAAAAGAGTCAAACAAGTTTTTGCCAGGTCAAACCAATTCAACCTAGCCCAAGTTGACCCATACTAAAAAAAGGCTCGTCCCACTCGAAACCCATTTTCAACCGTTACTCAATCTACCCATGTATCTACCTATAGAGACAACTAATGAGAATAAGAAATTTGTTTTTGACCTTGTAAACCAAGCTGTTAGCTCGGTATTCAGAGTTCTCATTCTTTTCGTCCTTGATTAGCCTCACCGACACCTTCCCCCCAATTTGTGTGAAATACTGAATGGAAAATAGGTATACTGCCGTCAGCCCAAACCTGAATATAAAAGCTGATTTATTATCTTGATTTATAGAAGCAGGAAAGAAATGGAACTTAGATATGTAAGATGCTCACTTCATGATATCAGAATCAATGCTCTCATACAGATGCGCATAAGCCAATTCAAATGGAAGTTGGAGACATATAATACTCAAGATAATGATTGCATCATTTCTGAAACGCATCATTCGACCAAACCATTCTTCTCTTTGAAACTTCTTTTTTTCCTTGGATCTATCAGCCCCGAGTTTTTTAACTAATCCTACAGACGAATGAAAGGAACTCCATTCCGTGTCCATATATTTATAAGCAGACTCTGCTCCCACTGAATAGCAGATTTGCCACCTACGTTCGTACATCGGAAATTAAGCGATCAACTAGACCAGGAGAAGATTCAAATTAAACAGATGTATAAAAACGTGCAGTCATCATAGATAATACCTTGCCAAAAGGGTTGAGTTCTTCCGTTTCCAGAACTGGAAAAAGAAGACTGCCCACGAAACTACGCATACAAAGAAAAGGGGAAGCACCCATAACTGCAAGGATCTGGAAATAAAAATAAACAAATACAACATAACTAAATGGACTCCACAAAGAGCGTAACATCATAGAAATGTAAGTGACCAATGAATCCCACAAAGAGCGTAACAGACCCAAAATCAACTAGTTGCAAGAGGAGCCCAAATGCAGCAGGGAAAAACAACCACTTTGTGTACATTCCAAGGAAAGCAAAATATGTTGCAATCTACATTCATGTGATCAAAAATAAATATGCAAAACAAATATGTTAACAAACTTGAAATTAATAGTCAGGGTACACAAATAACTAAACAACAACCACTATTCCACCTTTGCTCCATAGTAATCATATATTTCATCAATAGGTTGATTTGTAAGGTCCCACCAGTTTAAAGCCCAAGATTTCAACAGCTGCTTTCTCGTTATCTCATCTATCAAACAAAATGCATAGCAATTAAAGTTTCCAAATGACAATGAGTTTCAAAATACAATAAAACTCAAAGAAAATGTATGATGTAGTTGTAGGTTTGCCTTTCTTAAACATATATATATATAGAGTTTGGATCAAATGAGAACACTTCAAAAATAAGAACGGTGAGAACACCTCATAAATGCACAACTAGCCAATAAAAATCATTAGATTCACAGTCATACATCTCAAATATGCAAAGAAAAACAAATGCACACTTCTAAAAATGCACAAAAATAGAAAAAAACGATTGATGCACGATTATCTTTATAAATGTGCATCAATCGTTTTTTTGATTTTTGTGTATTTTCGAAAGTTCGCATCCATTCTAATCAATTTTTCTATACATATTTGAGATGTATGAGTGTGAATCTAATGATTTTGTTGGCTAATTGTGCATTTATGAAGTATTCTTACCGTTCTTATTTTTGAAGTGTTCTCATTGGAACCTTACCCCTATATATATATATATATATATATATAAGAAGAAAATTATGTGGAGAAGAGGGAGAAGCAATATGATTCAGTTTTTTTATTACTATGATTCATTTTTTATTACTATAATTCAAGTAATAAAAAGTTGAATCATAGTAATAAAAAACTGAATCATATTGCTTCTCCCTCTTCTCCACCTAAAATTCCTTCTTCCTTGATCCTAATCCTATATATATATATATATATATATATATATATATATATATATATACATATATATATTCGGGATGGCTACTGATGTCATGCACAATTAAAAAAAATAAGAAAAGAAAAGTAAGTCACCACACCATGGATAGGGAACACTTCTTTAACAATGGCTTCGGTCTCTAACTTCCACAAAAGAGATTCCCCAGGCTCCCATCTAATGTCTCTGCAGTTAGATTTCAAGATGATAGCGGACTCGTTCTTGTTAACCTGTTCAATTCGGTTTATAATTTTAGTTTCTATTGAAGTATACTAGGGACTAATTTTATCAACTAGTTTATTGTATCTATAAGCTATGGAACATTGAGTGTCATGTGATATACGTGAATAAAGTTACATGGAATGTATAACTTACAATTCCATATATCATGTGATTAAAGCAACGAAAACGCTCACACCAACTGAATAAAGAACCATTAGATTTCGGTTTATAATTTTAGTTTCTATTGAAGTATACTAGGGACTAATTTTATCAACTAGTTTATTGTATCTATAAGCTATGGAACATTGAGTGTCATGTGATATACGTGAATAAAGTTACATGGAATGTATAACTTACAATTCCATATATCATGTGATTAAAGCAACGAAAACGCTCACACCAACTGAATAAAGAACCATTAGATTGTCTGATAAAAGCCTCAGATTCATCCCATTCAAATTGTAAATCCACTCCTGCAATAAAATTACACGTTCAAAAAACATCTTAAACAACATGTTGTGAAGCCAGATTTACATAGCCCCATTACTACTTCACCTATTTGAGTTCGTTTCTTCAACTGTAACTCAGCAGCCGCCTTCCCTAAAATATCAACTGGTGCTGCTAACTGAAAAACAAAAAATACAACAAAAAAAAGAACACGATCAAGGCTAAGTTATTATACTAGCGGGTAAAAGAAAGGTACAATTATGTTTTTGAGTTTAAAAGAACAGAAAGTGTTATATTTCAACAATTTTCATGTTCCCTAGCTCAAGCGAAACGCTTGAAATGACAAGAACACTCTTCTTATGTCGGTTAACTTACGTCAATGGCAGCTTTAATCACACAACAGTATATCATATCTTTCATTTATTCAACTCAATTACACATTTGGGAACTATTAACCAATCAACAATTCAACATCTGAACCGAATTTCCAGTAATTACAAAAACAGGCAGGATACGATACAAGTCCAATCTAATATAAGATACAGATTGCACAAATCGTATTAAAGGAGTTTTACTAGGGTTTTAGAATTCAACTGATAAGATACTGTCTCACTTATTTTACATAACATAATAATCATACACAGATTTCACAAACACTAACCATAAACATTTTCTTGAAAATAACATAAAGCATGACATATAAGCTACAAATTTCACAAACTCAACTTAAAAAGTACTTAACTACTTTCCATCATATATCAAAAACAAAATAATAACATATATCCTGTGTAAAATTAAATAAAATATATAAATATATACCTTGAGGAAATCATCATGAAGGCCTGTAATTGTATCAACAATGAGACCAATTTTGTTAAATTCTTCCACAAGCAGTTCCACACAATCATAACCATACCCTTCCCCAATTTGATCCATGATCCTTTTTGGTACCACCACCCCAATCTCATAACATATTTTTTCCTCCATAATTTCAAAAAAAGCAAACCCTAAATGTGAATTATAACGGTTTATTTATGGCAATTAGGGTTTTACGGAAACTGAAGCGGAAACGATAATTTCACCATAAAAATACAGTTTTTATTATTTAGGGAGTAGTGGCAGTAATAAGGATTCGAATAACGTGAGAGAGACAAGAGAGGAAATGAGAGACACGTGGATTGAACATGATGAAAGGGATCCTGCCACGTGGCAGATGTCTGTGTTTTTGACACGTCAGCCAATTGACGCCGACTTGAAGACGATGAATTTGAAGCAAGTTATCAGGATTTAAGGTGAAAGACAAATGCTGATTGTACACATTTACCGATGAACTCGCCGCATTAATCGGCGATTTTATATATTTTATCGATGTAATGAAAAACTGCAAAATGCAGGGGAAATGGAAATGGTCCCTGATAATTTTGAAATTTTTATTCTTTGACGGAAGGAACACGCAGTGTGTAGAATATATGACTAGTGGCCGGAATTAGTGGGTTTTTCACTTTTCCGGTGATGTGATTTATTATATTATTATATTTATTTTATATTTATATATATACAAAAAAAGGGTGCTCATTTGTCACATCATATAAATTGTTTTTACGTTAAACTCGTAAGTTTGGCCCCCGGAAAACTATACGGCACGGTTAAAACTTGAAGCTAAATTCGTGTAAAACAACACATATCGGACTTGCATTATTGGTTGTACGGAATATTTATTTCTTTTTCAACATAGTCAATGGTCAAAGCTAATAATAATAATAATAAAAAATGATAAATTAATAATTATACATTATACATTAATACTCCAAAAATGAGAGATGGGATTGTGAATTTGTTGTTGATATTAGATTATTAGTTAAGCATGACAAAGGGTTCTTCTTTTTCGAGGACAAAACAGGAAACTTTCGATAAAATCAAGGTTTAAAGCTATAGAATGATAACGAATTGTGACTTTTGTACCAAGTTAAGTTACAAATCTATGTTATTACTAAATGTTGTTAGCGAATTTTCAAATTTGGTGTCGAGTTAGGTAGTATGTGGTATCTCACATATTACCGTAATGCTACGTAAACACGTACCACATATTAACAAAATGGACACACCATTTGAAAGTTTACTACCAACAATTGATAATAAAATTGATTCATTACCTAACTATATATATAAAAATTAAGGTTTATTACCGATCTTATACTTTAACCTAAAAATCAAGAATAAGAGATCAAAAAGAAAACAAAAAGTATTCATGAACGAGGACAAGGGCTCAAACACCCAAAAAGAATAACATATTGTATATTTTCATGTAAAGATAAATTTATTACATGCGGCTGTGGATAGGCCTGTAAGCGAACTGAACATTCGGCGAACTATTCGCGAACTATCGGCGGGAAGTTCGTTTATGTTCGTTCATTTCGTTATATGAACGAACATGAACAACTTTTTACTTTTTACGTTCGTTTAATTATATGAACGAACATGAACACAGGTCTCGTTCATTCATTTGCGTTCGTGAACGTTCGATAACATGTTCATGAACGTTCAGTTAAATGTTCGTTTATTAAATAATAGTTTAATTAAATTAATACATATTTGTATATGTTATTTTGATAAAGCTAAATATCATATAGAATATTATTAATATTTTGATATTTTCATTTGATAATATTAAACGTCTAGATTTTTTACCTTATATTTTCATATCACATTTCCCCCACTCCAAAAACACATCCAATCTATCACTCCACTAGTTCCAGATGTGCTGCTCTTTTCAACTATCGGACCAAGCAAATGAATTTATCTTCATATTGTGATCGTTTTGTAATGTTGAATATGCATCACAAATTTTCAAGTTATATAATATATATGTGTAGATGTGTGTGTGTGTGTGTATGTTTGTTGAGGTTCGTTTAAGGTATTAATGAAGAAATGCATTAAATTATGTGTTTGTTTGTGTACGTTCGTTTGTGCTCGTGAACAAACAAATTTTCTTAATGAACGAACATGAACAACAAAATCCGTTCGCTTATCCGTTCGTGTTCGTTCGTCAAAACCTTAATGAACGAACATGAAAATGCTCCGTTCGTGTTCGTTCGGTTCGTTTACAGGCCTAGCTGTGTGAGTAGACACCCAACTAAATTAATATCCCCTCCGTCCTAAATTAAGTGTCATGTTTTGACTTTTTGACTTTTTTTTTTTACTTTGACTTTAAATATTTTTATTTGTGTTATATAATAATTGATGTAAAATATATGAATGGATTGAGTTTTAAATGTATTTTCAATGGTATAATTTTTATAAAGTAATATATAACATAAACAAAAATATTTAAGGTTAAAGTTGAAAACAAAAAACTTTCAAATCAAATTCAGAACACTTATTTTGGGAAAGAGGGAGTATATACTTAGACATAAAATGTTAGAGGGTCAAAGGTCCAAGGCCAGCGTGCTGTGTGCCACCCTTGGTGAATGAAAAATTACTACTAATCCAAATAAGTAGTCCGTGTAGTGTGATCTGAATTGAATTGACAAGTCGGGTTGAACTAAACTGCTAATTAGTATGAACTAACTAGTCCGTATGAGCTAACTACGAGTTAGACAAACCTATTAGTAACCGCCTATGTGCATTTCCTAAAAGGCTAAAGCTAGTGTTGTAAAATTCGGCCTACACGGCCGAGTACTCGGGTTGTACTCGGGAATTATGCATGGTCCGAAGCGAATTGGCTTTAATTCGTAAAAAAACGGTCAACTGAGGTCAACGCGGTCAAAAACGGTCAAACTCGGATTACACGGTCAAAATCGATCAAACATGGCCAAAGTCGGTGTAACACCCTTGATTTTTCCAAAATACGGGTTTTCAAAATCTTTAATTCAAATACTCCCTCCGTCCCAAAATAAGTGTCTCATGTCAAAATGTACACAGTTTAAGGAAAGTTACTATCTACCAATAACATCTTATCTTTACCCACTAAAGTCTTTTCTGATTGGCTGAAAGAGAATCTGGACACTTATTTTGGAACGTCCCAAAATAGTAAGTGAGACACTTATTATGAGACGGAGAGAGTATAATAAATAAGCGGAAAGTTCCATAATTAATTAAATAAAGTTGTCCAACATAGTTGACAAACAAATTCCAAAATGGTGTTACTAAATCCGTACCATCACAATAGTAAATGAAAACCCAAAGCATTAAATATAAGTCGTAATGTCTAATAAATGAGCTAAGGCATTTATTGCTAATCCTGTAGTCAAGCTACCCGCCTCACTCATCAATGATCATCGTTACCTAACCTGCACGGATACACGGTCGGGCAAGTAGGAAAACAAGTGTTAGCTTTAAAAAGCTAAGTAAGCATAACAGGTTAAATAGAAATCAAGTCCAATTAAAATAGTTATGATATCGTGAATCGTAAAAACAATTATCATATTTACCATGACAATTAAATTAGCTAACATACAAAATATCAAGTAATGAGATCCTATAACTGTGCCAAATCGTATTCGTATTCTTTAATCGTACTCGTTATCGTGTTCATTATCGTATAACCGACGTGGTGAGAAGCAAATTAATGCCAAACTCCGTTGTCGTTAGGGAATGGCACGTCACTACCTATTTGTCCATTCCCAAACAGTACTACATGTATGTGGTGAACCACGCACTGCTCAATCGGGTGGTGCTCTAGAATAGCCTCCACTATCCTAGGCCATGGTCATATAATAATGACCCCTCACGGGAAATCATCATGAAACTCTTTCGGGTCTCACCGAGACATCTCTAATCGTAATCGTATTTACAAGTTCGTTTAACTTATTTGTTCGTTAATTCGTTGCATTAACAGTAGGGCCCCTAATCGTGTCGTGAACCTAAATGTCATGCAAATAGGTCTAGTGTACTATCATATCAATCAAGCACAAATAATCGTAAGTCACACACACAAACATGCAATAATAAATCTAATACCCAAGAATTTCCCATCCCGCATGTGATAGCAAAAACCCAAGTATAACTAAAAACCCAAGTATAACCCGCATGTCATGGTAAGTATAACAAGCGTATAGTATAAGCAAACAAGTATAGTTAACTAGTTAAGCTTATTAAAATGGTATTAGTTTTCGATTGTGCACCCGGTTTTTGCAAACGTTATCTTACCAACTTGTTGAGAGCAAAAACAATTCAATTCACTTCTCAATTAGCAGATCACCTATCAACATAATGCATACAGACTATCGTTACAAATTTAGCACTCTTTTATTTATACACTAAAATGCATGAAGTAATGTCCTAGATGTTTCCCACCCAAATCTGGTTAATCGTCTATAGTTAGAAGATTAAAGTTCAACGTAATAATGATATGAAACAACGCTCTGTGATCTTATAATAAATGTCAAGGTCAGTAAGATACTATCTGTATATTAGTATGTTATTTAACCAATGCCATTAATTTAATCATGCAAGACATACTTCTTCAAGTATACATATATTATTATTCATGTACTAATTTAGAGGATATTTAAAATCAAAAGATGGCATGTTAATGAAATATCATAATGCATGTGTTTATAGTGATGTATCGATCCACTATGGCGTAATCACCAATGAAAATTAAGCACTTATTTTAACAACCACTTAAATAATATTAATATAATTAAAGGTAAGTAGTTGGGATGTATTAAGTAACCTTACTCCTATATTAGCCAGTAAGGTCAGTAAAATCTCGATCTATTAAGCTAGGTAACAGTAGAGATACTTTAGCTTTACTCCTAACCATGTAACTGTATTTGCAAACCTGATTTCTTCTCCATCTTTTAATCTAATCGTATGAATCATTATATACACTCTATAATCATCAATTTTCCAGCAAATCACTATTAGTCTATGTTCATACAAGTTCACAAGACTATATTACGTAAATATTTATAATCCAAACCCATATCTATATGAATGCAATAAAATTAGAAGAACAAAAACCGAGTGATTCCTTACCTGGCACTAACGATTTCAGGATTCGAGTATTATAACCACCACGAAAAACTAAGAAATCTTTGTGGCCTCAAACTAGATTATTGAAAACCTAGTATATTTGGACTTCCCTCTCTTTTTGGCTCTAAAACAATCGCAAGAAACAAATGAGGGTTAGGGTTTCTCTTAACTCTTTTAATTACCCTAACATTTATTATTCTAGTCCCTCAAGTTTCTAAATCATTCAACTAGCTAAAAGCCCACTACTTTTCTACAATTTAGGTCCATGTCATACATTAAAATAAAATCATGCAAACGATCAAATAGTATTGACACTTAATAAATTGCTAACATAATTTTAGGACGTTACAGTCGGGGTGTACTCGGGTCAAAGTCAGTCAAAGTCAGTTTCTGAATGGATATTGCATGGATTCTACCTCTTTCTTTCTAAAGATTATATGAATTATGTTTATGTTACTACTTTATTGACATTTTTTTTTATATTTTTGCACATATAATATTGAAAATTATTAATTAAATGTAAAAAGTCAACAAAAGTCAAAATCCGATTACTCCTCGATTACACCCGGACTAGGCCGATTACTCTTTCGGAGGTCCTTGCCGAGTACACCCCGACTAGCGTTTTTTTCAACCATGGCTAAAGCACAAGAAAATAATATTCATACACAATTTTAGTACACACAAAAATTATGATTATTGTCTTTTGTACCAAAAACGAAAGCACTTTCTAGTATTATGTGAAAACAAATCTAGTGCAACCCAACCCATGCATAACATATGAGTGAAAAATTGCTTTTGAATAATATTTACAACACAAACTCACAAAGATTATTTGGTCATTGTTTTCATTTACATTGTTCACGAACTCAATTTTCTCGCATACATAATCTGAAGCTTTAACCTATGAGGCTATGAACAACTTCATAATTGAGTATGCTTAAATGATCCGCCGCACAGTGGCTCTAGTTAGTGAATTTTAATAGGCTACGCCATGCAATTCATCTTGAGATTGATTAAGGCTTAGTAAATAAGGGTGCGTTTAGTTACGAAAATTTACTTCTTTTGTATGAAAAGTTTTTATGATAAAAAAATTAAAAACGTGTTCAAGTTGTGATTTTCTTAAAAAGTTTTATAAGAAAAAAAATCCTACTATGATTTATTGTTGCTTACATTTCATATTTTGGAAAGTGAAAACTCCATCTCTACATTTCAACGAGTTTTCAAAATCTTCTTTAGTTTTCAAATGACACAAAACTCTAGAAAAATAAGAGAGGAAAAATGTAAACAGTTTTTCATAACTAAGCGTACTTTAAACATTTATCTTTAATCTTTAATCTTGTGCGTGGCAATTATTGTAGTAGTTACCCATGAAGATGTTTAGTAAGGATAATACTTTTTCTTATTGTTTTTAATCAACAAATATCGGTTACATATTCATACATATAATATCTTGACTTCTATATATGAAAAACAAAAATTACCTACACAATACAACTTCAGAGTGTCAAGTTTCGCACATAATAGGAATTACGATTAATTTTTATGTTGAGAAATATTTAGCATATCATAACATTAACTTAAACGTTCTCATTTATCATAAACAAAATCATCGCCCAATTGATTTTTGTTAACACTAATTTCAAAGAAATCTATATCTATATTATAATTTAAAAGAAAAACGTTAAACTAGAAATGACCATTGAATTGATTAGAGACTTGATAATCTCACCATTCAAAATCTTTATGACATCATATATTTTTAGGTGGAGTTTCGTAAATAAGGAAATGATGATTACTAATTAAGTCTTTTTGAAAATCATTAAATTAATTCAAATTCATGATGATTAAAACAATATAATAATAATAATAATAATAATAATAATAATAATAATGATAATAATTGTTATATGTTATATAACTGATTATAAATAAATGAGATGATTACTTCCTTATTATTTCCAAAATAAATGAGATGATCATAAGTTTTTATGTTGTGAACCATTATCCTAATCATTTACAATTTGCTACTACAATAACCTATGATTAGCTATAACGTCAAGTTTTTACTTCAATTCAGGTTATTGCATCTCAGTTGGACACGTTAACAACCGAGCAGTTGAATCTTCTCAAACATTTAAATCAAACAACACTTCAGACTGAGGAATCCATATCTCAACAACTATCTACAATGCAACAAACTTTGTTTGAAACTTTGAAGAAGGACGTAACAGTCGAACAAACTAGCTCATCTAATACTGACAACTACACCGGTCAAATGTATATGGCTATAGGAAATTTGGGTTCACTTGATCATTTCTTACGATAGGTAAACAACATCTATCCTACTAATGTACGTTCCTCTAATTAAACATGCAAAATTCTCCAACATTTCTTACCGCTTAATATAATTCATCTAAAATTATTTTTAACTGCCTATATAGATTTTGTTAATAAACACTTATGTGGCAATCAAATTTAATAATTTCGTAGGCATCTATTTTGTCACTATAGCTACATACTATTGAACTAAACTACATTGTCATATCGCAGACTGATGACTTGCAGGAAAAAACAATACAACAAATTCATGCAATACTTACGACTACACAATCTGCACATGCCATCATTGCAATACATAACTACTTCTCTCGGCTACGTGCGCTTAACACACTTTGGGTTGCTCTTCATCATAATTAGTCCTTCTAGACGCTCTTGCATATATATTTTATAGTCCCTACTCAAGTCCGCACAACACTTTCCAATGCCGACATAGAATTTTGCAATACAAAGCACGATAATTTTTTTTCTATCTGTGTTTATTTCACTCTCAATTAAAATATATATTTGGTTAAAATCCGCGAATGTGCGGGTCTTAATCTAGTATTGAATAAAATGAGTTTTTTTTTTAAATGTCAAAATTAGATACACAAAAAATTACTAGGACTAAAACATTTATTTAATTCAACACACGGAGTACACCGTGTGTATCCGGACCCACGCTCAACGGTCTTTTTTATCCACATATTATAAAAACACGCCATTCCGTATCCAACTACAATCAGAAAACCCCCAAATTACGATCAAACCCTAACTCGATTTAGGGCTTTACTTCGCCACCAATCTTAAGGAACAATTCAACCATTAATTCTAACAATTTCGATCTCAATTTTTTAATTTTCCTTTCAATTTCTTCAATTCATCAACCGATTGATCAAAAACCATGGGTCAAGCCGAGAAATTAATGAACCAGATCATGGAGCTAAAATTCACGGCTAAAAGTCTTCAACGTCAAGCCAGAAAGTGCGAAAAAGACGAGAAATCCGAAAAACTCAAAGTCAAAAAAGCGATCGAGAAAGGAAACATGGACGGTGCACGGATCTACGCTGAAAACGCGATCCGTAAACGTAGCGAACAAATGAATTACCTCCGATTATCATCGCGACTCGATGCGGTCGTTGCGCGACTCGATACGCAAGCTAAGATGACTACGATCAGTAAGTCAATGGGAACAATTGTGAAGTCTCTTGAGTCAACGCTAGCTACAGGTAATTTACAGAAGATGTCTGAAACAATGGATAAATTTGAACAACAGTTTGTTAATATGGAAGTACAAGCGGAGTTTATGGAGAGTTCGATGGCTGGAAGTACATCGCTTTCCACTCCTGAAGGTGAGGTTAATAGTTTGATGCAACAAGTTGCTGATGATTACGGTTTGGAGGTTTCGGTTGGGTTGCCGCAGCCTGCGGGTCATGCGGTGGCGAGTAAGAATAATGAGAAGGTTGAGGAGGATGATCTGACTAGGCGTCTTGCTGAGCTCAAAGCGCGTGGGTAATTGAAAGCGTTTTTCATGGAGTCTATCGGTTTTAATTATCGCTATGTTATAACTGCGAATTTGGTTCGAATATGTAAATTTGACTTGTTTATGTTTGTGTTGTGTTATGCTTTATGCTATGCTTGAAACTACGTCTTTGCGCAAACTATTATGAAATTATGCATCTTGTTTATATGTTTTTCATTTTAGTTAAATGTGCACTAACTAGTTTGTTGGGTTGACAACAATGAAATGTTACAATCCGGATTTTGGTTTATTTGTATAGTTGCAAAGTCAATCAAGTTAAGAACATATGGATGGAATTTTGACTGAATATTAGGAAATCGAACAATGGGAGATTCTTTTGTTTAGTTTCTACAGGGTTCTAGAAACTGTTACAGTATAACACAAATGATTAGAAGCTGCATAGAATATGAAATAGGCTAAAGAAAAACATCTCACTGACCAACCCAACTAGTTGCACACACACCTATATAGGATATTCCTTTAGTTATTTGTCCCAACTATAAACTTTAGAGCCCTTAGTTTTCTGTTGTTCGCCATCTTTTATTGCAAGAGGTTTGAATCCTGTGAAAATCATTCGGACTTTTTGGCAGATGGTTGGTTTAGGGGCTGATAAGTAGAACCTGAGTGAGTCTAGAAACCAACCGTTTCTTCCATAAAAACCTACAATGTGGCCTCCTTTTGCCAAGACATTGAAAGGAGTTCCTTCTTCAACCCCAAATGGCCCAAATGTTCTTTTGTTGGTTTTAAGAGTGAGTGACCGAATCACTGGGCCTGCTCCATAGACCACAGGGCAATAGTGCCCGCTAACACTTACCAAAATTTCTTCAGGAAATTGGAGCTTAACCTGAAATTAATTCCATAGAGAATAATATCAATTCATATCCTACTTTAATTAGTTAAATAAAAATAAATTAAGAACAAGGATATATGGTGAAAACCTACCTGAGCAGATTTGGTTCCGCCCATGCCTCCATGCTTTTCAACTTGAGAGGGTATACCGTGGTCATCATATGTTATATAAATAGCGTCGATGCAACTACTGTATACAAGAGTGATTTCTCTAACTCCACTGTGTACTCCATCATCCCATAGGTTCCCTCCATATCCTCCCCATGGTCCCAATTGCATGCATTTATCCTGTTGTTTTCAATTTTAATGAGATCATTTATGATAAAGAAAAAAGGCGGGGATACCCCAGTGCTAGTGTTCTACAGAACTCCTAGGCTTCAGTCCAAAGCCGCAATATTAGAAAGTCAGAATAGAGATTAAACAAGGTCACGAAATATAAGCGCAATTAAGGTTTCATAGTTCATACCATTGTTAGTCCAACAAATTGTTGCAAACAGAGATGTAAATACGTTTAGCTTGTAACTCGTAACTAGTAGCTGTATACTTCACATAAATTCTCACTGAAATTGCTGTCGATATAAAGGGAGCAAACAAAGTACTGCCGTGCTAAGCATCTGATTCCAATATTGTTTTTATATTCCTGCATACTTAAAACATGCACTTATTCTAATTCTCTTCCATTCAAACACAGGTGTTTGTTGCATAAAATTGTACCTTCCTGTGTACATAAAGCATGTACTTATTCTAATTCCCTTCGTGTTTGTTGCATAAAAAATGTACCTTCCATAACACCGAATCCATAAATTCTGCTTTTCCCAAAAGGTTACATGCCTAGTCACCTTGACCAATGGTATTAAACATCCAATACTAATAAAAGATTGATAGAAAAATTCTGACAACATGATAAAAGAAGGCAGTATTCTATGAATTATGGAAAGTGAGTGCATCATAATATATCGTCATCTCATATATTAATATTCGATATTTGATGTTACTCGTAATGTATACTAGTATGTTTGTAAGACAATCAAAATATCGATTCGGGTACACGCCTACCAACGTACATGGATGTAGAGATGTATGCTTAGGAACAGTCGATGATTGTTAAAATCAGAATCAGAGATCAGAAGTAAATGTATGAATGCTCAATGTAATGGAACAACTTGAATATGTACGAGTACAATGTGTAAATAATTGTTTCGAGTACAAGTATACAATGAGGGGAGAGGAAAATTTTAAGTGTTTGCTAATGTATGTATACAATTGACCCAAAGTGTTACCATTGGGTCCTAAATAAAGGCAAATGAGAAGAGTCAGTTACAAGTTGAGTGCTGAATGCTGAACTCATAATATTATACAAGTCTTTGTTTATCTTCAACATCGTCCTTCTCTAATTCTTGTCCAGCATTTGTATCTGGTCCTCTCTGGAAGTTCGTTAAGGCTAAATGGCTTGTCCGTCTGTTCTTGCCAGTTATGGTTTTTCCCATTATGATTTATGTATTATATATATTAATATTCAATAAATATCCATCGCTCTATAGATATAATTCCAGGATAAATTATTCTTTCCGGTCCAACCTAAAATGGCATGAATCATGATAATTCAGTATCAGTGATTGCCGGTTGAATTTGTAAGTTGTTTGTTGCAAACTTGTAGATTATGGAGAAGTTTCTTTTTATTTGAGCTTCTTAAAACTTGATCACCACTGTAACATCATATATATGAGGAAGCCAACATGTCTTCAACTTACAACATCTTAGGCTCTCTTCTTTGGACATGGTCTTCCCGTTTAGGAATTCTGAACAAAACATATAAGACAGTCAAGCAAGGTGAAAAAAACGTTGAATGAGTGCAACGAGGGGTCTTTGAAGACAGAATTTTTGAGATAGGACACGTTATTCGTTAGAGGTGGGTAGTTTTGATTCATTTACTCAATTGGATGATTTCAAGTTTTAACTCTAACGAATCATATGGTAAAGTGAAGGGAATGGGTCAGATGGGTCAAAGTTTCTCAAAACGTATATTCAATTAATCATTTCGATAAAGTGCATATTCTTTTCAACATAGTGTTTTTTTTGTGTGATTATATCTGAGACACTAGGCATTTTCAAGTCCACAATTTTGGGAGTATTTAGAAACTAGTGCCTAGCAGGGTTCATGTAGAGTTCAATGTCCTGAAGCACCCCCTCTTTCGATTAGGAGTGTCTTGCGGAGCTTAAAGCGTGTGGGTAACTGAAAGCATTTTTTCATGGAATGGAGTAATTGTGCTTTATCTATGGTTTAACATACAATTGGCATTTTCCGATTGAATATCTAAGTTTGATATGTAGTTATGTTTATTCTTTATGTTACTTGAAACTTGAAACGAGTACTTCTGCGTATATTATTAAGATATGAAACTACACATCTTGTGCTGTGAAGTTATTTGTTCAGATTGACTGAGCTGGAAAGTCATGCTTGTTATTTAAGTATTTAACATTGTGCTAGTTTGGACGGTTGAACAACATCGGAACGCCAGAGTCTAGATTTTTGTTTATTTGCATATTTTAAAGGGTTAAGTACCTGGAAAGACATCCATCTTGTTCCGAATGTCTATTGTATGTATCATACTTACGGGTGGTGTTTTTAATGCATCCAACTTTCAAAAACAGTTATTGTATGTATTTTGCTGATGTGTCGTCATTTTAAGATGCCACGTGGCATCCTATGAAGATGATATGTCATCGACACGTCAGCAAAATATATACAATAACCGTTTTTGAAAGTTGGACGCATTAAATACACCTTCCATAAGTATGATACATACAATAGATATTCGGGACAAGTTGGATGCATTTCCAAGTACTTAACCCTATTTTAAAGGTCATTAAGAACAACTTATGGATTGTTTTTTGACTGAATGTTAGGAGGAGCTAACAACTGAAAGAGTCTTTTATTTAGCATCTATAGGCTTCTAGAAATCATCACAATACCATACCAAAATATAATAACTTGTGCAGAACATGAATTAGGCAAAAGAAAATATCACACTGACTCAACAAAACACACATCCATAGGAAATACTCATTTAGTCATTTGCTCCAACACTCCAACTATATATCCTTCAGAGCTTTTTGTTTATTAGCTACAGCTCGTACATTCAGTAATTCCACCCCTTCTTCATTCTTGGACCTCCTTCTGCTGTTCGCTGTCTTTGTTATCAAAAGGTTTAAATCGTGTGAACATCATTAGGATTCTTTGGAAGAAGGTTGGTTTAGGGGGTGACAAGTAGAACCCAATTGAGTCCAGAAACCAACCGGTTCTTCCGTAAAAACCTACAATGCAGCCTCCTTTTGCCAAGAAATCGAAGGGTGTTCCTTCTTCAACCCCAAATGGCCCAAATGTTCTTTTGTTGCTCTCAAAAGTGAGGGATCGAATTACAGGGCCACCTCCATAGACCACAGGGCAATAGTGCCCGCTAACACTTATCAAAATCTCATCAGGAGATTGCAGCTTAACCTGAAAATAGTCCCCCATCGAAAATCATATCAATCCATATCCAATTTTAAATAAATGAAAACACAGAGTGAAATGCTGAAAATGTACATGAGCAGATTTAGTCCCGCCTATGCCTCCATGCTTTTCAGCCTGAAATGGTTTACCGTTGTTATCATATGTTATATGGATAGAGTCGATGCAACTACCATACACAAGATTGATTTCTCTAACTCCACTGTGTAATCCATCGTCCCATTTATTCCCTCCATATCCTCCCCATGGTCCCAACTGCATGTTGTTATCCTGTTGTATTCCGATATCATGAGATCATTTTCAATAAAGCGAATCAGAAGAGAGATATTAACAATGTTCACGAAATTTAAGTACATTTAAGAGATTTCATATATACCATTGTTTCTCCAATAAGCCGCTTGAAAAGAGAATAGCGTAAACAAAGATGTCGCTACGTGTAGCTTGTAACTTGTAAGTGTATATATTTTGTTGCACAAAAATCTCTTAATATAAAGGGAGCAAATATAGTACTACCGTGCTAAGCATCTGATTCTAATCATGTTTTATGCTCTCACATACATAAAACATATACTACTAATTATGATTCCCTTGTAATTAAACACAGGTGTTGTTACATTAAAACATGTACTATTTATGATTCCATTGTATTCAAACATGGGTGTGTGTTACATTGAACATGTACCTGCTTCTAAAATACCGAATCCTCAGAATCTTGATTTTCTTTGCATACGTACCTTTGACAAATGAAGTTGGAGCTGAATGTTGTTGAAATGTTTGACCTTGTCATTATGTAAGCGGCCTAGCTTATAATATACACCCTTTAGTATTTACAATATAAATACTCTATTTTCTCTAACTGTAAATAATCCTCAAAATATTTTTAAAATTTCAATTTAATAACTACTTTATTATTTCTTTCATAATTCAAATTCTTCCTAAAATCGTTTTTATTTTAAAATTTCTGCAAAAACCCTCAAACAAGTTATTTTCAATTCTAAAAAAAATTAAATTCTTTTTTCAATTTCTAATTTACAATGCTTGGATTATGGATGCTAACGGCTCGATTTTCGACGGGTTTTAGTGTATCTATACACATACTGGTTTGGAATATTCCACTGATAGCCGACTCAATACCGTTGGGTACCCAATTAGTATTACCCATTGGTTTTTCATATTTATTCGTGGGTTTCAGTTATTCTCATGTATGTAACTTTGACGAAACAAAAAAAGAGTTATTGAAAATACAACACAAATTTGAAACACCAAAAAATAACTATACCGAATTACAAGATTTGAAATCTTAAAGCTAAAAAATGAACTTTTTAATTAACTAATTAAAACTTTCGGTACATAATATAGTTCTATTATTAAAGAACAATACAAATACAAAAAAAGAAGTGGTATCATGCACAATATTATCAATAATTGATTAATTAATTTACTCTTTTACCATTCATTTCTCTATATCTTGATTTACATCACTAAAATAGTTTACTATTTAATTTCTAAGGCTGTGTGAACGTTATTCGAGTCAGTAGAGTCTGCATTTGAGTTGTCATGTTTTGTCATCTTTCGTCAAAGTTACAAAGACAAAGTAATGCATTATAGGTTGTTGATTTAAATTAAAGAGAGTAACTTAGATGGACGAAAACCACCCATGCACTTCAAAGAGCGTTATTATTTAGATACAAAATAGTATTTACTTGCTGAACTGCTAAATTTGCTTATTTGGAAAAATATATTCGTACGATTTTAAATAATATAGTATCATTGAATATTAATACAAATAACAAGGTGATATCATTCATACATAATATTACCACTATTAATTAATTTATTTATTTGGACTTGTCAATCCAAAATCTATCACAATTCAAATCCTTAATACCTTTTTTTATTTAAAATTAAAACAATACAAATCGATGTACCGTACACCAACACCAAAAACTTCTTAAATCCATATAAAACATCCATATAAGACATATCATAAAGTCAACCCGCAAATTTTATGAGTTTTAAACTAGTTATTGTTATAATAATAATAATTATTAATTATTATTATTATTGTTGTTATAAATAATTAATTATTATTTAATAATTAATAATAGTTAATAATTATTATTATTGTTGTTATAATTATAATAATAATAATAATAAATATATATTAATAACAACAATAAAAATAATAAAATTATCATTATAATAATAATAATAATAATAAATTCATTATCTCCCGCGAGGCACACATGAGATAATAATAATAATAATAATAATAATAATAATAATAATAATAAATGTATATTAAAAAATTCATTATCTTCCGCGGGGCCCACAGTAGATATTGATTTTTTATTTGTGTGTGTTGATTGTCCATGGATGTGACAGTGATAAGCACCGGCGCCACACTGATACGCTTTGTGCCCATCAATTTTTGAAATAATCATGGTTGTGGGTTTGACTTATTGGGTTCGCGCCGTTCACACTTTTTATAGCGCGAATAGTTGGATAAGTTTCATCAAAAACAATAGTCGGGGGATTATTTTGTTAATTGAATTTGATCAAAGGATCAAACTATTGCAAAAAAAATGTTACAATGTTTCGCTTGTAACTAGTAGCTGTTTACTACTTTACTTGATATCCTTGCACAGAAATTGCTGAGATATAAAGGGAGCAAACAATGTATCATTTGCATGCATAGAACATGTACTGATTCTGATTCTGATTCCCGTCTATCAAACCTCAGGTGTTTGTTACATAAAACATGTACAATTTCCGATTCCCTTCTATTCATACTCAAGGTGTTTGTTGCATTCAACATGTACTGATTCTGATTCCCTTCCATTCAAACTCAGGTGTTTGTTACATTGAACATGTACCTTCTAGTACACCGAATCCTTAAATCTCGCTTTTCTTTGCATACGTACCTTGCCAAATGGAATTAAACATCCAATGCTACCTGCTATGAGAATATCTATAGAAAGTCTGATAACTTAATATAAGAAATGCAGTATTCTATAGATTACAAAAAGTGATGGCAATATTTATTATATCTACATCTATACTTTTATCACCATTTGACCCATTTGGATCATTCCCTATCTAGTCAGCTTGTGCTATTCGAATCTTTTAAGATAAAACATAACCCAAATAGAACCGCTTCTTAAGAAAAATGGATTGAAGTTGCACCTATCTAGTTGTTATATTGGTGATCTAGAAATCCTATCATGTGGGAAAAATTACTTTGGTAAGATAATTCACACCTAAACATAATGCTCAAACACACTTTTACTAATTAGATAAAAAAAAACTCTGTATACTTGTAGGATATACTCTTCCCTCACATATTCCAACATATCGATTTGATATCTTAACTTATAAAAAGGACAATAAAAATCGGTTAGAGAACCCCTAATGAAACTGTTTGCATCTGGTTTGAACATAAATTTCCGAACTTCAATTTGAGTTTATGAAAAACAACACCATCAATGAAGCTTCTACCATTGAAGTTGATTAAAAGTAATGTTTTTGTGGTCCTATAGTAATAGGCTTCAGATTGATACACCAGAATGAACGTACAGTAGGACCAAGTGACCCGTCCCAATCATGGGATTTTTTACTTGTATTCCAATTCATCAAGCCAATTTTGACATGGAAAATGTACGGAGGATTGGCGATTTAGAAAGAACTCAAGCATATATATGGATTTGGATCTGGGAGTTTCTGAGCATGAGCTTGAAGATGGATTTCGCATTTATGGCGTTCTGAAGAAGTCCGTATTATTTGGTTCTCAAATGATCAGCATGTAGCTGTTTGATTTTCTACTTAGTTTGTTGGGTTGACAACAATGAAAGACTTTAGATTCTGGTTTCTTTGCGTATTCACAATGTCATTAGGAACAAAACATTAATGGAATTTGACTGAATATCATGCAAACAAAACAATGAAATATTACATTTATTTAGTGTCTGTCAATTGTTACAGTACCATACTGAAAGATAAGAACTTGTGCAGAACATGAAATAGGCTAAAAAAAACATCAGACAGACTCATTTGCCCAAAGATACAGTGTAGAGCCCTTCGTTTTCTGTTGTTTGCCATCTCTGTTAGCACGAGGATAAAATCCAAGAAAATTCCTTTGGATTCTTTGGAAGATGGCTGGTTTAGAGGGCAATACGTAGAACCCAATTGAGTCTAGAAACCAACCTGTTTTACCGTAAAAACCTACTATCTGGCGTCCGTTTGCCAAGAAATTGAAGGGTGTTCCTTCTTCAACCCCAAATGGTCCAAATGTTCTTTTGTTGCTCTTAAAACTGAGTGATCGAATCACAGGGCGACCTCCAAAGACAGCACGGCAATAGTGCCCGCTAACACTTGTTAATATCTCATCCGGAAATTGTAGCTTAATCTGAAATTAGTCCCCATAAAAATCATATTAAACTATACCCGACTTTAAAATAATTAAATGTTTCAGTGTCTGAAAACATTTCGAATTTTACCCAAAATTCTATTGCACAAAAGTTTCTGTAGTATGTATCAAACTTTCAATTATTTATCAGGTAACCCTTTTTCTAACATGCCAGCCATATAAGGTGCTACGTCATCCATCACGTAAGAGTTCAGATACATGCAATAGTAGTGATCAAAGTTTAACACAACATTAGATATATTTAGAGTTGAATACATATAACAAGACATTTTGGGTAAAGTTTGCTATTTTCAGACACTTAACCAATAAATAAACCACAGGGTGATATGGTGAACATGTACCTGAGCAGATTTGGTATTGCCAATTCCTGCATGTTTTTCAGCCTGAAATGGTTTACCATTGTTATCGTATGTTATTTGGATAGAGTAGATGCAACTACTGTATCCAAGACTGATTTCTCTAACTCCACTGTGCATTCCATCATCCCATCGATTCCCTCCATTTCCTCCCCATGGTCCCACTTGCGTGCATTTATCCTGTCGTTTTCAAATAATATCATGAGATCATTTTCGATAAAGAAAAAGAGCGGTGAGACCCTGGCCAGTGCTAGAAAACTCACAAATCTTAAAAAATCACACTAGAGATTAATCAAGGTAAACAAAATTTAAGCACAAGGGATTTCATACCATTGTTAATTAGTCCAACAAACTATTGCAATCAAATATGTTGCAAAGTTTGGCTTGTAACTAGTAGCTGTTTACTACTTTACTTAATATCATTGCACAGAAATTGCTGGGATATAAAGGGAGCAAACAATGTATCATTTGCATGCATAGAACATGTACTGATTCTGATTCTGATTCCCGTCTATAAAAACTCAGGTGTTTGTTACATAAAACATGTACAATTTCTGATTCCCTTCTAGTCATACTCGGGTGTTTGTTGCATTAAACATGTACTGATTTAGATTCTGATTCCCTTCCATTCAAACTCAGGTGTTTGTTACATTGAACATGTACCTTCTAGTACACCGAATCCTTAACTTTCGCTTTTCTTTGCATACGTACCTTGACAAATGGAATTAAACATCCAATGCTACCTGCTAAGAAAAGATCTATAGAAAGTCTGATAACTTAATATAAGAAATGCAGTATTCTATAGATTACGGAAAGTGATGGAAATATTTATTATATCTACATCTATACTTTTATCACCATTTGACCCATTTGGATCATTCCCTATCTAGTCAACTTTTGTTATTCGGATCTTTTAAGATAAAACATAACCCAAATAGTACCGCTTCTTATGAAAAATGGATTGAAGTTGACATCTATATAGTGCTATATTGGTGATCCAAAGATCCTATCATGTGGGAAAAATTACTTGGGTAAGATATTTCACACCTAAACATAATTTTCAAACACACAATTACTAATTAGGATATACTCTGTTTACTGTAGGATGTACTCTTCTCTCACATATTCCAACAAATCGATTTGATAGATTAACTAATAAAAACAATAACAAAAATCGGTTAGAGAACCCCTAATGAACTTGTTTGCATCTGGTTTGAACATAAAGTTCTGAACTTCAATTCGAGTTTATGAAAAACAACACTATCAATGAAGCTTCTACTATTGAAGTTGAATAAAAGTAATGTTTTTGTGATCCTATCGTAATAGGCTTCACATCGATAACTGAGAATAAACGTACAGCAGGACCAAGTGACTGCGGTCCAAATCACGGGATTCTTTAGTTGTATTTCAAGTCATCAAGCCAATATTGACATGGGGAAATGTATGGAGGGTTGTCGATTTAGAAAGAACTAAAAAGATTGAATGGATTTGGATCCGGGTGTTTGAGCTTGAAGATGGATTTTGCTTGTATGGAGTTCTGAAGAAGTCCGTATTATTTACTTCAGTTGTGTGTGTATGAAACTAGGAGTAATACTGTAACTTGAAGTAAAGAAACCACTTTTGTTGGTCTTTTGGTGTACTTTACCACTGGCCTTTCTTCTTATACATTACAAGCATTATAACTGATTTTTGTCATTGTTTTGTTTATGGCATATGTCTCTGATTTCAAATACTATTTGTAAACTTAACTGATATACATTTGTGTTTTTTCCTGCTTTTCTGTTTGTTTGAGAATGCTTTGTATACATTATATCGGAACAATTCACTTTGTGGTGTTTTTACTTGGAGTTCAAATTTCCTTCATTTAGCAGTTTAATAGTCTACTACTCGGGCAGTTTGTAGGGTTGACAACAATGAAACATAGACACTAATTTAGCATACTCACAGTCTAGAACATAATATGGATGGAAATTGGCCAAAAATATATCATGCAAGCCAAATAACAAGACATTCTTTTATTTAGCGTCTATATAACAATACCATAACAAAAGATAAAGAACTTGTGCAGAACATGAAATAGGCAAAAGAAAACAACATACGGACTTGCACACACACGTACATATCCAGGAGATACTCATTTGCCTTAACCATAAAGTTTAGAGCCCTTGGTTTTCTGTTGTTCACCATCTGTCTTAGAAAGAGGATAAAATCCCATAAAGTTCCTTTGGATTCGTTGGAAGATGGCTGGTTTAGAGGGCAATAAGTAGAACCCGACTGAGTTAAGAAACCGGCCTGTTTTACCATAAAAACCTACAATCTGGCATCCGTTTGCCAAGAAATTGAAGGGTGTTCCTTCTTCAACCCCAAATGGCCCAAATGTTCTTTTGTTGCTCTTAAAAGTGAGTGATCGAATCACGGGGCGACTTCCCCAGACCGCAGGGCAATGGTGCCCGCTAACACTTATCAAGATCTCATCCGGAAATTGTAGCTTAATCTGAAATTAGTCCCCATAAATAATAGTAGTCATCAGAAGTTTAACAGAATGTTAGATATATATAGAGTTGAACATATATAATAATTTTTTTGGGCTAAAGTTTCCCTTTTTCAGACACTAAACAAATAAATAAACCATGGGGTGATCTGGTAAACATGTACCTGAGCAGATTTGGTATTGCCTATGCCTGCATGCTTTTCAGCCTGAAATGGTTCACCACTCTTGTCGTATATTATTTGGATAGAGTAGATGCAACTACCGTATACAAGACTGATTTCTCTAACTCCACTGTGTACTCCATCATCCCATTGATTCCCTCCATTTCCTCCCCATGGTCCCACTTGCATGCTTTTATCCTGTTGTATTCAAATAATAATATCATGAGATCATTTTCAAAGGCCAGTGCTACAATACTACTAGGCTTGAGTCCAAGCCACAAATCTTAAAAAATCAGAATAGAGACTAAACAAGTTTAACAAAAATTAAGTTCATGTAAAGGAATTCATACCATTATTAATTAGTCCAACAAACTATTGCAAACAAATATGTTACTACGTGTAGCTTGTAACTAGTAACTGTATGCTTACTTTTACTGCACACAGATTGATGTAGATATAAAGGGAGCAAACAACGCACTACCGTGCTAAGCATCAGATTCGCATACATAAAGCATGCACTGATTCTGATTCCCTTGTATTCAAACTCAGGTGTTTGTTACATGAAACATGTACTATTTCTGATTCCCTTCTATTCATATTTCATACCCAGGTGTTTGATGCATTAAACATGTACTAATTCTGATTCCCTTTTATACATACTCAGGTGTGTATTACATTAAACATGTTCCATAACACAATAGAAGAAACGCAGTATTCTATGAATGAGGAAAAGTGATATTCATCATTATATCTAAATCTATACTTATATTACCATTTGACCCATTTGGCTCATTCCCTATCTAGTCAACTTTTGTATTTCAAATCTCTTAAGATAAAACATAACCCAAATAGAACCCGTTTAAAAGAATATAGATTGAAGTTGACACCTATATAGTTGTTAAATAGTGATCTAAAAATCCTATCATGCGGGAAAAATTACTTGGGTAACATATTTCACACCTAAACATAATGTTTGAATACACTTTTTACTCTAGATCAAAAAACTCTGTTTACTAGTAGTAGATACTCTTCTCTCACGTATTCCAACATATCGATTTGATATCTTAACTTATAAAACGACAATAAACATCGGTTAGAGAACCATATATGAGATTGTTTGCTTCTGGTTTGCACATAAATTTCCGAACTTTAATTCGCGTTTCTGAAAAAAACGCCATCAATGAATCTTCTATCATTGAATTGAAGTTGATTGAAAGCTAAGTTTTTGTGGTCCTATAATAATAGGCCTCAGATTGATATGCTGAGAGAAAACGTACAACAGAACCAAGTGACCCTGTCCCATTCACGAGAATCTTTACTTGTATTCCAATTTATCAAGACAATTTCGACACGGGGAATTGTATGGAGGATTATCGATTGAGAAAGAACCAACACATATATTTTGGATTTGGATCAGAGAGTTTCTATTCGTGAGCTTGAAGATGAATTCGCATTTGTGGTGTGCTAAAGAAGTTTATTTACTCCAATTGTGTGTGTATGAAACTATGAATAATACTCTACCTTGAAGTAGAGTCAACCACTTTTTCAAGCAATTAATTTTTGATACTTAGTGTCGCTTTTATATAAACCCTTTTTTGTGACTAAACTTGATGGAAGCAACAGTCATGACTATACAAATGATACTCCTTTTGTGTGCTAGTTACCTTATTTTAGCACGCAAGTGTTGACTGTCACGGATTGTACGTGCTGGCATATTCTCGAATGTCATTGACATCCATGCTAAACAACTTAATTAGCAAACAAGTAGAACCTGGATTTACAGTTTTACACCATCAGTATAACCCTGTCGCTACTGGCTTTCATATCAGCTAGACTGTGTAGGACCAAACCTTACACTCCTCTAAATAACAGTGGGCTTTTGATGTTGCCATAGAGTTGTCTGCAATTTATCAAAAAGAAGCTATATATAAGAATCCAAGAGAATACAGAAGAAATAAAACATAAACAGAAGTTGTACTACTAGTGATCTAAATATCATATTTACATAATCTGAGCTATTACTGTAATTGCACATAGAAAATCGAAACAAGTGACCTTTTTTCACTTTGCACGATACTTAATAAATCACTTGATTCCCTTCAATGAAAAGTAAAACGTTTGGTGAACATCTATTAGGTATTTATGTAGCAAGATAAGAGAGTTGATTAATGGGTTAGGACGAGCAGTTATCAGTGTGGGTCAGGTTGGGTTGATCCATAACCACATTGTTGTCAACTAGCGTGTTAATTATGATTATAAAAACTAATTTGTTACAATAGTAAAAAGAGCAAATTGAAAAACTTCATAACACGTTCAGAGGTGGTATACAGATATGCAATGGATACACTTTAGGAAACTTTCCATCTATTAAAACCATTTCATTTCATATCTAGTCAAAGTTTTCCATTTGAATAATTTAATATGGATCGAAGTTGACACCTATATATCTAATTGTTTTATTAGTATCAAAAAATCATATCCTGTGGGGAAATTTACTCGGGTTACATATTTCACACCAAGATTAATGTTTGAACACACTTGAAATAAAAGAATTCCAATTAGTTCCCATAAAATCAAAAAAACTAGCATAAAATCAAAAAAATATAGCATAATCTAAAAAATCATAGCATAAGCAGAACATAGGTCGTTTAAAGTTGCATAAAAATAGCATTGCCATATATTAACCACTAATTCATAGATAATTTATAACTTGGCATCAAATCAAGAAATATGGCACACAAAAAATATAAAAAAATATGGCACAAACCAAAAGGTTCTTATTGAATAAATTTTTTGGTATAAACGATATATCTCGGTTAAATTAGCATACTAACAGCAATCCAACATATACATAGATAAAATAACACCATAAAATAGAATTCTGGGGATAAAATATAAAAAATATCGCACGGAAACGAAGATTGTTACATCCAGTATTCCAGTGTTAAATGAGTGTGAAAATGTTGAATTACTAACCGTTAGGATTAAGCTCCGATTGAAGGGTGATGAAATGATATGATCGAAAACACCATCCAGCTTCTGTAAGTTAGGGTTTCACGTATGAATTAAATTCAATCATACGTGAAGACGAAGATGAAGATGAGGGAGGGAGGGAGGGACGGTTTAGTCGGTATGGGGAGTTCACGAACTGAGCCGCTCACAAGCTACTCGATTTCAAACTTGTTTATTTCGAGTTCGAGCATCAACTCCTTCGAAGAGTTCGAGCAAAAAATATTGTTAGATTAATTTCACGAGCCGAATCATAAAAATTAATATTCGACTCGACTCGCTCGAAAACTCATATAATACTACAAGTCGAACAAGTTAATCGAGTATACTCGGCTCAAATAGTTCAACAAGCTCTTTATATATATATATATATATATATCGAGTCGAGCCACCCAAGCCTCAGATGAGAACGAAATGAACAATAACGATCGAGTTAAACTTGAATATTCACGCAAATAAGAAAAGTTTAAGTTACTAAAGAGTTCGAACTCGAACAATGAAAAAAATATCGATCTCGAGTTCGAGCTCAATTTAAAAAATTTATTCGAGTCCGAGTCGAATTTGAGCATACTAAAAATATTTCGAGTTGAGTTCGAGCATTTTGATACTCGGTTTGACTCGGTTCTTTAACACCCCTAAATCGGATAGTTCGATTATTCTGTTTAGGAATTGCTAAAATGTTAAAAACCTATCACGTTTAATTTAATCTCACGCCTACCACGAATAATTAGAGGGTGTTTGGGGAGCTATTCTGGGTTTATTTGCTTATTGTGATAGAATAAATTTCAGATTTTGTGTTTGGATGAGCTTATTTGTGAGGGAAAATTTATAAGCTCAAATAAGCTATGATTTTTGAGCTTATTTGCTTATAAGCAATAAGCAAATAAGCTACAAAATAAACTCCCCAAACACCCTTTTAATGTGATCAAGGTTGGATTTAAATTTTTGTTGTGATCAAGGTTGGTGTTAAATTTTTGTTGTACTTAATAGAGAGAGATTTTCAAAGAATGGAAAATTTGGTGGCAATAAAAATCCGTTACTATTTTCTTCACATTTTTTAAAAAGTGTCAAAGAATTATAAACATTACATGGAAGAATTACATATATCCCCTCCACAAACACCCTAAATTACATATATACCCAAATACAAATTTAAATTACATATATACATAAATCCCTATATTAAGTATATACTAAAATTAGAAAAAAATAGTATAAATTGTTAGAACTATACAAAATTTTTAGACCAACAATCAGTTATATTTATAATAGATAGCAATTACTGTTTTTTCTTCTTCTAATTTTAATATACTTAAACTAGGGATTTGGGTATATATGTCATTTAAAAGGGTTAAGTATTTGTAAATGTATGTAACTATGTGTTGACTTCTTTAGTGTGTACATAACTAAATTGACCTCCATTGTATGCACAAAACTATTTATTGTCGTACATTGTACGAATTTTGATGACTTGTCAACTGATAAAGATGCCACTTGTCACCTTATATTTGATAACACGTCACCAAAATATATACAATGTACGACAATAAATAGTTTGTACATACAATGAAGGTCAATTTAGTTACGTACACATTAAAAAAGTCAATGCATAGTTATATACATTTACAAACACTTAACCCAATTTAAAAATGTGTTTGGGCATATATGTAATTTAGGGTGTTTGTGGAGGGGAGTTATGTAATTCTCCCAAATTACATTATAAAAATTAACATTTTTTCTCTCCAATTTTTCATATTATAAGGTATACTTTTAATGACTTTTTTTTATTTTTAATTATAAATTATACAAAATTGGTATCATAGGTGTTACTCGCTGGTATCACATGTGTTACTAGCCGGTAACACATGTATTTTTCGCCGGTAACACACGTGATGTGTTACCCTGCCGGTATTACATGTGTTACTCGTTTTCAAAATCCACCGAAAAACAAAAAAAAAGTTTGTCAAAAATATATCTTGTCATATCTCTAATCGAAGTGAATAAAATGCTGATTTTTATGATGTAATTTTTGTGATTTTTTGACTTAATGGTTGGAAGATATTAAGTTTTAAAAACGTGAGGGAAAGTGAGTTTAGTGACACGTGTTAATACGCGACACATTCCTATTGGTTCACTCATTCACAAACTCGAGTTTGAAATGTTAAATATAATTTTTTTAACAATAGTTCCAATAACTATAGTTAATGTTAATTACATTTACGTACAATACTTGATTTTATGTAAATAATTATATAAATAATACTTAATATAATATAATATAGTATAATAATAGTTTATCGTATTATATATGGTTAAAAGTTACAAAAAAAATACGTAAATATTATAGGATAATAAAGCAAATATTATTGTGGAAAATAAATAGTCGAACCCGAGCTTTTATATACCATGTTCAAAATAAGCAAATCTTAGTGAATTTAAAACGAGTCAAGCTTGAGCGTAGTCGAGCTCAGCTCGTTTACACCTATATTTGTGTTATGTGGTGCTTTTTTGTTTGCTTGAAAATTGTTCTTTGCTTATATAATTATGAAACAATGCACCTTGTAATACTAGGTGCTTTCAAATGATACTGCATGTTGCTTGATATTCAACAAGTTTGTTGGGTTGACAAAAATCAAACTTAGACTCTAGATTCCGGTTACTTTGCATATTCATAATGTCATTAAGAACAAAATAAGGATGGGATTTGACCAAATATCATGCCACCCGAAGAATGAGAGATTCCTTTATTTAGCGTCTACATGGTTCTTGAAATTGTCACAGTACCATACTTAAAGATAAGAACTTGGGCATGAAAAAGGCTAAAGAAAACATCACACATACAGACATAAAAATGCACACAAACATACATATATGGGAGATACTCATCTACCCCAATGATAACTTTTAGAGCCCTTCGTTTTCTGACGTCCACCATCTTTGTTAGCAAGAGGATGAAATCCTGGAAACATCATATGGATTCTTTGGAAGATGTTTGGGTTAGAGGGCAATAAGTAGAACCCAATTGAGTCTAGAAACCAACCAGTTCTTCCATAAAGACCAACGATGTGCCATCCGTTTGCAAATATATTGAAGGGTGTTCCTTCTTCGACTCCAAAAGGCCCAAATGTTCTTTTGTTGCTTTTAAAAGTGAGTGATCGAATCACGGGGCCACCTCCATAGACTACAGGGCAATAGTGCCCACTAACACTTATCAAGATCTCATCCGGAAATTGCAGCTCAATCTGAAGTTAGTCCCATAAAATTCATATTAAACCATATCAAAATCTAAATAAATTATGGATCAAGTGTATGAAATGTTACCCAAAATTCTATTGTATATATCCGATTTTCAAAAGTTTTAGTGTATGGATCATACTTTTCATTATTGCTATTTGTATATGATCAGGTTACCGGTAATGTTTGCAAAGCCATATAAGTTGCCAAAATTTGTACCACATTGCGAATTTACAAGTTAAAAGGTGAGATACATAATATAACAGTCGTTGAAAGTTAACATACACATTAAAAACTTTGCAAAGTTCTATGCATACAATAGAATGTTGAGTAAAGTTTGATACATTTTGAAACACCTAACCCGTAAATAAAGCATAGAGATACAGTGAAATGTACCTGAGCAAATTTGGTACCACCCGTGCCTCCATGCTTTTCAGCCAGAAATGATTTACCGTTGGTATCATACGTTATTTGGATAGAGTCAATGGAACTACCGTATACCAGAGTGATTTCTCTGACTCCACTGTGTACTCCATCATCCCATTGATTTCCTCCATTTCCTCCCCATAGTCCCAATTGCATGCTCTTATCCTGTTGCATTCAAATCAGTCGGATCCTTGTTAATCGAGGAAAAAAAACACAATTGAGCCTGAAGTTCTGAATGTGAACAGATCAGAAGAATGATTTGAACAAGTTCAAAGATAATTATCAAGTATGTATAAGGGATTCATACCATTAATTGTTAGTTCAAAGATTTTTGCGACTATATGTAGCTTGTAACTAGTAGCTGCTTATAATTCTTGCACAGATATTGTTGTTGATATATATAGCAAATAAAGTACTACCGTGCTAAGCATCTGATTCCAATCCTGGTTCCATTCCAAAACAGGAGATCATTTTTTTATGCTGTTGCATACATAAAACATGCATCGATTCTGATTCATTTCATTTAAACACAGGTACGGTGTTCGAACCTAGCGTAACAACTAGCCCACCGAGCTGACCATGTGTCCCATGTGGCAAATAATTTATTACTCCACGTTTAATCTATTGGCCAAATTTAATTGGTTGTTAATATGTACTAACGCACGTACGTTCTATCACATGGCATCTATTGTATTGTTAGTTGTTACGCTTTGCTTGGTTGCACTTTTTCCTTTTTGAGTTGTACCGTTATACATGGTTTGCATCTTGTAACCTCACATGTAACTTGTTGGAAAATATGAACAGGATACATATTCAATTGACCGGATATACTCTGTGAATCGTGTTTGGAAATCACTTTCCAAATACAATATTTCGACCCTGTTATTGCCCCGAGTTACACGAAATTCGTATTGGGATAATTCAAGAGTTATTCAAGATTTATAGCGATCAAAATCTAGAATCAAGTGTTTATGTGTGTGTTTCTGTGTATGGAATATGCAGAAGAATGATGAAGATAACCAAAAAACGGGAGTTATAGGACAGTTATATGTCCTAACCAATTCTGGTCAAATATATCCAAACGGGTTTCCTCCCCATGGCTCTGCCCCCTGGACCTCACCAGGGGACGCGACCCCCTTGACCCCCGCAATTTGGTCATACCCGTATTTAATGACTAGCCGGGTATGCACTCCGCATCACCTACCCCGAGTCCACTAAAACACCACTGCACTAAAATATATAACATAACTCAATGGGTCTTTTGACATGATCAATTTAATTTCTATTTTTCGTGGAAAAAGAAAACCAAAAAAAAAAAACCTTACAGTTTTAGGAATAGATTGTTAGACCAATGCCAACGCTAACCGGTTTCACCAACCGGTTAGCAAGTGGTTAGTTTGTAGGGTGCCAAGGGTAAACACTTCACAAATCACTTCTTCTTCCAACCGATTCAAACTGGAAAACTGATTCAAACCACTTCTCAGTTACTTCAAAAAATGTGGGCCCCACACAATATAATTCTTTTTTTTCTTTTGTAGTGTATTAAATAATTAAAATGGAAATAAAGTGATTTGGAAGTGGTTAAACTGTTGGTAGAGACGAATCAATTTTGAATCAGTTAGTAGAAAGTTGATGTGGTGCTGATGTAGCAGTGGTGTAGCACAACTGGTTGGGAAGTGGTTAAACTACCATTGGGAAGGCTCTTATATTAATATCTGCATTTGTCTACTGTGTTTACACACCTACTTTCTAGATATACAAAATTTGTCAAAATGCACAAGAAATGGTAACATGAGGATATTAATAACTTCCTTTTCAAAGTAGAAGGACAAACTAGAGTAGAATGTGGGAGTGAGGGAGAGTAAAAAACGGATTTTTTTCTATTTTGAAGTTTAAGTTCATTATTAAGTGCCTTAAAGTCTTAAACGATGAACATTCTTTGTGGATTATCCCAATTCACCCTTAAATTTCATTAACTGTTCTAACAAAGAACCAATGCTGGAGTTGATCTACTTGAACAAGTTAGCCACAAATGCAAAAACTATTTCATTGTGTATATGTATTTTACAAAACATATTATGTTCCCACATCGGCCAAGTATGAGATTGATTGGTTGCTTATATGTGTAGGTGTCTCCTTCTTCTTCAAGCTAGCTTTTGGGGGTTGATAGTTAAAAGACAGATCAAAATTTCTCAGTAGTACTACTCTATGACTTAAGAAAAAAATGGCATCATAATATCATTATCTATGTTTATATCTATCCTCTAAAGATGTAATTCCAAGATTTAATTCTTTCATTTTCTAAGTTCAAGTCAAAGCGGTGTTACATGTGCTCATTCAACTATCATTTGAAGATTTTTTGTTGCAGGTTATGAGACGTCTTTTATGTTTGTGCTATTTCGAACACCACCATCATAGGAGATTTTATATGTAAGGAAATCAGCACCTTTTACAGTAATGTAGGAGCTTTTATATGTAAACAAATCAGCACTTTTACAGTAATATATGCCTCATCTTGATTATTTTTTAGGGACATTTTGATATCGCCTATAATTTACACATTTTTAATACTTGAGTTGGTATTTCTTTTCACTTATTCAGTCCAAAGATACAGACCGGAGAAGAAGAGGACTGAAATTGGAGCGAAAAAGTCAAAATTCTAAAGCTGATCATACCCTTGTCGCAGCCTGCAACATAGTTCACACCGGTGAAGCCCCTGCGAGATAGTCTTGAAAAGTGGCAGACTTTTTTGAAATCATCTAGGGCATACCATTTTCAATTCTGAAGTGGATATGTGAATGAATTATATTGTGTTGTGTCCTACGCATATATTATTATGGGTCCAAATGTTTTGCCTTTTACATGCTACTGATTTACACACCACAAACATATTTCGTAGTACTAACTGTTCTCATATGACAAACACTCCTATTTTGATTGTCATTTCTTTTATACGAGGGTATATTTGGTAAATAGAAATGTTTAATTCAACAACTGTGGTGGTGAAAGTCACCTCCTTTGTTTTATACTTGACCAGAATTGATTTGTTACACCATAAGTATTTTTCTTTTTACAATTACATCACAAACATTCTTTGTGTGGAAGTAGCATTCTCCTAAAAGAAATAAGAATACAAAAAAAATCCTTTATTGCAATAAAAAGTATGATGTGCTAGATGCAACTCTTTATGCCATTAATCATACTACTTTGGTGGTCCAAATTTAAATCAATAATAGATTCTAGATTGCATATTCGCAAAGTCACTAAAAGATGGAATTTTGACCACATTTCTAGATTCTTTTCTTTAGTAAAATACAATAGGCAACAAACTTATGCAACACACTAATTAAATTGGCCAAAGAAAGCATCACACCAACTCAGACTGATATATGGATACTCATATGCCCCAATGATAACCTTTTGAGCCCTTCGTTTTGTGAGGCTCACCATCTTTGACAGCAAGAGGGTGAAATCCTTTAAACATCATTTGGAATCTATGAAGGATGTTGGTTTTAAAGGGTGATAAGCAGAAGCCGAGTGAATCAAGAAACCATCCGTTTCTTCCATAGAAACCTACAATATGACTTCCGTGTGCTGTGAAATGAAAGGGCGTTCCTTCCTCAACACCAAATGGCCCAAATGTCCTTTGGTTGCTTTTGAAAGTGAGTGATCGAATCACAGGGCCACCTCCGTAAACCACAGGACAATAGTGCCCGCTAACACTTATCAAAACCTCCTCAGGGAACTTAACCTTAATCTGAGTATGTCAAATTAAACAATTAATGCATGTAAATATCCAACTTTAAATAAAGTACATAAACTTTTGGTAAAAAGTTACCTGAGCAGATCTGGTTCCTCCCATGCCACCATGTTTTTCAGCCTGAAATGGTTTACCATTGTTATCATATGTTACACGGATAGAGTCAATGCAACTACTGTACACGAGTGTGATTTCTCTAACTCCACTGTGTACTCCATCATCCCAATGATTCCCACCGTTTCCTCCCCATGGTCCCAATTGTATGATGTTATCCTGTTATATTCAGATATATCATATTAGAGAATCAGAAGATAGATTTCAAATAAAAGAAAAAAGAATATCAAGTACAAAGGGATTTCATACCATGTTGAGCCCCAAGAAAGTGGTAGAAAGATGAAATCTTAGATTTTAAGATGTGATGGTAACTGTGTATATTTTACTTGCACACATATTGTTGACATATATAAAGAGCAAACAAAATCTGTTTAGCATCCGGTTCCACTTTTGATTCCATTACATATATGATATATGACATTGTTTTATATTCTGCATACATAATACATGAACCAATTCTGATTCCAAAGTAAGACGGGTTTTTGTTACATAACACATGCACCGTAGTTAGTGGGCTCGAAAAGGATAGCACCATCCAGAACACTCTGTTCATAGATCTTGCTTCCCTTTGCATCAGATGTTGCACTAAAGATGTCAAATGGAGACGTCAGCCTGGTTGGGTATCAACTCGAATAGTTGTCCAAATATTAGGGAGGTGATAGTTACAACATGGAGATTGATGTTTGCAACAAACTATACAAGTGTTAAAGCAGACTGTACAAGTTATCATAGCACAGTTATGGTGTATGAATAATATTGTGTTGTATTTATCAACCCCCAATATATTACAATTTGTATTAATTCAATATAATCAAACAAACTTTTAAATAAATCGATTAGAAAGTTTATGCCTTGATTATGTTTTTAGGCAACCTTCCAATCGTCCGTGCAATTCAACCCATTTTCTTTTTAACTCATCTTTTTTTGCCTTTCAAGATAAAGCACAGCCTGAATCGACCCATCACTAACTCAATGAGTCGAATTCAACCCAATTTCTTTTTAACTCATCTTTTTTGCCTTTCAAGATCAAGCACAGCCTGAATCGACCCATCACTAACTCAATGAGTCAAGATTGCTGCTTTTGTTTTGCATATATACATACCTTAACATCATCATACTGAAGTTGGAAGGAAGATTAACTGAAATGAATTCCGTACCAAAACCAAGTTTTGACTGCAGAAACAAAATGATTTAAAACTACCATAAATACCGATCATCACCCCAATATAATTCTTCAAAGATAAAGACACACAACTTTAAAAATGTACAAGACAGACAATAATAGCATCTGAGTATCTGACACTTATTTTAGAAACGTACTACTAGCTGGTATCTAACGTCCATGCTAAAGAAAAATGGTTTAACCTTTTGTTGTTAACACCATAACGAATCAAACAGTCATGAATCAAGAAAACTTACTAAATTAATATATATATTTTTGTCTTTGGAAACGGCAAAGAATATATCAGAATACTCCAAAAAAAAGCAAAAAGATACCAAAAGGCCTCTAAGGCAGATGATCAACACCCAAAGCAATGCTAAAACACCGGATAAGAACAAAACTGTGCCTTGTCATAGAATTGAACATATGAATCTACATGGATAAACACCTAATCGGATTTACAACCCACTTAGCCCAGTTTCTCGAGATAACCTTGGAACGGTTAGAGATCCATATAAGAGAAATTCTCTCCATTGAAGCAAACACGCCATCCTCCATGATTTTTGATTTGTGCACGATGTCCGCAGGAACAAAGTTATTCCTCCATTTCCAAATCAACCACATAAGGACTAAACAAGTCCCATGGAAGGCTTTTGAAGCCTACGTACTGCCACCCGTATCAATAGAATTAGAGGCCAAATATTTAACATCAAGCCTCACTAGAAGACTAACATTCAACCAGCTCGCAAGCTTCCTCTACAGCGAATTCGGAAAACGATAATTAAGAAGTCAGTGCTCAATGGATTCATCTTCTGATTTACAAAAGGGACACAAGATAGAGTCCACCTGTACACCACGTCTAGCCAGATTTGGAAGAGTAGGCAAACGATAGCTCTCCAGATAAAAACATTCACGTTTATAGGAACCCATGAATTCCAATTTTGATGCACACTTGAGGAGCTTACATCCGCACCACAGTTTTCGATAAGTAAATATAACCGTTTAACAGAGAATAGACAATTAGAAGTTTAGGACTGTAATTCCAAATCCAACGATCTGACTATATGAGGAATCACTTGAAATTTTACAAGTACCCATAACCGACTGAAGCATCCTTAGATCATCCATGGCACGGCCACTTGGAATAACCCGCCAACACCAGCAGCCCTGACCGTCAACCCATCGGTCCTTCACATTCGCTTCCTTGTATGATTCGAGCGCAAACAATCTCGGGAATCGAGTTTTAAGAGGAGGGCCTGAAGCAGCCCAACAATCCTCCCAAAACCTGGTTGATTTACCATTAAACACACGTTTTGTTAACGAGTCATTGAAATTGAAACCAAGATTAATAATAGCAGAAGAATTGATTAATATCCCATCCCAAACTCCATTCTTCAGGCCTGGACCAACAGAAACATTAAATCCACCTTCATCTCCATAAAATGCTAAAATCACTATTTTCCAAAGAGTCAACTAAGAACCTCCATTTCCATTTTCCCAAAAGGCTGCGATTCATAGAATCAAGATCACCAACACCCAAACCACATGAATCTTTAATAGAACAAATTTTATCCCAATTCACCCATGAAATACCTTTATGGCCCTCCTTAATTCCCCCCAAAAATTGACTTCTGATGCATTCTAGAGTATGGATATCCTTTTTGAAAGCCTTGAATAAGAATGAGGAAAGGTAGTAGATCGGCAGACTACCTAGAACGGCTTTAGTTAGAGTCAACCTTCTACCAACAGAAAGCATTCTATATATTATATCTATTTATATTTATATCTCTACAAACATAATTCCAAAGCCAAAGTGGTAAAAGCTGGTGCGGGTTTCGATTGCCAGTTAAACTGGAAAGTAGTCTGTTGCAGATTATGAGATGTCCCAAATGCAGCTCCTTCGATCACCATCATTCTTACATGTTTAATGTAATGAAGCCAACATTTCCTCGAGTAATATCTACAGCATTTTGGATTCTTTTCCCTCGACATTATCTTCTCCTTGACAAACTATTCGATGCACAATAGCAAAGACATTATAATTTACAAAAGATAATCAAAAATAACAAATAACTTACTCATATGAACAAGGGTTTATAGTTGGGTAATGTATCAAACTTTACCCCTTTTACTATTATATGCATCCAACTTTGAAACCTCCTATAGTACGTATTCAAGTTTTGAAACCGTCTATATCTATGCTTTCTTGCAAGTTTTTGGCTACATAAATTGATATGTTTTTATATACATATAATATTAAGTTAAATGCATACAAAAGATGGTTTAAAACTTAAAAACATACAATAGAAGGATTCAAAGTTGAATACATACAATCATAAAAGGTGTAAAGTTAGATACATTATGAAACTATAAACCCAATAAAGAATAAGTCACATTACCTTTAAAAGCTCGCTACTGGAAGATGACATCAATGACAGAGACTTCGGTTGAGACATTCGGAGCAAGTTATCAACATAACCCTTCAACTTTAGTGGAGACTTTATGAGTTCTAGTTTCAGATCATTTGATGACAGATGAGGGATTTTCTGTAAGTCTTCATGGATAGTTATATTCTTCAAACACCAAGGAAACAAGATGAATACTTACAAAAAAACTAACTTACAAAAAAAAAAGGACGCAAAATTCATATAATAAAGGAAGGGCTGATCGCCCAAAAGGAACCAACTTTAGTCAGAGTGTTTTATTTTTTTGGGTAATCAACTCGTTTAGGTTAGAAAAACCATGACAATGTAATAACGTAAAGGTAAGTTGTTTTCAGGTGCCATCTAAGAAAAAAATTACGATCAATAGCTACAACACATCAGCAGTAAACAAAACGTTTTGAATACCGGGTCATGTTACCTTGATACATAATTTTGATAAGACAGTATACCTTAAATTAAAAAACTCAAAAGTTATACAGGTATTGTAGCATAAAAAAGCTTGGTTATGTTAGTAATTTTTAATTGAACAAAAGTTGTTCAACATTGCAATTACCCCCATAAAATTATATTAATACCTTATTTGAGCTAACAACCAATTTCCAAGCTTTATCATTCTCGAACTTCTTTAAAAAGCTCAACAGCTCAAGTGCAAATCTGTTCTTCTTGATTTTCAAATTTAGTTTTGCCTCATGCAACCCTGCAATATGCATGGAAGAAAAAGGCATTCTCACACCTGAATACTCCAAAAGAGATAGGTTTGGAGCATCGATGTTGGCCTCCTCGAGATTTCTGCAACGCGTCACGGAGAGTTCCTTAATTTTAATGCTCAATATGGTTATCCTCTTGAGCCGGTCACATTCAGTCAAAACTATTTTTTCCAGGTTCGGGAACTTTGTAATCAAATCTTGAAAAGACTCATCCGTCATAATTGGATCCTTCAGGGTCAAATATTTCAGATTTTCACATCCTTCCAAGTGGATTTCGCAATGCCACGCCACCTTCCCCCGATGCAAAAAGGTTGTTAGATTAGGTAAGTCGATGTTGACCCATACGAGCCCATGACACTCATGTAGTTCGAGGGTACGAAGCTTTACAAGACTTGAAATGTGCAGACGACCTATCCCACTACAATCTACAAGTCTCAGATCCTCAACCAACGGGCAGCCTCGAATGAAACTCTGGATCACATTACCCTTAACATGAGAACTTTTTATAGAGAGTTGTTTCAGATTACATAGATCGACCACAATTTTTTCATCAAACTTGCAACCATACAACCTCAATGAAGTAATTGTCTTGGCACTTAGGACAGGATTAGGTAACATAAAATGTCTTTTTTTCTTCTCTTCCACGTGAATCTCTAGCTCTTTAACATCTTTGTTTAAAGCAGCACTAATCCAATTATTCATGCGAAGTTTCAACTTGAGACTAGCTTCAAACAAAGAAATCTTAAACTTCTGTACACTAGGCATTGCCTCGAGTTTGGTTGCTAACGAACTATCAACAAAAGATATAAATTTCTCAACATGATCAGTTCCGGAGTTTTTAAACTTTTTCTGGTCAAAGTCAAAAGTGAAGAATGAAGCCCATATGGATCTCCATTTCTTAGACAACACACTTATTCGAGCAACATCACTTGGGAAACGTAGAAGAGAAAGGATGTGGTGAATAATGGGTTCGGGCAATTCCGAGATTAGATCCACCGGTTCACCTACTTCATCCACTTTTTCAACCTTTTCCATCTTTCGCTTCTTTCTACCCCTGAGGACCTTCCTTAAAATAGACGAAATTTTTCTCTTCAATTTACTAGTACCTAAGATACCCTTGTTACATAATCCAGAGATCAAAGTCTTACCACCTTCGTCTACACCATCAACATTATGTATCTTTAGCTTCTTACGATACCCCGCTTGATCACCCAAACTAGATAAATGGTCTGCTTTCCGCTTCTTCCTGTTGATCATTAACAGCTTCTTATTTGCAGAAAACTTTCTCTTCAGTTGCATATCAATTATCAACTGTCTGGATTTCATATATGTTTCCTGTTTAAACCAAACTACTTAGATATGTTGCAGAAACTACTTTACATACACCTTGTCTACACGTTCACAGAAACCTAACTATTCACACATATAAAACTCATGTCATAGCATCACATAGAAGCCTAAACTTATCAATAATTAGTTAACAAATCACAAATTCAAAACAGAACAACATACCCCAATCGTACTGTATACATCTATAAATCTAAATTAAATATATTCACTATATGAGTATATGATCATTATTACAACAGCCTTATACCAAATCATAGATAAATAAAAAATACACATTTTCATAATTCATACAAGCCAATAACTTCAGTGTAATCCTACACTAAAACAAACATCGAAGCCCTAAAATTGTACCAATTAATAAAATTAGGGAATTAGATTCAACAAAGAATCACGAACCTGTACGAATTATAAACGATAAAATGAATTAGGTAACTCAATCACTATTTCAGAATTGCGATCATTATTAATAATAACTATAAAAATATTTATTTATCATATACATACAGCACGATGATATTGTATAATATAAGGGCAAAATTGTATTGTTTTCGTCATACAGAACTCAATTAAGAAAAAAAGTTCGTGAAATCATGACAGATATTACAAATTTAGAGCAAGAACCTGTGTAAACTCCGGCGATATGATGGCTCCGGCAGCGGTTATAGGGTTCCGTGCGTTCTGTTCTGGCGCTGACTATTAGACTACCGGTATATAAAGTAACGGAATAATTGGTCTGTAGCGCTAAATGGGCTTTGTAATGTGGCCCATTAGAAAATGTATTATGCACATAAATTGGGGAACATAATTTGTTGCCCATAAGGAAATGTATGCACATAATTTGGAGTCGTGATTTCTACACCACAAAAAAATCTAAGTACATAATTAAGTAGGCATGTTCAAAAAAGCCGATTTTTAAAACCGAACCGGTCCAAACCCAAAAAACCGACCCGGTTATATCCGGTATACCCAACCCTGTTCGGGTTTTTTCACTACCCGGCAGGTAGGGACCCGGGTTGGGGTTTTGAATTTCAAAATCAGGTTGACCCGGGTTGAAAATGGGTCGGGTAAGAAAACCCGGTTGAAATGGGCCAAAAAACCCGGTTCGGATCGGGTCGGGTAGGTCAATACCCGGTTTTCATCCTTTGACCAAAAACCTGGTTCGGGTTCCGGGTACGGGTCAGGTAGGCCCAATACCCGGTTTTGTTCATGACTATCATTAAGTGCTTTATGGAGTTGTATAATACAACGCTATAAAATATAGTTAGGGGATGTTTATTTTTTTTATTATTAAGTGTTGTTTACATATGATGTCTGTTTGGATAAATATATTTGTTTATAACAAGTGCTATTTCAGTAAATGTCATTTTTTTACCAAAAAAGATGAAGTTAAATGATATAAACTTTGAACAAGAATGGACGTGGTCAATTTCTATTGGAGAAAAAATGGTAATATATATACATATATACATATATATATATATATATATATATATATATATATATATATATATATCAATAAGTGCCTCTTTTTAGTAAGAGTTTCAATTTTCTTCCTATTTTAAAAACAAACATTTATTTCAAATTAAGTGAAAAAGAAACAACAATTTATTCATCTTGATTAAGAAGTATATCGAAACAGACCATTAAGAGGAAAGTAAACAGCCCTTTAGTGGTGTACGAAATTTTTTTAGTGGTATACGAATCATCATCCTTTAGAAATAAAGTGACATAAATGATTTTATTTATTTATATATCTGTGCTAAATAAATTGTTAAGAAGTTTCTTTTTCTCTGATGCACAAACTAATTAGTGTGTTATAATCTTGAAAGTAGAAAAATGAATAATCATGTTGTTTATTAATGAGAATGCAAATTGTTTTACAAGATCCTTTTTTCACTTTTGTCATAGCTGTACATCCTCTAGTGGTTGAAGAAATCAATAGTCACGGAAACTTCGATTAAGCTGCAAACATCGAAGTAAAAATACCTGTTCTTCCAAAGTAGAGAAAATTGCATTGGTCGTGCTTGTGGTTTACATAAAATAGCATTAATAGTCCCTTGCAGTTTTTTTTTACTGGTCATCTCTGTAGTTGCTAATTGTTACACTGGTAGTCTCTGTGGTTACTCTCCGTTAGCTTTTTCCGTTAAAAGAACCAACTGTGTAATATATTTTTTCTTATCGCTAACAACCGTTAGTTTTCTCGTTAAAGGGACTAGCCGTGTAATTTTTTTTCAAATTTCAAGTTTAGTTAAATTTAATATTATTTTCAATTGTATTTAGTTAATTTAATTTTAGAATAATCTAATCAATTTAATTTAATTATTTTAATCAACCTTTTTTAGTGCTAATTATTTTATTTTTTACAATTAAAATGATCAACTTAAATATTTTTTTATTCAAAAAATTTTGGTGTCCCGATCTATATAAACCCACTAAAAATGTTACATGTTGATAATGCGCAATTTGAATACGTTCATAATATACAAAACTGTTAACTATATATATGTAGGCATGTAGGATTGTCTATGCGGAGTCATGAAATCAACGATGATATGCAAAATTAAGAGTATAAACTATTATATTTTTAGACACTGATATATAGATCGAAACACTTAAAAAAAATTGAATAAAGAAATATTCAAGTTGATTATTTTAATTGTAAAAAATAAAATAATTAGCACTAAAAAAGGTTGATTAAAATAATTAAATTAAATTGATTAGATTATTCTAAAATTAAATTAACTAAATACAATTAAAAATAATATTAAATTTAAATAAACTTGAAATTTGAAAAAAAAAATACACGGCTAGTTCTTTTAATGAGAAAACTAACAGTCGTTAGCGACAAGGAAAAAAAATTACGTAGCTGGTTCTTTTAACGGAGAAAACTAACGGAGAGTAACCGCATGGACTACCATTGCATCAACTAGCAACCACGGAGACGATCGGTGAAAAAAAAACTGCTAGAGACTATCAATACTATTTTGTGTAAACCACAACACGACCAATGCAATTTTGTCTCCATAGTATAACATGAACATAAAAACCTTACCCGTTTGTTACATCGTAATGGGCAGCACACAAATATATAACGTCCAGAGAGATGAATAATCCAGGACTACCATAAACTTAATTTATGAGAGGCATGTGTGATTCAAAACTTTTTATGTTGCATTTCACATTCTATTTAAATCAAACAAAAAATGTACCTTTATGTATCACTCTTAGAAAATTATTCAAAATAAACTGATCTTGGTAACAAAAAAATCAACAATTAATTTACATATCTATTCACTCTGTTTCCTTTCCTCTTGTATGAATTGAAATATACGAGCAGCTGATTCAGATGCAAGTTTAGGATTACGTGGTACAACTTTAATCACTTTAATCCTCTCATCATCAAATCCCTTTTCTTCTATACATTGATCCGAATCTTGAACCATTGGTGTTGTTGGAAAAAGAGGTAGTTCATCTTTTTTCCGTTCACAATAGTTGTTACTTCCACTACTTCCCTGCAAATCACTTTCTTTATAGTTCTCTTGAGTTAACAAGTTACAAGGAATAACACTTTTAGTACTTTTTATTTCGTTTTCTTTATAATCAACGTCGTTTGCAGTAATTGGAGAGAAATTAGGCTTTGTTATCGCGGGTAATGTGTATGATGTAAAGAGTGGAGTGCTTGGATATACACCGATTCCTTGTTGGTAAGATGTTGGAATGTTGTATGCATTAGTGGGAGTGAAGAAGTCTCCATTTGAAGTTGTTAGGTTCATACCATAAACCGGTGTCATGAGACCAAAAGGTGGTGGTGAAGGTCCGGTGTAAGGCTTGTAGACAAGCCCCTCTGAAGGTGACCTGACGGGGACTAGCCATTGGTTACCGGGTGGTGGTGGAGGGAGGTAGCACCAAGGTGGTTGTTTGGGAGCGTTTAGGTTAGATAGTGGTGGTAATGGCGGTGGAGGAAGGTCTATTAGACTTGTGTTGTATCTTTTTTCGGTGTCATTGTTGGGATGTGAAGGTTTTCTAATTGTACTATCTATTGGGATAGTAAGTAAAGTTTCTTTATTTTGTTGATCCACATGAGGAAAAATGTCTTTAGAAGGAAGGTTCTTTGATTTGTAGAAGTTGTCTTCGAGCAACAGACCAGGCGATCTTGCGAGTGATTTTTGAACCTGTTTGAAACTCTAAGTATGAGAAAACGATTAAGTTAAAGTGTTGTGATTCACTTTCATGACATAAAACGTACCTTGGTCAATCTATGCAACTCGAAGACTTGTGACTGGAACACTCTTTGCTGTCTGGATACATTGGCAACAGAAAACATTCATGAGCACTTGTAACTCGAAGAACTATGAAAAAAGAAGCTTAAACTGATTATCATATGATTATTTATGAGCCATTTTGGTTTTACACCCTTAAATTAATCAAAATTTTTGTGAAGGAAGGAATTGAAACTGTCGTCATCTAAATTGATTATCTGATTCTGATTATTTCATATCACAGATTCACTTAGAACGAAATGCCAAACACCCCCCTAACGCAATCAAATAAATACATAAAACATGAACACGAGATAGAAAAACTTACTGAATAATAATTCTTCTTGCTCTGGAATATTGTTCAGGACCTATCGTTTGTTTAACTTCCTCAGGGGCTATATTACAACATGATAGGAACTTTGTGTCTAAAACGTCTCCAATTTTCCCCGCGTCTTCTAGATGTACAGAGCCATGATCTTCCTCATTTTTGTTCATAGAAAGAGCTTCATGAGTACCTGTATCAATTTTGTCATCGTCTCCCAAACGAGTCCATGTCTTTTTCATACCATCTGTGTAAGTTGTATTTTCTTGACAACTTTTTCTCTTAAGTGGCAATCTAATGCTATGATCATGTAACATTTCAGGTTCATCTGCCAAAGTACTTCTTCTCCTCGGGTTTGGGGGACAAAGTTCGTCGCTTAACATTTTCGAGAACTGAATTCTGTCAGAATAACATGTTTGTGGTTCTTTTGAGAAGTCATTAATCATTGTTGTGTTTACTCTGTTTTCTAGGCCTATATTCTTATCATTCGGGTCAAGTAGTTTTTGACAAACAGTTGGATGTTTGATATGGGAGTTTGTACTTAGAGTTTGTAACTTCCCTCTATTTCTGAATGACAAACTTGGAACCAAGTATTCGTCCTCGTCTTCAAGGTTATTCACTGAAGTGCTTCTTGTACTATTAAACTCTTGTGGTTTATATAAACCATGATCGCCACGTTTCATATGTCCCGTATTACATAACGTTTGACAATTAGTAGTTTCTATAGTTTGTTTGACGGTTGTTAGTGAGATATTCAAATTGATACCACTCGAGTGATAAGAATCGAGTCTTGTAGCCAATCTTGTCGATCCACATGAGCGTCCAAAAGACGAAAACACACTTCTTTTGTAGCTAGCATCCTATATTTCAATAATTAAATACAAACACATGAGTATGCTAAAGATGTGATATACATAAAGGAAAAAAAAAAAGTCACACAAGCTAAGCAAAAATTAAAGGACCAACAGATTAGTTTACAATGATGTGACTTGTGTGATTTTTAGTACTAAAAGAGTGAAGATGCTGATATAAGAAGTAAGACTCACATGATAAGACGACGTCGTAGGACCCAAAATACCGCCATTGTTGTTGGAAAGAGGTAAAATCGGCGATACAGATCCAAAATTACTCCTTTGTGCTGTTTGTGAAAGCGCCATTTTGTTCCTTGGAGGTGTTCTTGGACCTCCTTTTTCGGCTTCACTGATATGAAGCCTTGGAAACAAAGGATCCATTTTTTTCCCTTCTTCTTTCAAATTCACCATATTTGTGTATCAATTTGTGATCACTGATTATCTCAATAATTAGTGATTACCTTTCTTAAGCAATGCAACTAATCACGAATAGAAGAACGATTGACCAAATAATTTCACAAACACACACATGATAATATGGTATAATTCGATCAAATAGATCATATAAACGAACATTCACCACCTCAGTGAAATAATATCAATGAAACACACAAACTTATGATCCGTAGACAGCTAGAAATGGAGAAATTTATGGAAAGAGAGATCACATCACATCACAATCATATTATAACAATAATGCATGCATTCAAACGTTCTAATTACACGTTTTCGCGTATTATATATAGACATATAGATGGGGATTGAGTACGACTGAGTCTTATATCTCTACTTTTCTGTATATCTAAAAATGGTTGTGTTTCCTCAACATCTTCTGCTGAATTCAATTCGGTACGGTAGTCGTAGCCAAATATGCTCTCATTTTCAATCGTACATTCGTCGCGAAACTAGGAACATAGAGAGCCAATCTTTTTGCGAAAAATCTGTATCGGATCGGAGATATTATCGAGCACATGATGCATGTAATAACATACACGTTTTACTTTATTATAAATAGTCCATCAACTAACTTCTAAGTAACACAAAGTATCCACTTTTATCAAGTACTTTAGCTATTTTCACCTTATTTCGAAAGAAAAAAATCCAGCTTTGTCCATCACATACGTGTTTGATATTTTTGTCGCTATAATCGTGCATGACTTTAAAATGTTTATCTATTAGATTATTTTAATTATATTTTGAAGTGATTTCTCTATATAATTGTTGTTTAGAAAGTTTTGATACACTTTATAATTCAATTGTACACACACATAGAATGTGTACACATCGAATAACATGTGATCAACTTGGGAAAGAATTGAATGAGGTGGGGATGTAGACACGCAGTGTGTTGGTTCATACTTCATAAGACGATAAATGATTATAGCTCAAAAATCAACCTACAATAAATTGTAAAATAAATAAACGGTCTAGAGATATTGAGATGACTCTTTTAATCATGAGGTTGAGGGTTTAAGTTTTGAAGATAAGACACTTGTATAAAGTCGTGGATAATATGTGCAGAGAAAAGTTCATTGAAGTATAAGAATGAATAGGAGTACCAATCAAATTGTGTCATGTATACAAAGAGAGAGTTTCACACGTACAAAACCCATGTACTCCCAAACTTAAATATCTCACAAATGACAAATTTAGGATTTAGGAGGGTTTAGGATTTAGTAGGGTTTATGGTTTAGGGTTTAGTAGGGTTTAAGGTTTAGTATGGTTTAGGGTTTAGTAAGGTGAAACCCACTAAAAAATGAAACGCAACACTTTAGGGTTTAAGGTTTAGTATGGTTTAGGGTTTAGTATGGTTTAAACGCAACACTTTAACACATGTGTTAATAAAATGTGAAACCCACCCAAAAATGAAGAAGAAAAACTCGTCGAAAGTATGCCTTGAGGGACGACAAATCGAAGAGGATAAAACGCTGAATCTAATGGTGCAATTTTCATAATTTTTCGATTTGTCATTTATGAGATATTTAAGTTTGGGAGTAAATGAGTTTTGTACATGTGAAACATTCTATTTGTACACATGACAAAATATCATTGGTAATTCCATTATTTTAATAATTCTTATACTCTAATGATCTCATCTCAATGTGTATAAATATATACTAGATATAAACCTGTGCGATGCATGACAATTTTCATATGTTTTTTAAACATACGATGTGAATATTATCGCCATTTTAATCGGTTAATTAAAAAGAACATAGCCAACAAACGTAAATAACATAACTTCATTGGTTTTCTTATTCTTTAAATGCAATAAAAAATTCAAATAATATAGTAGTGAATACAACAAGAACTTAAAAGCTAGTAGCTATAAACAACATTAATAATAACTTTCAATGTAAGAGAATAGTGTAACATTTACCCCAAACACCTATTTGTAATCCCAATAATAGTATAATTATAATTATAGCTATTTAAAGCTAAAACGAAATAACTAAAGATACTATATCTCATACCATTTATGCGAGAATGAAAAGTTGAAAACAAAAAAATCCAAAGTTTAAAGAGGATGAAGAAGACCAATAACCCTGCATAACAACTAAATCATCGATGATAAAAAAATTAAAGCCAAATACTAACACCAGTAGATGATACCATGGCTATATCTTAATACATAGAAATCAAGTGACTTCGTATTTATTAGTTGGTGAATAGATGACATATATCCATAGTGATGCATGATCATATAGTTGTTCTAGAAAAATGACTATATAAATATAAATAAAATCAAGAACGTGTCAATTGTTATACACTTGCATTAAGTTCGTTTATGTAATATTTGATATTCTAAGGAAACTCTAATTAAGTTCCTTATCCAACTCAAGTTTTTATTATTTTTATAATTATAATTGTATCCAAACTCAATGCTAATTCTTCTTATTGGAGTTTAGATGATTGCAACTATTTTATTTATCAAAATTTATCATAGATTGACACATGGCGTATTTATTTACGTGGTAAATTCTGAATTCATCTAAACTACTCGATTAGTAATATAAATATATATATATATATATATATATATACTAGTTTTTATGCCCGTGCGATGCACGATTAATAATTATAGGAAGATGAAAAATATTGGGGATACGTACTTATATAGTCAAGTATACATAAATAACTAAACTAAGTACCTACGTATTGATATATTACAGTTTATAAGGAATATAGACCCTAACACTATACAAACAACATGATGTCTGGTTCATCGAAGTGATTCTACAAATTAATAATGAGTGATAATGATATATACCTTAATATTATCAAATACCGAACTTTCATGAAATGACATATTAAAACCCGTATTAGTTTTTTAACTTGTTCGACGCACATGATGATTCATATTCAACAATTCTCGATATTAATTTGCAAAAACAATTTATCTTATATAAACAACACAAAACAACAATGAGCATGTTGATAAACCACGTGAATGATGAGTAAAATATATAATTAATCAAAACAAAGAACTTTGGATAAAATAATATTTAGTTAGAAGATAAACTAATCATTTAGAAAGCAAAGAGTACACAATGAAGTTTTTTCTTCATGATCACTTACTGATAAGCTTCTCTCTGTTACTTGTTCATTAAACTAATCAAATTTATCATGAAAACATGTAGAGAGTAATAAGATCAGAATGCATATAAATATTTAATTTTTGAAGAATTATTAAGGGATTTGCTAACGTGTGCCCCCGTGGCACACGTTAGGGTGCATTTAATGAAGTCAAAATTTCCTTAAATATTAATATTTACATTTAATACTCATTAATTCAATCTAATTATTTTCTTTTTTATGCATATATTAATTACAAATTATGTTATTTAAGGAATTTACAACTTTATTAAATGCACCTTAACGTGTGCCACATGGGCACACGTTAGAAATATATATTAGGAATAGATATAAAGTGAAACAAAAACGCCTATTATTTAATTAATTAATAGGTTGAAATTATATTTTATTGAATTTATTCTATTGAAATTTCTTCAAAAATTGAGACCTATTAACCAATCAAATTCTATAATTCTACTAAACTTTCAATTAACAATCAAATACTATAATTTACCTAAAAAGTCTCCTCTAAAAATAAAGTCTTAATATAATTAAAATATAATAAAATTTTAATTTGCCAATTGATATAGCTCACGATACTTCGATCATCTCTATATATCAACTAATTATTAATTATTAATTATTAAATATAAATATTTTATCAAATATTTACTTTAATTTAATATTAATATTATTATTACTAATATATATAGATAGAAACGTAAATATTAATAGTTAATAATTTTTTTTTAAGAGTTTAGTAGCTAAAAAATAGGTGGGTTAAGAATTTTTTCAATTTGAATGACACATAAGATTTTTTAGGAAGCTAAGCACTCAGGATTTTTGATTAGTTGTCAAAAGAATAAATATGACACATAAGAAAGAGACTATCCTCTATGACTTATATAGGTTGATAGGTAGATATATATATATATATATATATATATATATATATATATATATATATATATATATATGAGAAAAGTTCAAAAAAGAATGGTAGAAAAAGGGAGAATGGAGGAACCAATATGATTTCTCCATTTCAAATACCCATTTCCACCTTTTTTCAAAGCTAAATATCTCACAAACCATATGTCCAAGGTTGTCAAGATCGGGATCCTATGTATGATCGTTTTTGCCTTTGCAAGATCAGGATCGTAAGATCGAGATCGGGATCGTAGATCCTACCAAAATATGATTTTCTATGCAAAGATATCTAATTCTTGTAAAAAACTACTATTAGATAAATTAATCTAACATTCAGACTTTTATATTGCTGAAGTGATGCAATTTGTCAACATATATTTCTTGAACGATAAACGTACTAAAACAAAAGATAGCGGCATATTACAGTTGCACCAAAGTTTGAGAGAATATTGCAAATGAAAATTTCTAATTGTCATTTTAGAGGTTCTAGACTTTTTCTTAGGTTAACTTGATAATAAATTGAGAAATTGAACTTGGAGAAAAATGTATGGTAAGTTTTGAGATAAGATTTGGACTACTTATGAGCCTACAAGTCCAATTGTAAAAAAAAAAATATAGCTCATTTGTAGGATCGGATCGTTCAACGATCCTACGATCTTATGATCGATCCTACGATCCTACTCCGATCCTGCACGTTTTCCCTTGGTAGGATCGTAAGATCGTACGATCAGGATCGCGATCTTGACAACCTTGCATATGTCTACAAATTATAAAAATTATATATATATATATATATATTAATATTAATTCGTGGTAGTGGAGTTGGTAAATACTTGCTTATCTAAAAAATCTAGAAAATAAAAAGTAAATATAAAAATAAAGACTTTTTAGGCCCGTTAATCATCACTTTCCTAGGACTCAAATTGATGAGTATTACTGGGCTTTGATGGTAAATACTGGGCTACAGAATTTGGATCATCAGAGCCCAAATGTGGCGTTGATTATATCATGTACGGATCCGTACTAAATGACAATTTGCTCTTTATATATAGTTGCAAATAGGCATGAAAAAGAACCCGGTAGAGTCAAACCCAAAAACTCAACCCGGTCAAACCCGATTTGACCTTATCCGGTTCGGATTTTGTGAGTCTTCGCCGGGTGCATAACCGGGTTGAGTTTTTAGAATTTGAAATCGGGTTGAACCCGGGTTGAAAACAGGTCGGGTTGGAAAACCGGTCAAAAACCCGGTTGAAAATCCGAAACCGCCCCGAAAAAATCGGTTTTAACCCGGTTGAATTATTTAAAAAACCCGGATCGGGTTGGTCAAAAACCAGGTTTTCCTTCGTTGACTAAAAACCGGGTCGGGTTTCGGGTTGGGCTAAACCCGGTTTTATTCACCTCTAGTTGCAAATCGTAACAGTCAATATATTCAAATATACATCATAAATTTACCCCTTATTTTGTTTTTAAGGATCAAACTTGTTTTATCATATTTATATTGGTGATCTATGAGGTAATTTAGAGGGGTAAAAATTAGAGCACACCCTGTATTTCAATATCAGAAACATAAATTCTTTGTTTGGTCTTTTTCTCCCACATATATTATGTCTCCATTAACTTAAGTATACCCCGTTGTGACGATGATGAGGTCCCGAGAGGTCCCCAAGGGACGGGTCTAAATCGATTTTTAATTAGTTCTATAGAGTGCATGAAGAAGGCAAGTTCAGCGTTGCATAGTAGATTCATGGAACTATTACAACTTTTGTCTTATTATTGAAACGACGTTGTTTTTGACATTGTCGTAAGTAAGTTTGATGGAACGTTCTCGAGGATGGCGACCTTTGCATTTATCTCTGATCGAAAACTTCATCTTGATTGTATGGCGACAAGTTGTTATATAGACATTATTCCACGGAATTAGGGGACTTGCCGACTTGCCCATGGCCATGGGCCCTTGTAATTTAAGAATTAAGATTAAGAATTATGTATATGAGAAACGTTCGAAAAAGAATGGCAAAAAATGTAAGAAAATGAGGAACTAGTAGGATTGCTCCATTTCAAAAATTCATTTTCACATTCTTTTTAAAAACAAAATATCCCGCAAACCGTATGTTTATGAATTATAGAAATTATATATTCGGAATTAACGTCTTTTTCTCTTCGATTATATATCCAACAAGCTTTACTTTCGACAATTCCCCCCCTCCCCATTTTTATTGAGTTTTTTAATTTTTTTAATGTGATATCACATGTGATTTAATATTAAAAAAATAATCACACCTACTTCTATCTTCAATTAAACTTTAAATTCAAATCATTGATGATTTAAAAAGATTTAAACATGAAAAACTAAGTTGTAATCACATATGATTTAAGAATAATTACATACGAATTTTCAAATCATTGATTATAGTTATACAATTAAATAAAGGGAAATTAACAAAAATGCCATTTTTTCGGACATATTTTTCGATTTGCCACTTCAAAAAAAAAGTTTCCGATTTGCCCTACCCAGTCGCAGGTCGCATGTTCAACGCGACCTGCGACGCTTCTAGTTATCAAGTAAAAGACAAGCAAAACGAACCGTACCCACCCGGTCGCAGGTCGTATGATGCGACCTGCGACTTGCGACCGCCTACGAGATCGTATTAGATGGCATGTTTTGATTTAATATATTTTATGTTTCGATTTAATTAACGTAGTGTTTCGTTTTTCTTTGATAACTTTTTATATACAATGTATAAAATCATTCCGAATATATATTCATGATAAGTGTAATTTTATCTTCATTTCGACATAAATTTCATCCTCATATGTTATGTATTTAACGAAAGCATTTTTTAGTCTCGAAATCAACTTTTTTTATATCAAAATGTAGATAAAAATAAATTGGTCATAGTGGTATTTTTAGATTTATGTAGTATAACATATAAAGGTTAAAAAAAGTCAAAAAGTCAAATTATTAGTCCACCTTTATATAATATAAAAGTCAATTTATTAACCTTTATATGTTATACTACATAAATCTAAAAATACCACTATGACCAGTTTATTTTTATCTACATTTTGATATAAAAAAAAGTTGATTTTGAGACTAAAAAATGCTTTCATTAAATACATAACATATGATGATAAAATTTATGTCGAAATGTAGATAAAATTACACTGATAATGAATATATATTCGGAATTATTTTATACATTGTATATAAAAAGTTATCAAAGAAAAACGAAACACTGCGTTAATTAAATACGAAACATAAAATATATTAAATCAAAACATGTCATCTAATACGATCTCGTATGCGGTCGCAAGTCGCAGGTCGCATCATGCGACCTGCGACCGGGTGGGTACAGTTCGTTTTGCTTGTCTTTTACTCGATAACTAGAAGCGTCGCAGGTCGCGTTGAACGGGTCGCAGGTCGCATCATGCGACCTGCGACCGGGTAGGGCAAATCGACAACTTTTTTTTTGAAGTGGCAAATCGAAAAATACATCCGGAAAAAATGGCATTTTTATTAATTTCCCTTAAATAAAATCAAGATGAAATCAAACTTAAATTATCATATATCGGTAAATTGCTCATCAAATATCAATTTTTAAATGAAAATCGTATGTTATTATATGCAAAATCATATGTGATTATATAACAACTCATATGTGATTATATAACAACTCATACGTGATTAAATGTACAACTGGAAATCACATGTGATTTTTATTGAAAACAAATGTAATTTTTAAAAATCTTTATATAATTATTCACGCGGATGAATATTAAGGTGTATTTACGTGTTAATTAACATATAACATAAATAATTAATCTTGAACAAATTTTAATTTTTATCATAAATCACATGTGATTATATTGTAGATCCCGGTAAAAAAAGAAAAAAAAGTCATTGAAAGTATAGCTTGTGACATCTTTAATCGAAGAGAAAATGACGCTGGTTTCAAATATGTAATTTTTATAATTTATGGACGTACAGTTTGTGAGATTTTTGAACTTGGGGGTAAAAGTGGAAGTGAGTTCTATAAAGAAATGAAACAATCCTATCATTTCTCTCTTTCTCTACCTTTTTTTGGTATTCTTATTTGAACCCACCTACAATGGACAAATATTCATTATTTTGACTAATTGTAAATTCTTTGAGAGCAATATTGGATTAATGTTAGTACTGAATGGTCGTTGACCTAGCAGTATCGATGTGACACTCTAACTAAGAGGTTAAAGGTTCAAAACTTTAAATGCAGGGGCGGACAATTGTATACTAACTTGTTTGAATTATTGTTTTAAACAATGGAGTAATGTTGGTATCATATTTTCGAAGTCATTTAGTAATAGATAAGTTTGTGCTATAAATTATTTTCACTTCCAAAAACTATTACAGTATCCAACTTTTGTACAATTTATTTTTTCCAAATTTGAAGGTCGAGATTTATAAGATATGGGTCAAAACGATAATGTGAACTACTGTGTCGGTAGAGGAGATGACAAGGACCGCAATGTCAAGGAAGATTGTGACATGGCGACGATCGATCTTAACAGTACATGAACATAGCTAGTGGTGATGATGCAGATGTATACACAGTTCATCACGTACGCATTAACTTGATGACTGGATGCACATATTAGAGTTAAAGTTAGAGTTAATAATCATTTTATTGTACAAAATTCAACCAATTTTCATTTGTTAATGCTTGAAAATGGTAAATATTAAATCATATTGGTAGTCAATAGTAATAAATACACTTCTAACTATGTGTTTCTTGCCCTGTGACAATAGTTTTAAAACGGAGAGTAATAAATAGTTATAGCCATTTATCTATTAGTCCTTTTTATTTAAACTATACTCAGGTTGCCACTATATATAATCGTGATTGTTTTCATCATTTCACTCAAATCTTCGGTTATCTTTATTATCCATGTATTTGTATGGGAATTGGTGCACAGGATGTTTGGTCCCAAGCATAAATGGTAACATGGAATAAAAGAATTTTCTTACAATAATTTATAAGATAATTAAATTAAAATAATGATAGATATGCCACATAGATCTTTGGTGGAGAATGAACCAATACTATGAAGACACGTGTACATAAAAGCATGCGGTTCACGTGTGAAGTAGGCCACACCACATCGTGAAGGATTGTGTACAACCTAGCAGCAAACACACGGGTTTAATAAAACAGCAAACGCATTTCATTAATTTAAGAGATTTTGATTTCCTGATTGCGAGGGGTAACAGTGGACCATCATTGTTGTCTTTTTTATATAAACCAAACAAAAAATATTTAATATTTATAAACTTAATGAAACAATAAACATAATACGAAATGTTAGCAAAAATATTCTCTAAGAACTAGGTACGATTAATTGATATATATATATAGTTCGAGTATTCGATATGCAACTTTTGATAAAATTGTACATCGTACATAAGTACTTCTACATCTGTAGTTAACAGAATCGACGTAAAGTCCATAAACATAAGGTAGTTAAAATGTATTTGTAATGTGTTAGATCTACGGTATATTAGTAAGTGGCGGATCTAAGATTGACACCGCATGATATCGATCCCAACTTATAAGCGTGTATATGTAATGTGTTAAATCGGTGTACATGTTTTTTCTCCTATTGATTATATATAGGTGAACATGATATTATGTATCAAGAAACTTAGTGTGTTTTTGCTATTGAAAAATGTAATGTAATTGGCATGATCAAGATAAGTCGACTCGATTATAAGTAATGATCGAGTTGATATGCATGTTAACTTGATGTGACTACTCGATCTTGATATTCAATACATATATATTACTATTAAACTTTTCAATTCAAAAAATACAATCTAATCTAATACAGATTATAACATACAATATACAACCACCACATACTACGTACAAATATAATCAAACTGACTCTTTCAAGTGAGGTTTGAACCCACAAAATACAAACTCTTGATTAGTACTATACAGTGGTTTATCTCATACAGCTAGGCTGAAGACACCATATGTGGTATATTTATATTACTATTATGCTATTACAAATTACAATATGTCTTGCATGTTGACAGAGTTTGTAATTAACTCTTGTTAGCACCATATGCATAGCAAATTAAGCATCTAGCTAGCTAGCAATCTTGGATTTAATATTCTTTTGACTTATAAGATATGGTTCTTTTTATAGCAAATCTATATCAAAATGGTAACTTAAAATGTGTTTGTATTGGGACAATAATAATATAGTTGAAAAATGAGAGGGTTGACAATGAAAGTGAAGTTTGAATACAAGTAAAAAATGTCAAATGGGAACCCATTCATTATCTGATTGAGCTGTCGTGATGGGTAGGATTCAGAACCCCAAACAACTATGCACCTATTTTCACAATTTAATCTATAATTTATGACTTCAAATTAGATCCCAAATACAGTATTAATGTTGATTACCCATTGTTGGATAAAAGATTAATCGCGCGTTAAAAATTTAAAGATATATATGTATGTATGTTATATAATATTTCACAGGGTACGCATTTATTCTATCACCAATTAGTCTTTTAGTGAAACTCCATTTGAACTTATCGTTACAAATGTTGTTGTGCTATATTACGATCTAATAGTTACTAGGTAGGTTTTAAACCTTAGAAAACTCCCCACAAATCCCTCAATACCTTATTTCCCCCTAATGTAATAACTCATTATGTTTAAGCTTTTTAGTGTTGTATAATATAATATAATATAATATATATATATATATATATATATATATAACTATATAATATATATTATCATCAAAAATTGAGTTATTAAGTTTGAATCATTTTGTCATGTATATCCAAAAAATCATACCAAACACTATTATTTAAGAAACAAATTTTAATAAACGTCAAATTATACTAATAGACTTGTAATTGATCCAATCCAACCGGCCAAGCGTGTGTATCATACCCAAATATCCAGCTAGCTATAATTAGTTAGTTACATATATGCATATGCAATTCATCATGTAGTTTCTCAATTGTAGTCGTCACTACTATTATACTATACCTTTCTAAAATGTTTGTTCATAGTCGTGATTTTGAGATCACCTTAATTTGGTGGCTCTGCCACCATATTATATGAACACGAAACCCACTAATATTCAGACTTGATCCAGATAAAAATCTCGTAAGGAAATCTGTGTTGTGATTCCTACAAGTGGTTTGTGTTCAAGCGTAAAAACACTTGATTACAATGATGATGGTGTATGAGGAATCGAGCTTGTCACACTCCGATTAACGTGTAAATCCAGTATCGAGACTTGGTTAATCGAGGGTGGTGAAAGCGTAATTCTATGTGAGCAATCGTTGGATGATTACTCTTGTGATTTTATGAGGTGTTGGTTTGAAATGGAAACCAAGCACTAGTATTTATAGCCAAACCCTAATCCGACGTGGAAGGTTTGGTCGTGGGGGAAAGCGACATTCTCCCCATCCGTTGCTGACGTGGGTGAATGGTCGTGGGCAAGCATGACAATCACTGTGCACGAGGTGACGTGGACCAATCGGGTGAACCGACCAGGTTAATGGCCAAGCCATGTTAACTACCTGGATATAACGGTCACAGATCGTACTTTTATCAGAGAATGTCGGGCCTACGTGGTGCGCATCGTAGCTTTACCGCTGCACCATTGTAAAATGCCTGGTATGATAACAAACTCCACGGTCCGGGTGCGGAATGTATCCGGGCCCACGTTTGACTCGGACAGTGACCTCCGCGTCGAGAGCTGCAAGAGTTGAGCACGGATGCCGTCCGGGTCGAGGCTCAGCACGGAACTGGGTCCGGTTATCTAGGGCAACCCAAAATCCGATATAGAATGTACATCATTAATTTGCACCTTTTCAGAAAAATTACCTTCATCTTGGCTTGCGTAATTGTGAATACTTAGTTTCATAACATATATACTTATGTCTACATTAGTTTTAGTATTGAAGTTGGCCTGACTAAGATGATATAAGTGAAATAAATAGCCCGCAATAATAATAAAAAAAGATAATACAATAATCAGTCATCATATATTACGAAAATATTCATCTGAGTTATTAAACTTTAAAAATTTTCAATTGAATTTTTTACTTGTTTATTGATGCCAATTGAAAATTTTTAAATTTAGTAAACGATATCATCTTAGCTATATATAGCAACTATATTTAAAGTTTGGTAACAAAGTTAAACATTTTTATAAATATTATAATTCAATTGAACATTTTTAAGTAGTAACTCAGATAAATATTTTCATAAAGTATAGTGACTTATTTATCTATTATCCTTAATAAAAAAAGCAGTATTAATAATAAGTAAATAATGAGTAGATCGACTAAGTGGGATGCGATGATTGGTGCTTAATTGTAACTGCAATTCCCTGAACTTTACAGAGCGCATGAAACATGCCACGAGCATTCCCAGAAGGACTTCAGTACTACTCCACTACATAACATATACTATTACTCGTATTATTGCTTTTATTTTTCAAATATACCGTACTTTTATTAGATTTGGCTCAAATTTTATATACAGGGTCAAATTTGTTTTAAGATACTTAATAATCATAACATACTTTTAGTAGAATTATCAAAAACACCAACATATTTTCATTTTATTTTTAGGATATTGCTAACGTGTGCTCCGTGACACACAATAAAGTATATTTAATAAAAATATAATTTCCTTAAATATTAGCATTTGCATTTAATATATACTCATTATTGGATCTAATATTTACTATTTTTATACATATATTAATTACAGATTCTATTTTTTAAGAAAATTACGGGTCACTAAATGCATATTATCCTGTGTTACGGGGCATACGTTAACAAAACTTTTTTTAAAAAAAAATTATTAATCTAGTAATCATAGTATTAATGATGGGACATATAATCAATTCAAGACGTACTTAGAAAATTTTACAGGGCAGTTAAAAAACTAAATTAAAATGACGTTTATAAATAAAATCGGCGGGTTAATGATCAAAGTAATATTATAATGATGCTCTCATTTTATTGATTTTTTCTAGTAGGGTCGATTGCACTATATCTATCTCTGTCTTGTGCATTATGTAAATTGTTTACGATACAAATAGTTATGATGGTAGATGCAAAGTTAGACAAATAACTAGGTAACATAAGTTACAAATAAATTAATAAGAAGTAGTCCCACCGGTCCTTACAAAAATAAACCTTATCTTTTGTACCTCTATCTTTTAAAAAATTAACAGTTTTTTGTACTTTTAAGTTGTTCCAATTGCCATTCCTTATTTGTGTGTATTTCTCACTTTATATATATAATAAAACCTACCTATAATACCATCAATGTGCATCTATGCTCAAACACAAAGTCTCCTACTTTTATTCATTGACTTCTCCATCTTTTCTTAGACTTTCCTAACTCTTTATTGATCATTATCACAACAATTTGATGAACCTTAGATAATAATTCAACCATCCTTCACCTCGATAATTCGATGATCGTTTGATCCAATTTGTGGATCGTTCTCAAATCTTGTTTCCAAAGATCAGAATCTACAACATATATCTAATATATAATTTACTACCATTCATATTATGGAAGATCTGGTTTGGGACACAAACATGTCTTTCCCATGGAGTAACATTACTCATCAACAACATCAAGAAATCGTAGAAAGCTTCATTTTGGGCTCGGAAGATACCTTCTTGAACCCGATCCAAGATATCAGAAAACCCGACTCTAAGATATCTTCTAGCCCGTTAACTACCGCCAACGGGACAATCCAAGATTCCATAATTGGATCCTCAAGTTTTGGTTATGGTTCTATAAGTCAATATTGGTCTCATGCTTTGACTCATGTCAATGGTGTTCATGAAGGCAAGAATGTAACTCCAACCACCACCATTGCCACTCCCGCAGCCGCCACATCAGCCACAGACACACCTGAACACAACGATGGCATTTCCGCAATATTCTCCGATTACAAGAATATTTGTAACAATATTGTTAACAGCGTTTCGTCCGGAGATTCCGCCACAAAAGATAGCGACGACAGCATTGTTTCTCAATGCTCGCTAGGTAAAAGACCAAAAAGGCCTAGATCGGATCCGAGTCGACCTGTTTCTTCAAATATAAATTTTGGGCAATCTTCGGAACCTGATGAGCAGGATTCCGAGGCAATTGCCCAAATGAAGGAAATGATATACAGAGCCGCGGCTTTCCGGCCTGTGAGTTTCACCGAGGATGAGGTGACAGAGAAACGACGGAGGAAAAACGTGAAGATATCGAGCGATCCACAAACGGTAGCGGCACGACAGCGGAGAGAAAGAATTAGTGATAAAATTAGGGTTTTACAAAAACTGGTTCCGGGTGGAAACAAAATGGATACAGCTTCAATGCTTGATGAAGCTGCTAATTATTTAAAGTTTTTGAGATCACAAGTGAAAGCATTGGAGCAATTGGGGATGAAGATTGATTATGTGGGATGTGGTACAACTAGTAATGCATATGGTACTAGTCATGGTATTCAAAATATTAGCAACAACCCTAATGTTACACTAGGTGTACCATTTCCCATGCAGACACATTTTTTACTGCCTCATCAACAGATTTACCCTAATTTATCATGATGAAGGACTTGTACTTCATGCATTAGAGAGTGTACTAATAGGGAAAAAGTTGTGATGATGAACATTTCCCTATAAAGATTCAAGAAAGCTAGTTGACCCCAAAAGTTGAAGTCATGATATGGTTATGATCACTTCATCATGTTCATGATGATCAATGTAAAAGATTTCAGAGATTAATGGGATTTGATCATAATTGTGTCATCATTATATTTCTCTGTGTTTTGATCTTCACTTTTTGTTATCACTAATTAATTAATTTTTAACCTTTTTATTTCTATTGCTCTAATTAAGCATGTTTCTTTCTTTTAATAACATTTCTTTATCATATAAAATATTTATACAATGCATAATTATTGTTGTTCTCCAATAGAGTATGCAATTTTCTTAATTATTGGACTTGCTCTTTTACAAAAATGGGTGGGTTTAACTAGATAATACTTTCTTTCTTTTTAGTTTTTTCCATGGATTACAATTACAATAGTATACCTATTATTTATTTTTGTATAAAAAGTAAAAAATGCAGTTTGTTATTCGACTTATAGCCCATTAATGTAAATGTGTAAATGTATACTTGTTGCATAGATCAATCACATTTTTATGAAGAAAAACAAAATAGCTGCATTTCTTTGGAATGAAAATAGCGAATTGAGATTATAATTATCATTTTTTATATCTTAGTAATATATACTTCCACATATATAAATTACCAAATTATATATCCACTAATCAAACATATGGAAGACTATATATATAGTTGTGTTTTTTATCCAATTATTATTTTTAGAATGTCTATCTTCAAAAAGCAAAAAGACTTACAGAATACTAGTAATCATAGCTCCTATGATTATAACCAAAGGTAAAAGGTATTTGCATAATAATATTAAACTTGTAAAAGCTAATATACTAACTAAATAGGAGAGTACTAATTATTTATTTTAAGTATTTAGATCGATGCATATGTAGATGGATGTGGGGGACATTGTGTATTAAGTTGTGAATGGGGCCGTGAGCCAAATGGTCAGAGCCGGTGGTCCTTGTGTCCCACCTTCATCCAACCCAACCTTAAGCGTGCCCCTCGATTATCATCCCTCTTTCTATTGCTTACCACATGCCTTCTTACTTCTTTCTCCTAGCCTTCACATTTTTTATTTATTCTATCTTAATAATTATTAATTTTAATTTTACTTTTGGAGATATAACATATGTAAAACTCACCCAAAACTTCAATGTGGTTATTTTAGGTCTTTTGTTTACTGTATTATACATGAAATATCAATTATATATACCTTCTTATTAATTAAATCATGTTTACTTAGGAATGAAAAGCATTCAAATTTAAAAGAAGGGTGAAAACTGTTATTTTAGATTTTAATTATTGCTCACATATCTTTAAACTGTTAAATTTGTGATGCTTCTGTCGATATGCATATTTTCAATATGCATTTAGCTCGAGTTGATATAATTGAATGCAAGAACGTGTTATTGATAGCTTGAAACAACCAAATAACAATTGCCATATTAAAGAAAACACATAAGTCGATCGTACTCATTCTTTAGCGCCATTGAGTTAACATATTAATTAAAATATGTTGATCGATCTGTATTTTAATTTGATAAATTTTCTATTACATACACCGATCCATGATAATCGAATAGCATTAGCATGCTTTTTAACATAATGTAATGAAGGGAGAAGATCATGAAGGACCCTAGCCATATATTTGTGGGAAACATGACTCGATACAAATTACACGATATTTCCATCAATGAATATACATTATATTCAATATTCATCTATGAATACTCGGTGCAATTGTAACGCTTCTCTTGTTCGCAGTGTTCTTTATTGATCCAATTTCTCAAAGATAAGCGAAGATAAGATCATCATCTACCATGACGTCGTCTATTAAAACCCCTAAGTGACATTTGGATAATAAAAGTTGAATACTTTAAACTAAAAATAGTATAAGATGCATGAATGATAAGACTTTGAGGATATCCATTCACGCTTTATGGAATATTTAATCATTAATAATGGAGTAATATAACATATAGTATGCGTATGATATGACCGTTTCAAATATTTGGTGAGGATTGTGTTATGATCTCATTTTTCATGATTGACATTGACGATGGAGTTTGACTTGTATTCCCAGTCGTATGATTGGATCAAAATATAGAGGCAGTTTGCGTGGTTGGGGTTCTTTGCTATTTTTAGAAAGTTCCGTTATGCACACGATCAATTACGTCTACATAACTAATTGTGATAGGTTTATATATATATATATATATATATATATATATATATATATAGGGTAAGGTTCTAATGAGAACACTTCAAAAATAAGAACGCTAAAAATACTTCATAAATGCACAATTAGTCAACAAAATCGGTAGATTCACAGTTATACATCTCAAATATGTGTAGAAAAATTGATTAGTTTAGACGTGAACTTTCGGAAATACATAAAAATTGAAAAAACGATTGATGCACAATTATAGAGATAATCGTGCATCGATCATTTTTTTCAATTTTTGTGCATTTTAAGAAATGTGCATTTGTTTTTTTTTTGCATATTTGAGATGTATGACTATGAATCTAATGATTTTTGTTGGTTAGTTGTGCATTTATGAGGTGTTCTCACCGTTCTTATTTTTGAAGTGTTCTCATTTGATCCAAACTCTCTCTCTCTCTCTCTCTCTCTCTATATATATATATATATATATATATATATATTATATATATATACTAGCAACATACCCGCGCCATGCAATGGCTGTAAATAGGAGGAAGTGTTGATGGTTGACAGTAGTGGTTGGGAGGAGGTGATGGTAGTTACCAACACTGAGTGATAATAGTGAATATTTTTACGTCTAATATGATGAAATGTGACTACTATTACACGTCATACAAGGATTTTTCTAAAGTTAAAAATGAGCATTCGAGTGATTGATTCGTGATAACTTTAATGTTCCTGCTAATAAATAATGATCGAATCGAACTCAACAGAAATCAATGAAACTTCTCATTAAACCAAAGAAAAAGGATTGTACCAAATATATATTACCAAAAGGCTTTATTTGAATATGCGCGTCTCTCCTAGGATAAATCGCTAACCGATTGAGTGGATTCCGTATAGTAAAAAACTTCCGAACCGATAAATTACACGAAAATGCTCTTGAAAAATAAGCATACAATGAAGAATGATGAGGGGTCTGATGTTGTTATTATTCATGGAGGTAAGATAGGAGATGATTTGTTCTTTTAATATTGTTGTTCTTGGTTTGAATATGGGGATACTTTTTTTTTACCTATATGTTGGTGTTATTATAGACATAAATTGTGTTTATTATTTTAAAGTGTGTTATACTTTACCTCTAATCCTATAGTATGGAGCGTACTTTCAAGACTTCTATTATATGTTTTGAACTTGTCAATTGTATGTACACTTTTTCTTTATTGGCATTCTATTGTGTGTTTCAAGTATACATACAATTGAAGAAATCGACCAATTCAATACATATAATTGAACAAAAGAAAGTTCATGTCATACTGTCATACAATAGTATAGAAGGCAAAATATAATGCATTTTGAAACAATAAACCCACCTAACTTCAAAGCATATAGAAACATTACTACAACGAAGCTCTCATAAATTACTTTAAAAAACACATTAAAGGAAAATAAAGGTTACTTTATGTAATATTAAATGAACTGAGTGAGAGAATCTAACAATAACTTCTTTTAGGTTCAATTTATAAGATGGATATTTATATTTATAATTTTTGATCGATTATATAAGACTATTATGCAATAATAGATCAGTTACAGAAGCAATCATAGACATTTAATAAAAATTTATGCCATTGGTCAGTTACATGTTGATGTGTTACTCTAATTCATATCATGGGTATTAAGTAAGGGTATTAAGTATTAAGTAAGGGTTTAATAGTAAATTCTATTGTCCCCTTTTTAAGGGGATTAAGACTAATGAGTCAAATGGTTTATTATGTAGTATATATATATAAATTTTTGTTTTTTTGGGAACATTTTAGAACTAAATTAATAAGTAGTTATTAGTAAATTTCTCTCATTGGATGATGTTTTGATTTTCTATCTTAATTATCTATTTTGAAATACTTGTGACATCGTTTAAATATTGAAATCTCATAATTAATAATAATTATGCTCTTACTAGCATAGTCTAAATTTGTAATCACCATCATCATAACTGATATATCTCTAAAGTTTTTTCAATTATCCGACCAGATTTGTTAATTGCATCACTATTTGATAATAAACTATCGGAGTAGAGTTTAATTTGTCTCAAGTTGACAGTATTATTTCTTCATAAATAGTCGGTCGTTTCTTTACCTGCTAGTAATACTTTGGGTTGTGCGATGCACAACTCCCGTCCAACTACGTTAATCTTGATGTTTCCAAATTATGTGTGTATTATGTTTAAAATCGACATTTAATTAGTAGATATAAAATTAATAAAAAAAGAAGAAGATAAAAATGTAATAAAAATATTAAATACTAATTCACAAATAACAATATTTTGAAACGCTAAAGAGAAAATTAATTTTGGAATCATAAAAATTTAGAAACAAATGATAAAATCATCTTTAATGCGATATAAATTATATATAAGGGAATGAGATAAATAAAACCCATATATCAAAATAAATTGAAATTATAGACTTATACCAATTAGTACTTATAGAGATTATCGAAAAATTATTATACAATTGAAAGATTATTAAATACTTAATATAAAATTTTAAAAGATTATGTTTTTTTTAAAGTTTGTAATGATGATATTTAAGGTTAAAATTTTCAAGATTATGTTTTCTTTAAAGTTTGTAATGATGATATTTAAGGTTAAGATGCATAGTAATGTTAATTTAGATTCCACATGTATAAAAGATTAACAATATAATAAGTCATTTCAGAATAAGAATAATTTGTATTTCTATGCTAATTTTAGGTGTGTTAAGTATGAGATTAAAAAAAATTAATAATAAAAGATTTAGAGATTAATATTAATATATTAGGTGACATGGCAACTTAAGGTTGCATCTTAAAGTATATCCTTATATAATAATTATAGATATAGATATATATATGCTATTAATGTAAAGTTGGCGCACAAGATTGGACTTTGTTGCTGGTTGGTTGTAGCTTGTAAGCTTTGTTTGCTTGAAAAAGACAGATTTATTTTACTCCATACATTTGAATAAAGCACCTTCTTCAATTTTTTTTTTCCTTTTATCAATATATTGAGAATACACAAGGAAGAGTCAACTCTAAATGAGCCCATAAAACTCGGGCCAGTATGTGGTTAGCTTTTTAGAGTTGATTGAATGGCCTCTTAAGTGATATGGGCTTTATGAAAAAGAAAAAAAGGATGGTTGGCCCAGCACACTTGATGGGTCCAACTTCACAGTGAACAAAATGGCAAAAACTGTAGGAAAAAACATGTTATATACTCAACAATCAAAGAGGTACGATGGAACACAATTCTTACTAAAAAAACAAGCTAATATATCATCATGGAGAACTAAAAACGAATGGGTACCGATGAGGTAAATTCCATCTACAAAGGAATCGACTTTCACTTCACTCGTTGTCCGGTTTGTGACAATATGACAATGACAATGTACACATTGTTAAGTTTAATGGGTTCATATGGAAAGTACATATGGGTTCTAAACGGTTTTAAATCTGAGGTTTTCATGTTCATGTTAACTGGAGAGAGTGAGTCTTTTTGTAATGAGATGTATTCGATCCAATCAATCAATCAATCATGAGGCTATTCTCTTTTGTTTGGGGCGGTGCACGGGTATCCCCGTGACTATTACTGACCCCATTTCCCTGGCTATTCCCAACATGTATTCAGCTAGAAACGTCCGAACCCGGTATAAATAAAGCTCTCAAATATGTTATGCTTATTTTTTGATGTTTAAAAATGAAATCACTGACGTATGTACGTTTTGCTTATATATTACTCTTGGATTTTGCTTCAAGTAAATTGTTCTGTCATTTTGATTTAAGAAATATGATGAGTTCATTAAGATTTTTTCTTACCATCAGACCTTGAGTTATCCCATGCCTTATAATAAGAAGGCTAAGTGTCTGAAAATGTATTAAACTTTGTCAAAGTCTCTTTTGTATTTATCAACTTTCAAAACCTCTATTGTATGTATTCAACTTTCGATTTATGATAATTGTATGTAATTTTTCTACGTAACACTTTATGTGAATGCCACGTGGGTGCTATATGTGAATGACACACTAGTCAAATTACATACAATTAGCAATAATTGAAAGTTAGATACATACAATAGAAATTTTAAAAGTTGATACATACAATAGAGATTTTGACAAAATTTAATACATTTTCAGACACTTATCTATAATAAGAACCCCTACCATATTGTTACTCTCCTACTTCTATTTGTTAGCCTAGTGGTTTTATTAGATTCTTGCATTGTATATTGATGCTAACCACGAAGTCGATAACCTGAATAATTGTATATATTATTTCAAACTGACAATTTCTAATCTTTGGTGCAAACTAATAGCCAAAACAATATATGATAAATTAAAGTACATGTAAATGCCACAAACATATTTAGTAAGTGTAACACCTCAAAATTTAATGTTTTGTGGAAGAATAATTTGGGTGTTACTAATCAATGATCAAAACACACAGATATATAGCAAACGACTCTATATGCGTCGTTTTAATAAAATATATTAATATTAAAAGGTTTACAACAGTTTGAACCCGTACATAGCTCGTGTTCGTAATATAAGAGATTTAAGTACATAATTAGTTATACAAAATCTAATAATGCAATAAAATCTCTGAGGTTTGCATGGAGACTCGAGCTAATATGCATCCTGATGGGCTGTCCAAATCTACTGCTGAGTACCTGTGATACATGCTAAAATGGGTCAGCTAACGCTGGTGAGCTCACAGGTTTAGATATCAAATAATAGTGCATGAACCGCAAGATTTAAATGTTGATTTGCATCCAGCAAATGATAATGATAGTGTATACAACCTTGAGCGCATAGTCTGAGCTTAACTCGAGGGTCGGGTCCCATATAGAGAATTCCGAGCGAGGTGCCTCCACGAGTGCCTAATCTACACTCGTCTTCCCAAATATTTATACGTCCGTTTAACAGGTTAGCGCGACTAACCCGGACGAGGTGGGTCAATCCTATATGGTACCATATACTAATATTCACGCTACTTTCGTATTACCAGACTATACTGACGGGGGACTTTGATTTGATTAGTTGAATACAACTCATGTAGTATATTGAAATATGTACTCGCGTTCACGTGTTAAAAACAGAGCAATGTATCACACCCCTAGTAAAACAGTAATAGAGGGGCCATGAGACTCACCTGAGCCTGAAGAGTTTATCTAAATAAACTGAGATTGATTAGCCAATAATTGAAGTCCAAAGACTTGTAACCTGAGGGTGTCCACGACACACGATGGTTATAAACATGAGAAGGTATCTAGCAAGACTACCTTGTAGTTGTTTGTTTAACTAGAATGTCCAAATACTTACAATTTGGTTGATTGTCTAAGTGGTTGAAAATGTGTACGACCCGTTGGTGATTGTTTGTAATAAAAATCTTGATACTATCATATTGATTTCGAAGTGTTATACGTGGAAAACATGTTTTACAATGTTTTAGGAGTCATATTGTATAGGTATTTGAGGTTGTATAAGTTCGACACTTGGTGTAAAAATAGTTTGAAACCTTCTGTTTTATGCGTCACTTATAGCGTCACTAGGGGGCTTAGGCGTCACTTAGGAAGTGACGCATGAAATAGTAGAATCTGAGTAAGGGCGTCACTTAGAGAAGTGACCCATACTGAGGCATCACTAAGGTAGTGTCGGGTGCTAGTGATGGATAAGGGCTCTAGGCGTCACTAGGCAAGTGACGGAGGTAAGTGTCATGAAAAAGGGGTTTTATGCGGCACTTATGCAAGTGACGCAAGATTAGGGCTTTTAGCGACACTCAATGCGTCATTTAAGTGACGCACGAAGTGACGCTATACTGGAGTAATCGTTGCGACACTTAAAGCTGTTGACGGATTTTTGAGCCAAAAACGAGTTTTTCGATTTCTGTTTGGTTCGATTCTTTTACCCAACCCTTATATGGACATTTCAAGCTTAAAGAAACAATTATAGCTTGAAAACACTAAAAATCGAGGAGTTGCGGGTTTTGTCGGAAACTTACAACTTCGTGCGTGAGAATTCCGGAAAGATGAAAATGTAGATCGTTGCGAGCTGGTCACTTTTCTCCAAACGGGCTTGACGATTTGATGACGTTTGAGGGTGTTATTTGGTGATTTAAGGTGATGGTGGTGGTGTTTGGTTTTGAGAGAAAAAGAAGAAAGAGAGAGAAGAGATGGAAATGGTGATGATGAAATGAGGTGTGGGAGGGGTTTTTCCCCCTTTTCTTGGGCTGGTTAGGGTGGGGGCCCACCGAAGTGTGGGTCTCCACTTTTTAACTCCGTGTATTTGCGCTCCGTGCGGTGTTCATTTTCTCGTTCGTTTAAACTTTTAAATAATTTAATACGTGTCTAGTTGTGAGTTTTTAAAATACGAATGTTAAACTTTTAAATAATTTAATACGTGTCTAGTTGTGAGTTTTTAAAATACGAATGTTTTATCAATAATACTTAATAATTGTGTTATAAAATACAATTTAACTTTATTTTGGTTGTTTGCGCGTTTAATGTTTTAATCGTGTAGACTTTGTTTGTACGATACGAAATAAGTACGAAATATTATTAACATAATATTTTGAGTATAATAGTGTTATTAAATAATGTTATATTATTTAATAAAAATGTTCACCAACGTCCGTATTTACTTGAACCGAATTACATTCGATTTGAAACTTGTACGATTTAATCAAATCACATACTTGTATATATTCAACTATATATATATTTCGATACATTAATTAACCTAAAACCAACTAATTACATGTATTAACAGAGAGTTATGCACTAATTACTAGTCCTAATTTGACGGGTGTTACAGTAAGTCAACTGTATATATTCCCTCCATTACATAGCTCTGATTCGATATCTGAATTTTCAACATCTAATAATTAATTATATGATGTTAATTAAAACAAAAAGCTAAATGTAGTTACGTGCAAACGGTATCAAGGATCATGAACAAAAGAAAAAAAGAAAAATTTGAAACCAACTATACCGCGGCTAATCAGACGTTAAACGGAGGCGTTTGTGAATGATTTGAAGATGTTACAAGGTTATCTTCCAGTTTTGGTTCTTGGGCTGTTTCTATTGGTTCGTGCCCAGGACGATCAATCAGGTACTTGGTGTAATATTTTTTGAATACAAGTACTACCCATCATATCAGTTTCCAATCTTTTGACCAACCTCCCATTACAGGATTCATAAGCATAGATTGTGGAATTGTCAAAGGCTCAAACTACACTGACGATTTTACAGGCATAAACTACATATCTGAGACTGATTCCGACTTCATAGGCTGTGGGGAAATACATAACATATTACCCATATACAATTCATTACTTCTTGTTAGACAGTCTACCACATCAAGAAGCTTTCTTGAAAACACCAGAAACTGTTACACTCTTAAACCAACCCAAGGTAAGGGGAATCCGTATCTGATAAGGGCGAGATTTATGTACGGAAATTATGACTTCAATGACCAACCTCCAGAATTTGATGTTCATCTTGGAACTGATTACCGGGATACGATGAAAGTTAATTCGACAACTCATACAACAAGCATGGAGATGATACATGTCCCTTCTTTGGATTACATTTATGTTTGTCTTGTAAATACAGGACATGGGATGCCTTTCATATCAGCAATTGAACTACGACTTTGGAGGATTGACATGTATCCAGAAACCAAGTACGGGCCATTATACCTTTTCCAACGCTCATTTTTTTCAATTTTTGGGAGCGACATGTATACGAAAAACAGTTTTGGACCATTATACCCGTCTTCCAATGACGATACTATAAGCACACTTTTCTCATTCAGGTCAGTCTTACATGTTTTTTCACAATTGACCTTAGTCTTACCTTTCAGAAACCATAAACTTATCATCATGAAAGCATAAGTGCTTACTTCAACTATCTTGATTCTTGACGTAGAGATAAAGTGGACGTGTATGATCGAATATGGAGTCCAGTCACTTGTTTTAATTGTAGCCTCTTAAAAAAAAATCAAAGCCTACACCATGGATTTGTTCTGTACCATCAGAGGTCATGAGTAATGCCATCAAGCCAATAGATCCAACCGATCCAATTACCATCAGATGGTATCCTGTTAAAGCCACCGATAGGTTTTTCGTGTACATGCACTTCGATGAAATTGAAAACATCAACAGTAGAGAGTTCGATATTTACCTAAATGGGAACAAATGGGATGGACTTTACACACCCCCATATTTCTCAGATGACACTCTTTATAGTACAGGACCTGAGGCTGTAGCACCCATGTATACTTTAACAATATCAAGAACTAAAGACTCAAAGCATCCACCCATCATCAACGCTTTCGAGATTTATTCTCTAAAGCAGACCCTACCAAGGCAATCAGACGATCAAGATGGTATGCTTGAAATCTGTTAATTTATTCTCTAAAGCAGACCCCATCATCAACGCTTTCGTTAACTTATGAAGAAAAAAAAAATAGCCTTCTATATACTAATAATTAGAACTGCAAATTATTGATATGCATTCAATTCTTTATTCTGTCTCTATAATGGATATTAGCTGCTGCAATGTTGAGCATTAAGTCAGCTTACAATGTAACAAAAAACTGGCAAGGAGATCCATGTGCTCCACAGGATTTTGTCTGGGATGGTGTCAAATGTAGTTACAGTGATACTATTTCATATCTCAACTCTTTGTTCACATTTGAATAATTTGTTGACTGTTACTAACTATATCATCTGATATCAGGAACTTGTCTGGCAGTCAAAATTTTCTGTACAAGTTTAACTCCTACAAATTTATGCTGTATTCTCTCTATTCCATTTTCAGGGATTTGTCCACCAATAACTTAACAGGAAAGATACCCACGTTCCTTGCTGGACTAATCTTCCTCAAGGTCCTGTTTGTCATCTGCCCATTGAACTAACATCACAAGCGTACATGAAATTAAATTAATAATGTTTTATTTGATTATAGCAATTTAAAAGGAAACCATTTCATTGGGCCAATTCCAGCAGAGCTCCTACAAATATCAAACAACGGTTCATTGTCACTGAGGTTTTGATACAGGACGTGTCACCAAGACAAATAAAGTTTCTGAATTTTTGTCAACTTCAAAGAATAAAATGGAACGATCATGTTCAAGGGGAATATTATTCAAACTTTGGACATGACTCTTGAGTTAGGAGTGACTCTTGAGTTATGAGTCTCTTAAGTTATGAGATTCTTGGTTTATTAAGTCATTTATTAGTTTTTAACTCTAGACTTTTGATATTTCATATATTAATGTCTTTTAATAATTTTAGTCCTTTATATAGTCTATCAAGTTGTAATAGAAAAAAAAGTTTTTTAGTTGATGAAGTTATGAAAGTTAAATTTTCTCTCAAATTGTGTTGATCATTTGAGTTGAATTTTTGCCTAATTGCGGTATTCTTTGTGAATCAACGTTAATTAGAAGAGATTATTCTTGGGTATTCTTAGAATCAACAAGTTTAATTTGTGTTATCTTATTTCACGCTACATCAGTTGGTATCAGAGCCAAAATTCCTGTTCGCAATGGTAATCTACGATGTCTATGAAGAACTAGAGAAACCCAATGAAGAAGAGATTCAATTCATAAATAATGTTCTCGATGGTAAATTTGGGTTTTCTAGTTATAAAGTTATAAAGAAACGGAAGAAATATTCCATCCGTGTTGCCAAATCAAAAATGACCATTCTGATGTCATTAACAATTGAGTAACATGTGAAAATGTTATTTCATTGAATATGGTTGATAAGTTATCATTTGAAGAGGAAGATTACACACATCATCATAATCAATCTTTACTTAGAAAAGAAAAAGATTATAACGGTGCCACGAAGATGTTGATTATTTCATCTTTATTGGAATGTAATTATGAATCTTCTAAATGGCAAGATAATGCTACGTTTCATTTTCTAAGAGAGAGAAGTATATTTCACAATAATGTGAAAATGTTTTATTTGTCTACTACTACTCTTATTCTCTTTGGTTACATTCTTTTAACCTCTACATTATTAATGTTATTGATTTATCTCCAAATGTTAAAGAAAATTCAGTCAAGACTCGAGGACGAGTCGGGTTTAACCCGGGGAGAATGATACAGGACGTGTCACCAAGACAAATAAAGTTTCTGAATTTTTGTCAACTTCAAAGAATAAACTGGAACGATCATGTTCAAGGGGAAGATTCATCGAATTTGGACATGACTCTTGAGTTAGGAGTGACTCTTGAGTTATGAGTCTCTTGAGTTGATAGTCTCTTAAGTTATGAGATTCTTGGTTTATTAAGTCATTTATTAGTTTTTAACTCTAGACTTTTGATATTTCATATATTAATGTCTTTTAATAATTTTAGTCCTTTATATAGTCTATCAAGTTGTAATAGAAAAAAAGTTTTTTTAGTTGATGAAGTTATGAAAGTTAAATTTTCTCTCAAATTGTGTTGATCATTTGAGTTGAATTTTTGCCTAATTGCGGTATTCTTTGTGAATCAACGTTAATTAGAAGAGATTATTCTTGGGTATTCTTAGAATCAACAAGTTTAATTTGTGTTATCTTATTTCACGCTACATCAGGTTTGCTACTGATCTCTAAACATAATATCTAAATTTTCAGTAGTATAAACTGCTTTACCATTTAACATCTATTCCTCCTAATCAATAGTTAGCCATGATGGCGATGGTAAAAGTGATAAAACTAGAGCTGGTTCGTGTGACACAAATCATTGTGAAAACAAGAATAACAAAATTATTATTCTAGTACTAGCAACAGTTCCTCCACTCTTGGTGATCTTGACTGCACTCATCATCATATGGATGATTAAAAAACAATAAACACGTATTAGCATAAGAAACAGAGGCACGGAGTTGGAAATAAGAAAACAACAGTACACATACTCAGAGATACAAAGTATTACTAACAATTTTTATGTTGTTCATTGAAAAGGAGGATTCGGAACAGTTTACCATGGACATATTGATGACATACAAGTTGCTGTCAAGATTCTTTCCGAATCATCGCTTCAAGGGGACAAGGAATTTTAAGCTGAGGTTATATATATTATATATAAAGACGTGTTAGCAAGATCAAATATAATTTTTTTTAAGGTTAACAGATAGTAAAAAAGAAGATTATGAAACGTAGAAGTTGTGCATCAAGTTTTAGTTGGTGGTGCATCAACTTTTGGTTGGATGTGCATCGCTTTGATAGAATTCTAGGTGTGTTTGCTCCACAAATTTGATGCACAAACCATCACTTGTCATTATCTTCTTTTTTCATATCTGTTTTACCATAAGTTTTGTTTATCGTAACAATCCCCTATTATATACTACGTATTATATGTATATATGTATATAACATAATTGGAGCAATAAAATGCTTGCAAAAATATTGGCTAACCAAATTCTCATTTCATATGTTCAGGCTAATCTACTCCTGAGCATTCATCATAAATACGGAGTATATAACTTCACTCGTTGGTTACTGCAATAAAGGCAGCCACAAGGGAATCATATACGAGTATATGGCTAATGGGAACTTGGAATGCCATATATTCGGTAGTTCTCATCATTAAAATTAATATTCTCTTTTATATCCATTCTTTTTACCTTGAGATGGGTTAAAAGCTTGTCTATGCTTATAACGTTTAAGTGGATGAAGGTATTACAAATATGTTAATGTACTGATATACTCCCTCCGTCCTAAATCTATTGTCCCCTTGTTGACTTTAGAGTCTTTCTCTTTCAACTTTGACCTTCAATATTTTTGTTTGTGTTATATAATATTTGATGCAAAATATATGAATTGATTGGATTTTGAATGTATTTTCATTGGTATAATTTGCATCAAGTATTATATAACACAAATAAAAATATTTAAGGTCAAAGTTGTCAAAGAAATACTCCAAAGTCAACAATAGGACAATAGATTTGAGACGGAGGGAGTATCAAATTACTTGAGCAGATGGATTTGAAGTTCAAGTCTCTTAACTTGGGAAGAAAGACTACAATTAGGATGTGATGCAGCACATGGTCAGTTTACAATCTATTTCAAATCCTACATGCTTGTATTTTTGGCTTCTATGATCATGAAGAGTTGAAGACAGCTAAACGATAGAGTGTTTTGTTTTTTTAGGGCTAGAGTACCTGCACCATGGTTGCAAGCCTGGGATTGTCCATAGAGATATCAAGTGTACCAACATTTTACTGAATGAAACATTCCAAGCAAAACTAGCTGACTTTGGGTTGTCCAAAGCTTTTCCAAGCACAAGGTGGTTCCCATATTTCAACAGTAGTTGGCACTCCTTGTTATCTTGATCCTAAGTGAGTTGTCTGTTAAATATCGAAAAGAATACACTCAAAGAAATGCAAACTTTTATTGCTCACAAACAACACTATTACACAAACAAAACTCTCACCTATTGATGCTTTTTACTAGCTTGTTATTGATAAAACAAGAACTATAGTACCTATACATACTACTTGTGAGAAATACATGTCGACAATAACCATCCAACAACTTGACCAAAGATTCTTCCATATCTTGCTATCTAGCATGATATTCCAATTATGTGGTTATTAGCAAATATGAGTAGTTGATGACTAGATAAAAATTATGGCCACTTAATAACCACACATGTTAAGTCTATTAATGTGTATTAATGTATTTCCTGATCTTATGATTTGTTATACATATGTCGCTTGCAGGTATTACTCATCATACAGATTGACCAAGAAAAGCGATGTTTATAGTTTTGGGGTTGTGCTTCTAGTGCTAATTACAGGCCAACCAACAGTAATCAAATATGATAATGAAAACATCCACATTATTTGATGGGTTAGTTTTATGCTCGCAGATAGAAGATAATGTTGTCGATCCAAGGCTGATAGGAGATTTTTACACCAATTCAGCATGGAAGGCAGTGGCAAAGGGTTGTGTTGACCAAACACCTAGCAAAAGACCAAGCTAGCATGAATGAAGTGCTGATGGTGTTAAGTGATTGTTTGGCTACAGAGAGAGCTCATCAGGAGACGAACCAAAGTAGTTAACATGACTCATGTCTCTGAATCTAGAGAGTGCACATATTCCGAACTCAAGATAGTGAACTTAAAAAATACAATGCTCGGCTTGGTAAGCACGTGAGACTTCCATTTTATAGTTCAGACAGTATTGTTGCTTCTTGTTTTGATATTATTCACTCTAACTTGTGGACATCACCTATTTTAAGTTCTAGTGGTTTTAAACATTATGTTATTTTTCTTGATCATTTTCCGCATTATGTATGGGTATATCCATTGCGTCATAAGTCTGATGCCTTTGCTAAATTTTTTCATTTTCGTTCTTATGTAAAAACTCAGTTTAAATGTGAAATTAAAGCTTTTCAGTGTGATCATGGTGGTGAGTTTGACAATACTCCCTTCCATGATCTTTTTGCCAAAAATGAGATTCAAATGTAGTTCTCCCGCCTTAAAACCTCTCAACAAAATGGTAAGTCTGAGAGAATGCTTCGTACAATTAACAACTTTATTCGTACTCTTCTATTTCAAGCACACTTACCTCCGACGTTTTGGGTCGAGGCTCTTCATATGGACGTTTACCTTTTAAATATCCTACTATCAACTGCCATTAACAATGAAATCCCCTTAACTAAACTTTATAACAAAACACCGGACTATTCTACCCTTAGAATTTTTAGTTGTCTTTGTTATCCTCACCTTCACAATGCTCACAAACTTGCACCTCGTTCTACACCATGTATATTTTAAGGATACCCGGCCTATCACCGTGGGTATCGGTGTCTAGACCTTTCTACCAAGAAAATCATCTTATCTCGTCATGTAACATTTGATGAGACCTAATTCCCATTTGGGTCCATGACGCCCACTCAACCCCCCTCATATGATTTTATCGACACCCCAACTCCATCACCTATTCTATCTCCAATACACATACCATCTCACACACCACCTCCGGATTCCACTTCCTCATAGCCCTCACCATCTCCTATTACATCAGAAACCATTGTGTCTCCCTCACCATCTCCTAATACAATCACACAATCTGGCCCAAGTACACGGACCCAACAACACCCGGTGGGGTCTGTTGGTTCGCCACAATCCCAACCAGTTCCTACTCATCCCATGGTCACACGGCTAAAAGCTGGTATTTCTAAACCCACCCAAAGCCTTAATCTTCATACATCAACCAACTCTCCTATTCTGAAGTCTCCCGTTGTTGCTCTTTCTGATCCCAACTGGCGAAATGCTATGACTATGAATATAATGCATTAATTAATAATGGTACTTGGGTCACTGATAGCATCAAATAAGTACTATATTTATATATTAATATTGTCATAATTTTATATACTTCTATTGTATTTATGTGATTTTAGGTACTTATTTCTTTCATATTTGCAAAATAGGTGTAAGTGAAGCTTGGATCGGAAAAAGAACAGAAATGAGCTGAATATGGAAGAAAAGTGTAAAAGCTGAATTTTCGGCTATACGTTAGTATTTTGGTCATAACTTTCTCATACGGAGTCCGATTAAGTTGATTCAAAAGCCCAAATTTAGAGAACACATAGGGCTACAACATATCAAAAATTCAGATAATTTGGACATGGGGAGGATCGTGACACGATCATGCAAGATAGCATCTCGATTTGATGTTAATAGAGCCGCGATCTCCTAGATCGCGACGCGATTGTAGGTCAGCCAATAGATTTTAGGTTTAAAACGAATTTTAATCACTTTCTTAGGGTATTCTTCATTCCAACCGACTTGGGAGCTTAGAGGACGACTTTTGGAGACATCCTAAGTTCGAATCGACCACTTTCAACCGTTCTAAACGTGGAGATTCATCCTACATCATTACAATCTATCGAAAATAATTGGTTTGCTTGATTTCTATTCGATATTGAATATGACGTTGTCTTTGATTTCTTGTTTGATTGAACCCATCATTATGGGCTAAGTCTTTTGATGTTTGTTTAGACTTAATTACTCTAGTTGTTGGATATTAATTCGTGATTGGGATTATATGCTTTGATTTCACGATAATCATTGAACGATTGATGTTTTTGATTATTTAATTCATTCAATTAGCTTGATTGATTGTAATTAATGACAACTTTTACATGTTCTTGTTTGCTCTTGTCAATTGATTTATTGATTGCAGATTTTGATTAGACCTAATTGAAAGAGTTGAATGGATTTATTTGATCATTAACATTGGTGGATCATGTTTAGAGACATCTTGCATGATTGATGATTTTTATGAAAATAAGGTCATAGATTAACTTGTGATTTCACTAATTGCACAATTTATAATTAGGAGGTTTTAAACTTCAAGGACACTTGGGTTGTATAATCTTAATTAAGTGACTTTGACGTGATAACTAATAAGTCCGAATTGTATCTTCTAGGTTGAATAATCCTGATCCAGTGCTTAATCCAAATATCCAATAACTAGAGGTTAAACGGTCTAAGCAAACATATTTAATACATCTGAATATTAATTTATCTTTTATTTGCTTTCGTTTATTTACTTGTTTAAAATACACTCTTTTTGAATGTCTGTCGTTAAAAGACACAAAACTCCCAATCTTTAATTTTTTTATTAGTGTAAATGTTAGGTAAATTAATTACTTAAAATATACATACATTGTTCCCTGTGGAGACGATTTACTCGGATCTTACCATAGCTATACTATTGTGCGATTAAGTACACTTGCCTAGTTGTGTTTTAGTCTAGATCTTCGGTATTTTCTATTTTATTTTTATAACCTGGTTTTATACCCACCCAAAGCCTTAATCTTCATACATCAACCAACTCTCCTATTCTGAAGTCTCCCGTTGTTGCTCTTTCTGATCCCAATCGGCAAAATGCTATGACTATGAGTATAATGCATTAATTAATAATGGTACTTGTCACCAAATGTTAATGTGGTTTGTTCTGTGTGGTTGTATAAACATAAGTTTCATGCAGATGGTACTTTGAATCGGTATAAGGCCCGTTTGGTTGCTAATGGATGAAGTCAACAACTTGGTATTGATTTTGATGAGACATTTAGTCATGTTGTTAAGCTTGCCACGATCTGCACTGTTCTTAGTCTCGCTGTTTCACGTGATTGGCCCGTTTACCAGTTATATGTTAAGAATGGTTTTCTTAACAGTCACTTATCTGAGACTGAGACTGTGTACATGTATCAACCACCTGGGCTTACTGATGCTCGTAGACCTAATCATGCTTTTTTGTTGCAGCGTTCAATTTATGGCCTTAAACAGGCTCCTTGGATGTGGTTTCAACGCTTTGCTATTTATGCTATTCGGTTTGATTTTCAACATAGCCAATGTAATAGTTCTTTGTTTATATATCGCCATGGGTCTGATATTGCTTATATATTACTTTATGTGGATGATATTGTTCTCACAACCTCGTCTACGGCACTCTTACAACGGATCATTGTCTCCTTAAATAACGAGTTTGCTATGACTGATCTAGGATTGTTGAATTATTTTTTAGGGGTTTCTGTTGTTCGTACTTCGTTTGGGATGTTTCTTTCCCGGTGTAAGTATGCTACGGAGATTCTTGATCGGACACACATGTTAAGTTGCAACCCGTGCAAGACTCCCGTTGATGGGGAGTCTAAGCTCGGCCCGTATAGTTCTCCGGTTTTTGACCCTACTTTATATCGCAGTTTAGCATATGCTCTTCAGTATCTTATGTTCACGCGAACGGATCTCTCTTATACAGTTCAACAATTTTTTTTATGCATGCATGATCCTCGTGAGCCACATTTGGCGGTGCTTATGCGCATTCTTCAGTATGTTCAAGGTACATTTGATTATGGTTTACAATTTTATGCTTCTCCTACTACTTCTCTACTATTTCTCTCATTGCTTATACTGATGCTGATTGGGCTGGCTGTCCGAGTACTCGTCGATCTACCTCTGGTTATTGTGTGTTTCTTAGGGATAACCTTTTGTTGTAGTCATCAATGCGCCAATATACGGTCTCTCATTCTAATGCTGAGGTCGAGTATCGTGGGGTTGCTAATGTTGTTGCGGAAACGTGTTGGCTTCGTAATTTGCTTCGTGAACTTCATGTTCCTTTATTTTCTGCTACATTAGTGTATTGTGACAATCTGAGTGCTGTTTATATGTCTTCTAATCCTAATCCTGTACAGCATCAGTGAACGAAACACATTGAGATTGATCTTCATTTTGTTCGAGATTTGGTTGCTGCCGGTAGTGTTCGAGTTTTACATGTTCCTTCCCGATATTAGTTTGCGGCCACCTTCACCAAAGGACTTCCGTCATCTTTATTTACTGAGTTTAGGTCCAGTTTGAGTGTTCGGTTACCTCCCGCTTCAACTGCGGGGGCATATTAACCGATTAGTATATTTGATATTAGTTTATTGTTAGGCCCTTAATGGTTGTTAGGCTTTGTCCCATGGATGTCTTTTGTAACTATATATTGATATGTTTTGGTGAATAATGATGGAGGGGAGTACAATAGAATAAATCTTTATTTTTCGGCTGTGCCTTTTTGTTTTGAAGGTGGATCTTTTTCTTGCTCTGATTTCACAAACAGAGTGTTGATTTGATTATTTATAACAATAGTTTTTTTAGTTTGAATAATTTTGAGTCCATTAAGCATCCTGTTTAACTACAAAACAAGCAAAATAATTTAGCCCAACCCAAACCTTATAGTAGCAAACCCTTACTATGTAGGGTTATAATATTTATTAGCTTAGTTGTTTTATTCAACTTTGGTATTATAATGTTAAATTCCAAATCATGATGCAATGATGCTAACCATGAAGTCAATAATGAAAAAATATTGTAGATTGTCTTAAATGGGCTGCTTTAGTCTCTTTAGCTAACTACATCGAAGAAACAATAGTGATGAATAATATAATATTTCAGATTAAAGAAATGTAACTGACATCACAAACAATGACACAATTTCTCTTCCTAACAATTATTCCATATTTGACTTACAATTGTCAACCTAATTATTATAAAAGTAAAAAAGCATCTATTTGAAATTATAGTACATACAAACAAGCTTATGAAACATGAATCTATGGAGATTGCAGTACTAGGTTTGAAACTTTAATATACTTACATTATTATAATTATAATACAAGATGAAGGGAATATATATTTAGCAGGACGGCAGGGCGGAGCTACAATGGGGGCAGTGAGGGCAGCTGCTCCCACAAAAGTTCTGAAATTACGTAAAAGGAATGTTTTAGGTATTAATGACAGTTTTAAAATGTTACCTCCTCAAAACTCTGAAGAAACACAAAATAATCGTATCTTTGCCCCCTCCATATAGTTTTTCTAGCTCCGCCCCTACCAGAATCCTCGTATCAAATATAATTTGCCTATAGGAGTTTTCTAACTATTTAATTACTAATTAAATAATAAAATGCATAATGGTATCTATCGGATAACGAGGTTTTCTGTTAACCTAAACTTGTAAAGGTATAGTATAATACCATGTACTTGGAAAATTAATCATTTTACTACCCTAACTCAATCATGTGTATGACATGTGCCTTATTTCAATTAAAAACTTGACAGACATAAACATTTACGTTAGTAACTTTGTTTATTACAGTAGAGTGAGGTTTACATGAGAATGAGAATTTTTGTGAGAATGGAGGAAACCAATCAGAACGTGCCACGTATTACAAAACTCACTTTCTCCCACATTTTTTAAACTTAAATATCTCTCAAATGGTAAGTTGAGAAATCATAAAAATTGCACCGTAAAAATCAACATTTTTTCTCTTCGATTAGAGATGCGACAAAGTATACTTTCGACGAATATTTTTTCATTTTTTTGGTGGGTTTTGAAAACAAGTAACAAATGTGTTAGAAGATGGTAACACATGTATTACAAACTAGTAACGCACGTGATATCAGCGAGTAACATATGTGATACCAGCTAGTACACATGTGATCCCAACGAGTAACACATATGATACTAGCTAGTAATACATGTGATACCAGCTAGTAGGCCTGTAAACGAACCGAACGAACATGAACGGAGTGTGTTCGTGTTCGTTCATTAAGGTTTTGACGAACAATCGAACGAACATGAATGGATAAGCGAACGGATTTTGGTGTTCATGTTCGTTCACTATGGAACTCTGTTTGTTCACGAACACAAGCGAACGTACACGAACAAACACATAAGTTAATGCATTTCTTCGTTAATACCTTAATCGAACATCAACAAACATAAACGATCGTATATATACACAGCTACACATATATATTATAGAACTTGAAACTTTGTATTGCATATTTTACATTACAAAAAGATAAAATTCATTTGCTTGGTCCGATCGTAGGTAAAAGCAACAGATCTGGAACTAGTGGATAATGGAGGTAACTATTAAAAGAAAATGTGAGGTAAAAAAATCTAGATGTTTAATTAATATTATTAAATGAAAATATGTAAATATTTAATAATATATTATATTTAGAATTTAGCTTAAATCAAAATAAGATATACAAATTTGTATTAATTTAATAAAACTATTAGTTAACAATAAACATTTAACCAAACGTTCACAAACATGTTAGCGAACGTTCACGAACGAACGTAAGTGAACGAACGAGACATGTGTTCATGTTCCTTCATATACTTAAACGAACGTATAAGTTTTTCCATGTTCGTTCATATAACGAAACGAACGAACATAAACGAACTTTCACCCGAACGGTTTGTGAATAGGTCGCCGAACGTTCAGTTCGTTTACAGGCCTACCAGCTAGAAACACATGTGTTACTAATTTTTTACAATTTGTAAAATAAAAAAAATCATCGAAAGTATACCTTGTATATACCCATTTGGACCTTACTCTATTTATTGTATATTCAAGTTTCTCCTCCATTCTACTTATTATCTATTATCTATTTATTAGTAATATATATATATATATATATATATATATATATATATATATATAAATTAGGAAAATATAAAAGAGCCCCAACCAGTTGATGAGAGACCATTTATAAACATCTAACCATTGATCAAAATCATGACATACTTATTTCTAATTTTTTATGCGAAAAAGACTTTTATACTCCCTCTAATTACAGTAACCATTAGCTACCTTTAGATCTTTCCTTATTTTATGCTCAAGGGAAATTATAAATTTTTTGATCTCCCTGTTGTATTGCGTTTTAGCCGATTATGACCTTAAAGAATTTTTTTCTACAATTTTTGTCCTTCCATTTAACTTTCGTGAAAGTGATATTAAATGACCATAATGCCCTTTATCTTCTTCCTCAATTTCAATTACACAACCATTTATCTTAAAAAGTCATATTCCTAACTTTACCTTTGGTAAACTCCTTAAACTCACACCAACAAATATTATACAAACTTAATTTGAGGGGAGAAGAGATATGTATTTACAAATCAAACGTGAACAATAAATTAATTAGATATCACATAATTAATTACATTTGTGCTCAAGGGAAAAAAACGAGGACTATCAACCGTGTATTTCATCCTCCTACCACCATCGAAGATAACAACCACCACCTTAAATCACCAACGTAGATGAACGGCCACCATCGATTAACTGATCGGAAATCAACCAACACCATCCTTATCAATTAACCAATCGTAATATAATGAGGGTTTTCACACAAGCACAGAAATGCTTATTACATTAGTAATACTAATGTGTCATCCCACAAATTTTGCAGATCTTTATTATTTATTTTTTCTAATTCAATACACCATTTCAAATTTCAAATAATAGATCAAAACAAGGGTAGACTCTTGTGAATTTAGGGTTTAACTTTCCCCTTTTTAATTTTTTTTATCAAATCAAATTCTTTTCATTTTTTATAAATCATTTTTCTCTCTATTTATCATAAAATCAAATCAGTTGCTTCAATTACGCATTGTATTTTAGTAAAAAAATTTTGTTTGATTGATCTTATTATAGATGTTTGAGATGTATATTAATTACATCCTTTTGGGTATACTCAAACTTACGTTGTAGATATTTTTATTTTTTTATTATAAATATTTCCCGATTTCAATCCCCTTTATCCAATAAACAAACCTAAAGATGTGACCCTTTTGTAATATTTCTGTTAATAGAATAAGATAAATGGTGTTGAATAATTAGTTCACGACTAAATAATTGCACACGAAAATGAATATCACTTACCAATCGTTAGATCAATCAAACCATGAATTAAACGTTCCATGTATAGCTACACGAAATAGCGAGTCATAAAACATAAGGATTAACCATTTTGAAAAAACAAAACAATAATAAAAAAACCATGCATTTAAGAGAAACACAAAACTACCTATTATATTCGTTAAAACGCATTACACTACGTCATCACCTAAGCACAACACACTTAGTACGTCCGTAAGAGATAAATCAATATGTCACCCCGTCGATTTTGTGGGTATTAAGCTAGTTAAACAGAATTAGAAATAAAATAAAAAACCCAGAAATTCAAAATCTAGATTAAAACATTGACTTCGTGTTCAATTTTTGAGTACTTTTATGCCATTACAAAATCGAGGCAGTGGGATATTTACGATTTTATTATTATTATTATTATTATTATTATTATTATTATTATCGCTATCGTTATAGTTATCGTTATCGGTATTATAATAATAATAATAATAATAATAATAATAATAATAATAATAATTATTATTATTATTATTATTATTTTTATTATTATTAGAAAGTCAACCCTACACTATCCCACGAATTATTTATATAATCACTATGAATATTTACAGATTGCCTTTTACGAGGTTGAACTCTCAAACACTAGGTTAAAAAATTCCTCACATACGCCATAGGCACTAGAGTGTCATTAAGCGCTGGCTTGTTTTTTAGCCTCATCTACAATTGTCTTCTTTTATTTTGTTTGAAATTTATACTTTCTCTTCATAAAACATAATTTCAAAATCATAATCTTTCAGAAGAAAAACTGAAAAAGTACAAGATAGTCAGATACCCAATTGAGATTTCAATTTACAAGTGTCGTCAAGTTTTTTAATTGAAATAAGGCACATATTCTGCACATGACCGAGTTAGGGTAGTAAATTGATTATTATTTTTTCAAGTTAAGGGTATGTTACACACAAGTTCATGGTACTTAATTATCCGGTGAACCAAGTTCAAGGTACTGATATGCATTTTGGCCAACTTGGATAACCAAGTTTTATATTAATGGTCGAGCTCGATCATCACTATCAAGAAGTGCTCGTATGTTAAGCTAGTCAACCCTGTATAGCATGATTTTATAAGGTTTAAATACTAAATTATACTGTAGATTTTTAAGACCATGAAATGAGCATCCTTTCAACATGGTGAATGAGGATGTCCATTGTCCACTAGGAAACTGCACAGCCCTGTTAGTGTTTTTGCCAGCTAAATAATTAAGTATGCAATAAAAGGAAGAGCTTTGGAAAGAGAATGTGAGAACTTAACCAGTGGTGCTGTGTTCTCAAAACACGTAAATATAGAACTAAAGAAATTTTCTGACTAATTTTTGTTTTCAAACCGTTATCTGAAATCTGGAAAGATTCGGAGAGAAAACAAACTGAAGGCTTTATAGAAGTCTTTAATGACAAAATGAAATGTTTATCGCACCCTAAACTTTTCATATGAAGTGGAAAACTAAATGGGAATTGCTGATATCTGATGGAGAAATGCTAAACTTATATAAAATTTACATAATGATATGATACTAGTGTTTGACCAATCAAATAATTCATTATTTTCTCTCTCTTAATTCTCTTTCATAATATGATTGGTCTACCTCATTATGTATGTATTTTTATGTAAATTTTATGTAAGCATAGCATTGTTTATGTACCTTCATTCTACATTATAAACGTGAATTAGTGCGTACTCACATGTAACCTTAAATCCTGAATATGATCTTCCAAATTCCCAATTATGACAGAAGTTCTTGAGCATAGGGATCTGCACACACTATTAACTGCAGAATTTTACTCTATTACTTGATTTGTGTATCCAAACAGATTAAAATCTCAATTTTCCCAAAGCGAATTTCGTGAACCTATGTATCAATAGTGTTGAAATAGCACTCTTGGAAAGTGACCATTTTACATGATTGAAGGGTATATCCGTATTAAATTTTTTACGCTGTTTATTTGGGAGGAAATCATGTAAAGGGTAAGGATTTCAATGAACGGATGTCTCTTTGAATAGTGGTATCACCTTTCGAAAATAAGAATTCGACCATATATGTCTGGCTTACACGTTATTTTGAGATAATTCAAAGAGTGATGTTCTTGATTGAGACAACAATATAAAAACCTTGGTTGCTAACGAGTATTTATGTTCCATATGTCCTTCTCATGTTAATGTAGTTCTATGGTGAGGTTCCCTGAAAGAAGGAGTGAAAATGAGGAAAGGGAGAGAAACCAATGAATAGGTAACAAGTGTCTCCTCATTTTTTCACATTTTTTATTCATTTCCCCCTCCCCATTTCTCATTTCTCCACCTTTTTAATCCAATTCTCTCACTTTCTTTATTTCTTCACTTTTTTTTTTCTATTTCATTTTGTATAATTTATTTTTTTGTTGAAATTTTTTATTATTAAATAAACTTTAAACTTAAAAATATTAAATTTTTTAAACATGTAAAATCTTCTATAACAATTTTGTTAAAAAAATAAATAATTAATTAAAAAAAATTGTTAACAATTTTTAGAAAAAAATATCACTTTAAAAATCTAAAAAATTAGTTTTTAACCATTTTTCCTATTCAATTTATCTTTTTTATATATCATATTGAAATTTGTGATGCACCATATATTATATATAATGATTGACATGAATATAAAAAATAAGATGCAATAAAACTAAATTATTGTTGTGTTCAGCAACATTATAACTATGATACACTGATTTTCTCTGAATATGATGTATCGAGTATTTAAATATCATGCATCGACTTTCAAAAATACTATAAAACATCATATCGTTATTAAATTAAAAAATGATGCATCATAGATGTAAAACATGGTTTATCATAGTTATAAAACATAATGCATCGAGTGTTTAAAATATCATACATTGAATTTCAAAATATATTATAGAACATCATTATTGAACTAGAAGATGGTGCATCATAGTTATAAAAACGTGGTTAATCATAATTATAAAATATGGTGCATTGAGTGTTTAAAAATAGCATGCATCGACTTTATAAAATATACTATAAAATATCGGTATTGAATTAAAAGTTGGTGCATCATAGTTATAAAACATGGTGCATCATAGTTATAAAATATGATGCATCATAGTTATAAAATATGGTGTAACATAGTTATAAATATAGCGCTTCGACTTTTAGATACACGATAAACATCATTAGTGTATAAATCTTGATGCATCATATTTATAAAATATGGTGTATCATAATTTTAATTTTACAATGCATTGAAGTTATAACTTTATTATATCAGAATTTATTTTATTCAAGGTATGAATATGGTGCATTACATTTTTTTTGTTGTAATACTATATATAAAATTGTATTTACGTATAACAACCTGAGGTAAAACAACAACATAAAAAATATTGAAAACGTGAAGAAAAATAAAAACAATGATAAACAAGCTATGAAAAGGGTTAAATGAAAAGCCTTAAAAAAGTGATAACAAGAGCTTTTTAAAATGGAAATAAAGTAAAATAAAAAGTTAAAAAAATGAAAATATAATAATAAGAAACAAAATTAATGTAAAAAAGCACTAAAATAGTTTAGGGGAAAAAAATGGAGGAGAAATTATAAGGGTAGAGAAATGAAAAAGGTGAAGAAATGAAAGTGGAGGAGAAATGAGAAAGGTAAAGAAATGAAAATGAAAGAGAAATGATAAGGGTAGAGAAATAAAAGTGTTAAAGAAATGAAAAAGGACACATGTCAGTCTCCTATTTCCTTCCCCAACTTACATAACCAATATCTTATTAAACACCCAAATTACAGAGAGTTATTGGAATTAATGGACCAATAATATCCATTATTCACTTGTGACCTTTGGGTTTGTGGATCATTAAAACTATAATGATTATCAAGTCCAGTCCATCCGTTACATGCACACAAACAATCACAGTGAATGGGTAAAAAGTCAAAATTGCCTCACAATGGGTCAAGAGTGCCACGAGTCACTTGTTCCACAATGATTTTAAGTCAGGACATTATTAATTTAATAGGCGCATATATTTCTTAACTCATTTCCAAATCTAATAAATGAGTCACTTGTTCGGTTGTTCCACAATGGTTTTAGGTCAGGACATTATTAATTTAATAGGCGGAGTAGTACATACTCCGTATCTCTTAACCCATTTCTAAATCTAATAAATCATATTTTCTCAATTGCACTAAATTACTAAACGGTTTACACGCATATTCCAAATAGTAATCATTCTAATTTAACGAACTTATTCAAGTCTGGACTTAATTAAGTCACTTAGCAAGTTAAAATTACATAGAAACATTCCCTCCATAACTAACAGTGATTTCAGAGTTGACAACTAATTGCCAAAAAGACTATTTAATTATTCGGCTTATGATGAAAACTTATCTATATACCAAAATCTAATCACGAGTATAAAACTGTGACAACACCGAACCATGTTAATGCACCTACAATTAGAACTTCGAAAATAATAAATGATGGTAACATGAATCTAAGAATAACCACGTTTGGATGTTCATATAGTAGCTGACGAAATATATGATGTGCAGAAAAAAACAAGAGAAAATTTTAATATAATACTAAATAAGATGAAGGGAAGATAAATTAGACAAATTTAATTTGACAATTGACAAGTAAACGGTCCGAAAATGTCCGGAAGTTTTCCAAAATTAAAGAAATATTCTTGAACATATTTCATAATCTTAAATACTGATGGATAATCTTGATTAATTATGGTCCAGCACGTACAGCATGTACGTATTAAGAATTCCACAGGTTAAGTTAGTCAATTACTCCACAATATATAATTTTATAATGTTTGAATGATGCAGGCATATATGCAAGAGAAACTGTCAAGCATCTTATGCTGCCGTGTGAAGGATTTTAATTTGTGAAAAATCGAGATATTTGAAAGTAAACTATCATAATACCCGCACTATATTGCGGAATTTAAGATTTTGTTGTAAACAGTGACAACTCAACGATTGTGGTATAATGTTTTTATTATTCACTGGTAAAGTACGTACCCGTGATTGTAGTTGATCGATAACAGTAGTTTGTCCATATGTAAAGTTCGAGATTTAGAATATAGTTGGTGGAAAATGAACATTACGTGAAAATGATAGGATTATATTGTAATATTTAGATGCTTGAATTTCGAATTGTTGAATCTTACTTTTAAGATTTTTTTTTTTTTAAAAAAAGTAGCAAGATGTTTTATATATTAGTATAGAAGTATAGATGATGAGAACCCTTTGAAAATTAAAATATATAGGTGTACATGCAAGTAAACGGATGAGGTTTCGCAATCCAGGTAACCTATGAAGGGCAAATCTTTTAGTTAATTACTACAGAAATAAAGGTCGGAATCTTTTATAGGGTTAACTGTCCTAAAATATAACAAACTAGTACCGAAATTCTATTATATTTATCAAACTTTCAAAACTTCTTTTTCGTATGTAGAGTAAAGTTCAAATAAGCATCGAATATTTTGGTGAGAATGAAGGAACAATCAGAGAGTTTCATTTAACAAAAGTAACATTTCCCCCCATGTTATTAAACATTAATATCTTAAAAACGGTTAGCTATAAAATTATAATAATTGCACCATAAAAATAAGTGTTGTCTTATTTTCAATTAGACATCTCACATGATTTACTTTCTACTCAACTTTTTGTTCCTTTTTTGCGAGTTTTGAGAACAAGTATCACATGTGATAATAAATTGTACAATTTGTAAAATCGACTGAAAATGAATAAAAATAAAATGGTCAAAATTATACTATGTAAGATGTCTGATAAAAAAAATAATGCTAATTGTAATGGTGCAACTTTTATAAAATCACTTAGCCGTTTTTGAGTTTCTAATATATAAAAACGTGGGGAAAGTGGGGTTTGTAAAAATGGATGGATGAGATTTATTCTTCCATTCTCATCAAAATTTTAAATCTCATTTGAACTCAACTCAATGTATGTATGTAACCTTCGATTATTGTTATTTGTATGTAATTTTTAACGTGAAAATTTGTATACATCTCCCATGGTAGCTTTTGTAGATGGCACCAGTGTAAAATACATACATATAGCAAAATCCGAAAGTTTGATACATAAAATAGATATGAAAACTTTAAAGTTTTATTTTCAAGAAAAATAACCGAAGTTGAATACATTTTGGTACACTTACCGTTCTTTTAAACTAGTATAAGATGACCCCATGCATAGAGACTAGCTTCAACGACGCGTTAAGAGTTTCTTAGAGAAATGAAAATGATGCAAGTTTTACTTCCAATGTTGGTTTTTCCTGGGTTAATTCTTACATCAGTATTTGTTCATGCTCAGGATGATCAATCCGGTACTAAACCTTAGTCATAACTGAATCATACTTGTTTTATTACTGTAAATATAAATATACATAACAACTAATATCTCTTGATCAACCTTTGTTTACAGGTTTCATAAGCATAGATTGTGGGATTGTTGAAGGCTCAACCTACACTGATAACTTAACAAATATTAAGTATGTATCAGATGCTGAGTTCATAGACAGTGGTGAAATCCATAACATATTGAAGATATACAACTCAATCGATGTTGATACACAGCTTACCACCCTCAGAAGTTTTCCTGAAAATACCAGAAACTGTTACACTCTTAAACCAACACAAGGAAAAGGTAACAGGTATCTGATAAGGGCAAGGTTTATGTATGGGAACTATGACTTCAAGGGTCAACTTCCAGAATTTGATGTCTATCTTGGACCTGATTACTGGGAGACGATTATATTCACTTTGTTATCTGCACAAGGAAACATCGAGATCATACATGTTTTATTATCAGATTATATACATGTTTGTCTTGTAAATACAGGCCGTGGAACGCCTTTTATATCAGCCATAGAACTACGGCTTCTGCCGAATAGCATGTATAAAGAAACTGATTACGGATCATTATACCTTTTTGCACGGGTAGATTTCGGACTTACATATAAAACAGTCAGGTAAGCCTTCTGAAATATTTTTGCACATCCCTATTACCTTTTTGCTCAATATATATGCAACTTATAAACTTTTCGTGCTTCTTAGGTATAACGATGACCGATATGACAGAATATGGAGGCGAAGTAGTTTAAAAAATACTTCTTACTTATTCACTTCAGAGGAAATTTCAACAGGGTTTTTCTCAACGCTTGCCCCACCAAATAGGGTCATGAGAACTGCCATCACTCCAGCAAACCCAAATGATTCAATCAACTTGATGTGGTCTTTTTTTAACGCCACTGATAGATTTATTTTATACATGCACTATGCAGAAATTGAGTTGCTGAAAAGAAACCAGAAAAGAGAGTTTAATATAAACATGAATGGCAACCTTATTTATGGACCATATTCTCCACTAAATCTCACAACCATGACAATTTACAGCACAGAACCCGAGACTGTTGCACCGAATTATACACTCACAATCAATAAAACTAAGAATTCAACCCTTCCTCCACTCATCAATGCTCTTGAGCTTTATATTTTAAGAGAACTCCCACAAATGCATACAAATGATCAAGATGGTAAGTGCATAATCTTTCCTTTGAATGATCTCAAAGTAAGTTGAAATAACATATCTTTGTTCAATCTCTATAATGGGTATTAGCTGCTGCAATGTGGAGCATAAAGTCAACGTACAGACTAAAAAAATACTGGCAGGGAGATCCTTGTGTTCCACAAGATTTTGTTTGGGATGGTATTGGATGCAGCTACAATACTACCAATTTTCCAAGGATTGTGTTATTGTAAGTAAACAATTTCAAGTTCAATATATTGTTCTACTTGCAACCACTTTTTCACAATTTTACTACATAATATGAAAATCAGGAACTTGTCAAGCACCGGACTCAACGGAGGACTAGATCCTTGGTTAGCTAATCTCACAATGATGCATACCTTGTAAGTAACTTAAATAATAAATAAATACATAGAACTATGATATAAAAAACAGTTGACTCCTGTAACCATATGTTCTAACCATGACCAAGCTAGGTGGTCTAATGGTAAGGCGTTCTGATGTCCTCACAAGAGTCCTCATTAAGGTAGTTGTTTAATTCGCTAGGCGGGGAGTATTCGACCGGTACCTTGTAGTGTTACTTGGATTGACCTTTTTACATTTAAATAATAAATTTTAAAATTATTTTATGTTAATACATATAGAGTGAAGACCGTTGGTGAACAACACTAAAAAGTGAGACCGAATGAAAAGAACTTTAAGAAAGTGAACAAAACATTTAAGTAAACTAAGAACCCTAATATAAAAACATATTAAAATTTTGACCACCTTTGACTTTGACCGAGTAATTCCGAGTTTGACCAATTTTTTCTTACTTCAACCGATTTTTCCGAGTTTTTCGCGTTGAGCCAGTTTTGTTAGTCCGGGTCACTCGCCTCGGACCACCCCTGTGTCACGAGTACTTGAAATGGTCAAGGGGATACGCAGTTAGGCCGCGCACATCTGAGTAAGAAAAAGACTCCCCGAGCTACCAGGCCGAGTAACCTGAACATGAAAAACCTTTTACGTTTACCCATTTATCCTCTAACCATATGTTATATTTCCTCAATTCCTATTTCAGGGATTTATCAAACAACAATTTTACAGGAACTGTGCCTAATTTTCTGTCTGAACTAAACTTTTTGAAGGTTCTGTAAGTTTTTTTCACCTTGAACTCATATTACAAGTCTAATTTTACATGGAATAAAACCAATCTTACGTTTTATTAATAGAAATTTAAAAGGAAACAATTTCGTTGGGTCGGTTCCAGCAGGGCTCCTAGCAAAGGCAAACAAAGGATCATTGTCATTAAGGTTTCTTACTTATTTTAGGATTCCATGACTTTATATTTTATACTGTACCATTAACTGATTCATTAATTAACATTTATACACTAATATCAGCTTTGACGAAGAAAGTACGGGTGCTCCATCTAGTTCTTGTGAGAAGAATAGTTGTAAAAACAAAAAGGATAACAAAATCATTGTTCCGGTAATATCAGGAGTTGCATCAGTTGTTGTGATCTTCACTGTACTCACCGCCCTTTGGATGATTAAAAAAAAAAAAGCGCGTGGTATGAGAAACATAAAATTATACTTATATAGTCTTGTAAGGTATTATTTAACCAAAACCCACACATGCACTAAAACAGGCAGGGGGCTTGAAATAAGAAAACAGCAGTACACGTACTCAGAGGTACAAAGCATCACATACAATTTCAACGTTATTATTGGTAAAGGGGGATTTGGAACAGTTTACCATGGTCGTATCAACGATACACAAGTTGCTGTCAAGATGCTTTCTGAATCATCTCTTCAAGGAGACAAGGAGTTTCAGGCTGAGGTAGCTTCTGTTCCATCTGTGCACATCTGTTATATATATAGTTTTTTGAACTGAAAATTTCAAACAATATATATATTTGAGCAATGCAATTTTATGACAAACTAAAATTTTCTCTCACGTACAGGCCTATCTTCTCTTGAGTGTTCATCATAAAAACTTAACTTCGCTCGTTGGGTACTGCAACGAAGGCAACCGCAAGGGAATCATATACGAGTACATGTCTAATGGAAACATAGAAAACCACCTATTCAGTTTTCCTCATTATCATGGTATTGTCTTTTATTTAGGCATCTGTTTGTTCTCAACACATCAATTTTTAGCTAAGACTTTATAAAAACCTTATCAACACATCAATTGTATTTTCAATGCAAATGAGCTAATTAAGGTACTAAATTACTTGAGCAGATACGAATTCAAGACTGTTGAATTGGGAAAAAAGACTACAAATTGGATGTGATGCAGCACGTGGTCTAGAGTACCTGCATCACGGTTGCAAGCCACCAATAGTCCATAGAGATATCAAATGTACCAACATCTTATTAAATGAAACATTTCAAGCAAAACTAGCTGACTTTGGGTTGTCTAAAGCTTTCCCAACAGAAGGTGGTACTCATATATCAACAGTAGTTGCTGGCACTCCTGGATACCTTGACCCTGAGTGAGTTTAAATTCCTTAATCGTTGTATATTAAGGGAAAATGATTACTGTTGCTAGATGTACACATGATAGGCCATTGCACGGTGATTAGAAGTGTAAACTTACGATCAAAAACTGGGTGTGGTCTAACATGTAATAGTACGCATCTTGCGTACTGCCAACAATATAGATCATATATGTCTCCCTTATACTTGATGTGCAATTACATACTTGGTTTCTGAAAGAAAAAAAAGGACATGATTTATTAGCAACTAATTAACAACCCTTTTTAGCTTTAAATTCTCACATTCACAATTTTTTAACATTTTTATAGTATACATCTCATAAGAATTTTGCTTGTAGGTATTACACATCCAACAGGTTGACCGAGAAAAGTGATGTTTACAGCTTTGGGGTTGTGCTTCTAGTTCTAATTACAGGTCAACCAGCAATAACTCAATATGAAAATGACAACATACACATTAGTCGATTGGTCAATTTAAAGCTAGCAGATGGGGACATGAATAACATTGTTGATCCTAAGCTAATAGGAGATTTTGACATCAATACAGCATGGAAGGCAGTAGAACTCGCAATGGCATGTGTTGCTCGCACACCAATCAGAAGACCAACCATGAATGAAGTGGTAATGGAGTTAAACGATTGTTTGATTACAGAGAGAGATCGCCTGGACACCAAACAAAAGAGTTTAAGTGGATACATGTCCCTTAATCTGGACAGTGCACATGATCTGTACCCAATATAGTGAATCGGAAAACATTTGATTGGTGATATTTATGTAATGTGTTTTATTTGTCTGTTGGGTTTCCAGGTGTTTGTATGATGAGAGATAAGGCCACACATGCTTAGCTCTTTTGAATTGAGTTGTTGTGTGTTAATGTTGGGTTAATCTTGATTAATTTAGGTCATGGGTATGGATATGGGTCTAAGTCAGGTTTTTAGTTTGATTATTATTTATTTGTCATGTTTTTAGTTAGTTGTTTAGTAGTTAGAAGTGGTAGAATAAGTCATGGTTGAGTGGGTCATGTTTGACCTATTATTATGGAGTCTTAGATGGTTAGGATGTGGCTAAAAAGAAGGATAGTGGGTTGATTCTTTTGTGAATGTAAAGGCTATATATAGCCTCTATTGCTTTAAGAAAAGTGAAGTATTTTTTCCTTTATTAAAATTTCTCTTTTTGTTTGTTCCTTTTCATCTTAAATCACATACGAAAATACAAAACATCAGTGAGTTGGGGCCTTAATATCTTACTGTTAATTAGTTGTAGAACTATTGCACCCTTTGCAATGTATGCGCGTGCTAGACTTCTGTTAGTTGTATGCTTTTAAACTTTTTGCGGATCTTTTACATTTCCCCATTGACACTAGCTTATAATTTAAGACCGCTCCCATCCAAGTGCGTCGGTTGGCGTCGGTTCGAGTCGACGAGATCGACGGCAATGGCCTGCGATCGTCGGTCAGCTCGTCTGTTGGGGAGGGTCGGTTTGGCGACAAGAGTATGGGGTCGTGTGGGCCCCACTTTGGTGTTTTTTATTCCTTTTGATTGTTAAAAAAAATAATAAAATATTTTTTTTCCAACCGTTGTTTTTCTTTTAATTTTTTTTAAATCACTTTTTTCAACTATATATAAACACCATCTTTTCCAAGCAATTCACACCATCTTTCATACACTTTTATACAATTCACACTACACATTTTTATACACTTTTCCACTTTCATATTTTAAATGTTCTTCCGATTCCGATCTTGAACATTTGCAAGCGTTCAACGACATTTTCGATCTAAATTACGCGATCAATGTTATTAATGGCATATTTTCCGAATCATCCGACGAAAAAGAAATTCCGATCCCGAGAGCTCTGCGTCGATACTTACCAAGAGATCGCGAATCAATGGGCCAACGTTTGTTTCTAGACTACTTTGTCGAGAACCCTATATTTTTGACGGATATCTTTCAATGACGTTTTCGGATGAGTAAGTCATTATTTATCCGTATATGTCAACATATTATATTGTAACACCCCCAAAATCCGTTGATTGAGTTTAGCGGAAGCATTTAGTTAAGTTTGGGGAGTGCCACAATACACCAACATGCATACGTATCAGAGCTTATGATTACAACAGAACATAATATATTAAGATGCCAAATGTAATAGTTACAAAGTTTACGATTCATCAAATCGTATAAGTTGAAAAGTAATTAAGTTACAAAAGTAGATTTCGTAAATATGACTAAGCAGTTTAGTTATATAAAAGAAATCCAGTTGTCAAAAGTTGGCATCCTATTCCTTCGTGGGTCGCCTATGTTCCATGTATGCTGGAGGTTCTTACGTGCAGCTAATTCCCTGAAAAACATAGTAAAAGTCAACAACGAGGTTGAGTGAATTCACAGTTTTATGTTTGCAATAGTTGAATCAAGTTTGTAAGCACAGTTGTTAAAACTAATACGTTCACAAATAGTTATTGCCATAATAGTTAAGTAAACGTTTTGTGGAATGTTATCCAAATATAGTTCGGTTGGGATGTTGCCCAAAATACAGTTTACGTGGGATGTTACCCAAAATACCGTTTACGTGGGATGTTACCCAAAATACAGGTTGCAATACGTTGCTGGTCATTCTCCAGCGTTTTCAAAACAGTACCGGTCGTTCTCCGGTCAAAAGACGCACGGGTCGTTCTCCCGTCCAAACTCGGCTAGTCATTCTCTGGCATAAAACACTGTTGGTCGTTTTCAGCGAAACACAGTACCGGTCGTTCTCCGATCAGAAGACGCACGGGTCGTTCTCCCGTCCACTTGGTCAGTTGTTCTCTGGCACTAAAATACGTTGCTGGTCGTTCTCCAGCGTTTACATAAAAGTACCGATCGTTCTCCGGTTTACCAAACAAGTTTTATCATGTTTAGTATGAAAAGGTTGTTTCATAAATACCAGTTTTGTTGTAAGAGTTCAACAGTTCAAAGTACTCAAATCGTGCGAGTAAACAAGTAGGATAAACAATCATGTAAGCAACAGTTATGGCAATCAATAAAGCAGTTGGCTATGTTTCTCAACCCAAGTTGAAAACGGTAAAACAGTTAAAAGTGGGGCTGTGAACTCACCTGTTGAGCTAAGTAAAGTTGCGAGTGCTAGCAAAGCCTAAATCCAAGTAGGTCACTAACGTCCTAAACGTAGGAATAATCATATAAGCGGTTGGCTAACAGTCTAACCATGTACTCGTTTATTCATGAAAGATCCTTGTTTATGTTGTAAGTTCGACACGAGACGTTGGTGATATTTTGTTAAACGTTTCAAGGTGTAATTTATTGTTTCATGGTGTTCCATAAGGTATGAAATTGTGTACGGGGGTCCGGAGGCAGCGCCCCTGGTAGCGGGGTCCAAGGGGTGGCAACCCCTGGCGGGGTCCAAGGGGCAGAGCCCCTGGCTGGGGTCGAGCTGAATTCTAAATTTTTATTTCTACTATGTTGCTGTAGTGAAAACGCATCCGAATTCCAAATTCGGAGTAAAATCAGGTGGTAAAATTTGATTCCGACACTTAGTGAAAAACATGTGTTATTAAGGTTCTGAGTTGTGCGACATAAGTACTGTGTCGCTAAAAGGTTCTGCGACACAAGGGTTTGTGTCGCATTCCTGCGACATTCGCAAATAAATGCGACATAGGCATTTGTGTCGCAAATGCTGCGATGTAAGTAGTTGTGTCGCAAGTATGCGACATAGGATAATTTATGCGACACAAGGCGTTGTGTCGCATAAGCGACATAAAAATGGTACTGTGACACAAAAGCTTGTGTCACACTACTGTTTTTGGTCCCGTGCGACACAACGCGCTGTTTGACAAAAATCTTAATTTTTCAACCCAAAAACGTTTAGATATTTCATATAATGACTTGTAACATGTTTGTATACTATAATAACAAAGGAAAAGTGAAAGAAAAGTGATTTTTCATACCAAATCGAGTGAAATCCGAAAGTTAGGTGAGTGGATGAAGATGGTGATGAAAATGGTGTTCTTGAGCTTGGATCTTGAAGATGAAGTTGATGATAAGTTTTGTTATTGTTGTTATTCCGAAAATCCAAAGAAAATGGTGGTGATTTGGTGATTTTTGGTGAGTTTTTAGAGAGAGAATTGAGAGAGAATGGGGATGAAGTGAGAGAAAGGGAAGATGAAAATGAGGGTGGGGTGGGGGTGGTGTTGGCAGATTTTTAGGGCCAAAAGTGAGGGGTTTTTGTCTCAAATTTACGGTATTTAGCCCCTGTTCGTTTACCCGATCGTTAAATGTTAAAATGTTTTTAAACTATAGGTTTTTAAATATGTTTTTGATTATACTTTTAGTTGAAATATTTTATTTAAAATAAATTAGTTGAGTAATAAAATTATAACTTTATTTTATTTTAGTTTTACTTATATAGTTCAAGTCGTTTCAGTTTACGAAATAAATATTTTTTTGACACAAAATGCTTTGTAAATATTATCAACAGAATATTTAATAAACGTTAATGTAAATTAATAATTTCATATTATTAATTAATTTTATTCACCAACAGTCGTATATTTTTGTCTCGTTGTCTAAATCGTTCTGTACATAATTACAACTAATTATGAATAAGTAATACTACGCGTATTATCTAGTTGGGCTTTGCTAGACTTATCTCTAAAATGTGTTGTAAATTCACTCTAAGTTAGGGAATTAGCCTAAAAATGCGTGCAATTAACGTTTATAATTTTGTTGGAATTGCGGGGTGTTACATATATCATATTCACAACTTCCGAAATTTACCAGAATACTTTACATATTTTCATCAACGTTAACGTATTGACGCAATCGGTAGACTCGACTTTAATGTTTTCCAAAAATGCACTTCTGTCATACGCCAAATGTTAGGAATTTACAGCGGAAACATCCAACTAACAACAACTAGTTGCTAGCAAAAATCAAACCCATAACAATGTTCGTGTAATTGCGTTACACCCATTAACAATAAATGGATAATAATTGCAAACTAGCAATAAAAACAAAGCAACAAGATAATTAAAGGATTACAAGAACGTAATCGACACAAGAATTTAACGTGGTTATGTCCAATCTTCAACTTAAAGATTGGTTTAGTCCACGTGTCCAAACCATAGAGTTTTCCATTTTTCTTATATGGCTCAAAGGGTTACAATAATAAGGGGTTTAATTATATAGAAAATAGGCGACTTGTTCACCAATAAATTCACGTATATTGTCGACCTAAGTCTCGCGCCGCTAGTTTCCAAAGTCGTGCCATGACTTTCACTATTCAGCCCATAACATCCAATTTAATGGCACAAGAAGTCACGTGATATTTGACTACATCTTCACTCTTTTATATTATATATTAATTAATTAATATATATCTCAACAATCTCCCACTTGAAGATTAATCAAACCCCAAAATCAATAATCCTTCACAATCTCGTCCCTTCACCAATGTCACCCGTTCAAACTTCATACCGCCGAATACCATTCGAGACACGCCGCTCGACCACAGAGAGTCGAAAGACTTTCGACACAAAGCTACCAGAACACTCACATCATGAAATTGGGACCACTCTCTAACCACCACCATCATCTTCTAGGCCCAAGAAGATTCGTTGAAGCGTGCGAAACTCCAACCACAGGATTCTTTTAAGAGACACCCATCTCTTCAACCCATTGATTACAGCCACGTCTGATCCTGCCACCAATATGTCATCGACCATCCGTACAGAATTTCGTCCATCCGATTTTCCTTCACATCAATCAAAAAATCGCCGATAGAACAACACGTTAATCATCATCAAGGTTTACCTGTGAGAACGCAGTCACAACCTTGAAACCTACATTACCAACTTTTGCTTTCCCGCTGGTACACCAACCCAAAACAAAGCTATGATTTCTATGAACACATCTTCTCCCACTCAGTTCGCTCCCACTGTACGAATCAAAATAATAACTGCGGCTATCTGAGAAGACTCTGGTTCATAACACCCGATCAATCGCAAATTACTTTGTCATTGGAGAGTAACAACGAATGTCTGAATACTCTATAGTTGCCGGAATCTGCACATTAAAACTGTAGAAACTTGAGATCTATCAATCGCACAACCGTCTCAAGAATCCCACTAGCTCCGACACTTCCCTCGGTTCCAAACTCCCTAGAGTTCCCGACACTCTCAACAATATGTGAAAGCTCAACAGGACTTACAAGATTATCCGCCTCTAGCACACTTGAAAATTCTTAATTGATTCCTCCAGAAGATTCTCTCTATCATTGAACCAAACATCAATCGATACCCGAGCCCAGTCGAATGCGTTCTATCCGACATCTTCTACAATCAATATCTCCAAGTGTAGGTGCTCTAACCTGCCTAATCATTCCAAACATATGGAATACCCGACCAAAAACATGGTCTCCCGTTTCAACCCGCGAGCGATTACCAAACTCCATTGATAACTCCCACTATCGATTACCAAACGAATGTGGTACCGTTTATTACCCACTCTACACAACCGAGAAAACCTTCCTCTTGAGTACCGTAACAAACCTCACATCTTTGAATAACCCAATCCGTACCAATAAAGAAGATGTCGGATAAAATGTGTTTTGATAACGTCAAACCCCTAAATTTGATAACGTTCATTTATTCTTTTGATAACGCACATCTTGACTGCTGAATTGTATTTTTCAGGCATGGAGGGGAAGGTAGCAGTGAAGAAGATGGCAGGGTAGACCATATGTAACTTATTGGCTTTGACTCAAAGTTTGTGTAGTTTGTAGTTAACTTTGTACCATTATTTGGGATGACTTTTTCCCATTTGTTTTGGAGGGTTGGTCTTATTCGTGTAGCATGAACTTATGTTGTGTATTTTCAATACAATGATCGTAGATCAGCTGCAATCTTCTTTAGTGTTTTGTGCAAGTAGATTATCTTATGGTTTGGTGGGATTATTTTCTAGTCTTGGTAAAATGGTCGCTATTTGGTACGTAAAGGCAACTCTATGATGCTTGTGACTTTGAGTATTGCTCTAAGTTTAGTGGTTGTAGGCCTGAGAATCTGCAATGGAGATGCAAGTTTAATCCCTGCACTTTGGGACTTTGTGAATATGTGGAGGCACTCTAGATGGCGCAAATGTTGATCGGTCAGTGTGGTTAGTGTTTTTGATTATAGCATTTTTAACTCTTTCCATGGGTGAAATACCTGTTATAAAGATGGTTAATAATCTTTATTGTTAGCGGAATCCTTGATTTTCTTTTAGATTTGTATATGCTACAAAATGTACGTACAGAATTAGACGCCTAATAATACAAGACACGATAGAATATATAGTTTTGGTCTAAAAACCTTGCCTAGTCTCCGAAAACTTTCTAATTTGGCAATCCATTTAAGAAGGTGAAAAATGACAATCCGAATCTAATTCGTCAAGGTAGGTAGTGTGCAAACTAGCTCGTTACAAACATTACATTCCAAATTATTGGTATAAACCATTACTAAGGTAACCTAGTGATAATATGGTATGATGTACTCTTTTCCGAGACATCACATCTCTACACTCGCAACATCAAACCCCTAAATTTGTTAATGTTCATTTATTCTTTTGCACGGGATCGCAAAGAATAAAGAACCCGAATCCAAAACCTAGGATTCCAAAACTCTATCCGTAACAAATCACAAATCGAACCCGATCATCCACTCTATTACCACCATCGCGAACAATCACCGTCACAACACAACTAGCCTCCCCTCGTATCATCACGTCATAACCCACCAGAAAAAACCCTAACCTGCTTAATCTAGACAAACAACTCGCCGAGCACATAAAATTTTCTTTCCAAGTTCTTCATGATCCAACAAAAAAACGAGTTAGACAATCTTGATAATATGTTGCAATCAAATCCTAAACCGTGTCATTACAATCGTTCCCCCCGATGGTTCTCTTATCCGGATCTAGATCTACTCCGATTACCTACGCACAATAATCCAAGATTTCTATCTCCAGATAACTAAAACCCTAACCATCAAACAAACCTCATCTTGAACATGCTTTCATCCGCCATCGTTCCCAATCACTCAACTTTGAGCTCTGATACCAGTTGTTAGGAATTTGCAGCGGAAACATCCAACTAACAACAACTAGTTGCTAGCAAAAATCAAACCAATAACAACGCTCGTGTAATCGCGTTACATCCACTAACAATAAACGGATAATAATTGCAAACTAGCAATAAAAACAAAGCAACAAGATAATCAAATGATAACAAGAACGTAAACGACACAAGAATTTAACGTGGTTATGTCTAATCTCCAACTTGGAGATTGACGGGGCCAAACCAGAGAGTTCTCCTTTTTTCTTATATGGCTCAAAGGGTTACAATAATAAGGGGTTTAATTATATAGATAATAGGCGACTTGTTCACCAAGAAATTCACGTATTCTGCCGACCTAAGTCTCGCGCCGCTAGTTTCCAAAGTCGTGTCACGACTTTCACTTTTCAGCCCATAATATCCAATTTAATGGCACAAGAAGTCACGTGATATTTGATTACATCTTCACTCTTTTATATTATATATTAGTTAATTAATATATATCTCAACACCAAATGGCGTATGGTTGTGCCGCGGATGCGTTTGATGAATACTTGCATATGGATGAACAAATATCATACCTATGTTTAATTAATTTTTGTAAATGTATATTTCATTTATACTCTACGGAGTATTTAAGAAAACTAACAATGCAAGATGTGCAATGTTTACATCAACGTAATGCCGAGTTGCATGGTTTTATGGGTATGCTCGAAAACATCTGTTGTATGCATTGGACTTGGAAAAATTGTCAAGTAGCATGGCAAGTGACGTGCCACCAACCGTCACGTGTCATTAACGTGACCGTATGGCAGCACGTCTGGGTTTAGTTTTAAAATTTATATACAGATGGGGACCTAAGTTCTACTAGAGTTGTATAGCTAAAGTATGACCTAGGATCGTTCTAAAGAGTTAATCGTATTGGAAAACGACTTGTCGGGATGAACAATTCAAAATAGCCGATGGTTTGAAAATAGTTTTAAGTGGGGGGTTTTATACTTAGGTCCGTAATTAAAGATTAAACTAACTAAAATAGTAAATAATAGCGGTAGGTTGAATCAGTATGAGGGGAAAGTGTTTGTTATGACTACGTTAGCTTTTACGTGGGGTGATGTTCTATTGAGGTTTAATAGGTAAGCAGTATTTTCATTGCTTCGAAATCAGACCATGTTATATATAAGAAAACATAGATAGGTAGTGACCTTTTGACCAAGGTTCGCAACTCCTTGACATAAAGGTTCTAACCACGTTTATTGGAGGGAAGACGATAGTTTAGTTTAAAATCATAAACGTATAGTTAAACAGTACACCAAGTTTTCAAAGTGTAACAATTGGGAACATTATTCCACAACGGATTGTGCCCACGACTTTCATAGCTTCCACGTGCCATACTTCACACGTTTGTGATGTTTCCGGCGCTATACAAATGAAAGCCGTATAACGTTACTTCCATTGTTTCATAACGATATTATCACAGTCATATTTAAAGTAGCATCACCCCAAATATTAACAAGCTAACTACATCATAACAAACACAATAGCTAATCTACTCACTAATTATGGCAATGTATCCTAAATCAGACATTATAATAGCATGCAACATTATGAAAGATAAGGATAGAAATATCCGAAAGTAATGCGTAGATTGAATAATAGCTGAAAGATTACACGGACAGAGCTCCGAAATATCTCGAACAATATTACAAAGGAGATCCTTCAAGAATTCCAACTCTATTACAAAAGCTACCATTCGTTAGTCTTGGTTAAATATTAACGAAGATCTAACCTAAAACTAACCTAACTAACTAACTAGAAACTTAGAGAGAGAAAGTAGAGAGAGAGAGAGAGAAAGCGAGGTGTGTTGTGTGAGATATGAGGGTGTGAGGGGTTTGAAATGGTGGAAATGAGTCCACTATTTATAGAAGAAGTGATGGAGGAGAGGTACAAGTCTTTAAGCATCAAGAACAAGCATCAAAGCATCACACGGGGCGTGCAAGCAACGGGGGGGTCAAATGGTACCCCAAGTATCATTTACTAGGCAAAAGAAGGCACAAATGGTACCTAGGGTACCGTATACGGCACCTAGGGTACCGTATATGGTACCTAGGTAGGGCGAGGGGGGGTTGGTGTTCCTTTTGTCCTCCGCTGACTTCTCAGTTGCTTGGTTCGTCCGTATCTTCTTCGTTTTAAGCCCGTTTTGCTTGATTCTTACGTCGTTGGATTCTTTTTTTCGTTACACTTCTAATGATATTAAGTTTGCCAAATTTGGAGGTGTTTGACTTTTGCGTGTCCCGGATGACGATCGGTGAGCTTCCAGACTGCATATCTTCTCCGTCTTTTCTCCGATTCTTCTAATTCTTTCACCTCCGGTCCTGTATTTTCCTATGGAATGATAAAAATATGAATTAAGATCTAATTTTATAAGAAAATCAAGAAGGTAATATTTAAGGTGACATTATTTGCCTCGTTTTACGTGATTAACGGATGTTTTTAGTGATTTTAACAGCAGTGTCTATAAATGGACCACTTTGATGATTTTAAGTAAATAATGAATGTTTTAAGATGTTTTCACCAAATATAAGCCCAATAATTGTAGAATAATGTGCCTAAAAATATGACTTTTTAGGTCACATCAGCAAGGCCAATACACTAGAGGTGATCAAGGTCATCCAACAATCATGCTTGAAGCGATTGCCTCTTACGATTTGTGGATTTGACACACTTTCTTTGGTCCAGCGGGCTCGGGTAACGACATTAACGTCCTTAATCAATCAGATATGTTCTTCAATTTACTACAAGATAGAGCTCCCCAAGTTAACTTTACGATTGCCAGACAAGAATTCACCAAAGGCTATTATCTAGGGGATGATGATTTATCTGGAATGGGCGACTATTGTAAAGTCGTTTAAGCATCCACTAACTCATGCGGATGCTCGCTTAAAGAGATATCAAGAATCTGTAAGGAAAGATGTGAAATGAGCATTCGGTGTACTTCAAGGCTGTTGGCAAATCATCAAGAACCCGGCTATACCATATAGCACCAATAAAATAAAAAGAATCATGTATGGATTCTATACAACATGATAACCGAGGACAACAGGCGAAATATCTGTCAACTAGAAGAAGATTATCCATCTGACCAGGCAAATTGACCAAGACACACGTGGGAAGAAAGAGTTGCAACTTCATTGTGTATGGACAAGGAATTACGAGATCGGGATGTTCATCATCAACTTCGCAATGCTCTAATTGAACAGATTCCGCAACTTCCACTAAATTTCTGTGCTCGTTAATTAATGCAATCATGTATTTTCTTCCAATAAATGTAACGTCTATTTTTAAAATTATTATACTTATTCTTAGGAATTGTAGCTTTTTCCTTATAAATTATTGTACCTTATTATTAGGAATTAATTGTTGTAATTTTTATTTTTAATGAAATGTGTTTTATTTAAATTATTATGTTTTAATTAATTAATTAGTTAGTGGATCCCAGAAAAATGAAGTGACGGATTTGGGATGAGAGTGGTCAGTCAGTTTCAGTCAGTTTTCTGAAAAAACTGATGTGGCTCAGTCAGTTTGAGTTAGGGATGAGAGTGGTCTAATACTTTTTGCGGATCTTTTACTTTTCCCCATTGGCATTAGCTTATATGAAATTGAGTTAATTACACCGTTCGTTCTTATGGTTTATCCAATAATACTGCTTCAATCCTTAAAACTTTTTAATTACGTCGATCATTTATACTTTTGAAACTTATTGTGTGGATCGTCATTTACACTAACGACGGTTACATTTCCCTATTATGTCAGGTCACATGATAGGCATGTGAGGGTGTATTTGTAATTTTAACCTATTATATTAATACCATATTTCTAGAAGGGAGGTGATTTGTACACCATTAATTTTTATCCATACACCACTAAACACGTTTTACGGTATTGTATTGTACAACACTATAAAACACAAAAGTGGTGTATGGATAAAAATTAATGGTGTATGAATCACCCCCCCTTTCTACAGAGAAGCCAAATTTATCTTTCATTATCAACCTAAAATAATTCAACCCTTCATCCTCTATGGCTACCACCAACTCCGGCTATTATATAATCTGACTATACGAATACAACGGAAACTATTTGACAAATACGGAGTACAATATATTCTCAATGACAACTGCTATGAGTCTTTATCACTATATATCATAAAGAGAGAAAGTATTCAGTTAGGATTTAAGAAGAAAAAAATCCATTTTTTCCCAAAGATATGAAATGGGTTTTGCACACAGAAGACGATGGAGACAACATAATTGCAAAAGTACAAATTAGTCAACGTACAAGTCTCGATTCACTAAATACAAGTCATCGTAGCATGAAAAGGAAAAAAAATTGTCATCTAAAAGCTAAATTCAACTCATTGACATGTAAAAAAGAAAAAAGTCTATCTTTGTATGGGTTGAGGAAGTACCAATATTTCGTAAGGGAGCCACATACTGTCTCTCAAATTCATTAAATCTCTCAGTCATAATGTTCTCCATCTAGTAATCAAAGTTGGGGTAAAAGCTTCTAAAGACTGCCCAATTATCCTTTTTATAATTACTTCCTCCTCGTGAGCTAAATGTCGGTCTCCTACACCTCCTCACGTGGGGGAGAATGTTCACTGGTATTCTTAGTAGCATCCATCAAACATAAAATCAACAATTCAGTTAATACAATAAATCTCCACATAACATAGACAACAATTTAAACTTCATACATAGATTATCATAACAATTCTTCCTCTAATCTGCATTATGTTCAAGTGTTATGAATCACCCATGTGCAATAGTATAATATTAATTTCGTTGGCCAAACGAAATAATATTAGACTCACCACACACTTCTATTCATTACCCTTAAACACAATCAGTCACAATAAAACACATCTGATAATCATACTCATAACAACATAATAATAAAACTACTGTAAAGCATAATCATGCATTCATAATAGTTTAAGACTACGCAATCCTACAGTGGATTACATAATTCTCTTAAACTATCGCTCTGATACCAACTTGTAACGTCCCGAAAACGTAACCATTTTTTTTTTTACACTTTTGACAATGTCCCAAATCTACTCCATTTATATACTTGATTTATTATAAAGTTCCATAGCTAAAATGGACTTTTAAAAACTAAAATATTCATTTTCTACATTGATACGCGATCCTGGAAAAATCTTAGATCGCGTAAGCACTTGAAAAACTTTCTGATCACAATTTGCACTTACTCACGCGATCCAGAAAATTTTCTGGGATCGCGTGGCTATGCCTATTTCTGAAAGTCAGCAAAAGTCAACTTTTTAGCCAACTTCAAACATGCATAACCTTTTACTCATTATGAACTAGGACCTGAAATTTTGCACACACCTTCCCCATAACCATATAAACCTTTTCTCAATTCCACCTTTTCAAGTTTTACATTTTTCTAAGATTTGACCAGTAGACGGGTTTTCGGCTAAATTAGACTAAAAATCTCAACATACCAATTCCCAAACCATGATTTCTAAAACATTGAGCTTTTGACCTCATAACACATATAGTAAAACAAAGTTGTGAAGCTATTTTTCACATTCTTAACCTTCCTCTAACTCAATTTGAACCGTGTATGCTTTTAAAGACCCAATTTGACCCTTTTTGACCCGCTAACCCACAAAGACTGTTTTGACTCATTGACTAGTCAATCACAACCCATAATTGACCAATGAAAGGTTTGACTACATGTCAACACTCCATAACCAATGAAAACACACTTTAACTATTTTCAACTACCCTTTCATTTCATAAGCACCAAACATATTCAACCATAAATTTTAAAACTTGAAAACCATAATTTACATCATGTACAATCGTTGTTGACTTTCAAAGTCAACCTATTTCAAAAATTCTTAAGTCATGGCTCACCATGACTTACTTTTAAAACATGTCTTAAAGGGCGATTTACACAAGTCTTATCCAAACGACATAAAAGAGAAACTTGCCATACACTATCATCAAGCAATCCACGCTAATCCTCTTTAACCGCTTTCCCCTTTCCTTGTCCACTTCCACCTAAAACAATAAACAGTTAAACAATAAGCACTCTTTCTTAATGAGCATATAAGCACTTAAACAAATAATACATAACATGGCTACATAAACACTATGCTAGTAAAACTAGCAACTCTGTATCATAAACTTCATAAGCTTCATATCACTAACTCATGATTGTACCCACCTCTAGCTCGGAAGCCATCCGATAACATGTACAATCAATTCATATCACTATAATCTTATACAAGTAATACACTTAATCTCCACTTGATTGTACCCACCTCTAGCTCGGAAGCTATCCGGTAACATGTACACTCAATTCATATCACTATAATCATATACAAGTAATACACTTAATCTCCACTTGATTGTACCCACCTCTAGCTCGGAAGCTATCCGGTAACATGTACAATCAATTCATGTCTTAACACTTCACAAATAACCATTTAAACAACTAAAACACAATTAACTTCACATGGTTGTATGATCTTCTTACTCGGGAGTAATCCGGAAACACACACAACCATATACTTGATTAAATCCTTATATTACTCACCTTAAATCTTGATTTGATGATTCACAATACAGTACCAATGGTAACACTTCCAACTTCTTATCACCTATACACATATCACATAACAACATATTTAAATTCAAGGAAGTCATGACTCTAAACTAATAACCACTCTTAAACCCTCCCCCACTTTAATTAACCTAATCAACTTGTTAATACTTTCACTTAAATCATGTTCTATCATAGTTTCATACTCTAATTGCATCATAAATCATACTTTTAATTAACTAACACTAATTCATACATATTTAACCAAAACCCCATATTTACTCAAGAAAACCTATATCCAATCAATCATATTCATCACTTTTGAGTTGTAATTTAATCATTAACTAGCTCAATAACACTAATAACAACAATTCTAGCAATTATAAACCCTAATTTCGTATTTATTTCACTAATTGACCAAAACCCCATAGAAACCCCTCAAAACCCCAAGAACTGGGTTTAAAATGGAGAAATTAACACTTACAAAGATTAAAGGATGGAAAAAGGTGATGATTCAACACTAATCTCTTGAATTTACCCTAAACTTGAAGATTTGATGAAGAGAAATGGTTTCTGCGATTTCTAGCTCTTCACAGGAAGTATTTAGAATGTTTAGGAACAATAGAAATAAACATCAGACCCATCCACATATCTATCCGCATATTTATTTTTAAATCCCTTAATTTTACAGTCTGGAACTGAGAAACCGTCTTACGTTTTTCACTATATCTTATTATTTACACATTATTACCTCGTAATAAAATTATATTCACGTACGAAATTAAATTCCTGAAATCTAGGACGTTACACCGTTCTACCGAGAATGATGTTATGTCACGACAGTGATCGAACGACAATGAATTCCAGTATGGTTGCCCTGTGTGTTGGGTAGTGTCCCATGCATACCTCGAGGTTTAACTTTCCGAGTGGCCAATTCGTTTCCCCCGAGAAGCCTACCAAGGGGGAGTTATACGGGCTGAGTGACCGCTGGGTGTCTTTCGGGAGTTGTAAGAAACAATGCTCGTACATTATATCCAGTGCGCTGCCGCTATCGACGTAAATGCGCTCCACCTGGTGATTGGGTATCCTGCTGGAGATGATTAGCGGTTCTGCTGATGGGATGGCGTCTTGTATTGGTGGAAAGCTTATCTCCTGCCTTTCCCATGTGTCGATCACCTCTGACTTTCACCTTCGACCGCTTTCCAACACTGTATCATGTGGATTGTACCCTCTGGGGGTGGGAGCCCTTGTGTTTTTCGCCTTCCCCCCCCTGCGGGTTAATCGTCGTCGTTCTTTTGGATTGCCTTGGCACCCACGACGAGGTGTTCCAATTTCCCTGCTTTTACGGCATTGATGATCATTGATTTCAACTCTCTGCAATCGTTCGTGTCGTGGCCCTTTTCTTCGTGGTATCTGCAGTATTTGTTGCTTTGTTTACCGTATTTTGGTGCTATCGGACGGGGTGGTGAGAAACGCTTTGCCTCTGGCTCCGTTGCCAGTATCTCCTTTAGTGTTTTACTTAGCGTGGAAAGAAGGTTGTGTCTCTCCGCAGGCTTGAACCTAGGGTTCCTATACCCTCCGGGGTTTCCCCTATCGCGTCGATGTGACGCAGAGGGTCCTGTGGGGTAATCGTGGCCCCCTCTTGGCCTTGCTTGTGGCCGGACTGCTCCTACTCTTATGAAACTTCTTGCCTTATCCTGCATTACGGCGATTGTTGGGGGTATGTTTTCTGACAGCTGCTATGAGTGCACTGAACCTATTCTTGTCCAAGCACATGATGAAGCCTGATATTTGTTGGCTCTCCGGTACCCCTGGTATCCTGAGGCATTCGTTTGCGTGCCTGTCGATGAAATCGGCAAGGCTTTCATCATGCCGCTGGTATAGATAGTGCGCGGCCATGTGCGACAATTGTGCCGACTTTCTTTGGTGAAAACGTCTTATAAATTTATCCCTCAGGTCAGCCCAGCTAGTGATTCTCCTGGGGGTTGCTCGTGGATCCATCGCCTTGCTAAGTTGTGTAAGACCGACTGGAACATGTGACACGTGACTGACTGTGTCATCCCAGTGTTGTGTTTTAATCGCATTGTCGAGCCCAGAGAGGAAGTCCTCCGGATCTGTGGACCCATCGTATTTGCCCACCCCAGGGGGTACAGATGTGTTGTAGGGCAGCGGTGTGACTGCAATGTGCTGCGCGAATTGCATGGCCACGTCTGGGGCTTGGATCTGCCTAGGCGCAGGGAGCCCCATTAGTGATGCTCGCAGGTTTTCCACCATCGGGTTCTCAGGCGCTGGTACCGGAGGTGGTGGGGGTGGTTGCATCGCCTGGTTGAGTATTTGGGCTAGCATGGCTACGGGGTTGGCGCTTTGTTGTTGCTGCTCTAGTGGATGGGTAAGTGGTGCTGCTGGGCAGGTACCCAACGGCGTGTGTTGTACAATTGGAGAGGTGAAATGGTGTAGGGGTGCATGTTGTTGGTAGTACGTTGGTGAGCATGCGAAATTTATTTGTGGTACAAATGTTTCAGGTGTGACAAAGTACCCCATCTGTGACAATAGTTGTTGAGCCATGTTTGGTGTTAGCATTATATGTTGTGAGTGCGCGTTTGGTAGTGATGGCGTGGGGTTGCAAACTGGCGTATCCGGACGTCATGTTGTGGTGTTGCTACCTTCTACACCGGTCGCCGGTGTTGAGAACTGGAGGCACTGGCGGTTTGCCTCGGCGGCATCACGACGACGTTGTTCCGTGCGGACGCTCGTCGTGTGCCCTTGACACATTGGTGTCTGTAGGATGGTGTTGCAATTTGTTAGCTTGCTAGTGGTGGGTACGGTATCAGTTGTGAAACTACCGGATCTGTCGCCTCGAGTGTTTCCGGAGTGTACGACGGCGTGGTGTTGCCGGAAGTTGCCATGTTTATTATTTATTTTTTTTTGGTTTGGTTTTTTTTTAGTGTTTATGTCAGTGGTTATGACCGGATTCGAGCTAGTAAAGTTGTAGCTTAAACGGACGGTGCCATTTGATCAAGTGTTTGATGGCTTGAGTGCATTAATGTATTATGGTGGGTGGATGTTAATCGGATTTCACTCTCCAGAGTTGCTGTTGTAACTTGGTTCCAAGAGGGCACAAGTGGTAAAATCCGATTAGGGTTTTGGTGTAAGTGTGGTGGACCACTTTCTGTGGATGCTAAGTTTGGCTTTTATATGCGATGGGGGAGAACCGTTGGAAACGCGTGGACCTGAGCCGGCCCATTGTAGTTTCCCGCCTAACGGTCATGTTCAGATCGTCGAGGAGATCAGCCGAAAGTAAGCTGTCACATTTTGGCTTTATGTCGCAGCCAATGGGGAAGTGTGACAGCTGGGAGCATCGTATTATCCGGTGGGTAAACCAATGGGACACAAAGAAGGGAAGTTGACTTACTTGTACTTCTTCTGACATAGCACTGTTCACGGATATACTGTATCAGGAAATGTTTTGTTTGTAGGCTAACCCTGCGGGGGTGTGGTTCTCCCGAGGGGTAAACCAGAGTGTTAGCCCTGAGGGGTGGTTACACTATTAATCAGCATCTATATATTTTAGTATGTTAGATACACGAACACCTAATTTTCGTTTGAGATTAAGATATGTACATGCAATTTTGTGTAAGTTAAGGAACTAGTTTCATATTGTTACAACAGTGTTTTTAAAATCTGTGTATTTAGATAGTGGAACCTCATTTGAAGACAAGGTGTTGGATGAAATGCTCAAGTGAAAAATGACCTTTGTGGTTGAACAGGTATGCTGCCTCCTTTTGAATTTTAAAATATTTGGCAATATATACTATCTCCTGTTAGACTTCATGGTTGGCATCAATAATTAAGATTTGAGGGTGTATTAATTACTAAGATTGAATAAAACCAAATATACACACAAAATTATTGGGCTCAGATCTTTAGTAGTATGATAGTTGAACGGAAAAAATATCAATTGGCTCGAATGAAGACAGGTAGTTCCTAAAAAGATCAAGTTTTGTTAGTACAGTGTAATTTGTTATGTATGATTACGATCATTATAAATGGTATTCTATAAATACCGATATATTTGTTTCGAATAAACTATCTAGGAAGTTGTATCATAAACTTTGCATGTGGGCAAGTTTGATCCGTTTAACCCGTTCATTTTTGTCCACGGATTTCAATTCAGCCAGCTTGACCCGGAGATAAAATATAGTATCCGAATATACCTGATATCGGAGAATTAAATACCTTTATGTAATACCCACAAACTCTTATGCTAGATTTAACAATGCATATGCTCAAAAACATCTGTCATTAAAAAGGTAATTCAGAAGATCATTTTGAGGATATGGGGTTTCATGCAGGTAAGGTATAAAAAGGTTTAGGATCAAGTTATTTAAACATTCAGCAATTGCAATTAAGTTTAAGGGTATTGAGTAAGTAACCAACATGTTATTTTGCCATGTAAGACATTCATATATAAAACCTTCCTGTTCTATAATTTCTTTCCAAATCTCCCCTCAATTCAGAAGATGGTTTAAAAGAAATTAGTAAAAGGATTATTTTGTTACGTTACTCTTACATTATTTCGAGAACACAACAACATTTGGGTTCTCAATTTTTCTTTCTAAATATTATCCTTTTCTTTTACACTGATTAAGCTGGCAAACACAGTGTAAAAGGTTGTGCAGTTTCTTAGTGGACATCCTCATTCACCTGTTGCATGCATGCTCATTCATGTTTTTAATAATCTATAATCACGTAACCTTAGGAAATCATGTTATGCAGGGTTGACTAGCTGAAAATACGGGGACTTCTTGATGATGATGATGAGATGGACGATAAATAATAAAGATTAGCCATCAATGCTTAATTTAATTAAGTATGTTCAAGTTCAAGTTCAACCCATCATTATTTAATCAGCAAAATTGTTGGAAAGGTCCTGGCAAATCATATTTTTGATACCTGGTATGTTCCCTTCATTATGTAGTATTATAAATATAAACATTTGAATTTTTTATATTCATGTTTCATTCATATGCTTGTTCTGTACTTCCAACATTTTATTTCTAATTTTAGGCGCTTGTACATTGCTCGTTGTCCCGCGTCTCATATGATTGTATTTGGTCAATATTATATCAATAATCTATCTGACAATAAAAAGTCAAATCTAGATTCATTAATGCGTATGATGCGAATTGTCTTGACTTGCATCTGTTGAGTTTAGTTTATTATTATTATTTATGTAATAGCAACGGAGATTAGAATAGGTGGAATATATTTCACAATATAAATTTTTATTGTCTTCATTGTTAGCTTCAATACTTGAGAGAAAAATATATAGTCCTACATATCATTTTTCTTAAATATATATTACCAGAGTTGAATAAAACTATCAGACTAATCAATATAATATATGCGTACGGGGTAGGTGATAGGTCCAGGTTATTGTAGGGCACTAGGGCTTGGGCAGGACTCAAATATTTTGCTCGTATGCTAGTTTAGAAAGATAAGGATGCTTTAACCAAATGTCATTTGACCTAGCGGTAGGCGAGTAGCTATTCTGTCAGACCATTTGCAATGGTGTAGCTCATCATGGGCGTTCTGGGTGTCACATCAGCGTCGACGCCCGATCAGCACGTACAGTGGTAAACTCAGAACGTCCCAGAACGCCCATCATCCCCCCTTGGCCCCGCCATTTTCTTTTAATTTTGATTTTTAAAAAAAAAGAAACTAACTTTTCTTTTTAATTAAACTAAACTACAATTTATTAATTTAAACAATAATCAAGTTGGAAAAAAATAAAAAAATTTAAAAAAGAGCCGTTGAAAAAAAAAAATTAAAAAATTAAACTAATTTTAAAAAAGAATCGTTGAAAAAAAAAATTCAAAAAAATTAAAAAAATTAAGTTGGAAAAAAAAAATCAAGTTGGAAAATTAAAAAAAAAATAATTAAACTAAAATTTTTTAATTTTTTTTTTCTTTTTTTTATGTTTTAAACGGTCAAAAGCAAGGCAAAATAATTAATTAATCGATGGGCTCCACTTGCACGCTCCCACGCAGTCCCGTGCTTCACTGATCAACGCCCCCAGAACGCCCCCCAGAACGCCCCATTGCCGGCGTTCTGGGGCGTTCTAAGGTGCCAACTGGGCTAGAACGTCCGCGTTGCAATAGGTCTCATGAGGTTATGAATTCAACTCTCGTTGGAGACAATGTACATGATACTTTTTGACTGAAAAGCAAAATCTCTTAAGCAATCAAGACAATAAAGTGTTACGGTAATATGAAAACAATATAAAGTTAACCTTTAAACCAAAGGCACAAACATAAAGCTTTAACTATTAACTACATTAAATAAAAAATAAAAAAAATAAAAAATCAAAGCAATATAAACTCCACCATTATAACCAAAAGGCAGAACAGAAAAATAAAGCATCACACAAACATCATTATATCACCAATATAACGAACTACCAGTATCTTTTAGTTCATTATCTTGGGTTCGGACCATACGCACTCTCAAGATTTAGAGACATGAGTCCAGTTAACTTCTTTGGTTTTGTCTCTGGACGAGCTCTCTCCATCGCCAAACAATTATTTAACTCAACCACCACTTCATTCATGGTTGGTCTTTTTTTGGGTGTTTGGTCAACACAGGCCATTGCCAATTCTACTGCCTTCCATGCTGAATTGACGTCAAAATCACCTAGTAGCCTTGGATCAACAATATTTTTCACATTTCCTTCTGCCAGCATTAAAGTAACCCATTTAACAATGTGTACGTTTTCATTTTCATATTTGGTTATTGCTGGTTGGCCTGCAATTAACACTAGAAGCACAACCCCAAAACTATAAACATCGCTTTTCTTGGTCAATCTGTATGATGTGTAGTACCTGCAAGCGAGAAATAGATAACAAAACATTAGAGGAAGTCTTATATATGGTTCATGCACATTAATCTGTTGTGTTTTGAATAGTGATGTAGAAGTGGCAGCCCAAAGATATCCAAAAATTCAACGTTTGCATCATATTCAAAAGGATTCAGAAATTTATGAGTTCAAAATGTAAAATAAGGAACATCAATTTTCTGAAATTAGTTATTTCAAATTGTTGAAAATATAAGTTTTACATATATTCTAGTAAGGAAAACTCACTCGGGGTCGAGATAACCAGGAGTGCCAGCAACTCCTGTTGAGATATGGGTACCACCTTCTGCTGGGAAAGCCTTGGACATCCCAAAGTCAGCTAGTTTTGCCTGAAATGTTTCATTCAGTAAGATGTTGGTACACTTGATATCTCTATGGACTATCCCGGGCTTACAACCATGATGTAGGTACTCTAGCCCTACAAAACAGAACACCTCATATCATTAACGCTTAACAGGCATCATGATCATAGAAGCCAAAAATACAACCAAGTAGATTTGAAATAATTTGCTTACTGACCATGTGCTGCATCACATCCTATTTGTAGTCTTTCTTCCCAATTCAATATACCTGAACTTCCATCTGCTCGATAATAAATTTGAAATGTTAAAACAATAACATATTTGTAATATCTCCATACACTCTAAACTTCTAAGTATAGGCAAGCCTTAAATCCAAGTCAAGGATACAATGTTAAAAGAAAGGACGTGTCTAAATTAAAGAGGACAAGTACCGAATAGATGGCTTTCTAGGTTCCCATTAGCCATGTACTCGTAAAGGATTCCCTTGCGGCTGCCTTCATTGCAATACCCAACGAATGAAGTTATGTTTTTGTGATGAATGCTCAGGAGTAGATTGGCCTGAACATGAGAAATAAAAAATTAATTAGACAACATTCAACGCAAGCATTTTCTTGCTCCCATTATATATATATATATATAGACACACACACACATAATACATATATATTTAGGGGTTTGTTACTGTAAAACAAAACTTATGGTAAAACAGATAGAAAAAATAAAAGAAGCTCATGACAAGTTGCGGGGTATGCATCAAGTTTGTGACACATGCACACCTAAAATATCTGAAGAGTGATGCAAATTTGACCAAAATTTGATGGACGACTGTCACTTGTCTCAATCTCCTTCTTTCCTATTTGTTAACCATAACGTTTCTTTATATATTACCTCAGCTTGAAATTCCTTGTCCCCTTGAAGTGATGTTTCGGAAAGCATCTTGACAGCAACTTCTGTGTCATCAATATGTCCAAGGTAAACTTTTCCGAATCCTCCTTTCCCAAGAACAACATTGAAATTGCCCGTGATACTTTGTATCTCTGAGTATGTATATTGTTGTTTTCTTGTTTCCAACTCCTTGCCTGTATTCCTTGTGCTGGTGTTCATTATGCCAGTGTTCCCTATGCTGGTGTTCATTATGCCAGTGTTCCTTATGCCTGAATGCAATCTTCCAATTACTGATCTTTCATGGCTTAAGCTACTCAATAAAATGTTCTTTTAAAAAACATATAGATTTGAAAAGATGTGTACGTTTCTCATACCTCGTGCTTTTTGTCTTTTGATTATCCATATCACGGTGAGTACAATCAAGATTACGAAGAGTGGAGGAACGGTTCCTAGTACTAGAATGATAACTCTATTATTCTTTTTCTTTTTCTTGTTTTCACAATTATCCGTGTCACACGAACCAGCTGCATTATTATCACTTGTACCATCGGCATCGTAACTGATCGTTAGAAGGAATAGATGTTAAATAAGCATTTTTTTTATTAGAAAGGCAAACTCTAAACCGCATATATATACACAAGTTGCCACCCATGGGACTTGAACCCACAACCTCTAGGTTGATGGGTTCCTCACATACCGCTAGGCTATATGCCTATTGGTGTTAAATGAGCATTATATAGTATTGAAATTTCATATATGCTGTTCAGAGATCAGTAGCAAACCTCAATGACAATGATCCCTTGTTTGACTTTTCTAGGAGCTCTGCTGGAATTGGCCCGACGAAATGGTTTCCTTTTAAATTGCTATAATCAATAATCACAAATATTCATTTCATGTAATTGCTAAATTATGTAAGCTTCTAATGCTAGTTCAATAGGCAGATAACTTACAGGACCTTGAGGAAGTTTAGTCCTGCAAGAAACGTAGGCACTTCTCCTGTTAAGTTATTGTTGGACAAATCCCTGAAAATGTACAACATAGATTTGTAAGAGCTATCTTTTGTAGAAAATTAGCTTAGAGATTACAGTATATATTTTAAATAATTGACTCACAAGGTTTGTATCATTGTGAGACTAGCTAATTGAGGATTTATTTCTCCGACCAGTCTGCTGGCAGATAAGTTCCTGATATCAGATCATTGATTCAGTACGTAACTGTTAGTAATAGAAATATTACATTGTGAACGTATATTTAATTGAATTGGAAGGACCTGAAATTGTATACATACAAGAATATGATCCTTGGGAAATTAGTGACATTATTGTAATTGCATTTGACACCATCCCAAACAAAATCCTGAGGAGCACATGGATCTCCTTGCCAGTTTCTTGTTACGCTGTAAGCTGACTTAATGCTGAACATTGCAGAAGCTAATATCCATTATAGAGACAGAATAAAATAGTTAAAGTATGTCAAATAATTGCGATTCTAAGCACTAGTATATAAGCCTAGTTTTGTTATAATTTAAAGAATAAATTATGAGCATATATACCATCTCTGTCATCTGTTTGTCTTGGTGGGATCGGCTTTAAAGTATAAATCTCTAAAGCGTTGATGATGGGTGGTAGTGTTGATCTTTCTGTTTGTTGTAGTTTGATTGTATAACTTGATGCTACGTCCTCAGGTTCCGGACTATAAACGTTGAATCCTGAGAAATTATTCGGAGAGAATGGCCCATACCAATGGTACCCATTCAAGGAAATATTGAACTCTCGGATTTGGTTACGTTTCATTATTTCAATTTCGGCAAAGTCAAGATACATGAAAAACTGATCAGTGGGATTAACAGGATACCAAGTTATGTTAAGTGAATCAGCTGGATATAGTGGTGCGATGGCAGTATTCATGGCCTCTGATGGTGGAGTGTCTGATAAAATATATGGAACAATTGTATCTTTGGTGCTTAAGACAATACAATTGGAGCAAGTAACTGGGCTCCATATTCGATCAAACTCATCAGATTTATACCTAAACCAAGAATCAAACGGATAATTGAATTTAATTAGTGTTTGTATCTTAAAGAAGATAGCTATTCAAATTCTGAAACGAAGGATAACTAATGTCAGTAGATCGAGTTGAAAGAAAACATGTAGATATATATTGACCTGACTGTTTCAAGTAGGACTCCAGGATCTGAGGCTTTGAAAGGGTATAATGGTCCAAAGCCAGTTTGTGTATACATGTCGCTCCCATAATATCCGAAACGTGAGCGCTCAAAAAGGTATAATGGCCCGTAACTGGTTTCTGGATACATTTCAATTCTCAGAAGTCGTAGTTCTATTGTTGATATGAAAGGTGTCCCATGTCCTGTATCTACAAGACAAACGTGAATGTAATCTGACGTAGGGACATGTATGATCTCCATGCTTGTTATATGAGTCGTCGAAATAAATTTCATCGTATCCCAGTAATCAGTACCAAGATGAACATCGAATTCTGGAAGTTGGTTTTTGGAGTCGTAGTTTCCGTACATAAACCTTGCCCTTATCAGATACCGATTACCTTTACCTTGAGTTGATTTAAGAGTGTAGCAGTTTCTGATGTTATCAGGAAAACTTCTGAGGGTGGTAAGCTGCATATCAGCTGTGAACGAGTTGTACATGGGCAATATGTTATGGATTTCGCCACTGTCTACGAAGTCAGCATCAGATACGTAGTTTATGCCTGTTGTCTTGTCGGTGTAGGATGAACCTTTGGCAATCCCACAATCTATACTTATGAATCCTGAAATAGGAGGAAAAAGAGAGGTTAATAGTAATAATAATGGTAGAGCAAAAGTTTAAACCAAAGATTGTATGAACGAAAACATGATCTTTTTATCATTGTCCTTAATGAATATTATCCTTCGCTAAAATCCGTCTATTTATCTTAGGAGTATAAATACAACATAAAATTGTATGTATACAACATAAAACATGTATTAAGCAGTTGTACTGTATGCTTTAACAGTTTAAAATTTTGATCCATGAATCAAAACTCATGTTGTATTTATCAGCGTCCTTTATCCTAGCATAAATCCTCAGGTTAAGTAATTTCAAAATGTGTCAAACTTTGTTCAATAGAATACATATGATTTTAATAACTTTATTTTATGTATCAAACTTTAAGTTATCGTATGTATTTGACGTCTTATATGTATAGATATGTAACGTGACATTAGTGCTAAACTATGAAGAAAATAATATTAGATTGAATCAATAAAATATACTACAACAACCTTGTTAATAGGTGCGATAAGATAGAATTGATAAACAAGTTACTTAGGATATAAGAGGTGGTAAAATGAAAGGGTCAAGTAAGATTGTGATGAGTAAAAAAGAGTTGTCAAAACGAGGTTGGATTAAGGGGAAAAAAAAACTTTCAAAATCACATTATTTATTTTTCATTTCCCTTACATGCAACAATTTTAAAAACCGTTATCTAACACTAAATAATCCAACATAAATAAACTATAAATTTACAACTTCGATTGAAAAAAAAAACAAAGGTTTTGCTATATAGAAAGCCCTTAGGCCTTTCGATAAGAATAAATTTGTTATAAGTACACTTTAGAGTTTTTAACTAACTCCTGGTGTTTCAAATACTTATTTACCAAATGATTTAAGTCTTCATATTTACCATTAACCATATTTTCTTCTATTTTATTTTTGAATCGTGTCCTTCTAGTTTCTTTAGGTTAACTCTAACCCCTCCACTACCGTTTGGAAATGTAACACTACTTCCAGAGACGTTTAAATCCGTATTTTGTATCTGTATTTACTTAAATTCATTTTTAATATTTTTAATATTGAATTAAGTTCTTCCATCCTTTCGGTTAATTAAACATTTCACTTAAAAAATTTATACTTATATTCACTTTTGTGTAAGTTAGTCTTTACATAGTTTTGTAATCGTAATACTCCATTTTAACGTTCAATATAACCGAGTACATGAATAGATTATGCATATAAAGGTATGCTAAAATAAGTTGATTAATTCGAAATAAAACCTAATTAAACAAAATTGGACATCCAGAGGTAATGGTTGTAAGCATTATTTGAATACATTTTTAACTTCATAAAAGTTTCAAATTTATAAGAATGAATAATCGTGGTGTTGGTTGACTCTACATTTTCTTTATAATTCTAAGTGATAGAGTTTAGTTAAGAACATTAAAAGTGAAACTAACCTGTGCATCTCTAATCTCTATAACAATTGTTATATTGTTATATAAATATATATCTTAAAATATAAAATAAATATTCCTTTCGGAAAATGGAAAAAAAAACTACGAATTAGAAAGTATTGAAATTTAAAATATAAACTAATTACGTACGAACTAGCAAAATATGAAGAAATAGACATTTTAAGGGGACTGTAACTGAACTTGTGTGTGTGAAGCGTGTGACACGGAATAAGTAATTACCTTTGTTAGGACAATATTTTGGAAAATATGTTCTTAAGATACAAGAGGATCGCAAAAACTTCTCTTAAATCTCATTTAATACCTGTTTTGTTAAAGGAAGGTCAGAGGCGAATAGTCCGTAGGATCAACACCATTCGAAGGTGAGCAGCCCACCCCGCCTAGAACAGTTATGTTTGACTGGGCTTAAACACATTCGCTCACTTACACTGAGTTATAGTCGCCTGATTTGCGGTTCGCTCCGGTACAAATTTACGGTACGGATTCGCAATTCGCTAGGTCCCTAAAATCGGTTCGAAAGGGGGTAGGCTCATTTCGGTTCGCTTCAGTACGATTCGATACGATGTACCCGAAATTAAAATACAATAATAGATTTGAATATCAAATACTCCAAATTACATAATCTTAGAACTGCTAAGTTTATAGATACACATTAAATTATAGGACTGCATCATAAAATATTCTTATTAAAATATTAATAAACTAAAAAAATTACCTTATTGACGTTATTTATTAATTAATTAACTATGTGACAAAACTTTAATTAAATTTTTGAAGTAATAAAATAAATATAAAACAAATGAATAAGATTTACACAGTTGTTAACAACTATCTTCTACCCCACACTTTCTTATCTTCTTCTATATGTATCTAAGCACCTCGGTCCCACGTTCCAACTTTCTTCCACAAAATTTAAATAGATATAAAGACCCCATAAAGTCAATAATGACTATTAAAACAACCGGCTTTGATGACTAGCAACAACAACCAGCAGTGAACATCGGCAACAACAAACGGCAGTGAGTATGGACAACAACAACCGGAATCAACAAATCGTCAGCAACAAACACCGGTTATTTATTTAGAAATGAAGGGACACGTATGATTCGCTGAACCAACCCTTCCTGAATATCGTATTTGATCGATGAATTCGCTGAACCAAGTTAGATGGGATTCGCTGAATTCGCCCTATGTAGTTCGCCGATTTTAGCATCGAATTCGCGACCGAATGAGGTCGCTATCGAACTCCGATTGGGTTCGATCGAACCAATTCAAAATTCGCATGCAATCCAGTGAATTGTGTGACTATATATGGTTTGAGTGTATTCAATACAAATACAAAGTTTACTTTTATTAGATGTAATTTTAGTGAATGTGTACCTATATCTAATGTATTTATTTATTCTTATCGAAAGGAGTTGATATACACAATACAAAAATTGATGTTTACATCATATTGTACAAGTATTTCTGCACACGGTACATGTACATCATAACACAGTTTTGGTGTATGCATCAAATTGTGTGTTGTAGATATCATCACCCTTATCGAAAGCCTTTAGGGCTTCCGTTAACAAAACTCAAAAAATAAAAAATATATTATATATATACACTAGTTTAATTACCCGCACAATGCAGTGCGATATACAAATTTGGTTTAATTCGATAATAAAAATTCAAGTACCCGGGACTCACGAGAGATATGGTGAGGCGAATGGATAAAGTCATGGTGTCTATAATGTTGGCAAACCCCCTATAATCATTCATCTCATTATCTATTTCTGAAGTTTTCTATAATTTGTGTATTTTCACTTTTTTGTTTTTAAAGAAGTTGAAGAAGTTTGGGTACATTGTAAAATGTAGATGAACTGAATTATGTTAAAACTCTGCCAATATGCACACGATATAAATATTATTACATTTATTAATTTTACATTCTTAAACATAATATGCTGTAAATATATTTCTATCTTCATATAAACTTGAATATTGAAACATGTTTTTTTTTGCAAACAAACAATGTATTTGCATTTTACAAACAAACTTGGAAGTCTAATTGATTTTTTATTGTATGGAATGAGTAATCTAGTATGAAATATATGAAAATGAATTATGAACTGATTTATTCACAAGTTACTGTATAAAAGTGTTATTATTTAATACTCCGTAATTTATTTTCTATAATACTTTCCATATTGATGACAAATATGTTATTTAAAGTTTCATTTGAGTTTGTAGGGGTATATTGGAGATTTTCCATCTTCCATTGACTAAGTTTAAGGCAAATAGGGTAAATGCATAATAAAGGGTTATATATATATATGAGTAGGATCTAAATAAAAGGTTTTTTTTTAAGGAAAGAAGAGTTAGAAGAATTTTTTGTAACTATGATTCGGTATATTTATTCTAAGATTCAAATTTGTTTTGCTAGTATAACTTTTTAATCATAGCAACAAAAGACTAAACCTTACTAATGAACTATTAAACTAAAGCAATAAAATGTAGAATTATATTAATAAAAAATTGAATCTTAGCAATAAAATATTGAATTATAATAATAAAAAATCTTTCTCCTTCTTCACTCCCTAAATTTCCTTCTTTTTTTATCCTATTACTATTACTATATACTAGCATCGACCCGCACAATGTAGCGGGATAATGACAATATCGATAAAAAAATGTCAATTATCAATGTGTATTAATATTTTGTAGGAAAAAATATTATAATAAATTCACCTTGAATTTACTTCTAGGATTAGTAGGGAAAAATAATTATTAAATTTTAATATGTATATATATATATTCATTTATTGCACACTTAAATATTATTTGACTTTGTATGTATTTCCAAATTTAGTTATGGTTAGTTTTGTCTTTTATATTGTAAATGAGGGTAAATTGGTCATTTCCGATCTTTAAAAATATAAATCTCTAAAGGAACGTGTTAAACAATTTATAAGGGAGAATGATATACATATCACAACAACTATATGAAAAACTAAATCGAACAAATCAGAAAACCAATAAATGATTAAAAGTAAAATAGTAGTAACATACCATCTACGGAGTAATATATTAATAAGCGGTTATTGGTGATGCGGTAGCGTATCAATCTCCCATGCCCAAAAATACGGATTAAGTGATGAAAAATGTATCGAAAACATAAAATAGTATATAATTTGGGATTTTGCTAAACAAAGCCCTTAGGGCTCTTGTTAATACAATTATACATATATATTTTTTTTGTACATTTGAATTAAAAATTAGAAGTCAAATGAGAGATAAAGTTAGTTATCATTTTAGTACAATTATTTAAAAGTTTTATCTAGAGCCCTAAGGGCTTTATTTAGCAAAATTCATTAATTTATAATTGAAATTTGATACATACAACAAAATATCTATCCTCTTCTTAGGATTTCTTGCGGTAGTGCATATAATTTTTAAGGAAAATCATCATTTGTTAGTTGTTACTTGGGAGAATATTGAGTGATATACTCTCGCAAGTCGCAACAAGGATGATGAAAATTGACCCGCTCCCAAGTTTTTATGAGAAGAAAATAACATAAAAGAAAATAGGATGGTAGAAAAGAATAGAATAGAAGATATATATTTTATAAATTTTGTGTTCCCGATTTGGAAAGAAAAGAAAAGTTACTGATTTTGTGTTCCCGAGTTAGAAAGAAATGAAAGGGAATGTCAATTTTGTAACTGTTTCAGGCTTTCTTCCTTCCACTTCTTTCCAATTTTGAAGAGAAGATTAGGAGAGAAGATATTACCTAATTCTCCTTCCACTTCTTTTCCTTTCTTTTCATAGAAAAATCTCAGGAATACACACCCATTTTGCTCTCTTTCCGGATCTAAAAAAAAAAAACTCGGGCTTTAGCTGATCATTTGATGGTTTCTAAATGGATATGAACTAAGAGCATCTCCAGTGCTATAGACTTTACCATGTCCATAGCAGTGCCACGTCAGCTTTCTATAAAAAATCACATTCTATAAATTTACTCATCTACTCCTATAAACTTCACCAAAGTCCATAACTAGATCCTACTTCATTTATCATCATTATTATATTGGCTTAATATTATTTAAAATATACTTTATACTATATTTGTAATTATTTTATTCTTTAAAAGGGTTAAATTTTTACATAGGTTTACTAGTTTATTAGTAAACCATGTCCATGGAGATGGACTCAAGTTCATGGGGATGGACATCCTTTCATTTGTCAACTAATGCTAATGTTTTGTATGGACACCACATCATCCTCCAACTCATTCCACATCACCCTCCAATTCACCATGGACTTCCCATGGACCTTGCATTGTGGATGGTCTAACATGAGGGAACCCATTTAAAATGGTTTATCAACTCATATCCTCAATTCTTCTCGATGTATAGTAGAGGTGAACAAAATCGAGTTTTGACCCTACCGGACCTGAAAACCCGAACCAGGTTTTGGTCAAAGGGGGGAAATCGGATTTTGACCAACCCGGCCCGGGTTTTTTCCGGGTTTCAACCGGGTTTTTTAAAAGGATAAAACTGGTTTTCCGGGTTTTTTTCGGGTATTCAACCGGTTTTCCAACTCAACCCGGGTTCAACCCGATTTCGAATTCTAAAAACCCAACCCGACCCGATTTCCAACATTGTATAGTAATTATACGCTACTAGTGGGCTGGTTAGGCCAACTGGGCTCGTGGTTGAAGTCCATTCGTGAAAAAAGAAGCAAATTGAGCAGCCATATATTGGGCTTGTGAAAGTGGGCTAATGGCAACAGTAGATGGGCCCATGTGTGGAGAACCAAGCAGACTTGTTACTACCTTTGGAGCCCAAGAATTAGGAGAGTACGTAACAAAATCATGACGGCTATGATGTGTTGGTGGTGGTGGAGGAATATACACCCACCCGTATTGGTTGGCTAGTGGTTGACTTTGATTATTCCGACGGCCACCACCGTGACGATCAGTGCGGCGCCCGGCTCCACTATTATTTGTGCCGGTAGTCATCGCAGAAGGGTGAATTGCACGATAATAAGTTATAGTGAGTAGACTGATTAGGGAGAAGATGAGTGGTGTTGGGCTGAATATAGAAAAGATAATGACCAGAAATTAGAATTAATGGTGGCCGGTGGTGGACCAGAAGTTTTGGCCGGTGAATAACTCCAATAAAGTTGGAAAGTGTAGCAAAGAAGAAAAGAAGGTTTGTTGTGATTAGAGGAATTTTAGGAAAGTTTTTGGGGAGGATTTCTAGAGATAATTTAGAATCTCTGATACCATATTGTGAGATTAATTTTCCATATCGATTATGAATACAATAAGCAAATATATACAATTATAGATGGGCTATCACGGGCCGAGATGTACGGGCCGAGATGTACGGGCCGATACCGTACATTCTAACTACTCTAAATATACATATGCTAACAATAAGCACAGTTTTGTAGTGAACTATTGATGTGTCATACTCATGCAGGAACTCGTAAATGTTCTCGTATGTAATACCAAGGTATTTGATTTCAAACATGTTCCAAGTGCTTCAAAGAATTGAAGTCCCTCCAACTCTGATTAAAAAAAAACATTTGATCGAATTCGAATGTGACTTATAAACCTATTTCCTTTTGAATCTCACACAGGACTACTCAAAAACAAAACAAAACAAAGAAATTTGGGCGTGCATGTTGACGTACACATGTGATTTTACTGATATTTAAAGGCTACAGATATGTAAAAAGAGATGCATACCTGATTGATCATCCTTGGTCTGGACTAATAATACTGATGAAAGAAATAAACCAAAAACCAAAACTGGATGAAAACTTTTAAACATGGTCATGATATCCCTACAAACTGATCATTGTATTGAAGTCTTTAGACATTGGGCCATCTTATACACCCTAGTATCATTGTTAAGGAATTGTTGACTAGGTTAGTTTTAAAATAATAATCAAAGATTTCACTTAGTTGGGGCCTGCATGATTGAAGTGAATCCTTTATGAATCCTTATATTATACGAGGTTGACTAGGTTTTTCAAGGAATTGTTGATAGTTCTAGACCATAACTAATTATTTAATCAAGCTTATGCATCACTTTTAACATAGATAAGGCCCAAGGGTCGATAGACAAATAAATTATCTTACTATGTGAAATTGTTAAATAAAGTTGATGGACTTTAAATTTGTTTGATTGAACTAATGGGCTTACTAAATCATGATACGTAGGTTACTTAGCGTATAAATATTAACACTTATATCAGTTTACTTAAATTATGATTTTAATTAAGTTACTTAACTAATAAATATTATAGCGTAACTCAATCTAATTAACTGACCTAGAGTGAAAATAACAAGATATAAATTAAACATGTTGATTTAAAGAATACACATGAATAATTTCTTCCAACAAACGTTGATTCAAAAGAATACCGTTGTTAGGATAATTCCACTCAATTGTTAACACAAAATTGAGAGAAACTTTGATTTCATCAAAAACATAAAACTAAACTATATTCTATTAGAACTTCTAACCCTTATAATGGAAAAATAAAAGAAGCTATAACCTATTGAAGTTCAAAATTCTAAAACTAATGAAGGCTTAAAATGCAATTAAAGAAAACATTAAAAGAAAACAATTATGGTACTAATTACCATAATGATAAAAATACATGTATGTAATGTTGTTTGGTTTTAGAAATATTCCACTCAAAGTAGCAATTAAAAGTTGTAATAGCATAGATTAATTTATTTTCCAAACTAATCAAGAATTTTAAATAGGTTGTTGATAGCTCATCATCATTTCCACATCCTTAACTATGTAGATGTAGAGATAACTCAGTAATAAATTAATTATACAAATTATTAGTCTAACTTACTTAAACATTTGCGTAATTAAAGTATGGTAACATATAAGTCTGTTAGCATCATCGCTCTTTTATTAGCATGAAGCGTGCTCAACTATTTCATATAGCTTACCTAGTATTATCATACAATTAGTCTAGCTATATTAATGCGAGTGTGAACCGTCTTTGAAATCTTGCATTAAGTACTATATTTTCATCTTCGTACGATTGGGCGGGGCTATGTAGAAGGTAGGAGAAATAATTGTTACGGATCCATCCGATATATGTACGGTAAGTTTCTTACAAAAATGCCCTTTTAAGTTACATTCCTTGTTTTTGTTACGGGTTCACAAAAACTTAGATACCAATACTACAAATCACCCTAAATCCTGAATCCGTCGTTGTTCATACAGTTACATAGTACTTCTTCTGGGATTAGAGAATCTTTGTTATTTTGTATATAAATTATGGTGCACTTCCACATGGTAAAAGTCGAAAATGTAGTTGATTAGAAATTGAAAAGTCAAATATGTATGTGGTGATGTCTTGAATCTTGACGATTAACTATTGCTTATATATGTTTGTAATATTTCACCGCTTGATTAAATGATCAAGTGGTAGGTTGAACTCTTAGCTTTCTAGAGGTCAGGGGTTTAATGTGTAAACATTTAGCATGTTAAATACTCACACCTGTAAAACACATGGGGCCTTAGGGGAACTTGCGGATAAAGGTTCATTCCAACTCCAGACACCCCCATTGTGCCAGGGGAGTTGCCCGGAATCATCCTTGTGAGGTGGACAATGACCGGTATCAAAGGCACACAGAACCACCATGGTATTCCCGCTGATTTACACGTTTTGCGGATGTTTGTAATATTCGAGGCATTTAGTTTGCACCAAAGATTAAAACATGCCCACTTGATATAATAATTTACAATCATGTAAGCTGTATATTCACTTCGTGGTTAACAACTAAACATCAGTATTTAAGAGTTTTTATTAGTACTATTCAAACAAGAGTTTAATAATAAAATAAAGTAAAAAAGCCACTAGGCTACAAGCGTACTAGACTTGGTGAGGTTTTATCTTCAGGCTGGATCAACTCGATATTTTTAATAAAAAGAACTGCTTAATGGGCTCAGATTCATATAGAACTGAAAAAGGCCCGAATGTAGTCTATTAGAGAGACAATCCAAATATGTACAAGGCACATTGGCACCTTCTTGCAGACTTTGTAGGCCACAAACTTGAACTTCATCTAGAAATTCAGATGATTCTGATGAGGATTCCATTTTCTTAATGGTGTGTAAATTGAAACATTGGAATTTGTTAACAAAAGTGTAGTCCTTCATTAAAAATTTAAAATAGGCCGCAAATAATTACAACTCTTCTGTACATTTCAAGTTTTTAGTGACAGCAGTGAGAATTATCGTTATCATTGCGGTAGAAATCCGAAGGGTTTAAGGTGATGGTGTAAGAGTTCACCAATTAGCCAATTAACAGTCAGATATATTGTTGGTTTTAAAGAATTGGATCGTTTGTGTATTTCTGTGAAGAAGATGAAAGTTAAAGAAGAAGAGATTTGCAATGGAATTGCTTTTCCATTAAAGAGAGAATTACAATGCTTTTTTAACCGATGAAAATAAATCTACTATGACCTGCTATTTAAAATAGGAAACAGATATTGAAAATCAAAACTGAATTGATAGTGGGAGGAAGACTAGGTACTACTTCCTCCTTATTCGTTGATCACATCCGCCACTCTTGCAACAAACCTAACGTGCATAATTACTTAGTCATCTGGACTGCTATTGGGTCAATTTTGCTACTGGATCAGGTCTGGACCAAGTGACCCATTTAGGTCCAGTTTACTTCACATATATTACTACTTTACTAGTACTAGTATTAGTGAATGAAGCTTTTCAAGCAATAAGACGATGAGGGCATCAATTTATCTTTCTTATAATAGATGTAGGATCATAGTCGTTTGTAGATTTAAATTTGTGTCAACGTACCTATGTAGTTTGACGTTCGTGTTAAATCTTCTATTCGTACTTGTTTTCATTATATTAGGGGGAAGAAGGTTGATAGCCGCCAACCCCAACCAACCCACACAATCACGACTGATAACTCATGCGTGAGTGGCAGATTTCGAGCTCAGCGAGCGACCCACTAGGGAGGCCTGATTCCCTGACAGTCCGCCTCTACAAGGTTCGAGGCCAAATTCACCTCTGTGTAACCAACTCGACTAAAATGAGATTTTTGAACATAATCTAATTACAACAAACAACTTAATTAATCTTAACTAGTCCGTTTTATATTTGCAAGTGAAATTATACAAACGTGTGCGTTTTTGTATTTGTGTGTTGTCATTTGTCGGCATGAGTTTGAGATATCTGGCTATTTTATATTTTTTAAATTAGATTCGAATATTATTCAGGAAAAAAAATGTACATTTAAATAAGCAGCTATCATTTCAAAACTATTTTTGCTTGCTCCATTCTTCACGTATCGATATTGGTTTCCTCAATATACACATAATGAATGGAACAAATAGGTTACTATACTTTACAAAAAATGTTAATGTAGGTTATCATACTTTTAAAGTATGCAATTGGGGTACTGTACTTCTAAACCTGGTACATCCCAGCTATAATTGGTGAAGTTGCTTACGTGTAATTCTTTATCATCAGCTTGTCCACCTCAATTGTCCATACTCCATATCATGAAAGTTAGGTATAATTGAACATTTTCGTAAAATTCAGTAACGAAATTGAATATTTTTTGTCAAGTCCAGTAAATAACTTTTGTACCTTTTGTAGTGCGTAGAATGACTTAAACAAGTGATGTGGACATAATGATGACGTTGTTATGAACAATTAACCAGATGTTAAACGATAATCAGTTGCCTAGGTACTCTAATTGCACGTGATTAGAAACTTAAATAACAAATTAATAAACTAATTAGATGTACATACCCACAATTGTATTTTAAAAATACGGTAATACGTATGAACTATTTCATAGAGTATAGTAACGACTTTTCTATAAGCCCGAAATTCAAACTCAAAAAGAAATTGAAAACAAAATATGCGTTGATGTTCAGGGGCGGATCTTAGTAAGGCAGAAAAGGTTCCCTATATGATTAATTGATTATGACATTATATACATGTTTGCGTTACTTGATGTGCGGGTTTAGCTGTACTTGCAGGTATTCAAGGGTTGCAAGTACGAGTACAAAAATAAATATGTTAATGAATACCCGTGGGTTTGCAAGTTGTAAAAAGAGTCGCAATTGTGAGTTGGGTTGAGTTTAAAAATTGTTTAAATAGTTACAATTAGTGTAACTCGCCAAATCGGCAATGTTGAATAAAAAGGAAACTTTCAATTATTTTTTTAAGATGGATGAGGTTCAGAAAGGAAGAGGTGAGTAGAGCATATCTCACCTCTCCCTTGCGGATGTCATCCCTAATTATATAGTCGACATAACTCTTGAGTCACGACTGATTATCTAGCCTTGTAGCTTTCTACTACTTCATAAAAATAATCTCTCTCTTCTCTCTTTAATGTTATAAGAGAGTCAAAATTAGGTAATCAAAATGAATCTAAACACCTCTAAATTAATCTCAATCATTAAATGTATTAGGGTGATTAAATTCTAGCCAATGATTTAGATTAACACCAATGATTAGGTAATATGTAACATTTGAAGGTTTCAAATTATCTAAAAAATGCCCCACTTAATAATACAAGTAAAATGATTTGTAAAAATTGAATCCCTTCTTAATAGGCATTTAATAAGGGATAGTTTTCAATAATTAGAAAATTTTCAAATATTATTAATCAAATAAAAAGTCTTTTGAAGGTTTCAAATAGTCTAAAATGCCCTAACTTAATAATAGAAGTAAAATAATTTGAAAAATTGAATCATTTTCTAAATAGGCATTTAACAAGTGATAGTTTTCAATATTTAGTAAAATTCAAATATTATTAATGAAATAAAAAGTCTCATGTATATTTTTATTTTAAAATCAGGCAATACACCAATCTCCACCCGATACAGTTTTGAATTTCAGTTTTAAATTTTTTAAAAACACAGTTTTTTATAAAACATCTTACAATCATTTCAGTTTCTTGTCCGGAGATGCAATTTGTTCATCATCTTAAAAAAAAACAATCTTTGATGCAAGATCTCAGGTGCAGTTATTGATTCGACAATCATATTAGTTTCATCATTTTATATTTCTACTTTGAAATTTATCGAAGATAGGTTGGGTTTTATTTGTAAGTTTTCTGTAATCTTCTTCTTCCATAGTTTGAGGTGAGTGTGTTATCATACCTCAACCTTTCTTCATAATGTTTTTATGTTATTTGTTATTTATTATGAATTTTGCTGATGGTCGGTCAGATTTTGAATAACAAACCCTAAATTGTATATTATTTTTTTTCCAAAAAGTTACTTATCAATTATGTTGATTATTGATTTTCTTACAAATGTAAATGATGTTCATCACATTATTTATCACAATCCTATTTGATGTTAAGTGGATTGACTAGTTAGGTGAGAATATCTTAGGTGTAGCAAAGTGCGTTTCAGCAACTTTGCTTTCATCAAATGTTGTTTACGAATATGGAAGTTACTATTTGGTTTGTATATTTACCACATACAAAAGTTATTCATGGTTATAAAGTTGCCATTGACACATACTACGGGCTTCGCAAAGGAGCTCATGTTTGCAATCAAATGAATTTCTGTTGTAAATTATATTTTATGTACATTAGTTTTATGTCAATCTTTTTTATATAAGAGCCACTAATAATAAGCTAACTTGAACACGTAAGTTATAAACTATAGATAATTGTATCTACCTTTAGTGCAATGGCTAAATTATAAATAGCATTGAAGGTAGTGGACGTGAATTTTATTCTTAGGCTATTGACCAACATCTAAGTGGCTATGCTAAGAGAGTTTATGAAATCAAAATTCCTCGCTTGCTACTATGGGAGAAAGACCTTGGTACAGTGTAGGTGAGTAAAATGAAATCTTTTTTTTTTCGTTTTGTATTGTGCTCAACATATATTTCTTATTATTTTATTATTAGTTATCTAGAAATTAAATCCCAATTTAAAGAATTAAGTTGATGCTGAAATCTATAGTATAGCTAGATTACGTTGAAATCAAAATTGTAAGGTGATGATTCAAAGTTGGTTCTTCATAGTAATTACTACTTGCTCCTGAAGCATTACATAAAAAGTTATCGGTTGACAACTAACTTTGCTGCTAAAGAGGTTAAAAATGTAGGAGCTTATTTGGTGGTTAACGAGGGACCCTTATTAAAGGCCCATGATAAATACAACTTTTTTTTTATGGATACAACAACTTTATGCATACATATATTGTACAATACAACACAATTATGCATATTATTTGGTGTATACATCAAAAAGTTTGTTGTATTTATCAATACCCTTGTTAAAAAAATGAAAAGGGTAATACACAAGTGAGGCTAAGTAGGTGTTAACGTAGTATAAGAAATTTCTCATATGTAATTGACATTTTTCTTAAAATTATTGGGAGTTCAAATGACGTAGTTTATTGGCCAAATGTTAGTAAGTATATTGTTCATGATTTTCTAGTTGTGGTTCAAATTAATAAGTTTTTAATGAGGAACTATTGTGTGAATGTGAAGGTGATTGAGTAACGTGTTTTTAGTTTGGGATATTCGAACTATGATTGCATGGTACTTAGAATAAAACTTTAAAATTGAAAATAACATATAAAATTAATATTTACTATTACATTTGTATTAAAAACATGTGCTCAAAATTAATATGTAACATCATATAACTAATTCGTGATTATATGTGCAATGGTAAATACATACGAAAGATGATAGAATAAAATTTAATTGTCAACAGCGTAAATAGCCCAAAAAGGTAACATAAAATTCAAAATTTCTTAATAAAGGGTATATCATTTTTACCTCTGCCCAAAAAGGACCCGTAATCCAAATTCGCGTAATTTAAGGGAATATTAACCATTTAATCCGGTAACCCGTAATTTTACATCTGATGTGGCATTTGTATCTCAATTAATAGATTTAATTTATTGAGACAATATTATAAATCTGTACGAGAGAAGTTGACGGAAACAAAATCCCATTTCATCGATCAAAATTCTAATTTCTCTCAAAACCCTAACTCCGGTCATCTCAATCTTGCACATGCGACGTGGATTTCAAAGGGCTTTTTACGAATCGAAGTTGAATTTCGTTATCCGGTAAGTATCTCTTCCATGGCTGACGATAGTGATGATCAATTATGTACTGTTAGGGTTCATCATTGTGGGTATTTTAAGATGGATACGTTGACATATAGTGGTGGTGCGTTACTCACTTTTAATGATTACGACTTTACCAACACTACTTGTACAGAGTTTTCTCATAAAATCGAAGATATACTTGATTTGGTATGTGAAAGCAAGTATTATTGTTTACCTGGTAGCAGTATAAAGGATCGTGGTCTTAGATATTTGAAAACCGACATGGATTTTAAGAAAATGGTTGCACTTGCTATTAAAAATTCGGTGGACGTTTTTTTGGATCATAATGATGTGGATATGAGTGAGTTTATTGAAGATGAACCTATTTCTGATGCTGAGAATGTGTATGAATCTGAGATTGAGAACAATGAAGACGAGGTGAACAATGAAAGTGAAGTGAACAATGAAGATGAGGTTAACAATGAAAATGAGGTTAATACGGAAAATGAGGTGAACAATGAAGATAATGTGGATGATGAAAATGAGTTGCCTTACAGCATAAAACCATTTAAAAATGTTGATGATCCGGATGGATTTGAAGAGATGGATGAAGATGTTAGAAAGGCTATTGAAGAGTATAACATCAAAAATCCACTTCATGATCCAACAGTTCATTGGAGGGCAATGCGACCACATAAAGGTGAGAGGTTCGCTAATAGAGAACAATTCAAAGAATGTATGGTTAGTTATGTTGTGGCAAATGGGTATATGTTGTATTTTGAGGAAAGTAAGAGAAATCATATTTTAGTGAAATGCGGGATTAGGTTGCCACATAAAAGGGATCCTCCTATTCCACAGATTGAGCCCAACTGCCCTTTCAGATTGTGGGCATCAGATATGGGAAATGAAGGAACATCTCAAATTAAGTCTTTAAAGGAAACCCACGTATGCTCAAGAGATTATAATCTAGGGTCATTGGTTACTAATCAGTGGATTGCTAACAAGTTGGCAGACAGGATCCGAGAGAATCTAAATATTAAGCTTAGGCAGATGCAAGATATAATTTGAATAAATACCAAGTCAAGGTAAATAAGAACCAATGCAGTAGAGCTAAGACCAGAGCTATATATGATGATGTTCAGTCCAGAAGTAGTCACTATCATAAAATTTGGGATTATGGGGCTGCTATAGAGAAGACTAACCCAGGAAGCACAGTTGTAATTGATGTGCAAACTGCCCCTAATGGTCAAACAATATTTCAAAGGTTGTATATTTGTTTTAGCTCACTGAAGAAGGGTTGGATTGATGGTTGTAGGAAAGTGATTGGTTTGGATGGATGCTTCCTTAAAGGGAATGCAACTGGTCAACTATTAAGTGCAGTTGGAAGGGATGCAAATAACCAAGTCTATCCAGTTGCATGGGCAGTGGTTGATGTTGAAACAACTGACAATTAGACATGATTTGTGAACCTTTTAAAGGCTGATCTTGTTTTGGGCAATGGTGAAGAAGTTGTCATACTATCAGATCAACACAAGGTACTACAAATGCTATCTATTTTAACAATACTACAAATGCTTTCTATAGACATGTCTAATGCCTTAATTAGTGTATATTAACCAAGCTATTATACAGGGTCTTCTTGAGGCTGTAAGGACAGTGTTACCAAGTTGTGAGCATAGACATTGTGCAAGACATGTCTATACTAACTTTATGAAAAGATGGTCCGGTGTTCAATTCAGACAACCATTTTGAGCAGCTGCAAAGTGTGCATACATCGAAAAGTTTGAGTTTATACTCCAGACCATTAAAAACATCAATGAACAAGCTTATCATTACCTGGCAGATAAAAGACCAGCCACTTGGAGTAGGGCATTCTACAGGTCAGGATTTGACTGTGATGCAGTAGAGAATGGGATAAGTGAATGCTGGAATAGTATGACCAAGGATGCAAGAAAGTAGCCCATTATAGGTATGTTGGAAGAAATTAGAATGAAGGTGGTGGTCAATCTGGTACAAACAAGGGTGGTGGTTAAGCTGGTACAACCAAGGGTGGTGGTCATATTGGTGTGAGAACAAGGTCTCAAGTTTCTGGTTTGAACATTGTGACTCCAATTGATGTTTCAAATGGGGGTCCATCTGATAACTTGATAGACATTGCAGTCCAACAAGAAGATCCGTTGATTGCAGAGATTGATGAAATGTTAGATCCTAATAATTTACATGTTAAGGCTGCAAGGAAACCTTTTGTTCCACCTAGGAAGAAGTCAGAAAGGATCTTATTGAAGAAGCTGTCAAAGAATGTTGTGACTCAAGATGGAGAAGGTACGACTGCAAACAACCCAGTTTTAATGGAATGAAGACAGTGAAGACTTTCTATTTTGGTGTTTTGTTGATATCTATGTATATGTAATAGTTAAACTTTGGTATTTTGGTTGTCTATGTAATGGTTAATGTTTAAACTCTGCTGCTAGCTAGTACATAGCGCCTGGTATTAGTGAAATAGTGGTATTTTGGTGATGTATATGTAATGGTTAAACTTTGATCCTTTTATGCTAATATATTGTCATTCTGCTAGTTATATTGTGTTGTACTAATATATTGCATTCTACTAGTTGTATTGAGTTGTGCATATATATTACAACTTTTGTCTTGCTTTGCAAATATATTAAGTTGTGCATATACCAGATCTGGATCCGGTGATACAACCAAATTCATTAAATGTTTAAACCAAACACTTTCATATATTATCCAACCACCATTTTCACATTACATTTCACCAAAAGCATACATTACACCAAAACACAAAATGAAGGTGAGAGCATAGATCTTCTTATACCCATTTAGCCTACAACCATCACAGACCATTAACCACGACCATTAACCACAGCCATTACAGACCATTAACCTACATACCATCTAACCATTAACCTACATACCTTCTAACCATTAACATGCATCATCACTTAACTAACATCAACTTCACAAAAACCACCACCAAAATACACACCAGCATCATTGTAACACCCACATTTCGGGTCTAGAAATAAATGGTATTCTATTAAGTTGTAAAATGGTTATTTAAAATAATAGGAAATGATTTATTTGATTTCTTGGAAATAAATAGATAAAAGAGTCACAGGATTTATTGTGACTAATAAAATAATATATGTTTTAAATTATAGTATTTGACGGTAAAATAAAATATTTTGACTCGCGGGTATTTTCGGAGTTCGGACAATAGGTTTAGAAGGAAATAAAATTTATACAAATTAAAATGGGAAGTGGTGGAGTGACCGACTCATTCTTCCACCTAATTCCTTTTATCCTTTTATCCTTCTTGTTCTTCATTTTCTTTGAAACTAACCTTTGAGAAAAAAAATCAAATAACCCACACAATCTAAATTAAACAAGTTATGAATTGAAGATTTCATCAGATTGTATCACCATCATGATCTTGCTACTTTATCATTTGTAAGTAATTAGGTTAGGGTTTCATGTGTTTTACCTTAAATTGATTGAGCTAGTGGAATTATGATATAGATATGAAACTTGAGATGAAATTGATGGTTGTTTAGCATTTGAAATTGTTAATTGAAGTAAATTGTTGATTGAGTTGTTTATATCCATATTTTTTCATATATGTTTGAATTTAGGTTATAAGTAGAATGAATGATTGATGCATGTGTAGAAATTGTAGTTAGATGATGTTGTTTATTGTTGCTATATGATTATAGATGATAATTGAGGTTATTTGTTAGATAAAATTAGTGTATTGTACCCAATTATGTGAAACTTGAGTTTATGGTTCGAGCTGAAAGTTGCAGGAACGAAACTGGGTTTCTAGGTTTTGAACCTCACCCGGACGGGTAGGTTAGATATCCGAATGGGTATGCATGATCACCCGAACGGGTAATTTGACCCGATCGCGTGAATTAGAACAAAAGGGTTTCAACACGGGACTTAATTTAAAATCTGGAAATTTTTCTTAAATACCCGAACGGGTATGGTAGTTACCCGAACGGGTATGGCTCGATACCCAAACGGGTGAAGCAGGTTAGCAGATTGGGTATGGTAAGTTAATTTCGAAAATGACATTTTTCAGTCGGGGTCATCTAGCTTGAATACTTGTATTATATACATTTCACAACTGGTTTTGAAAGCATATAATAATTAACTTTGTGATGTTATGTGTTGACTTATGCTATATGATTAGAACATCAGTTTATTGTTATTAATAAGTTACCGAATCGTTATTTTAATTATGTTCTCAGATAAACAAAAGGAGACTCAGTGATGTTAGACAACTGAGTTCAGAGACTGGAAACTTTGGTGAGTGGTAACTGTATTCTCCAGTTCAACCCAATTGTAACAAGCTTGGTTATAACGGGTGAACATACTTTGTTATTGGTATTGACTGTTTAATCATTTGGGTTAAGGTTATTGTTGATTTGTTGATTATATTCTGTAATGGCATAATTAATGTGCAATATGTGATTCTTGGTCGTTGGGCATATATGTGGTAATGAGAGGTCAACAATGGTTGGACTTGTATGCTATTGTTTGGCCGACAGGGTTTCCGATACACATCGTTGATGGATGAACCTATGTCGGTGAAGATAGCTGTAAGCTATCGGTAAATCACTGTGATGGCATACCAGTGGTTTAAGGTGTTCTTGTGAAGGCTTACTCAAGAACCGCCGGTCCTCTTAGTATTGTGTGTTATTGTTTATTTGTTGTAAGATTTGTTATTTCTGGATTGAACAGTCGGATACAGTTCCATTCACTTAGCTGTGAGCTAATCTCACCATGTTTAACATTTTGCAGATTTTGGTTATGATTAGAGTATGGTGATTGCAAGGGAATGCTGGGTTGGAATGTTTGATTACTACTGCGGATACTCTGATTATCTTTTATAAATTAATGTTATGGTTTTGAAGTTTATATAACACTCAGTCTTTGGAATATGTTTGTAATTATCGTAACTTTTAAACATGTAATCTTTTGGTAACTTGAAATGCTTTATATATATATATATATATATATATATATATATATATGTATATATATATGTATATATATATATATATCTACATATATATATATATGTACATATATATGTATTTATGGTAGATTGTTATAAATAATAGTTAAATATCTTGGAGGACTTGCGCTTCCTATGTTTTAAATATAAAATATGATTTTGAAATATGGGGTGTTATAATCATCACATTCCACTTCAAATTGGACACCTTTGCTTCGAGTTCATGTTTCTCTTGATTCAGATCGACAAACTTTTTCTTGTACCATTCATTAGGAAGCTCGGGATCAACCCACCTGAAGTAGTTGCATCGAAGCTCCACAGCCAACCTATAGTTGGGGCAACTCTTGAATCGACGTGCCGGGTTCCTTTGTGTCCACGACGTCCATGTTCTTGAAACATCTCCACACGCGCAAGCTTCATACCCATGATTCGGCATCTTCACTATGAACCCTAATTTTGGGAGGAGTTGTGGTTGTTGTCTGCTCTCACCCGATCCCCAATTGTTTATAACCCTAATATTGGGATTCAAGATTTTATAAACGATTATTATGCCATGTCATTGCCACATTTTAAATGAATGGCTGATGTGTAGACATCATTCTTTAACCGGTATATTTATAACAAAAAAAGTCCATTAAGTTATTTTTCCTTTGATTTTACTTTCTTAAAAAAAAACTCCTTTCAGGGCACGAATATGAATTACGGGTCCTTTTTGGGCGGAGGTAAAAGTGATATACCCTTTATTGGGAAATTTTGAATTTTATGTTACCTTTTTGGGCTATTTGCCCTATTATAAAATTTTGCTTTTGATTTTTATGGTAGCCTGCGAATTACGCATGTTATGATCTAGTTAATTAGTTATATTAACATATAAATTTAGGTGGAGAAGCAATATGATTATGCATTTTATTACTATGGTTTATTTTTTTATTATAATTCTAGTAATAAAAAGTTGAATCATAGTAATAAAAATATTGAATCATATTGTTTCTCCCTATGTCCTAATCCTACACACACACACACACACACACACACACACACATATATATATATATATATATATATATAGTGGCATGATCCAGAGGGAACACCTAATTTGAGTGGAAAGGTGAAAATGTTGATTTAACCATCCATCTCATCTAATCAAATTAAAGTGCACCATATTATTGTGGTACGCAATTCATGGGAATTTAGTGACACGATGGAAGTACCAATGAGAATATGTCATGTGTACAAAGAAAACTTATTTACCCCTAAAATAAATTATCTCACAAACGATAAATCGAAAAATTATGAAAATTACATCATTAAATTTAGCGTTTTTTTCTCTTCGATTTAAAATCACTCAAGACATACTTTCGACAACTTTATTTTTTTTCATTTTTTAATGGGTTTTACAAATTAGTATGCATCAAAATGCTTAATATTAGTACTTGTGAACATAAATGTTACCCTCATTTTTTGCACTTCCTCTAAATCACTACCATATATATATATATATATATATATATATATGTATATATGTATATATATTGTGTACACAACCATTGAAGAACTTTCTAGTACTGCGTAATATACAAATACTTTCTAACATGTGTTAACCTTTTTTTGTTGTAATAACAAACTTACAATTTAACAAGAACTTTCAAATAACAAGTGAAATATCTATCTAACCGACAAATCGAGTGGGAAGGATCCATGCAAATCATTGTAATCGGGCACACCGAAGACCGACGGTGGTAATTTTGGACACGTAAGCTTATGAAATTAATAGAATTTTCAGCCTAATAAATACAAAGTGACAACCCATACTTGCATGGTTGCATGACTCCGATACACGTCAGATGGGTCTACCGCTACCTTAATTTGCGTGACCCATTTTAGGTTCATTTTAAACATTGTTATCCATATCTTCGGCCTTTCAACAAACTCTTTCAAAAATGTTGATAATCGGCAATGTTGATCGGTTCATACGCTGCGCCTCAAGGAGTAATGATGAATGTACATTTCAGACTGACTCAATAGTCTGCTAAAGAAGAGTGTCAACCCATTTTAATAAACATAATCATTTTCTTGCAAAGTCATCCCCTCTGAAACCAACAGGATTACGCACCTGAGAGCTGACCCCAAAGTTATAGCTAATGAGTATTAAACTCTGGTCTCCTTTGAAGATTCTCAAGTCTCCAACACTAAGCTACCCCGGTTCAACAAACTCACTTACAAACCTAGTATATATTATTATTATTATTATCATTATTATTATTATATATTATTTTATTTTTGCTGTGAATTTATTTTTTGAGGTATATAACTCCATACTTTTAGTATACATGACATTAATCGGTGTTGCTTGCGTTACATAATTTGTGTAAAGCATGAGAATGTAAAGTTTTCCTTTTTAAGTCTACTAGATTAAGGGTATGTTTGGATGAGGGGTTTCTAGGAGCTTTTGAGGGCTTGAGCTTCTATTTTTTATAAGCCTCAGCTATAAGTTTTGTTTGACAACATAAAAAAAATGGGGCTTCTTGAAAAAATAAGCCTCCAGAAGCCCCTAAATAAGAAGCTTTTTGAAGTGGCTTCTGAATAGAAGCCCAAGCCCCAGCTCCAGCCCATTGTTACCAAACACACCCTAAGACCCGCGGATTCGTGGATTTAAAAATATATATATATATTTTAACTGAAGTTGAAATTAACACAAATAGAAAAAAAAAATATTTTGATTTGTACTTTATAATTATATCGGGATTGGAAAGTGCTATTTAGGGTATGTTTGGATGGCGGGCTTCTAGGGGCTTTTAAGGTCTTGAGCTTTTATTTTTTATAAGCCTCACCTATAAGCTTTGTTTGGCAACATAAAAAAAGTGGGGGATCTAGAAAAAATAAGCCCCCAGAAGCCCCTAAACAAGAAGCTTTTTGAAGTGGCTTATGAAAAGAAGCCCCAGCTCCAGCCCCATACTCCAGCTCCAGCCCCAACTCCAGCCGCAAACTCCAACCCGTTGTTAGCAAACACACCCTTAAACTTGAATAAGTACTACAAAATATATATGCCAGAACGTCTAAAAGAACTAATTATGATGATGAGCAATCCAAAGTGTACTAAGTGCACGTAGCCGAGAGAAGTAGTTATGTATTGCAATGATGGCATGTGCAAATTGTGTAGTCATAAATGTTGCATGGATTTGTTGCATGGATTTGTTGCATTGTTTTTTCCCGCAAGTCATCAGCATGAGATATGACAACGTAGGTGAGTTCAATTGTATGTAGCTATAGTGACAAAATAAATGACTAAGAAATTATTAAATTTGATTGCCACATAAGTGTTTATTAACAAAATCTATAGGCATTTAAAAATAATTTTAAGTGAGTTATATTAAGCATTAAGAAATGTTGACGAATTTAATTAGACCAACGTATATTAGTAGTTGAGATGTGGTTTACCTGGCGTAAAAAATGATCAAGTGAACGCAAATTTCCTATGGCCATAGTTTGAATGTCTGCAAACCAGTGTTTTTTAGACTTTTCTATTGTTAGCATCAATGTTAATATGTTATAGTTGAATACTTAAATATTAAATAAATTGAATACGTAATTAGTTATTAGTTAATTAGTGTTTAATGTAATTAATGTATTTAATTAATGTATTTAGTAGTTTCCAAATAATGACTTATGATGTCATTAAGCTCTTCAATGGTAAGATTATCAATCTTTTAGTTAATCCAAAGGTCATCTTTGATTCATAGTTTTTCTTTTAAGTTATAAGATAGAAGATTTGTACACCCTAATACGAATATAAAACGTTATATTTGTCTCATACCCATGACTTTAACCCTCAATTTCATAGTCTATTTGACATTATAAAGTTTTCTTAAGTTCATAAAAATTGCCTTAAAATTTTGATTCTGGACTTCATGACTTTAACCTTCAATTGCCTTAAAATTTTGATTGTGGACTACATAAAAACTGCCTTAAAATTATGATTTAGTACGTACAAAAGTTATATCAAATTGAATATTACAAATATTAATTACAGTCAGTACACAGTTACAAAAAGTAAATCAAACAGCAAATTAACTGCATTTTCTGATTTAGTACAGAAAATATTATAAATTAAACAAAGTTAACATTATTTAAAATCCCGTGAGACACAAATATACCCTTCGATAATAAACACGACCCATACAAATAAAATCATCGTGATCATATTATCAAATCGTTATGAGTTAAACTTAAGTTTGCAAAAAGGGACATTGATGGAGGCCCAATTGTGAAGGAGCGGGCTCTTGAGTTTTTGGAGGCCTAAGATTGTGTAACAAAATGGGCTGTACGAAAATGGCCTTAACTTAGGTTACATGACTCCGTTTTAGGCCCATGAGTAGGCGAATCGAAGCTTAGAGCGAGACCCACCAAGTCACTATGGCAATTAGACCCACCCTCGAAGCCCAAAAATGCCTCCGTTTGAAAGATATGGGTCATTTTAGAATTTTTCTGTTCATTTTGGATTTTTGTTTTGGGTTTTATGTTCGGCCCGTTATGTTTTAAAGGCCCGTATAAATTTCTACTTATTATTTCTACTTTCTTCTTTATTGTAATGAACTCAGTTTTTAATTTCAAGATTTTGAATTTCACTCTCAATTTTGTGAATCAAAGTTACTCATTCACAACATTCTTTGTGAATTAACGTGTTTTGAAAGAATTATTCCTGACTATTCCTTGAATCAAAATGATTAATTTGTGTTAGTTATTTCATGGCTACATCAGACATAGATTGATCAATCAGTGTAGACATAGATTGATCAAATCAGTGTAAGTTTCAACTAAAGTTTGTGTAATCAATAAATAAATATAAACCATATACAAAATCATCAAATCAACGTGAAATTATATAGCTAGCTAACATCTGCGTGAGAGATTATAGATCGAGTGAATGTGAGTTTATCTATGCCAAGTTGCCAACACCTAGCTGACTCACCTCGACCCTACCTCACATAAACATCTTCAACCACGAAAAAACCGGAATTTTCAAAGAAAGAAAAAAAGATCCGGTTAATTCGCACTGCATGCCAACTCAGCAAAATCACAAGCTTACAACACTTCCCTACTCTCCACTTCATATTTTTTTATTAAAATAAAATATCTAAGTTTAATTACTTAAAAAAAAAAAATAAAGTTTGTGAATTGCGGGGGAAGGAGTGGGAAGAGTTTGAGTTTTCAGGGGAAGGACTCGTTGAATATGAATTCTCAGGGAAGGACTCGCCGGCATATTATAAATACCTCTTTTTTCTTTTCCTTTTTTTACATCACAATTTGCCACCCCCAACAACAACAACTCCATCTTATCATCATTTTTCTTCTTTTTTCTATCTTTACTATCCACAAAATATATCTAAATTATTATATCTATAATTTTGTGGATTTGTAAAGATGACTATCATCCTTGATCAACCCCAACATGGTAATAGTCTTTTCAATCTTCTTATTTTTTTATATCTTGAATTTCGTCCTTGGTCGTTGGAGAAGGATTGCATCAGGATCCCGGTTAGGGTTGCTCGTCGAAACAACTTTTTTTGAACCGTTTGATTGTAATTTAATTTTTTAAAATGAAATCTGTTAGTGAATAAATGTTATGATCATGATAATTCGTTTCCTAGAATGATTAGAATATACGCAAATTTTCTTTGTCAATTGATAAACAAGAACAATAATCCAAAATATATTTTTATAATCAATTAATTTAGGAATTAATTGTATGTTGATTTCTTGGAATTAATTCTTCATAATATTAATTTCATGAACTAATTGAAACGGTGATCTCTTGTCATTAACATTTGCCACGCTCTTATATTTTTTTTTCTCTTAAATGATGCTATAAAAGATATTTGTCATATTGTTGAATTTATTACAATTGGAATTTCTTATTTTTCTATAAATCTATATTATTTATTTATTTCTTTATTTAAATACGTATATGTTTATGGTCGAGAACAGAAAATGGAAGCTATGAGCAAATCCCAAAGAACAGAGAGGAATCAGAATCAGAATTGGTGTTAGATGGTGGATTTTGTATTCCCCATGCCAATTCTTTTGGCCACAGTTTTAGGTGCATTCTTATTATTCCCATATAATCATTTAATCCTTCATTTAAGATTTTGTTAATCTATATGAATATATGTTTTTAAGAGGTTTAATTTGACGATCTAAATGAATAAAAAAATGTGTCGAATTGCTGATCACATAACAGGATTCGAATCTTGATCATAGAATCGTACGACTATGATTTATGCTTTACTGGACTTGAGTTAGAAGAACTTATAACTGCAAAAAAAAGTTAGCTTTGTTTAGAAAGAAACTAATGGAATTCAATTGATTTTCGAATTGTACGAATTAAAATATAAAAACTTAATAACAAATTTAGAAATCTAAATATCTAAACTATCCACACTTTACTTTTAGAAATATGTTACACATACACAACACGTATGTGAAATAAGCTAGGATGTTTTAGTACGATCTTTTGATATCAGATCTTATACTCTCAATCTTACATGGCGAACAACGATACCAAGTAGAATGTTGGTTCTAATTACCCCGAGTAAAATACAGATTATAAGATGTATCTTTTGAATTAATTATAATAATTATATATGAATAATGAGTTAGGAAAACATACATTTTATCAATATAATTCTTAGCTAACAAACGAAACTTTATTCTGATTACTAGGTTCCTGGTAAAAAAACAAATAAAACTCGATAATAAAAAATATGAAGAGCAAAAAAAACAGAGTTATTGCGTTTTGAAGTTGTATTCGACTTGAATATTATTAATTCGTTTTATAGGGATTACGATGTTGAAAGCGAAAGACAAAAAGGTGTGGAAAACTTCTATCGGGTCAATCACATCAATCAAACAGTTGATTTTGTGAGTAATTATAACTTTTTTACCCTGATTAACGTGGTAAATCTTTTTTACTGTACTATTTCTTATTTATGAATTTGGCTAAGAAATTTATGGATGCATATGCAGGTAAAAAAGATGAGAAAAGAGTATGAAAAATTGAACAAGGTTGAGATGAGCATTTGGGAGTGTTGCGAACTCTTGAACCAAGTGGTCGACGAGAGTGACCCCGATATAGATGAACCTCAAATCGAGCACTTGTTGCAAACCGCGGAGGCTATACGAAAAGACTATCCTGACCATGATTGGCTTCACTTGACTGCCTTGATCCATGGTACATTTGAGCAAATGACCAATAGTTGTAAACAATATTTCACTTGTTATGTACGGCAAATTATCCGTGCACCAAACTGCACATTCTGTTATGATCTTACGTTTTTTCTATCATCTAATTACGTTTGAAATGTACTCTATAGATCTTGGAAAGGTTTTGCTGCATCCTAGTTTTGGAGAGCTTCCTCAATGGGCTGTTGTTGGTGACACATTTCCAGTTGGATGTGCTTTTGATAGATCAATCGTTCACAACAAGGTCGATTTTCATATAAACTCGCCGATCATATTAATACTAATAACTCATAATATACTACGCAAAATATTGATATCTTAATGTTGTTTAATTGATGTACATTTCTAAAAACAGTACTTTGAAGAAAATCCTGACTACAATAATCCTACTTATAATACAAAATATGGAATTTACTCCGAAGGATGTGGACTCGACAACGTTATGATGTCATGGGGACATGACGATTACATGTATTTGGTACAAATCGACATACTACTCTTCATAAATTCATTTCATTTTGCGTAGATCATCATTTTTATCAAATCGAATGACATTATGTGTATCGTTTACTTAGGTGGCAAAGGAAAATAAGACCACTCTTCCTTCGGCCGGGCTTTTCATCATAAGATATCATTCTTTCTATGGTAAAAACTCACTTCAAAATTGGTAATTCTTTAATGATGTCTTATGCATACTAATTCTCGTTTTCTTACAACAGCATTGCATAGATCCAATGCATATAAGCACTTGATGAATGAAAAAGACGTCGAGAATCTAAACTGGCTTCAAATATTCAAGTATGTCATTTGTTCTCATAATACTTTTACCCAATTTCAGTAGTTAATTCGTCGGTTTAGGTTGGTTAACTATCGTTTATGTCTACGTTTAGCAAGTACGACTTATACAGCAAGAGCAAAGTTCGAGTGGATGTCGAAAAAGTGAAGCCCTACTATCAGTCTCTCATTGACAAGGTGAGAATCAAACATTATTTCGAGTTTTCGACCAAAGTTTGTGATCTTAGTTCAAGTAATTTTCGACTCTTATATTCAACTAGCTAACTGATCATATGTTGGGTGCAGTATTTCCCGGCAAAGCTAAGGTGGTGAAGAGCTTAAAATTAAGTAATTGCTCATGATGAGCAGATAAATAAGAAATAGTAGGATACATGCAATAGATGTTTAGTTTGATGCCATTGATGTTTCATTTCTGTTATTGTAATTTCATGTGGCTTATGTTTAGGTCCGATTATAATATGGTTTGGTTGTACCATGACCTAAACAATTTGGTTTTTATCGTGTCTTTCCATTTGGTACATGTATATTGATTTTGATAATGTTAAATTAAGCATAAGTAACAAAGGGCTTGGGTTTTGCCTAACGGAGTTAGCGTAAGCGTGTAACTCTTAAGTAACATCTTGAAATATTGACATATATATAATTTGATAAAAGAAATCAACGAGCTATATAGTCTGCTCCTCGGTTGTCCCTTAGAATGTTACTCATAATTTTATTGAAAACATTAAAGTTAGCGTAAATTATATTTTTCATCCTTGTGGTTTTTCATTTTCTCACTCTCGGTCTTTTTACTTTTTTAATTACAATTGTCATCCTTATATTTTGTGCTCTTTTTCAAGTTAATCCTTTTACTTTTTTAATTACAATGATCATCCTTATGTTTTGAACTTTTTCCCAAGTTAGTCCTTTAAGTGATAAATGTCTAAACTAGCATTTTAAATTTCTTTTTTGATTTCGATATCTTTTCTATGATTTTTTTACTTATCTATACCGCTTATAATCCATTTCCACTTATTCTTTAAAAACTTATCAAAAGAAATATCGAAAAACCTTAAAATATTAAATCTACTTATTTTTCACTAACTACACTTTCCATTAATCAAATATTAGATCTATCGACTAAAATCTTTTTTGATTGGTTAAACATATACTTATAATGGGACAATCCAAAATAGTAATTTGGACATTCTAAATAAAAATATATTGTACTCCGTGTGTTCCACATTACTATTATTACTAATTTGGGTTGCCCCCATTATACGTGTATGTTTAACCAATCAAAAAAGATTTTAGTTGGTAGATTTGATATTTGATTAATGAAAAGTGTAGTTAATGGAGAATAAGTAGATTTAATATTTTAAGGGTTTCCGATATTTCTTTTAATAAGTTTTTATGGAAGAAACGGAAATGAATTATAAGGGGTATAGATAAGTGAAAAAATTATATGAAAAGATATCGAAATCAAAAAAAGAAATTTAAAAGGCTAGTTTAGTCATTTATACACTTAAAGGACTAACTTGGGAAAAAGTCCAAAACATAAGGATGATAATTGTAATTAAAAAAGTAAAAGGACTAACTTGGAAAAAAGCACAAAACATAAGGATGACAGTTGTAATTAAAAAAAATAAAATGACTAAAAGTGGGAAAATGAAAAACCACAAGAATGAAAATTGTAATTTACCCTTAAAGTTAAATGGTGCGGATATTAATAATTATTACTGTTATATAAAACAATTTTTATAACTTAAATGTATTGTGTTTTTATAAATGTACAAATAATTTAAAATTATATTATTAATTGAAATTTCATTGATCAAATTTAATCAAATCATTGACTTTCATTTATTATTATTTCAAAGGGTGTTGATATATACAACAAACATTTTGATGGATACAACAAAAATATGCATCACAGTGTTGTACAGTACATGAAGAAACATAAAAATTGATGTACGTATTAAATTGTTTGTTGTATTTATCAACATCCTATTTCAAATTTCAATATTTTTTGTGACACTACTCGTGATGAAATAGAATAAAAGGAAAGGAAAATACTAACGTCACACCACCTAAAATAGGTGCTTTTAGACAAAACAGAGGAACCAAACTTGTATATTTATAAATGATGATGGACTAAAAGTGTAAAATTAATAGTTGTTGATTAGTCAACAACACAGCTTTAAGTGCTTTGTCAACAAATAATCATTGATAAAATCAAATGAGAACGGCTCACAAGTCACAACTACCTATCAAGCCATCAAGGACTACGATGTTATAATAATGGATTAATGATTATGATTAAACACTCACACTCTCAACACAATTTACCCAATAAATCATTGCTTGCAATCACCCAAAAAATATAAATAATTATATGATATCTGTCAAAAGGAACAAAAGGTTTGGTATGTGAAAGGGAATTTAGTTTACTTTTCTTTATCGAAATATATATTGAACATATTATTTTTCCTACACGTTTCAACTTAATTTTATCTCTACGGGTTCTCTCTCTTTAGTTTATCTTAAAATTAAGAATTAGATTAAGATTTAAATAGAATAAAAAAAATGATGTTAGTACTTGGTAACCATTAACTAAAAACATGAAGAGCAAACTATCTTTGGGGAATTGAGGGGAAAAAATGTTAGTAAACGCAAAGCTAATGGGCTTTTTACTTAATGGGCTATATACATACATAGTGGTCTATATACACACATAATGGGCCGTTTTAGGTCTTTTAAAGGACCACTGGACTATCTCTTACTACTATCATAGCTTCTGTCGAAAATTGTTACCAACTACTTTGTCCGCCCAATTTTATTGTTCAATATTTCATTTTGAGATGTTCTAAAATTATTATATACCTTCAATTTTAACCAGTAAAAAAAATTAAGAGATTAAGAAGATATATATAAAAGTTCTTCATTGATAATCTTTTTGGTCTATAAATCTCGTTACAGATTTAAGCATGTCAATCTTCAAAACTGACTAGAAATTTAGTAATGTCTAATAGATCTTATAATATAGACCTGTATATAAACATACCTAATACATCTTCTATTTGATAAGGAGCGGATCTATAAGGACAGTTGATCTCGTAGATATTTGAATATCCGTGAAAAAGTATTTTTAAAGATTATTTGTGAAATTTTAAAAATTTATTCACTCAATCTTTAAAAGTAAACAATTTTTTTCTTGCCCTTTCATCTAAAACTTAGTTCCGCACCTTCATTTGATATGTAGTTTATTTCTCTTAATTTTCAGATTATAAAAAAAAAGTTTATATATCATCTCTCTTCAAGCATATGATAGAACATTAAAATATAGGGTAAATTACATTTTTCATCCTTGTGGTTTTTCATTTTCCCACTCTTAGTCCTTTTACTTTTTTAATTACAATTATCATCCTTATGTTTTGTGCTTTTTCACAAGTTAGTCCTTTTACTTTTTTAATAACAATGGTCATCCTTATGTTTTGGACTTTTTCCCAAGTTAGTCCTTTAAGTGTATAAATGACTAAACTAGCCTTTTAAAATTCTTTTTTTATTTTGATATCTTTTCATATAATTTTTTCACGTATCTATACCCCTTATAATTCATTTCCACTTCTTCCATAAAAACTTATCAAAAGAAATATCGGAAAACCTCAAAATATTAAATTTACTTATTCTCCACTAACTACACTTTTCATTAATCAAATATCAAATCTACCAACTAAAATCTTTTTTGATTGGTTAAACATACACGTATAATGGGGACAACCCAAAATAGTAATAATAGTAATGTGGGACATACGGAGTATAATATATTTTATTTAGAATGTCCACATTACTATTTTGGATTGTCCCATTATAAGTATATGTTTAACCAATCAAAAAGGATTTTAGTCGATAGATTTAATATTTGATTAATCAAAAGTGTAGTTAGTGGAAAATAAGTAGATTTAATATTTTAGGGTTTTTCGATATTTCTTTTGATAAGTGTTTAAAGAATAAGTGGAAATAAATTATAAGGGGTATAGATAAGTAAAAAAATCATAGGAAAAGATATCGAAATTAAAAAAGAAATTTAAAAGGCTAGTTTAGTCATTTATACACTTAAAGGACTAACTTGGGAAAAAGTCCAAAACATAAGGATGACCATTGTAATTAAAAAAGTATAAGGACTAACTTGGGAAAAGGCACAAAACATAAGGATGACAATTATAATTAAAAAAGTAAAAGGACCGAGAGTGAGAAAATGAAAAACCACAAGGATGAAAAATGTAATTTACCCTAAAATATACTAACTTAATATTTGAAGTTGAAACATTTAACTTGAATTTAACGACACTTAAATCGGTTTGAGTTGAGTAGAATTTTCGAAACATATTACTTCCTCCATTTCAAAATAAATGTCAACTTTCAAAAGTGATTTATTAGGTCACTCCCAACCCATAACTTAACTAACTGAAACTGACAGAGTCACGTCAGCACCACGTCAGCTTTTTCAGAAAACTGACTGAAACTGACAGCCCCCTCCCAGATCCATCACTTCATTTTTCTGGGGCCCGGTTGGGATTTTTTAATCAAATAAAATACAAAACTATTTAAATTAAACACAATAATTTAAATAAAACTATTCCATTAAAAATAAAAATTACAACAATTTCTAAAAATAAAAATTACAACAATTCCTAAAAATAAAAATTACAAGAAATCTAAAAGTACGATAATTTAAAAACTACTAGAATTATAGATAATCTAATCGGAGCTCGACTCGTCGGTTTCGTTCGCGTTTTCTTGCTCGTCTTCGTCCGATTCGTTGTTGGCATATTTGTCTTGGTAAAGTGTCACGACTTCTTTCCTTGTGTTTTTAAGCATTTTAATTTCTTTTTTAGACGCTTTCTTCGGAAGTTTTTTACACAAAAAACTCAAAGCTTTGTAGGCGGCTTTTTTCATTGCATTTTCCTTAATCATTTTGATTGCTTCTTGTTGCGCGAGAGCGGTTTGCTTGACTGCTTCAAGTGCATCCAGTTTTTCAGATTGAACACTTCGTGAAGACGATCCGGCGGAGCTTGATGCCGTACTTTTTGCCGCCTTTCGGCCCGTAGGACGGCGGATGTAGTCATTTTGGAACAACCGTTTCATGTTCGCATCAAGAGCCGTTGCAGTCGGTTGTTCATCCGCGTCCAGATCGGTGACAAATGGTTGGAAAGAATCTTCGTTGGCCATTACGCCCGGCTCAGTAAATTATTTTGGGAAATGTCTAAGAATATTCCAAGATGACTCGTAAATGAAGGCACGCCCAACATGTTGCCGGAATGCATTTCGGGTGGCAATCATAACGTCGTTTTCGTCGGCACCGCTTTGTGGGCGAACTTCTTTGTAGTGTTTGTAGAGAGGTTGGAATGTTTTTGAGTCGTGAGAAATTTTGTTCCATTTGCCAGAAAGTTGATTAAGGTTACGGGTTGTTGAGACACAAGAATTGTAACCATGCATCACTTTAGCCCAAAAGGACTCGTTTGATTTATTTTTTCTTGGACACCGTTTTCGGAACAATGTATCCACCGCTCCGCTAAAATCCTAGCCTCCTGGTCCGTCCAACGTGTTTGAGCTCGTTTAGCCCTTTCACCTTTTTGAACTCGTTTAAAAAGTGTGGTTTTAGAATTCTATAAATTGTTGTGTGAAGATGAGTGTAATATGTAAGTATATTTATATGTAAAAAAGAGGGGGAAAGTTTAAAAGTTTTTAAAATTTAAAATTTTAAAAAGTTTTAAAAGTTTAAAAGTTTAAAACTTTTTAAAATTTTAAAATTTTTAAAAGTTTTACAAATTTAAAAGTTTAAAAAAAGGAGGAAAGTTAAATTTAAAAAGTTTAAATTTTTTTATTTTTTTTAGTTTAAACCGTGACAAAGGAAAAAAAAACAAGTAAATGGGTCCTACACAATGAAGCGACGATCGTCACCAAACTGAAGGGAAGCAACCGACGAGCCAACCGACGAGGCCGTGCCATCACCGTCGATCTCGTCGGTTCAAACCGACGCAAAGTGACGAAGGGTGTTGGGAGTGACCTTAGCTTTACTATTCGGTTATAAATATATATTTTCTCAAAAATTGATATATGAAATTTTATGCAAAAGAAAAAAATAATAGTGTCATTTTACTACTACTGAACAATAATTTTTAAAAATTTGTAAAAATTGATCGTAAACACTCGTTAGAGGATGGAAAGAGTATAGTATAGTAATATATTCAACAAGGTGTATGAATATTGAATTGTTAAACAGTTTATTTACTTTTTTCTTTAAATAATAATATTTGGGGAATAGAAAAGGGAGTAGGTCTGTGTATGTGAGCAGGGATGTTGAAAAAATCCAAAGGGTTTGTTTGTGGATGACAGAAATAAAAGAATCAATTCAGTAGTAAGTGGTCACGTGACCGCCCATTTTGTGTCAGCCAATTTCAACTGACATCTCATGTTCGTACAATCCCAATACCACATATTTTCTGGTTTCCCCCAAATAGTTTCAACAAAATAATTTGACTTTTCTCCCTCATAAAACTTACAGCATATGGTGTCGAGTGATAGGTACTAGTAATTTTTGACATGACACGAAATTGACGTGAAAAAATTAAATTTAGATTGAGGTTTTCTGATCCATAAACTCGTTAACTCGAAAATCGCTAATCAGATTATTTTTCGAGTCGGGTTTAGATAACCTAATGAGTTTTTGGGTAGATCCGACAACCCGAATTTTTTTAAATATAATTATAGATTTAGTAGTTTTGTATTAATATAATAATTTAACGTATTTAACAGTGTTTAGTATTTTATTTTGATGAAGATAGTAGGTGAGATGAGTCTTTTGAATTTGATAAACAATTTTATACTTATTAATGTGATATATTAGATCAGAAATTGTACAGTAAACAGATTTGATCTGAAAACATGTTGATCTCATTAGATAAATGAGTAATATAGGTCGGGTCAAGTTGGGTTGGGTTGAAATATTCAATCCGATTGTAAAATCATGTCAGGTTTGAGTCGACTACTTTTGATCAACCAACTCGATAACCGGAGTGGTTCAACTCGACCCAACCCGAATTACCACCCCTAGTCTGAAGACACTGTTTTTAACAGTATCTTCACGAGAATGTGTTGTTGAAAAAGTGAGAACGTGGAGGATGTTTAGTTCTAAGAAATATTTGTTTATTTGTTAAATAATTGTGTTTGTGAGGTAAACGAAAAAGAAAAACAGCGTCCATTTCAAGTTTTTGTTCGAGAACACTGTGAATAACACTGTTGGAAACATTTACACGCTTTGGGAAGACACTGTCAAATAGTGTTTTTAGGAGAATAACTTTGTTCGAAACGTTGTAAAACACCTCCCACACCCTTTGCTCTTACAATATTTTTGTTAAGAAGAGCTCGCTAATCGTATTACTTCGTACTAATTTCAAACACGAGTGTAAATTAGATGAGACAACTCTTGAGTAATTCGAGATCGATTGGAGAAATAATCTAAATCGACTCGATATAAGTCTAGCTCGAGTTACTCGAGTGGAGTATCGGGTTAATCTTGAATATTAATAATCAACTCGAGAAGCTCACAGACCTAATCGAACTTGCATTATATTAGATCTTTACCCTCCATAAATGTATACTAACATTTATATTGTATTTTGTTTAATCAACTTTTAAGTCGAGTCAAGCATGAAATCATTAAGCCGACTCAATTCGAGTTTCGAGTTTCTAGTCGATTAATACTAAACTATAAATGATTTAATAATTATAATTGAGTTGAGTCAAGGTGAGCTGTTCATTAGTCGTGCTCGATTTCACCCCTAATTTCGATACTAATTCTTACTTCGTTAACATGGAAGCGCTAGTTATAAATTAATCAAAAAAGTAATGTTATATATATGACACAATAGAGAGACATACAACTACTTACTGATCTTATTTTTTTTTCCTCATTTAATTTTATCCAATCAACTTCTTACACTTACTAATTATATTTGTAAGTCTATATTTAAGTCTACAACTTTAGATCCACCGATTATTTACCTTCAATGATAAAAGTTTTATTTTATTATTGACATAATAAATGTGAGTCGTGACCTTCTCATTTTTTTAGGACGAATGTAACAAACAAGTTTAACATGTACTTCGTACTTAGAGCATCGAGAATGACGATGTGTCAAGGTTTAAAGTTTTGTTGAGCGATGAAGTAGAGAACCAAAACTCAATGTAACTCTTGTACATGCAAATTGAGTGCAAATCTTCCATTACTCTCTTTGAACCGTTGAAAGTGGATCCTATAATACTTTATATTACTGTATATTATTATACATTATATTTATATAAATGGGTTGTAGTGTTATAATTTTATAAAAAATTAATGGTATAACTATGGTATAATCTTTTAAAGGGTTTAATCAATAAGTCAATACAAACTTGAAGTATTTAATCATGATAAAAAAAAGTTAACTGGTTAAAAAAATGAACCCTTAGATATATGGTTATATTTTCATATCCTCCAACTATAATACATTAGGATGATAATGGGACGGATGAAGTAATTAATTAATTTATATAGTATAATCGTCTAAAATACATGAAACTTCTCTTCTACGATATATTCATGTAACGATAAATACCCACGGGTCTATAACTCAACCACAAGTATATTGTGTTTTGTGTTTGTACCAAGTGTGTGCCATTTGAGTTCACTCCACTAATTCTTCTCTCTCATCCATCCATCAAACAAACAAAATGCATCTCACCATTTTCCTCCTCCTCATTCTCACCACCACCATCTCCGGCACCACAATCATGATGGTCAACAAATGCCCCCACCCAGTTTGGCCCGGTATCCAACCCGGTGCCACCTCACCCATCCTCGCACGTGGCGGCTTCAAACTCCCGCCCAAAAAATCCTACACTCTTTTCCTCCCTCCCAATTGGTCCGGCCGTTTGTGGGGCCGCGAAGGTTGCTCCTTCGACGCTTCAGGGCGCGGAAAATGCGCGACTGGCGACTGCGGTGGATCTCTCTACTGTAACGGCGCTGGCGGTGTACCGCCAGCGACGCTCGTGGAGATCACATTGACCGCGGAACAAGACTTTTATGACGTCAGCTTAGTTGACGGGTATAATCTACCCATCGCTATAATGCCGTTCAAAGGAACCGGGAGATGTACGTATGCCGGATGCGTTAGCGATCTAAATGTTATGTGTCCGGTTGGTTTGCAAGTGAGAACGCATGATAAGAAGCGCGTGGTCGCGTGTAAGAGCGCGTGTAGTGCGTTTAATTCGCCGAGGTTTTGTTGTACGGGGAGTTATGGGAACCCACAGACGTGTAAACCTACGGCGTATTCGAGGATTTTTAAGGTGGCGTGTCCGAGAGCGTATTCGTATGCGTATGATGATCCGACTAGTATCGCCACGTGTACCGGTGCTAGTTATATGCTTACTTTCTGCCCTCACCATTAGTTAGTTTGTTAACTACTACAATCTTAAGTAATGTTAATCATAATGCCACTATTATTTATGCATTAATATCATTTTTAATTATATTAGATTTATTTATCTACTTCTTAGATTAGATCTCTGTTTTTTCTTGAATGGGGTATGTTTTTGGATTTATTCAGATTCGATATGTTTTATTGTTATTTGGGCTTGTCTTTTTAGCTTTGGATTCTTAAAGAGAAAAAGTAATGTTTTATATTTTATTTAAATTTAAATGTGTACGGTGATGGAGACATACCAAAAGTGAAGGAATCCAAGTATCCAACCGGTCAATAATGTTTGACTGCTTTGGATAAAGGCCAAAGGGTTCAAAGACTCAAACCCTATAAAGACTTGAATTCGTTAGTCAAGTTAAAGTTTAGTGGGCTATAATGTGGTTGGGCAAGGGTTTACAAGCCCAACTACCTTCTTGGTGTTGTTGGAAACTTGGAATGTTGTAGGATAACCATCAATGCATAATCAATCAAGTAAATATTCATATTTTTATTTTAGTTTATCTTAAAATTAGTAATCATTCTAAAAGTATTAACAAACTTTATAATTTTACACTTAACATATTTTTTCTCAAAATTGACACTGTATATGGGAGTCCGTATAAAAAGCAAGGGTAAAAGTGTCATATACATTATCAGATAATATAATTTTTTAAACTCTGTAAAAACTAATATCAGACATTTATTTTGTGACGGACGGAGTATAATTGACGGAGTATAATAATTAATAGTATATGTAAGTTTATAATGTTAAACTCAAAATTTGGTTTAAACTATGTTCGAAGGGAAATTAAAAAAAATGCCACTTTTTTTTCAAGTATATATCGTTTTGCTCTCCGGAAAAATTTTTGACGATATACCCTATGAAATCGCAAAAGCAAATTTGCGATTTGCGATCTCGTAATTTGCTTTTGCGAGCCGTTCACTGACCGAGCCGTGATCGAGACACCCAGTGCCATCGCAAATCACAAATTTGCGATTTACCTATGCCCCGAGAAATACTTGCAATCTTCGAGTCGTTTTGCACGTTCCCGAGAATTCAGTGCCATAGCAAATGGTAAATGACAAATTTGCTTTTGCGATTTGCCATTTGCCATTTGCTAAGGCCTCAAACGCCGTCAACGACTCGGTCACGTGCACGGGTCGCAAAAGTAAATTTACGATTTGCGAATAGAAGAGGCATATCATCAATTTTTTTCCGAAGGGTAAAACGATATATACTTGAAAAAAATTTCATTTTTTTTAATCTCCCATTGAGTTTTGTAGGTCCAAAGGCTCACTACCCAACTACAAAAACTGTTAATGGAGTACCAATGTACAACCAATTTGTTATTAGTATATGGGGCAGTGTGAAACTTTTAGAGGTAGTGATATACAACCAATTTGTGTTTTTTTAAGACCTATCCGTACATCATATACATCATCAAATATATTATTAAAGAATTATAAAGTACAATACTATTAATACTATAAAACATGATCAAAATGCAATTCTATAAAATATTAGTATATGGTCAAAATGTGATGTGTGCAAATCTAACTCCTTTTTTTAAATGGTACAAACTATGCAAGTACAGATATTTGATTCATGAAATGTTTTTGAAAAATCAAATTCATGAAAGGATTTGACATTTCAAGGAATATTAATTATCTTGAATGAAAGAATTCGATAACTTATATAGTTACTTGTTATTGTTATTATCGGTCCACGGCCTCATTTATATTTATTTTTTATTATTATCAAAATACAATTTATGATATTTCAATTCAAAGACCAAATTTAACAATTTCAACGTATGTCAACATCAATAATTTTCTTTTTTTTCTTCTTCAAACACTATTACTATTTAATAGAATGTAAAGTCAGATAAGAGTACCTTAACGGAAAGTACAAGGTAATAATCCACTAACAACGAATATCAAACTCGAAATAAAACTTCCTAGAAAACGCATCCTAAAACTTATAACTTTCGATATCGTTCTAAGAGATGGCAAGTAAATCAATAAATGCATGATTTTCATATTTGTTTTCATCACCGTGTGTTATCACACCCAATGCTCCCATAATCCGATGCATCTTCCTTGATTTATCGTCTATGTTGTCAAACGGGGACACCACTACAACACCATGAGTTTATCAATATGAGTCTTTAAAAAATTTAATTAAATAGCAGAGTACTGCAGAAAATGCCCGTCAATAATTAAATAAACCTAACATGGTTCAAAACAAAATGGCATCGGTGTTGCTTATTATAAATGAAACCCATGATATAAGTCTAACTAAAATCAAACTAAAGAAAATGGTTCATTAACGAGCTAAGGCCTAGTATTTTTAATAAGCTCGACTACATGCCTCACTTGTCACAATCTTCATAGTTACCTAAGTTGTGAATGCACAATCCACAAGTAAAAAACAAATGTCAGCTATTAAAGCTGAGTAAGTATAATGATTTATAATATCAAAACACTAATTAAAACCATTATTCTATAAAACGTCTCTAATATTCAACTCAGTCATGCATAATTAACAATTGAGTATTCATTTAAAGTATAGAGATTTTGATTGTGCAGTTGTGCACTAAGTTTTCACAAACATTATCTTACCTTAAACTTGTTGAGAGCACAAACAATTCAACTCAATTTTTGACAACTAGCACGTCACCCGTCAAAATAATATATATAAGTCTATTATTACAAATACAACATTTTTAATGTATAGTTAAAAAAACATGCAAAAATTCAAACCCCTAAACCCTATACGCAACACTAACACATGTGATAGTAATTTGTATACCCGTCAAAAAATGAAAAAAAGTTGTCGAAAGTATAGCTTGTGAGATAATAAATCGAAGAGGAAGGCTAGGAAGTAGTCGACTGTTCTGCTTTTCTTTTGGTGGCAGCCTCACTTGCTTTTGCCTCTAATTCCTTTTCTCGCAAAATGCCCCTATTTAACATCTTCAGAATCGTGTCATAGATCGTTTGGTCAACAAACGAGACTTCTCAAAGCTCAGATAGAAGTGATCATTCAAAAGTTTAAGATTTGAAGTATATTCAGGACAATAACGAGACTTCTCATGGAACACTGTATATTCTGCCATTGACATTTTACCTTGATCAATGGAAAGGAACTCCCCCTTTGACTTTTCCATCTGGTCAGAGGTGAAAAATGACCAAAAAACATTTCTTTAAAAGTATCACAGGAGAATTTAGAAGCTTTCTCAAAGCCGTAAGTTTTAACCTGAGAATTCCACCATTTGTGTGCACCATCATTTAATTGATGGGCATCGAACAACACTTTCAATTTTTCAGGACATCCACACAACATGAAAGTTTCTTCAAGTTCATCTAACCATCTACAACTACTAATAGGATTGAGTTCCCCATGGAACTCCGGTGGTTTGCAATTCGTAATACTTTTATATTCAAACTTCTTTTTTTCTGTATTAATTTCAAGCTGAGCAGCTTGAATTTCAATAATTGATAAGACATAATGCTTCTTTTCAAATTCCGTTAACTTAATAGTCATTACTTGGTCAACTTTAGCAAGGATAGTCGGAGTAAATCTCTCGAGGGATCAACCTATAACTCTATTTAATGTTGCTTCATCGTCAGGATGTAAGCTTCTTTCATCTATGTTCTCCTTTTGAGTGGGAGAACGCCCCCGAGGACTCTCCTCACTTTGACTAATTTGTGCATCCATTTACTAAAAAATCAATAATTATAGTTAACACAAAAGAAAATCTCTACTTAAGCTGTTAAGAACAATTCTCTGCCAAATCTATCCTATGCTCAATAGCTTTGAATCCTCCATGTGAATTAGTGTAATAAAACCCCTTTGGCTAGACGTAGTCGTATTAAACCAATAACACATTTCTATTCAACGCTCTTGAACATATTCAAGTCAAAGCAAATAGTATTCTTGAAGTTAGGCAAATAAATCACATAGCAAGAAAGTTCATAAAATGTAACTACAATTGCATAATCAAGTATTCAAATACGACTTAAGTTTATGCAATCCTATAGTGGATTACGTAAATCTCTTAAACCATTACTCTGATACCAACTTGAAACGCCCCATTTTTTTTAAACAATGAAACACACCCAATTATATTCCATTCAATATTACTTAATAGCTTAGATAAATAATAATACAACTAACTTAAGTACAAGAATCAAAAGCTAATATGAAAGTTTAGTTGAACATTCGCGATCTCAATAAGTTCAGGCAATTGCGTATTTATATATGAAAAGGGACTGTGACCGATTTAGCGTCTTACGCGATCGCGTATATGTCATGCGAACGCGTACCCAACTTATGTACGCGATCCCACCACCTTCACGCAATCACATACTTACATTTGAAAATGGGTTGTGAACGTTTAAGTGTATATTACGCGATCGTGTATGTGCCACGTGAACGCGTCCCATGATCTGACAGCTGATACTTGACACAAATTCAGATTTTGACCCAAATCTGATCGAAGATAACTTTTAACTCGTTAAGAGTTAAGACCTAAAATTTTGTGGACATCTTCAATATACCGAAATGAAGGTCTTCCTTTATACAATTTTTTAAATTTCACAAAAATAAAAAATATAGACGTGTCACTAATTTATGACCGTTTTAGCCACTTTTTGGTGATAAGTCAAAACACAACTCACTCAATATAAGACCTAGGCTTTTTGACCATATTTCCAGTAGGTCATAACAAGTCTAAAACAATCGACAAAAGAATTATACCCTTTATCTAACCCAAATTAGCTTATAGGGTCGTTTATGACACATTTGGACCCTTTTAAACCATTTACTCGTTGGAGCTGTTTTGACCCATATTCAATTCAACAATGAGTTACATTTGACAAATTCAAAGTGTTTGACTATATGCCATGTAACACCCTCAAATTTACTGTTGCGTTGAAGCAAGCTTTGGGTGTTACTAATCAATAATCACAGCACAAAAGTAAAGCAAACGATATCTATATTCAACGTTGTACAATAGTACACAAGTATTACATTGATTGTAGTCGGGATGTAATAAGCTCTGAGTTCAGAAAGTATGTTTTCCTAGAGATTCTATTACATAATAATTATAACAAAAATAATGTGACAGAATCTCCAAAGTAGTATGCATGTGACTCGAGCTATCAGTCCCCTCAGGGTGGTGAATCTCACAGGTCAACCAAAATGGTTGGTGAATCTCACAGGTTTAGTAGTAAATAACAGTCGTGAACCACAAAATGTACCCGTGTTACCCAACCAGTAACGTAAGTAAACAATAAACAGTAGATCACGGATCGTAAGATCTCCAGATCAGTACACAGTGCCATGAGCTCACAAGTTGAAGCTTAACTGTTTGGTGTGAATTAGTACAGTCAAGTACCACATCACGTACCCCCGTGAATGCTATCCAGACACTAATATGTAATCAATTCCTAATATGCCTGTTTCTACGGTGTAATCCGTGGTGGCGCTACCACCCCAGGCATGGATTGTCAGTCCCAAATAGATTCATCTATTAGTAATCGCGCTTAAGTCCATAACTAACAACTTATGATAGGAGAATTTCAGTGGATAAAAGTAACTCATGCAAAGTTTGTGTAAAAGCAGTAGTAAAATCAGTACAGTACATTGCGTTCACATGTAAAACGGTAGCTAAGTATCTCACCCCAGTAGTTTAGAAAAACAGTAAAAAAATGGGGCTGTAAGACTCACCTGAGTCTAGCAAGTATGATACTTTCGTTTAAGCGAATAAGTATCCTGGATGTAAGTCCGTAGTGTCGGATGTAATTCCATAAGTTGGTTCTCCGAACCCTGCAACCTTCTGGTATCCGAAACGCACAAGGTTGTAAGCAAGTAAGTAAGTTGGCGTCATGAAGGATCACCCATGCTAGTTGTCCACTCAACTAGGAAATGTCCAAGTATTTGTTTATACATTTGTAATCATTTTGTAAATAAGTGTGACCCGTTGGTGGCGAAGGTGTAATAATAATTCAAATATTATTATTATGTAATTCATCGTGTTTGTATATCTTGTAAAGCATATACATCAGTTGGTTATTTGTAGCATGACGTGTAACCGTCGTTCGGATGTAAGTTCGTGCGAGTGTAAGCTCGTCTTTTTAAACAAGAGGTTCGAGTGTAAGGTCGTAGTAAGTAAATGTAACTCATGTGTAATTGAGTGTAATATATACTTATAAAGCATATTTATTTAATGTACAAGTTGTATCGTATAAGGTTTAGTTGCTACACGAGGCTAATAATGTGTGATCGTGTTTTTAAGTATCATGTGAAGAGCTACACTAGTTAGGACTGGTAATAGTTTCCTTGTTCCCACTGCTAGTTATAATTTGTTCTCACTGCTAGTTAGTCTATTCCCACTGCTAGTTATAGTTTGTCCCCACTGTTAGTTATATTCTTCCCACTGCTAGTTATATTTTGTTCCCATTGTTAGTTATATTATTCGCACTGCTAGTTATAATTTGTTCCCACTGCTAGTTAGTCTATTCCCACTGCTAGTTATAGTTTGTTACCACTGTTAGTTATATTCTTCCCACTGCTAGTTATAGTTTGTTCCCACTGTTAGTTATATTCTTCCCACTGCTAGTTATAATTTGTTCTCACTGTTAGTTATATTTTTATGCGACGAGTATAGATTGCGACACTGGTACTAGTGTCGCATGGTAATTTGAAATTTAAGTTATTGCGAAATTATTAATAGTGTCGCAATATGCGACACACGGATGCTTATGCAACACTAGGTCTAGTGTCGCAGTTGGGTTTGGCCCTCCTGCGACACTACCGGCTGCTTCATTTTTAAGTGTCTGGTTTGTGGTCAAACGACCTCGATTTGACCCGAAACTTTTACGCAAGTCTTAAAATGGTGTAAGGAGCTTAGTAAAATTATTGGTTCGTGTCGGGGTTAACCCGAAGTGTTGGTTTTTAAATAATTTCCAAAACAGTCCCTATGTTATGTTTTTCAGATTTTTAACCCGAATCAATCCCCGATCTCACCCATTTCTAGTTCGAACCAAGCCTAAAAAAATCACATGTCTTGTTTATTTTTGCACTTTATGATACTTTTATAAGTTCATTTACTATTTTAAACAAAAATAATTATGAAGGGTGGTCAGATTTGGTCCAAAACAGATATTTGTTCAAAGATCGAGTTATACCCAAAAATCCGTGTATTTCTGGAAGTGGCCAAAGAAGAACTTTTTGTATAGCTCTTCCGTATTGGTAGGTGTTTCGTTGTCTAACTCTTTCTAGAACTCAAGATATTAACGTTTTAGTGAGACAGTTTTTCGGTCCAGAAGTAGTATACATATATGTGTTTCAAAAACGAGTTTTGGCAAATGGTTTGGACATTTCTTTGTTAAGTAAGCAACATAACATGTAAATAATCATAATACAAGTGTTTTCGAAAAGTGTCGGAGACTTACAAGAGTCGGTATAAGAAACCGAAAAGATGAGAACGTAGAGCTTTGCGAGGTGGTCGTTTTCTTCCAAATGGGTCTAGCTGTGACACCCGACGATTTAGGGTTACTAATTAACCCTCTAGAAACCCTAATTACGTGTGCTTAGTTTAGTATTAGGCTAAATACTTGTAATTACTTGTAACTATTTGAATATTTTTATGTGAATATACACCCCCGTAATTGATTTATATTACGCTACGTAATTAGTTGTAATTACGCTTACGCAATTTGGTGAAATTGTGCAAAACAACCGGACGGAGTCTGACACTGCTTAAAATACGACGTTGGTGAAAACATTTCTATAAATAACTTGAATCTATTTTTTTAAAGTTATTTATCATATATTATTATTTTAATATAATAATATCCGAAAAACTTAGACGTTTCGATTAAAACGTCTCAAACGCAACGAAAACGCGCAGAACGCGCCCGACAATCGAGACTGATAAATTAACGAATCATTTTTATAAATGTTTTTTAAGTATTTAGAATGAATACATCAAGTGAAAATATTGAAATTTAAATCGTTACTTGAAAACGCGTATTAAACATTTAACACCAAACCGAACGAGTAAACGAACTTAAAACGCCACAAATTAAATTGGGAACAAGAAAATGACCAAAATACCCTTGTGTGGGCCCCCTAGGACTGCCCCCATGCCCCCCCATGTGCCACATGCCCACCTTCCACCATCTCCACTCAATCTTCATGCAAAATGATGATTACCCCTTTCACTCATACTTTCACTTACATTTCATGCAATCTCATTTCTAAAACACTCCATCTCTTTCTACCCTCTCAATTTCCTCTCATCTCTCTCTATCTCCAGAAAATTCAGCCCCCTTTCACCACCCAAGAACCACCATTACCACCACCATAAACCACCATAACACCACCACCACAAAAGTCACTATTTTACAAGGAAAATAAGCTCAACAACAACTACTCTTTCTCTCCATCTCATCTCATCAAAATCTTTGTAAGGAAACTCTTTATTACTCTCATATTACTGATTTACATGTTATAAAACTCATCTAACAAGATTATGTCCAAATATAAGCTTAAAATACGTTTTTATGAATTATATACAAAGAGTACACAATCTGTCCAGAAAATCGCAGCTCATTAAAAACGTCATATCTTGAGTTCTAGGAAGAGTTAGAAGATGCATTTTTTTTAAAAAAAATTCGTATTGAAAAGATATACAACTTTCGTGTTTTACACTTTTTCCAGAAACTTACAAGTTTTTCTCTATTGGTCGATTTGTGGGACTGGTCTGGGTGAAATCAGAATCTGGGCTATGCATGGCCATTTATATTGTTTCTATATGAAGATGGGACTTAAAACTCTTAGGAAATATATGTTAGAGACTAGATACATAAAAGATTAGTTGAAAAAATTGGTGAGACTTGGTTTGGACCAGAAATATGTTAGACACATGGTGAAACAAACCGACAAAAGTCGAAAAGGTGAAATCTTGAATATTTGGGACTTTTATAAGAACCGGCACTCTTGGTGAATTTGGACACAAACCGACAATATATTTGGACTCTATAAACTGATATTTGGGTTGGGTAAAAGTTTCGGGTCAAACCAAGAAGTTTGACCAAGTCAACAAAAGTGGCTCGATTTCGAAAAACTTACTATATTTGGAAAATGATAACAAAAATGGGTTTGGGTGACTTAATTAATAACTTGGACCAAAGACTAATTTTGAAAAGTTTCCCGAATAAAAAAAACCCGACACTTAGAGCACTTGGATTAAAAATTAAAATCTGATCAGGCACAAGTGCCGCCCTACCAGCGACACTTACCCAAGTGACGCCTATAGCGTCACTTACCCTTAGTGCCGCCTGAACCAAGTGTCGCCTATAGCATCACTACCCTAAGTGACGGTGCCAATTTAAAAATCACATTTAACGTCACTTGACCTAGTGCCGCTAACCAACCGAGTGTCGCCTATAGCGACACTTACTTGAGTGACGCCCCTAAGTGACGCACAGAGTGACGCCCTAAGTGACGCCTAAAACAGAATTTTTAAAATTAGATTTCACACTAAGTGTTGAACTTTATGTAACATCTAAACTTATACGATATAACTCAGTAACACATAAAACATGCTTTGTAAGCACACGATACAACATCATAATGATAATGTCTTAACGAATTATTATTACAATCTTTCACCAATGGGTCGTATGCGTTTTCGATAAACGAACTTGAACAACTTATTTGGACATACTAGTTGATGAACTAGCTTTAGGTGGACATAAAACCCCCACCTACCCGATTGGCTTAAGTGGACATTAACCCCCACTTATACAATCGCTATAGATGGTCTTTTGAGACATCTACTTATACAACCTCATACGTTTAGGGCGTTAGGAGGTTGCACACGGGAACGAGAACACCCACTACTTGCTAATATTTGATATTGCTTGCTACCTGCTCAACTCTGGTGAGTTTCATAGCCCCTTTTTACTGTTTTTCACTGGGGTGAGAATACATACAACTGTTTTATAAACTGTTTTATGATCACAAGTACTGGAAACAACTTTTTGTACGGATTGCATGAGACCTGAATAATCCACTAAAGTCCTCTACTTATCATAGTCATTAAAATTTTTGTGTGAGTATTATTGGGTGGTACCATCAGGGTTTGACAAACCTCGTCCGGGCTAGTCGCGCTAGCCAACCCACGGGCGCAGTATTACTTGTGATTTAGAAGTGTATCGGATTAGTACACTTACCGGAGGCAAACAACGTTAAGCTTGACTATGAGACTCATGCAAATGGTATACTTATATTGCTGTATGCAATACTTTTACTTGTCGTTGGATAACGATACTCTTACTTATCATTGACGAATGATGCAAAACTTGTGAAATCTTGTGGATCATTTTAGCAACTGATTACTTAACAAACCTATGAACTCACCAACTTTATGTTGACCTTTTAGTATGTATTTCTCAGGTAACCCGCCGCAGTAGGAAGCTTTTAGAAAGCTTAGCTCGAGTCGCATTGTTTTCAAAACATCAAGAGATTAGATTGCATGTAGCTGTATTTTGTAAATTCAGTAATGTATTAGAAATCTCTAAACGGTTTATGCGAACTCCAGATTTATTGTGTAAACATTTGAATTATGGTAATGTAATATTTTCAAACGTCTCATATAGAGGTCGTTTGCTTTAATCCTTGTGTTATGATTATTGATTTGGTCGGCGCCCCCGTGACACCTCTCACTTCCGCTGCCACGTGTATTGGGGGTGCGATACTAGCAATCCAAGCTATTTTTGAGGGTGTGTTTGGGGATGAAAGTTGCGGTGGTGATAGTGTTTTTAGAGAGAGAGAGAGGATGCCGAGAGAGAGAGAGATGGTGGAGAGAATGATAGGAATTGGTGGAGTAAAGTGTGGGAAGGAAAGGGGTATGGGTTGGTTTGTATAGTTTGACAAGCAAAAGGAAATGGGGGGCTTAAGCATGGCATGGCTGCCGATTTGGGGGGGGGGGGGGGGGGGGGGGGGCTCGGGGGCTCATGAGCATGTGTCTCCTAAATTTTGTTCCCCAAATTTACATTAAGTGTGGTGCTCGTTTACCCGATCGTTTTACGTTTTAATTAATCGTATAAAGTTTTATATAATACGTTTTGTTAACGATCTAAAACCCGATATTTTTACTTGAAGTATTTTATCAAAATACTTAATAATGAGTTATAAGATATAATTTGACTTTATTTCGTCCGTCATGCGCGTTTCGAGCGTTTTTGTCGCGTACGGAGTGTTTTATACGATATTTAATACGTGTAATATATTCTCACAATATATTAAGGTAAATAGAGTTTTTTTGGATAATTCCACATTGTTTTAACAGTTTGTCACCAACGTCCATATTTTCATTGTCGGATATCCATCCGGTTCATAAGTGTACACTTTAAACAAATCGTATAAACGTGTATGTAATTACACAAAAGGTTATGTATATTTAGATTAATGTAATACTAAATACATATAATTACAAGTAGTTTAAGCACTAATTACAGTCTTAAATTAGCAGGTGTCACATGCCAACTCCTATATTCAACCAAAAACTAATTTCACCTATACAAAACAACCCACACTTATATTAGTATTTCTTTTCTCAAACATACATACTTTGAACATTTATATTTATATACGATCTTTTGACATCCAAAGTCAAACGTGATAAAACAAACAAGTTTCCAGGACTACCATGACATAGTTTCATAACATGTTAATTGGGCGCATTATATAACACCCCTCATTTAATAAACCATTATAATAATAATTTTAACTCGAAAACGTCGATTTAAAACATATATTATTACTATACAATACTTTAAAATATCTGTAAGCTTTTTTCACACATGATACATAACAGTTTAGTTTTTCTTCAAACCAAAATACTACAACATAGGTGTTACATAATTTCAAAACATGTCATTAATTATCAAAATGTCGTCAGAGTAGATAGCATGTCAAACATTCCTTCATATTCCAGAGCTTCCTGCCCCTCCCACAATATCTCAAAACCATGACCTGTAGGAAGTAGAATGGTGGGATTATCACAACGCTAAGTGAGTAAATCAATAAACAACAGCCCAACTTAGCATAACAACTTTGTGTACAACAAATAACCATATTCACACAACCCATTTGTTTATAGTATATAATATCAAATACAACTGGCGTCAAAGAGGACTGGTGGTTCATGAGGCAACCTTCTCAAAGAACACTTGAAAACCAACTGCAGGCCATTAAAGAGGTTTAACCGACTACTTGGTGCTATTAACCCAAACAACACATGCTACGACAATAATACTTGTACTAAGACCCTGTGTAGTCCAAACAATAGCAAACCCAAGCCCAGCCCAATGCTGGCATCTGAATCAACAATGCAACAAGGCAATACATCAAGTGATCACGTATTCACATACTCATCATGGTATCTTAACAGACTAACAGTCTATCAATAATATTATTATTAAACCATAATAATCATGGCAACTAAATCAATAATAATACATTTACCCGTTATAACCAAACCTGTTACAACTAAATTACACTGAGGATTATAGATCTACTCATCGATACCTCAGTCGTCCACTCAAAAGTTTAATATTACCAAGTCTTCTGCTGATCTGAGAATACAATTAAATATTGAGTTAGTAACTAGTCCATAACATATAACTAATTTAAATTTAATAATACCAGGCTACAAATAATCACCACGTTATAGTATCACATATAACTGGTTAATCCAAATCATATTGCACTACTTAGTATCGAAATGACAAATAATTACCAACTTGTAAATATATAAAGTTATAACAATACAACTTATCTAAATATTTACCCAATTATCAAGTTATAATTATCATTATAACATATTTATGCAAGCAGGTAAACCCTAAAGTTCAATCCGAAATGTAATCAGAAAGTCCCGAAACGATGTTTAAAAATTGAAAAATGCCATTTTGGGCCTTTAAACGACTCCGAAAGCCTAAAACCGCCTAGGCTTTAAAATAGAGCTTTAATCATTGGACCGTTTTCGAGTGACCATGCAAATTTCAACCCAATCCGAGTTAGTGAAATTGTCACTTATCCGTTACCCTGAAAATACTTGCGTATTTTCAAAATTTGCAGAACTCATTTCGCAATAATCTCGATTCGCTTCGCAATGCTCTCAGTTCGCATAGTCAACTCGGTTCGCAGAGCACCATTCGAAGAAATCGATTAGCACTGCAACATTTCAGTTCGTACCGCAACAACTCAGTTTGCAACATCTCAACTCGCTTCGCAAGAAGAACTTAGCTCGCAAGACGAACTGGGTTCTGCGAGTTTCGCTGCTGTAACCAAAATTTTGAACCAATTCTCACCATAATTCAAAAACTCAGTTTCTAAGGTTTCTAATACTTCAACTAACATCATAATACATCTATTAACACCAAGTAACAACCAAACAAGCTTTAATTTCAATCAGTCACTCAATATATCAAGAAAACCCATTTCATAAAACTCAAGAATCAAACTTACTTCTTTGATGAAGATGAAAAGATTAATATGGTAACAAGATTGATGAAATTGAATCAAAATCGCAGAACTTAGTTTGCTTAGGATTTGATTATGGTTTTCTCTAGCTTTGCAAGTTTCTTAAAATGAAGAAGATGAAGGAAACCTTGAGAACAAAATAATATTAAGGTCGGCTCACATAAACCGACTCTGTCTATTTATTTCAAAATTTATCCCTTCTAAACCTATTGTCTGGAACCTGAAAACCATTTACGATTTTAACTATTTTATTTTACCGTCAACTAGAACAATTTAAAACAATTAATAATTTACTAGCCACAATAAGTCATTTGACCTTTTGACTAAGTATTTACAATAAACTTAATAAAATAACAAATTAATTTCCTAACACATTAAATAATAGTTTAAAGTCAGGAAATTACTAGATTGCCAATAGGCCCTTAAGGAGGATGTTACACATTACACAAGTTATTCATCAAAACAATAATTCAAAGAGGGAAATTTGCCAACTCACATCCGAGCAAGAATAATCCACACTACGTTCTTGCAATTTCCTTTCCCCCCTCTCGATGTCCACTCGTATCTACAATATTCTACATTTGAAGGAGTAAGCAAATTTGCTTAGTGAGCACATAAGCATCAATTAAGTAGCCTACTTCCTTCACCATTACAAGTAATCAAGTATGCATATCTTTATCACATAACTCATCAAATAATGATTGAGCAACATGTAGTGGTCGAATAGAAGTCAATTAAAAGTCAATTAACATAAGGTGGAGCCGCGGTCAAATATTAAGCATGTGCAAGCACATGTTAGTCAATTATCAAGCATTTGCTAAGGAATTACCAAATACTCATATGATGCTCATTCCACACATATTGCAACGAAATAAAAAAATCTAGATCAAATAATAATACATACAAAAATACTCCACTTAATTGTGAGAAACTCTTGCTCGGAAGCAATCCGAAACCCGCAATTGAGACTCAATTAATCCTTATATACTCAACTCGGTGATTAAACGAAGATTCATAATCAATTAGCAACACAATTGATCCAAGCCTTTAATCACCTCACATAATCATATAACATCTTTAGATTCTACAAATTACCACAATTCAATATTCATCATCTCTAATCCCTCCCCCACTTAAGTTAAACTAGCAATAATCATAATCACTTTAATTATCTATTTTCTAGCATTTCTAACTTGAATTCTTATTATTTTATCATTTTAATTAACACTATTAATCACACTTTTAATTGATTATCATCAACCATCAAGGATTTAACAAAAACCCTTTAATCATTCAAAAACACTACTAATAATTTTATCACTTTCAATGTGTAATTCCACTAGGAATCATCACCAACATACTCATTAACCACTATTATAACAATTCCTAACCATAATTTCATGTTTAGTTTCATCAATTTTACATAACCCATCTACCCACTGTTATAACAATTCCTAACCATAATCTCATCATCAAGAAGATTTTTAAATATTAAAAAACATCTTTCAGTTTAATTTATAACACACGAATTGAACATGTAAAATAATGCTACAATGGTGAGACAATTTCATATATACACAAGTGAAGATATTAATTACATAGTTTCTCAAGATGTTTCGAAAGTATCGAACACTTGTGTTTTGGGTAAATATTAGTACTATCTAACTAAAATTGAAATCTCATTAACGATGTGTACTTTATGTACATAATTACATAAAGTTCTTAAGTAAAATATATTTGAAAGTAAGCATGAAAGTTAAAACTAATGCCTATACAACGAAAGTTATGTGAATATATGACATGAGCTTAATTTACCAATGCAACTGTAAGTGCCAAAGTGGTAAAATACGATTAATTTATTTAGAAAGAAAAACTAAAACGATAAGTTGAATTATGCGCGATGTGAAAAACATAACAACAATAAGATAGGAATATAAGATCTACAATCAGCTCAAAGTGTACTGACCTTTAGTTCCGATGATCGTAAAGATGGTTTGAAGCGCGGTTAGAATAAATATGGCGATTCCAGCAAGTAGGGCAATGATACTCCATGGGCTGCTGAAATATGTACGCTTTAGCCGCGCTAAATTTTTTGGCCAGTAACCGTTGTAATATTTGTTTAATTTGTTCCATTGTTCAGTATAAAAGATAATCTCGATCGGTAATTCTTTGGATATGCTATTAATGATATTTGCAGCCTCTTCTTGTGAACCTAATCCGTTAACTAGAACTTCCGATTCCATCAAGATGGCTATATCCTCTTTAGTATCAACTAAAGTATCAAGGGCACATGCATATGATGTGATGTGATTTGAAAGACGGGAAGAAGACTGCTCGTAAACCATGAGATTTTTGATAATTGATTCGGTGGGATCATGAAGACGCATCACTGGCATTCTGAGAGTAGGCTTACGCCAAGACCAAATACTACATCCATATTTATTGGGTTCAACTTCTATTGCCATTGGCCAACTTGGATTTTGAATCGGCTTGCATATCACACCTGCCCTGTATAGTTCACTGGCTGAGTGCATGGAAAATTTTGAATATTTGGGTTCAATAGATCTCTCCGGCTGGTAACATTCATGTAGAATGCCAAGAATATGATCCGGAGTGGTTCCAACCTTGTCTTCTCTTAGCTTTTCTTCAAAAAGTTGGACAACTTCAAGAACTTTAATAATACGGCTAACGAGAGAGACATTAGTTCTTTGAGATTCGAATATAGTGCATTCAAAGAGGTCCTGAAGAACAAAGAAAGGGATTTGGTTTTCTAGTAGCATCAAATCGTAAATTACGGATTGGGCAAACAGCACCTCTTCTGAATATTTATTGAAATTGTAAACAAATTCAAGTATGAAACAACCATCCATCACCATCATTTGTGCAAGCTCAAGATTTGTGTAGGACTTCGTTTCACCGTAACTTTCTTTTATTTTGCTTAGTGAAGCAGCTATCTTCCTCACACATCTTATCAATGTTTGCTCGGGGGAGAGCTCTAAAGAAGCCAAAAACTTATGTAGATATGTGGCTTTCCGCGCTTCCATTGCTTGCACATTCTTGGCTTCTCTATGCAGAGGTCCGATAGAGACGACCTTTGGGGTGTAAGAGGTAGGATTGATATCTCTGACGACACTAGGAACCTTGAAAATAGATGGTTCGTGGACACCGTTCGGTCCTTTTTCTTTACAAGCAAGAAGAAATCGGACACTTTGGGCGACACCGACCTCTCCAAGTTCCAAATCCCTATTATATTCCATTCAAAAATGATGTTTGCTTGAAAAATAATGGTTGCACAAAGTTTATTGTGGAAGATAATGTTTGTGTGATTGTCCTTCTCTCCCTCTTCTTGGATGTTTATATATGATAACGAGGAAGATATGGGCCCAATTTATTTACATGAACGAAATGCCAAACTTTTGCGTACGTAGTTGCGTAGAAATAAACTTGAAGCATATCAATGGGAAAAAAATCTTGTAAGACCACTTGCACTCGTCCAGCTCATTCTGGGACCTTCTCAGCTCCACATCAACGTCAACTCCACATCAACGCTAGAAGTGATAAACCCAGAACGCCCATCACCTTGCCCAATTCTACTAAATTAGATTTAAAAACAATTTTTTTATTTATTTTATAAACATGGGACCCACCAAAACGCTCATCACCTTCCCCGTGCTTTGTTGCAGAACGGCCCTGAGAATGCCCCATTGCGCCCGTGTAGGGGCGTTCTCGGCTCAAATTTTTACCCAGAACGTCGCGTTGCAAATGGTCTAAGATACTTTTATTTATTTATTTTTTCTTTTTTGTGGGGTAAGATTCGGAGGAGAACACCTTTACAACATTTATAGATATTAAATATAGTGTTATTTAAATGTAGTATTGTTAAAATATAGTAGTTATCGTAAATTATAAATATTTAAATTCAGTAAAAAGAGTCCTTATCACCCTTCTCCTCAAACGAGGTTCCTCGTATCCACATTTTGTGTCTGTGTCCCGTCAACTCATATCAATTTACCTTATACTTATGAAAAGTTAATAACTTAATATACGCAATACGTGCTTTAATAAAAGAAAGTTTAAAAGTTATTTTATACGAAACAAATTCGTTGTAAAGGAAAATTTTGCTTGACATCATATTTTGCTTACATCCCAATAATTATATAAACTATTCGTTCTTAATTTGGTTTCACATTAGTACATCTTGTATAAATTTATATAACTATCATTTGATATATAAGGGTTTGATTAAAAATATTAACACTTATTGGAAAATATAATTATAACTTATCGAGTTATTCTTGAGACGACCGGTGGATGTACATTATACCACGTTGTAATCATAGCTAAATATTTTATTTATCTTTAATTCGATTCAATTTTTCGTTTTTTAAAGGTAGCTAAGGGCAGTCCCATCGACATCTTCACCTGCAAATCAATTGCCAACTGATTTGCATATAAGTTGCCAACTGATTTGCATTTTGGTGTCATCCATTGCATCACTTGCAAATCGGTTAGTGGCTTATAAATCGGATAATCAATTTTAAATCGGTTGGAATGCTGGGTAGCTCCTTTTTTTAGTGTATAGAAATTGTAGTATATTGGTAAATGTGGGGTTCATAAAATGAAGTGATTAGTCATTGATGAAAGTGAGTAATCTTTTGTGAATCAATTTTGATTCAGTTATGAAAATCTGACGTGGCGTTGAGTGACGAAAGTGATTTGAAAGTAATCTAGGAAACGGATGAGAGTGACCTAAGTTAAGGAGATAATGTTTCAGTTTGTATAGCATCAAATCGCCTTCATTCGAGTTTCAATGAACAAAACGAGAAGTACAAAACTAGTTATATATACTATAGTTACAAGTAACTAAGAATAACTAGTTTTGTAACTTTCGTTATATCATTATTAAAAACTAAATCATCTATTTGGTTTTTTAATTTGATTTTATGAGGTCAGGCTAAATCAATAATTATATTCGAAACTTCCCTTGTCTCTCGACCTCCTTACTAAAGTAAAAATGTAATTCTCATCTTATATATTATTCCAAATAAATCTGTGTACTTATACCGAGAATTTTCACAAAGATAGCAAGAACACAAATAGCTAACTAGATTTCTACCTACTAATCTTAAATGTTTTTATCAAAATTTTATATCAAAGGAATCAATATCTCACACGGATATCATTAATTACAAACTAAACGAACTTCATGAAGTCACAAAATTTTAAAAATAAAAATCTACCATTTATTTTGGTACATGCATTAAAAGTCATTTATCAATGACTAGTGATTACGTACTATACGATTTAGTGGTATCATACTTTGGTGTACACATTACTATATTACATGCATGGTGTATTTCTAAAAACTTGACATATATAATAAAATGTTTATTTTCCATGAAAATTAAGAGTGTATTTGGTTATAGAAAACTCCTTACTTTTCCTAAAAAAATCTCTAAGAAAATTAGAATACATGTTCAAATTTGAGTTTTTTTAAAAAATTTCTAAGAAAGGGAAAATCCTTGTTTTCCTTTTTATAACTACAAAGTTGAAAATTACTGTTGATGATTTTCTAAATTTTTCATTTCTACTCATCCTTGGAATAGGAAAACTCCACCCCTTGTAACTAAATACTTTTTCTCGATTTTCTATGTTTTTTTAGAGAAATACTAATACACTTCTCATTCTATAAGAAAATAAGAAAAGAAAATGAAGAAATTTTTCTGTAATTAAACACGTCTTAAATGACGAGATTTTCTTACTCCTTGGATAAATTATGAGCGAACGATTTATTGGTGTGGATGTGTGGTCACACATAGCTAGGAAATTTAAACGGCTGAGACAAAAAAACTAATCATCTTAGACTCTTTATAGGTTTGAGGGGCAAACTTTTAAAAATGTTAGTAATACCATTAAAAATTAACTTTTGTACGTTATTTAAATTTATTTGAGGAGGCGGTTGATTAGTTGTCCTCTTTTAGATCCCCCATGTTGTGGTTGAACGAGATGGAGGAGCACAAATGTTTAATTTGAGATTTAGAAGTATGAAAGAAAGAAATAATTGTGGAAAAATGTTTGGGTGTCCAGAAGCACGTCTCGGTTACAAACAAACGGAAAGCACAAAGAAAAAAAAGAGAAAACAAACAAACAACTTGATATTAATTTTAATTAATCGTACAACAACCTCATAAATTCACGAAATAAAATTAGTAGGGCCGGGGACATGATAGTCTAATAAACAAACAAAAAAGGGAAAGGGAAAGAAGAGAGAGAGAAAAAAAATAAATTGGCATTATTTTGATAGAACATGCACGTACCAATATTATAAATCATCCACGACGATTATAAATCATCCACCACGACGACGATGACGATGATGATGTTGACGACGACGATTAGAGGTGGAAAAATGAATGGGTCGGGTCACGGGTCTAGATGGGTTATTTAGAATGATGGGTCTAAATGGGTCCGGATCAAATGGGTCTCTGGTCGGGTTGGGTCATCGGGTTCACCAATCTTTTTTTTTTATTTGAGTGAAAAAAGAAAAAAAATGAAATGAGGTTGAAAAAAAAAATTACCCGCTAGACCCGACTAACCCGTTGGTTAATTGTTACACAATTAGAGGTTATATTGAAAAACACATTTAGACACATCCAAAAAATAGGGAGGAGACCCAACAAATCATCCCCTCCTAAAAATTAACCAAATTGACCCATAATTAACAAATGAGTCTAAAATTGTCACCACTAATGATAACAAATTATGAAAAATATATATAATTAATGGGAAAGGCTATTGTAGGAACACTTCTTATTGTGGGAACCGTATGAACGACTTTTTTCCATTTTAAATTCAACATATGTACACGTTTTGCAAAAAAAAATTATGCCAAAATTATTAACATTTTATCCTCTTTAATATTATATCGATTAACAAAATAAAAAAAATATATGATACACGAATTAAAATTGTGTATCACAACCTTTTATTTGTGATAGTGTGATGCACACTAAACTTTTTATGATGTGTATCACATATTTTATTAAAAACAAAGTCTCATATCAAAGAGTAAAGTGAAAATATAATTTAATCTTAAAGTTTAAAGTGAAAATAATCTTTCATACGGTTCCTACGATAAGAAGTGTTCCTACTTAAACTTTCTCCTATAATTTTATTATGTAAAAAAAACGTCTTATAAAGTTTATCCTTAATAACAAAGTACAGAGATCTCATTATGTTATTAAGTTAGTGCAACTCTTTTAACTTGTACTGCTAGTTTTATCATAGTTAACAACTTGATAATGGAGAAATTGAAAGCTACCTACGTACGCTAAGAAACTTGCGCAATTCTGTAGAATGTAGTGCTAATTTTGTAATGTTATAAAACATGATCATTAATTAAGAAACGGAAAATTACACGGATGGACGGATGGTGTCTATGATTTATGTACAACGTTAAATTCCCACATCTTTTATTTTTATTTTTTAGTCACCATCTCCCCTAACATAAAATCGTACGGTGGCGCCCAAAATTCTCCAAATCCCCGTTCATTACCCTTCTCCAAATTCAATTTTGCAAGTGAACCGAACATTTAACGAATATGTTATAAACTGTCTGGCTGGACTTTGGTTTATGTTCGTTCGTTTTGTTATATGAATTGAATAAGAATTTGCGTTTCTTTAGGTATATGAATGGACATGAACATAGATCTCGTACGTTTATTTATGCTCATGAACGTTCGATAACATATTCTCATTAACGTTAGTTTGTTTACTAGTAGTTAATAGTTTAATCAAATTAATACATATTTGGATTTTTAATTTTTATCTCATCTGCTGTTTTTCAATATATAAAGATTAAGCATATATATAATTTTAAGATAATTTAAAAGATACCACTCTTGCATTTCAGAAGTCTTTCACACTTCATTAAATTATTTAATACTATATATGCTTTTGTTTAAGTTCCTTTGTGTTCATTTATGTTCGTTGAAACTTGAAGTGTTAACGAATGAATGCATTTAGATATATATCCGTTCATTTGCGTTCGTCAACAAAGAAAATTTTTAGTGAACTAACATGAACACAAAATCTATTCACTTATCCGTTTGGGTTTGTTGGATAAAATCTTAATTAACGAACACTAACAGGCTTCATTCGTGTGCGTTGATTCCTTTACATACCTACACTAGAGTTTTCAACCCATAAAATAAAATGTCCTCATCTGCAACAATATATGGTCCGTAAGAGCACCCTTAATAGAAGGTTATGTATCACATTCTTCATGCTAAGGTTGATGAAGTTGAAGGTTGGCGAGCATTAGACATTTTTATTAGGCTTCAAACTCTCTTACGAGTATGAATTTCATCAAGAAACAATCTGAAGGATTTGGCTTGGAGTCTTTGGGTTACTATACTAATTCGATGGAAATTGTGGTCCTTAACGAGTAAGTTTTAATCTTTTGGGTGTCGTAGTTGTTTGCGTATGTAATTTGGTTTCCGGTTCTCATTCTTGGAGACCGTTCTTTTGTATTAAGTTGCCCTTTTAATAAGGTTAATTTTGAGTGTGTTTGGATGATGGGTTTTTGGGGGTTTAAGCTTCTATTTTTTCTAAACTCCAGCTATAAATTTTGTTTGATAACATAAAAGAAATGATTTTGAATAAATAAGCCCCTGGAAGTCCTTAAATAAGAAGTTTTTTAAAGTTACTTTTGAATAGAAGTCCAAGTCCCAGCTTCAACCCCAGCTCCAATTACAAGCTCTAGCCAATTGTTGCAAAAAATTATATATATCTTGATTTTGAAAAAAAAAATATTTTGATAACAAGTGCCCTAAGAGCACTACTTAATGTTAACATAAATTATGTGTAGACATTATATAAACATCTAACATTCCGTGTTTATAAGCAATCACAAAGTTACTTTCTATATATAATTGATAGATTAATGATTACTAGATTAAGACCCGCGAATTCACGGATTTAAAAAAATATATATATTTTAACCGAAGTTGAAATGAACACAAATAGAAAAAAAATATATTGTGATTTGTACTTTATAATTCTATATTGGGATTGGAAAGTGCTATTAAGACTTGAATAGGTACTACAAAATATATATGCCAAAACGTTTAGAAGAACTAATTATGGTGACGAATAACCCAAAGTGTGCTAAGCGTACGTAGCTAAGAGAAGTAGTTATGTATTGCAATGATGGCATGTGCAGATTATGTAGGTAAGTGTTGTATGGATTTGTTGCATTGTTTTTTCCCGTAAGTCGTTAGCCTGAGATATGACAACGTAGGTGAGTTAAATTGTATATAGCTATAATGACAAAATAAATGACTAAGAAATTATTAAATTTGATTGCCACATAAGTGTTTATTAGCAAAATTTATAGGCATTTAAAAATAATTTTAGGTGACTTATATTAAGCGGTAAAAAATGTTGGTGAATTTAATTAATTAGATCAAAGTAGTTGTGATGTGGTTTACCAGATGTAAAAAATGATCAAGTGAACCCAAATTTCCTATGGCCATAGACATTTTTTTGAATGTCTGCAAACCAGCGGTTTTTTTGACTTTTCTATTGTTAGCATCAATGTTAATATGTTATAGTTGAATTCTTAAATATTAAATAAAATTAATTATGTAATTAGTTGTTAGTTATTACTTAATTAGTGTTTAATGTATTTAATTAATGTATTTAATTAATGTATTTAATAGTTTCCAAATAATGACTTATGATTTAAACTCTTCAATGGTGAGATTATCAATCTTTTAATTAATCCAAAAGCTATCTCTAATTTATAGTTTTTCTTTTAAGTTATAAGATAGATTAAGGTAACAATGTTGTTTATTCAGTTTTTGAAACTATTTTAATATCCTTAACTAATGCCCCAAGGGCAATGGTAATCAAAACCTTTGAAAAAATAAATAGAGGGGTATAGCATGGGGTTATATGGTCCACGTAGATGGGGGAAAGACGAGGCATCCATCAGAGGGAGTGACCTGGCGAGGTAAACAAACAACCACATGGTGTAGCAATTACCGTCAGATAGGGCCGGTAATTTTCGATACGATCTGAAAGCTGATACAAAATTGATTTGAAAATAACTAGGTTGGGTCAAGATATTTTAACACGTCAACCCGCCAACACGCTACTTTTTTAGGTCTAGTTTGGATCACCTAATGGGTTTTTTGGTTGACCCAACAACCCGAATAAATGATGTAATCAAAAAATAAAAAAATTATTTTAATTTACAAAAATCAAAGCGTTCAATGATGTGATAGTATTAGATCTGGATCAACATACTAGGTTATATGATTTCTTTGGTATTTTATAAACATTTTTATGCATATTAATGCCGAACTATATATTTAGATATCGACTAACGTGATATATTTAACTCGAAATTGACCCGTCAATAAAAAAATGACCCGGATTATTTTGATCTCATTAAAAACATGGGTAACTTGGGTCGGGTCGGGTTAGGGTTAGGGTTACGCTGAAATCCTCAACCTGATTAGAAAATTATGTCAAGCTTGGGTCAAGTACCTTTGATCCGTCAACTCGATAACTCAAACTGGTCAACTCGACCTAACCTGAATTGCCATCCCTACCCCAAAGTATTGGGTTTGATCCTTGTTGTTTCTCGATATAAAATGAAAGAAATTGTCTTGTTTACAAAGAAAAAATAATTAATAAAAGCAACAACATTCGTTAATTAAGTCAAGTGATAATTATATTGATGATTTTATTTATTCATATTAGTCCTCGGGAGTTTTATCTTAACTAAGGGTAGGGTTCAGAGGAGCAGACACCTTATGGAGTGCAGAAAAGGCAGGTTCTTGACCAACCACAGAGTGACACTTGTCACCCGGTCCCCCCTCTCTCCTACCATCAGGGACTATTTTGCAATTTTTTAAAAATGAGGACCTGACCGAAATTTTATCCGAAAATGAATTAAAAAAAATTAATTCAATAAAAAATTAAAAAACAAGAAAATCACCGTGTTTTTCACGAAAAATCAAGTTACTGTTTATTTACTGCATTTTACGTCCTTCGTACTGCATTTTATGTTTTTCTGATGTTATAAAGCTAGTTTCTTATAAAATGCAGTAGTATTTCTTTTTTCAACATATGGACGTAAAAATGCAGTACATAGTGTAAAATGCAGCTAAATCTTTTTGGGTGCTTTTCCTTATAAAATGCACCCGTATAGTATAAAATGCAGTGGACTTTTTCTTCTTTTCTTTTCAACATGTTAAAGTAAAATGCAGCTGAAATTATTGAAGTAGCTTAAATATAAGAGAAAGAACATAAAATGCAGTGTTCTCTCCCATATCTACTAAAATGCAGTAGCTTAAATATAAGAGAAAGAACTTAAAAAGCAGTGTTATTATCCAGATCCACTTATTAGATCTAAAATGCAGTAACCTAAACGTAAAATGAAGTGACTTTTTCCAGATCTAGTTTTTTAGATCTAGATCTGAAAAAGTAGATCTAGATCTACTATTTTCAGATCTAGATCTGAAAATTAGATCTACGCCTACGTTTTCAAATCTAGAAGGTGAAGGTGGTGGTGGACGACGACAGAAAAAGGTGGTGGTGAATGGTGACGATGAAAGTGGTGGTGGATGGTGAAGGCGATAGTGAAAGTGAGTGCGGTGGCAGTGAAGGCGGTGGTAGCGTTAACGATGAAGGTGATGGTGATGGTAGCGAAGAAGGTGGAGCGGCGGTGGTGGTGACGGAGAAGTGGCGACGGCGGTGGTGGTGATGAATATACGACGACGAAGCAAAAGTAAAAGACGGCGATGGTGGTAACAGCGGAGCAGCGGTGGTGGTGAAGGCGAATCGGTGGTGGTGATGTGTGGTGATGGAGGAACAACAATGGTGGTTTTGTGTGTGTTAGTGTAGGTGTTTTAGTGTGTATTTTTTTGGAACGAGAGAGAATTTTGTGTAGTGTGTTTTTGTGGAAATGATGGAATGGTGACCCCTGCCCAGATTTTTACCCCTTACCCACATTAAAATATTAAATTGCAATTCAGTCCCTGACTTAAAAATATTTGCACACGGATCCTTGAATGACATGGCATAATCTTGGTCGTTCGTAGGTAAATGGATGGTTAGGATGAGGGCTGCTCCCCCTGCCATTCAAACTCCCCCTGCCCCTTTGATCCTTAGTTTAATAATAATAGATAAAATAATAAGAGAGTGCAATAATTAAAAAAAATAAAACACTACACTTATTGGAAAAAAATGATTACACTAATTAACGAGTACAAAAATTTCACGGGGGTTCCAAAATGTGTTCAATTAGAGCATTTCGAAGTTGATGATGAACTTTCCGATCGAGTAATTCCTTGTCTATACGCAATTGAGTTTCAACTATTTATTGCCACAAACATCTTGGTCTCTCTGTCGAGTACTCCTCCTCCAGTTGACACATACTTCGTCCGTTATTCTCAGTTATCATGTTGTGTAGAATCACACAGCAATACATGATTCTTTTGATTTTATTGGTGCTATATGATCTTGTCGGGTTCTTGAAGATTTTCCAACACCCTAGAAGCACACTGCATGCTCGTTCAACATGTTCTTTTGCAAAATAGTCTAGAAACAAACGTTCGCCATTGCTTCCCGGTCTATATTAAAGTATCGTTGAGGTGCTCTTAGTTGTGGGATCAGAATTTTCTCTTCGTCAGAAGAATCAGTTACTATCGAATTAATGATATTGATTGCGGCCATCGGATTGAAAATAGCTGTGAGCGCATTCAAATCTTCATGATCGGAATCAGAATCCATTTTAGAATTTGATCAAATTTTGATAGAATTATATAGATGATAGTGAATTATTGTGTGAATTATTTGGAAAAGGGAGCGCATATTTACAGAGTAATGAATAGTGTTTAAAAAATAAATATATATTTGACCATTGGAGGTTTTTATTATAAAAAAATTATTTTTATTTTTAAAAGAGTACAAAACAAAAGAAAGACATTAAATATCCGAATGAGACCCACGTTTTGACGGAAATCAGTTGAAGGCGCGTGTCGTCGGTGTCGGTTTATTGGCTCTAACCCAATGTTTTGAAAATCGGAAACCAGATCGGACCGGATTGCCATACGGTTCCGGTTCAACCGGTCCGGTCGAACCGTCCGGTTTTGATGCCACGTCATCATTTTATATAAAAAAAAATTAAAAAACCCAGTTGAACCGTCCGGTTCCCGATCGAACTGTCCGGTTTTGACCGAACCGTCCAGTTCGTTGAACGGTCAAAACCGGTTTGTTCCCGGCCGGAAAACCCATTTTTCTCGGTCAAACCGGTCAGACCGGACCGGTTCAACCGATTTTCAAAACATTGCTCTAACCGATGGCCGAATGACTAATCTGATGCGAGTGGTCTCTCTAAGTTATTTACCATTTGAAATTCCAATAATGATCTTCTTTTAAAGTATAGACTATTTTTAAGTAAAAATAAGAAAGTAAAAAGATACAATGCACCATAAATAAAATAGTCTACTTTTGGTTATCATTAACTTCATCTTCTCTCATCAACTATCATGTAATTTTCGGTTACTAAAAACAATTCATCCAATCACAGAAGATGAAGTTAATCATACATGTACATGAATAGTTTACGTGAAAGTCTGGTCACAAATTGTGTAGCGTTAATCATATGTTTACATGTTTAAATTTGTTGATGTGGCATTTCCATATCATTTCATTTATGTGAAAAATGAAATGACATGGAAATGACACATTAGCAAATTCAAAATATTTCTCATTTAATATAATCTGATCGTTAGTGATATTGTAACAAAAAGTAAAATATGTTGGTGATTCTTACCATAAATTCAAACCTTTAAGAACTGAAATCTGAATCGACACCGTTGGTGAGACTAGAGTTAGTGGGCTAATATGTGGGTCGGTTTAGTTGGCCCGATTCAACCTTCTTGGTGTTGATGGGTTACCATCAAGTAAAGTAATAAAATATACGAGTAGTATAAGAAATGATATTTAATTTTTAAAATGTTAATCAAAATTCGGTGTAAAGTAACGTCTCAATCATCCTATAATGTTTAAGAAGATGCATTTTCAAATACTATATTATATAATAAAAAATATAGAAAAATGAAATATCTCCAAACCCAACTTCCGCTCGAATTTTTAAAATTAAATATTACACAAACGATACGATTAAAAATTATAAAAATTACATATTTAAAATTAGCATTTTTTTCTCTTCAAATAAAGATTCCACAAACTATACTTTCGATAAAAATTACGGAGTATCTTTTTTCGTTTTGCCGGGTTATAGAAAATGTGACTTATATGATCACATGTGATATTATGTATAATGACATGTGATTTTTGATAATAATTTAACATTGTTACACGACAATTCTTCAATAGTGGATGTTAAGTCACTCATTATTACAACTTATTAGACATTCACATAAATAACAATAATCATATATTTTATATATTACATTCGTTTTGTGCCAAAATCATGTGTGTTTTGCTTATTTGAGGCTTAATCATATGTGTTTTTGAAATGAAGTATTTAATAATGAATTATTATTCACATGTGACTTCACGTGTATAATTATTTACGTGTGTTATTATAGTTAATTATTTGAAATTCACATTCATTTACACTTTATCACATGTGATTACTAATTCAATGTTTAATCACAAACAATTACAATATCTTTATCTTTTTGTTGGTATTAAATTCTTAAATAAATTTTTTGCGTGTGATTTTATAATTTGTAAATTTGATTATTTACAAGTTATATATTATTGCTAGTGAATAAAATCATAAAATTTGATTGTAAGTATAATCACATGTCATTTTATATGAAGAATTTAAAATACCCATTAGGGCATCTCCAACGTAGCACTAAACACTACACCAAATTTGGTGTAATAAAAGAATCTTTCAGGAATATACTTGCACAAAATGTGTTTCATCTCCAACGTATGCACTAAATTTCAGCACTAAAACTACTTTCAACATTTATACATTGGCCTCTAAACTATTGTTACATTATACTTGATTTGAATTCATTAATTTATGATCAATTAACCTTCCAAACTAGTAACTTAAATGTTTAGTTTATTAATTTACATTCGTAAAGCTTCAATTACATAAGTCCTTTCAATTATCATAATTTGTTTGAAAATTATAGTTTATTGTTTCACTAATCATATTATTGAATACAAGGTATATGGTACTTAAAAGAATCATACAAATTAGTAAGTTTTTTCAAGTTTTGTACTTAAATAATAACAATAGTTCAAACATATGGTCTAAAATAAAACATTATAAATTTGGTGCAAAGTTTAGTGTTACACTAAATTTGGTGCAAAATCTTCAAAAAAGCTAGTGTACACTAAATTATACACTATATTTAATGAGTTGGTTGGAGAAGGTTATTAACACAAAACACCAAATTTTGTGCAATTCTATATATATTGAAGATGACCTTTATAAAACAAGACGCTTATTCCAATGTGTAATTTTTATACTGTATAGACTTATTGTTTGTAAGATACATAGTTTTAAAGAAATTAGCTGAAAGTGAACATTTGAGATGGAGCAATCTTGGTTCCTCCATTTTTATTTTTTAGGAGCTGATAAATACAACTCAAAAGTACTTCATCCAACAAATTTATGCTATGGTATACTTGTATTGTAAGTAAAAACTTTGTACAATTTATTGCATGTATCATTTATTTTATTATATTTATCAACTTCCTTATTTATTTTGTCATTCTTTATTGAATTTTTTTTTAATTACATAAATTATCCGTTCTATATATTAGATACTTCATGTGTCCCAAATTAAAGATGAAGACTATGATTGTAAATCAATAAAATTTGGAGTAAATTACATTGCCCAGTCCCTAGGTCGGGTATTGTGCGGGTCCAGTCCCTTGACCCGGTTTTCTATTTCATCGCAAGTCCCTCCTCCACCTCAGTCCAAATGAAAAGACTAAAAATACCCTTTTACCTTCTTCCTAGACACAAAACAAGCAAGCTTTTTCTTCAAACTCTCTCAGCCTAAATTTTTCTCAAAACATGAATATATATGTCTTTGTCTTCCACATTTATATAATAACATATACAAAATCAAACGACCACTAAGAATATTTTTTGGTTACCACCTCCACAAAAATAACCGTTGACCACAAGATCTGCTCAGTCGAAACTGAGATTCGCCGCAAGCGTGGATCCTTCTATGACGTGACAATCGAAATTGCCCAAGGATAATAGCGTCTGATGAAATCCGATGCACAATCGTCGAAGTTTTCGGTCATCCCTCGGAGTTTGCATAACAAAATTGATATACATGGGTTTTGATTTCATTTTCTAGATTTATCTTTCCGTTTATGTTTGGCCGTCAGTGATCGGGTGGTGAGTCCGACGAGTTGGTGATGAACTCGACCGCCGCAAGACAGGGGTGGTGGTGGTGATTAACATGACAACAGCAACAAAGTGGTGACGGTGGCAATGAACACGTAATAGAGGGATGGCAGTGATGATGAACACGACCATTAAAATTGGAAGATGGTGGTTTTTAGTTTTAATATCGATGATCATGATTCTTGTTTTTTTATTTATTATTTATTTGTGTCGCACCTCCAAATTCGGGTTGCGGAAGCGAATCGGGTCGGGGCGCGACTAATCAATAATCACAGCACAAAGATATAATGAACGACTCTATATGCGTCGTTTTACAATTTGTATTGATAAAACCAAAGTTTACATCCAAAATATAGTTTACATTATCTCAGTTTGAAATCGAGAGATTTACATACATAATTAATTTATACAAAATATAATAATGCAACTAAATCTCTGAATGTTTGCATGCTGACATGAGCTAATGATTCCTGATTTGGGCAGTCCAATCTACTGCTATGTACCTGTGATACATGCTAAAATAGGTCAGCGAAACGCTGGTGAGCTCACATGTTTGTATGTCAACATATATTGTATGAACTGCAAGATTTAATTGAATTTAAATCGCAATTAAGCAAAATAAAAGTTTTACAGCCGTGAGCACATAGTCTGAGCTTAACTCGAGGTGTCAGGTCCACATTTAAGGTATCCTGATCGAGGTTCCTCCCACGAGTGCCTAATCTACACTCGTCTGAACAAATATTAGTACATCCGTTTACCCAGTTAGTGCATGCTAACCCGGACGAGGAGGGTCAATCCTATATGGTACCATATACTAATATTCACGCTACAACGTATTACTAAACTATGCTGAGGAGGGCTTTGAAAGATTAGTGAGATAACTCATGTAGTAATTGTTTGTTTTCGTACTTGAGTTCATATAGTTAAAATAAAAACGAGCAATAATATCACACCCCTGAGTAAAACAGTAAAATAGGGGCTATGAGACTCACCTGAGTCTTGTGAGTTTAACTTAATAAACTTGAGTTGATTAGCCTAAATGAGTTGTCCGAAGACTGGTAACCTGAGGGTGTCCACGACACACGATGGTTATAAATGTGAGCAGGTATTTAGAAAACTACCTTTGTAGTTGTTCGTCTAACTAGAATGTCCAAATTACTACGATTTGTATAACACACCAAATATTTCATCCATATTTTTTTTAAAGTCAGAAGCGAAATCCCATTTATATCATAAACATAGATAACATGACGTCATCTACAAAATTTACATAAGTTATATGTACTAGTTATTAATGTTTACAAACCACTAATTGTACCCTAGGCATTATATATCAAAACATATATCAAAATTTTGAAGAACATCTGAGTAGGACTATGGTCAAACATTCTTCAATCATTCCTTGCCCGACCTAAATCATCTCAAAACCTGCAAGGAGTAATTAACGGGATTAGCACGAAGCTAAGTGAATAAACATGTTACTAACAGTTTGACTTAGCTCAACAATATTAATTAACAACAAATAACACATAGACACAACATCATCAAGAGAATCAGTGGTCCTTGTGGCGCCCTCAGTCCGCGGTGGCCCACCAAGTGACACTTACAATCACTGCAGGCCAATACAGTGATTTACCGATAACTGATTGCTACCTTTAATCAATATGTGTTCCATTCTCAACACATGATCACAAATCTCACATTGACTAACCTGTAACAATCAGTCCAACAATTGTTGACCTCCAAGTCATTAAAACAATACATCACAATTATATATATATATATATATATATGTGTGTGTGTGTGTGTGTATATATATATATATATATATATATATATCAACAATCAATAATCACTATGTTTATTTCGTTGTAACCAATATGTTACAACTAACTCGAACCGAAGTTCCAAGTCTATTCACCTGTCAACTTTGCTCAAATTACTCAGCTGACTAAATCACTGAGTCTTTGTGTTATCTGTCAATACAACAAACACTTTAGTTAATAACTCAATTCAACTTATTCAACTTACTTAATACAAGTACATATATACTTATTAATACACACAAAATCACAACAATATTTACATTGATTTTATTTCTGTTTTTGTTTCATACCCGATCGGCTGCATAGCCTTAGCCGATCGGCTACATAGCTTTACCCGATCGGCTCAGCCTAAACCGATCGGCTAACACAACTAAATTTTGAGACCTTCATTCAAATACCAAGTTCTGTAATCATTTTACACTAAACTAGCCGTTCATCTAATCTTACCCGTTCGGCTATAATGTACATACCCGATCGGCTCAGTTAGTCTAGCCGATCGGCTAAGGAACTTAAACACAGAACCCAACAACCTGCAACTAGCTACTGCACGAACCCTAACTACAAATTTCACACTTACTCAACTTCAAACTCAGGTTTTAATCATTCTAAAGCTATAATTAATTCATATAACACTAACCCATCATCAAGAACAACTTCAAATACTAAATTTATAGCAATTTATACGTTAACCTAACTTAACTTCAATCAAGCTTATATATATAAATAAAACATCAAACACTTACAAATTTGAGGGAAGAAGATGATGATATAAGTTGAAGTTTCTGATCAATTAACAACTTGAATCCAACAATTTAAGTTTGATTATAACTTCCAATTTGTTTATAAGGTTTCATGTGTTTGTAGGTTGTTAGGTTGAATAACACATTAGAAGAGTTTAGGAATTGAGATCGGTTAGCTCCAACTAGCCCAGTATATGGTATAATGTATTATACCTCTTCTAACTTTATTGTCTGGAACAATAATACCATTTTGCAGGAAAACTATTTTAAACTGTGAACTATAACTATTTAAAACGGTTAATATTTTACTAGTCACAATTAATCTTTTAACCGAATTTTCTAAGTTATAATCCAAAACATATAAAACACAATATGTAATATATATCAAATAATAATAATACATAAGTAAAGAAAATTACCGAATTACCCTCAGGTCACAAAAGTGGGTGTTACAATTTGGTTGTTTTGATTATGTTTTAAAAGCGTGTACGGCCCGTTGGTGATTTGTTGTAATAATAATCTCATTATTATTATTAAAATTTTGAAGGGTTAAGTTTAAAAACGTATCCCGATGTGTTTCAAGAGTCGTATATAAGTGTTTGAAGTTATACATGTTTGACACTTAGTATAAAAATGATTTGTAAACATTCTGTTTTTAGCGTCACTTATAGCGACACTTAAGGGTTAGGCGTCACTCAGGAAGGAAGTGTCGCGTAAAATTGTGAATTCTGTATTAGTAGCACCGGAGAATTCCGAAAGGTAGAAACGTAGATCGTGATGCCGTGGTTCTTTTTCTCCAAACGAGTCTTGAAATTTGAGGTGGTTTTGAGGGTGATTTTAAGGGTTGGAGGTGGTGGTTGTGTGATGGTGGGAAAAGGTGAAGGAAAAGAGAGAGAGAGAGAGAGAGAGAGAGAGAGAGAGAGAGAGAGAGAGAGATGATAAGTTAGGTGATGATGATGAAATGAAAGTGAGGAAGGAATGAGGTGGGGGTTTGATCCCCCTCACTCACTTTTACCGGTTTTGTGGGGGCCCACCGAAGTGTGGGTCTCCAAGTTTTAATCCCAAGCATTCACGCTCCGTGCGGTGTTCGTTTCCCCGATCGTTTAAACGTTTAAATGATTTTGTGCGCGTTTAAATATGAGTTTTAAAATACGAATAATTAATCAATATTTTGTTGAAGTATTTTACCAAATACTTTGTAGTTGAGTTGTAAAGTATATCTTAAATTGTTTCGTTTATTTGCGCGTTTAACACTTTAATTGCATAGCAATTGTTATTACGATACGAATTTGAACTGAAATATTATCAAAATAGTATTTTGGATATAATAGTTTCATTAAATAATGTTATATTATTTAATAAAATTGTTCACCAACATTCGTATTAATTGAATCGAATTACATTCGATTTGAATTGTGTAAGATTTAATCAAATCGTATAGTGTATATATTCATCAATATATATTTTGATACATTAATTAGCCAAACACAAAACTAATTACATGTATTAACAGTTGAATTAGGCACTAATCACTAGTCCTAGTTTGGCAGGTGTCACATTCTCCCCCTGTTAGAAGAATTTCGTCCCGAAATTTAGTTCTTAGTCGTGTTGGAATTAGCTTCAGTGAATAACTGAGGGTACTTGAGTAGCATTTGGTCTTCCCGTTCTCAAGTGAATTCCGACCTACGCCACAAATTCCACCTGACTTGACGATGGGAATTAGACTTTGTTTGAGTTGTTTGACCTGATGGTCCATGGTTTCAGCGGGTTCATCAACAAAGTGAAGTTTGTCGTCGACTCGAATCTCTTCGAGTGGAATAATAAGTGTCTCATTAGACAGACATTTCTTCAAGTTAGAAATGTGAAAAGTGGGATGCACGCTGCTGAGCTCGGATGGCAGCTGCAATCGATATGCTGACCATTGGACATGAAAACCATTTCTATTCATACAAGTCATCGTCAAACTCCTAAAGTTCAACGGAAACTCAAAATTAATGCATGTACCAGGTGGTTCATAACCAGCGAATTCTTCCAAATTAACCATGTGACGAAACAGATTCACAAGATGAATATTAGTGTGCGTACCAGGTTCATAAGATGGTGCACCAGCGAATTCTTGCAACTTAACCGCGTAACGGAACAGATTCACAAGATCCCTTGAATCACAATCCGCAAGCTTCAAACTGATAAGCGAGTCACTACAGTTTTCCACAAGTAACACAAGGTATTTCGTATCACACTTAGGAAAATTGGTTTCGTAAAAGTTCAACGATTCCATACACGTGCTACGCAAAGCTAAATGTGCAATCATTCCCCATCCTTCTCCACAATTTCACCCTTTTGCAAACAAAGCATCCTCAAATCACTACAACTAGTACTAATTTTCAACAATCCATCGGTCGAAAACCCCGAACACGCGTTAATATCCAAAACCCTAAGTTGCTTACCGAGCTAACAGTTGTAAATCAGAATCAGTAACAATCATACGTCGAAACCGAATGGATTTCAAGCAACAAAATGAACTAGGATCAGCAAATCGCGTGGGAGCTGTGAGAACATTCGGGCAGGGGGAATGGCGTTTCCTGGTTTGCCTTTTTGGGTTAGGGACTCCAGATATGGGAAGCGTCGATTGAGAAGATGAGGTGAGGTGGCGTAACAGAAGTGGATGGAGATCAAGGTGGGACCATCTATGGCAGACTAAGGAGATGGAGTTGCGGTCGTCGGTGGAGTGGATGTTGGGGATGACGACATCGATCCAACATCTGGAAATGTTTTAGGGTTTATTTGAAATTCTGGAATTAAGAAGTTAGGGGAGTGTTTTGTATTAGTAAGGATTTTTAGGCTTAGCCCCAAGTTTCGGTAAATAATAAGTGCTTATCAGATGCTCTTTATATGTCACTCATAACCCAAATCAGTCTTAGTTACTCTATTACCCAATTGGAAAAAATCATTATGGTCAGTGAACTTGATAATTCTTTGTGGGGTTGGACCAAAAGCCGTTATGTATAAGTCATATTGTTTGATCCGATCTTCAAATTCATGAGAAAGAGTAACAGTAACATATTGCAACCACCTTAAGGATGTTAAGTAAGACTCTACTTTACTAACTTTATGTAGTATCTAATTGCGGAATTGGAGAATCCCCTTATTAAGAAAGAACTACTTCAACGTTATCAAAGGAAATTACAAAGAATTTATTGATAATGTGGTGGCATTCGTGTATGTATGTTTGAGAGCGAACTTTCTAACTTTAAATACTTATCAATATTTTACGGTTACTCTTTTTTTCATGAATTTGAAGATCGGATCAAACAATATGACTTATACATAACGGCTTTTGGTCCAACCCCTCAAAGAATTATCAGGTTCACTGACCATAATGATTTTCACCAATTGGGTAATAGAGTAACTGAGACTGATTTGGGTTATGAGTGACATATAAAGCGGTATAATGATTTCAAAAATATTATATTTTTTATTTTGGGATTTGGGTTATGAGCCTATTTTTATTTATAATTTACTTTAGACAAGAAATCAAAGCCAAAATACGGTATATCATACCGTGTATCCCACACTTAGAGGAACATTGTCCCTATTGTTCACAAACTAAGTACAAAAATTCTTCTTTGGAGAAGAATCCCACACTTAAAGCTTATCATATTTTGGTACTTTATTTCTAAGTCGTTTTCGATTTATGGGATTTGAAATTCCACACTTAAAAATTAAGCATAAAGGACAACGGTATTTGATATATTATGATATTTAAAACCACTAGGAAAAAGAATGAAAAACTCCCCTAAGAAATAATGAGACGGTTGTTTGATAAATTTGGGCGTGTTGACAGCAATCGGAGAATCCAGCATCGTATAGTCTGAATCTTGCGTGATTTTTACCGAAACTTGGGGCTAAGCCCAAAAATCCTTACTAATACAAAACATGCCCCTAACTTCTTAATTCCTGAATTTCAAATAAACCCTAAAACATTTCTAGATGATGGATCGATGTCGTTATCCCCTACATCCACTCCACCGACGACCGCAACTCCATCTCCTTAGTTTGCCGTAGATGGTCCCACCTCGATCTCCATCCACTTCTGTTACGCCACCTCACCTCATCTTCTCAATCGATGCTTCCCATATCTGGAGTCCCTAACCCTTAAAGGCAAACCAGGAAACGCCATTCCCCCTTCCCGAATGTTCTCACCGCTTCCACGTGATTTGCTGATCCTAGTTTATTTTGTTGTTTGAAATCCATTCGGTTTCGACGTATGATTGTTACTGATTCTGATTTAAAACTGTTAGCTCGGTAAGCAACTTAAGGTTTTGGATATTAACGCGTGTTCGGGGTTTTTGACCGATGGATTGTTGAAAATTAGTACTAGTTGTAGTGATTTGAGGACGCTTTGTTTGAAAAAGAGTGAAATTGTGGAGAAGGATGGGGAATGGTTGCACGAATTAGCTTTGCGTAGCATGTGTATGGAATCGTTGAACTTTTACGAAACCAATTTTCCTAAGTGTGATACGAAAGACCTTGTGTTACTTGTGGAAAAATTGTAGTGACTCGCTTATCAGTTTGAAGCTTGCGGATTGTGATTCAAGGGATCTTGTGAATCTGTTCCGTTATGCGGTTAAGTTGGAAGAATTCGCTGGTGCCCATCTTATGAACCTGTTACGCACACTAATATTCATCTTGTGAATCTGTTTCGTCACGTGGTTAATTTGGAAGAATTCGCTGGTTATGAACCACCTGGTACACGCATTAATTTTGAATTTCCGTTGAAGTTGAGGAGTTTGGCGATGACTTATATGAATAGAAATGATTTTCATGTCCAATGATCTCGAATGGTCCAATGTACCTAGGATTTAACTTCCCACGCTTTCCGAAACGAATGACACCTTTCCAAGGTAAAACTTTGAGTAGTACTCGATCCCCAACCTGGAACTCGAGTGGTTTGCGTCTCACGTCAGCATAACTTTTCTGACGATCACGTGCGGCTTTGAGTCTATTTTGGATCTCGAAGATCTTTTCGGTTGTTTCGTGAATGAGTTCGGGACCAGTGAGCTGACTGTCTCCCACTTCAGTCCAACAAATTGGTGATCAGCGCTTACGACCGTATAGTGCTTCGAAAGGTGCAGCCTTAATGCTGGTGTGATAGATGTTGTTGTACGAAAACTCGCACAATGGTATATGTTTCTCCCAGTTTACACCGAAGTCAAATACGCAAGCTCGTAGCATGTCTTTCAGTGTTTGAATAGTTCGTTCACTTTGGCCGTCGGTTTGAGGGTGGTTTGCGGTACTCATGTCAAGACAGGTACCCAATGATTTCTGGAGTGATTGCCAAAAGTGAGATGTGAAGCGACTATCCCTATCTCAGATAATCGAGATTGGAACGCCGTGTCGAGAAACAATTTCTTTGATGTAGATTCGTGTGAGGCGTTCTATTTTATCGGTTTCCTTGATCGCAAGGAAATAAGCAGATTTTGTGAGACGATCCACGATCACCCAAATGGTATCGCAACCGCTTGTTGACTTTGATAGTTTGGTTATGAAATCCATAGTGATTTGTTCCCATTTCTATTCAGGAATTTCGGGTTGTTGGAGTAAACCAGAGGGTTTCTGATACTCGGCTTTGACCTTTGAGCAAGTAAGGCACTTGCTGACGTATGTGGCGATTTCAGCTTTCATATTTGGCCAACAATAAAATTCCTTGATGTCGTGGTACATTTTATCGGATCCCGGATGGATAGAGTATTTGGACTTATGAGCTTCATCCATCACCAAGTCTCACAAGTTCCCAAAACTAGGCAACCAGATTCGGTTAGAGAGGTACCTAACTCCGTTAGGTTTGATTTCAAATTGTTTATCCATGCCTCGCAAGGCTTCATTTTTGATGTTGGGTTTCAAAGCTTCGAGTTAAGGAGCGAGGATTTGAATGTTTAGATCATTGTGAATTGTCATACTGAGGGCTCGGACTCGAAGGGGTTTTGTTAGTTCTTTTCAACTGAGGGCATCGACAACAACATTTGCCTTACCCGGATGGTATTTGATCTTCCAATCGTAGTTGGTAATCAATTCAACCCAGCAACGTTGCCTCATGTTACTATCCTTCTGATCGAATATGTGTTGGAGACTTTTGTGGTCAGTAAAGATTGTACACTTATTGCCATACAGGTAGTGTCTCCAAATTTTGAGAGCAAAAACAACAGCTCAAAGTTCGAGGTCATGTGTGGTGTAGTTTTTTTTGTGAATTTTCAGCTGTCTAGAGGCGTAGGCAATGACCTTGTCTCGTTGCATCAGCAAGCAACCGAGACCTTGGTGAGAAGCATCGCAGTATACCACGAAGTCGTCGATGCCTTCGGGTAATGATAGAATAGGGGCACTACAAAGCTTTTGTTTCAGAAGTTGAAAGGCTGACTCTTGTTTATCAGTCCAATCAAATTTTTTGTCTTTCTGAGTCAGAGTCGTGAGTGGTTGGGCTATTTTGGAGAAATTTTCAATGAATCGGCGATAGTACCCAGCAAGACTCAAGAATTGGCGTACTTCGGTTGGAGTTGTTGGTGCTTTCCAACACTTGATAGTCTCGATTTTTGATGGATCAACATGGAATCCTTGACTATTAACAACATGTCCAAGGAATTGAACGGATTGTATCCAGAACTCACACTTGGAGAATTTGACATATAACTCCTCGTGTCTAAGTAGTTCTAGGATGGTTTTAAGGTGTTGTGCGTGTTCTTGTTCGTTTCGCGAGTATATGAGAATGTCGTCGATGAAGACAATGACAAACTTATCGAGGTAAGGTTTGCACACCCGATTCATAAGATCCATGAATACAGCCGGTGCTATTGTTAAACCGAAGGGCATCACCTAAAATTCATAATGCCCGTAGCGAGTTCGGAAAGCAGTTTTCAGGATATCAGTGTCGCGAACTCGAAGTTGATGATGACCTGATCGAAGATCGATCTTTGAATAAATACTCGACGCTTGTAGTTGGTCAAACAGGTCATCGATGCGAGGGAGTGGATATCGGTTCTTGACGGTCAATTTGTTCAACTCTCGGTAGTCGATGCACATTCGGAAAGAACCGTCTTTCTTTTTCACGAATAAGACCGGAGCTTCCCAAGGTGAAGAAATCGGTATAATGAATCCTCTACCCAGGAGTTCCTGTAACTAGGTGGATAGCTCCTGAAGTTCGAATGGGGCTAAGCGGTATGATGCTCGGGCCACAGGTGTAGCACCTTGCACGAGGTCGATTAAGAACTCAACCTGTCTTGGTGGTGGTAGACCAGGCAGTTCTTCGGGAAAGACTTCTGGAAAGTCTCGAACGATGAGCACATCCTCAAGTCGCTTCTCCTCTGAATTTTTCTCCATGATGTGTGCGAGGATTGCCGGATAACCCTTTCTTAGAAATTTTTGGGTATTCAAACAAGAGATGATGTTTAGTCTCGTCCTGCCGGTCTCCCCCTGTATGATCAAAGTTCTACCGGCGGCGAGAGGGATGCGAACGATCTTATCGTAACAAACGATTTCGGCTCGGTGTCTGGACAACTAGTCCATTCCTATGATGACGTCAAAACTTCCGATTTCAACAGGCATAAGATCGATTTAAAAGGTTTCTTTGGCTAGGTTTAAAGTGCAATTAGGTATCACACTATCGGTTTCTATGAGTTTACCGTTTGCTAGTTCTACCGTGTACTTAACATCTAGAGCAACAGGGGTGATGTCAAGCAATGGGTAAAATTCATCAGAAATAAAGCTACTATCGGCACCAGTATCAAATAAACAAGAGCAATTAAGTTGTTGAGAAGGAACATACCCGAGACCACATTAGGGTCTTCACGGGCGTCCTCAGAGTTGAGTACGAAGGCTCTACCTCTCGCGTTGTTGTTGTTGTTGTTGTTGTTGTTCTTCAGCTTTGGGCATCCATTCCTGAAGTGCCCGGTGTTCTCACATTCGAAGCAGGCTCTTGGTGGCCTGGTGTTGTTGTTGTTGGAGGTATTGTTGTTGGATTTGGGAGCTCGGCAATCTTTGGTCGAATGCCCGTACCTCTTGCAGTTGTTGCAAGGGGTATTGCATTGACCCTCGTGGTGGCAGTTACAATTGGGACAATAAGGTTTGCTCCAAGTATACCCGCGTTTGGATTCGGTGTTGGAGGTATAAGCTTGGATGGCATTGGGTTTTCTGTTTGGTTGGTCGTGGTGTTCAGAGGATTTGCGTTTGTTGCTGGAGGATGGGAGTGGTGTCTCATGGTTGACGACCATTGCCATGAGTTCATGAGCTAACCGGATTTCACTTTCAACAGTGGTTGGTTTAGATGAGGCGACGTTCCCCTGGATACTCTCCTGGAGGCCGCAGATGTATCTCTTGATACATTTCTCCTTCGGATTAACCAAACCTGGGCATAACAAAGCGAATTGCTGGAATTTGGTGGTATAGCCAGCAATATCAGTTCCCTGCACAGTCAGGTGCCAGAACTCTTCCTCCAGACGGTGTAGTTCTTCTTCAGGACAGTATTTTTCCCTAAGCTTTTTCTCCAGTTCAGCCCAAGGAAGCTGGTTTGCTATCTCGATGCCCACAGAGTTTGCGTGAGTGTTCCACCACGTAAGTGCACCTTCTTGAAAGGTGTAAGCAGAGAATTTGACCTTGTTATCCTCAGTACAGTTGCAGATGTTGAAGACAGATTCCATACGTTCAATCCACCTGATTAGACCAATAGCACCTTCCGTGCCTTTGAAGTAGAGCGGTTTTGCAGTTAAGAAAATCCTTGTAAGAACAAGGTTTGATGACAGGAGTATTGTCAGTGGTGTCATCACTCCTCTTAGAGGTTCGGGGTGATTCCCGAGTAGCCAAGGCTTCGGCCACAGCTCGGGAAACGAGAGCTGCAAATTCAGCATCGCTGTAACTTTTCTTCTTTGGTGGCATAATTCTTCAAGAAAGAAACAAGAGGTACATGAGAGATTGTATCAGAATGATAATTGAGGTAAATGTATGTATAAAAGCGATAACATACACATCACAATGTAAAGACTAATAGTGTCGAGTCATAGAGATAAATTGCCAATTAATATTCAGAGTTGAATGATTACTAGGTAATTTCGAGTTACAAGTTTCAAAAGTTACAGACTTAGGTAGTTTGCAAAAGAGGCCGAGAATTGTTACATCTGGTCGAATTACATAGATCCTACAGAAGTACAATAGATTACTAGATAGTTACTACACTAATCCCGGTGTAGATTGAGTTGTGGAAGTAGTGAGGTGAGTTGGTCCATAGACTCTACAAGTCTGCTAACCATTCTGAGTGCATCCTCGGTTTCCCACAGGCGCGTCTCACATTCTTGCAACCTTTATTGTAAAACGAAGATCTCGTTTCGGTTACTGATTACTTGGTTATGAACGTTCTCCATAGTTTGTGTGGTATCATCCATTTGGTTGTGAGTTCGGGTCAAGGTTTCAGAGATGTCCGCTTGACCTATGTATAACTGGGCGATACCGTCTTGAGTTTGCTCCATCCAGTTAGAGCGAATATTGCATTGTTCGATTTCCATGTTGCGTATCCTGCTTTCGTGGCGGTGCACTCGAGCAGCTAACACGGGAACAGTGACGTGAGTAGGTTCTTGGGTATAGGGAGAGACTTCCATGCCGGAAAACCCACCATTAGTTTCGGGGAGTCGGATTCCTTCCTCGTCCCTCCAGGTGTCGAGTTGGTTGGATAACCATCGCCATTGGCTTGTTGTCGTTTGCCTTTGGGGCTGGTCATTGGGTCGGTTTTGAGTGGAATATGGGTCAGCTCGAGGCAACCCGGTGTTCCTCCTAGCTACCCTTGAGTCTCGTGATCCATACGGATGAGAGCGAGACAAATTGGTTGGTGTGTTTGCCATTTCTGAGACAAAGCATTAGAAAGAATGAGGCCTATATTAGTATATAATATAGCCTAAGATTTGTAGAGAGGTCTATCTATGTGTGTGTATATACATATATATATATATATATATATCACATAATAGCCTATTGAGTGTCTGGCACAAACATGTTTGAGTCCCGGTTCTTTCGAGGTTAGAGTCAACTAGTGTATCCCTATTGAGTGTCTAGGTAGTTTGCACAAACATGTTTTTAGTTTTGATATTGATGATCATGATTCTTGTTGTTTTTATTTATTATTTATTGTGTCCCACCCTCAAATTCCGGTTGCGGAAGCGAATCGGGTCGGGGCGCGACTAATCAATAATCACGACACAAAGATATAATGAACGACTCTATATGCGTCGTTTTACAACTTGTATTGATAAAATCAAAGTTTACATCAAAAATATAGTTTACATTATCTCAGTTTGAAATCGATAGATTTACATACATAATTAATTTATACAAAATATAATAATGCATCTAAATCTCTAAATGTTTGCATGCTGACACGAGCTAATGATTCCTGATTTGGGCAGTCTAATCTACTGCTGTGTACCTGTGATACATGCTAAAATGGGTCAGCGAAACGCTGGTGAGCTCACAGGTTTGTATGTCAACACATATTGTATGAACCGCAAGATTTAATTGAATTTAAATTGCAATTAAGCAAAATAAAAGCAATGAACACATAGTCTAAGCTTAACTTGAGGTGTCAGGTCCACATTTAAGGTATCCTGATCGAAGTGCCTCCCATGAATGCCTAATCTACACTCGTCTGAACAAATATTAGTACATCCGTTTACCCAGTTAGTGCAGGCTAACCCGGACGAGGATGGTCAATCCTATATGGTACCATATACTAATATTCACGCTACAACGTATTACCAAACTTGCTGAGGAGGGCTTTGAAAGATTAGTGAGATAACTCATGTAGTAATTGTTTATTTTCGTACTTGCGTTCATATAGTTAAAATAAAACGAGCAATGATATCACACCCCTGAGTAAAACAATAAAATAGGGGCTATGAGACTCACATGAGTCTATAAAGTTTAACTTAATAAACTTGAGTTGATTAGCCGAAATGTATTATCCAAAGACTGGTAACCTAGGGTGTCCACGACACGTGATTGCTATAAATGTGAGTAGGTATCTATAAAGACTACCTTTGTAGTTGTTCGTCCAACTAGAATATCCAAATTACTATAATTTGGTTGATTTGATTATGTTTTGAAAACGTGTACGGCCCGTTGGTGATTTGTTGTAATAATAATCTCATTATTATTATTATGATTTTGAAGGGTTAAGTTCAAAAACGTATCCCGATGTGTTTCAAAAGTCGTATCTATAAGTGTTTGAAGTTATAAAAGTTTGACACTTAGTATAAAAATGGTTCGTAAACATTCTGTTTTTAGCGTCACTTATAGCGTCACTTAAGGGTTAGGCGTCACTCAGGAAGGAAGTGTCGCATAAAATTGTGAATTCTGTATTAGTAGCGTTACTTGAGGAAGTGACGCATCAAGGGCGACACTTAAGCGAGTGTCAGATGCAAGTGTCGAGTGAGGGTGTTAAGCGTCACTAGGCAAGTGACGGATCAAATCAAATTCTTTTATAGGCGTTACTTAGGCAAATGACGCTAGAAGTGTCGGTATGGAGTGTCGGGTATTGAATTTACGACACTTAGGCAAGTGTCAGGAAAAAGTGGTTCTATGCGGCACTTAGGCAAGTGACGCAAAATAGGGTTTTTAGTGACACTCAGTGCGTCACTTAAGTGACGCATTAAGTGACGCTACGCTGCACAGGTCTATGTGACACTTACGTCTGTTGGCCGGATTTTGGGCCAAAATCGTGTTTTCCGATTTCCGTTTAACTTGAAACTTTTATCCAACCCATATTTGGATATTTCAAGCTTAAATAAACAACTTTAATTAAAAATAAATGAAATCTAAGAGTTTTCGGGAATTATCGGGAATCTTACAAGTTAACGTGGGAGAATTCCGAAAAGGTAGAAACGTAGATCGTGATGCCGTGGTTCTTTTTCTCCAAACGAGTCTTGAAATTTGAGGTGGTTTTGAGGGTGATTTTAAGGGTTGGAGGTGGTGGTTGTGTGATGGTGGGAAAAGGTGAAGGAAAAGAGGGAGAGAGAGAGAGAGATGATAAGTTAGGTGATGATGATGAAATGAAAGTGAGGAAGGAATGGGGTGGGGGTTTGATCCCCCTCACTCCCTTTGACCGGTTTTGTGAGGGCCCACCGAAGTGTGGGTCTCCAATTTTTAATCCCGAGCATTCGCGCTCCGTGCGGTGTTCGTTTCCCCGGTCGTTTAAACGTTTAAATGATTTTGTGCGCGTTTAAATATGAGTTTTAAAATACGAATAATTAATCAATATTTAGTTGAAGTATTTTACCAAATACTTTGTAATTGAGTTGTAAAGTATATCTTAAATTGTTTCGTTTGTTTGCGCGTTTAACACTTTAATTGCGTAGCCATTGTTTGTACGATACGAATTTGAACTGAAATATTATCAAAATAATATTTTGGATATAATAGTTTCATTAAATAGTGTTATATTATTTAATAAAATTGTTCACCAACGTCCGTATTAATTGAATCGAATTACATTCGATTTGAATTGCGTACGATTTAATCAAATCGCATAGTTGTATATATTCATCAATATATATTTCGATACATTAATTAGCCTAACACATAACTAATTACATGTATTAACAATTGATTAGGCACTAATTAACGGTCCTAATTTGGCGGGTGTCACATTTTATATTTTTATACTCCGTAATATTCAGAAGATAGATGATAGATATTATTATTTTATTATTCTTTATATGTACAATAAGAAAAAGACATTTTTACCTTTTTTCTAATTGGAGGAGGGACTTGCGATGAAATAGAAAACCGGGTCAAAGGACTGGACCCGCACAATACCCAACCCGGGGACTGAACTTGTAATATAGGTACAACCACAAGGACAGGCAATGTAATGTACTCTAAAATTTGTGTGGACGGTGGGAGGGAGTAGTTGACTTGTGGATTAAACTATTTTTTAGGCAAACTTTTACTCGTAAAGTACAATTGACGTACATGTTGACAAACCACTAAAATGTTAAATGTATTAACCTACATTAGTATTTAGTACGGATCGGATATATCACGGTTCAACCTTATACTCGTAGTCTCCTAGATAGAGTTGAACAAAAAAACCGGGTTTTATACCCTACCCGATTTTAAACCCGAATACCCGACCCGATCCTATCCGCTTTTACCCTACCCGGTTCGGGGTTCCTTAGTACCCCGCGGGTACCAAACCGGGTTGAGTTTTTTGAATTCGAAATCGGGTTGAACCCGGGTTGAAATCGGATCGGGTTGAAAAACCGGTCAAAAACGCGCTTGAAAACCTGGAAAAACCCCAAAAAACCGGTTTGAACCCGGTCAAAAACCCGGTTGAACCCGAAAAAACCCGGTTCGGGTTGGTCCAAACTCGGTTTGACCATAACCCAGTTCGAGTTTCTTTTGGTCGGGTTGGGTTGGACGAATATCCAATTTTTTTCATAACTACTCTAGAGTTCACAACTAACGTGGTCACCTAAATTCCGAGTTAGTGGCAGGCGTGAACAAACTGGGTTTTTTGCCCAACCCGACCCGACCCGGTACCCGAACCGGGTTTTGGTCAACAAAATGAAAATCGGGCATTTGACCTAACCGACCTGACCCAGGTTATTTGACCCATTTCAACCGGGTTTAAACTGGGTTTCAAAAGGCTTTTTACCGGGTTTTTCAACCCGGCCCGATTTCAACCCGGTTCCAACCCGATTTTGTGATCCAAAACCTCAAACCGGTTACCTACCCGTCGAGTTGTGAAAAAACCCGAACCGAGTTGGGTTGTACCCGGTTCTTACCGGGTCAGTTTTTCGGGTTTGGATATTTGTTCACCCCTAGTTAGTGGTGCAGATATTTGGTTGAGTTTTGTAGGCCTAAAGGCTCACAACCCAATTACAAAATTTTCTATGGAAGATTTGTTATTAGTATTGAGCAGTGTTGTGACACCCGACAATTTAGGTTAACTTTTTAAAACTTAACCGAAACTATAATTACGTGTAACTATTTTTATATTATGTAAATATACACTTTCGTGATTGTTTTATATTACGCTTACGTAATTAGTTGTAATTACGCGAAACAACCAGACAAAGTCACCAAAATTATACGACGTTTGTGAAAACATTAGTATAAATCACTTTAATCTACTTTTAGAAGTTATTTATCATATATTATTATTTTTATATAATAATACACGAAAAACCTTGACGTTTTAATTAAAACGTAACAAACACGTTGAAAACGCGCAAACTGAACCCGACAACCAAACGAAACCCTAATTAATATTTTGACAACTTAAAATAAAGTATTTTAATAATACTTCAGTGAAAAATAATCACAAATATATCATGAATTAAAACGGCGAAAGAAAATGCTACGCGATTTAACCGAATGACGAAAATAACGAGTAAACGACCACAGAACGCAACATAGTCTGAAAACGAAAATTTAATTAAAAAAACTCTCCCTCACTAATGGGGCCCATTTGGGATGGCCACCTCCTTCCTCAACCTCTCACAACACATGCAAAATAATGACTAGATTCCTTGTGTCTACTTCCACTTATACACCCAAGGCACATGCAAGACTCACATTTCATTATTTCCAATTCACTCACTCTCTCTAGCTTTTCTCTACACCATTTCTCTCTCTAAAAATCTGGAAACCAAACCACCATAAGGCCACCAAATCACCAAGAACAACCACCACAAGCCACCATCAACCACCACATAAATTTATCATCATTCTTCAAGATTTTTACAAGAAATTGAAGCTCAAGAGCTCCTCATCTCATTTCTGTCCTCCTTTCTACAAAAACACCATTGTGAGGATCATTTCTACTTCGTTTTACTATTATTAACATGATATTGAAGTTCACTCAATATGTATATAACAAAACATAATTCAAAAACCACTTTTCTTAACATAAAACCAACAAAAAGTAAGAAATACTTTCTGTCCTGAAAGTTTTGTTCATTTCCACGATTTTTATAAAAATCATTTCTTCATGAAAATAGAAATTCTACAGTCTAAAATCAAGTTGAAGATGTAAGCTTTCCAACCCCGAAAACTTCATATTTTTCTGAGCTCGTTTATTATTTTTAATAATTTATTTAAAAACACATATACAATCTGCTCTGAAAAGTTAGAAACTTTGTTTATATGGTTTTGACCATATCTTGAGCTACACAACTCTAAATAACTTGAAACCACCTCCAAAATCTTATAAATTTTGTTAGCTACAAAAGTTGTAATAATAGCCTTTTCTTGAAAACTTGTAAATTTTGCCCAAAAACTCGATCTTCGTGCATGTGTCCAGATTAGTCAACTGTTGGACCTCAGAGGACACATGCAATTTTGATAAATACTTAGACTACTCTAAAATTCATAGAAAAATTAATGAAAGTGGTTAACATGTGGTAGAATAACTAGTATTTTTATTAGGAGATAATTCACAATGTATAATTTATTAAAAATTAGACAAACAAGTGCATTTTTCTGGAAAATGAGATAGTAGACTGATTTTAGTAACACTTTAAAAACCGACACTTGAGGGCTTGCTATAAATGGACAAACTAACTTTTTATGGTCCATAAACAATTATAAGGTTTGGGTAAAAGTTTCGGGTCAAACCGAGTAGGTTTGACTAAGTCAACAAAAACGGGGCTCGATTTCTAAAAACCGACAAACTTACTATTTTTGGAAAATGGTAACAAAAATAAGTTTTGGTGACTTAGTTGGTAACGTTGACCAGTTTGACCAAGTTTGACCACCTTTGACCAGTTTGACCAATTTTGACAAATGAGTTGACCAACTTTGACCTACGATTTAAGGTTTTTACGAACTAAATAAGCTGTTAGCAACCCACGATATGTACTAATGAATAGAATACAACAAAACAAACTTAATAATAGTGTCTAAATGAATTATTGTTGCAAATTTTCACCAACGGGCCGTACACGTTTTGATAAATGAACTTGAATAACTTATTTGAACATACTAGTTGAGTGAACTAATTTTAGGTGGACATTAACCCTCCACCTATACTATTGACTTAAGTGGACATTAACCCTCCACTTACATAGATGGTCTTTGAGACATCTACTCATATACAACCTTATACGTTTAGGACGTTAGAAGGTTGCACCTTGGGACACCTTGCTTGCTTATTTGATTATTTGTTCGCTAATTGCTTAACTCAGGTGAGTTTCGTAGCCTCTTTTTACTGTTTTATATCTAGGGGTGAGAATACATACAACTGCTTTTACACAACTGCTTTTATGAACACAAGTACAACAAACAACGCTATACGGATTGCATGAGTTAACACACTAATCCATTTAAAGTCCTCACACATCATAGCTTAGTTAATTTGGACTAAGGGCGAGTATTAGTAAATAGATCTATTTGGGACTGACAATCCCCGTCCGGGTTAGTCGCGCTAACCTGTCAAACGGATGTATTAATATTTGTACACACAAGTGTATCGGATTAGACACTTGCAGGGGCACCAACGATCGTGTACTCGAAAGAGGCACGACACACATTGTTAAGCTTCGGACTATGAGCTCATGGCAATAGTATACATATTTGATTGATTTCAAACATTATTAAATCTTGTGTTTCATACCGATATCTAAACAACTATTTAACAAACCTACGAACTCACCAACTTTATGTTGTGTAACACCCCCAATTTCTGTGATTAGCGAAAGCAACCTTTGGGGTGCTACTAATCAAATATCAACAGCACAAAGATAAAGCAAACGACATCTATATGCGATGCCTATAAATTAGTTACATGTCATGGTTACAATGTTTGAAAACATTCTATTTTCGGTTACAAAATGAAGTTCCCTAGAGTCCGCACGGTTAGCGAGAGATTCTATTACATAATCACAACATACAAAAGATAATGCTATAAATCTCGTTAGATGCAGTGTGGAAAATCATGCGACTCTAGCTAGTAAGCAAATCCTGCTGGGCGACCCTACTATTGCTGTGTACCTGAGAATGCATCACTAAAAAGGTCAACCAAAAGGTTGGTGAATCTCACAGGTTTATAGTAAGTAGTAAGTTCGAACACATCAAGTAGTGAAAGTATTTGTACAGTTTTAACCAAGTAGTGAGTAATGATTGCACGAATGCAATCGGGTTGATATACATTGCCATGAGCATCATAGTCGAAGCTTAACCAGTATGTAAGGTACAACTAAGTACCAGGTAAGTTCCCCTATGAGTGTTAATCCAAAAGCACTCATGTGTAACGAGTAAGAAACGCCCGTTTATACAGTATGGTTCGTGGTGGCGCTACCACCCCGGGCGGGGATTGTCAGTCCCATATGGATCCATATACTAAAACTCGCGCTTATCCAATAATTAACAACTGTGATTCATAGGACTTCATTGGATTAAACGTAACCCATGCAATCAATATATCAGTAAGTCTGTAAGTCTGTAAAACGGTAAATCTGTACATGTGTCCAAGTAAAACAAGTAATGCATCTCACCCCAGAGTAAAAACAGTAAAAATGGGGCTGTGAGACTCACCCGAGTCTAGCAAGTATGTAGGCGAAATCAAGTGAGTAAAGCGGTTGTAAGTCCGTGTATCGGTTCTCAGAACCCTGCAACCTTCTTGCGTCCGAAATGCACAAGGTTGTAAGTAAATAAGTAATTAAGTTGGTGTCCTGAAAGATCACCCATGCTAGTTGTCCACTCAAATAGAAAATGTCCAAGTGTTTGTTTGTATGTTTGCAATCGCGTGAGTTTGAAATCAATTATGGCCCGTTGGTGACGGTTTGTAACAATAATCCAAAAGTGTTATTATTATATGTATTGTCGTATCGAGTTTCGTTATTTCTAAGTGTTCGACACTTAGTTGTGGAAAGTATTTACAAGTTCCTGGATGACGGGGGTCCGGGGGCAGCGCCCCTGGTAGCGGGGTCCAAGGGTCGGCAGCCCCTGGCGGGGTCCAAGGGGCAGAGCCCCTGGCTGGGGTCTGACCTAGTCTGGCTGCGGACTGATAAGGTGTTGCGAACTGAGTTCGCGGTGCGAACTGAGTTCGCGGTGCGAACTGAGTTCGCGGTGCGAACTGAGTTTGAGTTCGCAAGGCAGTAGTCTGCGAACTGAGTTCGGTTCGCAAAACTCGACTCGCAGGTCGGTTCGCAGGTCAGCTCGCAAGTCAGTTCGCAGGTCAGTTCAGTTCGCGGTTTGGGTTCACGAGTTCAGTTTTTGGTAAGGAAATCTCGGTTCGCAGCTCGATCTGCGAGCTGAGACGCATCTCAGTTCGCAGACGCTGCTATAATTACAAATCGGTTCATAAAACGCATTTCGACTTGGTTTTTGGACATAATCTTCTTGGGTAAATGTTCTAGCATGAAAATCTAAGCTTTACAAGTAATTTAAAAGAGTTTTGAGGGTTCTTACCACGAAAATCGAAATTGAGGTATGGTGGAGATGGAGGTGATCTTGGTGCTTGTTCTTGATGATGATGATGCTGAGCGATTTCGTGGTGATGTTGTTGATGTTGCTGCTGCCGATTTCAAGAGAGAGGGGAAAAAGAAAAGAGGGTTTTGAGAGAAGAGTGTGTGTGTTTGTGTTGGGGAAGATAGGGGAAATGAGGAGAAAATGGGGTTAAAAGGAGGTGGACCATGGGTTGATGAGTTGGGTCAGCACCACGGGTCTAGGCCGACCCTTTTACCGCTCGGCTCGTGGGTTCGTAGTCGGTTAAATCTCATAGTCGTTTAATCTCGTAATATTTTAAGATGAGAATTTTGTAATCGTAATAATTATTAATGAGCTATAAAAATATAACTTGAATTATTTTTGTTTGTTGGGCGCGTTTCACGTGTTTTTGTTGTGTATGGAGTGTTTCTAACGATACGAGTTACGTGTAATATATTTTACCAAATATATTAGTGTAAATAACGTTTGTTTGGGTGCTTCCACATTATTTAAAATTTTTGTCACCAACGCCCTAATGTAGATGTGTCGGGTTCAACCCGGTACATTGTTAGCACGATTTAAACGAATCGTGTATGTGCGTATGAAATTTCACTAAGTCCCATGTATATTTAGCCCAACGTGACTACATACACGTAATTATTCGCGATTAGGTACAGTAATGATAGCCTAAAATACCAGGTGTTACATGTTGACCCTTTTAGTATGTATTCTCAGGTTTACAGACGCAATAGGACTACCCACAGGAATCAAGATAGTAGGATGCTTTTGGAAAGCATAGCTCGAGTCACATATTTTCAAACAAGAGAATTAATTGCATTACGATATTTTGTATCAACAACTATGTATTAGAAATCTCTAGACTATTTTTGCGAACTCCAATATTCTTGGGTAACAGTTGTAAACATTTCATTATGGCAATGTAACTATTTTTGAAACGTCTCATGTAGAGGTCGTTTGTTGTAATTTTTGTGTGATGATATTTGATTTGGTTGGCGCCCCCGTGACACCTCATACTTCCGCTGCCACGTGTTCTGGGGGTGCGACAAGTGTAAAACATTTAGCGCCTAGCGGTAGTGATGTACATCTAGGCTGATAAACGAACTGAAGGAATGTAAATGAAGTTTGTTCGTATTCATTCATTAAGTTTTAGCGAACAAACTAACGAACACGAATAGATAAGAGCATGGATTTTATGTTCATATTTGTTCACTAAATAAATTTGTTTGTTCGCAAACATAAACGAACGCAAACGAACATATAAGAGTATATAATTTAATGCATTCAATCGTTAATGCGTTCAACAGATAAAAACAAACATAAATATGTATACTTATATGCACTAGCGGATGTGTATGTGTTTAAGGGTACGCACCTGCATACCATTGAGATCTTATATGTAGTCCAAAAAAATATTTTTTTTACATATTCTTAATAGAGTTTCTTGAAAATGCATATAAAAAAAAAGGAGGTGAACACCCTACACTTTATCTAAAATCATCATTCTAAAAGACATTGTAATTATATAGCAACCGACAACAACTAAACTATGCCTATTTACTATAACTAGCTTGTTATTACTCTCTCTGTTCCACTTATATTGTTCATTAATTTTTTTTGTTATATTATACCTTTATATTCAATACAAATTCGACTAACATTGTAATAATTAAAATAATAATGAGTGAGAGTATTAAATTAATGTAGAATAGAGAAATAATTGATTTTAATTTTTTTATAGTTATTTTTTGTAAATGAGCAATTGGGACAAACAAAAAAGGTAAAGTGTACAATATAAATGGGACATGGAGGAATAATTAATCCATATCCAAGTATACAATGTTACAATTTTGTTACTATTTTTATTAGACGGACTTTGAATATCTATATTGGATGTTTTAAGTTTTGTAACCATATTTTTATATGTTTTTTATTGTGTTTCTTACATATAACTTTTTCTTTTTTAGATTTATACATACAATATTAAGTTGAATGCTTACAATCAAGTTCTTAGAACTTAATAAATATAATAGAAATTTTAAAATATCGCTCACAGGATAATAAAAGATGTAAAATTTAATAGATTTTGAAGAGATAAATGATCAGTTTTTATACTAATTTATTGTATAATTAATAGTCTTCAAAAATTAGGACTACGAATTTAGATTTGTATTATAAATCCGGAAGTTGTAGCTAAAACCAATTCGACACTAGGTGTTTGGTTGTTATAAAGCAATTATTTTCGATTAACTAGCTTAAAAAAAATTATAACAAAAAACTTGAATCGAAAAATCAAAACTCGGTCCGTTAAACAGCTCTAACTTTTCAGAGAAAAGAAATAACCTAAAAAATCCATCCATTCTAGCTAGTCCTTTTATGCATACCCAACCCCATATTCCTAGAGCCGTCACTGCTTATATGGTACTATTACAAAATTTAATGAAGTAAGAAAGACTACTCGAAGTAAAATTGTTATCTCTTATATGATCTTGAAAATATATAAATGTTTAATACTATTATATATAAATTTGAATGAGAATAAATAAGATATACAAATATGTATTAATTAGATTAAACTATTAGCAAACAAAACAAACATTCATGAACGTTCACGAATATGTTCAATATATGTATTAATTAGATTAAACTATTAGCAAACAAACAAATATTCATGAAGGTTCACGAATATGTTATTGAACGTAGATGAACGGACCATACATGTGTTCATGTTCACTCATATAATTAAATGAACAAAATTTTTGTTCATGTTTGTTCATACAGCGACACGAACGAGCATAAACGAACTTCCCGGTGAACGGTTCTTGAATTGTTCGCCGAACGATTCGTGAATTATTCGTCGAACGTTCAGTTTCTTTACAGGTCTATTTACAACCAATTTTTATTTTTTAATTATATTTTTAAGTATACATTCTATAGTCACAAATATAACGTTTTTGATACAATTTAAATTCATCAAGAACTTTTAGTGAATATTAATTACTCTTAGTAAAAGAATGCTGTGATGACTTTTAAGTTAATTCATTTGTGAACTAAACATCATCATGAAATGAAATTAAGATTTTAATTTTACCGAATTTTGTAGAATTCTACTAACCAAACGCGTATTAAAAGTATTCTTGGTACTTGAAAATAAGAGAAAACTTAACGAACATTAAATTAATTTGTTATTTCTCCAAAAGGTTATTTCGACGGGCAACTATAATCCGAGATTCTTTGAATCCGATGCAACCTTTCACAAGGACTACACCTCAGGCCTTGTTCAGCTGTTTCTTGTAAAATTGTGGCGAGTTGAGATTGAACAAATGACTTATTTCTCCAATGTCCTCCGTCCCATTTTAATATGTCAATCTTACTATTTTCGTTTATCCAAAAAAAATTTTCACCCGTGAAAAATAATTATTAAGACATTATACTCTTTATTTTAACCTTATTTATTACCCTAAAATGTCAATTATTCAATTCATGAGTAATAATTTTTAGTCAAACTTACTTTAAATATAAGTAAAAACTAATATTTTATCGACAATATAGAATTAAAGAAAAATTGCTAATTTTTGTGAGTGTTAATTTTATCTTTCTAATGAGAGAATGCAAGCTTGTAAGTTGTACCTGTGTGGGCTTTGAAATAAGCCCTTTTAGTGGTGGCCATTTCAATATTATTGTAGTTAGAGCATGAGGAGCGCCCCCATTATTCTCAATGTTTTTGGTTCAAAAACGCCGGAGTCCGGCGTTTTCCGCTTCGGGCCGGCGTTTTTGTCCGGCGTTTTTCACCAAAATTACACCCCAAACGTTGAAGCAAGCTGCGTTTTTGTTTTTTTATATTTTTTTTTGTTTCTTCGAGGCAAGCAACGGATATATAAAAAAAAGTAAAAAAAAGGGACGTTGGAAGTAGCCGTTTTTTTGGCATTTTATATATATATATTTTTTTTCAAATTTTACACTTTCACTCTTTAAATACCCACTCAAACTACAACCATTTTTCATACCTCAAAACTTATATTCTATCTACTTCTTCAAACTAACAAAAAAAAATGTCTCAAAACCCAAACAACCCATTCAACCTCCAATCACAATGGAATCTTTTTCCACCAAACTACAACCCGCAAACACAATCATCTTACACCGCAAACAACCTACAAACGCCACAATTATCTTACAACCCGCAAACACACGTTTCACCCAACCAATTACCGCCAATAGCATCCGATAGTTACCAAGAGTTTGTTATGGAAGCAAAGTCAAGTGGTGCCGCCATTGGAGCATTCGGTTGAGGCCGAAACACCCACCTCATCTCGGCCCAAAAAATCCAAAGAAAAAGTGGTTGACTCACCGAAGAAAAAGAAAAATTTTACGGTCCGTAATCTTTGGACGTCCAAAGAAGAGCTACTTTTAGCTAAATGTTGGATATGCATTTCCGAAGATAAGAACCGCGGCATCGATCAAAAACACGATTCATTTTGGTACTTGTTGTTGGACGAGTACAACAAGCGTGCGGATGTTGAAAAAGTAGTTCGACGGGGAAAAGACGCATTGTCGTCTAAGTGGACTTTTTTGAACAATCGTTGTAACAAGTATGGAGGAATCGTTGAGAGGTTGGGAAGACAAAGACATAGCGGTGAAAAAGATGAAGATTTTAGGTTGCGGTGTTTGGAGACTTACAGGGATGAGGCGAATGCGCCTTTCCACCACGAGGTCGCTTGGAATTTTTTGAAAGACAAGCAAAAATGGTTGGTACCCGACGCGATTGTAGTCGGCCGTAGGAACAAGCGAAGGGAGACGGTTGACATGGAAGATGTAGCGGTGGATTTGGAGAATGAAGAAAACCCGAACGCCGCCCTTTTTGGAGATGATGTACACCCGCGGCCTCTCGGAAAATCAAGACGGGCTAAAAGTGCCAAAACATCTTCCGACTCTTCTGCTAAAAGTATCACGCCTTCTTTTGATGAGTCGATCACAGCAAACTTTCAACAATTGACTGAAACCAAAGCTAGTGTTTATCGTACCCGAGATATCGCCGAAGCAATCTGAAAATGACAACGGATGGTTTATCCGAAGATGACGCATGGTTTCTTAACATGGAAAAGGAGAAGATTCGCGAGAAGTTCGGTTGGAAGCGACCGGGTTGGGGTGGTGGATCGGGTTCGGGTGGTAGCGAATGATTATGTATTTTGAACTTATCGTATTTGAATAATATAATTTTAGGAACTTTAATTATGTATTTTTAGGAACTTTAATTATGTATTTTTAGGAACTTTAAATTATCGTATTTGAATAATGTAATTTTAGGATTTTTAATTATTGCATGAAAGTACTTTTTAATTTAATGTAATTTATTTTTATTTTGTATTATTTTTATCTATTTAATTTGTTTTTAAAAGAAAAAAAACAATAAAATAATCACAATAACACTGAACTTAACACTGAACCTCAAGATTAACCATTACCCCACTTTTCTTCTTCAGTGTTTTTGTTCAGTGTTATCAATAACACTGAACTTAACACTGAAACTTCATCAAGCACTCCTCGTGCTCTTAGTAGTTATTATCGGTCTTCCGCCTCTTTCAATGTCTTTTTATTATATTTTATCATAATTATGATTCTGATTATTATTATTATCCAACACATTTTATGATAATTCAAATAATAAATTTAACAATTTCAATATATGTCAACATCATTGATTTTTTTATTTCTTCAAACATAATTTAGTATCAGTATAATGTAAAGTCAAATAAGAGTTACTTAACGGACATTACAAGGCAATAATTTATAACTAGCTGGTAACCCGCACAATGCAGCGGTAATGCATTATTAAAATGACGGCAATCACCAATAAAACAATAATGTTTGTATTATCTGATGATTTGTGTTCGTATAGTTTTGCTTTGATAAAAAACCAATTTGTTTGTGTTCATTTGACATTAGCCCACTACCCGCGCGATGCGGCGGCGTAAAATATAATACTCGAAAAGTCGAAGTGATATTGTATTCTATGATCTGTAAACATCAAATAAACTGTTTTTAAAGCACTGCTATATATTATACTATTTTTCTTACTTTATTTTATATGTTAAGAGTCGAATGATAATGTGTTCATATATGAGGTTGAGTTTGGGTTACGGTCTGGGTCAACATGCGACCCAAAACTCTGAACCTTTTTATTTTCAATGAAAATACAACAACTCAACCCATTAACTCTTTTGCCTAAATAAGTTATGTGGTTCGTGTCATATTAGTTAAGTTTGACATGTTAGCCCATTCATCATAGTTCGAGCTTAGGTTGTGAACTTTTGACCCGCAAAATCTGAACCCTTCATCCAAAAACCGTCAACCATTTTAATTTATTGAACATGTTTTGCACGCATAAGTTGGGGTTAACCAGTTAAGCCACGAACTCGGAAATAATTATTTTAAAAGATTACAATATGTTAACCTATCACCCTATTCACTGAAATCAGTTATGTAGGTCTTTTTGTGATCGGTTCTTTTGACATGTTATCGTGTTAATTTGGGTTCATGATAAAAATGTTTGACCCGCAAATTTAAAATCCCTAATATGATTCGACTTGATTTAACACACCAAAGTATAACAATTGAAACTTTAGAAACTAAATAAAAATATCTAATCTAGTTATTATTAAGTAAGGCGATTAGATAGATAATTATTATAATAATACAATGAATCATTTTATAGGTGTTTGACTATTTATATTAGAAGTTGTATTAAGTGAAGATGTAGAATAATAATTCTAGTTATTTATCTATACTAATATATAGATTGGTGAAACTCTTTATATAAAAGTATTAAATAACCAAGATAGAAAATTTGTAATTTTTGGTTAATAATTAATATTTCTATCTTGATTATCTATACTATTATATAAACTATTTGAAGAAAAATCTTAAAAGGAGTAATAGTCAATGACTATTATATGTATAAATAGGATGCATCAGGATGGGTGACAATTGAATTGAGCATCGTAATAGTTAACATCACGTAACAATTTTGGTCCAGTTAGCACCAATGTCAACGTCCAACCTGCTGTCATACTACGGGTAAGAGGACTCATAAAATCCAACTATAGGTTAATATCTCAATACGCTTCAAGTATTACTATCTCAAATTCTCAATAATGCGACTCTTTTTCTTTGACCTATTGTCTTTCACAGATTGATCCAACATAAGAAAAGAAAAGCGTGAGGAAGACTTACACATCTGGAACTGGGACAATATTATAAGCATCGAGACTTCTGATAATGAGGAATAAGCACGGGAGGTTTTAATCAAATGAGGGTAAACCATGTTGTGGCATTAAACCAGATCAGAGTATACAGCTTAAATGTTGAAATAAGTGAGGCTAGTGGTGAAGTTGATGATGACATGGATGATGATGTTGGTGAAAACTAAAAAACGAAGATAACAAGCCTATGAGATATTTATTAATTTGATTTCCTTATTCATTATTATGTTTCGTACTTACTAGATGGTAATCTGTTAGAACTCAAGCATTAATATCAGTAGTGATTATGTTTGTTCGATTGTATTTGGTTAATCATAGTGTCGATCAAGGAGTTAAAATACATCCTTTAGCACAATTATGGCAAGCTTTCGGTGTACATCTTCTGCCATGCCATCACCGCATATATAAAAATAAGGCCTTCAAGCCTGCAAAAACAACTCATATTAGAACTTTAAACTATCAAATAGTAACTAATAAATTCTTACAGTTCATGTTTCCTACCTTCTGGTTCATTTTATATCGCACATATTCCTTGGTAGGTCCTTCACGGGGGAAAGTAACAATAATCTCGAACAAAGCACCTCCTGAAGTGACAACAAGAGTATTGGGGTTACAAGTTATAGTTTCGCATGACTGGAGCGTAGCCAATTTTTCAAAACTATCATATCAACTTACCTCTTTCAGTTCCTACTTCCGAAGAATAAAATAAATGAACTGGGTTAGGTTCAAGCTTCCTTTAACGCAAATCGTTCTTGAAGGAAACTCGTGAATGGAGCCAGTCCAGTGCGGGGACTGATCATGATATCACGGACTTTAGGATGCACGGAAAGTCTGAAGTAAGATGTCCAAACAAAAATGGGTTCACAGCTACAATCTTTAATTTAAGTCATTGGCGTAGATTTCTGAAAAACAAATCAGACGTTTTAACGCTATTTAAATATGTAAAAAAACTAGACACCATCCAAAAAAATGGATTTGATTCGGAAATAGGGTCATAAATATTCATGGACCAATAAATAGACTATGTTATATGTTAAGTATAAGAATTAACAAAGGAATGGTCCAACACTTATACAGCCCAAATTATATCCATATATATAAATGATAAGGCATCAATATTACATGATACATATCTAACCACAACTTAATTACATAACACTTTCACAAAATCATATCGTATCACATATACTATATAACATAATACACATTTTGGCAGAAAATATGTGCACGCATATATTGTTGAAATCAGTCAGCAATTCAGTCATAAACTTTACATGTTAAATACATTTATTGTGTTCAGTGTTGACATCTGTTACTTTCTGCTTCCTTTTAAGATTTTAGGGGTGTTTATAATAGCTTAAATAAGTGTTTATCTGCTTATTTTGACAACAGATAAGCATATGCAAACACATTTCTGAAAACTATTTAGCATATAAGTGGTTGTAAATAGCATATTCTACATGATTTATATGTATGCAGCCATTTGATTTACATAATAAGGAATTTTTTTATTGGTCCGTTGGTGATTTACATTACAAATAGGGTCATGCATATTCAGCAATGTTTATTAACCCATTTTAGTTACACGATATTATATGATTTCTAATAATTACTAACATAAATTCATAGGGGTCACGTTGAGAATAATGCACGTGAAAATGATGAACATTTTGATTTAAGCTATGCATTAGAAGCTAACCCTAACCATCAAACAAGTAAGATTGTCGCAACCACTTACCTCCGACGTTTACCTGCCACCGGACTCGACACCACCTACCAGCTACCACTCTCGTCTTTATTTGACTTTTCTCCAAGTCTTCGAAGATCTTTATTATGACATCTTTGTCCAATGACATTCGACATTTAGGGAACGAAATACTTATATAAAAATCTCATCCAGATCTGAAATAGTTGGAATTTAGTTGTTGAATTCGAAATTATAGGTGTATTGTCTCCTATCATATATACATTATTAATACAGTATTAATTAATAAAATTATCTATCCTGAAAAATACAAAAATCGTTGTAACATATTAGTATTGTCTTGCGGTATAGAGAAGTATAGAGAATGAATGTTATATTCGTTTGCGTTCATGAACATAATGATCCAATTTTCTTTGAAAGAAAAAGAAGTATGAGAAATAATAGTCGCGGGAGAAAAGATGGAATATTTTATCAACTTCACTATTTTAGTTATTCGTGTTCATTTATTTGTTTAGTAAACCTTAATGTGCTAATATGAACATGCTTCAATTCGTTCATTCTCATTTGATTCAACTAAAGGCCTACTAACATTGTATAAATATGTTAGATGTGCGTCATCACATTTGTGTTATTATTATTATTATTATGAATATTTGGTAAACAAGTTGGTTGTTTTTGTGAACTAAATACTAATTACCCAAGTGAATACGAAATAACACGTATGAATAATTGATCTATAAACAAAAGTAACGGATTAAATGTTCAATATCTAAAGAATAACTAAATATATCATGTATGAGACGATTTATTCAAACTTATATGTCATACTTACATTAGATTAAGTTATTTTATTTTAATTATTCGATCTGTTGATTGTTCTTTAGTTTTGAAATAAATAAAAAGATGAATAGTAATCTATGGAGATATTTTAGTTAATAATAAGTATATGTGTGATTGGTAATGAGTAATTAATGGTTAAACATATCATATTGATTAATTTAGTCAAATGAAAAGGGTCAAAAATGTACTTCCCATATTTCATTTATATGTTTTAAAGCTCCTACCCAAAATGAATCATAAGGGGTAATAGATAACAACGACTATATCAAACTTGAAGATAATAAAACCTACTGCAAAACACTTATATCCTAAAACTTATAATCTTCAATATCGTTCTAAGAGAGATCAGAGGTGGTAAGTAAATTGCTTAGTTCACGATTTTCATTTTTGTTTTCATCATCGTATTATCACACCCAATGCTCTCATATTAACACCCAATGCTCCCAAAATCTGACGCACCTTCCTTGATTTATCGTCTAGGTTAAGTTGTCAAACAGGCACACCACCACCGCGGCAATGTTATTGCACCTGCTAAGGCAATGGTTCTGGAAATTAAGTAGATGACATAAATATTGTAGCTATATATGGAGACAACAAATAAAAGATAATAATGGAACGTACGTAGTATACTACGTACGTAGTTGATATTGAATCCACTCAGTTTTCGTAATACGTAGGTCTTTGAAATATAATCTAATTCAATATATAATACTTGTTGATCTATTTTACATTATCCAAAAAATAAATTGCTAAATTGTTTATGATGAGTCATATATCTTCATGTTCTCCTCAGTTTCGGATCTTGATAGGTAAAAACTTTTACAAAAACAAAGAGAGGGAAAATGATTTTTTTATTGGTACAACTTGTACTCCATATGTTTTAATAGTATGGTAAATTATATATTGAACACATATTAAGTGATGCGGAACGCATACCCAATTCGATCCATTACCATATTCCAGGCCCTATTAAATTGTGGAGGCTGTCCCTTTGAGGTCCTAAGGGCTACACCCCTAGATCGATCAGTTTGGGTTCAGACCGGCCAATTCGAACTGTGCGGTAATCTATGCTGAGTACTCTAATTCGGTGGTAATAGCTCTCGACCGCTCCTAATATATAAGAAAATGTAAAGTGTTTGACAAAATTAACCAATTGGCACAAAATGTTGGGCACTATTAATGCATAATGTCGGACACAATTTCAAGTACATATAAACATTTTGGAATCTGATCTTGTGCCAAGTACATATCTCTCTAGTCTTATTTCAAAAGGAATTTCTAAAACCCTAACATATTACTCGTATAAAGTATAGATATCTCTTTTGAAAAGTGATCATTTACACGATATTTCAATCAATCGAAATCATATACCTATGCTGCATCCAACACAAGTCTCATGTCATGTCATTTTATAAAATTTTGTTTATACTTTTATTTGCAACTTCAGTAATTTTAATATGATTTCTACGTATCCACAAAAAAAAGACGTTACACGTTACTATCACGTTCTTTCTAGGGGCTTACTTTCCTACTTGCAGTATGCAGAATTAGATGAGACTAATCCAATTGGCGATATAATAATAATAACATTGACTGGAAATTAGGCAATGGGCGATACTTGAATGCAGCTTAACCCAAAGCATGGAGCGATGATTTGACCATTGACTTTATGAAAGTCGCACAAAACTCTTCTATATATAACATGTGACACCAAACTTTTATTATTCACATTCCATCTATAATCATAAATCTAGTATTCATTTCTAGAGATATGACAAGTAAATCAGTTAATTCTAGTACGATTATTTTCGTCTTCATGTTAATCGTCGTCTTATCACATCCCATGCACCCACAATCCGATGCATCTGCCTTAACTTCTCGCCGTACGTATCCTTCTCTCTTTTCTTTGTAAACTGGTCGAATCATGCTTGAATTGTACAAAATTAAATTCATCGTAGCAAATTAAACTGCATGTGTTTGTTCGACTGATTATTTTCTTCATTATATTAGTACATCTTGTGCCTAACGGTTGCCACATCATTTATTTTCTACATTTGGTTTATGCAGAGTTGTATCAGAAGCCTGGCTATCCACCATGTCTATGTTGTCAAACAAACGCCCCACCGCCGCCTCATTGCTATTGTGCATGCTTTGTGACCACTTCAGACAGTAACTCGCCTTAGTGGTGAAGTAAATCACTTGAAAGAAATCACAAATACATCTCAAAATTTACTTACACTTGTAACACAAATGTAACAAAATAACAAAATATATTGTATACGTTGTCTATTGAATATATATGTGAATTCGTTTTATGTCATCTAATAAACAAACTGAATGTTTTTTTTTTGTTTTTTTTTTAATCATAGTGGAATTGTGAAAGAATTCTTGCAAGGTAAGAACATAATTATGTAGATGAAGGCTGGCACATATATTGTTGGCCGTATCATACATTTATATTATCGATCTATCGATATTTCTTTGTTTTAAACCTCAATTTTCGGATTAAAGATGCACAGACATGATATTTCATTGTTTTAAAGTCAATAATCATTTAGATTAATTAAAGATACGCAAACACGTTGAGTGTCAATGAACTAATAAATTGGTTTCTTCACACGTTAATGACAAGTTACAGATTTTATTAATAATCGACTTAAACTCAAGAGATATTATACAAGTGGAATTAAACTTATTAGACGTAACTGTAAGTACGTTACAAGTAGATTACTTGATCGTTAGTCGTGGGCTCTTGGCCCATAGGCTAACTGATTATAAATGATAGCAAGTTGGACCTAAATTTTAAGGGGGAAAATAAATATAATAACCAAAGTACCAAACCATAGATAAACATTTAAGGTAAAAATTATCAAGCGAGACATTAAAAAATGCTATTAATTTATTTAATTTAGTATTTTCAGTTTTCATAATCACTTACGTTAAGTGTGTATCGCGAAAACAAAATTTGTGTATATTATTTAGTAGTTGTGCGTTAATATAACTTAATGAACTAAGTGTGTGTATCACGAAAAATAGATTTGTGCATATTAACTTTATGCGTTAAGCGTGTGTATCACGAATAATAAGTTTGTTTATTTTATTTACTCTATGTGTTAAGACCATTCCCAATAGTGAACACCTACCGAACACTTCAGTTTGTGTCATATCAACGCTACGTCAACAGTTCACAAAACTGACATAAACTGAACATTTCAGTTGCCAACAGTAACACCACCTCTGTTTTTATGGACCTCACATTTATCAATGTACCTTTATTTTTATACATCAAACAAATAAACAAAAACAAAAATATAAGAACTTAATCACGTGACACCACACCCAAACAACCGAAACCCGTCGAAAACTGACGTTGCCCAAAACTAACAGCCTAACGGTTTAACTGTTGGCACCGCTAGTAGAAACTGACAGCCCAACACAACAAGCGTTGGGAGCCGTCTAAGTGTGCATATCAAAATAATAAATTTAACTGACAGCCCAACACAACAAGCGTTGGGAGCCGTCTAAGTGTGCATATCAAAATAATAAATTTGTGTATTTTATTTACTTTATGCGTTAATGGTGTGTGTAAAAAAATTGTGTATTGTATTATTGAGTTGTGCGTTGATGTGTTAATGACTTTATCCGTTAATTCTATATGAGTATATCACGAATGTAAAGCTGTATATGTTATTAACGAGTCGTGCGTTAATAATATTTTTTTGAAACAACATCAATTTTAACTAGCCTATTGCCCGCGTGATGCAGCGCGACAAAATATATATGTTATTAATATGTTTATCGAGCATGTTTTCGTATAATCGAGAACATCGTACTTCGTAGTGAATCGTTCTTATTATACACAATTACAATCTTTTCACAACTTGAAACTCGATACGAAACCAACAATGAAATACACTTGTTAGTGTTGGTATTTTAACCCTGTAAACCTGCTAAGCCATATGTCTAACTTTTCTGGTCGGGTTATGTTAAATTCGGGTTAATGGTCCTACATGTTATCCCGGAGAAGAAACTAAGTTTATTTTATAAATATATATAAATTATAACCCATCGTCCCTTGAAACCAATCAATCATTATATTATGCATTTTACATAACTTACAGAATTAAATAATTATAAAGTTATGTATTTTGTAACTAAAACTAATTATGATGTTTTAGTTTTTAGTTAATTGTATTTGTCTGAAAATTAATGATGGTTGAATAATAAGTAAAATTAATGATAGTCTTTTTAAGGTAATTTTAAGATTTTATTTAATCAATTATTAAGTAGTATAGATATAAATATACTACATATATTAGATGTTGGATTAACTAAAATGGTATATTACTATTTTATTACTAAGACAACTATATATGATAAAAGTCTTTTATATGATAGTAATAGATTATTTTTAAGACTTGATAAAAGAAAAAGTTATTATAAGACTATCATTAGAATTATTTAAATTGACTTAAGTGATATATAACATACTTACCAATATATTTTTATAAGTTTAAAGTTTGCATCAAAACTTCTTATATATTAGCATAGAAGACTGAAGATGGTTATAACTTCTAAAACTATTTGAGTTTTCACTTATATTTAGATTTAGATGAAAACAATCAAAATACACACTTCATTGTCCATTAATGTGCTACATAACTACATCAGTTATATAAAAGATAATTAATAATGAACATATAATGTAACGGAAATTAGTTATTATATATAACTTAATAATAAATTGCATTGAATTCAAGTGTTAAAGTTGAATGAGAGTTAAAAGGGTAAAATAGTAATTTACTATTTCTCTCTTTTAAGACTTTTGCTCACACTCTTTATATATTAGTATAAATACTTTTTCGAGGATACATCACAACAAGTATCAGTATCAATGTATCACACAATAGTGATTTCTTTTCTATCTACTAATAAAGTAACTTCCATGTATCTATATATATATTATACGTGGGATTAGGCTGACGTCATTCATCAGCCATCCCCCAATCGTGAGCTGAAACCGTGATGATGTGTAACGTTGCGGTGAAAGAAATTTTCACAGAATTTTGGATTATTAAAAATAAGTGGGGTAATTTAAATCAACAAGCACCGTATTACATGCAGATACAAAACGATGACGGTGCAGTATCATGCATTGGCTACTATTATATTTTTGTTCCATTCATTAGTTAAAAATTTAGTTGTTAACATGCACATTCAAACTGTGACAACTCTCCAAATCAGGTATTAATTAAACACTAAGTATGTGCATTCTTACGCTAATTTCTTGGTTAAGTTTAAACAAAACTTTTTGTCGTGATGTAAGCCTAGCAAGCCCAGTACTTTTAAACAAAAAGTATTACATATTATGTGATTAATAATAATAATCGCGTATAGTTAAAACATCATGTAACTAAATAAAAAGTAACTTTAGGGAACAAATTTAAACACCCACATGGGGTGTGGGACCCATGAAATCTTCAGATTTATGGAGGCCATGCCCCCATACCTTACCCCTTGACTTAAACAATCAAACATCCCCACCATACCCATTCCTTCCACACTTCACTCCATCCATTCCCATCATTTTCTCCTCCTTCTCTCTTCTCTCTCTCTCTAGAACGACCAGAGGGCAGCCCCTCCACCACCATAACACCACCATCATCCACCATTGGCCACCACCTCACTCTTGAAGGAAAAACGAAGCCGAAGACACCAAAACGATCACCTACGCGCGTACATCACTTCTACCGTCTTCGTTTCTTCATACACCATTGTGAGACTTCATCACTCTTGTATTTTACTTATAACAGATGTATTAACATGTTTAGTTGCTTACTTAACCATGAAATGTCCAAAACAAAGATTAAAATACGTTTTTCATGTATGTATATAAAGACAGTTTCTGTCTTCCAAAAACCGACTCACAAAAACATTCATAACTTGAGTTCTAGGTTAAATAAATGTATGAGACCATTTGGAAAACTTTGGTATTTTTGTCCTCTACAAAAAGTTCTTCTTTGACCATTTCCAGAAATGTCCGTATTTTCGTGTATAACTCGATCTTTGAACATATGTCTGTTTTGGACCAAATCTGACCACACTTCGAAACTATTTTTGTTTAAAATAGTAAATGAACTCTTAAGTCACTGACCCTTTTGTGACACAACTTTTAGTCGCTGACCCCTTCAGCGACCAACCACTTAAGTCACTGAACTCTTAAGTCACTGACCCTTTTGTGACACAACTTTTAGTCGCTGACCCCTTCAGCGACCAACCACTTAAGTCACTGACCCCTTCAGCGACCAACCCCTTAAGTCACTTCCACCAGCGAGTTGACCAGCTTAACCAGTGAATTGACCAGCTTAACCAGCGAGTTGACCAGCTTGACCAGCAACCTTGACCAGCTTTAACCAGCGAGTTGACCAGCTTAACCAGCGAGTTGACCAGCTTGACCAACAACCTTGACCAGCTTTAACCAGCGAGTTGACCAGCTTAACCAGCGAATTGACCAGCTTAACCAGCGAGTTGACCAGCTTTAACCAGCGAGTTGACCAGCTTGACCAGCAACCTTGACCAGCGAGTTGACCAGCAACTTTGACCAGCTTTGACCAACGAGTTGACCAGCTTTGACCAGCGAGTTGACCAGCTTTGACCAGCAACTTTGACCAACTTTGACCAGCGAGTTAACTTCCATTGACTTTTGTACAAATTGTAGTTTGACCAAAACTGGTCAGACCTAAGTGACGCTAAGCCAAAGCTTTTATGTGTCACTTCCACCAGTGACGCCTTGAACACGGAAACCCAAATACTAGCTTCACTGACCATAAGTGACAAGTGACCCGTCATTATCTAGCGACACTTCATCGAAGTGACGCCCAATTTCATACAATAAGTATATTTACATATGCATACATATATAGAACAAATATATGAACAATGGAGACGAAATAATATTTCAACACAATGTCACCAACAAATTCAACAACTAACATTATTAAGAAATCAACGATTTCTTCAAACCAACAAACTGTTAATATAAGTTGATTAAACAAATAAAGCGTACTTATGTTAATACATGTATTGTACATAGGTTGACATACCTTGGGCATTCACCTGTCAGCTGCTAGCATTCATACCAAGCAAACCACCGTGAGTTTACAGCCCCTATTTTTAAATATTTTCTGCTTTTAAACACAGGGGTGTTAAACATAGAAATTGTATGCCAACGCATGCAATCAAACTATAAATGCTATATTGCTTTTATACAACTGTTGATTTGTGATATTACATATTCACTATTATTTTGAGAATTAGACAAAGTATCCTAGTACGGATCCAGAATTGGAATGTGTGCATGAAAAGACCTCATGACATGCTACTGTAACCATTAGCTAGGTGACTCTAGCCACTGAGTATATGGATAATACTATTGCCGTGACGATCCTCCTACGGTGGAGCGTATACTTAAATGTCCGTTCAGGCAAACAACATAAGTTCTGGTTGTGGTTTGGTTATAGGGTTAGGTCGCGTTACTTTAACCTGCGAGGTTTAGCTCACCTTTCAGGGGATCATGGTCTAAGTAAATTCCCACATACTTTTAGGAAGAACGAATCCTACAACTGTTAAATACCGGAAAACATACCGGTAACATATTTTACACTGGTAAATAACCAGTAACACATTTCGGGATGACATCCCACATAAAACTATACTTTAGGGTAACAACCCTACCTAACTTGTATTTTATAAATGAATAACAATTCATTTCTACAAACTTGGTTTAACTAACCACATACATATACAAACCTGTAAATTCACTCAACATATTTGTTGACGACTTTCTCTATGTTTTTCAGGAAATTAGCTGGGTAAGTAATCGCATGCATTCAGGATGGACAACCCTGGACTACTTAGGATGCCATATACTGTTGGGACCGCTTTTGAGGATTTCATTTGTATAACTGCAGACATTGCGGTCATACTTATGAAATCTTATTTTAAACTTATGTAATATTGTTAAAACTAAAATGTTTTAAACTCCACTACTACTGTTACGACTTACATAGTCGTACTACTTTTGTAACAACTGTTAAACTTGACATCCTCGTTAAATAAAGTTGTGCAATAACCATATGCTCTGAGTATGTATGTATTTGTTGGTTGAAAATACTGTTCGCAGCCCCGCCACGTCATTAAAGCTTCCGCAAACTAATCATAACTAATTGTAATTAGCGTTTGGCGGGGTGTGATACAAACAGAATGATCCGAACTACATGCATTGTCTTTGCATATTCAACAAGCAATGTACATGCATATTAAAAAATATTATATATTGCATGTAAATCTGTATTTACTATGTTTGTCTTTTACTCTTTCCTCTCATCAGATATTTTATACACCTTTGTATTTATGAGACATATCACCTTCGAAATTAGTCTATAAAAGCGGTTCATCTTTTTTGCTCAATCTTGCACATTCACATTCCACATTTTCTTACCTTACTGAATGGACGATTAGGCTTTGAATTTCATATATGATCTTTTCAATGTTGATATTTCTAAATACAACAATGAAAATGGTTATCAAGTTTACACTGTTATTAAAGTTTGTTCAGATCCGAGTAATATTAAAGGCTTCTTTGACACAGACATACGCAATATGGTAAAATTGTTATTGTTTTATATACTACATAATTTATATAATAATATATAATAATTGTATATGCATAATTTATTTTTATTTAGTATTTGATGTATTATTTCTTTATTTCCAGTATGTGGAGAAGTAGCCAACCTTAACGTAGCTAATGAAGAAGGTTCATCTATTTAGTCAAAGGTATTATTATTATATTTTTATAAGATTTATAAATAGTATATTTTTGCATATTAATCTTATGTTTTTAAAATATTCATGGTCTGTTTTGTTCTAAGGATTTTGTCTGTTATACCGACCATTCAAATAATCATACTGCTACAATTCCTTTCATCGGTGTACATTTGGAAATTTCTCACTGTTTATGCTTCATTTGATACTTGAAGGGGATGACACCTTTTTCGTTACTGGTTATGATTCAAATGGTTTAGAGAAGCAAATTTACACAGGAAATTTGTTTGAGAGATGTGTTATAGTTGTAGAAGAGAGTACTACCAAATATCTAGTATGTATTGAAAGATATATACTTATGATGTGTTTTCAATTAAATAGTTTCTAATACATTTATATGTAATATGTCATGCAGAAAGTTCCTGTACAATTCCTTAATTATCTAAATAATGGTATCACAAAAAATGTCATTGGAAAAATTGAAGAAGTTGTATACACAACTCTATATCAAATATTGGTCATTTACGATATCTTTTGATTCTATACTATATACTAAAGGGTGAATTCGGATGATATCATCAAGCTGCTTTCCTCCGATAGTGAGCTGGAATGGTGATGACGTGGAACGTTGTGGTGCTAGAAATTTTTTACAGAATTTTGAGTTTTATATATATAAAGTGTTTATTTCTCTGTTCATGGTTTATGTTTAAGCTACGATTAGCAGTGACCCATAGAGACAGAGGAAAGTTCATGCATTGGTGGTCATGCAGTGGTTGTAATGTAGTTTATCCAAATAGCATGCAAAAGTACTTTCAATTCCATTCATTGGTTCGAATTTCACAATATGTTTTTTTATGTAGTGATTAAAGAATAATTTATACCGATTGCATTTGTTATACATACTTCATCAATTGCTTTAGATACTTCATGCATTTGTTTTAAAATTGGTAATGTAATAATTATATTTGCGTGGAATTTGTTTGTTAGAAGATTAATTCGTGAAAAATAGTCTGCAAGCAAAATATATGTATTGATCATTAAAATTTTATTTTTAATTCTTTTATTTTAATAAAAATTTTCTTAATATGTGTAAGACGATTGATCGTGCAAAAAGTTTTGTTGTAAGTAATTAGTTTATATCTATTATTGTAAGTAATTAGTTTATATCTATGATCATAACGTTAAACTAAGAATGACACTGATTTTTAACTACGTGAACAAATTCTATATCATATAGTTTGAAAATATATTGTTAGTCTTCAATGATACAATACAATATGTTACAATAGCTAAATCACATAATTTATCAGTTATTTCATACATTTATCGAAGCTTGAAGACTCCATCAAATGCATGGTCTTTGCATGTACATTTACACTTACTTAAATTTGGTATTGTAATGATTATATTTGCATGTAATTTCGTTGCTGCACGATTTAATGTGTGTTGTCTAAGCCAAATACATTGACATTCAAAGGCTACATTCAAATGCATGGTTTTGCATGTAGTTTTATTATTTCTCTTACTTGTAAGATTATTCAATCAGTTCTATTGCATGTAAAATTTATTTTTAGAAGTTATTCAATAATCTTGTAAGATTATTCAATGCATATAGATTATATTTTCATGAAATTGGCTGGTACAAACGAAATACATGCAAAATAATATTTTTTTGCCTAAGGTAAGCACATGTACATACAAATTCATGCATTTAAATGCATGGTCTCTGCATGTTAAATTACTGTATTCTTCCATAAGACAAATCATCTTTTTGTATTTGTCATATTTCTTATTACATTGGCCTTTGTAATTCACGTCCATAATCTTTGTCAAATCTATCTATAAAAGGAATTCTTCTTTTTGGTTCAATCTTGCACATTCACATTCCTACGTTTTCTCACCTTACTTCCCAGCCAAGAAAATGTTTATCTGTACACTCAAGCATTGGGTGTTAAGAAAATGTTTATTTGTACCAGTCAAAAAAAGTACTTTCCATACATTGGGTGTAAATTTTAATGATTAATTCTTTATGCATTGGTTATATGGAGTGTAATGATTAATACTCCATGCATTGGTTGTAATTTAAGTTATACAAATTCTTACGTCGTGATCTTGCTTTTACATGTATTGTTTTTCTTTTTTTTTTAATCAAAATAAATGCATCCCTTAATTATATTTTAACTGATAAAAATTAACAGTAGCCATATATAATGTTTACAACCAAAGTTAATATTTACTCATCCAAGCTCATTCATGTAGTTTGAATGGTGTTTAGATCAATGATTATAATGCATGAATTTCCATTTGATTTGCATGGTGTTTTGGTCTTTGTTTTGCACTAGCTAATCAAATACATGGATTTATAAGTTGCGTGTTTTGGGTTTTGAAATGCATGGAGGACTGGTTTATCGTTATTATTGTTGTCCTTTAGTATTTGTTCATTTTGTGTTTGTTTTGATCATAAAAGCTATTCTAAAGCCTTGGTTCAAGTTAAAGTTGCACTTTGATTTTTCTTTTCCTTGCAAGCGCATTGAGATGCATGTATTTTATTTTGGCTTTGTAAAGTTGGTATAGTAATTGATCTGTTTGAGTGTAATTTAATTCAAGTAAGCATCATTGTTTTTGTTAACACGTGTTTTGATTATATTTATGGATGTCCAGTTCCAAAGTTGAATGAAATTACTCGAGTATTTCTTATTTTTAGATGTGTAACAAATTGAAAAAAATATTTAATTTATGACTGTGAATGCTATTGTTAAAAAGTTAATATTTTAGAAGCAACAAAAGGTTTTAAAAAAAATACTAAAAATAAAAAGTTGATATTTCATGCACGCAGGAAAAAGGCCAAAAAGCAATTTGTGTATGGTTTATTGCCATCATTGATTTCTTTGCATGAAATGTATGTAGTTCAAAAACTATCATTGCATGCATAGATTGAATTTTTTTGAGTATAATGCTTTCCTATTTGCAGACTTACATGCTTACTTGACAAGCTTTATTTTAATTGGCTCTCTCCTGACAAATATCAGGCTACCGCCATTCTCATCCAATCGATTCAAGTTTCTTCCTCCAACAAATTTGTATCGGGCCACTCTTTTTGAATTTTTTTTTGATATAGCTCCATAAATGAGAGAGACTTGCACCTTTCATCCTCTTGAAGTTTAAACTTCATTGGAGCTCAAAATCAGTACTAATTTGTGTTCTTTTTATTTTTTTAATTATGTGTGTTCTTCCATCTTCATATTCCTCTGATTTGTAAATCTTTCTCTCTCAACTTTTCTTTCTCTCAGTTTTTTTCTTCCGGTATTTCCTCTTCCTCATTTTGATGTTCACCTTTTTAAAGGTTAATAATAATTTTTGTTTCTCGATCTTTGTTTTTGTTATCAATGTAGCACTGATTTGTACTAATTAGAAGGGTGAAGAAAATGTGATATTAACGTTTGATTTATAGAAATTCAAGGTGAGTATACAGTCACTTAATTTAGGGTTATTTTTTCTTCCTAATTTTCTTTTTTCGTTCTCTGTGGTGGCTCGCTCTGTGTTCTATTTATTTTATATATGTATTACATATCATACGTATTTGATTTTCTGTTTGTTTGGTTTGATTTGCTAATATAATGATGATTTGATGTTAATGTTTTGTTGTTGTAGATACTATGTTTATTTGGTTTTTGTATTTTAATTTTGTTTCGTGTTTAGCAGTCACTATGTCATTTATGCATTGCATGTCATTATGTTATTGCGGGTGCTTTAATATATTTATGTATTATAGCCTCTTTATTTTCCAGGTTTGAGGCTTGGAGTTTGACACATATATATGGAATAACGTTTGTTGATCTGTTGCATACATAGGTAAACTGTTGCATATGACAATTTGTTGATCGCGTGGCTGTCATGGTCACTCAAAATTGCTACAATTTGTTCTCAAACATCGATATAATATCAATTATTTATAAGATGAATTTTTGTTGATCACATTATTATCAATCACTTTATCTAATTTAAGTGATTGTTCACAGGTTATTGACACTTTTTGAATGAACCTGATGTAGGTGAACCAATTTTGTAACCGAGTTGCTATCACAAAATTCCAGTTTGAATTTCTCTTTAGTGTAAGGTTCACTACTAGCCAACATCAGTCTTTCTGTTAATTCGTTCTCCATGTGCTTCTAACTTTGAATGTGTGGGGAGAATCATTTTGGAGACACATCAGTAAGTTGGTGTAACACCCCCAAATTTACTGTTTAGCGGAAGTGAGCTTTGGAGTGCTACTAATCAATAATCAAAACACACAAGGCATATAATGAACGACTCTATATGTGTCATTTTACAAATACATTAATAATATAAAGTTTTACAATGTATAAAGGTTTACAAAAGCCCAATAATTACAATATTTAGAGATTAATCGGCATAACTTAGTTACAAAATGTAGAAATGCAAAATAATCTCCTGATGTGTATGCTGACTCGAGCTATGGGCATCCTGAGTGAACAGGTCCAACTGCTGTTCGGTACCTGAGAACACATGCTAAAAAGGTCAGCTAACGCTGGTGAGCTCACAGGTTTGCATAATAATTATGTAAGTGTGAACCACGAGATTTAATGATAACCGTTTTAAATGAATCAAATGATGTATATGTCTGCCATGAGGTCATAGTCTGCGCTTAACGTGGGTGTCAGGATCACAATAAAGTGTCTGATCGTGGGTGCCTCCGAGCGAGTGTCTAATCCACACTCGTATGAACAAAAGTTAATGCATCCGTTTAACCAGTCAGTGCTTGCTGACCCGGACGAGGATGGTCAGTCCTATATGGTACCATACACTAACATTCGCGCTACATAAAGTATTACCAGAACTATGATCGTAGAGGATTTAAAAGTGATTAGAAAACAGCTCATGCAGAATATAGCGAGTTTTGTACTCGTGTTCACGTGTAAAACAGTTAGAGCATGTATTCCCACCCCGGGAGTAAAAACAATAAAAAGTCGGTGCTATGAGACTCACCTGAGCCTGAAGAGTTGCAATGAAGCAAATGTGGTGAAGTAAAAATGGGGTGTCCGAAGACTGTAACCTGCCGGGCGTTTATAACGCGCAAGTTTAAATAAAATAAGTAGGTATCTTAATAGATAATCTATGCTAGCTGTCAATCCAACTAGTAATGTCCAATGATTTGATTTGATTGATAAGTTTGAGTCTTGAAAATGTGTACGGCCCGTTGGTGACTGGTTGTAATTTTTATCTCATTAATATTGTTATGATTTTTGGAGTGTTATACTTAAAAAGTATTCACAAACTTTAGGTGACGGGGGTCCGGAGGCAGCGCCCCTAGTTAGCGGGGTCCCAGGGGTGGCAATCCCTGACGGGGTGACTGGGGTCGAGATGCCAGGTCAGCTTGAAATTTTTTTATTTCTACCATATTGTTATAGTGAAAAACGTATCTAAGATTTGAATTTGGGTAAAATCAAGTGATAAAATTTCAAGTCTCGACACTTAGTAAATTCCGAGTTTTCTAGGTTCTGTCATCTGCGACATTAGGTGCGACATAAGACTTTGTGTCGCTAAGTGTGACGTAGTCTGTTGTATCGCAAATCATGACTGCGACGTAAGGGCTTGTGTCGCTAAGTGCGACATCCGTAATTTAATGCGACATAAGGTGTTGTGTTGCTATGTGCGACGGGAATAAGTTTTGCGACATAGTATTTTGTGTCGCTATATGCGACGTCCGTAAGTATTGCGACATAAACGTTTGCGTCGCTATATGCGACATCCGTGATGTAGTGCGACATAGAGGCTTATGTCGCTATATGTGACATAAGACCTGATTTGGCGACATAAGAGCTTATGTCGCAGGAGGCCTGGAGCCTCTGCGACATAACGAGCTGTTGGCCGGAAAATGAGCCGAAAAGATGTTTTCCGGTTTCCGTTTGACTTGAAACTTTTACCCAACCCATATTTGGACATTTTAAGCTTAAATAAACAACATGTCAAAAACACTTGAAATCGAGGAGTTTCAAGATTTTGTCGGAAACTTACAAGTTATCGCGTGAAGATTTCGAAAGGATAGGAAGGTAGATCGTCGCGAGGTGAACGTTTTTCTTCAAATAGACAAGATGATCCGGGGTCGTTTGATGGTGGATTTTGGTGGTGGAAATGTGGTGGTGGTATGGTGGTGGATGTGGATGAGAGAAAAGAGAGAGAGAAAGAAAAGAAAATGGAGAAATGAAATGAGAGGGAAAAGGGAAAAGGTGGGGGTTTTGGTGAAAGCCTCCACTTTTCAGTCCCCGTCCCCGTGCTCCGTGCGGTGTTCGTTTTCCCGGTCGTTTAAACGCATATTTGTGATGTTAATTTATTATTTTACATACGTTTTTAAATAAAAACTAACTCTTCAATATTTTTAAATTTGAAATCTTAATTGTTAATACTCGAAAACATTTATTAAAATGATTTGAAAATGTGTTGGTCATGTTCACCGGTTCGGATTTCGCTTATTAATAAGATGTGACGTTTTTATAAAACGTTTTGGTTATTAATTTTAAATACTACAAATTAAATAATGTACTCACATAAAATGATATATTTTAGACTTGTAAAATATATTTTGATCTTTATTCGGTTGTCGGGCGAGGTTCGCGCGTTTCGGTCGCGTAGGGCTTTTTAATGTGATACAAGATACTTATAGAATATTATTGAAATAATGCTTGAAAATAATTAGACTTATCAAATAATTTAATATTACTTAATAAAATGATGTTCATCAACGTCCGTATGAGTGTATCGGAATTCGACCGATATAATAAAATGCACGATTTAACTCAATCGCGTAGATGCGTATCTATACTAATATATAAAGAGTTTGGCACAAAGTCTTAAAATAAGTAATAGTGAATTACTATTTTGCCCCTATAACTATCTTAATAAAGTTTTAAACACATGTATTAAATATAATTTAATATAAAGTTAATATATCATAATTATTTTCGGTTACAAAAAATGTAACCCAATATTAATTTGTCTTTTCTATAAATGATGTAAGTTACATATACATAATAAAGAGTTTAACATATAGTACAAATAACGATTATGCTAAATGTGCTTACATTTACAACCCAAAAAAATATTTAATATTGACATTTTTTAATTATATAATAACTCAAATGATTTTTCTAATGATAGCCCTTAGGGCTATATTAGAAAATATTCCATGCATAAATGATGGTACATTAAGGTTAGTGGGATGGTTAGAAAAATCTTAACTCAAATAATATTAATCGGATATTGATTCATGAATGTAAATACTTAAGATATAAATATCATTTATTTATCATCAACATGATACATAAGTTTAATTAATAAAAGGTTAGAATGTTATAATCTTAAATATATAATTAAGAGTATTATTCTTTATTTTTAATTAATACAACATCTAATGTAAATAATACAAACATCTAAAATAATGATATATATATATATAGTATTATTGTAACAAGTATCTATCTAATTTTCTTACTTAATAACGACGGTGTAGTTTAACATTTTGACCAATCTTATATGCGTGTAATATGCCCAATAAATTAAAATTGTTCAAACTTTTGAGTTGACTCGTTCATATTTGCACATCAAAATTTCTAAACATAAACCCGAACCGTGGTGAACAGACTAACATGTCAAAATTACCTAATATGGCATATGAGTTAATGGGTTTATGTGTCGCTTTGTTTAGTTATGAGCCACCCGTTGATCTAAACCATAACCCAAACTCAACAACATATACTAAAGTGGTTAGGGAGAGGGGGGGGGGGGTTGCGGGGTGCGACAGATTGTGGTGGTGCTTATCATTCAAATCATACCTTATAAAATAAAGTAAGTATATAATACTATTATTTTTAGAATTTTGTTTAACGTTTAAATGACCGTGAATAATGGTATCACTATAAGTTTTGTTTTATTTTTTTGTGTCGTTGCATTGCACGGGTACTATTCTAGTATATATTAATACACGTAATGATACATATAATTAGCCTAATACCGCACTAATTACACGTATTACAAAATGATTAGGACCAAATGACTAGCCCTAATTTGACGGGTGTTACAGTTGGGTTGGATAAATCTTGAATTTGTGAATCAACTAAGAAGACACATCAGTAAGTAGATTGCATTTGCTTAAGAGTGTGGTTTCAGTTTATTATTAACTCTTTTTATAAGTTTGAAATGTTATAAACGATTAATAATGTGATGGTTTTGCTGGAATAATCAACTTTAGTTTAATAAATTCTTAGTGATAACTGAGAAGTGTTTATATAATTTCCATATATTCAAATGTGGGATATTATAAGGAATATTGTTAAATCAACTTGAAAAGAGTTTAAGGAATGCAGATACTGTCTTTGACTTTACAAATACACATTTTGTTGTTTTCAAGTTGTTTTTGCTATATATAGATTCTATTAACTCTCATAATTTATTGTTTGTTCCAAACTTCCAATCATTACACATATTAAGGGTGTTGATATATACAACAAATTTTTTTATGCATACATTAAAATTGTACTTATTGTTAGTTACTAAAAAATGATGTTTTTCTTCAATATGTTGTTAAAATTGTAGTTATTGTAAGTTATTGTTTCCCATGTTTTTTTTTTGAACAGCAGGAGTATTGATATTAAAAATAAAAAATCATTAGCAAGAAGGTAAAGGCAAAAGAGTACAAATAAATCTAGAAATCGAAAAGAACTACACAATCTAGATTCATCTCGGGACTTTAACTGCAGAGACTGTAAAAAGGGTAAAAAAATTCGTGCCAATTATTGTTTCCCATGTTTGTCGATCTTATTCTACTATGTTACGAAGTTTAGTTTTATAATATTTAGATTATTTAATGTTTCATTATATAATGTTCTTTAATTGTCCTACTGCTATTTCTCTTAGAATGTTTATACAGAAAATTTCTCTAACATGAGCACTATATTTCAAAAGTTATGTTATTTATGCTAATGAATGTGTACCAACTAGATTGTTGGGTGGAATGATAGGAAATTCTTTTATATACACATTAACAGTCAATTGATTATTGTTTACAAAGTTTTGTTTATATTATTTTCATTTACATAGTAGTAATTATAATTATTAAATGTATATTGCGTACTAATCATTTAACAAACTCGTGTAATCACGGTTCGCTTAACTAGTTTTTGTTTACACATGGACCTAAAACCAAACCCACATGCTTTTTCTTTATTTACTCCGTACAAGATAACAGAATACTAGTATTTCTCATATTTTCATCATTGCTTTGATCCCTTTGCATAAAACATGCACCCACACAACTCAATGACTCATTTAAAAACTAATCTCATATAAGCTTAAAAATTTAAGGGTCTTTTTACGAAAAATGAGTCAATAATTCCCATTTTAGTGTTTTCGGGTATCAAATATTCCGAAATTTTTGAAATGAACAACTTATTTAAAAATTGTGATTAAAGGGTTTTAGGCTAAAAATTCAGAATATTTGATACCCTAAAAACACAAAAACAAAAATTATTGACTCATTTTTCAGCAAAAGAAATTTTGATTAATTTGGCACCAATACACTTTAATAACAATTTTTGAATAAGTTATTCATTTTAAAAAGTTCGGAATATTTGATACCCGAAAACATTAAAATGGGAATTATTGACACGTTTTTCGGCGAAAATTTTAAAATTTAATTACTTATGTATAAAAAATTTTTGATACAAATTTTAGTTACATAAATGACATACTATAGTTTTTTTTTCAATTTCTTTTGACTAATAATAATTTATAATAATTTATTACGATAACATTCGTGTCTATACAAAATAACTAGAAAAGATGAGTGTTAAATTAAAAGTAACACAAATTCACTTTTTATTATATGGTTAATAATAATTTAATCTTCAAAGTTTCAATGTTGTTCCGTTATTATCATTCAAGTTTTTTTTCATGATTTAATTTTAATCATTTAAGTTTCAAAAATTTATGGTTTAACCTTTTAAATGGTTAAACCACAAAGTTTTCAAACTTCAAAGATTAAATCATGAGAAATATATATAAATGGTGAAAACGAAAAATAGTTGAAACTTTAAAGATTGAATAATAATATTTCATTTTTCTTTATCTTAAAGACTTTTAATATTACTTTCTGTCCCAATTTATTACAATAAAGTTGAGACATACTAAACTGAAAACATTTTTAATAAATTTAAGACTGAAAAAGTAATATTTTTAGTGATCCGTGATTGTGAGAAATGATTAGGAGAGGGCACGCTTTCTACAACCCATTTTCCTTTTCTAGTTTAACCTAATTATCGCTCCAATTTATCAATATTAGAAATCACCGCCTTTTATATACTACTTCCATCTCAAAAATAATTATTCAGTTTTGACTTTTTAAAGTCTTTTTATTTTCAATTATAACCTTAAATTTTTTTTGTTGATGTTATATATTAGTAATGTAAAATATATGAATGTGTTGGGTTTTAAATGTATTTTCATTTATGTAATTATTATCAAGTATTATATAAACAAACAAATATATTTAAAATCAATGTTGAAAAAACAAGACTTCAAAAAGTCAAAACATGACAATTATATTGGAACAGCAATATCATCAAAGTTCTGTTTATTTACCACCTTACCTCATACTATTTTTTCCAAGACTCTAAATCTAGTGATGTAGATCTAATCTCACCACTACTAAATGAAACTACTTTATAACAATAACCCCTCTCTATGCCAATACATATATATACACACACATATAGTCAAAGGTTCAAATGATAATCACAAAAAGGTACAGAACTGCAAGAACTTTTTAATTATAGAGATTTTAACTATTTTTTCCAAGACTCTAAATCTAGTGATGTAGATCTAATCTCACCACTACTAAATGAAACTACTTTATAACAATAACCCCTCTCTAATCTTGTGAGCGTCCTCGGATCAGAATACGCAAACTAGAACGTGTGTATATTCGTGCGGAATACAAATATACACAATCACAATGTGAATTATAGTAAAGAATAAAGAGATAAAGGTATCCAACAGGAAATATTGATTATATTGCTAAATCAATCTTTCATATACAAGAGGTTAACATGTACAAGTGAATGTCTCTCAAAAGCTCTCAAAATCAAAAAGCAGGACAGACTATGACTTCAACTTACCTATTTATAGACAAGTCTTATACGACAATTCAAATGTAATCCGTGAATAGACATTCACGGAATTACACTGTCCGTGAATCCAAGCATTCACGGAATGCAAATGTCGGATTCTTAATATTCACGGACAATTAACTATTGTCGAATCATTAATCATTCACGGACACATCTATTGTCGAAATCTTATCATTCTCGGATACAAAGACATTGTCGAATAGGCATTCACGGACACTCATCAATTGTCGAATAGCCATTCACGGATACAAAGACTGTCGAATTCTTATCATTCACGGACAACATCTTATTCACGGATTAAACACTTAGACAAAATTAAGTATTAATCAAAATTTTGTCTCTACAAACTCCCCCTTTGATAATACTTGATTCTTTTCTTCAAATCTTCAAGCATATCCAGGAAGATTGCATCCAGCAAAAATACCTTTTGAGCAACACACTTCTACAACCCGTTGAAATTTCAAAGCCATCTTTTCGTCATCATATGCATCATCATATACAATCGGATTCACGAGCAAGACTTCAAGATCATCTTTTGATAGATTGATTAAGCTTAGAGGATCAAACACATATACAATTGATTCTCTATTCCACATCACTTCTCCATTCAAGTCTCTATCATAACAAGCAATTTCTGCTTCTCCAGTTGATCCGTTATATCTCCAATGACTCACAAACTTAGAAAAATTTACAGGCAATTTCTCAAGTGGAATCTTCGTCATGCATTTAACTCGAGGATATGTCAAAGTAACTTTTGGTTGATTAGAAATCGGATCGATATCAAAATAATCAACGGTCCTCAATGGGAAAGTTTCCTTAACCCATGTGAATTTCCCATTATTACTTTCTCTTGTTAACGTATCTGCCATCCAATTTATCAAACCATGTCTTGAACGATTAATGATATCCACAGAAGCTAAATGGTTGATTTCACACTTAGGTAATTTTTCTAAGGCTTTGAATGTAGAGTGAAAGTATTGAAGTCCATCAGTCCTTTTAATGATGAATACTTTGTTGTCATTATCATATTTCCATCTGATAATTCTACCAACGCATTCATATCTTGGTATTTTAAAGAACTTACGAACTGTAATCACTGGAGTTGGTTTTTTAGGAAACCACCAAGAGACTTTTTGCTCAGGCTCTTTATCATCATCGGAATCTTTCCATAACCCTTCTTGTGAACACATATCTGACTGAACATTCTCCGGATGAAGTTCATCTTCAGAATCTTCCCAGTCTTCAACGTGAACATAATCGAAATCAGGTTCAAATCCCGGAGGATATTCTGGATCGAAATCTTCAAAATCATAATCGCCATCATTGCAAAGTTCAACAAAAGGTATTAAATCTTCAATGATCACATTCAAAGGAGTTGGACAAAGCACCTCTTCATCTTCAATGCAATCCATTAATTCCTCCTGATCAAAAATATGAGATGATTCTCCAAGCTCAAACATTCTTGACTCATGTATTGCATTAATTGGATTAACTTCTAATGGTTCGTTTTCTTGGAACACAACCAATGCTTGTGAGAAATTTGGTTGATCACTATCATTTTCATTATTAGTATCATCAGCATTTTCAGTCATATCATCACCATGATCACCATCATCACCATGATCACCATCATCACCATGATCACCATCATCACCATGATCACCATCATCACCATCATTACCATCATCACCACCATCATCACCATCATCATCATCATCATCACCATCATCATCATGTGCATCATTATCATCAGCAACATTATTCTCCCCCTGATCAACCAACATTTCTTTCAAAAGAAAAACATCAAGTTCCAATTCTTCGATGCGATCATTCTGAGATAGAATTTGCTGTTGTTGTTCCTTGAGAAGAATGTCTTGAGAATTTATTCGTTGTAAAGCATTTAGTAAATCCATTTGAAGCTTTTCAACAACAGTCATCAACGGTTTTACAGCACGTTGTAAAGATGCATCAAGGTTAGCCATGCTAACACTTGGTCCAGGTGAAGAAGAGGATGTGCCAGCTGCAACAGAAACAGCAACAGGAATTGTAGAAGTAGCTGGAACAGAGGTAGGAATACCTTGAGATGATATAACAGGCATAGAAGTAGAAGCAATATCAGCAGATGAACTAGGTTCAGAAATTCTGCGTCTTTGAGAAGGCCGAATATCAGGTACATATTTAGAATCTTGTGCCTCTTCATGTTGACGTCTCAAATCCTGTCGTTCCTTTTCAATATTTTCAGCAATAAGTCTTTGAGGAACTAAAGATTCTTCAACAGATTGTAAACGAAAAGATTGATCCTCTTCAGAACTTGAAGATTCCACTTCTTCATGATCAATTAAAGGCACCTCCTGCTCCCCCTCAGATGATTCACTATCAGTAGTAGAATCAGCAGGTTGTACAATCTGTGGCAATGCGAATTGTGGCGGTTGGAAGTCAGCATCAATGATATGGCCAAATAAATCAACAGTATGCGGCACTGGTTTGCCCCTATATTCATTACAATCTGCAAACACTCTTTTGGAAATAGGAGTGTAATGTAGAATGCTTCCATGATAAGTAATCCCGTTGACATGATTATCAAAAATATGCTGAAGAAACCGAGGATACATGAAAAATCCATCATCATTAATGTTTCCAGCCAAATTCTCAAAGATGTATCTCGAAAAGTTAAATGGAATATTCAGAACAAGAGCAGTCATGATCCCTGCAAGCTGATAACTCATTGAATCAAAACCAGCTTTCCTCGGAGAGATGCACCCAATTAGCATATGTGCCAAAAACTTCCAGTGAGGACAGAAATGATTCTTCAGGATTTGAACATCATGAGGTCCTTTAATACATCCCATTTGATGAAGACCCTGATCAATGACGTTTCGAGGTATGTCATTTGATGCATTCAGAGTATCTCCAAATTGGAGAGTATGACGAATTAGCTCTTCAGTCAGCAACAACGGTTTTCCATCAACCGTAGATGTAATACATGGAGGATTGACATCTGTTTGATATACAGCTGAAGTCCAGAAATCTATCATGTGGTCTTCGTATAGATTGGGAACAGATACAGTCAAAGCATATGATATGCGTGATCGAAGAAGAAACCTTATCATAGGGAAAAACTTCCTATTTTCAGGTTTATCCGGTTGTTCCAGAAGATATGCAGTTGCATTATGTCGTTTTTCAAATATGACTGCTCGATGTCTAACCTCGGGTTGAACAGCAGCAATGGGATCTAAATCTGCCATTTAGAAAAATCTGCACCATGAGTTTATTAGGCACACAAAATTTAAACAGAAAGTGTATTTAAAAATTTTCAACACTTAGAAAAAATTTTAAACTTTCAAGTATCCGACAATAACAGAATGACTACTGTTCATGCAACAATGACTAATCTTATGCGACAATATGACTTAATGATTTACTATTCATATGACAATCATATATTTATCCGTGAATCATATTGTTCGTGAATAATATTCATGCGACAATTCAAAATTAAAATAATATTTAAAAAATTTTGTCTGTGATTCATATTGTCGTAACACTATTCATCCGTGAATAATATTGTCAAAGTACTATTCATCCGTGAATAAGTACTGTTTATACGACAATATGATTGTCGTAGTCAAATAGTCAAACAAGTCAATATAGTCAAACATAAGAATTAATCACGGAGTACTGTTTATCCGAGAATTCAATATTCACGGATAACCATTACACTGTTCATCCGACAATACTGTATTGTCGGGTGGTCCGACAATTCGAATTGTCGGACGATTTTATTGAACAGTACCAAGCGTTATTTGAAGTGATCGATTAAGCATGAAATCTTTAACAAAAATGAAAGAAATTTATACCAGTCGATGCAAAATACTAAAACGAGTAAGTCTGTCGGATTGATTTTTAATGAAACCAAGTAATCAGGAAGAAATCGAAGAAAAAGTAATTGTCGGAATATTGGAATTGTCGGAGTAATAATCACGGAGAAGGAAAAGTGTAAATTTTTCAAATTTTGAAATTACTTATACTATTTCAATTATTCCGTGAAAATAATTACGTGAATATATATATCTTTATCCGTGAATAAAGGTATATATTCATCCGACAATTCAAAAATTATAAATAAAACATTTTTATCAAATTAAACAAACTTTGGATAAAATTTTCTAACCTATTTAAAAATAAAAAATGAAAAATTAATAAACTAAATATGTACAAAAAATAAAATTTTTTTGTTGGATTAATTTTCGTGACTTGGGATCATATTGGGATAAATGAATGTATTTAATTTGTAATTTTTAGAAAAGAAAGTCTATTTTGATTGCTAATATTTTGACCAATTTAAATTTACATAGCATTAATAAAGCATATTTTCTAAAAATCATTTTATATATGATATTTGGTATGTGTTATACATTTGAACACTTTGGCATCTAAAATATCTTTTTCTTTTTATTATTAATATGCATATCATTTTATATAACCAAAATAAAAATATACTTTCAAATTCATAATATATTAATATTTTCATATAAAGAGTGAAAATATGATGATATCTTTAGAAGTACATACATATGTTGGAATGACTTTTAGTCACATATGTCATACTTCGGGTTGGACTAATAAACTGTATCACAGGTCTATACATCGTATAACAAAGTGATAGAGTTTATTTATGATAGATGTTTATATCTTTATCGATATTTGTATGTCCATTTATAAAAAATATACCGACTAAGGTCTGTACACCGTACAACAAATAGTCAATACATTTTTCCCAGATATCATAATATAAAGACCCTAAATCATGAATCATAATATATTAATCCTTCAAAATTTAGGACTTTTATTATCATTTTGATAATTTTATTGTCATATACTAAGATTTTGGAAGATATAAAATAATATGCAAATATGTTTAGACATTTCTTAGACTAGATATGATAGACCCATAAATACCATATTTAAAATTATATTAGTAGAAAATTTGGTTTAAAAATGCTATATAAACCTATTAGCATATCAAAAATAGTACATAATATTCCTTTTTCAGATTTATATGTAAATACAATTCCCAATGTACTATCATTTCCCAACTTTTACACAAAAAATCTCCCCATATTTTTTATTTTTCATATGTTTTTGAATATTTGTTTAAAGAAAAAAATAAAAAAGTAAACAACAAAGAAAATTCAAAAAGATCCAAAGTTTAGTTAATTTGATCTAAATGCTTCATTCCGAGCATCAAGATTAATTCTTCAAAACGAGGTTTAGAAAACGCTTTTGTAAACAGATCAGCTCGTTGTTTTAAAGTATCAATATGGACTAAGTTAATCAAGTGTTTCTCATAGCAATCCCGTATAAAATGAAAACGAATTTCGATGTGTTTTGTTTTAGAATGCTGTACGGGATTACGTATGATACTTATGGCAGCAGTATTATCTATATGCAAAGGAGTTTGGGTTAGAAGAAACCCATAATCTCTAAGTTGTTGTTGAATCCAAAGAATTTGGGAACAACAACTTGCAGCAGAGATATATTCTGCCTCTGCAGTAGAGGTAGAAACTGTATCCTGTTTCTTACACTGCCATGTCACAAGACGTTCTCCTAGAAATTGACATCCACCTGATGTGGATTTGAAGTCAATACCACATCCGCCATAGTCTGAATCGGAATATGCAGAAAGAGAAAAGTCATCATCATGTGAATACCAAATGCCTAAATTAGGCTTTCCTTTCAGGTATCGAAAAATACGTTGAACGGCCTTCAGATGAGAAACTTTAGGATTTGCCTGATATCTGGAACAAATGGAGACAGCAAACATAATATCTGGACGCGAAGCTGTCAAATACATAAGAGACCCAATCATGGACCGATATTCCTTTTCATCGGTTGAGTGATCATCAAGAGCAGGGCCAATCTTTTCAACAAGATCAATGGGTGTAGAAATGGATTTGACATCTGTCATCAGAAATTTCTTTAAGATTTCAGTAACATACTTTGTTTGATGTATGAAAATGCCTGAATCAAGTTGCTGGACTTGCAACCCAAGAAAAAATGCCATTTCACCCATTGAACTCATTTCAAATTTTGATTTCATAATCTGCTCAAACTCTCTGCATAAGCTTTCATTTGTCGACCCAAATATGATGTCATCTACATACACTTGAACAAGCAACAAATTCCCTTTTACCTTTCTGATGAAAAGAGTACTGTCAATCTGACCTCTAGAAAACCCATTTGCAAGCAGATGTTGAGATGTAAACCATACAAAGCTTTATCCAACCGATACACATAATCTGGGAATTTAGAGTCTTCAAAACCCGGTGGTTGTTTGACAAACACTTCTTCATGCACTTTCCCATATAAAAATGCGCACTTGACGTCCAATTGATATACTTTAAACCTCATGAAGGAAGCATAAGCTAGAAAAATCCGAATTGATTCAAGTCTAGCAACTGGTGCAAACACTTCATCATAATCTAAACCTTCGATCTGAGTAAAACCATGAACGACTAATCGGGCCTTATTTCGGACCACGATTCCTCGATCATCTTTCTTATTACGAAAAACCCATCGAGTGCCAATCGGATGCACATCTTTAGGTGGTTTCACTAAAGTCCAAACTTGCAATTTCACAAACTGTTGTAATTCTTCTTGCATTGCTTGAACCCAAGAGGATTCAGTCAAAGCAATTTGAACATTTTTTGGTTCAATTTGTGATAAAAAACAAGAAGAAGAATCAGACTTAAGTTGCTGCCGAGTCTTAATTCCTTCTGATACATCTCCAATCACATTCTTTAGAGGATGTCGATACTTAGAATTAATTCGCAATGTAGGAACCGAATCTACATGCAAATTATTTCCTAAGTTAGAATCTTCAGGATTACTAACTACTTCATCACTAGAGTCATCAAGAATTTGTTCTTCTAGTTCAGCAGAAGGTTCCTGAAAATTGTCAATATCGTCAAGATTGGAAGTTGTTTCTTCTTCAACAGTTGTCAAAGGTGAAGAAATCTCATGAGCAATTGAGTCATCAGAAGATTGTGGTGGAGTAAGATGAGAAGTAAAAACTAGTGGAGCTGAAGTAATAATCGGCTCAGCAGGAACAGATGTAACTGGAATAACAAAGTCATCCAAATCCATAGCAGAAGAAGAAGACACGTCATGCTGAAAAATAGCAAGAGAATTAAAGAATGTGTCATAATCGAATAACCATTTTGGACCTATGCCATTTGAAGAAGGAGAATGCCGAAGAAATTCAACTTCATAGCATTCCTCTATTCGATGTGATGCCGTGTTATAAACTCTCTTATTGTGAGAATTGGTAGAATATCCCAAAAAAATCCAGATTCAGATTTTTCAGCAAACTTAGGAAGGCGATCCTTAGTCTTCAACAACAAACATGGACATCCAAAAGGTTCCAAAAAATGAATATTCGGTTTCCGATTATTCAGTAATTCATAGCTCGTTTTCTGCTTATCTTTGACCACAAGAACTCTATTTAATACGAAACAGGCCGTATTAATTGCTTCTGCCCAAAAAGTTGTTGGCAACTTTGCATCTGAGAGCATTGTTCTTGCAGCTTCGATCAAAGTTCTGTTCTTCCTTTCAGCAACTCCATTTTGTTATGGAGTTCTAGGCGCACTAAATTGTTGAGTAATTCCGTGCTGAAGACAAAACATTTCCATTAAGTAGTTCTTGAATTCTGTACCATTATCACTTCTCAAAATTTTCACCTTCAGAGAAAACAAAGTTTCTAATCTCAGAATTAGATACTTAATTTTCTCAGCAGCCTCATCTTTTGTACTAAGGAAGTAAACCCATGAAAATCTGGAATAATCATCAGTGATTACTAAACAATAGGATTTACCCCCAATACTCCGAACACTTACGGGTCCAAACAAATCCATATGGAGAAGTTCCAAAGGAATGTTAATCGAATTCATCAATTTAGGTTTATGAGACTTCTTAGTTTGTTTTCCTTTTTTACAGGAAATACAGTGATCATTTAGTGAAAAGGTTTGTTTAGGAACCCCAATCACTAAATCATTCTTAACTAAGAAGTTCATTTTCCTAAAGTTAATGTGACCCATTCTTCTGTGCCACAAAATTGATTTCTTTTCTGTAGCTTTTGACAATAAGCAAGTATTCTCTGTAGATCGAGTAATAGTACGCATGTCTAAGACATACATATTCTTTACCCTTGGAGCTCGCATAAGAATCCACTCTTGAGGTACCACAAACCCTGGCTTAAGAATTAAGCACTCTTCGTTGTTAAACCAAGTTGACAGTTTCTTGTCACAGACTTGGGAAACACTAAATAGATTATGTTGAAGTTGTTCAACATAATTTACTTTGTCAAAGCTGATTTCCCCATTTGAAACGGATCCCTCACCAGAAATCATGCCACCTTTGTCTCCGGCAAATGCAACAAATCCTCCGTCTTTAACCTTAACATCCTCAAGCAGAGAGAGATTCCCTGTCATATGTCTTGAACAGCCACTATCGATGTACCATATGTTATCAATAGCTCGAGAAGACTGTAAGACATTTGATCAAAAACGGATTAGTTGCTAATGGAGACCCAAGCCTTTGAGGCTATGGGTCGTCCAGTAATGACATCCATGATAAAAACGTCAATTTGTTTCAAATTCCTTTTGAAATTCCTTTTGATTGACGCATCATGAGATTGTGTTTTCTTCTTTGAAGAAACAGAAGATGTTACTTTCGGTTTTGATGATTTTTCGTGGACAGTTTTTAAATCATCTTTGATTTCAGAATGTTTAGCTTGCTTCGAAATATCTTTTGAACATTTTTTAGCAAGCTTGTGACACTCATTGATAAGATGTCCACGAACACTACAATAGAAACATTTTCTTGTTTCATATTGTTTCCGAGAAGTAACCCTTTTATCAGAAACATGAAGTGAAGTCTTACTTTTAGAAGCCTCACATTTAGAATGTGATTTTCTACTTGTAGATACTTCACTTTTGGTAGAAACAAAGTGAGAAGAAGAAAGTTTAGCTTTTGATGAAGAAGTTGATGATTGTGATTTTTGTGGTGAAGAAGATTGTTTCAAAATCTGTTTAACTTGTGTTGGTGTGTCACAAGTTTTCGATTTTTCTTTTAAATTTTTTAAAACACAATCGTTAATCTTGTCACTACATTCACAATCATGCTTCTTCATTTTGGAAGCATCAACTTTGGATTCATCAGCTAGTGAATCACCGACTTTGGAATCATGTTTAACAGATGATTCTAGAGTCTCACTTGAAGACACCTTTTGATGTGTGTCTTTCAAATCAACTTTTCCTTTTCCATAAGCAAACTCAACATTTGCTTCATTTTTAACTGGCAATACAGAATAGGTAGTTGGTGGAGGAACAAAATGATATTCAACTTTTGAGTCTTTTGTTTTTGAATCATTTTGATATCCAATACCAGATTTAGATTTAGTATCTAAACGTTGATTATTGATTATCTCATCAAAAATAACAGCAGATGTTGAAACATTTAGTAATTTTCTTTCAAGATCTAAAATCATAGAATCAGCATCAGATTTTTCTTTTTTTAATAAATCCATTTCAACCAAATAACTATTAATAATGGATTGCTGATTGAAGATTTTTGCTTTTAAATCATGTGTTTCAACATTTGTTGACTCAAAACGTTTATTTAAAAGATTATTATTTTCAACCAATTCCTTGTTCTGTATTTTTAACTTTTCATTTTCAGTTAAAAGTTTAGCATTTTGAGTTTGATACATGCTGATTTGATTATTCAAATCAGTGCAAGTTGAGCAAATTTGATTAGCAAGAGAAGAATCGACCTCAGAAACATTCACCATAAATGCTTGGTTATGGGAATACTCATCCACGTGTGCGCTCCAATCATAAAACTCATCAGAAGTAGAAATGAGTGCAGAAGACGTGGGAGTAGTAGATGTTTCCTTTGTTTGAGGTTGAGCAGATGAAGAATATGTCTTGGAAGTTGATGGCTTGGTAAAACCAGAGGTAGGAGCTTTATTCTTCTCACATTCTCTTGCAAAGTGACCAAGATTTTGACAATTGTAACAACGAACTCTTGATTTGTCAAAACCTGGTTTACCTCCTAGTTTATTTTTACCAGTTCTTTGTAAAAACCTTTAACCCGCCTGGTAAGCATAGCCATATTCCATTGCAAATCCATCTCTTCTAGGTCATCTGGATGCAATTGATCATAATCCTCTTCAACTAACTCAACATTTCCAACTCTTCCAGAAATAAAAGCTTCATATGAAGACAAGAATGCAGTAACAACATTTGCATGGTCTTCAGTCACTCTTGAAACTTGTGGATTAGAATTCTGTTGTTGTTGATGGCTTGAAGTTGGAGAACTTCCAGAACCATAAAAACCAAAACTTGAATAACCACCAGATGTGGTTCCACTTGGATTTCCACCAGAATAAGTTTCAGATCCTGAATATAATGCCGTTGTTTCAGAAGATTTGGTAGTACCAAATTGAGTAAACTGCATCATTTTTCCTGTTTCCTTTTTCTGGAGAGACACATCATACACCTGAAGCTTATTGATTAAATCCTCAAAAGCATATTCCCCTAATGACTCATCTTTCATCAAGATATTTGCTTTGATGTCCTATCGAGAAGGCAAGGCTTCAATCAATTTTTCATTGATTTCAAGACGCTCAAGAATCATTCCATGTCTTTTTAACTCACTGATAAGCTGTGAGTACCTAACGATCAAATCGTTAAAAGATTCATTGGGAATATAGGTGAAAACATCCCATTGTTTCTTTAGTAAATCGCGTTTGCTTTTTTTTAATTTATCATTACCAGCAAACCGCTTTTCCATTGCTTTGTACAATTCAAAAGCAGTAGACAAATCTTTCCACCCTGCTAAAACATCACTTGGAAGACTCATTGAAATGATGGATTTGGCCTTCTTATCACGATCATGTTCTTTTCGTTCTTCCGAATTCATCATCTTTAATGATTTAGGAGGAGGATTATCTCGATAAATGTCTTCTGCTCTTGGATGTATATATTGTTCCAATATTGGAATCATCAAATCAGGATCATACAAAGCAATAAATGATTCAAAACGATATCTCCAATCATCGTAATCGTTTTGACAAAGAAACTTGGGTGGTTTTGTAGTTGTTCCGGTCTCTTGATCATTTTTCATCATCGTTTGCCAATTAACATGAGCCATCTTTTAAGATGAAATCAGTGAATCACACTAAAAATTCTTTAATCTTTCTTTGTGAATACAAACCAAATACTAATATCCGTGAATATTAATATCCGATAATACTAATATCCGTGAATATTAATATAAGTGAATACTAATATCCGTGAATAAGAATATCCGTTAATACAATTATCCGTGAATATAATATCCGTGAATAATAAAAACAGTTAATAATATTTTGAAAATCTTAATCCGTGAATGTAGTATCACTGTTTATGCGACAATGGTATAATTCACGGATACTGTTTATGCGACAATAGTGATATTCACGGAGTATATATATTCACGGAACTTTGAATTCACGGAAAGTGTTAATTCACGGAAGACGATTTCCAGATTTTTCAAAGTGATACAGATTCTTCAAAACAGGCTTGTTTTTGATGAAACTTGTTGCAATGAGCTCGGAATTTGATTTCCGACACTCAGAAACAATCAATTTTAACTTTGATCGTTAAAGTTTCAATCATGCAGAAAAGACGTAAGCTTTTGTGATACTTCTTGATCAACTCTTCATCATAGAATAGATGTGAATGAATACAGAAGAGATTCTATATCAGAAATCACTTGTTAACACTTTCAGATTGATTTTGACGCTGTCTCAAGTGATTGTAACACTAGACATCACTGTAACTTCTTCAAATCTTCATCTTCACACTTTAAATCACAAAAATGTTCTAATTTCTTATCCTTTGAGCTCTGATACCACTTGTGAGCGTCCTCGGATCAGAATACGCAAACTAGAACGTGTGTATATTCGTGCGGAATACAAATATACACAATCACAATGTGAATTATAGTAAAGAATAAAGAGATAAAGGTATTCAACAGGAAATATTGATTATATTGCTAAATCAATCTTTCATATACAAGAGGTTAACATGTACAAGTGAATGTCTCTCAAAAGCTCTCAAAATCAAAAAGCAGGACAGACTAAATGACTTCAACTTACCTATTTATAGACAAGTCTTATACGACAATTCAAATGTAATCCGTGAATAGACATTCACGGAATTACACTGTCCGTGAATCCAAGCATTCACGGAATGCAAATGTCGGATTCTTAATATTCACGGACAATTAACTATTGTCGAATCATTAATCATTCACGGACACATCTATTGTCGAAATCTTATCATTCTCGGATACAAAGACATTGTCGAATAGGCATTCACGGACACTCATCAATTGTCGAATAGCCATTCACGGATACAAAGACTGTCGAATTCTTATCATTCACGGACAACATCTTATTCACGGATTAAACACTTAGACAAAATTAAGTATTAATCAAACTTTTGTTTCTACACCTCTCTATGCCAATACATACATATACACACACATATAGTCAAAGGTTCAAATGATAATCACAAAAAGGTACAGAACTGCAAGAACTTTTTAATTATAGAGATTTTAACATGTTTAACGATTCAATCACATGTGAACATTGATGTAGATTAAGGTTAAAAGCAAAATAGTTTGAGAAAATATTAAAGTAACCTTTAAAATCAAATTTATATATTTCGTTCACATGTGTGCATTTGATATATGCATATGAACACTTCATATATTTTATAGTTTTACACGTCTTTTGTGGTTTTTAACTTTTATTTGTCAATAATATGAACATTAAATAACATTTATGTGTAATTTGTTGCGTTTACATGTATAAAAACCCCCATATATATTTGGCTATATATATATATATATATATATAGAGAGAGAGAGAGAGAGACATTTGGGATCCTGTGATAACAAGATGATCCCATGAGAACGATGAAAACACATCATATCCCTCCATTTTTTTCCTTTAATCAAAAATTCTGAGTGTGGTATTTTTGTAAATATTTTGAACTTTTTCCATGATGATATTTTTGTAATTATTTTGAACTTTGATACACCTTCACAATCAACTATTATTGTTAATTTTTTAAATTTCTTTTTGGTCACAAGTTTTACTTGTGTGGAGTTATTTTGTTTTGTTGATTATCATTACTATAAATAAATAAGCTTCACACAAACAAATAAGCTTAACACAAACGGGTCTCCTCATTTTTTTGGATGAGTCTAAATGGGTATTTAATATAACCTCTAATTATATAACAATTAACTAACGGGTAATATATTTTTTTTTACCTCATTTCATTTTTTTCATTTTTTACTCAAACAAAAAAAAGTTTGTGAAAAGCTGATGGGTCGACCTGATTCGAGACTCATTTGATCCAGACCCATTTAGACCTATTAACTGACCCATCTAGATCCGGACCCATTTAAACTAAACTCATCTAGACCTGTAACTCGACCCGCCCGTTCATTTTGCCACTTATAATTAAGGCCAAAGACTTGGTTTACTCACTTTATGCATGTCGGTGACAGTGAAAGTTACAGGAGTTTAGCTTTTCATTATTTCAATTAAAATAAAATGAGACTATGGATGAAATTTGAGACCCATGTTAAAAAACGTTTAAATAAGTGTGAATAAGTTAAAATAATTTTACGTACTTTTAGAAAGTGTAAAAAGTGTGAATAAATTATATGTTTGTAACATGTTAAAGTGAGAATGAAATGATTTTATATAGAGATGGAGATGATATTCTAATACAAATGAGTCGCCGACACCAAGCTTTTTAGTTACCACACATTCTTCTCTAGTGCAACCAGCCATACAATTATTCTACTATTGCAATAATTGCGTCCAATATTTATAATTTTATATTTATATATTACTCTGTATATGACACGTGGCAGATTATGATATGCAATATTGCTAAAATGCTTACACTCGTGCTCCGATTTACCAAAAAAAAAAATACATCGGAAAATAACCATATATAAGCTTTTAAAAACAGGGTTAGGCAGTCTCACACACACAAACATTCTTAGACTGTGCAACCATCTATCATACTACCACCCTGAATGGCAAATAACGCTGATATGGAACTTGGAGATGTCGATATCGTTGACCGAACTGTCCAATTTCTTCTTGCCTTTGAAGAAAAAGGACATGATCGTGTCCACCAACCATCTATATTCAAGGTTCGTGATAATCTCCGTAATATCAGTCCGGACTCTTACAACCCAAAGGTCGTCTCTATTGGACCTATCCATAGAGAAGACCAAAATGTGCAAGCAATGGAAGCGCGTAAACCCACTTACCTACACAATCTATTGGCTTGTTTAGATCTCCCCCGTCAACAAACGCTAAAACTATGCGTTCAAAAGGTAACCGCTTCGTTAAACAAAATAGAAGAAAGCTATGACGAAATGAAGTCCTACACTCATCTTGAGCTGACTACAATGATGGTTATGGATGGTTTCTTCATACTCGACTTCTTTTACAACATTGATAAGCATGCGGCGTCAGATATGTTGCTTGCCCAATCCATAGCTTATGATTTGCAGTTGTTAGAAAACCAAATCCCTTTCTTTGTTCTCCAAGATCTCTTTGAATACACTATATTTAAATGCGACCCGAATTTCTCTCTTATTGATTGTATTATTCAGGTTCTTGGACCTTACCGACTTTTTGTAGCACAAAAAAGAGAAGAAAATGTTTTTCAAGGAATTACTCCCGATCATATTCTTGGCCTTTTACACACATGTTACCATCCAAAGAAGTCTATTCTACCCGAATTACCAAGTGAAAAAATACACTCGGCTGCTGAACTAGACAGGGCAGGTGTGAAGTTCAAGCCTATTCAAGATCCAAGTTGGCCAATAGCAATAGAAGTCGAATTCTCTAGATTTCGATGCTTTTCCTGGTCCGGAGGTAAGCCTACTCTTAGAATGCCAGTGTTGCGTATTCAAGATCTCACAGAGTCAGTTATAAGAAACCTAATTGTGTACGAGCAATCTTCTTGTCATGTTCCTAATTACATTACATCATATGCTACTGCCATCGATTATTTAGTCGATACTAAAGAGGATATTGCCATCTTGGTGGACTCAGGAGTTATTATTAACAACATAGGTTCAAGCGAAGAGGTTACAAATATCATTAAAAGCATATCCAAAGAAATCTGCAGCGGTGATTTTTTCTACAATCAACAGTGGATCAAATTAGATGAATATTACAACAGTTACTGGCCAAGAAATTTAGCACGGCTGAAGCGTACGTATTTTAGCAATCCATGGAGTACCATTGTCTTCGTTGCTGGAATCACCGTGTTTGCTCTAACCATTGTTCAAACCATCTATACAATCAACCCTGTTTAATCTAATTATAATCTGAATTGATTGAATCTTATCGTATTCTGTTGTTGCTTACACATTCATGTAATCATTTGAATTATCTTTTTCTTGACAAGTTACAGCTTAAAAATCGATTTCAAAATATGAGCTACTAATCGGTAGTTAGGGCCTATAGCCCGGCTAACGGAATTAGTAATTATAAGATGGAAAGTATGATTTGAGGTACGGTAAATCAAAGAGGAGAAAACGCTGAATTTTATGATGTAATTTTCATAATTTTTCGATTTGTTGTGCGTGAGATAATTGATGTTGAAGGTAAATGAGTTTTGTATATGTAGTGAACATTCTCTTTGTATATATGGCACGATATCATTGGTTTCCTCGTTCTCACATAAATTTCCGATCTCATTTAAACCCCACCCAAAAGTGGAAATATCCTAACCAAAAAAGAAATTACCAAAGAAGAAAGACACTCTAAACACGAAATTTATACATCCATATATTGTGTAACAAGGTTCATTAGTACTAAGAAATTGTTACTATAAATATAAATATCAAAACGAAATGAAATTTCTCTAATGCATTTAAATTGTGCACTCTCTCAACAATTTTGAAAGCATAATATTCGATCACCTCATTATCAAATTCATATATATAATTTCAATATCTAATCTATTGAAGATAAAATTAATATTTATAAACAGTATTAAAAAGATCATGAAGACATACGTTGGCAATTAGGTTTGATCACAATAAAGTTTTTAGGTTAATAGTTGGTCGCTCAATGATGTTAGAAATTTATTGGATTTGTACTACTCCTTCCGTCCCAATTTTACACAGTTTAAGAAAACATCATCATCTCGACAATTTCACCTTCTACTTTTTACTAACTTTTTTGTCTTACATATATACACTAGTGGTAAAAATGAACTTTATCTCATTTTTCTTATCTATTTTTGGAAGTTGACGATAAATTTAAGACATGCATAAAATGAATACTGAACTATAAATATGGGACGGATGGAGTATAAATTTTAAGTAAATGAACAAGTAAAAGTTTGTTTACAACTTTGAAAAGCATTTCTTAGACGTGTTGACTGCCCGATCCATAGTTAACGATTTGCTGTTGATAGAAAACCAAATCCCTTTCTTTGTTCTACAAGACCTCTTTGAATGCACTATTTTGAAAAGTGAACCCAATGTCTCTCTTATAAGACTCATTCTTAATGTTCTATAACTTGTCCCCCTTTTTGTAGAAGACTTTAAAAAAGACGTTATTCTTCGAGGAACTACTCCACATCATATTCTTGGCCTTCTACACAAAAGTTACCAGCCGTAGAAATCTATCCAACCGAATTTTACACATTCGTTAGTAAAGTCTGTTGTTGAACTAGACATTGCAGGTGTGAAATTTAAGCCTATTCAAGATTCAAGTTCGCCCATGGTAATAAAAGTCGAATCATCTAAATTTGGATGCTTTTTCTGGAATTGGGGTAAGCCTACTCTCAGAATGCCAGTGATGTGTATTCATGATCTCACATAGTCAATTATAAGAAACCTCATTGTTTATGAGCAAATTTCGTCTCATGTTCCTACTTACATCACATCATATGCTGTTGCAATTGATGATTTAGTTGATACTGAGGAGGATATCGCCATTTGTGATGGAATCGGGGTTCATCTCAATAACACAACTAAGGCGCACATATTTTTTTTATAGAGAAAGCAAATAAATTTTATTACCAAACACAACTTTTACATATACTTTTTTACATGTAGCACAACATATCACTTTCCTTATCACACATCAATACTATACATACATATATGCCCAGATACACATTACAATTTTTGATAGGCACATCACCTTCCAGTACCCATGCATAACTCCAACCTATCCCATATGATGGCCGCATATGCTGTTTCAGCCCACACAAGGATCTATCCACCTGCTTTTCGTGAGTCTCTACCCCCACTGACTTAAAACCGTCTACCCCATCCCTATACCTACTGATTTTGGATCCTTAACCCATGAAATCCAGTCAATCTTCTTCGGTTTCAGCCGTGCTTTTACCCATTTAAAACTCTTAATTTGTGATTCATAAAAGATATCTACACCCCTTAACACCTTCTTCCCAAACACCTTAGCGTTTCTGTTTTTCCATATCATGTATGGTGTAACCCATAATATCCCTTCCCATATTTCTTTCACTATTCCACTTTTAGAAACCATGGCATTCGATATAAACAAGTCCCCTATATCAACCAACGTACAAGCACCCAAATTCCACCACTCAAATGATTTATTCCAAATAATAATTGCTTCACTACACAATAATATACAATGCCCAATGGTCTCAATAGTTTCTTCACAACAAGGACATAATAAAGAGTTTAAATCGATACCTCATTTACCTAGTTCCACCCGTACTGGAAGTCTCTTTCTTCTCATCCTCCATGCGAATATATTCACTTGGCTTGGTACAAACTTGTTCCGCTTTGTTGGCAGCCCACTCAGCCCACTTTCTAGTATTACTCCATCAATTCTCCTAGCCACTAAATTAACTTTATATACATGTTCACCCTCCGTAACCCACTGCCACTTATCTCTGCTTCCAGGAACCAATACAATCACATTGACTAATACATCAAGCTCCCCTCTAGTTCTGCCACGAGGGACCCGAACCCAATCCCACGACCAAACCCAAGAGTTTTCAACCCATTTACCCCTATCTTTAATAAACACTTCTTTATTTCTTTCTAAATTATACGGCCTATGAAACTCATCCTTCAAAATTATACCTCCCATCCATCGATCCTCTCAAAACTGTGTTTGCGAACCATCTTCAATTTTTTTGCACAAAAATGAATAAAATCCCCTACCTTTCTCCTCAATATCCCTCCCCACCCGTAGTTGCCTCCCCAAATAGAACCCATGCCACCCAAAGGACCACCCCTTAGACCACCTTCCCGCCCGTATATATTTTTAATGACCTTAACCCATAGCACATTCTTTCATTTTTAAAACGCCACCATCATTTTTCAATTAAAGCCCAATTTTTTGATTTTAGTGACCCTATATTTAACCCCCCACTTTCATATGAATTTACAACCTCATCCCATTTTATTTCCTTCCCCGAACCTACCCCAAAAGAAGTTACGTCTCACACTCTCTAAATGTTTTAGTACACACAACGGAGCACGAAAAATAGAGAAATACTAAAGAGCCAAGCTTCCAAGAACGGATTTGATTAGGGTTAATGACCACTAAATGACAACGTTCTATCTTTCCAATCCGATAAGCGTTTCATAAATTTTTCCACCACCGGCTTCCAATCCCTTTCTTTTTTCATACTTCTTGGCAATCCCAAATACGTAAATCGAATTTCCCCTACATTACATGCAGTGGCGGATCCAGGATTTCCAACTAGGGTATGCAAGTTGAATTGCCCAAATATTTGATTTGTGATTCGATTTTTTTTTCGGGTTGGGTTTTTTCCGCCCAGTTTTCTGTTGTATTCCTAAATTTTCAATATTTTCATTCTATTTTAGCATTGGGCTCTTATTGAAGATATTTGGGTAAAAATTCTGATCTCAGCTTACAAGATTTATATAGAGTAGTAAAACTTAAAATAAATTACTAATTAACTTATATCATAAAGGATAACATTTAATATGACATAAATATTCGTGGTTTGTGAACGGTTAGGTTTCATGGTATATAGTAAATTGTACTCCTAAATATAAATGAAGATGGAAATTGAAAACGTTTTATTGGAAAATGTAACACCCGCCAAATTAGGACTAGTAATTAGTGCCTGATTCTCTGTTAATACATGTAATTAGTTCTGTATTAGGCTGATTAATGTATCAAACTATATATTGTTGAATATACACAAAAATGCAATTTGCTTAAATCGTACGCAAACTAAATCGAATGTATTTCGGTTCAAGTAAAATACGGACGTTGGTGATCAATTTTATTGATTAATATAAAAATTATATATTGACAATAACGTACCAAAAAAAAATATTATTTTGATAATATTTCGAGTACTCTTCATATCGTATTATAAGCACCTACACGACTCAAACATTAACGCGCAAACAGACGAGACCAATTGAGTCATTAAGCAATTGGTAAAATACTCCAACAAGTTTATTTAATTAACTTTCGTTTTCTTTAAAACTTACATTATTTGACACTTAAAATAATTACTTAACGATTTACGATCGGGGAATCGAACACCACACGGAGCGCGAATACACGGAGCTAAAAGTGGAGACCCACACATGGGTGGGCCCCCACCCAAAAATCTGTCAAGGGGTGAGGTCACCACCTCCCCACCCCATTCTTCACTTCCATCTTTCTTTTTCACTCTATCTCTCTCTCTTTTTCTTTTTTTCATTTTCATCACCATCACCACCTTAAACCCTCAAATAACCCACTCAAACATCATCAAATCACCTTGGCCGTTTGGAAGAAAATCACCACGAAGCAACGATCTACATTTCTATCTTTCCGGATTCTCCGCGAGACGATTTGTAAGTTTCCGACAAAAACCCGAAATCTTACGATTTTGAGTATTTTTAAGTTTTAGTTGTTTCTTTAAGCTTAGAATGTCCTTATAAGGGTTGGGTAAAAGAATCAGACCAAACGGAAACCCGAAAACTCATTTTTGGCTCAAAAATTCGCTGAAAGACCTAAGTGTCGCAACGAAGTGCAGTATAGCGTCACTTCATGCGTCACTTAAGTGACGCATTGAGTGTCGCTAAAAGCCCTAATCATGCGTCACTTGCATAAGTGCCGCGTAAAGCCCCTTTTTCCCGACACTTCTACCGTCACTTGACTAGTGACGCACAACAACGTTAACCGACACTTATAGCGACACTTTCTGAGTGACGCCTAGACCCATACCCGACACTTATAGCGACACTTCCTGAGTGACGCCTAGACCCATACCCGACACTTATAGCGACACTTACCTTAGTGACGCCCTACCATGCGTCACTTCCCTTAAGTGACGCATATGCTCAGATTTAATATTTTTAGCGACACTTCCCAAGTGTCGCCCAAGCCCCTAAGTGACGCAATAAGTGACGCATAAACAGAAAGTTTTAACTAATTTTACACTAAGTTTTGAGACCCAAAATTGACGCCCCATTTCACCCAAATTCGAGTCCAGCTCGACCCCAGCCAGGGGCTCTGCCCCTTGGACCCCGCCAGGGGCTGCCGCCCCTTGGACCCCGCTACCAAGGGCGCTGCCCCCGGACCCCCGTCATTAACGGGCTTCGCCCTTACCCTAGAGTCACGAGTAACAGTGTTACATCTAAATTTTTACACAAAGTGTTAAACTTGTATAACATCAAACACGAATGCGACATGACTTCTAAAACACTTTGGAACATGTTTTTCAAGAATAATGATAATATTATTATTACCAACAATCACCAACGGGCCGTACACATTTTCAAACACTTAAACAATCAACCAAATTGTAATCATTTGGACATTCTAGTTGGACAAACAACTACAAGGTAGTCTTATGAGATGCCTTCATATGTTTATAACCATCGCGTGTCGTGGACACCCTCAGGTTACAAGTCTTTGGACTTCGATTCCCGACTCATCAATCTCAGTTTATTGATATAAACCCTAAAGACTCAGGTGAGTCTCATAGCCCCTCTTTTACTATTTTTACTCAGGGGTGTGATATATTGCTTGTTTTAACGCGTGAACGCAAGTACAACTTTTACATGTACTACATGAGTTTTACACAACTAATCTTTTAAAGCCCTCCATCAGCATAGTTGTTAATACATTTGTAGCGTGAATATTAGTATATGGTACCATATAGGATTGACCCACCTCGTCCGGGTTAGCAAGCACTAACCGGGTAAACGGACGTACTAATATTTAAGGAAGACGGATGTTGATTAGGCATCCGTGGAGGCGAAAACGCTCAGGCTGTGTCCTCCCACGAGTTAAGCTCAACTATGTGCTCATGGTTGTATACTGTTACCACTATCATTTGCTGGATGCAAATCAACTATTTAAATCTTGCGGTTCACACAACTTATTTGATACTCAAACCTGTGAGCTCACCAGCGTTAGCTGACCCATTTTAGCATGTATCGCAGGTACAAAGCAGTAGGCAGGATTGCCCCAGGAAACTATAGCTCGAGTCAGCATGCAGACAATAGAGATTTTCTTGCATTAATATATTTTGTATAAGTATTTATGTATTGAAATCTCTCATTTTAAACGAACACGAGCTATATGTGGCTTCAAACCTTGTAAACATTTTGCTATTAATACATTCTGTTAAAACGACGCATATAGAGTCGTTTACTATTAATCTCTGTGCTTTGAATATTGATTAGTAACACCCAAATCTTCCTTCCGCTAAACAATAAATTTGGGGGTGTTACAGAAAACTTAAAAATGAAAGCATAAAATAGATTAAAGGCGACATTTTCTCTCATAAAAATTCAACTCACTTGGGTAAGAGGATAATCCATGACCTTCTTGTACACCATAAATTGCATTGGTTAGTGTATATGTTCATTGCTCAAGACTTATAATACAAGAGTTATTATTATATAATGAATTATTTATAGACTTAAAATACAAGAGTTATTATATAATAAATTATTTGTAGTTACAAGGAGAATTAAATGCTTACAGCTTACCCCAATTCAGTAGTTTAGTACCATCGCTTACTGATTATAAATTAAAAGCATAATACACTAGCACTCAATCTTTCAAGTTCCAACTTCCAACTCCAAACACTTTACCCCATTATTTCTCAAGATTACCCACCGAAAAAAATATACAAGAAAAAAGGAAGGAAAAACGAAAGGTAGGTTGCGTATCTGGCTATCTGCCTTTTAGGAATCAAAATTCAATTTGTTAGGGTTAATGTTTGATCAATTTCTATCCTTTTATCTATTGTAATATTATTACTAGTAATTAGTAGTACTCACAGTTTGTTTTTATAACTGGACTTCATTTATAAAGCTTTTTCAGTTTGGGCTGGGTTACTATTTTGTATCTCATCAGGAGCGGAGCCAGAAATTATAGTTGTGGGGGACTTGATTCAAAGTGAAAGAAAATGAAAAATGTATACAAACTTACATGACAATTTACAAATTTTCTTATTTAAATTTAAAGCCTACATTTCTACTTCTTATACAATTTTAATTCTTACTTTTGATTTTAGCATATTTTGTATTAATAATCTTTCATACAATTAATTGGTTCTTTAGTACTTGGGGCTCAAATACGACTGTGAAATATATTAATATTTTAAAATGACATCTACTAAAATGACATCTACTAAATTGATGGGCTAAAATGACATCTACTAAATTGACATATTTAATCAAGTATAAAATGACATCTACTAAATTGATGGGCTAAAATGAGATATAAATCATTACTTGAGGGGTCATAAATGAAAAATAACAAAAAGAAAAAAGGTTATCTTCTTCCTTAACTCACCTGCAACTTCATCTCTCTAATATTACTAGATTGCAACTCGGAAATTACAGGGCATCTCGAAATTACAGGCCATTGTATTTCATGGATATGAGTTTCTAACTCAAGGGTTTTCATGTATATTATAAGGGTGTGCCTTCTATTATTATCCTAAAAAAAAGTTAAAAAATAAAAAATTAACACTAATAATTTTTGATCAAGGGTATGCAAGTGTCTACCCTTGAATACATACAAATCCGCCCCTGATTACATGTCAACCACCTCGCCATATTTTCAACTTCACGATTCGAAACCCCTACCCCATACAATCTACGTTTCCTCATATTTATCTTTAATCCAGATGCTGCCTCAAAAGACTTTAATATTACCAATCACCAAAGAATATCGTATCATCGGCATACTACAAATGAGAAACTAACATATCATCATTCCCCACTTTGGCATTCCGATATGTGACACCCGACAAATTAGGGCTAGTTATTAGTTCCTAATCATCTATTAATACGTGTAATTAGTTCTTGATTAGGCTAATTGTACGTATCATTATATATATTGGAATATATATACACGTACGTGATTAAATTTAATCGAGAAATTATTTCATCGGATGGATTCCGACTTGTTTATACGGACGTTGGTGAACCCAAATTATTAAATAATATAAAATTATTTAATAAACATATTTGTTTCTAAATATTATTTCGATAAAATCACATAAGCATTTCATATCGTATAAGACACTCAAACGCGACCAAAAATACACAATTCGCGCCCGAAAATTGAAACAAACTAAAGATACATTTTTATAACTCATTAATAAGTATTGTGATAAAATACTTCATTCAAAAATATCGAAAGGTTATTCGTATTTATAAACACGTACGTATAATATATAACGTACGAATTTACGTTTAAACGACCGGAGAAACGAACACCGCACGGAACACAAACGCAAGGAACAAAATTAGACACACTCACACCCCATTTGGGCCCCACAAACTGGCTGAGACTAGCCCCCAACCCCCCTCCATGTTTTGTGGATCTTGTTCCACTCCACTTTGACCAAAAACCTCAATATCTTCATTATTCATTTGATTTCATTTTTATTTTCACCATTCTCTCTCTTCCTCTCTCTCTACAAATGAACCTCTCGGATCATTGTGAAAAGCGTAGATCTTTGGACTGAACTCAGTTTTGAACCAAATCTGACCACTTGTTATGTTTATTTTTATTAAAAATAGTAAACGAACATATAAAAGTACAATAAAGTGCAGAAATGGACTAGGTTCATAGGTGGTTATGAAAGAAAGAGATACCGATGGTTTTAGTTAAATGGAAACATAGTTTAGGGGCAAATCTTACTTGGGAGACTGAGTCGAGTATGCGCTCGCGATACCCTCATTTGTTTGAGTCTAGTGAGATTTCGGGGACGAAATCTTCCTAAGGGGGGAAGATTTGTAACACCCGCTTTGTGATTCAAGGGTAATCTGGTAATTTCTCTTACTTATATATTTTAATCATTATATTTTAAATTATTGTGTTTTATATGTTGGTTTTAAAACTTAGGAAATTTGGTCAAAGGATTAATTGTGACTAGTGAATTATTGACCAATTTAAATAGTTCTAGTTCACGGTACAATAAAATAGTTTTATCGCAATTAATATTTAGGTTCCAGACAATAGAGTTAGGATGGGTATAATTAAAATAATGGGTCGGGTTGAGTTGGGAGGTGTTAACCTCCATTTCCCTAACTTTCCCAAAATGTTAAACTCATTTCTTGCAAGAACCACAAACCTCACAACTTTAAGAAATTCAAATTTTGAAGATAATAACAAGTGATTGATTGATTCTAGCTTGATTTCATCACCATCATCAATTTAATAAGTCTTCAAGTGTAAGTTTCTTTAATGTTCTTCATGACTTTGTATGCATAATTGAATTATATGAAATTAAAGCTAGAAATTTGTTGTGTGATAATTAAATGATGATTCTTGAGCCTAATATGTTGATGACATGATAATTACATGAAGAATTTCTTGATTTCTTGAAATTTAGTTAAAATGTGAAATTTATAGGTTTTAGGTGATTTGTATGAATTGTGATGAATTGAGGATTGAAACTTAGTTATATGATGTTATGACATGGTTTGGTTGAAGTTATTTGAAGCTGGAAACAGATTTAGTGTGTTGAAATCGAATTTTGAGAATTTGAGTTCGTACAGAATTCTGACCTGCACAGGTCTGGAAGATGATGGGAATCCGGTGGATTCCTCTAGAATCTGGCGGATTCATCTTGAATCTGGGTGGATTCCTCAACCGGATTCTATAAAAAAGTTCTGTCCCATTTGTGTATTTGAAAAATGCTTGGAATCCGGCGGATTCTATCTGAATCCGACGGATTCAGCTGAATCCAGGCGGATTCATTAAGAATTCGGCGGATTTATAGTGTAACAGAATGTTTTGTTTGATTTAAACTTCATAATGTGATTAATCTTGTATATGGTGATTATATGACTTAATATATGTTTGATTATTAATATTAAGTAATGATCAATATGATATGAAGTTTAACTTGAATTTCTTATGTGTTTCAGACACGCAGAAGACTCAGTGATTAGTCAGTTGAGTAGTTGGACCGAACTTGACAGGTGAATTGACTTGGAACTTCAGTATGGTTTGGTTGTGACATATTAGTTACAACGAATTAAACATAGTAGTGGTAAATGTTGATTGTTGGTGTGATATACATATATATATAAGTTGCTTTAAGCATTTGGGGTATCGGAGGTCAACAAATGTTGGACTGGGTTGCTACAGGTTAACCACCATAGGAATTGTGAACTTGTGTTGTGAATGGAACTTATGTTGGTTAAAGGTAGCAAACAATTATCGGTAAATCACTGTATTGACCTGCAGTGATCGTAAGTGTTGCTTGGTGGGCCACCGCGATCTGAGGGCGCCACAAGGGCCACCGATCCTCTTGGTGATGTAGAGTCTATGTGTTAATTGTTGATAATTAATTTTGTTGAGCTAAGTTAAACTGTTTGTAACAGGTTTATTCACTTAGCTTCGTGCTAATCCCGTTGTTTACTCCTTTCAGGTTTTGACTTAAATGGGATTGGGCAAGGAGTACTTGGAAGTTGTTGACCATGACTACTCTGATATTATTTTGATACTTTCTATTGCCCAGATACATTTTAATAGTTTTTAAATTATTAGCTAATACTTATAACTTGTATAATGATTTTGGTATATGACGTCATGTAATCTATTATATATTATAAATGGGATTGCGCTTCCGACTTGTTTAAAAAAATGGCATGTAAAAAGGTGTGCGTTATAAGGCACCTTGCTCAGGTCCTTGAATGTGGATCCTGACCCCTCAGTTAAGCTCAAACTATGAACTCATGATTGCATGTACATTCATTATTTGTTTGATTACAAATCATTATATAAATCTTGTGGTTCATAAATCTCATTTACTCATATACACCTGTGAGCTCAACAGCTTTTTAGCTGACCTTTTAGCATGTTATCTCAGGTACTCAGCAGTAGGTTGGACTGCCCATCAGGATACTTTAGCTCGAGTCGCATCCAATCATTAAACATCAAGAGATTTCCTTGCATATCTATATTTTGTATAATTGGAAATGTACTAGAATCTCTCAGGGTAATCATGTGAACGCAATATAATGTAAACTCTTATGTTATATCAATGTATTTTGTAAGCGACGCATATAGAGTCGTTCATTATATATCTTATGTGCTTGTGATTATTGATTAGTCGCGCCCCGACCCGATTCGCTTCCGCAACCCGAATTAGGGGGTGCGAAACGATACAAGCCATTTGCCACTGCCTCTTTCATCATAGCATTAAGACTCTCCGCAGCCAATATAAACAAGAAAGGTGAGATTGGGTCACTTTGTCTAACCCCTCTCGATCTTCATCTTAAACTCAGTTGTTGGTGAGCCATTTGCCAAAATTGAGATTGATGCCAAACTCAAACAAACTCTCATCCATTTCCTCCACTTGGAACCAAAACCCATACTTCTCAAAACCTCATCTAAGAAATCCCAATTCAAGCTATCATATGCCTTTTTAAAATCAACTTTGAAAATCAAGCACTTTTTTTTCTTCCTTCTCATGTAATCTACTGTTTCATTCGCGATTAGTACCCCATCTAAAATGTATCTTCCTTCAATAAATGCATTCTGTACATCTCCGACTAGTTGTCCAACCACTTTCTTCAATCTCCTTGCTAACATATTCGCGACCACTTTATAGTAACTCCCAATGAGACTAATGGGTCTATAATCTCCCAAACCCACTGGATTCTCAACCTTTGGGATAAGCGTTACAAATGACGCGTTGCACCCCGAAGAAATCTCACATGTCTCATGGAACCATCTAATAGACTTCATAAAATCGTCTTTTAAAATTGTTCAAAATCGCTTAATAAATTTAAAGTTTACCCCATCTGGTTCTGCTGCTTTCAAACTACCACACTCCTTAATTGCTTCCCAAATCTCGGCTTCAGAAACGGTGCTTCTAATCCTTCTGTTTCACTCCATGATAACCTATTGAGCCTTTCGCTAACAAATCTCGGCCGCTCACACTTGCGCTCCTCAAATATGGATTTATGGTATTTCACCATTTCTTGCTTTACTACCAATGGATCTTCACACCATTCACTATTTACCATTAAACCAGGAAAGTTATTCTGATTGTTTTTTCTCTTTATGACCGAGTGAAAATAGCGTGTGTTCTCATCCCCTCAATATCCCATTTAACTCTTGCTTTTTGTTTCAACATTTCAAACTGCTCGCTTTCCTTTTCTAACCACAACCGCCTACTTTCCATCCACTCATTCAGCTCCCCTTCGTTTAAAACTCGCTGCTCTGCAATATCTTCACATTTTTCAGCCGCCATTTTAATAGTCCATGGAATTTAGCTGGATATTACATGGAAAAAAAACTATATTCATCTCAATAACACAACTGAGGCATACATATTTTAATAGTCCATGGAATTTCATTGCCCTAATTGCTAGGATCTTCCTGTTTGTTCAAACCGTCTTAACGATCAAGGCTGGTTAATGTCAATACATTGTTAGCCTACTGAATCTTATTGTATTCTTTTGTTAAACACACATTCATGTAATCAATTTAATTTTCTTTTACAATATATCAATCGTATTGTACAACTTCTAGTTACATATAAACCCAAGAAATACACACTGTTATACATGAACGTAACGGACGATTGAAATACGCTAAGAACGCTAGGTTATTAAAGCATAAAAGACGTAAGTATCAAATCGATTATACACAGATATCAGAATATATCGTTTGTGATTGTAGAAACACTTGGATTAAATACGAAATTTGTAAATATCGATCAAATATTTAAAGTCACTCCAACAAAGATATCAATTATCCACACTTTTTAAAATATGTGAAATCATGTTAAATGATTCAAATTTATAATTGTGTAGAAAATGGTTAAACTGGTTAAATCCATAAGTGTGAAAACCACCACAATCTTCACATATATAAGTGTATGAAAAAATATTTACACTAAAAGTGTGAAGAAATTACAACTTGTCAACACTTATAAATGTGAAAAAAAATTGTAACACCTAATTTATCCACGCTTTCTCTTGTGTGGGAAAATCATCTATTACAAACAAAACAAAAAAAAATCACACTATTAATATTTGAAAAATTGCAATTTATCGAAACTTATAAGTGTGAGTACTTCTTTCTTACGTATATAAATGTTGAAAATCTTATCTTTTTCAAAAAGTCTTACACTTTCTAAAAGTATGAAGAAAAAACGTGGTAAAATGAATTTTTCTTTTGTAGTGCGCGATTCGACATCCATGAAACAGTGGTGATTCTCATATGATCATAACGATTTGCATGTTTGGGGAAATGGTTCAGAACTTGAAATTTAGGGTGTGGGGAAGGATATCTTTATGGAGCGTGTATTTTGAAATCACATTAAGAGCGGATTTAGGATCGAGGAGAATGGACATTTAGGAGGGCAAGGAGGGTAAAGGACCACTTTGCAATTTATACAAAATAATATATAGGGTTACTTAATTCCTTCCTCATGTACTTTCTTTATCTCACAAAACCCACACACAAATACTCTCATCTCCCTTCTCTCTTTCTTCACCAATAGTCTCACACACCACTACCGACCACCACCACCACCGACACCATCCATCACCGCAGCTCCACCGCCACCGCAAACACCACCTTCACCATCGCCGTGACCGGATAAAAGAGCGGATTAAACGATGCCGGATTTTTGTGGCGGAGAGTTAATATGCAAACCACCACCGTTGGTGAACCGGCCTACATCAGACGTAACCAACCGTGGTCGTTTCTCCATCTCCGCCGCCACTTACCGTCACCGCTCCACCGCCACAAATCATCGCTACAACGTCACCACCATTTACCACCACCAACGCCGCTCCTCCACCACCACTATATAAATCTAGATGTGAAAATTCGTAGATTTAGACCTAAAAAGTAGATCTACTTTTTAGATCTGACTACATCATACTTTTTTCACTGCATCCTACATTTTTTCTACTACATCGTACTTTTTTTAGTTCTAAAAAAACTACTACGGAGTAGTGCATATTTACAACATTCTTTTTAATATGTAGTGCATATTTACAACATTCTTTTTACACAAACTATATGTTAAAAAGAAATGTTTTTACTGCATCATTTTAAGCACTCATGATATTGATCTAAATCAATATTTTTGATCTGAAAAAGACAAAACATCGTACATTTCTTTGACTGCATCTTACATTTTTTATTGCATCATACTTTTTAGATCTATAAAAAACTATGAGTACTTTTTACTGTAACTTTTGTATATTTTTATTGCATCTTATGTATTTTTTTAGCATTTTGATGTGTTTATATATGTTATTACTTTGTTTACATCTTAATTATATATATGTTATTGCATTTTTTATATATTTGTTATTACATCTTGTATTTTTTTTTTACTACGTCATTTGTATATTTGTTAGTGCATCTTGTATATTTTGTTATTTCATCATGTATTTTATTGTTAATGCGTCTTTTTTATATTTGTTACTGCATCTTATATATTTATCACTACATCTTACATTTTTTTAATTATCTTTGACTAAATCTTGCATATTAAATAGTTTTATGATTGAACCATTTTTTTGATAATTTTTATGAATTTTTTCACGAAATTTTATAAGCGGATCCATAACTTTTTCAAAATTGCAAAAAATCCCTCCGCCAAATTTGTGAAAATTGCATAAAGGTCTCCCCTTCCTTTCTATGTGCTCCTATTAACCGTACCCTTAAGAGCAACAGATGAATAGTTACTTAATAGGTTTTTTAGGTGAATTATTATTTTCATCATTCCGATTTGCAAAAATCTAACACTCATCATCCTTTACTTTTGAAATTACATGGATCGTCCTTTTAGTTTGTAAAATTGCATGCAAATAGTATTTTCACCTAAGAGCACAAGGAGTGAGATGGGCGAGGCAAAATCGTTCAGCTACTTGAATCTCGTGTTAATTCGACAATCACACTATCGTATGTAACAAAAATAGTTAAATTAACTCTCACCTCCGCATTGCACGTGCAACATGCTAGTTAATATAAAAGCATTTTGAGTTTTTATATTTGAAAACTATAAGATTTAAGACTCCAAATTACTTTATTTAACTTATATGCAATTCTCAATAATAATTTTATCAGTTTCATATTTTTAACTCTTAACTAATGTATTCTAATTACGAGAAAGTAGTAACCATTATATTGAGTCAGAATCATGAATAATCTTTCGGTAAATAACAAATATAATATACGTCGAGTCACTATTTATTACAAAACTTCGCATAAGAGTACATAGCGTAGGTACTAGGGGTGTTCACGGTCCGGACGGACCGATTTTTGTTGAAAATTGAAACCGAACCGGTAGTTAGCGGTATGGTAGAATTCAAACCGGACCGGACCGTTTGAGGTGTAATGTCCGGACCGGACCGGACCGTGAAAACCGGTTCGGTTTGTCCGGTTTCGCGGTTTTTCGCTTTTTGGTAAAAATTCAAAAATGAAAATAAAAACTTGAATAAATGCGTACGAAAACACAACATTATAACTTCATTACTTCGTATTCGATAAAAATAATCTTACTTCATCTTCCACAACGACTTCTATACACCTCAAATTTGAACCAAACATATAAAAATACAATAATTTATTATATAATAACACTATTAAAAATGATAATAGATAGTTTATAGTTTGTTGTTGAAGACTAGATTATAAACTACACAATTTATATGATAAATAACATGTTTTAAATATACATAAATAAATAGTGTGTGTGTATATATATATATATATATATTAAATGATTATACAATTATATAGTAACCGGTCTGGTCCTCTGGTAAGCGGTACAAACCGTAAACCGGACCGGGAATATACGGTTTTGTATTTTTTAAACTGCGGACCGGACCGTTAGAAATTAAACCGGACCGGTTTAAACGGTTCGGTTTGCCGGTTTCACGGTTTTTCCGGTTTCATGAACACCCCTAGTAGGTACTATGCCATTACATTAGTCCCTCCGTCCCAAAAATATAGTCCACATTTCCTTTTTTAAACGTCTCAAATTAATTGTCCACTTAAAAAATCAAAAGGAAGTTTTGGTCGGGATTACCATATTACCTTTTACGTGAAATTATTATTACAAACTTTAAAGGAAACAGTAATTAAATGCTCACTGGTTAAACTGTCATTCTGCAAAAAGTATGTAAGAGAAAGTAGTAATAGTTATGTTTTTTATTAAACTACGTGTTTTTTGTTAGTGGACAATTATTTTGAGACGGAATGAATAATATTCATGGAGTATCAATCATTTGCATAGTGAATTGCTGGAATTTTGCTGTTAACTCTAACCACTGTTCAAACCATCTTTACGATTAACCCTCTTCAACTTCATCACACTTCAAGCTATTTGTATCTTATCGTGTTCTTCGTTTCTTTTGCTATTCTCACATTCATATTATCATTTTTAATTTCATTCTCAGTAAGTCAATCGATGCGGCTGAGTGATACGTGATTGCTCCTTGTGCACCGCCACTTAATGTGGGTTACACATTTGCACAACGTGCTTAGTAAAAAAAATATTATTTTCCTTTTTATTGTTTATTGCTCCTTGTGCACCGCCACTTATTATGTTTATTATGTGTTTGTATGATGAATTGCCCGTCATGGAAGATAGTTGTACAAGGAGCGCACATTCCGTAAAGAATAAAAGTAATAACGTGTAGTGTATTTTGTAATTAACATACCACTTGTAATCGTGGTATTAATTCATTCCACCGGTCTGAGTCATGTTACCCATGATTCTATCTTTAATACTATTATATCTTCAATTTGTTTGTTTATGTCGTCAGCAAGCGGACGTATGCAAGGGTGGATCATCCCCGATAGTTCCTTTATGTATATATAAAAAATAAATTAAGCATCGATCAGGTATGATGTACGATCATTTTAAAAATATATATTATAAATATAATTTGTAAATATAATGTTGTTGACTTAAATGTGTAATTATTATTGAAATGAAAATGATTAATAAGATAACCAACCTATAAAAGAAAAAAAAACAAATTTTGAAATGCTAAAAATACTAATAATAAAGAGATATTAAAATGAAAATGAAATAAGCAACATATGTATCAATTTTAGATTTTAAAAGTTAAAGGGAATATATATTTCATTAAATTAATTTAAACAATAAATGAGTTAAACGTATGTATACGTACGTATGATTTTTGTAAATGGTGAGATTTTTGTTAGACTCCGTTTGGTTCATATTTAAGAATAAATACTTCATGCGAATGAAATAGAAATTTTATGCGAACAAATCTTTTTTAACCCCGCGGACTTTTTTGTAAGTTATTAAATAATGTGAATGTGAATGTGAATGGTTGTTAGTGAAAGTTATACAGGTTTCTCATTTCTTTCTTTAATATACTAGTAAGTCACACGGGCTATGCAATGTACAGCTCACACCTAATTGTGTCGATAATGTTCTTATATACGATGTTTTATATATGTGTATTACTTCAATTTGATATATAGTTTTTAGCGAAATGTAACATATTTTGACAAATATAAATTAAAAAAATGATAAGTTTCATAAAAAGGTGCAAAAAGTATATGTAATGCTCTTTTTTGTTTGTAAGGTCTAGCTTTTAGTTACATAATAGTAACACCAACCATGCATTTGAAATAAATAAAAGTGGACGTTTTTTTAGTTTTCTAAATAAAAAAAATTGCTTGATTTTTGTTTTAAAAAATGTGTACATCATTTTTAAAAAAAGCTATTGTCTTCAAAACGAGTAATTGAATTGTGCATCTAAGAGATTCTTAATTTTTGACAACTTTAAAATAAACATGTAGATGTGTCGAAAGAGTTTGAACAATTCAAGTGGATACCCAAAATATTCTCATTATTTGACATTAAAATGTATAGATCAAGAAAGTTAAAGTGTTTACTAAAATAAGCAAGATAAAGCGTTTTATATAAAAGATAAAGACAATTTCTTCAGAAATACTGTTTTTTTATTTTTTGGTTAACAATATTGAAACCTACAAGTTTATGTTTATATTATATTATATCTAAGAGATTTATGATGTAAATTGAATTAATGATTTGTTTTCATTTTCTTAAAAGTACATTCAGATATTAAGGGTGTATGATTAAAGAAGATGGATCGATGTTTTTAGTATCATATATAGTTGTTGATATTTTATTATTTTGTAAATGAAATTGGTTTATTATTTTTTTTTTTCAAGAAGTATACTAAATATAAATTAGTACAAGTGAATAAAATATTAAGATAAAGTTTGACGATGTGTCAAGGGCATTAACAAAAGAAGAGGTTTTCTTTGTATAATAGTTAATGAAATCGTGAAATTTGGGCCACGTCTTCCACGCTTATATATATAATCATCCAAGCACAGAGATATGAGCACTTAACTTTGTGCAACCATCTTTTAATTATTTCACCTAACCATCATCATATTCATTCATATATCTAGACTAGAATACAATGGAAAACGCTGATTTGGAACATGGAGATGTCGGAATCGTTAGCCAAACTGTTCAATTACTTGTTGCTCGTGAAGTAAAACGACGGAATCCTGTCCACCGACCATCCATTTTCAAGGTTCCTAGTCACGTAAGAGATCTCAGTCCCAACTCTTACAGCCCTCAGGTTGTCTCTATTGGACCTCTTCATAGAGAAGCCGCGAATGTGCAAGCCATGGAAGCACAGAAACCCACTTATCTACATGATCTGTTGGCTTCTTTAGAGCTCCCCCTTGAGCCAACGTTGGAAGCATGTGTTCAGAAGCTAAATCGTTCAATTGACGCAATAAGAGGAAGTTATCATGAAATGAAGACTTACGATGATGTTGAGCTTATACAAATGATGGTTATGGATGGCCTTTTCATTCTTGAGTTCTTTTACCACCGTCAAGAGCACTTAATAGATTCGCAGTTTCTAGGCTACATCATATTCGAAGATTTGTTGAAGCTAGAAAACCAAATCCCTTTTGTTGTTCTTCAAGACCTCTTTGAGTGTACTATCTTAGAACGCATACCAAATTCCTCTCTTATTGCAATGGTTGCTAATATTCTAGGTAATGCCATGTTATTTAAAGAAACGTTAAGAGAAGACAGGTTTCTTCAAGGAGGTACTCCTGATCATATTCTTGGCATTCTACATAACTATTACCTGCCGGAGAAACCTATTGAATCTAGATATTCAAGATCAACAATCCACTGCGCCGTTGAACTAGATAGAGCAGGCGTGAAATTTAAACCTACTCAAGATCCAAGTTGGTCAATGGCAATAAGAGTCGAACCATCTAGGTTTCGATGTTTTTCCTGGTCTTGGGGTAAGCCTACTCTCAGAATGCCAAGGTTGTGTATTGAAAATAGCACAGAGTTAATTCTAAGGAACCTCATCGTTTACGAGCAATCTGCCCCCCATGCTTCTTATCACGTCACGTCATATGCTATCGCCCTTGATAATTTAGTCGATACTAAGAAGGATATTGCCATGTTGGTGGAATCGGGCATACTTGAAAACAATATAGGTTCAAACAGAGACGCTGCAAATATCATTAACAACATAACCAAAGGAATAATCGGCAAGTATTATTACATAGAACAGTGGGCCATATTAGATCAATACTACAACGGTTACTGGCCGAAAAATATAGCACGACTGAGGTATACATATTTTAAGGAACCAACGGTTATCGTTGCCGTACTTTATGCACTCATCACCTTGGCTGTAGCCATTGTTCAAACCGGCTTTACGATTAAGGCTGCTTAATCTCTATACACTTGAGCTGATTGAATCTATCGTATTCTTCTTACGATCAAGGCTGCTTAATCTCTATTCCCTTACGATATTAGAGCTTAGATCGAGCTTCTAATTTGTGCCACGTACCTAACGTACGTCCGCGTATACTACCGTCCATAAAACTATTTATTACCAGCTGATTGAATGACGTATACAAATTGAGGTCGAGACGTTAACGACGAGTGCTGCAATAAATATATAAATTTTTTATTTAAATTATAAACATGACCAGATAGGCGGATATCCACTTAGCAAAACCGTATATTTACAATATTATTAACCTAGTAATGTAGATGAATTTGAACTTAGCTGAAGTGGTTATAATTTATAAATATTTAGTTTAATGATGCAAGGCAGCCAATGAAAACGATGTAGCTCTTGGCTAATTCTATCTTTCTGAAATCTTTAATCAGTTACGTCGTTACATTATTATAAGTTGGCTTTATTTAGTACGTTCATACCATTATCATTATCTTAATCTTAAATTATTATTATTATTATTATTATTATTATTATTATTTTATAAATAATATAAATTATATATAAGAAACATCCAATGATGTTATCGAAAATTAATTGATCAATAGAATTGTTTGATTTTATTATAATTAATAAAATTAAGGAAATAATGACATCATCAATTCAAAAAAGGTTATATTAAAATCAATTTTGGGTCGTCACCTCCGAAAGAGATATTGTCCAAATACAATACAAATTTTACTATATGATTAATTATCGATATATATTATATAATTTACATATATGCAAACGATATGCAAAATTGCAAATACAATACAAATATCTACTTTATTATTAATTATTAATTAGTTACGTATATGCAAACAATAACTGGAATCCCAATCTATTAATTTCGATGCCAACTTCAAAGAGAATAATAAACATTATATATCATCATCGTTAGCCAAACTTTGTGAATAGTAAACTTTGTGCAACCATCTTCTAATTATTTCACTTAACCATTATCATATTCATATATCTAAAATACAATGGCAAATACTGATTTGGAACTTGGAGATGTCGGAATCGTTAGCCAAACTGTTCAATTACTTCTTGCTCGTGAAGTAAAACGACGGAATGCTGTCCATTTTCAACGTTCCTAGTCACCTAAGAGATCTCAGTCCGAACTCTTACAACCCTCAGGTTGCCTCTATTGGACCTTGTTGCCCAGGAATTTAATTGAATACAAAACGTATAAAGAATCACTCTTTATTAATCAAGAACAAATTACAATCACTGTAATGTTTTCTATGTTACAATCGCTGTAACTTTTGTGTTTTCTCCGTTAATACAATACATATATATATATACACATGATGAACCGGTGCCATTCCAACCATTGCAAAGATTCGGTTGGTAGTTATTGACGGTTGTATCCATTGTCAAAAGTCACCCCCTTTCCTTGCTCCTGTTCGTTTATAACTGCTCGATTCCTTTCTCTTGTGTCTAATGGCATGTGGCCCTTTTCATAATCAAACTGGGCTTTGGCCCGTTTCTAACTCTTTATCTTTGTGATGATCGGGATTAATCCAACATTCACCCCCTTAATCTCGATCATCTTGTCGTAGATCTTTGACTCTAATTAATTATCTTGAATAAATCTTTGATGACTTCACACCATCTTCATTCTTCAATTTAACTTGTTCCTCACGAACTTTGTTTCTCACAAACTTTGCTTCACACTAACTTTGTTTCTCACGAACTTTGCTTCATACAAACTTTGCTTCACACAAACTTGCTTTTCACGAACTTTCTCATATAGTCTCTCTCTACTTTCATCACACAGTCTTCCTTTCATAATCTATCACATATTATTTTTATAGTTTTTTGTTTCACACAACTTGGCATCACACCCATCTTCTTCAACTTGATCATATCATATGACATTTCTTCTTTCTTGTTTCCATTTCAATCTATCACAGATTGTCCTTTTGGTTGCCTCACACAACTTCTTTGCAGTTGCCTCACACAACTCCTTTGTCGGTTGCCTCACACAACTTTTCTTTTAATTCATTCACTGAATTGACTACACCTTTCACAGGTTATTTTTCTGCATCACACGGCTTTGCTTTGATCGTATCACACGACTTTGCTTTGATCGTATCACACGACCAAGACTTCTAACTTTCTAATTATCTTCAACTAGGCACATTAGTAGTTCCGGTTCATCATCATTCTCCATTAGAAATGCTGTATTTTCCTTCCTTTTATTGCTTGCACATTCATAAGTATAGTGCCCAAGCTTTCCCCACTTGTAACAATTTATTTTCGACTTATCACCATTCCTTCGTGGTTTGTTGTCGGTTCCTTTCGACTCATCTGAGGTGTGTCCATCACTTTTATATCTCCCTCTTCCTCATCCTCGCGATGAACCTTATCCATACTTCCGTTCATAATTTCTGTCATTCCTTTGACGTGTGAACAACAACTTCTCACTATTATCTTCCCGACTTCCTTTTCTGAACTTAATCCTTTCTTCATACACTACTACACACGGATTTTTTAGATTGGTTATATATATCGTTTAGATCGGTTTTAGAACCGATCTAAATAACAGTGTTCTAAAAAATGATTGATCTTTTATCTCGGTTGTTTAACCGATCTAAAAGATACTTTCTTTTGAAACGCATATACAAAACTGAGCTAAACATTGTTTTTTAAAAAAAACAAGGTGACATTTTTTGTAACATTTAAACCAACCGATCTAAAAAATCAAATGTAAACAATATATATTTTTTTCTTTTATTTTCTTGATTTGATTTCTACCATAACAATATAAGAAATATATGCAAACATCATATATACACCACAAAAGAATCAAAATTAAAACAAAGAAAATCGAATTACATTTCTCTTTCCAATCCAAATTAAACATGGGACATGTAACGTAACTAAAAATACATATACGTAGCATGTTAACATATTGCCTGCTCTTCTAGCTAGGTACACTAATAGAACACTGAAAATACACCATCTAGAAGATCTTACCGTGAACCTACTCATTCCATAATGGTAAAAATAAAATAGTCACTATATATCCGGTCTATTAAAGAGACATTATGATGTAGCGTGAAATAAGGATAACCAAATTAAACCTGTTGATTCCTATGAATACCAGGAATAATTTCTTCCGAATCACGTTGATTCACAAAGAATGCCGTGAATGGGTACTTTGATTCACAAAATTGAGAGTGAAATCTGATTTTTGATAAATGAAAACTAACTCCAAAACAATGTCATACCAACCATAATAAACAAGCAGAAATTTAGATGGGCCGATAAAACATAACGGGCCAAACCACAAACCCAAAACAAAAGTCTAATTCGAACAGAAAATTTATTAAAAAGCCCATATCTTCCAAACGGAGCCGTTTTTGGGCTTCGAGCATTGGGCTAACCGCCTTTGGCTGTTAGCGGCTTGGTGGGCCTCGAACCGAGCTTCGATTCGCCTGCTCATGGGCCTGAAACGGACCCCTGTAGCCCAAGTTATGCCCCTTTCCGTGCAGCCCTTTTCGTCACACAATCTTGGGCTTCCAAATACATTAGAGCTTGTTCTTCCACACTTGGGCCTCCATCACATTACAAGCGATCCACCTTGACCACTACATTGAAATGACCCGATGTTGCTACAAACACTGCATCCAAAAACAATAACTTCAGGTTCAATAAAACATAATGACTCTGTATTTATAACATATTCGGCATAAATATATACCTCAATTTGTCGAGGCATCCTTAACCTGATTTCCATAAAACGTCATTTTCCCTATCTACATACCATTCTTCTGACACTTTAGCCGACATAAAAATTCTAGCATTCCAAACCTGTTATCAAATTCAATAAAGAGATCATATCCACAAACACGATGCTTAATCTAATATACAAAATGTATAGATAATATGATACAAAAACTTACTTTGTTTGCAAAGTTTCTTTGTTTGACACTTCATCACGTAGTATCCACATTCTCAATCCACTCATTGTTTAATACACTAATTCAAAAAGCAATTATTATTAAACAACTCGAACCAGATTACTTTGTGTATAGATAGATATGAAGGTATATATTCTTTTTATATATAATTTACCTCAACAAACCTTCAGCCAAATTTGTTGTTACAACACATAAAAAAGCAATCCTGTCAAGTTTCATTATTTTAAAAGCAAATGTCAATTCAATGTCAGTATTAGAAGATACTTACGTTTCTACTAATTCTTAAGAACAATAATACGATCATTTGTCCTTTTGTTGTGTGTTAAGATAATCCAATATGAATCCCTTATGCTCGAAATGACAAATCATATACAACTCTCCATCACCATTTCACAAATTAACCAATAACATATCTATAACTGTAATTCTTATAATTAATACTTCGTATAAAATAATGTAGAATAGTTACCTACTAAAACATATATGTACACATAACAAAACATCACTTCCTCATTGAATTGTAGTTATTAAATTAAAAACGATTTACATCAAAGTAATAATAATATAGTATACCATAAATAAAAACTCTAAGAATAGTTACTCATAAAGATTGAGTGCATAGCTTCAAATCCGAAACCCAAATTTTCTTCATAAATATCAAACTTGAATGATTCTGGTAATGGTATTTGATTTATAAGGTTTGATATTGTGTTTTTGTAAATTTGGGTTTTGATACGATAGTCAATTGTGATAGATTCAAAGAAAGAGTTGCATAATTTTTATGGTTATTGAGTGGTTATCGTGTTCACCGGTGAAAGAGGAGGAAATGAAAAATTAGCTTTGTAAGGTAAAAATAAGATGTGATAAGTTAATTTGAAAGAGAAAAAAGAATAAATAATAGTTAGCGTATGTTAATTTAAATAGGACAATTCGGATAAACCGGTCTAATAAATATTAAATAGCATGGTTTGTATCAAAGTGTTCTAAAAAACCATCAAATAATACGCAAATTGTGAACCGATCCATAAATTAATTAAATAGCACGTTTGCTTTGATCGTTCTATAAAATGCGTTCTAAAAAACACTTTTTGTAGTAGTGATAAGTCTTAAATTTTCCGATAATCTCCTCCAACTTTACAGTCTTAAAATCAACAGTCATTTCAATGGTTGCTACTACATGCATAAATTTATCTGGTACTCTATTAAGTACTTTTCGTACTTTTGTTTGCTTGTCAAATGTTAATCCACATGTAGCACCCTTTGTAATAATACTCATCAACTTTTCGGCAAATGAATCTATTGACTCATCATCTTTCATCACAAGTCTCTCAAATTCCGATTTAATTAGTTGTGAGTGTGCCTGTTGTACATCTTCTGTCCCAATAAATCTGGACTTTAGAAAGTCCCAAATTTCTTTTGTTGTTTCACATCTCGCAACTTGCATTTGCAAATCTTCTGGTAACCCTTGAAATAGGTATGCTGGCACAGAACTATCCTTCTTTACATCAATCTCATTTGATGTACTTGTTCCTTCTACTAAATCTCATACTCCATTTGTCACTAGTATCCTTTTCATCCTTAATGCCCATAACGTATTGTTCATATTGTTTAGAACTGGACATTGATAAGATGATAATAATGTGGCGACTTCACTATAAACAATCTTTTCGATTTTATTTCCCGTCATATTCTACTAATTTTAATATATATTTTTTATTAAAAGTTAAATTGTAGTTGTTTTAAAGGAAAATAAATACAATTTAAAAATAGAGAAAACTATAAGTTTTCGCTAAAATTATAACAAAGAGATTTACCGAAATCGTTTAATAATCGTTCTATAATAAAACAGTCGTTTTATCAAAATTATTAAAACACCAAGTTTTGTTTACTTATTTACAAAAATCACTTTTATAAATTTTCTTAAATTTATATATATATCCCTTTTATATATAATATATGGGTCTGGTTTCTGGAAGAAGGGGTGAAAGTGAGGGAAGGGAGAGAAACCAATGAAGAGGTGACAAGTGTCTCTTCATTTCTCCACGTTTTTATTTATTTTCCCTTCATTTCTCATTTCTCCACCTTTTTTTATACAATTCTCCCCCTTTCTTTATTTCTTCAATTTTTTTTCTATTCTATTTTTTAATTTACTTTTTAGTTAAAATTTTTTTTTATTAAATAAAATTAAACTTAAATAATAAATTTTTTCAACATGTAAAATCTTCTATAACACTTTTATCAAAAAAATTAACAAATAATTAAATAAAATTTGTTTTATCTTTTTTTTTAAAAAAAATATCACTTTAAAAATCTAAAAAAATAGTTTTTAACCTTTTTTCCTATTTAGTTTTTTCTTTTTTATATCATTTTAAAATTTGTGATGTACCATATATTAAATATAATGATGCACATTAATATTAAAAACAAGATGCAATAAAACTAAATTATTATTGTGTTCACCAACATTATAACTATGATACACCGATTTTCTCTTAATATGATGCATCGACTTTCAAAAATTTATAAAACATCATTATAAAATTAAAAATGGTGCATCATAGTTATAAAATATGATTCATCATAGTTATAAAATATGGTTCATCATAGTTATAAAACATGGTGCATCGAGTGTTTAAAATATCATGCATTGAGTTTTTAAATATACTATAAAACATCGTTATTGAACTAAAATGTGGTGCATCGTAGTTATAAAACATGGTGCATCATAGTTATAAAAACATTCTTCATCATAATTATAAAATACGGTGCATCGATTGTTTTAATAGCATGTATCGACTTTCAAAATATACTATAAAATATGGTAATAAAAATAAAAAGGTGGTGCATCATAGTTATAAAACATGGTGCATCATAGTTATATAATATGATGCATTATAGTTATAAAATATGGTGCATCATAGTTATAAATATGACGCTCCGACTTATATATATATATATATATATATATATATATATATATATATATATATGAGATAAACATCATTAGTGTATAAATATTGACGCATCATAGTTTTAATTTTACAATGCATTGAAGTTATAACTTTGCTATATCAAAATTTATTTTATTCAAGGTATGAATAAGGTGCATCACATAATTTTTTTTATAATACTATATATAAAATTGTATTTAAATATAACAACGTGAGTTAAAACAACAACATAAAAAAGGTTGAAAACCTGAAAAAATAAATAAAAACAATGATAAACAAGCTGTGAAAAAAGTAAAATGAAAAGGTTGAAAAAAACTGATAATAACTAACAAGCACTTTAAAACATGTAAATTTTTTTAAAAAAAACAAAAAAAATAAAATAAGAAGAAGAAACAAAATTAATGTAAAAAAAATAAAATATTAAAAAATTTTAAGAAAAAAATAGAGGAGAAATGATAAGATTAAAGAAATGAAAAAAGTTGAAGGGGGAAATGAAAAGTGATACGTGGAATCACCCTGGTCATTCCTCCACTTGCGTTCACTTGTCCAAAAGGGACTTTGCATTGTTGAACCAATATCATAATATATTTACTGGATTTATTTCTACCTAAATCTGATATCTAATATTTTGGTAAAAAGGGTAAAGAGCGTATCTTCTTGGGCTTGCAAATATTGCAACCGCCTCTATCTTCTGACAATTCTTCAACCACGTGTTCTTACTTTCGGTAACCACAATCGGTGGTTTCAATAAACCGATTGTCTTCTCCAGTTGTTTAGGGTTTCAGTTAGCGATTCTCCTAATCACTTGTTACTCTGGTTCTGTTCGTTGTTTCTTTTGCAGTTGTCTTCTCCGGTGACTATACGGTGGCGCACAATATCATTATTTCTCCCTTTCTCTTTACTTTCTGTGATTCGATCTTTTACTCTATCGAATCGTGTCTCTGTTAATCGACTCACTCGACTTTATTATAATTGATTCACTCAATCGTTGATTCACAAGTGTTCTGATTGTTTGTTTATCATAAACAAAACAATCCTCTCGGTTTCTTTGTTCCTCGCTCTGATACCACTGTTGCCCAGGAATTTAATTGAATACAAAACGCATAAAGAATCACATTTTATTAATCAAGAACAAATTACAATCACTATAATGTTTTCTATGTTACAATCGCTGTAACATATGTGTTTTTTCTGTTAATACAATACATATATATACATGATGAACCGAAGCCATTCCAACCATTGCAAAGGTTCGGTTGGTAGTTATTGGCGGTTGTATCCCTTGCCAAAAGTCACCCCCTTTCCTTGCACTGTTCATTTATAACTGCTCGATTCCTTTCTCTTGTGTCTAATGACCTTCGGCCCTTTTCATAATCAAGCCGGGCTTTGGCCCGTTTCTAACTCTTTATCTTTGTGATGATCGGGAATAATCCAACAGACCTCTCAATAGAGATGCCACAAATGTGCAAGCAATGGAAGCACAGAAACCCACTTATCTACATAATCTATTGGCTTCTTTAAAGCTCCCCCTTGAGCCAACGTTGGAAGCATGTGTTCAGAAGCAATATGGTTTAATCAAAGCGATAAGAGGAAGTTATCATGAAATGATGACCTGCACTGATGTTGAGCTTATACAAATGATGGTTATGGATGGTTTTTTCATACTTGAGTTCTTTTACAGCTGTGCAGAGCATACAACAGGTTCGGAGTTTCTAAAAAACACCATATTCAACGATTTGGTGAAGCTAGAAAACCAAATCCCTTTTGTTGTTCTTCAAGACCTCTTTGAGTGTACTATTTTGAAACGTAAACCGTATTCCTCTCTTATTGATATGATTACTGATATTCTATGTAATGCCATGTTATTAAAAGAAACTTTAAGAGTAAAAAAAATTCTTCAAGGAGATACTCCTGATCATATTCTTGGCATTCTACATCGCTATTACCTGCCGGAGATATCTATTGAATACAGAGATTCAAATGCAACAATCCACTCCGCCGTTGAACTAGACAGGGCAGGCGTGAAATTTAAACCTATTGAAGATCCAAGTTGGCCAATGGCAATAGAAGTCGAACCATCTAGGTTTCAATGTTTTTCCTGCTCTTGGGGTAAGCCTACTCTCAGAATGCCAAGGTTGTGTATTGAAAATAGCACAGAGTTAATTCTAAGGAACCTCATCATTTACGAGCAATCTGAGTTCTTTTCTTGATTAGGTTTTCATGCGATTTCTCTATGCTTATTTGGGGTTCTGGAGTTGTTTGGAAATGCTACAGGGAGAAGACATGTATTAGTGTCTATATTTCTTTTAATTCTCTATACTAGTCAGTCTGGAACTGAACATCTGTTTACGTTTTCTACTATATCTTATTATTAAAAGATCTATAATTAAAAAGATGTATATATTATTGTACACTAAAATAATATTTTAAAACTGAGGTGTTTCAACTTTTTTTTATTTTATATACTAAAATGATACCTTGAAACTGGAGTGTTACACATACCATCCTCAAACCGATGGCCAAAGTGAAAGAACTATTCAGACACTGGAAGATATGCTACGAGCTTGCGTAGTTGACTTCGGTGCAAACTGGGAAAGACACCTGCCATTGTACGAATTTTCCTACAATAATAGCTATCATCCCAGCATTAAGGTTGCACCCTTCGAGGCACTGTACGGTTGTAAGTGCCGATCACCGATCTGTTGGACCGAAGTGGGAGACAATCAACTCACTGGTCCTGAACTCATACACGAAACCACTGAGAAAATCTTCGAAATCCAAAACCGACTTAAACCCGCACGTGATCGTCAGAAAAGTTATGCTGACGTGAGACGCAAACCACTCGAGTTCCAAGTTGGGGATCGAGTACTCCTGAAAGTATCGCCTTGGAAAGGCGTAATCCGATTCGGCAAACGCGGGAAGTTAAACCCCAGGTACATTGGGCCCTTTGAGATCCTTGAGAGGATTGGCCCCGTGACATATCGATTGCAGCTGCCAGCCGAGCTCAGCAGTGTGCACCCTACCTTTCACAGACGAGACACTTATCATCCCACTCGATGAAATTCGCATTGATAACAAACTTCATTTTGTCGAGAAACCTGCGGAAATCATGGACCGTGAGGTCAAATAACTCAAACAAAGTCGTATTCCCATCGTTAAGGTCAGGTGGAATTCGCGGCGTGGTCCGGAATTCACTTGGGAACGGGAAGACCAAATGCGACTCAAGTACCCTCAGTTATTCACTGACTCTACATCAAACGCTACATCGAGCTAAATTTCAGGACGAAATTCTCCTAACATGGGGAGAATGTAACACCCGCCAAATTAGGACTAGCAATTAATGCCTAATTCTCTGTTAATACATGTAATTAGTTCTGTGTTAAGCTAATTAATGCACCGATATATATATTGTTGAATATATACGATTATGCGATCTGATTAAATCGTACAAATTCCAAATCGAATGCAATTAGGTTCAATTAATACGGACGTTGGTGAAAATTTTTATTAAATAATATAACATTATTTAATAACTCGCTTCTATCCAAAATATTAGTTAGATAATATTTCATTTCAAATTTGTATCGTACAAGTAACGTGTACGCGATTAAAACTTAAGCGCGCAACAAAACAAAACAAAGTTTAATTATATTTTATAACTCAATCGTAAAGTGATTAATGAAATACCCTAACAAAAATATCAAGTTAATAATCGTATTTTAAAACTTATATTTCAACGTATAAAATAAACATTTAACGTTTAAACATTTGGGAAAATGAACACTGCACGGAGCACGACTGCAGGAGCTGAGGAAGTGAGACTTTCAACAAAACTCCACTCCCTCCTCAATTCTTCTTCATTTCCACCCACACTCTTTCTTTCTTCTCTCTCCCTCTCACCCTTTTTCTCTCAAACTACATCACCACCACCATCACCTAAATCTAGCAAATAACACCACCAAAAGGCTTTAAATCATCGGAGTTCTTTGGAGAAAAACAATCACCACGCAACGATCTACACTCCTACCTTTCCGAAATCTTGATTCATTAACTTATAAGTTTCCGACGAAAACTTGAAACCTCTCGATTTTAAGTGTTTTTAAGTTTTAGTTGTTTCTTTAAGCTTAGAATGTCCTTATAAGGGTTGGGTAAAAGAATCGGACCCAACGGAAACCCGAAAACTCATTTTTGACTCAAAAATTCGTTGACAGCCTTAAGTGTCGCAACGAAGGTGCAGTATAGCGTCACTTCATGCGTCACTTAAGTGACGCATTGAGTGTCGCTAAAAGCCCTAATCATGCGTCACTTGCATAAGTGCCACATAAAACCCTTTTCCCGACACTTACCTCCGTCACTTGCTTAGTGACGTCTAGGACCTTTACCGTCACTAATAACCCGACACTGCTTTAGTGACGCCCTAGTATGCGTCACTCCTTTAAGTGACGCCTAACCGACACTTACACCCATCACTGATGAAGTGTCGCCACCTTATGCGTCACTTACCTAAGTGACGCCCTAAAATCAGAATTTCACATCTTATGCGACACTTCCTAAGTGCCGCCCAAGCTACCTTAGTGACGCCTCAGTATGCGTCACTTCCGTTAGTGACGCCCTCACTCAGATTCTGCCTTTTCATGCGTCACTTCCTAAGTGACGCCTAAGCCCTCTAGTCACGCTATAAGTGACGCATAAAACAGAAGGTTTCAAACTATTTTTACACTAAGTGTGGAACTTATACAACCTTAAATCCTTATACAATATGACTCCTAAAATATTGTGAGACATGTTTTTCAAGTATAAACACTCCGAATCAATATAATAACATCAAGAATATTATTACAAACAATCACCAACGGGCCGTACACACTTTCAAATGCTTAGACAATCAACCAAATTATAATCATTTGGACATTCTAGTTGAACAAACAACTACAAGGGTGATCTTTGAGATGCCCAATCATGTTGTAACCATCGCGTGTCATGTACACCCTCAGGTTACAAGTCGTTGGACTTCGATTCTTGGCTAATCAATCTCAGTTTATTAAGATAAACTCTTCAGGCTCAGGTGAGTCTCATGGCCACTCTTTTTACTGTTTTTACTAGGGGTGCGATACATTGCTCTATTTTAACACGTGAATGCAAGTACATATTTCAATATACTACATGAGTTATTTTCAACTAATCAAACTAAAGTCCTCCGTCAGTATAGTCTGGTAATACGAAAGTAGCGTGAATATTAGTATATGGTACCATATAGGATTGACCCACCTCATCCGGGTTAGTCGTGCTAACCTCTGCAACGGATGTACTAATATTTGGGAAGACGAGAGTAGATTAGGCTCTCGTGGAGGCACCTCGCTCGGAATTCTCTATATGGGACCCGACCCCTCGAGTTAAGCTCAGACTATGCTCTCATGGCTGTATACATAACTATTATCATTTGCTGGATGCAAATCAACGATTAAATCTTGCGGTTCACACTCAATTTATTTGATATCTAAACCTGTGAGCTCACCAGCGTTAGCTGACCCATTTTAGCATGTATCACAGGTACACAACAGTAGAACTGGACTGCCCAACAGGATGCATATTAGCTCGAGTCTTCATGCATACATTCAAGAGATTTTACTTTATTATTAGATTTTGTATAACTAATTATGTATTTAAATCTCTTCATACTACGAACACGAGCTATGTATGGGATGATTATTATAAACATTTTAATATTAATATATTTTGTCAAAACGACGCATATAGAGTCGTTTACTATTAATCTGTGTGCTTTGTTATTGATTAGTAACACTCAAATCTTGCTTCCGCAAAACATTAAATTTGGGGGTGTTACAGATATTGCCATGCTGGTGGAATCGGGCATACTTCAAAACAATATAGGTTCAAACGAAGAAGCTGCAAATATGATTAACAACATAACAAAAGGAATAATCATCAAGTATTATTACACTAAAGAGTGGGTAAAATTAGATGAATATTACAACGGCTACTTGCCAAAGATTTTAGCACATCTGAGGCGTACATATTTTAATAGTCCATGGAATATCATTGCCCTACTTGCTGGAATCGTCCTGTTTGCTCTAACCATTGTTCAAACTGTCTTTACAATCAAGGGGTCTTAAACGCAATACACTTGAACAAGCTAATATTTTATTCTTTCTTTATTCACATATTCAAGGAGCTGAGATGCACACTCTAAATAAGTTTCATAAACTAGTCTATAGTATTGTGTGACGTAGCGCGCACTTGTAATCATATTGTGATTGTACTTTCATTTGTGCTTGTGTATTATTTATTAGGGCTTAGTACGGTCGAATGTATTCAACTTGATACGAATGTCTATTGTGTGTATCTATCTTACGAATTTGATATTTAATGTACTTAACCTGTTAAAGTGAAGTATTGATGCATTTTACCTACAAAATGCTTATGTGGCAGGTTGACATTTTTAATGTATTAATCTTGTACACCTGGGATCCTAATCAGCTGCAAGCTCACTTCTTAACAAGTCAACGCTACAAAAGTCGCACCAACACCATCGTCCCTTCAAGACCTACAAACACACAACCCAAATCCAAATTCAAAAATCAAAATCTAACAACATATTTGTTAGATATGCAAACCCAAATCGAAATCAAACAATCTCTCTTGATAATTGAAATTGGTGCAAATATTTGAAAGAATCCATCGATTTGAAGGTTTCTTCTTTCATGAGTATTTTATTTGTATTCCGACCAAACACACCATCTCCAGCCAACATCCAAGATGCGCAGGATCGAGAAAAAGCAGCACCAAACCGGCCTCCAATCCAACACCACCACCAATCTCGACTTGCAAACAAGAACACCAATTACATCTATTTTTTTCCGGTGAAGCATACGGTCGCCGGTTAGTTTCTCGGTGGCGGCCAGAATACGGGGTTCTTTGACGGAAAAAGGGGCTTTTGTAAAAAAAATGACACCAATGGAAAACATGACTAGAAGATAGCGGGAATGAGTTGTTTCATCGATTTTTTAACGTGTAAATGATCTGGCTTGAATCAAGCTGGATTATGTGAATGATTTGTTAGGATTTTAGATTTTGTTGTACTGCCCTTTGGATGAGAATTATTCATTTCTGTACGTGTTTAATTTTGATATGCACTGATTGTGTTTGTGGTTTGGATCCGCACAAAATTGTGTTTCTGTTTTCAGTTTTGATTTTGAAAGAAATGGAATGAAATCGAACATGTGATGCTACGTGGGTTTTCAGTTTTGATTTTGAAGAAATGGAACATGTGATGCCATGTGGGCAGTCAATGCCACTTGTAAAAGTCAATGCCAACTATTTAAATGAACAACCGGCTAAGGTTTGTTCCGGTTACAAATTACATCAAAAAACAAAAAAAAACGGGTTAAATGGATTAAAAATCAAATTCATAAGATACATACAATAGACATTCGTATCAAGTTGGATACATTCGACAGCACTAACCCCTATTTATTACTGCTTTTAAAAATTCGAGTTGGTTTATCATTAGAGCATTTAATTTGTAGTTATCCCTTCATGAGCTTGTTGTGAAGATGTTGACGGAGAGTCATGAATAAAATCTCTTCATTAGCTAGTTGTGGGTTTAATTTGTCATGGCAGGAAGCAAATAAAGAAAGGGAAATTAAAAAAATATCATTTTTTTACGAGTATATATCGTTTTGCCCTACGCGAAAAAAATTGAGGATATACCCCCAGAAATCGCAAAAGTAAATTTATTTTTGCGATCCAGTGTTTGCGATTTGTGACTCGGTCACGGAGCCGAGTCGTTTGCGTAGACGAAGCCAAAAACATAGCCTTCGCAAATCGCAAAATACAAGTTTGCGATTTGCCTATGCCGTTCACTTACGAGGTCGTACCGAGTCGCTTTGTTTGCGATCCCGTTCACTTCGTGCCATCGCAAATCGCAAAAATACTTTTGCCTTTTGAGATTTGCAAATGGCTAAAGTATTTTTGCGATGGCGTGTCTATATTTCCCGTCTACGAGATCGCAAATCTAATGGGTAGGATTTGCGATTTGCGACCGCCCAAATATCACATATAACCTCGTTGGGACCCGACACAATAAACCCTAGCCCCCTTTCCTTCTTCCCCCCCCCCCCCCCCCGAGCGCAACACCCAACCCGGTCGTAAATCGCAAGGTTTACAATTTACGATCCCCGTTTATCATCGTTCTCGGCACCACCACCCCGTCCCCCTTTTGTGTCTCGGCCCGCCACCATCATCCGTCGCACCACCACCACCGTACCACCCTCCGTCGCACCACCACCACCGTACCACCCTCCGTCGCGATTACTACCACCACCATTATACCACCGCGTGTTAGGCCACGGGATTCACGACACCCAGGGTTTCGACCACGGTTTGAATGAAGGTGGATGCTCACATCTTCGGGTTTCGAGATAAACGATGGATGATTCTCAGGTTTTATGTTATTTTTGTATGATAGTTGCTAAAGTTACCGTTTGTTTTTGAATATAGTGTGTTTAAACCCGAAATTTCGTTGTGGCATTTCGTCGAACACTTGGTGTGCAACATATATTTTTGATTGTTCAAGAATTTGTTCGGTTTTTAAGTAATGTTTGCGTGAAATTACGAAGCTAGGTAGGTTAATACAATGTTTGTTTGATAATACATATATTATGGATTATTGTAACTCGTTATATGTTTTCATGTTAATCTTAAAATGCCATTTTGTGAACGTATTTGTTGTGATAATGATGATTGTTATAACTCGTTATATGTATTTGTTGTGATAACTCGTTATAGTATTCATTTTAATTTTTGAACCTAAATAAGAAGTTATATGTATTTGTTGTGATAATGATGATCGATATGATTATTTATAATGGTTAAGTCTTTATATTTTGAGATAGAAGAATTGTTTTGTTTGTTAATTTGATAAAATTTAATGTGATAAAATATAATGTGATAATGATGATCGATATGATTAGTTATAATGGTTAAGTCTCTATATAAAATTTAAAGTGTTTGGCTTATTATTTTGTTAAGTTTAAATGTGTTGTTTGTTAATGTGATAAAATTTAGTTTATCTATTAGTGATGGGTGATGTATTAATATGTACTAGATGATTACCCGCGTAATGTCGCGTGCAATATTTTTCGTTCTACGATGTTGAATCAACAATCATTTCTAAGTTTGTTTGATGCACATATATTAAAGCAAGAACATGATATAAAGACTTAGAAAGTACTTTAATGTTAAACGTATTATATTTTACAACTTCGCATTCCACAATCAAATTTTTTATTTGATAAGTCAATTTGTTGGTGTTCTTTATATTAGGAGTAATAAATTATAAAGTTTTAAGTTTAATTACCTACACATCTTGTGTCATATTTATTGTGTCTTTTATAAAATTAAGTAAATATATTTAGTCGGTTAGATGGTAATGATTAATTTGGTTAATCTGTATGAAGATTTAAATATCATAACTTGATTGTATTAAACTTAGACCATTTTAATATACTAGAGAATAAAATTTGAGAATAAAATTTAAATTTCACTGATATTCATATTAAAATAATTGTAACTGACATTTTAATATCCATTAATATGTGATATCGGTTATGCCAGTTATACAAAAATTAAATGATAAATATTTGTAACTTAAAAATTAATTATGATGTATTTACTTTTATAATTAATTGTATTGATTTTGATTTTAAGAATTTTAAACACGCATTAAAAGTATTTAAAAGGGTAAAATATGTTGAGACATAGATTGTGACAACAGATCTAACTTGAAATAGGACTGATGTAATTATTATTATGTTTGGGGTATTGGTTTAGATTTGTAAATGAATATTCCGTTTTTAATGATAGATGAAATTTTATATTTTATTATTTACGTTTGCTGCGAGTCGAGATCTCAAGTCGCAAGGGTTGTGAAGCGAGGTGAGATCTGAACTCGCAGAGCAGAACTCAATAGGTGACAAACGAGTTGAGTTGAGTATGGGCTTGGGCTGCGTAGCGAGTCGAGTCAACTCGCAGGCCCAAAGGATGCGAGTTGAGACGACATATTTATATGTTTTCAATATGTGAAAAACATAACAACTTTTAGTGAACACTTTTGCTATTCGTATTTTGTAACCTGCGAACTCAAGTTTCCAGAGAAAATAATACCTAACGGCTAGGCTTTGACGTTTATTTGTTTAAAGCGAAGCATTAGATTACCTAAACGTGAACTTATTCGTTGTTAGTAAGATAACATCGTATTAAGGAATTCCGCACCTTAATACTACATATAACGAAGTTATCGATCCTAGAACTAGAGACTTACAATTGGTATCAGAGCTTTCGGGCTAGATAACGAAGGTAGTTCGAGGTTTTCGGTTAATCGTGTGTGATTTATGATTGTTTTGACGTGCATTAGTGTGTAAAAACGATTAAAATCTCTCTCTGGACGATTTAGGGCTTGTTTACGGTCGAAATTTCCAGTTTCAATCGTAAAAATACCAAAAAAAAATTGTTTTCACATTTTTCAGCCATTTTGCTAGTCGAGATTAGGGTTTCAGATAAGTCTGCGAACCGAGTTGAACTTGCGAGTCGACTTTCTGCGAGTCGAACTTATTTTGCGAATTGAAATATTCTGCGAACCGAGATCTCCTGCGAACCGAGATCACTTGCGAATTGACATCACTGCGATCCGAACTGAGACTTGCGAACCGAGATTCTGCGAGTCGAGCTGAGATTGCGAGTTGAACTGAGTTCCTGCGAGTCGAGATTTTTTTTCTGAATTCGCGAATACATTTTAACTTTAAACTTCACGATGTCTGACCTTAGCAAAATGATTGAGAAGGAACACGAGATTGGAAAATCTAATGTTCCACTTAAATTGTTAAGAGTTGAGGATTATTATAGCTGGAGGGATAGGTTCGAATCTTACTGTAGATTCCATGATCTATCTATCTGGATGTGTATCAAGAATGGATACACGACACCTACACAAACTGTTGAGAATGCTATTGTGGTTCTCACTTATCAACAGATGAGTGAAGCATAAAAGAAGGAATTTGAGGTTGAGAACAAGACTCATTCTTCAATCAAGATGAGTCTACCCAAGGAACTTAATCATCAAATGAAGTCCTTCCATACTGCTAGAACTTTGTGGACAGCTCTTGAGAAGAGGTGTGAAGGTAGTCCACAAGTTAAAGCAGGCAAGAGAAATCTCCTGAAAAAGCAGTTTACTGTGTTCAAAGCTTTGAAATGAGAAGATCTTGATGCTTATACCACAAGATACTACCATTTGCTGAGTGAGCTAGATGACCATGAGATTGTAACTACTGAGACTGAGAAAACCGACAAGTTTATTGAGGGTTTACCGTTTAAGTGGGAAATGCATGGCATAATGCTTAAAGACAATGATGAGAGGTATGCAATTATGACCTTAGAGCAGGCAATTGATAAGCTCAGAGGTTATGATTTCACCAAAAAGACTAGAGATACTGATTCTGATCAGGCTCAGGATCCGGGACTATATCATGGAAAATCTACTATCTCTACTGCTTCCTCGAGCTCGACCACTACTTTATTTGTTGGTAATGCTGATGGAAAGGGTGAAATGATTACTGATGATCTGTGTCTTGTTACCTCATCTGGTAGTGAAGCGAAGGGTAAACTAACTGAGAAGTCACCTTAGGAGCATCAAAAGATACCTATGAGTGTGAAATCTGCAGAACAGCAATTATCTGTTCTTGCTTCCTTTGTAGCTTCTTATGAAAACTACATTCAGGGTAAAATCAATGATCCAATTATGTTTGAAGAAGATTATGATCAGATAGACCCTGAAAATCTTGAAGAAATAGAACTTCAGGATCAACTTGCCAATTTGTCTAGAAGAGTAAAGAATTTCTTAAAGAAAACTGGTAGAAAGGTAGTTGGTAATCGATCAAGGTTTGATAAGACCGAGATAAAGTGTTTTAACTATCAGGGTTATGGACACTTTTCTCGGGAATGCCAAAGACCTAAGGTAGAAGCTGGCAATGGAAAGCAAGGTTCGGGAAGCACTCTTGCTTCCAAAGCCTTGGTTGTGAAAAAGTTGGATGGCTCTTATGAATGGAAAGCTCAGTCTGAGGAAGCTTTCATGGCTGAGATTGATGAGTCTACATCCTACATGCCTACTGATGCAGAGTGTGGTGTGAAGGTGCCTGAGGTTGAAATGAAAGCAAGTGATGAAGACGTGTTGTACATGGATTCAACTGAAAATATGAATCCTGAAGACTTTGTAGCACGCATGGCTGAAATCCACACAGACAAGAAAAGGGTATGTATTGATATTCTTACTCTTGCTGATGTCTGTTATTTAGTTATTGATTTGCAGTCACAGGTTAGTGTTTTAACTGTAGCAAACAAAAACCTGTCTTCTCAAGTTAGCATATTGACTGAATCTAATAAGACTGTTAGATGTGAACTTGAACTAGCTAAGATTGATGTGCGTAGGTTAAGTGATGATAAACAGGACTTAAAAGATAAATTTAAGTCTGATGCTTCTGATAGGATTGCACTTAGAGATACCATTAATGAAAAAGTTGTCATCATAGATGGTCTCTATACGAACCTAAAAGACTTAAATCAGTCAATTGCTAATAAGGAGAAAGAGTTAGCTGACTGTAAATTGAAGCTAGTTGAGCAAAATCGAAAGATAGAAAATTATAGAACCACTGAGATGGACAAGATGCTAGATGCTCAACGAAGTGTAAAGGATAAGTCGGGACTAGGTTATAATGAGACACCTCCTCCTTTTAATTCGAATTACACTAAGCTTCCAGAAGATACTGAAATGACTGAAGTATATTCTGAAGAACCAGTAGCTAAATCTGATCAGTCAAAGGTACAGAAGAATGTTATTAAGAATCCTTCATCTGATGATAGTAAGAGAATTCCTCACACTAAAGTACATTTTGTACCGGGTGGAGTAATTAATGATACTAAGACTGATGAAGCGGTTAATAAAGAACATGTAGTTGAACCTTTAGTGCCTAAGACACCAATTGCGGATGCAAAAGTTAGTAAGTCACGAAAACAGATGTCTTGCTTCAAATGTCACCAAAAAGGACATGTAGCTTCTTGTTGTCCAAATAAGAAGTTGGAAGCATCACATAAGTTAGTGAATACTGAAAAGAGACCGACCACTTCTAGTTCAATTGTAGACAGGTTAGGCTCCAAACCGGGATTAGGAAGCAAACCTGTAAACATTCTGAAAAGAGATGGTAATCATAGCGTCTCTCCACCTAAACCTAAAAGGCCTTATACTCTAAACGAAAATACTTTTAATAAGCCAAGAGATAAGACATCTTCGAGGTTTAGGACACCAAGTAGAAACCATAGTCAGTTTGAAAATGGTTCTACTTCAAGTGCACAGGGAACAAAGTTTGTGCCTAGGAGGTTTTCTACTCACTCTCCTCATAGGCCTAAGATTACAGATCATCAACAATCTCAAACTCCTGTGAAAGTTACCAAGGCTCCCGATGGGAATAGTTATGGTTACTTTAAGGAGGTTCAGATTGTAGATGATCAGGGATAAACCAAGACCGTAATGGCTTGGGTCCCTCTTGAAAACTAACTGTGTATAACTTGTTATGTGTAGGAGCAGACTGTGAACAAGGACAGCTGGTGGTATGTAGACAGTGGATGCTCAAGACACATGACAGGTGAACGAAGTCTACTGAAGGACTTCAAGGAAGGTTTCAAGTAAAAAGTAAATTTTGCAGGAGACAAAGGAGGAGTAATTACTGGGAAAGAAAAAGTTTCAAATGGAACTTTGACTCTAGAGGATGTGAATTATGTTGAAGAACTAACTCATAACCTAGTGAGTGTTTCCCAAGTCTGTGATAAAGGTCATCCAGTTCATTTCAATGAAAATGAGGCTTTAGTTCTGAAGCCAAGCTTCACAATTCCTGAAGAATGGATTTTGATGAGGGCACCAAGGAAAAAGGACATCTATGCTATAAACATGAGTGTTTCTAATTCTTCAATGGTTTCGACATGCTTACTATCTAAGGCCTCAGAAGCAGTCGCACTTTTATGGCATAGGAGAATGGAACATCTGAACTTTCGAAAAATGAATTTTATAACCAAGAATGGTTTAGTTCTAGGTGTACCACAGAAACGTTTCGAGTCTGAAGACAAGTGTGTTCCTTGCCTAAAAAGAAAAGCAGCACAAGAAACCACACAGGTCTAAGACTGAAAACTCAATCTCCTCCCCATTTGAACTACTACACATGGACCTCTTTGGCCCAATAAGCAAGAGAAGTCTAGGTGGCAAGTAGTATTATTTAGTTATCACAGATGATTACTCTTGATTCTCATGGGTATTCTTTTTGGGATCTAAAGATGAAACTCCGAGAATTTTGATGGAGTTCTTTGATCTAGTAGAGAATGTCTATAAAACAAGAGTAAAGCGTATTCGTAGTGATAACGGAACGGAATTCAAGAACTCAACGTTGAATATCTATTGCTTAAGCAAAGGGATACAACATCAATTCAGTGCACCATATGAACCTCAACAGAATGGTGTTGCAGAAAGGAAAAATCGAACGTTGATTGAAGCTGCTAGAACAATGCTTGAAGATTCAAAGCTTCCGGTCATATTTTGGGCAGAAGCAGTGAATACAGCATGTCATGTTCTAAATAGGGTTCTTACGGTCAATAAGCGTAACAAGACTTGTTACGAATTATTGAATAATAAGAAACCTAATCTGAAGGGATTTGAACCCTTTGGAGTTTCATGTACAATATTGAAGATAGGAAATAAAGCTAAATTTGGCGAAAAGGCTGATGAAGGATAGGTTATGTACCCAATTCGCCTAATAAAATGGTTTTCAATAAAGTCATGGGACGACTGGAAATTGTTTATAACATTGAGGTTACGAGCTATGTACATGCTGTACATAAGGGATTAGATTGGCAATTTGACTATTCAGATCTCTTTCAGTCATTTAAAGTTCCCATAAGTGACTTTGTCAGTGATTCAGAGATCTCTCAGCACTTATTGCATGAAGACTTGGACAATGGTCCCTCTTCAACATCGAGTGTTTCGAAATCTGGAATCAGGACAACGAATGACTCAAATGAAGCTTCTTCAAGTGAGTCACAACAACCTTCAAAGGATAAGTCTCAAGAAATAGAAGATTCTGAGAAGGATTTTCAAACAACGTTTGATGATATACTTACTTCTTTGAACCATTTAAGGTTATCTTCAGCTAGTTCAGAAGATATGCCTTCATTAGAAGAGATTGGTACTAACTTAGGAGATGAGTTAGAAGTTGAACCTACACCGGTTACAAGAACGAGTAAGAATCATCCCGTTGAAAACATCATCGGTGATATTAATACTCCTGTTCAAACTAGGACTCAATCTAAAGCTAGTACATCTGAAAATTTAGAAGGCTTGTATACAGCTATGAAAGAGACAGGGATTCCTAATTAACGTCTATATTCATGTTTTATCTCACAAGTTGAGCCTAAAAATGTGCAAATGGCTCTTAAAGAAAGCTCGTGGGTCGAAGCTATCCAAGAAGAACTGCAACAGTTCTCAAAATTACAAGTATGGGAGTTGGTTGATCTTCAAAAGGGAGAATATCCAATTGGAACTAGATGGATATTTAAGTGTAAGAGAGATGACCGGGGAGTCAATTCTCACAATAAAGCTCGTCTAGTGGTTCAAGGTTTTAATCAACAAGAAGGAATAGATTACAACGAAGTGTTTGCACTAGTTTCTAGGCTAGAAGCAATTAGAGTATTCTTAGCATTTTCCTCTTTTAAAGGTATCAAAGTTTATCAGTTAGATGTTAAGAGTGTCTTTTTGTATGGCAAACTTGAAGAATTAGTGTATGTTTCACAACCGCCAGGGTTTACTAATTCTGACTATCCATATAGAGTATATCGCTTGAATAAGGCTCTATACAGATTACATCAGGCACCTAGGGCATGGTATGGAACACTATCAACGTATCTACTTGAGAATGGGTTTACAAGAGGATCAATTGATAGTACACTTTTTGTAAAGTGGAACAAGAATGACTTTCTACTTGTACAAGTATATGTTGATGACATTATCTTTGGATCTTCTGATGAAAAGATGTGTCAAGAGTTTGAGAAAGTCATGAGAAAAAGGTTTGAGATGTCTGCAATGGGAGAGTTAAACTTCTTCTTAGGATTGCAAGTTGATCAAAAGAAGGATAGATTCTTTATTCATCAATCTAAATATACATATGAGCTATTGGAATGCTTTAAGATGGATGAAAGTAAGATCTACAATACTCCAATTCCAGTCAATCACAACCTAGGACCAAATACATCGAGTGATACCGATGTGGATCCAAATCTTTATAGAGCCATGATCGGATCATTAATGTATATTACTGCCTCTAGGCCTGACATTATGTTTGTTGTTTGTATATCCGCAAGATATCAGGCAAATCCGAAAGAGTCACATATGCAAGCTGTGAAATGGATCTTTCGTTACCTCAAAGGGAAACCTAAGCTGGGACTTTGGTATCCAATTGATGGAGACTTAGATCTCATAGCTTATACTGATTCGGATTATGGAGGATGCAATCAGAATAGGAAATCTACGACCGGAGGATGTCAATTCTTAGGAGGTAGATTACCATCTTGGCAGTGCAAGAAGCAAAGCTCAGTAGCCATCTCTACATGTGAAGCTGAGTATGTTGAGCTAGCAGCTGTTGTTCTCAAGTTCTTTGGATCCAACAGTAACTGCGGGATTACGGGTTAAATATAACCAATACTCCTATGATGATTGATAACGAATCGACAATGTCGATCACCAACAATCCGGTGAAGCACAGTAAAACTAAGCACATTGATATTCGACATCATTTTATTAGGGACTGTGCTGAGAAGAACTTGATAAAGTTAGTTAAGGTTCCATCTTTGGATAACTTAGCAGACTTATACACCAAGGCGTTCAACAGAGCTCGATTTGAGACATTGGTTCAACTTAACGGAATGAGAAATCCAGAGTGATTAGTCTTTCAAGGGTATTTTTGTAATAATTAGTAGTAAGATTTATGTTTTTTTTTAAAAAAAAAGGTAGGCGTATGACATTCATTTGCTTGTTACCTGAGGGCAATCGCCTCCAATAAAAAAATAACTGAAGTTCTTTTAGAAAAAGCTTTAAGTTTTGGCTGTAAAAACTTGGGAAATGATTGTACATTAGGGGAATGCGCTAAAAAATAATAAACCTAAGTGCTAAGATTGATGTGTTAGTAGATTCCTATAAGTTTCATTAGAATTGCATGCTTACTTAGGAATTTACTTATATTTATCTGATTATACACCTATATCCATTGATAATAACTCGTGTCATTTATATAAGTGATAAGAATAAGTAAAGTCTATTCAACTTCATTATATGATATACTGGTAGGCAACTTATTCTTAGATTTACGAGCACTTAAACAAAATCTAATTTTGTGTGTCATATCTTGTGTGAACTGTTATATACTGTATGACATATGTCTTAATTGATGAATGATGGTACTGCCATACACTGTTATCATGCATTTATTTACAAGTGACAAATAGTTACAAATATGGTTATTAGTGAAACTAACAGATAACTCTGTTGTACGTGAGTACAGACCTGTTGCCTTTAGTTTTGTCAATAGTCTCAAACTTATTTTAATTATACTAAGGGATCCTCTGTTGTACGTGAGTACAAATCTGGAACCCCTAGTATCTTTAAAGGATGTTTGATATTTGTCAAAATCTGAATTCAAGTTTATGTTATATGTTTCGAAAAGATACATCATTTAGTAACCACTACCTTGAAATTTAAAAGATGCAGTGTTATGTGTTTTACTTATGTTCTTCAGTTTATTATATAATGGTACACTTTAGATATTGTTCACATTAATAATAATAAAGTTTGCTCAAAGATCTATGTGTAATTTGTTTATGTGGATCATAATACCGGTAATCGTCTTGAACTGTCTATGATATTGATTAAAACGGTTATTTTGTTATTAAAAGTTATGTTGTGTGGATAAAGGTAAATAAGATATAATTTTATAAATATAAGTAAATTATGGGTTAGTTTGTGATTTTATTGTATTTATATGAATTTCATGAGGTATGTATACTAACAATTGTCTTGTTCTTATTAAAATCTAATGGCTTATCCTTCCTAATATGATCCCTAAGCAGTTAAAATTTTAAGCATTTTAATTTTACATTTGTTTCTTTTCATAGATGTTAGTACTCTTAAATTTTTATTTCTTATTGTTGGTTAAATGATTAATAGAAAGTTTTATTTTATTTTATTTTATTCAATGTGTTACCCTTTAGAATTGAATTATACTGGATATTTATTTTATGTTGAACAAACGTGTGTTGACAACTGAAAAATACTATATAGGTTACGTGGAATGTTAATCGAAAGTCTTCCGACTCACATGTAGTCGAGCAGCGTATCCTGATTTTATTTCAGCGGTTAATTATTCTATTATAACTTATATATATTTTAGACTTGTCTATATACTTAAGACCATAAGGTATATAAGTAAATAATTTTAGCTCGAGATTTTTCTTTATACAAGATTAACTGTATCACGGTTTAGTCGGTTAATATATGTACGAAGATTATCATTGAGGAAAAATTATGCAAAAGCATTTTCTATAAAATGTTTAGGCTATATAGTTGCAAAGTTAACTATATAATTTTGAATGGGTTTTGATTTATACTTAGAATTCAATTCGCATTTTTAATTTTAATTTTAATTTTAATTTTTAATTATGCGAGTTTGACAAGTCAAACCTGCGAATTGAGATTCAACACTGCGAAGCGAGTCTAACTTGCGAATTGACATTAAACTTGCGAAATGAGTTGAAGTATAAAAGGGTGGTCAAACGAGTCAAATCTTTCACCGAACCCACATCTATTCTGCGAGTTCACTTAAACTTGCGAATTGACTTAGTGCGAAACGAGACGAAAACAGTGTTTTGTTTGATTTCGATTTTACAAGTTACAAGAACGAGATTTTGATCTGTAGTTTCTATACAGCTTTGTCTTGCGATCATTTTGAGGTATAAAACAATGGATTTCACCGTTTAAATTACACGAAATCGATGGTTTTATTGACTTAGGGTTTCGTTTTACCATATAAACGATTTATGTAGATTAAAGGTGTTATTTGACAAGAATTCTATGGATTAATGTTAATCGACCTTTAATGAACGTAAATCAATCGATATATCTTAATAACTTTGAGAATTTAATCGATTTTGAATTCAACTCGCGACACCAGTTCATGTTGCGAGTTGACCACAACTTCAATTCGCAGAGCCACAATTAGATTCTCTACCAATTCAAGCAGTAATTGAGTGGCGTGTCCTAATTATATATTAGCGGTATAAATCATATTTATTTTTTTTAAATATAAAACGTTAATGACTTGAGAATTTCAAATTAACAAGTAACTAACAGGACATACATATTGAACTTACGACTTATTAGTTATAAGTTATATATGTTAGATATTTATGTATATTACTTGAGACATGTATGTAACAAGTTATATATATAATTTACAACTAAGATGTTTAATGAATTTTGATTCATAATACGTTATAGTTTAAAATTGATTAATGTGCGTTAATTGTTTTTGTCATTTGTGTTTCTTTAGATATGGCGAGACAATTTGATAAAGGTCACAACATTCTTGTTGATCTTGATCTTTCGGCACGCGGAGCACATCAAGTTGCTCAAGTGCTGATGTTTTTTGCACGTTAACAGAGTCTCCTCAGATCTCTCAGGCGATACTGAATGATTTTTGGACAGATATTTAGTATGATCAGACCGTCAATCCACCGGTGATACGTACAACGGTTAATCAGAGACCGGTTGTTTTCTCTGCATCTGACCTACGTTAAATTTTACAACTGGGGACATTAGACCAAGAAGATGGTCCGACTGAGTACCCTAGTGATTTCATTGAGGGAGCTATAGGCCGTATGGGATATACGGGTGATAGACGAGGACGTCAGTTCCAAAAACCTCTGGTTATTGGACAGTGGAGGTTTTTATGGCACGTGATTGTCACGGTGTTTGCACCAAAGAAGGGAGGTTTTGATGAGTTAAGCCCTGCTCTTGTATCAGCCGTGCTTTCACTAGTTTACAACAAACCATACAGTTTTTGTGATTAGATTTTTGGCGAGATGGTTAGACAGATTTCGGGTTCTATTCGATCACAGTTTCTGGTTTACCCGCGTTTTTGTATGTTGATCATTCGTGCTCGTCTGCCAGAGCTTGTTATTCCTTACCCATACTTACGTGTAGATACTATTGGGCTCAGAGGGTACAATGCGATGTTTTTGCAGACAGTGAGGAAGGAAGGGGTAGTAAAGCCAAAGGAGAGAGAGCTTTTTGGTCTTCTTGTTGATCCTGCGTATGTGACGCCACCGAATCATGGTTGGTTAGATGTTGTTATTGCTGCTGTTCCAGAATCGATAGCTGATGTGGTTCATGCTGAAGATCCACAAGAGCTCATTGAGGATGTGTTGGAACAACCAGAACATGCTGGGGAACAGGTGAACCTAGATGTTGCTGCTCAAGTGATACAGGAGGTGCTGGTTGAGCATGATGATGCTACTGATCTCTTGTTACGGGATATTGATAATTATGTTGCACCGCCTGAGGTAATATTATATAATATGTACTTAGTTGATACATTATAATATTATTATTTAAAGAAAATGTTATAGATATATAGTTAATTAGATAATATTTCTGATTATAAAATATAAATATCATTATGATCAGGGAGCTGAGACTGCAGACCCAGAGGTCACTCGACCTGAGGGTGAGCAGGGACAACTTGATAGATCTGAGGGTTTACCTTCTAAGGTAATATATCAGATTAATCATAAATATATAGAACTTGTATGATAGAACTTCTAGCTAATCATAAATGTTTAATATATTTAATATTTAGGATTCTGATGTTGGTCCATCTTGAGGCCGTGATGGTGAATCGGCTTCAGATGATGATGATAGTACTCCTTCTCCACCTCCAGATGCTGGTTATATTAGATATCGATCTAGGATGATTCCAGATCCAGCATCGAAGGAGAAGAGGAAGGCTAAGGAAGTCGACCCAGACTTCAGTATTATTGAAGAAGGTCCTGAGGAAGAGGATACACCTCTTATTTCTCAACGCCGTAAGCGTTCCAGGACATTGATCATTCAGGATGGTATGTTTTATTTAGAGTTAAATAATCTTAACTTGTTGTTTATCAGGAGTTCAACTGAGACAGTTAATTCTGTGACAGTTGCTCAAGATACATCACAGGTAGAGACGATGATACCGGTGGTTACTGAACCAGTATCTGTACCATCTGAGGTATGAAATAAACGTTTAGTACTAAGAGTATTATAATTATTTAATTAGAGATTGAGACAGAGTTATCGATAACAATTACTTCTTTAATTATATCTAACTTTACAGGCTGAGAAATTGCTTGAGTCGGTGGAATCAGAAATGGTTTCTATGACTATTGAGGAGGGAGTTGCTAGACTTGTACATGATGTAGAGTTCCCGACCAATAAAGCTAGTAGATTTGCAGCTAGTCTTCTCAAGGAAGCGTTATCTCAAGCTATTCCGCAGCTTACACCTGATTCTCACATTGCTTCGCTTACACCGCCTGGACCATCAACAATTTCTGTTATTCCGACGACTGATGCTGAAAGGATTACATCCTTAGAGTCAAGAGTTAAGGAATTGGAATAGAGTAATCCAAGATTCCAGGGTTGTTAGCTGAGAATGTTTCTCTTGCTCAGCAGATGGTTCATATCAGTGAATCACATTTGACTCTGCTGAAGACTCTTGATACTTTGCTTGCTGATTTTACTGCCCAGAGACTGAAACTTGAACACTTAGAACGTTTGGTGTTGAGAGTGCATTCAGGACAGTCAGCTCAGGGGGAGATAATGATATATCAAGAAGCTTGCAAAGAGGATGAGTTAGCAAAGAAGAGAAGAGATGATGAAGATGATGATCCCAGTGCACAGAAAGATGGTGAGCCGACTGGTCCTTCAAAGACTGGTGAGCAAGCTATTATTCAGGGGGAGTCTGCTGGTGATGGTGCTGGTACAAGTGCTGCGGGTACAAGTGAAGCTGGTAAGATAGCTTAGACTTGTGTAGATATTTGTACTTACAATTTAGTTGAATTATAATTGTAATTTATAATTGGAATTGAATAATTGTAACTTAATAGTTTTGTAAATATATTCGGGTTGAGATTATTATTACAAGTAAAATATATTACAAATTGTTTAAGTTATTTGATTTTGAAAATTTAAATAAATTAGTGATCGAAAGTCTTCTGACTCATTGAGAAGTCGAGCGACGTGTTCTGATTTATTTCAGCGGTCAAAGTTTATTTTAACTTAGACATTTTAGACTTGAGAGTTTCTATAACTAACAAGTTAAATTTGTATGATTTTTAACTAGACAAATGATATATAATTTAAAGATATAATTGACAGTTAAGTTTTATTATATAACAGTTTAATTAAGTCTTGGAAATTATATAAGTTAATTAATTGTAAACTTAAATATTTGGTGATTATTCACAGTACATTAGAGTTTAAATTTAATTAATATTTGTTAAGTGTTTGATATAAGACTTAGCAAATCTTAAATTGATTCGGGGTAATCAATAAAAGATATATAAGTTATATATTTCGCGTTTATTACACAAAAGGATTAGTATTGGAATTCTTAGATTGATTCAGGGAAATCAATAAGAGAATTTAAATTATTAATTTATTTTTGTTTGTTTTATCTAGGAATGGAAATTCTAGATCTATCAGATTCAGAAAATGATATTTTGGATGAGATAGATGAAGAGATTGATTATGATCTTGAAGAGGGAGAATTTCAGCCACCTGAAGATTGGACTGCTATTTCTGAGATTGAGCAAGATATGGGTGTAGATCCAGATGCTATTGTTGATGAACACCATGTGAGCCCATCTAGGACAGAGGTTGTTATTGAAAATGATGAAGGTCCAATGGTTGTCGATGTAGATGAAGAGATCGATGACTCAACCGATACAGAAGATGAAGTTCTTATTCCTACAAATAATCCAGTTGTTGTGCTTAGGAAAATTCCAAAACAAAGAAACAAAATTGGAGTTTCAGAAGTAGATATAACAGGAAAACGTGTACCACGTAGAGGGATTATTGGATGGTATTTTGACTCAGATCTGAAGCTTTTTGCAATTAAAAGATTTGACGGAGTTCAATATTTTGAGCGAAAGCTTGCGGTGTTTAGTTCTTTGCCTAGATTTGAAATTCGAGATTTGGCTCGATTACCTTTGAATAACGCAAGTGATGATTTTGTTGGAAGATATGTTGAACATATAATTAAGACTGAGGTTAGAGCTAATAAGTTTGAAAAGATTAAGCCAAGAAAAGGAAAGACTATTAAATTGGCAGAGAGAAGTCAAAGGACAGGAAGAAGAAGAAGAAAGAAGGTTTATCCGTCTGTCAAATGTGTACAACAGATTCCTCTGAAGACAATGCCACAAGATATTTTGGGAAATATGAAATGTTGGTATGTGGATTCGGAAACAGGAGAAGCTGTCATGGTTGAAGCAGATGATGAGGTTGAGAGTGGTGAGCGTGAGATTTTTAAAGTTTATGACCATCGACACCTAATGAATATGTCGAAGAAAGATTTGTTAAAGTTACATGAAAATAGAATCTTGACGACAGAAGCATGGGGTGATTTAGCACGAGATTATCAGATGATGGTTAAGACTTGTATCAAGATGAAGATGTATGCAGGAAGTAAAATTTACAAATGAAGACTAAAGACAAGCGTGAAGATAAAGACGCTAGAGCTATTGTCAAGGGGAGCCTGTTAAGACATAGATTGTGACAACAGATCTAGCTTGAAATAGGACTGGTGTAATTATTATTATGTTTGTGTATTGGTTTAGATTTGTAAATGAATATTTCATTTTTAATGATAGACGAAATTTTGTATTTTATTATTTACGTTTGCTGCGAGTCGAGATCTCAAGTCGCAAGGGTTGCGAAGCGAGGTGAGATCTGAACTCGCAGAGCAGAACTCAATAGGTGACAAACGAGTTGAGTTGAGTATGGTCTTGGGCTGCGTAGCGAGTCGAGTCAACTCGCAGGCCCAAAGGCTGCGAGTTGAGATGACATATTTATATGTTTTCAATATGTGAAAAACATAACAACTTTTAGTGAACACTTTTTCTATTCGTATTTTGTAACCTGCGAACTCAAGTTTCCAGAGAAAATAATACCTAACGGCTAGGCTTTGACGTTTATTTGTTTAAAGCGAAGCATTAGATTACCTAAACGCGAACTTATTCGTTGTTAGTAAGATAACGTCGTATTAAGGAATTCCGCACCTTAATACTACAGATAACGAAGTTATCGATCCTAGAACTAGGGACTTACAAAATAGTCATTTGTATTATCCCCTTATTAAGAGATTAAGACTTAGGGGCCAAACATTTTATAAAGCAGTATAGATAATTATAATTAAAGAGTTTAGTTATTATGATTAGAGGTTATGTCATGCTTTTATACAAAAAGATCATTGTGAAGTTTAATTATATCTCTAACATGTATAATATGTATAATTATGCATTTAAGATTTTAATGATACATGTTAAAAATGTTTCCGTTTAATTGATTAGTATAACCACTTGTTTTTGTTTAATCTAATCGGTTGGGGATTGGGTCGGCTATGGTTAGGTTAAATGCATTTGATTAGTATAACCACTTGAAATGAACATGTATATAATTTATTTATTTAATGTCGATTATAGTTGGTAGAGTTATAGCTCAATTGTTTATTATTTATCACTTTTATTAACGACACTTGTATGGGTTGATTTAAAACTATGCAGCACATTTTTAATGGAAGGCTGACTTTGAAAAGTCAACTCACTGTTAGTGGGCATATCAAGTTGCACTTATCTAGCGATCAAGAAAAGATATATAGAGACCACTTTTTGGGCATTGGTTGGATGTGAAGGCTCCGGAAAATGACCCTGGTTTTGTGCATCATATACTGCAATTTCGATGAAAGGAGCGTCCAGGGTTAAAGCACCCTCGCGCGGAGGCGGGTGAGTTGTGGTTTAGGGTGGCGGATACGGATGACCATTTTATACGATTCGGACGCAGGGAGTTTTGAATCACGGGAAATCTTATCCATAAATTTAAAACTGTGATAAGAATGTTGTGTCATGAAATTTCCAATGCTATGTGTATGTTGATTTGCGATTTGCGACTAGAGACTTGCGATTTACGATTTGCGACGTGCGATTTGCGACTAGCGCCCCAGCTTATCCATTATAGATAAGATTCTCGCTTAGATTTTCTGACATTTCTTTAGATTTTTCCGTTGGGCCTTATCCATTGTCGATAACGTTTTGGCTAGGTTTACCTGACATTTCTTTAGATTTTCTAGATTGTTTCGGAGAACTGAAACTTCATTAAATTTTTCCTTTAAATACGTATCATAATAGGAATATTTTCAACAACGTAACCAAACAAAATATTATCCATTCGTCCTTAAACAACATTCAGGCGGACGTTCCAAAAAGTTAAAAGGTACAACTTTTGATCCATTGTGTTTTTGTTTACTTTGATTATGGATAAGTTCAAAATTTATATATGTTATGGAGGCCGTTTTGAATACATTAACAACATGCCGATGTATTTTCCAATAGAATGTAGTAGGGTGCTATTGAAACTTCCGGTGGCACCGGAAAAGCCAATGACAGCCAAAGTTTTGTTGAAAAGCATTTTAAAAAAAATTGGTCTACCTCTTGATACACGAGTATGTCTAAAATATAAGGTTGATCAGTATGTGACTGATATAAATGATGATGTTGATGATTTTGGAGATTTTTTGTGTCATGCAATAAACAACGCTCCAATAGAAGTTTACATAGTTGATATTTTCCAAAATTTATCGGGTAAGGGTAGCAATCAACCTAGCAGTAGTAGTTCTGCTTTTCAACAACAATTTTAACAACTACACACCAATGAATACAATCAACAACACCAATAACAGTCATTTCAACAACCATTTCACAATTCCTCATATCCTTTTCAACTACAATATCAATTCCATTATCATGCTGCTCTTCACAACACATCAAATCACACATATCCAACACATCATACCCAACACACATCTTTTAAGGTAGATGAAGAACCCTAACATGATTATAAATATCATCAGGATGTTCAATATGATCAAACTAACTCACAATCCTATGTGGAGGAGCCAGATCCACATCCTCATGATTTTGATCATTATGATGAAGAAAATGTCAATCCACCTAAGAATCCTGACCATCCATTTTGTAATCACATTGTTACTGATGATGAGGATGATGATGAGGATGAGCCTGATCCAAGAGATACATATGACATACCAATACCACAAAAACCAGCAGAAAAGGATATATTCTGGAATATGCCTTCGCCACTAGGAAACGAAGGAGAAGAAGTTAAACAACGACCACTTACCATGTATGAGGCATCTTGTCGGATTCGAGAGGGCCAAATATTTGAAACTAAAGAGGAATTTCTTCTTCAGTTGCATACTAAGTGCCTCGAAGAAGGTTTTCAGATTAAGCTGAAGAAGTCAGACAAGAAAAGGTACACAGCAAAATGTATATTGCCTAATTGTGATTGGAAGATAAGTGCAGCGTGCATCAAAGATTGTAATAACTTCCAGGTCAGGAAGTTACGTGATGCTCACTCTTGTTCTCGTACTCAAATCTTGGCCAATAGTCGTTCTGCGAGAAAGAAAGTGCTTGGTAACATCTTAAAAGAGGCGATGAGTTTGGAAGGACGTGTATACAGAGGTAAGGAGATCAAACTTGATATGACCGAATGCTTTAAAATCATCCTTACATACAACCAAGCATGGAGGGAAAAATGTTATGCTATAGAATTGTTGCGAGGTACTCCAGCTGAATCGTTTACGAAACTTCCTATTTACCTCCACAACCTAAAGCTACATAACCCGAAGAGCATTACAAATCTCCGTACAGACGAAGAGAATAAATTTGTAATATGCTACATGTCAATTGGTGCAGCTGTAAGTTATTATTATTGGTTTACATCTTATGTTCGTACACGTACATTCATATATATTTTATATAATTTATAATACGACCTTGTAGATACGTTCTTTTGTCAACCATACACGCTCAATTATTATCGTTGATGGTGCCCATTTGAAGGGGGGTTACTTGGGTACCAACTTGATTGCCGTGGCGATGGACGCAAATAACGGCATCTTACCGCTAGCCTATGGAATTGGGGCAGGAGAGACGTCTGACGTTTGGACGTGGTTCTTAGGGAACTTATGTGACACCATAGAATCTGCTGGTAGGATTCACAACCTGACATTCATCTCTGATAGGGCTCCAGCTTTTGCATTCGGCATCTCTGCTGTGTTTCCAGATGCATTTCACGCCCTGTGTTGTCGTCATCTGTTGGGAAACTTGAAAAGCAAATCTTCAAAAGTCAAGCACTTCGAATGGCATTATTGGAAAATGTGTAAGGTGTACCATAAGTCAGATTTCGATCACCATTATGGTGCCATTAACAGACACTTACCAGCTTCAGCTAAGGTTCTTACAGACGTGGGGAAACAAAAATGGTCAAGGCACCATTCAGTAAAGACACGATATGCTTACCTCACAACTAACAGTGCGGAGTCCATTAACGCCATGACCAAGCATGCAAGAAAACTCCCAGTCATAATGCTTTTGGAGTTTTTTAGATTTTCAATACAACAATGGTATTTCAATCATCGAAACACTGCCGCGGGTGTTACAACACCTGTGACACCATATGCGGAGCACAAAATCGGTAAGAGGGTTGGCAAGTCGCTACGCTGGAAGATCAAGCCATCGACAAATATGATATGTGAGGTGCTTGATGGGAACAAGAATGGGACAGTTAACTTGGAAGCAAGAACATGCACTTGCATGCAATGGCAATTGTCTGGTTTACCTTGCAGACACGTATCGGCAGTGACCCGTTACATTAAAAAAGACAGCGTGACCTGCTATGCAGAGAGGTATTTCACCACAGAAACATATCGAGCGGCCTACAGTGAGGCTATAAATCCTTTGCCTCATCCTTTAAAATGGGCCGATTCAGGTAATCTACAAATTTGCTTACCGCCAATACTTGTGAAGCGGCAATCTGGTCGTCCACCTGGGCGTGCACGTATTCCTTCTAAAGGAGAGGAAAAAGGAAAATACACAAAACAATGTAGCCTTTGCAAGGAACACGGCCATAGTCGAATTACTTGTATGGCTCCTTACGATAGAACAGATGAGCAAAGTCGATCAACAACCACAAGATCCAACTCACGGTCTAAATCAAAATCCAAATCAAGATCGCAAAAGGTAACTTCATACCTATATGAATATAAAAACTAATATATAACACTATATTATTAATATCATGGTTAAATTTTTCCTTGCAGCAACCGTCCACAAAATCTACAAAAACTCATTTCGAGGATCAAGCAGCAACACCGTCTCAACTGACTCAGAGTTATCCAAGTGTTCATTTGAGTCATCCTTGAGTTTTTTAGAAGGACTAAACCTATGTGATGTACTACTTTGTAATGCTATTCCTGTTTTTTACTAGGGACTTTTAATTATCGTGGTTATTTTAGGTCAATAAATTTGAAAGATGTTCACTTTTACTTGTCAACACAATGGTAAAACATCTCATTACAAAAGGATTCATAACAAGTAAATGGATACTAAATAAGCAACATAACGATTAACAAATTACATAATCTGGCAACCATCCAATTGATTGAAAGATACATACGAATTGCAAGATTTGACTTATCACTAATCGAATAACCGTCTTGCATTTGAAGCACCAGTCATAACTGGCATCATTGTCTCAGAATTCGAGGGATGTGACAGATCGTTATGTGTAACATACACCTTAATTTCCCTATGTATTTTTGCGTAGTCAGTAATTTGCTTCAGTTGGTCGGCATCATCAGTTATCAATTGTAAACCATCATCTAGGTCTTTATCATGCTCTTTAAAGTAACAAAATCACCTCTCTGGAGCCCAATAACCTAGCTCTGACAAAGCGTAGTCCATAAATTTGGTGTCAAATTCATCGACATCTACACAATCAATAAACGTCAACAAACCTTGCGTGTACATTCTTTGTGCCCCCTGAAAATGTCCACCGTGATGAAAAGCAATTGCAAACAACTCTGGAACTTCAGCATATAGTTCTTCAGTAAATGGTTCTTCATTTGGAGATCGAAATTGTCAAAAGTGACCAGATTGAACCATTTTATAAATTTAATTTTGTATTTTCTAAGAACTCGTGAAAAAGTTGACAATGTATTCCTGCTTACAGTCACACTGTTTATAAATGGCAGAAGATCACGAAAATCAGAGAAAATCTTATCCATTGATCTAATCCAGAACTCTTATCCAACAATTTTAAATCCCGAAAATCACGGAAAAGCTTATCCAAAAATCTTAAATCCTGAAAATCACGCAAAATCTTATCCAAAAATACAGTTATCGGAAATAAAATATATATATATATAATGTGTATATATATTAAAAAAATTATATACATATATATGATAAAAATGGGTGTGTGTGTGTATATATTTATAATCTCTGAATATGATATATAAAAAATATAAAAAACAAATACGTACGTATATATAAAAAAGATGTGTTTATATCGCAAAAAACAAATACGTACGTACGTAAAATTATAAAAAAATACGTGTCTGTATAAAAAATATAAAAAACAAATACGTACGTACGTAAAATTATAAAAAAGATGTGTTTATATCGCAAAAAACAAATACGTTTGTATATATATAAAAATTTAAAAAAATTAAAAAAAAATTTTAGGCGGAGGTAAATCGCAAATTGCGATTTGCGATTTCCGTGGATCTGGGCTACAACCTCGCATAGGCAAATCGCACGGCTCGAGCATAGGCAAATCGCAAAACGCAAACTTACGTTTTGCGATTTGATATGGCTTTGGTCTCGCTTCGTCTACGCAAACGACTCGGCTCCGTGACCGAGTCGCAAATCGCAAACACTGGATCGCAAAAGCAAATTTGCTTTTGCGATTTCTGGGGGTATATCCTCAAATTTTTTTCGCATAGGGCAAAACGATATATACTCGTAAAAAAATGGCATTTTTTTAATTTCCCATAAATAAATAGTGTAATTGATGCCAGTCGCAGCAAATGTATTTATTACATATATTATTAGTATTAATTAAGCACATATGTATATGGTTCGATCTATGATGTGTTAGACATTTGTATATCATATTATACCTACTCTTGTTATTAATCAAACTTAGCCCTCCAAGAAGTGACATTTCAACAACACAAATAAAATAAAATAAGAACAATAAAATAAAGTTACGTTTGTTAATGATCAACTTGCAGTTAACATCCAACCTCGTATTTTAGTACGTCGTGTTTTTCTTCAGTCGACGCTAAACTTCTAGAAAAATAATACAACAATCATAAAGCTAGCTAGGTCAACCAAAAGAACTTCAACAAAAGCTCGATGTAAGGTTATATATATGCAGTTATTTGAATAGTAGGAAGCAGCAGTCAGAAGCGTGTTCCCTTACGACATTAGAGCTTAGATCGAGCTTCTGATTTGTGCCACATACCTAATGTGCGCATATACAACCGTCTATAAAAAATTGCCAGATTGAATGACGTATACAAATTGAGGTCGAGACGTTAATGACGAGTGCTGTAATAAATATATATATTTTATTTAAAATTATAAATATTTAATTTAATGATGTAAGGCATCCAATAAAAACGATGTGTGGCTTTCTGAAATCCTTAATCAGTTAGGTACGCTGCATTATTATAAGTTGGCGTTATTTAATTTGTTCATACCATTATCATTATACTATACTATACTTTGAGCATTCTTAGTAGACTTTGTTATTTATTCAATCATCAAAGACCTTGTATATTGGGATGTTATTTGGATGGATTATTTGGTTCACACTAATTCAAATGTAATAATAAACGGATTAATCAGATGTAGTTTAAACTTAAACGGTTTCAGTTTATTTTTCGGATTGAAAATACTATAGTCAGCTTTTAATACAAACTTTTAGAACATACTTACGTTATGAAATTTGCCTAGTTAGATCATTTTAGTTTTAGTTTTGATATTAAAATAAAGATTAAAATAAAATTGGAGGCTCGGGTACGTCCATCCAATATTCAAATGTTTTGCAAGTTTTGCATACTACTTGTACAAACTACACACACATTTTGAGCAAGTCGTAAACAATTTGTGAGAATCAATTATCTAAACAAATGTAAAATGTAGTATTAGATCATAATATAAGATTCAAATTAATAAATTCTAAAGAAACATAGATTAATGATCTAAACTAACATTAATAAATTTGTTGAGATATATTTTTAAATTATTCAAACTTTATTCGAATTATCCGGACATATTTGAAAATAATCCAGACAATCTTCTCTATTCCAGTTATCCTAACTCAGAATTGGATTGGATAGATTATAATACCGATAAAAGTCACAACTCTAATGGAGTATATAGCTCACAATCGAGACTTGGTTTGACTTATACCCACGGCCCACTTCTAACATGTAAAACAAGTTAGTGTCACGTTACTTCTAAACAAATGGGTAGCCAAGGCCCATGGGCCGGCTAGCAGATTACAGGTGATATTACTCTGCAGAATAAATTCTTATATAAACATGTAAGGTGAATAAAATATATACAATTATATACCATCAATTTATCACACAATGCATAATACCAGAATGTAGTTACATTGTTAAGCTAGTGTATGTCATTTCCCTTACATTTCACTTACATAGTATACCTGTTTCATTACTATAACGATTGGACGACCGCCCGTTCGGTATTGCGGTTTCCAACCAACTTGTGCTCAGTTCTAGACATACTCTTAATTTGAACTGATTGTAATAACTTTTTTTAAAGGCATTAATAAACGACGAGTATCTACTTCTATTAACAATCAAAATTAGAAAATGCGGTGATTTTAATACCTCAATTTTTTATTTGTTTATTTTTTGAAAAAGGGTCCCAATAACTACTGATTTGTAGCTCTTAAATTCCATTTCTGATTTGTAACTTATCGTTAAGAAAACATATTATTTGTGATGATTATGGGAGAATATTAGTATATTGCAAGAAGAAAAAAAACATTCTTTAACTTTGGCCCAATCAGAAATAACTCTGTGAAATGTGACTTGGGCCGAAATTATCATGCTATAACCATATATAATGATTCAACCACAAACTTTCTGACATGTAGATTTTTTTCGAAAAAAAACAAAAATTAGGAAGTTCTAACTTGTTTTCTAGTGGTCACCCACATGGCGGACTCACATTATAATCAGTGGTGGCAAGTGACACCAGTCAATTTATGCGACTTAGTGTAAATTTAGTAGAAAAGTTATTGACTTTTTAAGAGTGCTACCACTCATATTTAGGCGGTGCACCTTATGTTTAGATAAAATACCAAGTAGAAGGAGCTTCAAAATCTTTGTGACACCAGTGACTAAATTTTCTAACTCCGCCTCAAGTCACCCGGTCACAATGCATGTATAAATAAATAACGGTTGTTATGATATAATTCTTCATGAACATAACTTAGAAAAAATAATGTTGTCAAAACACAAAATTGATTACCGTTTTGAATCATACGTGAAATATTTAAAGTTTAGACACATCACATGCGTAACTAGTAAACTTACGCATGTGATCATTAAAATATTTAAAATCATCTTTAGAAAACGTGGACTACATATCCAAGCAATAGCTAGTAGATAATTTCTTCTAACAGCATAGTAGATAATTTTTTATTTTAAACGCTAAGCTTTCATTGCATAAAGTATAGAAAAAAATTATATGAATTACATGAACACTAGCATACAAATTAGAAACTGTATGGATAAATACATTGCACTACACAAAAGCATATAAAACTTAATATTTTTTGTGAGAGGATTCCCACAAATATAAGACTCCTATGCTAACTCCAAGCATGAATGCCAATTATTTATTTTTTTGTTATTTAATATAAATTTGTTCAATTAAATTTTATTTATTCATAGCAGAGTAAGGTTCAAACAAGAATGAAAACTTTTGAGAAAATGTGGGAACCCAACCAGAACGCATCACGTGTCATGAACCAATTTTCCTTCATGTCTGTAAAAAATTGAATATCTCACAAACGATAAGCTGAAAAATCATAAAAATCAACGTTTTTTGCTCTTCGATTAGAGATGTGACAAAGTATACTTTCGACGAACTTTTTTTGTTTTTCGATGAGTTTTGAAAACGAGTAACACATGTGATACCAGCGGGTAACAAATGTGATACTGCTAGTAACACATGTGATACCAGCGAGTAACACATGCGATACAAGCGAGTAAGACATGTGATACTAATTTGTAAACTCATAAAAAAAATTGTCGAAAGTATACTTTGTGAGATGACAAATTGAAAGAAAAAAATGTAGATTTTTATAGTGCAACTTTATGATTTTTTGACTCACCTTTTGATAGATATTTAAGTTTAAAAAATGTGGGAGAAAGTGAGTTTTGTGACACATGACGCATTCTGGTTGGTTCCCTCATTCTCAAAAAAAATTCTTTCTCATTTTAACCTCAATCTTATAATGTAATATTAAATATATTATATTATATTATTATTTAGGAGGTTTAGGGGTGGTAAGTATAACTATCAAGGTTTAATCTCGATGGTCGGATCGATTTTGAAAAACTCATCAAAGGTTGTTCATGATATTTTGCTTTAAGTATAATTTATTATTATTATTTTTATTTATTATAGATGGGTTTAGCCATAAAATCCTACTATACACAACTTTAAGATTATTTGACTCAATTAGATGACTTTGTTTGAAATTGTCATACAAATTGAGATCGTTTTTATGAAAATGGAAACATAACTATTTTGGCTACATGTTTGCGTCAAGTCATGCTACTTGAAACAAGCTATAGCTACAAAATTTTTAGAAATAATACCATGATCAGACGTTTTGGTTAAAATTCCGTCCTGAGATGAATGTTAAAAGATTTCCGCTATAATATTCATCAATCAATATTATAACTTATGAAAAGGGGAAAATATGAGTGAATATTAATTACTAGTTATAGTATTAATTTTGATTAATAGTTATTGTTAAAAAATAATTTGGTGTTACATTCGATGAATATAATGTTAACTACTCAAATAGCATGTCAATGCTTCTTAAATAAATATTAAATAAATAAAAACATCGATTATATATGTCGCGTACTTTATCTATAAAAAACTTGGTCTTATTTGAGTCATGGAAATTAAACAGACACAGAGTACATTATTTTGGCAAACCTTTGCGTCAACTTACTTTATTCAAAACACCAACGAGCCATATACTTTACTTATCATAAGCAACATACAGATCATATTACTTTACTTTAGTCTCACAAATCATGTATATACTTTACTTATCATAAATTCATAAGAAACATACAGATCATATACTTTACTTTATTCTCGCAAATCGTATACTTTACTTATAATAAGAAACATACAAATTAATCATATACTTTACTTTATTCTCACAAATCATATACTTTACTTATCATAAGAAGCACCAACGAGCCATGCATTCAAATATAATATCGCTATAATTGTGGAAAAGAACTTAATGTTGAGACGTACATAAGCTATATATCTATCTAGGTGTACTATAAGACTCTATAAGTGCTAAATCCAACTCGATTAAGCAAAAATACTACACATGCACTCGATCTCTTACACTTCAAACTTAATTTATGCAACATCTTTGAGGGCTGAGGCTAAGATCTTGAATGGCAAATGATACTAATATGGAACTCGGAAAGGTCGACATACCAAACTTTCAAAAATTACTTCTTGCTTGTAAAGAAAAAGGACATGCTCGTGTCCACCAACCATCTACTATTAAGGTTCCCAGCGACCTCAGAGATCGCAGTCCAAAGTCTAACAAGCCTATGGTCGTCTCTATTGGACCTCTCCATAGAGGAGACACAGATGTGCAAGCAATGGAAGCACGGAAAACCAGTTATCTACAGAATCTATTGATTGCTTTAAACCTCCCCCATGAGGAAACATTGAAAACATGTTGGTGGAATCCGGTACATGTTCATAACAACAATTGGGTTCACACCAAGAAGCTGCATATATGATTAACAACCTAGCCAAAAAAGCAATTGTCAAGGATTTTTACGCTGTCCAGTGGAACAAATTAGATGTATATTACAATGGTTACTGTTAAAATATGTGAATATCGAACAAGTCAAACATGGAAATTAAAGTCGGTAAATGGACGGTGGATCTCATGTGATAGGTTTCTTGTGCGGCAAGAACTATATTGCCGACTTATAACTTGTTTACGATTAATATATATATATATATATATATATATTAACCCCATTATTGTATAAACCCTAAGCCACCAAAATAATAAAGAAAACTCTATCGGTTTGGTCACGTGGACTAAACCAATCTCCAAGTTGGAGATTGGACATAACCACGTTAAATCCTTGTGTCGTTTACATTCTCGTATTATATTTATTTATCTTGTTTTGCTTGTTTGATTGCTTTGTTAACAATTTGTTGGGAAAATTAAGTGACATAAATTTTGATGTCACACTATAGATTTGATGAGACAAAATGAAACTGATTAGAAAACACAAGTTGAAAATCTTGCAAAGGTAAATGGGAGGAATTCCAAAGTTTCCACTGCTAGTGCATTTCGTTTCCACCGCTAGTGCATTTCGTTTCCACCGCTAGTGTATTTGAAATAGAATTTCCTCAGTTAACACCCCTAGTGTATTTTGTGTGTATTTTTAGATGATTAACACTACAAGTGGAGCAAGTGAGGTAGACAAGATTTCCATAAAAGCAAGGAACACCTACTACAAGATCATGTTTTATATTTTAGACAACTTTAAATATTATAATAGAGTTGTTTACTTTATAGGCATGTATGCATATGGAAAGTATGATGGTACATGTACTATGTTTGAATTATTAAGAAATTGTGTTTTCAATGTAAGTCTTGTGGGTTTTTATAAATAAAGAAACCCAAAGACATTTTAGTGTGTGTTTTGCTTGATGTATCTTTAGGCACACCTGATCTCATAATTTGAGATCGTTCCCATATATACGTTGTTGAGTCACTGATCGCTGAACTCAAGTGGTCACTGATCACAAGGATTAAGGGGGAGATTATATAGGAGATTGTTGAGTCATTAATCGCTGATAAATGAAGTCACTGATCATGCTATATGTTCACAGTCTCTGATCTTCTCAATAATGTTCCATGAAGAAAATGATTCAAGTCAAGCTCCTGTTGCTGAAGGTCTCTAAGTCGCTGATCATATGTTAAACCAGTAGATGAAGATCTTATCAAGATAAAAGACTCAACTATGTGGTCGCTGATACTCATCTATCAGCGAGAGTCTCCAAGTCTTCTTGAGTTCTCTCTTCTGCTGAATAGAAGAAGTCACTGAAGATTAGTTGTTCAAGTCATTCTTTAGAGCATGTTAGCTCGCATCGAGAATGAGGAGAATTGATGTTTCTATCAGTGACTGCAGCATTAAATGCCGCATTAAATAAGAAGTTGACATTCGGCGTTATTACGGCGCAGCACGTGTTCCTCGAAACTTGAAAAGAGTAACGTGGAAGTATTTGATTGGTTTATGGTACAAGGTGATATTTCCCAAGACAGAATGTCGTGCCATGATGTATCACATCTCAACTACCTCACCAATCAAGCAGCGACACGTGTCCTTCAGATCCGGAAATTAAGGATTTCAGCGTCTATAAATAGCGTAGTATGTTGTACTTCATTTTGTGTCGATTACTTGTATTGTCACTTGTTTGTCAGTGACTAGTTTGTCTAAGATACAAGTAACACCAGCGAGTAAACTAGTAGCGTGTTTGTCCACTACTAGTTTACCTCAGCGAGTGAGCAAGTTAGCGTGTTTGTCCACTACTGCTCATCTCCTTTGTAATAGCTGTATTGTTTGATTTGGATTAGCTTTGGCTAATCTATTCCGCAATCAACAAGAGATAAATTTTATTAATAAAAGAATTTATCTTTCAGTTAGAATTGCATCAGCAACTGAACTGCTTATCTTACTTATATATATTTGTTCATATTGCTGTCACTTTAATACGGTTAAAAACTTGCTAAACAAGCTAACACATTATAACAGAAAAGTTTGTAATTGTATTCAACCCCCCCCCCCTTCTACAATTAACTCACTGTTAACGATTCACAATCACTAACATAATAGTGATTAGGGACTCACAATTGGTATCAGAGCGGAGTTGGTTTAAATATAATTAAATCAGATCTGCAATGGAATCGGTTAAATACAGTTGTGTTGATTCTGAGTACCAGAAGGGAAATGGCTCCACTACCAAACCACCAGCTTTTGATCCATCTAGAATTGAAACCTGGATGTCGAGGATGATGATGTTCTTAGATCTTGCTGATGATCGTCTTTGTGCTATAATTACTGATGGTCCATACACCCCAACTACTATTGTTCCTGCAGTTGCAGCTACTGTAACTACTCCTGCTATACCTGAAATGGTTATGCCCAAAAGGGAGGAACAGTGGTCAGATGAGGATAAACGTATGGTAAGGCTAGATAAACAAGCTAAAATTTACATAAGCATGACACTTCCTGATGAAGTGTTTGAGTCCATTAGATTGTGCAATACAGTGAAACATATGTGGGATACTCTTAGAAACATATATATTGGAACTCCTGATATAATTCGCTGTAGAGAAGTTAATCTAACTCGTCAATATGAACTGTTTGCTATGAAACCCAATGAATCACTGGCATCTACCTATACTAGATATCAAGCTTTAATTAATAAAATGGAAAAAGCAAATATAGGAAAGGACCAGAGATTTGTTGTCGAAAAGTTTCTAGAATTACTACCTAGGAAAATCTGGGGAACCATTGCAACATGCATAAGACAAAGAAATGATTATAACTTTCTCAATCTGACTCAAGTTTATGGAATTTTGCTTAATTGGGAACAATCTGAGAAACTAGCTGATCAAGGTGAGCACATTCGTGCTGCACTAGGAGGACAAAAGATTTCTAATGCCCTTGTAGCTGAGCTTGAAGCTGACCAAAAGCAGAAAGCAAAGCTCACCAAGATGAGCTCTAAGTCGCTGATCGCAGAAGAAGAAGGAAATGTTGCTGATGATCAGTCAGAAGTCTGCTATGACGAAGGACTTGAGAAGTTAGAGAGAGATATGGTCATGATGGTTGCAAATTTCAGAAAGAACAGCAGATTCAACAGATCTGCTGGTGCTTCATCAAATGAGGTTTCTAAACCAAAAGGTGAATGCTACAAATGTGGCAAACCTGGTCATTTTGCAGCTGAATGCAGGTCGAAAGCTGTCAACTCTTTCACTGATCAAAAACTCAGCTTCAGAAATGACAAGTACAACAAGTACAAAGCAAAGTACAAGAAGCTGAAGGAATTGTCCAAGTCAAAGAAGAAGAATAAAGGATTCATTGCTGAAGAAGGATCCATCAGCGACTCTGACTCAACTTCATCATCTGATGAAGAAAAGCCATGATCTGCATGGACAGGGATTACTGCCTGATGGCTGACGACGCTGCTTTTCATGAAGACATCAAAGAAGTAGCACAGAAATGCTCAGCATCTGGCTGGGATCCAGAGACTCTCTACAAGGTACATTGTTTTAAGTCAGCATCAGCTACTAAAAAAGATTTAATTTTTGAAACTTTGATAGTTGACTTATCAAATGCTCATGACATTCAGAAAAGACAAGAATGTATGATCAGTGACTTAACATCTAAACTTCAACTTCAAGAAAAAAATTTGTTAAAAATAAAGAATCTTACACTTGATCTTGATGCACAAATACATGCAAACCAAAAATGCATTCAAGAAAAAGTAACATTTGAAACTAAATTTTTACAACTCAATGAAGTGATGAAGTCATGGTATAGATCTGCATTAAAAGTGAATCAGTGCATAAGTAATCAAATCCCAAAACAAGTTAAGGCTATTCTGGGAGGTGATTATGAAACTGCTGCTGCTCTCGCTGATGCAACCAAAGTTGATCATGTATTCAATCTTGATGAAACATTCTCAGAATTTGTCTTTGAACCAATGTCAATTGTCAGTGAGCCTAAACTAAATTACTTTGTAAGAAGCTCACAGGTTACTAATAGTTATGATATTGCTGCAAGTATTAATGAACTAGAGAAACTAGAAATTTATGAATCAACTACTTGCACTGCTCTTGTCAAAATTATCACTGATGACCAAGAATCTATCAGTGACCTCACTTCTGACACTCCAGTCACTGATGACGTCATTATCAGTGACTTGAAGTCAAAGAAGCAAAATGAGGTAGTAAACCTGAGAACTTCTATGTCTTTGTCCAGTATGAATAATAAGTCAAAGAAATCTAAGTCCACAAATAAAAAATGTTACAAGTGTGGAAGTAGACACCATGTGTCATCAGATTGTTCATCATCACAAGTTTCACTTAGTCAACCATCATCAGTATGTCAGCACGTGGTATCCGAATGTTCAGCTACATCATCTTCAAAATCACAATTAATCAGTGAGCATTCAGATACTATTGATGCAAGCCTGTGGAAGCCTGAACCAAAGGCTGACCACCATGAACCCATCTCAGGATGGGTTCATCAATTGAACTAATTATTTGTGTGTGATGCAGGGCATTCTCAGAGAGACAATTTGGTATCTGGATAGTGGTTGTTCCAGACATATGACCGGATATAAGTCCTTGCTCAGTGACTACCAGGATGAAAGAGGTCCTGATGTAGTGTTTAGTGATAACAACATTGGTAAGACCAGAGGGTATGGGGTCTTGACCAATGGTAATATTATGTTTAAGAAGGTGGCATATGTTGAAGGACTGAAGCATAATTTATTAAGCATTAGTCAGTTCTGTGATGCCAAAAATAAAGTGTTGTTTGATCATGAAGCTGGAGTTGTTTACAACAAGAATGGAAGCGCTGTCCTGGCTGCTCAAAGAAAAGGCAATACATATGTAGTCAATTTGGACTCAGCACAATCAGGAACATGCTTTTATTCCAGAACTGTTTCAGAAGAAAAATGGTTATGGCATAAGCGTCTTTCTCACCTGAACTTCAAGGCCATCAGCAAGCTCAGCAAGAATGACTTGGTAAATGGTCTTCCAAAGCTTGCTTATGACAAAGACAAACTTTGTTCAGCATGTGAGAAGGGAAAGCATCACAGCTCTTCATTCAAAAGCAAACAAACATCTTCAGTGACAGAATGTTTTCAACTGATGCATATGGATCTGTTTGGTCCAGTGAGTTCTCCCAGTCTTGGTGGTAAAAGGTATTGCTTGGTAATTGTGGATGAATATTCCAGATATACTTGGGTATTCTTCCTCAAAGCCAAAAGTGATGCAACACAGGAAATCATATCCTTTATCAAAAAGATGGAAAACTTAAATGACTGTTCAGTTAAACATTTAAGAAGTGATAATGGCACTGAATTTAGAAATGTTGACCTTGAAAGTTTTTGTGATTCAAAAGGTATTTCTCAAAACTTCTCTGCACCAAGAACACCTTAACAAAATGGTGTTGCAGAGAGGAGAAATAGAACCTTGATTGAATCAGCAAGGTCAATGCTCATAGATGCTGGTCTTAAGACCCATTTTTGGGCTGAAGCAGTCAACACTGCCTGCTACACTCAGAATAGGTCTCTGATTGTCAAGAGACATGATAAGACAGCCTATGAGGTGTTAAGGGGGAGAAAACCTGACATAAGTTTTCTTCATGTTTTTGGCAGTACCTGCTATGTCTTAAACAAAAGAGATCACTTAGGGAAGTTTGATCCCAAAGCTGATGAAGGTATATTTGTTGGTTACTCAATCATTTCAAAAGCTTTTAGAGTTTATAATAAAAGAAGGGAATGTATTGAAGAATCAATGGATGTTACCTTTGATGAATCTTATGATAAATCACTCACTGATCCAAAAGACTATGAAAATCTTATTTTTAATATAATCAGTGATGACAAGCATGAGATTCATCCATCAGATTCTGAAAGGGAAGATGATGTCCCTGAAGGTACTTCTGGCTCTACTTTAGCTATGAATGATTCAGGAACTTCATCTTTGCCTATTGACATCCCATCATCATCATCTCATCATCTGCATCAAAATGATAACATCCACCGTCCTAACCAAAGCTTAAACATTAATCATGCTTCTAATGCTGATGTGTCTGGTAGATCATCTTTGGATAATCAAGTCGCTGCTGAACCTCAGCGTGTGACTAAATGGACTAGACATATTGATAATCAATTGATTATTGGTGATCCACAATCCAAGGTCCAGACCAGATCAGCATCTGCTAACTTTTGTTTGTTTGTAAGCTTTGTTCACTGATTGAGCCCAAGAAAATTGATGAGGCACTCACTGATCATTACTGGATAGCTGCCATGCAAGATGAGCTATCTCAGTTTGAAAGAAATAAAGTATGGAAGTTAGTACCTCAAGTATCTGGAAAATCTGTGATTGGAACAAGATGGGTGTTCAGAAACAAGATGGATGCTGATGGTGTTGTGATAAGGAATAAGGCCAGACTGGTTGCACAAGGTTACTGTCAGCAAGAAGGAATTGACTACGATGAAACCTTTGCACCAGTTGCTAGGCTTGAAGCAATTAGGTTGTTTTTAGCATATGCAGCTCACAAGAAGTTCAAGGTATATCAAATGGATGTGAAAAGTGCCTTCTTGAATGGAAAGCTGCAGGAAGAAGTGTATGTGAAGCAACCACCTGGATTCACTGATCCCAAGCATCCAGGTTATGTCTATAAGCTGGAAAAAACTTTATATGGATTAAAACAAGCTCCCAGAGCTTGGTATGACACTCTCTCTACTTTCCTAACTTAATGTGGGTATGTCAGAGGTAAAATTGACAGCACTCTATTTATCAAAAAGGAAAAGAGAGATGTTAAATTGGTCCAAATTTATGTTGATGATATTATTTTTGGGTCTACTAACAATGACTTGTGCAAGGAATTCAGTGACCTCATGACTAAAAGTTATGAAATGAGGATGATGGGTGAACTAACATTTTTCCTTGGTCTGCAAATAAAGCAAACCAAGACTGGTATTTTTATAAATCAAGGAAAATATGTTAAAGATTTATTAAAAAAATTTGAATTCACCAACTGCTCATCCCTTGCTACACCAATGTCATCTGCAGTAAAATTACATGCTGACCCTGATGGTAAATCTGTAAACATCACTGCTTACAGAGGAATGATCGGGTCACTGCTGTATTTAACTGCTAGTAGACCAGACATTATGTTTGCTACTTGTCTATGTGCTAGATATCAAGCTGATCCAAAGGAATCACATTTGCTCGCTGTCAAAAGAATATTCAGATATCTGAAGGGTACACCAAATCTTGGTCTCTGGTACCCATCTGGTTCAGATTTCTCACTGAAAGGATATTCAGATTCTGATCATGCTGGATGCAAAATGGACAGAAAGAGTACCTCTGGTAGCTGTCAGTTTCTTGGAGAAAAGCTTGTAAGCTGGTCAAGCAAGAAACAAAATTCTGTCTCAACTTCCACTGCTGAGGCTGAATATGTCGCTGCTGGAGCTTGCACTGCTCAAATTCTGTGGATGAGGAATCAGCTCGCTGACTATGGTTTTAACTTTGGCAATGTTCCAATTTATTGTGACGGTCAAAGTGCTATTGCCATAGCAAATAATCCTGTGATGCACTCAAGGACAAAGCACATTGATATCAGATATCACTTCATCAGGGACCACGTCATGAAAGGTGACATTGAATTGCATTTCATTCCAACTAATTACCAACTCGCTGACATATTTACAAAACCTTTAGATGAGAAAAGATTCACCTTTCTCATCAGCGAGTTGAGAATATTGAACTTAAATGATTAAACTTGATTGTTTAATAAAAAGTAATTACAGAATATATGGTTTATAATTTTAACTCGCTGACCTATTATTCTCACTGATGCAATCAGCAAGAACAATAAGTTAGCATAGTTATGATCAATAAATTATATACTTTGTAACTGCACATGAAAACTCTTTATATCATATAAATAACATATATCTTATGCTTCACAAATTTGGCTAGCTGATTAGATTAGTATTCTAAGTTGTAATCTGATCAGCGAAATCAAATATGAAACATAATATTTATTTTATTTCAAGATATAATTTATTTTCATCTCGCTGAGACATAATGTATCAACGAAAGTTTGTTCTTATTTAATATGGCATTTATTTTGACATATATTCCTTTACATTTAATACATTTTGTATTTAATCTTTAATGATTTATATTCCTAATAAATGCTTTATTAAATATCTCATGGGAAATCGAAAAGGTACACTTTTTCTGACACCTCGTATACCTTTCCGGCGTACCACTCCCATCACCATTTAATGTTACCACTCACCACCATCATCACCCTACTCCCCTACCATCAACCATCACTTTTTGACCACGTACATACTCGTTTTGACCACATAATCTGTACATCAGTAACCGTATATAAGCAGCGAAACCTTTTCCTTTTCATTCTTTACGCTTTCTTATTTTCAAAACTTCATCTTTTTCATTTTCTCTGCAAATATCTCAAATTTTAAATCTTCTTTCTTTTATTAAAAATGGTAAGAACAAAATTTTTCAACAATGCTTACACACCGACCCCAGAGATTAAAGCTCTTCGAGCCTCTGCGGTCAGTGAGACGCTTGTTGTTACAGTTCCCAAATCTAACTATTTGGGAAATGTAACCTGCCCTAAACCTGAGTATGCGGAGGTGATAAAATTTCTTAAAAATTACTTTATCCTCCCTGCTCTTACCTTGTCTCCTGGGGAAATGAACCCAGAATGGCTCAGTGAGTTCTGGTATACCTGCACTCACTCTGTCGTCTCTGGTGTTTCACAACTCCAGGGTTTTATAGACAATGGTACCCAAACCATCACCATAACTGCCAACACCATCCGGTCCATTTTACAACTTCCGACCTATGAGTCGTACGAGTCGCTGCCAGAGAGCGACGTAGCCAAACAAGGCCTCGTCGATCTTACTGAGATTGAGTGTAAATACTCAGTCGATGGCAGTGGCAACCGTAAGTACACTACGGTCCACAAAACAAAAATGGATGGTGTTTGGAATGCCATTTTCACAAACTTTATCCAATCTTTGGGTACAAAATCAGAGAGCTATGATCAATTCAGCTCCCTGGAGGCCCAGATCAGTTGGTCACTGGTCAACTCTCTACGAGTTGACTATGCAAGTGTGATGTTCAATGAACTGATCACCAAAGTCGCTGAGCCTGCCAGGGCCAAATATGTACCCTACCCTAGGTTTCTCTCACTGATCTTCAGGGATCAGTTTGCTGCCTATGATAGGGTATCTTTTCAAGGTTTTGAGCCGACCCTGGTAGGATCTCAAATCTTTGCTAAACCAGCGACTGCGGTGTTACCCGCTTTTATGAAACACCCGGGGATCCTTGCACCCCAGCCTGTAACTTCTGTACATATGTCAATTGCTGCCCCTCCATCGACCACGTCACTGACCACACCCCCAGTGACTACTGTTGGTCAACCACCAGTCAAGAAACCACCCACTGCTCCCAAGAAAAAATCCAAATTAGGGTCCCTGACTTTAAAGGATCAGGGACATAGCAAAAAGAAGACATCTACGGATGCGAGTGGTGAATCAGTGACTGTACGTTCAGTTGCTGAGGTCACCACTGCTAAACCCTTAACCTTACCTGCTTCACTGGACTCCCGAAAGTCCAGTGACTCTATAAAGGGACAACTACAGACAGCTGCAGTGGATCAAACCACTGTTAGCAGTGATTCGGGTTCATCCCACACCCTCAGATTGAGTCAACCTAGCCACTTGTCATCCTCACAAAAGGGTGACATTTCACTCAAAGGGCTAGTGACATCAGTGGGTGATAACACACTCATAGCTGATGTCACACCACTGGCTACAGACCCGGGCCATCTCTCATCTATCACTGCACCGGCTGTCAATGTCTCACCACTGACCCATGGTGAGATACAGGTCGCTACCTCTATTTCCAATGAACCACCAGCTAAATCACAAGCTGATGATGAGCAAATCATGCCCATGGACACCTCAGAGGACACACAACCCATTCCTCTATCCACATCCAACTCTCCTATCAGAGAGCTTACCCCCACCTCTTTCTCCAGTGATAACATCCAAGTTCCTGCTGATCAGACCACACCCCATGATCATGTAGCCCAATCTACACCTACCCCCATTATTATTACCCAAACTACTCCCACAAACACCTCCACCCACTCCACATCAGATCAACTACTGATGGAGTACATTGCCCAATCCCAAACCCAGATTAAGATGCTCACTGAAGACCGTGAGGCACTTATTGGCAATGTCTCTGTCCTACAGAAAGCCGTTACTGCTCTTACTGATGTATACAACTCCATTGAACCATGGAGCACATCTGTTAGTGAGAGGGTACAAACTGTAGCTGATGCTAGTGCTGCAATAAACCATGCAGTCACTGAGCTAGCCTCCACCTCCACCACAAACTTTACCACTCATGCCACTGCCATTGCCCAACTCACCACCAACCAAAATGATTTAGCTATCTCTGTATCCAACTATCTTTTCAACACTGACAAAGTTGTTAAGGTGCTCCCACAGGTTGTTTCACTGCTTGGTCAAACAAGAGCTGAGGTCGCTGCCCTGCGAGAGGAAAATACTACTTTCACTGAACAAATTCTTAGGGCAGTAGATCAGTTTGAGCGAACCAGTTAGGGGGAGAGTGAAGAAGAAGATTCTCTCTCAGTCTCTGATCCTGAGATGCCCCGTCCAATGACTGATCCGCTGTCAAACAAAGCTCACAGGGACATTGTGCTCAACACCTACGCACTACGTCCAATTGTTGAGCAACCTGAGCTGGAAGCCCTTGCAGTTGCTGAACTGCATTGGGTTGATATGGAGTTGGCCACTGATATGGTGGATGTCGCTGAACGCTTTCCTGAGTTCAGTGCTGAAGAGCTCAGAAATTACAATGGGCTGGTACAACAATGGGTAGTGGATGAGGCTGCTAGGTTAGAGGGTACCTCAGTGAGCTATGAATTGGCTCGCTGGGAATGGATGAATAGGGAGGTAGTAGATGATGCATCTGATGATAAGGAAGATGATACCATCATGCATGATGCTGATGATAATGATGATGACAACAATGATGATGGCCAGGGAGGTGGTCATGGAAATGGTCAGGGTTCAGTAAGTGAAGATGAAGATGATGTAAATATGGAGGATCAGCAACCCATATCATCTGTCATTAAAAGAAAAAGGACCAGTGACACCTCTCCTGCATCTACTCCTCCATCAAAGAAACAACAGGTCAGTGACCCTCAATCACATATTGTCATATCTGAGGTAAATGTACCTTCATCTACACCAGCAACCCAAAACCTACCCTCACCCACAGCAACTACAACTACAACAACCCAAACAACCCAAGTAACCACACCTACCCCAGCAACAATAATACCAATCTCCACAGCAACTCCCTCCAACACTACCACTTCAGACACTTCCCTTACAGCATGCCTTTCCTCTGACTCAGCCTCAGAAAGCCTCTGTCCTGATGAAACTAAAGAACAGCGAATTGCCAGAAAGATAAAGGCAAGACAGGACAGGGAGCAGGAGATGATAATGAAAATAACTTTTCAGGCTGAGTTAAGAGAGGAACAAGAAAGGAAAAGGTTGCTGAAAGAGCAATCAGATGCTGACAGAGCATACCTACTAGAATTGAGCTCTAAAGATGCAAATGAAAGGGCCAGACTGCTTAAACAAAAGCAAGAACAAGAAGAGTTTGATGCTGCAATTGCCAGGGTACTTACTGAGATAGAAGAGAGTGAGCTAGAGCAACAGAAACTGAAAACATCAGCTAGCAAGAGCTCTAAAAGGAAAGGGGGAGCTGTCAGAACAGCAGTGGATAGGAAATGGGATGAGATAAATAGAAAAAGGTTTGCTGCCCGTATGACAGGGAGATCAACCCTGCACCTATTACCAAGGTTAAATTGAAGAAGTCTAAGAATCAATCACAACCTCAGCTACTCATTCAAAGAGGTTCAGAGACTCAAGCCATGCTACTTGATCAAGTATGCAAGCTGCACAGAGAAGAATGGAATGAAATCAGGCTTGCTATCAGCCACTCTACAAGTGCAGCTAAAGCTGATGTCCTGAAAGAGATTGATAGACTATATCAAAAGATGGTGTCACTGCAACTTCTCAGACCAGAAGATACTGTCACATTTGGTGAAGAGATTGTTCAGCCACCAAGCCCAAGGTATAGGTCAGGCACTAGCAGCATCTATCGAATCCCCAACACTTCAAGGTTAAATCTATCTATCCCTGCTAGTGTGCCAAAGCTTGAAGGACATGAAGTCACTAGGGGGGAGAAGGGTCTGGTGTACAGGGACCTAAATGGTGCCCTTAGGTTTCAGAGTGAAGCTGAACTTGAGAAGGTTGATCAAGAACAACTCATACACCTAATCAGGTCAGCTAGCATGCTTCCTACAAATTCAAAAATCAGAAAAGCTATTCTCGATGAAGCCTTGGCAAGAAAATTCAGATACCTGCCCTCCAAAGACAAGTATGAACTTGAAGCTGAGCTTGGCATAGTGAAAGAGGAAGAGATGTGGAGAGATAAATAAATTAGATATTTTGTAATAGTTAGCTTCTGTAAATATTTATTCAATGATATAAATGAGGCTTGACACAGAAAATCTACAAGTACAAGTCACTGGGCAACCAACCTACTGTCAGAGACTAAAATCTTTTCAACAACAAAAATTTACAAGTACAAGTCTCTGAGCAACCAACTTATCATCAGAGACTAAAACTTTCCTGCAACAAGTTTGTCTAAGGGAGCCTTGACTTAAACCATTTAGGGGGAGATTGTTGAGTCACTGATCGCTGAACTCAAGTGGTCACTGATCACAAGGATTAAGGGGGAGATTATATAGGAGATTGTCGAGTCATTAATCGCTGATAAATGAAGTCACTGATCATGCTATATGTTCACAGTCTCTGATCTTCTCAATAATGTTCCATGAAGAAAATGATTCAAGTCAAGCTCCTGTTGCTGAAGGTCTCTAAGTCGCTGATCATATGTTAAACCAGTAGATGAAGATCTTATCAAGATAAAAGACTCAACTATGTGGTCGCTGATACTCATCTATCAGCGAGAGTCTCCAAGTCTTCTTGAGTTCTCTCTTCTGCTGAATAAAAGAAGTCACTGAAGATTAGCTGTTCAAGTCATTCTTTAGAGCATGTTAGCTCGCATCGAGAATGAGGAGAATTGATGTTTCTATCAGTGACTGCAGCATTAAATGCCGCATTAAATAAGAAGTTGACATTCGGCGTTATTACGGCGCAGCACGTGTTCCTCGAAACTTGAAAAGAGTAGCGTGGAAGTATTTGATTGGTTTATGGTACAAGGTGATATTTCCCAAGACAGAATGTCGTGCCATGATGTATCACATCTCAACTACCTCACCAATCAAGCAGCGACACGTGTCCTTCAGATCCGGAAATTAACGATTTCAGCGTCTATAAATAGCGTAGTATGTTGTACTTCATTTTGTGTCGATTACTTGTATTGTCACTTTTTTGTCAGTGACTAGTTTGTCTAAGATACAAGTAACACCAGCGAGTAAACTAGTAGCGTGTTTGTCTACTACTAGTTTACCTCAGCGAGTGAGCAAGTTAGCGTGTTTGTCCACTACTGCTCATCTCCTTTGTAATAGCTGTATTGTTTGATTTGGATTAGCTTTGGCTAATCTATTCCGCAATCAACAAGAGATTCGTATTTCCCCCGAGATAAAAGAAAAGATGGGCAATCTGTCTTTTCAGAGCTATCGCCCCAACCAAAAAAATATTCTTGTCATAGGCCTTGTTCCTGGTCAGAAATATAGTGAAATCACTTTTCCTTTTATTAGATTAGATAAAATATTAGATTATTAGAATCCAATCTCGACGGAGGGTTTTTTATTGAAAGAGAAGACTAGGTTTAAGTAAAGTATATGAAGCCCATTTTACGTTGTTGACAATGTTTACAATGAAACTTAGCATTAGCATTTTTCAAACTTTATCTTGTGCACATATACCATACAATACCGATATAAATTAATATTAAATTTGATTGGGGTTGGGTTAGATTGGAGTTTTTAACCAGACTTGTGTTTTTGATGATTCAAAAATGTTAATGTTATTACTTTAATTCGAAGTTCGTAATTACTTCGACTGGATAAATCGTAGCAATGCAATAATTAAGTCATAGTTCATTGGTTGACTGTATCATTAACCATTTTTTTTTTTGGTACGAGGAACTTATCATGAATCCACAATTTTATTAATAAAAGAATTTATCTTTCAGCTAGAATTGCATCAGCAACTGAACTGCTTATCTTACTTATATATATTTGTTCATATTGCTGTCACTTTAATACGGTTAAAAACTTGCTAAACAAGCTAACACATTATAACAGAAAAGTTTTTAATGGTATTCAACCCCCCTTCTACAATCACTAACATAATAGTGATTAGGGACTCACATACGCGTATAATAGTTTAGTTAGCTCTCTAAGGTTGTGCACAACCCGGATACAAATTAAGTGTATTCGTCTTGTTAACTCTTTGAGAAGATTAGGGAGTTGTAGTGTCTTACATCGATAGAGTTGTAAGTTTTAGCTCCAAGGTTTACTTGTAAGTCCAAATACTAGATAGAGTATTTGTATTATTATTTCATTAATAATAATATTGGAGCTTTGGGTATTGAAAATCTTCTTGGTGTTCTTACTTTTCGATGTACTTCTTTTGCTTGGGTGTTCAAACGGGACCACACAATTGGTATCAGAGCGTAAGCTGAATCTACCAAGATTTTCAAAGATCCGCTCCAGGAAAAAGATGTCATATGAAAGAAGATTGAAGAAAACAAGTTTCACAAGAACTCAGACCCAAAAGGTCACTTTTATATCAGATCCAAAGGTTAGCTCAAGTCTACATCTAAAAAATATGAAGCTTGAAGATAAAGTGTTCAACCGGTATGTTCATATATTTATACGTTCATAATGGTGGGTTGACATTCTGTAACGGGTTAGCATTCTTATGTTCACGTTAGTTGAAGACTTTTCTTGTTGATTTATAAGTGTTGTTGAAGATATGGGCTAGAAATCTGTTCAAACCAAATAATGCAAACCTTCTTTATTTTTGCGGAAGAACAAAAGAAGGATGATAAAAAAAATAGGGGGAGAACTATTCAACAATGAGTTGATGATGTTAAAGGATAGATTAAAACTTCAAAGTTTACAACTTGAACATGTGCAAACTGTTCATGTTTAACTTTTAAAGAGAAGAGTTCTGAAGTTATTAACGAAACTTGTATATAAGGGGAGATTGTAATCAGTTTATAAAAAGTATTTTGTCATCTTCAAATAAGGGAAAATTGTTGGGAAAATTAAGTGAAATAAATTTTGATGTCACACTATAGATTTGATGAGATAAAATGTAAACTGATTAGAAAACACAAGTTGGAAATCTTACAAAGGTAAATGGGAGGAATTCCAAAGTTTCCACCGCTAGTGCATTTCGTTTCCACCGCTAGTGTATTTGAAATGGAATTTCCTCAGTTAACACCCCTAGTGTATTTGAAATAGAAAATTCCAAAGTTTTCACCCCTAGTGTATTTTGTGTGTATTTTTAGATGATTAACACTACAAGTGGAGCAAGAGGAGTAAGTGGGGTAGACAAGATTTCCATAAAAGCAGGGAATACCTATTACAAGATCATGCTTTATATTTTAGACAACTTTAAATATTATAATAGAGTTGTTTACTTTATAGGCATGCATGCATATGGAAAGTATGATGGTACATGTACTATGTTTGAATTTTTAAGAAATTGTGTTTTCAATGTAAGTCTTGTGGGTTTTTATAAATAAAGAAACCCATAGATATTTTAGTGTGTGTTTTGCTTGATGTATCTTTAGGCACACCCGTTCTCATAATTTGAGATCGTTCCCATGTATATGCATATAATAGTTTAGTTAGCTCTCTAAGGTTGTGCACAACCCGGATACAATTAAGTGTATTCGTCTTGTTAACTGTTTGAGAAGATTAGGGAGTTGTAGTGTCTTACATCGATAGAGTTGTAAGTTTTAGCTCCAAGGTTTACTTGTAAGTCCAAATACTAGATAGAGTATTTGTATTATTATTTCATTAATAATAATATTGGGGCTTTGGGTATTGAAAATCTTCTTGGTGTTCTTACTTTTCGATGTAATTCTTTTGCTTGGGTGTTCAAACGGGACCACCACACAATTGGTTATGCGTTTATTGTTGTGGGTACAATTGTATTCAATTGTATGCATTGTTTGGGTCCTAAATTCCTAATAACTGGTATTAGAGCTCAAGGTTGAGCGATTGGGAACAATAGCGGATGAAAGCACGATCAAGATTGATTGTTGATGGTTAGGGTTTTACTAAAGGATAGAGAGCTAGGGTTATTCTGACCAGATAATCATAGTGGATCTAGATTCGGTTGAAGATAATCATCGGGGGGAAAGATTTAAAACGATGCGGTTTTAGATGGGTAATAAACGGTACCACATCCGTTTAGGTAATCGACAAGTGTCAGAGGGAGTTTTGTTATTTCTCGCGGGTTGAAATGGGAGATCATGATTTTGGTCGAGTATTCCATGTTCTTGGAATGATTAGGCAGGTTAGAGCTACTACTCTTGAAGATATTGGTTGTAGAAGATATCGGATAGAACGCGTTCGACTGGCTCGGGTATTGGTTGATATTTGGTTCAACGATATAGTGATTCTTCTTGAGGAATCAATTGGAAATCTTCAAGTGGGTTAGCTGCGGATAACCGTGTAAGTCCTAATGTTTGAGCTTTCGGATATTGTTGAGAGTGTCGGGAACTCTTGGGAGTTTGGTAACCGATGGAAGTATCGAAGCTAGTGGGAGTTTGACTACTAGTAGGAGCTTTGGAGATTGGTGTGCAACTATTGGATCTCAGTTTCTACAGGTTTAGTGTACGAATTTCGGGTAACACTAGAGCGTTCAGATCTTCATTTTTTACTCTCCATTGGCAAAGTAATTTGCGACTGACCGTATATAATGAAACGGAGTCTTCTCAAGAGAGCCGCAATTATTATTTATATCCGTACAGTGGGAATAGGCTAAGTGGGAGAAGATGTGTTCATTGAAACCGTAGCTACGTTTTGGGTCGGTGTACCAGCGGGAAAGCGAATGGTGAAGAAGTAGATTTCAAGGTTGTGATTGCGTTCTCACGGGTGAACCTTGATGATAATCTACGGGTTTGTTCTATCAGTGATTTTTTTGATTGCTGGGAAGGAAAATCGGATGAACAAAATTCTGTACGGGTTGGTCGTTGACATGTCTGTGACAAGATTCGATGTGGCTGTATCGACGAATTGAAGAAGCGGTTGTCTTCTTGATAGAATCTTGTGGTTGAAGTCGTTGCACACTTCAACGCATCTTCTTGGGCTAGAAGATGGTGGTGCGGATAACCGGAGAGTGGTCCCAGTTTAGTAGTGATGTTCAGTTAGCTGTGTATATTGAAAGTCTTCCGATTCTGTGAGATCGAGCAAGCGTGTTCCGGATGGTTTTTTCGTCGGTATTGGTTGAGCTAAAAACATGGTGTTGCTAAATGGGCGTTGAAGGTGTTATAAATTATTTACGATTAATATATATATATATTAACCCTATGATTGTATAAACCCTAAGCCACCAAAATAATAAGGAAAACTCTCTCGGTTTGGCCACGTGGACTAAACCAATCTACAAGTTGGAGATTGGACATAACCACGTTAAATCCTTGTGTCGCTTACATTCTCGTATCATATTTATTTATCTTGTTTTGCTTGTTTGATTGCTTTGTTAGCAATTAGTTATGCGTTTATTGTTGTGGGTACAATTGTGTTTAATTGTATGCGTTGTTTTAGTCCTCAATTCCTAACAGTTACTGGCCAAGAAATTTAGCAAGGTTTCATTGCCCTAATTGTTGGAATCGTCGTGTTTGTTCTAACCACTGTTCAAACCGGCTTTACAATCAAGGCTGTTTAATCTCATTACACGTACCTGAGTGTATCTTACCGTATTCTTCGTTATAATTATTAATTAACATATATATTTGGATATTGATGAGTATTTTGAAGGTTTCAAAGCATAAATTGAAGAGTTTGCTAGAATATACATAAAATTCTCCCTAATTTAAACCGGATTCAGATCCAATAGCTCAGATTGACTCTCTGGTTTTCAACCTTTGGAGTTACTTATGTAGATATTCATATGAATAAAGATATAGCAGTAGCTATATTAGGAGAGTGGCTGGGTGAAGTCATTACTTGGTACCCGTACACAAATCATAAAGATAAAAAAGTTACCCTCTTCATCCCAAATCAAACGTTGACATTACAATTTATACATGTTTCAAAATAATTGTTCATTTTTAAAAATCACTAAACTCTCATTTTTATCTTTATTTATTACTCAAAACCATTTACTTCTAAGATAAATTTAGTCACACTTCTCTTGAATATAAGAAACTTAACTTATTTTTTAGCAAGTAAATATTGACTTTTATATATATATATATATATATATATATATATATAATTAGAAATTGAACCAGTATGATGTACTACCGTTTAAAAAATATATAGTATAGATATAATTAAAAAATATAATATTGTTGACTTGAATGTGCAATTATTATTGAAATGAAAATAACTAATAAAATAACAAACCTATAAAAGGAAAACACAAAATTTGAAATGCTATATATGCTACTGTAATAATAAAATGTATAGACCAAATAATAAAAAATGCAGATTGTAGACTTAACGTACATTAGCTAATATAAAGAGATATTAAAATGAAGATGCAATAAACATTTATATCAATTTAAATTTTAAAAGTTAGTATGACAAAATATATATTTTATAAGATTAAATTAAACAATAAATGAGTTAACAAATGTATATGTATGATTCATTTTATATGGTGAGATTTTTGCTAGACTCCATTTGGTTTATATTTAAAAACAAGAGTATTCTTTTTAACCCGTGCGTTGGTGAAGTGTAACAAAATTACATTTTTGAACTCTAATTTGATAAACGAAGTTTCAATCAGCGATTCGGTTTTAACTTTGTTTTCTTTATTTTTGCACTTGAATGTTGTAATTCCACAACCTTCGGTAATTGTGTTGAGAGTGAGACCGCACAATATTAAATTATTTGAGTTTGGTTACAACTAGAGGTGTTTGTGGACGGTTGACCAGAGACCGGTCAACCAGAGTCCTGGTTCGAAATATTTTTGAACCTAAACCGAAACTGAAATATTCGGTTAACCGAAAATTGGTTAACCATTTTTTTGGTTCGGTTACTTGGTTAACCAAATTAACTATTTAGTAATTAATACTTATTTAAAAGTAATTTTTTTTAAAGGCAGTCATGAAATCACTGACGGACCTTTGATCCACCCGATCATCTACACAAGCGGTTACTCCCCTGGATATAATTATTTTTTAGTGTTCCCTATATTAATATTTTTTGATAATAGAAATATCAAACGATAACCATTTTACTCTTTATAATTGTGTATTTACGTTATACGTACGTAAATCGACTTAATATAATTAGAAATTAAGTAGTAGTAATCACCATATTAGACCAAAATTAAGCTACTAAATCACGTTAAAATGAGTAAAAACAAATATAAATGATTATATCAAAATACAAGTGTAAATATCTATATATAAATAAATATAAAATGTACAATATGTATACATATATTTAAAACTATATATAACATTTTCGATTTTTTCGGTTAACCGTTTATCACGTTTATCCTAAAATCACGAACCGAAACCGAAAAACCAAAAAAAAAAATTGGTTCGTTAACCGAAATCGAAAAATAATAATAGTCAGTTCGATTAACCGAAATTCGGTTCGCTTATACCATATTTCGGATCGGTTTCCCGATTTCGGGATATTTTGAACACTCCTAGTTACAACCACAACTTTATTTGGGTGAACAGTCAATATCGGATTAGTGTATTATTTTTTACAATCTATCTACTAAAAGCATCAAATACGATTCTAATTGAACTCTTAGATTGTTAATAAAAAACACCAAGTCTAATAACCACTTGGTAACAATAATACTAAATACTACTCTCTATGTCTCATTTCAAAGTGTTCACTTTGATTTCACACAATTTTAAAATTCTTTACTGACTACACTTTTCACCAATCGATCAAATAAAATATTTACTTACTAAATTATCTTTTGATTAATTGGTTTAAAAATGAAAATAGATACTTATTTAAGACAACAAAAAATAGTAAGATATACAGAGACTTGATGGAGTATTTAACTTTTGATGTTTTGCAATTGTGGTTTTCTTTATTCTATTTGTTTTCAGTACACATACCAATTTGAGTCAAAAAAATAATTCGTACATCTATGTTTTATAGTGTATTCATTCTTTTTAAAAGAAAACGTGAAAAGTGATAGTCTATGATAATTATTATAGATGTCGTATTTGTCAATAACACACCATACCCCATTCCAATCATCTCATATATCTTTTCACTCTCACCAACTCTCTATCTAGATCATATGCTACTCTACAACTTTAATATCTATAATTATAATTGAATAAAAATATCATAGAAAAAAGTGTTGGTTTTTGCTAAAATAAAAATTGGGTATTTGTCCCACATTGGTGGATGAAACAAATGAGGGGATGACTTCTTGGTTATAAAAGGAGGCTTAAGCCTTAGTTTCAAAGTGCACCAAATCAACATACATCTTAAGTATTTGATTATTTCTTTCTCCCTTTGTTTTAGTCACTTGGTTTAGAGTGTCTAAGGTGTTAATCAAATTTTTGGAGGGTGTGAGTGTTGGTTGGGCGGTGGCTTAAGAGATTAGTCTATGTGATTGTAATAATTTTTCATATAGTGAAATCTTTTCTCTTTGGAGGCCCGTGGTTTTTTCTCCGGTTTTGGAATTTTCCACGTATATTCTTGTGTTCATATTTCTTTACTGTTTTCATTGGCTGTGTTGTTGGGGAATCTTTGAGACCGTTTTTCCCAACAAGTGGTATCAGAGCCAAGGTTTTGGCGGAGGTCTCGGTTTTAGAATTTCATAGTATGCTCTGTGGTTGCAGTTTTGTCTGAACTTCCACATCAGAAACGAATTCTATTTATCGTATTGGGGTATCTTGGTTCTATTGGTTGTCTTGTATACGATAGAATTATATGTGAGCCTGGTGGAGTATTTACACGTGTAGAAAAAAATTTGGCTAAGGAAAGACTTGGTATTTAAGCGTGTCCATTGTGACCAACCTCTCTTTTCTGGGATCCTTTTTCTCCTGGGTGTATTACTAATTGGCTGGAAATATAATTTTCTAGAATGAGCACTGTGAACTATCTGCTTCAAAAAATTGGTACTTTTTTAAGATACAGGTACGATGTCAAAGTTCAGTCCAATGAGGTTCGATGTAGAGAAATTTGATGGAATGATCAATTTTGGCTTGTGGCAAGTTCAAGTCAAGGATGTGTTGATTCAGTCCGGGTTACATAAGGCATTGAGGAGGAAATCAGCCTCTGTTTCCAGCGGTGATTCTAGCAAGGCCAGTAAGATCGATGATGAAGAATGGGATGATATGGATTTGAGAGCGGCAAGTGCTATTCGTTTGTGTCTTTCAAAGAATGTTCTTGCAAACGTGCATGGGTTATCAACAACAAAGGAGCTTTGGGATAAGCTTGAACAGTTGTACCAAGGCAAGGGCATCTCAAATCGGTTGTATCTCAAGGAACAATTCCATACTTTACGTATGGAAGGAGGTACAAAAATTTCAGATCATCTGAGTATTCTTAATAATATCGTTTCAGAACTGGAGGCTATTGGAGTTGAGGTTGATTATGAAGATAAATCATTAAGACTTATATTATCTTTACCATCCTCCTATGAGCACATGAAACCTATTCTGATGTATGGGAAAGAGACCCTGAAGTTTGAAGACGTTACTAGCAAACTCCTATCTGAGGAGAAAAGACTGGAAGGTAAGGGCGGGACTTCATCGGAAGGTACGGTTTTGTTAAGTGAAGATAGGAAGAAAAAGAACTCCAAGAAAAATCTAATATGCTGGAAGTGTGGGAAGTCTGGGCATGTCAAGATGGATTGTCCAAGTGGAGCGGATTCGGCAAAGGGCTCCAAATCTGCTGACAATGTCTCCGTTCTCACGGAGAATAGTGAGTTCTATTAAGATATGACATCCTCATGGTGTGTCCGCGCCACCATGGGAAAGAGATGGTTGTCAGCGGTTCCACAGGTATTTACACATGGGCATTGGTTTGGCTTAAAATGCAAGGTGTGTGGTGGAAATTGATGTCGATGGCTGAGGAACTTCCAGGTGAGCCAAACAGGAGAAGTTGCACCATAAACAATTTCAGCAAGTTTTTTCGACGTGTGCTGAGGTGAAATACTTAGAATGGGTTATTCTGAGTGGAGATACTCTTTTATGGTGGAGTACGATAATTCTCTTCGAATTATGATTGTCGGTCAAGACAATGGTTCTGATGTTGGAACAAAGTTATTTTTATTTTATCCATGGTGGATATTGTTGGTTTTGGCTAAAATAAAAATTAGGTATTTGTCCCACATTAGTGGATGGAACAAAGGAGGGGGTGACTCCTTGGTTATAAAAGGAGGCCTAAGCCTTAGTTTCAAAGTGCACCAAATCAACATACATCTTAAGTATTTGATTATTTCTTTCTCCCTTTGTTTTAGTCACTTGGTTTAGAGTGTCTAAGGTATTAGTCAAATCTTTGGAGGGTGTGAGTGTTGGTTGGGCGGTGGCTTAAGAGATTAGTCTATGTGATTGTAATAATTTTTCATATAGTGGAATCTTTTCTCTTTGAAGGCCCGTGGTTTTTTCTTCGGTTTTGAAGTTTTCCACGTATATTTTTGTGTTCATATTTCTTTACTGTTTTCATTGGCTGTGTTGTTGGGGAATCTTTAAAACCATTTTTCTCAACAAAAAGAACATATGTCAATATATGATTGACTTTTCACTATTTATTTAAGAGTGTCATTTAGCAATCCCCTCATGTTAGTTCTTCAACAAATATTTCATGTGACATGAAATAGAAATTTTATGCAAGAAAAATTTGTCTTTAACCCCACGGACTTTTTTGTAAGTTATTAAATAGTGGTTATGTGAGGTTGTTAGTGAAAGTTATACAGGTTTCTCATTCCTTTCTTTAATGGGTAGTGATTTATACATCATCAAATTTAATCATGCATCACTATTTATGTATTGGACTATTGTATTGTACAATACTTTAAAACATACTTGGTGGTAAATGGTTAAAAATTTGGTGGTGTACAAATCGCCTCATTTCTTTAATATATACTCCATCCATTCCAAATTAATTATCATGAATCAGCTTTGGAGGTCTTTCTTTTACAACTTTGGCGTTAAATATTTTTGTTCGTGTTATATATTACTTATTTAAAACCCAATCCATTCATATATTTTGCATCAAGTATTATATAACACAAACGAAAATATTTAAAGGCAAAAATGAAAAAGAAAGACTCAAAAAAGTCATAACATGACACTTAATTTGAGACAGAGGACTATATAAATCCTAAAATTTGGGCCATGCGCGTCTTCCGCGCTTAAATAAATAATCGGCCAAGCAGAGAGAGATATCAGCACTAATCCAACATACACTTTCGTAAGCGTTAAACTTTGTGTAACCATCTCCATCTCACCAACCATCATATTCATTCATATATCTAGACTAGAATACAATGGAAAACGCTGATTTGGAACATGGAGATGTCGGAATCGTTAGCCAAACTGTTCAATTACTTGTTGCTCGTGAAGTAAAACGACGGAATCCTGTCCACCGACCATCCATTTTCAAGGTTCCTAGTCACGTAAGAGATCTCAGTCCCAACTCTTACAGCCCTCAGGTTGTCTCTATTGGACCTCTTCATAGAGAAGCCGCGAATGTGCAAGCCATGGAAGCACAGAAACCCACTTATCTACGTGATCTGTTGGCTTCTTTAGAGCTCCCCCTTGAGCCAACGTTGGAAGCATGTGTTCAGAAGCTAAATCGTTCAATTGACGCAATAAGAGGAAGTTATCATGAAATGAAGACTTACGATGATGTTGAGCTTATACAAATGATGGTTATGGATGGCCTTTTCATTCTTGAGTTCTTTTACCACCGTCAAGAGCACTTAATAGATTCGCAGTTTCTAGGCTACATCATATTCGAAGATTTGTTGAAGCTAGAAAACCAAATCCCTTTTGTTGTTCTTCAAGACCTCTTTGAGTGTACTATCTTAGAACGCATACCAAATTCCTCTCTTATTGCAATGGTTGCTAATATTCTAGGTAATGCCATGTTATTTAAAGAAACGTTAAGAGAAGACAGGTTTCTTCAAGGAGGTACTCCTGATCATATTCTTGGCATTCTACATAACTATTACCTGCCGGAGAAACCTATTGAATCTAGATATTCAAGATCAACAATCCACTGCGCCGTTGAACTAGATAGAGCAGGCGTGAAATTTAAACCTACTCAAGATCCAAGTTGGTCAATGGCAATAAGAGTCGAACCATCTAGGTTTCGATGTTTTTCCTGGTCTTGGGGTAAGCCTACTCTCAGAATGCCAAGGTTGTGTATTGAAAATAGCACAGAGTTAATTCTAAGGAACCTCATCGTTTACGAGCAATCTGCCCCCCATGCTTCTTATCACGTCACGTCATATGCTATCGCCCTTGATAATTTAGTCGATACTAAGAAGGATATTGCCATGTTGGTGGAATCGGGCATACTTGAAAACAATATAGGTTCAAACAGAGACGCTGCAAATATCATTAACAACATAACCAAAGGAATAATCGGCAAGTATTATTACATAGAACAGTGGGCCATATTAGATCAATACTACAACGGTTACTGGCCGAAAAATATAGCACGACTGAGGTATACATATTTTAAGGAACCAACGGTTATCGTTGCCGTACTTTATGCACTCATCACCTTGGCTGTAGCCATTGTTCAAACCGGCTTTACGATTAAGGCTGCTTAATCTCTATACACTTGAGCTGATTGAATCTATCGTATTCTTCTTACGATCAAGGCTGCTTAATCTCTATTCCCTTACGATATTAGAGCTTAGATCGAGCTTCTAATTTGTGCCACGTACCTAACGTACGTCCGCGTATACTACCGTCCATAAAACTATTTATTACCAGCTGATTGAATGACGTATACAAATTGAGGTCGAGACGTTAACGACGAGTGCTGCAATAAATATATAAATTTTTTATTTAAATTATAAACATGACCAGATAGGCGGATATCCACTTAGCAAAACCGTATATTTACAATATTATTAACCTAGTAATGTAGATGAATTTGAACTTAGCTGAAGTGGTTATAATTTATAAATATTTAGTTTAATGATGCAAGGCAGCCAATGAAAACGATGTAGCTCTTGGCTAATTCTATCTTTCTGAAATCTTTAATCAGTTACGTCGTTACATTATTATAAGTTGGCTTTATTTAGTACGTTCATACCATTATCATTATCTTAATCTTAAATTATTATTATTATTATTATTATTATTATTATTATTTTATAAATAATATAAATTATATATAAGAAACATCCAATGATGTTATCGAAAATTAATTGATCAATAGAATTGTTTGATTTTATTATAATTAATAAAATTAAGGAAATAATGACATCATCAATTCAAAAAAGGTTATATTAAAATCAATTTTGGGTCGTCACCTCCGAAAGAGATATTGTCCAAATACAATACAAATTTTACTATATGATTAATTATCGATATATATTATATAATTTACATATATGCAAACGATATGCAAAATTGCAAATACAATACAAATATCTACTTTATTATTAATTATTAATTAGTTACGTATATGCAAACAATAACTGGAATCCCAATCTATTAATTTCGATGCCAACTTCAAAGAGAATAATAAACATTATATATCATCATCGTTAGCCAAACTTTGTGAATAGTAAACTTTGTGCAACCATCTTCTAATTATTTCACTTAACCATTATCATATTCATATATCTAAAATACAATGGCAAATACTGATTTGGAACTTGGAGATGTCGGAATCGTTAGCCAAACTGTTCAATTACTTCTTGCTCGTGAAGTAAAACGACGGAATGCTGTCCATTTTCAACGTTCCTAGTCACCTAAGAGATCTCAGTCCGAACTCTTACAACCCTCAGGTTGCCTCTATTGGACCTTGTTGCCCAGGAATTTAATTGAATACAAAACGTATAAAGAATCACTCTTTATTAATCAAGAACAAATTACAATCACTGTAATGTTTTCTATGTTACAATCGCTGTAACTTTTGTGTTTTCTCCGTTAATACAATACATATATATATATACACATGATGAACCGGTGCCATTCCAACCATTGCAAAGATTCGGTTGGTAGTTATTGACGGTTGTATCCATTGTCAAAAGTCACCCCCTTTCCTTGCTCCTGTTCGTTTATAACTGCTCGATTCCTTTCTCTTGTGTCTAATGGCATGTGGCCCTTTTCATAATCAAACTGGGCTTTGGCCCGTTTCTAACTCTTTATCTTTGTGATGATCGGGATTAATCCAACATTCACCCCCTTAATCTCGATCATCTTGTCGTAGATCTTTGACTCTAATTAATTATCTTGAATAAATCTTTGATGACTTCACACCATCTTCATTCTTCAATTTAACTTGTTCCTCACGAACTTTGTTTCTCACAAACTTTGCTTCACACTAACTTTGTTTCTCACGAACTTTGCTTCATACAAACTTTGCTTCACACAAACTTGCTTTTCACGAACTTTCTCATATAGTCTCTCTCTACTTTCATCACACAGTCTTCCTTTCATAATCTATCACATATTATTTTTATAGTTTTTTGTTTCACACAACTTGGCATCACACCCATCTTCTTCAACTTGATCATATCATATGACATTTCTTCTTTCTTGTTTCCATTTCAATCTATCACAGATTGTCCTTTTGGTTGCCTCACACAACTTCTTTGCAGTTGCCTCACACAACTCCTTTGTCGGTTGCCTCACACAACTTTTCTTTTAATTCATTCACTGAATTGACTACACCTTTCACAGGTTATTTTTCTGCATCACACGGCTTTGCTTTGATCGTATCACACGACTTTGCTTTGATCGTATCACACGACCAAGACTTCTAACTTTCTAATTATCTTCAACTAGGCACATTAGTAGTTCCGGTTCATCATCATTCTCCATTAGAAATGCTGTATTTTCCTTCCTTTTATTGCTTGCACATTCATAAGTATAGTGCCCAAGCTTTCCCCACTTGTAACAATTTATTTTCGACTTATCACCATTCCTTCGTGGTTTGTTGTCGGTTCCTTTCGACTCATCTGAGGTGTGTCCATCACTTTTATATCTCCCTCTTCCTCATCCTCGCGATGAACCTTATCCATACTTCCGTTCATAATTTCTGTCATTCCTTTGACGTGTGAACAACAACTTCTCACTATTATCTTCCCGACTTCCTTTTCTGAACTTAATCCTTTCTTCATACACTACTACACACGGATTTTTTAGATTGGTTATATATATCGTTTAGATCGGTTTTAGAACCGATCTAAATAACAGTGTTCTAAAAAATGATTGATCTTTTATCTCGGTTGTTTAACCGATCTAAAAGATACTTTCTTTTGAAACGCATATACAAAACTGAGCTAAACATTGTTTTTTAAAAAAAACAAGGTGACATTTTTTGTAACATTTAAACCAACCGATCTAAAAAATCAAATGTAAACAATATATATTTTTTTCTTTTATTTTCTTGATTTGATTTCTACCATAACAATATAAGAAATATATGCAAACATCATATATACACCACAAAAGAATCAAAATTAAAACAAAGAAAATCGAATTACATTTCTCTTTCCAATCCAAATTAAACATGGGACATGTAACGTAACTAAAAATACATATACGTAGCATGTTAACATATTGCCTGCTCTTCTAGCTAGGTACACTAATAGAACACTGAAAATACACCATCTAGAAGATCTTACCGTGAACCTACTCATTCCATAATGGTAAAAATAAAATAGTCACTATATATCCGGTCTATTAAAGAGACATTATGATGTAGCGTGAAATAAGGATAACCAAATTAAACATGTTGATTCCTATGAATACCAGGAATAATTTCTTCCGAATCACGTTGATTCACAAAGAATGCCGTGAATGGGTACTTTGATTCACAAAATTGAGAGTGAAATCTGATTTTTGATAAATGAAAACTAACTCCAAAACAATGTCATACCAACCATAATAAACAAGCAGAAATTTAGATGGGCCGATAAAACATAACGGGCCAAACCACAAACCCAAAACAAAAGTCTAATTCGAACAGAAAATTTATTAAAAAGCCCATATCTTCCAAACGGAGCCGTTTTTGGGCTTCGAGCATTGGGCTAACCGCCTTTGGCTGTTAGCGGCTTGGTGGGCCTCGAACCGAGCTTCGATTCGCCTGCTCATGGGCCTGAAACGGACCCCTGTAGCCCAAGTTATGCCCCTTTCCGTGCAGCCCTTTTCGTCACACAATCTTGGGCTTCCAAATACATTAGAGCTTGTTCTTCCACACTTGGGCCTCCATCACATTACAAGCGATCCACCTTGACCACTACATTGAAATGACCCGATGTTGCTACAAACACTGCATCCAAAAACAATAACTTCAGGTTCAATAAAACATAATGACTCTGTATTTATAACATATTCGGCATAAATATATACCTCAATTTGTCGAGGCATCCTTAACCTGATTTCCATAAAACGTCATTTTCCCTATCTACATACCATTCTTCTGACACTTTAGCCGACATAAAAATTCTAGCATTCCAAACCTGTTATCAAATTCAATAAAGAGATCATATCCACAAACACGATGCTTAATCTAATATACAAAATGTATAGATAATATGATACAAAAACTTACTTTGTTTGCAAAGTTTCTTTGTTTGACACTTCATCACGTAGTATCCACATTCTCAATCCACTCATTGTTTAATACACTAATTCAAAAAGCAATTATTATTAAACAACTCGAACCAGATTACTTTGTGTATAGATAGATATGAAGGTATATATTCTTTTTATATATAATTTACCTCAACAAACCTTCAGCCAAATTTGTTGTTACAACACATAAAAAAGCAATCCTGTCAAGTTTCATTATTTTAAAAGCAAATGTCAATTCAATGTCAGTATTAGAAGATACTTACGTTTCTACTAATTCTTAAGAACAATAATACGATCATTTGTCCTTTTGTTGTGTGTTAAGATAATCCAATATGAATCCCTTATGCTCGAAATGACAAATCATATACAACTCTCCATCACCATTTCACAAATTAACCAATAACATATCTATAACTGTAATTCTTATAATTAATACTTCGTATAAAATAATGTAGAATAGTTACCTACTAAAACATATATGTACACATAACAAAACATCACTTCCTCATTGAATTGTAGTTATTAAATTAAAAACGATTTACATCAAAGTAATAATAATATAGTATACCATAAATAAAAACTCTAAGAATAGTTACTCATAAAGATTGAGTGCATAGCTTCAAATCCGAAACCCAAATTTTCTTCATAAATATCAAACTTGAATGATTCTGGTAATGGTATTTGATTTATAAGGTTTGATATTGTGTTTTTGTAAATTTGGGTTTTGATACGATAGTCAATTGTGATAGATTCAAAGAAAGAGTTGCATAATTTTTATGGTTATTGAGTGGTTATCGTGTTCACCGGTGAAAGAGGAGGAAATGAAAAATTAGCTTTGTAAGGTAAAAATAAGATGTGATAAGTTAATTTGAAAGAGAAAAAAGAATAAATAATAGTTAGCGTATGTTAATTTAAATAGGACAATTCGGATAAACCGGTCTAATAAATATTAAATAGCATGGTTTGTATCAAAGTGTTCTAAAAAACCATCAAATAATACGCAAATTGTGAACCGATCCATAAATTAATTAAATAGCACGTTTGCTTTGATCGTTCTATAAAATGCGTTCTAAAAAACACTTTTTGTAGTAGTGATAAGTCTTAAATTTTCCGATAATCTCCTCCAACTTTACAGTCTTAAAATCAACAGTCATTTCAATGGTTGCTACTACATGCATAAATTTATCTGGTACTCTATTAAGTACTTTTCGTACTTTTGTTTGCTTGTCAAATGTTAATCCACATGTAGCACCCTTTGTAATAATACTCATCAACTTTTCGGCAAATGAATCTATTGACTCATCATCTTTCATCACAAGTCTCTCAAATTCCGATTTAATTAGTTGTGAGTGTGCCTGTTGTACATCTTCTGTCCCAATAAATCTGGACTTTAGAAAGTCCCAAATTTCTTTTGTTGTTTCACATCTCGCAACTTGCATTTGCAAATCTTCTGGTAACCCTTGAAATAGGTATGCTGGCACAGAACTATCCTTCTTTACATCAATCTCATTTGATGTACTTGTTCCTTCTACTAAATCTCATACTCCATTTGTCACTAGTATCCTTTTCATCCTTAATGCCCATAACGTATTGTTCATATTGTTTAGAACTGGACATTGATAAGATGATAATAATGTGGCGACTTCACTATAAACAATCTTTTCGATTTTATTTCCCGTCATATTCTACTAATTTTAATATATATTTTTTATTAAAAGTTAAATTGTAGTTGTTTTAAAGGAAAATAAATACAATTTAAAAATAGAGAAAACTATAAGTTTTCGCTAAAATTATAACAAAGAGATTTACCGAAATCGTTTAATAATCGTTCTATAATAAAACAGTCGTTTTATCAAAATTATTAAAACACCAAGTTTTGTTTACTTATTTACAAAAATCACTTTTATAAATTTTCTTAAATTTATATATATATCCCTTTTATATATAATATATGGGTCTGGTTTCTGGAAGAAGGGGTGAAAGTGAGGGAAGGGAGAGAAACCAATGAAGAGGTGACAAGTGTCTCTTCATTTCTCCACGTTTTTATTTATTTTCCCTTCATTTCTCATTTCTCCACCTTTTTTTATACAATTCTCCCCCTTTCTTTATTTCTTCAATTTTTTTTCTATTCTATTTTTTAATTTACTTTTTAGTTAAAATTTTTTTTTATTAAATAAAATTAAACTTAAATAATAAATTTTTTCAACATGTAAAATCTTCTATAACACTTTTATCAAAAAAATTAACAAATAATTAAATAAAATTTGTTTTATCTTTTTTTTTTAAAAAAATATCACTTTAAAAATCTAAAAAAATAGTTTTTAACCTTTTTTCCTATTTAGTTTTTTCTTTTTTATATCATTTTAAAATTTGTGATGTACCATATATTAAATATAATGATGCACATTAATATTAAAAACAAGATGCAATAAAACTAAATTATTATTGTGTTCACCAACATTATAACTATGATACACCGATTTTCTCTTAATATGATGCATCGACTTTCAAAAATTTATAAAACATCATTATAAAATTAAAAATGGTGCATCATAGTTATAAAATATGATTCATCATAGTTATAAAATATGGTTCATCATAGTTATAAAACATGGTGCATCGAGTGTTTAAAATATCATGCATTGAGTTTTTAAATATACTATAAAACATCGTTATTGAACTAAAATGTGGTGCATCGTAGTTATAAAACATGGTGCATCATAGTTATAAAAACATTCTTCATCATAATTATAAAATACGGTGCATCGATTGTTTTAATAGCATGTATCGACTTTCAAAATATACTATAAAATATGGTAATAAAAATAAAAAGGTGGTGCATCATAGTTATAAAACATGGTGCATCATAGTTATATAATATGATGCATTATAGTTATAAAATATGGTGCATCATAGTTATAAATATGACGCTCCGACTTATATATATATATATATATATATATATATATATGAGATAAACATCATTAGTGTATAAATATTGACGCATCATAGTTTTAATTTTACAATGCATTGAAGTTATAACTTTGCTATATCAAAATTTATTTTATTCAAGGTATGAATAAGGTGCATCACATAATTTTTTTTATAATACTATATATAAAATTGTATTTAAATATAACAACGTGAGTTAAAACAACAACATAAAAAAGGTTGAAAACCTGAAAAAATAAATAAAAACAATGATAAACAAGCTGTGAAAAAAGTAAAATGAAAAGGTTGAAAAAAACTGATAATAACTAACAAGCACTTTAAAACATGTAAATTTTTTTAAAAAAAACAAAAAAAATAAAATAAGAAGAAGAAACAAAATTAATGTAAAAAAAATAAAATATTAAAAAATTTTAAGAAAAAAATAGAGGAGAAATGATAAGATTAAAGAAATGAAAAAAGTTGAAGGGGGAAATGAAAAGTGATACGTGGAATCACCCTGGTCATTCCTCCACTTGCGTTCACTTGTCCAAAAGGGACTTTGCATTGTTGAACCAATATCATAATATATTTACTGGATTTATTTCTACCTAAATCTGATATCTAATATTTTGGTAAAAAGGGTAAAGAGCGTATCTTCTTGGGCTTGCAAATATTGCAACCGCCTCTATCTTCTGACAATTCTTCAACCACGTGTTCTTACTTTCGGTAACCACAATCGGTGGTTTCAATAAACCGATTGTCTTCTCCAGTTGTTTAGGGTTTCAGTTAGCGATTCTCCTAATCACTTGTTACTCTGGTTCTGTTCGTTGTTTCTTTTGCAGTTGTCTTCTCCGGTGACTATACGGTGGCGCACAATATCATTATTTCTCCCTTTCTCTTTACTTTCTGTGATTCGATCTTTTACTCTATCGAATCGTGTCTCTGTTAATCGACTCACTCGACTTTATTATAATTGATTCACTCAATCGTTGATTCACAAGTGTTCTGATTGTTTGTTTATCATAAACAAAACAATCCTCTCGGTTTCTTTGTTCCTCGCTCTGATACCACTGTTGCCCAGGAATTTAATTGAATACAAAACGCATAAAGAATCACATTTTATTAATCAAGAACAAATTACAATCACTATAATGTTTTCTATGTTACAATCGCTGTAACATATGTGTTTTTTCTGTTAATACAATACATATATATACATGATGAACCGAAGCCATTCCAACCATTGCAAAGGTTCGGTTGGTAGTTATTGGCGGTTGTATCCCTTGCCAAAAGTCACCCCCTTTCCTTGCACTGTTCATTTATAACTGCTCGATTCCTTTCTCTTGTGTCTAATGACCTTCGGCCCTTTTCATAATCAAGCCGGGCTTTGGCCCGTTTCTAACTCTTTATCTTTGTGATGATCGGGAATAATCCAACAGACCTCTCAATAGAGATGCCACAAATGTGCAAGCAATGGAAGCACAGAAACCCACTTATCTACATAATCTATTGGCTTCTTTAAAGCTCCCCCTTGAGCCAACGTTGGAAGCATGTGTTCAGAAGCAATATGGTTTAATCAAAGCGATAAGAGGAAGTTATCATGAAATGATGACCTGCACTGATGTTGAGCTTATACAAATGATGGTTATGGATGGTTTTTTCATACTTGAGTTCTTTTACAGCTGTGCAGAGCATACAACAGGTTCGGAGTTTCTAAAAAACACCATATTCAACGATTTGGTGAAGCTAGAAAACCAAATCCCTTTTGTTGTTCTTCAAGACCTCTTTGAGTGTACTATTTTGAAACGTAAACCGTATTCCTCTCTTATTGATATGATTACTGATATTCTATGTAATGCCATGTTATTAAAAGAAACTTTAAGAGTAAAAAAAATTCTTCAAGGAGATACTCCTGATCATATTCTTGGCATTCTACATCGCTATTACCTGCCGGAGATATCTATTGAATACAGAGATTCAAATGCAACAATCCACTCCGCCGTTGAACTAGACAGGGCAGGCGTGAAATTTAAACCTATTGAAGATCCAAGTTGGCCAATGGCAATAGAAGTCGAACCATCTAGGTTTCAATGTTTTTCCTGCTCTTGGGGTAAGCCTACTCTCAGAATGCCAAGGTTGTGTATTGAAAATAGCACAGAGTTAATTCTAAGGAACCTCATCATTTATGAGCAATCTGAGTTCTTTTCTTGATTAGGTTTTCATGCGATTTCTCTATGCTTATTTGGGGTTCTGGAGTTGTTTGGAAATGCTACAGGGAGAAGACATGTATTAGTGTCTATATTTCTTTTAATTCTCTATACTAGTCAGTCTGGAACTGAACATCTGTTTACGTTTTCTACTATATCTTATTATTAAAAGATCTATAATTAAAAAGATGTATATATTATTGTACACTAAAATAATATTTTAAAACTGAGGTGTTTCAACTTTTTTTTATTTTATATACTAAAATGATACCTTGAAACTGGAGTGTTACACATACCATCCTCAAACCGATGGCCAAAGTGAAAGAACTATTCAGACACTGGAAGATATGCTACGAGCTTGCGTAGTTGACTTCGGTGCAAACTGGGAAAGACACCTGCCATTGTACGAATTTTCCTACAATAATAGCTATCATCCCAGCATTAAGGTTGCACCCTTCGAGGCACTGTACGGTTGTAAGTGCCGATCACCGATCTGTTGGACCGAAGTGGGAGACAATCAACTCACTGGTCCTGAACTCATACACGAAACCACTGAGAAAATCTTCGAAATCCAAAACCGACTTAAACCCGCACGTGATCGTCAGAAAAGTTATGCTGACGTGAGACGCAAACCACTCGAGTTCCAAGTTGGGGATCGAGTACTCCTGAAAGTATCGCCTTGGAAAGGCGTAATCCGATTCGGCAAACGCGGGAAGTTAAACCCCAGGTACATTGGGCCCTTTGAGATCCTTGAGAGGATTGGCCCCGTGACATATCGATTGCAGCTGCCAGCCGAGCTCAGCAGTGTGCACCCTACCTTTCACAGACGAGACACTTATCATCCCACTCGATGAAATTCGCATTGATAACAAACTTCATTTTGTCGAGAAACCTGCGGAAATCATGGACCGTGAGGTCAAATAACTCAAACAAAGTCGTATTCCCATCGTTAAGGTCAGGTGGAATTCGCGGCGTGGTCCGGAATTCACTTGGGAACGGGAAGACCAAATGCGACTCAAGTACCCTCAGTTATTCACTGACTCTACATCAAACGCTACATCGAGCTAAATTTCAGGACGAAATTCTCCTAACATGGGGAGAATGTAACACCCGCCAAATTAGGACTAGCAATTAATGCCTAATTCTCTGTTAATACATGTAATTAGTTCTGTGTTAAGCTAATTAATGCACCGATATATATATTGTTGAATATATACGATTATGCGATCTGATTAAATCGTACAAATTCCAAATCGAATGCAATTAGGTTCAATTAATACGGACGTTGGTGAAAATTTTTATTAAATAATATAACATTATTTAATAACTCGCTTCTATCCAAAATATTAGTTAGATAATATTTCATTTCAAATTTGTATCGTACAAGTAACGTGTACGCGATTAAAACTTAAGCGCGCAACAAAACAAAACAAAGTTTAATTATATTTTATAACTCAATCGTAAAGTGATTAATGAAATACCCTAACAAAAATATCAAGTTAATAATCGTATTTTAAAACTTATATTTCAACGTATAAAATAAACATTTAACGTTTAAACATTTGGGAAAATGAACACTGCACGGAGCACGACTGCAGGAGCTGAGGAAGTGAGACTTTCAACAAAACTCCACTCCCTCCTCAATTCTTCTTCATTTCCACCCACACTCTTTCTTTCTTCTCTCTCCCTCTCACCCTTTTTCTCTCAAACTACATCACCACCACCATCACCTAAATCTAGCAAATAACACCACCAAAAGGCTTTAAATCATCGGAGTTCTTTGGAGAAAAACAATCACCACGCAACGATCTACACTCCTACCTTTCCGAAATCTTGATTCATTAACTTATAAGTTTCCGACGAAAACTTGAAACCTCTCGATTTTAAGTGTTTTTAAGTTTTAGTTGTTTCTTTAAGCTTAGAATGTCCTTATAAGGGTTGGGTAAAAGAATCGGACCCAACGGAAACCCGAAAACTCATTTTTGACTCAAAAATTCGTTGACAGCCTTAAGTGTCGCAACGAAGGTGCAGTATAGCGTCACTTCATGCGTCACTTAAGTGACGCATTGAGTGTCGCTAAAAGCCCTAATCATGCGTCACTTGCATAAGTGCCACATAAAACCCTTTTCCCGACACTTACCTCCGTCACTTGCTTAGTGACGTCTAGGACCTTTACCGTCACTAATAACCCGACACTGCTTTAGTGACGCCCTAGTATGCGTCACTCCTTTAAGTGACGCCTAACCGACACTTACACCCATCACTGATGAAGTGTCGCCACCTTATGCGTCACTTACCTAAGTGACGCCCTAAAATCAGAATTTCACATCTTATGCGACACTTCCTAAGTGCCGCCCAAGCTACCTTAGTGACGCCTCAGTATGCGTCACTTCCGTTAGTGACGCCCTCACTCAGATTCTGCCTTTTCATGCGTCACTTCCTAAGTGACGCCTAAGCCCTCTAGTCACGCTATAAGTGACGCATAAAACAGAAGGTTTCAAACTATTTTTACACTAAGTGTGGAACTTATACAACCTTAAATCCTTATACAATATGACTCCTAAAATATTGTGAGACATGTTTTTCAAGTATAAACACTCCGAATCAATATAATAACATCAAGAATATTATTACAAACAATCACCAACGGGCCGTACACACTTTCAAATGCTTAGACAATCAACCAAATTATAATCATTTGGACATTCTAGTTGAACAAACAACTACAAGGGTGATCTTTGAGATGCCCAATCATGTTGTAACCATCGCGTGTCATGTACACCCTCAGGTTACAAGTCGTTGGACTTCGATTCTTGGCTAATCAATCTCAGTTTATTAAGATAAACTCTTCAGGCTCAGGTGAGTCTCATGGCCACTCTTTTTACTGTTTTTACTAGGGGTGCGATACATTGCTCTATTTTAACACGTGAATGCAAGTACATATTTCAATATACTACATGAGTTATTTTCAACTAATCAAACTAAAGTCCTCCGTCAGTATAGTCTGGTAATACGAAAGTAGCGTGAATATTAGTATATGGTACCATATAGGATTGACCCACCTCATCCGGGTTAGTCGTGCTAACCTCTGCAACGGATGTACTAATATTTGGGAAGACGAGAGTAGATTAGGCTCTCGTGGAGGCACCTCGCTCGGAATTCTCTATATGGGACCCGACCCCTCGAGTTAAGCTCAGACTATGCTCTCATGGCTGTATACATAACTATTATCATTTGCTGGATGCAAATCAACGATTAAATCTTGCGGTTCACACTCAATTTATTTGATATCTAAACCTGTGAGCTCACCAGCGTTAGCTGACCCATTTTAGCATGTATCACAGGTACACAACAGTAGAACTGGACTGCCCAACAGGATGCATATTAGCTCGAGTCTTCATGCATACATTCAAGAGATTTTACTTTATTATTAGATTTTGTATAACTAATTATGTATTTAAATCTCTTCATACTACGAACACGAGCTATGTATGGGATGATTATTATAAACATTTTAATATTAATATATTTTGTCAAAACGACGCATATAGAGTCGTTTACTATTAATCTGTGTGCTTTGTTATTGATTAGTAACACTCAAATCTTGCTTCCGCAAAACATTAAATTTGGGGGTGTTACAGATATTGCCATGCTGGTGGAATCGGGCATACTTCAAAACAATATAGGTTCAAACGAAGAAGCTGCAAATATGATTAACAACATAACAAAAGGAATAATCATCAAGTATTATTACACTAAAGAGTGGGTAAAATTAGATGAATATTACAACGGCTACTTGCCAAAGATTTTAGCACATCTGAGGCGTACATATTTTAATAGTCCATGGAATATCATTGCCCTACTTGCTGGAATCGTCCTGTTTGCTCTAACCATTGTTCAAACTGTCTTTACAATCAAGGGGTCTTAAACGCAATACACTTGAACAAGCTAATATTTTATTCTTTCTTTATTCACATATTCAAGGAGCTGAGATGCACACTCTAAATAAGTTTCATAAACTAGTCTATAGTATTGTGTGACGTAGCGCGCACTTGTAATCATATTGTGATTGTACTTTCATTTGTGCTTGTGTATTATTTATTAGGGCTTAGTACGGTCGAATGTATTCAACTTGATACGAATGTCTATTGTGTGTATCTATCTTACGAATTTGATATTTAATGTACTTAACCTGTTAAAGTGAAGTATTGATGCATTTTACCTACAAAATGCTTATGTGGCAGGTTGACATTTTTAATGTATTAATCTTGTACACCTGGGATCCTAATCAGCTGCAAGCTCACTTCTTAACAAGTCAACGCTACAAAAGTCGCACCAACACCATCGTCCCTTCAAGACCTACAAACACACAACCCAAATCCAAATTCAAAAATCAAAATCTAACAACATATTTGTTAGATATGCAAACCCAAATCGAAATCAAACAATCTCTCTTGATAATTGAAATTGGTGCAAATATTTGAAAGAATCCATCGATTTGAAGGTTTCTTCTTTCATGAGTATTTTATTTGTATTCCGACCAAACACACCATCTCCAGCCAACATCCAAGATGCGCAGGATCGAGAAAAAGCAGCACCAAACCGGCCTCCAATCCAACACCACCACCAATCTCGACTTGCAAACAAGAACACCAATTACATCTATTTTTTTCCGGTGAAGCATACGGTCGCCGGTTAGTTTCTCGGTGGCGGCCAGAATACGGGGTTCTTTGACGGAAAAAGGGGCTTTTGTAAAAAAAATGACACCAATGGAAAACATGACTAGAAGATAGCGGGAATGAGTTGTTTCATCGATTTTTTAACGTGTAAATGATCTGGCTTGAATCAAGCTGGATTATGTGAATGATTTGTTAGGATTTTAGATTTTGTTGTACTGCCCTTTGGATGAGAATTATTCATTTCTGTACGTGTTTAATTTTGATATGCACTGATTGTGTTTGTGGTTTGGATCCGCACAAAATTGTGTTTCTGTTTTCAGTTTTGATTTTGAAAGAAATGGAATGAAATCGAACATGTGATGCTACGTGGGTTTTCAGTTTTGATTTTGAAGAAATGGAACATGTGATGCCATGTGGGCAGTCAATGCCACTTGTAAAAGTCAATGCCAACTATTTAAATGAACAACCGGCTAAGGTTTGTTCCGGTTACAAATTACATCAAAAAACAAAAAAAAACGGGTTAAATGGATTAAAAATCAAATTCATAAGATACATACAATAGACATTCGTATCAAGTTGGATACATTCGACAGCACTAACCCCTATTTATTACTGCTTTTAAAAATTCGAGTTGGTTTATCATTAGAGCATTTAATTTGTAGTTATCCCTTCATGAGCTTGTTGTGAAGATGTTGACGGAGAGTCATGAATAAAATCTCTTCATTAGCTAGTTGTGGGTTTAATTTGTCATGGCAGGAAGCAAATAAAGAAAGGGAAATTAAAAAAATATCATTTTTTTACGAGTATATATCGTTTTGCCCTACGCGAAAAAAATTGAGGATATACCCCCAGAAATCGCAAAAGTAAATTTATTTTTGCGATCCAGTGTTTGCGATTTGTGACTCGGTCACGGAGCCGAGTCGTTTGCGTAGACGAAGCCAAAAACATAGCCTTCGCAAATCGCAAAATACAAGTTTGCGATTTGCCTATGCCGTTCACTTACGAGGTCGTACCGAGTCGCTTTGTTTGCGATCCCGTTCACTTCGTGCCATCGCAAATCGCAAAAATACTTTTGCCTTTTGAGATTTGCAAATGGCTAAAGTATTTTTGCGATGGCGTGTCTATATTTCCCGTCTACGAGATCGCAAATCTAATGGGTAGGATTTGCGATTTGCGACCGCCCAAATATCACATATAACCTCGTTGGGACCCGACACAATAAACCCTAGCCCCCTTTCCTTCTTCCCCCCCCCCCCCCCCCGAGCGCAACACCCAACCCGGTCGTAAATCGCAAGGTTTACAATTTACGATCCCCGTTTATCATCGTTCTCGGCACCACCACCCCGTCCCCCTTTTGTGTCTCGGCCCGCCACCATCATCCGTCGCACCACCACCACCGTACCACCCTCCGTCGCACCACCACCACCGTACCACCCTCCGTCGCGATTACTACCACCACCATTATACCACCGCGTGTTAGGCCACGGGATTCACGACACCCAGGGTTTCGACCACGGTTTGAATGAAGGTGGATGCTCACATCTTCGGGTTTCGAGATAAACGATGGATGATTCTCAGGTTTTATGTTATTTTTGTATGATAGTTGCTAAAGTTACCGTTTGTTTTTGAATATAGTGTGTTTAAACCCGAAATTTCGTTGTGGCATTTCGTCGAACACTTGGTGTGCAACATATATTTTTGATTGTTCAAGAATTTGTTCGGTTTTTAAGTAATGTTTGCGTGAAATTACGAAGCTAGGTAGGTTAATACAATGTTTGTTTGATAATACATATATTATGGATTATTGTAACTCGTTATATGTTTTCATGTTAATCTTAAAATGCCATTTTGTGAACGTATTTGTTGTGATAATGATGATTGTTATAACTCGTTATATGTATTTGTTGTGATAACTCGTTATAGTATTCATTTTAATTTTTGAACCTAAATAAGAAGTTATATGTATTTGTTGTGATAATGATGATCGATATGATTATTTATAATGGTTAAGTCTTTATATTTTGAGATAGAAGAATTGTTTTGTTTGTTAATTTGATAAAATTTAATGTGATAAAATATAATGTGATAATGATGATCGATATGATTAGTTATAATGGTTAAGTCTCTATATAAAATTTAAAGTGTTTGGCTTATTATTTTGTTAAGTTTAAATGTGTTGTTTGTTAATGTGATAAAATTTAGTTTATCTATTAGTGATGGGTGATGTATTAATATGTACTAGATGATTACCCGCGTAATGTCGCGTGCAATATTTTTCGTTCTACGATGTTGAATCAACAATCATTTCTAAGTTTGTTTGATGCACATATATTAAAGCAAGAACATGATATAAAGACTTAGAAAGTACTTTAATGTTAAACGTATTATATTTTACAACTTCGCATTCCACAATCAAATTTTTTATTTGATAAGTCAATTTGTTGGTGTTCTTTATATTAGGAGTAATAAATTATAAAGTTTTAAGTTTAATTACCTACACATCTTGTGTCATATTTATTGTGTCTTTTATAAAATTAAGTAAATATATTTAGTCGGTTAGATGGTAATGATTAATTTGGTTAATCTGTATGAAGATTTAAATATCATAACTTGATTGTATTAAACTTAGACCATTTTAATATACTAGAGAATAAAATTTGAGAATAAAATTTAAATTTCACTGATATTCATATTAAAATAATTGTAACTGACATTTTAATATCCATTAATATGTGATATCGGTTATGCCAGTTATACAAAAATTAAATGATAAATATTTGTAACTTAAAAATTAATTATGATGTATTTACTTTTATAATTAATTGTATTGATTTTGATTTTAAGAATTTTAAACACGCATTAAAAGTATTTAAAAGGGTAAAATATGTTGAGACATAGATTGTGACAACAGATCTAACTTGAAATAGGACTGATGTAATTATTATTATGTTTGGGGTATTGGTTTAGATTTGTAAATGAATATTCCGTTTTTAATGATAGATGAAATTTTATATTTTATTATTTACGTTTGCTGCGAGTCGAGATCTCAAGTCGCAAGGGTTGTGAAGCGAGGTGAGATCTGAACTCGCAGAGCAGAACTCAATAGGTGACAAACGAGTTGAGTTGAGTATGGGCTTGGGCTGCGTAGCGAGTCGAGTCAACTCGCAGGCCCAAAGGATGCGAGTTGAGACGACATATTTATATGTTTTCAATATGTGAAAAACATAACAACTTTTAGTGAACACTTTTGCTATTCGTATTTTGTAACCTGCGAACTCAAGTTTCCAGAGAAAATAATACCTAACGGCTAGGCTTTGACGTTTATTTGTTTAAAGCGAAGCATTAGATTACCTAAACGTGAACTTATTCGTTGTTAGTAAGATAACATCGTATTAAGGAATTCCGCACCTTAATACTACATATAACGAAGTTATCGATCCTAGAACTAGAGACTTACAATTGGTATCAGAGCTTTCGGGCTAGATAACGAAGGTAGTTCGAGGTTTTCGGTTAATCGTGTGTGATTTATGATTGTTTTGACGTGCATTAGTGTGTAAAAACGATTAAAATCTCTCTCTGGACGATTTAGGGCTTGTTTACGGTCGAAATTTCCAGTTTCAATCGTAAAAATACCAAAAAAAAATTGTTTTCACATTTTTCAGCCATTTTGCTAGTCGAGATTAGGGTTTCAGATAAGTCTGCGAACCGAGTTGAACTTGCGAGTCGACTTTCTGCGAGTCGAACTTATTTTGCGAATTGAAATATTCTGCGAACCGAGATCTCCTGCGAACCGAGATCACTTGCGAATTGACATCACTGCGATCCGAACTGAGACTTGCGAACCGAGATTCTGCGAGTCGAGCTGAGATTGCGAGTTGAACTGAGTTCCTGCGAGTCGAGATTTTTTTTCTGAATTCGCGAATACATTTTAACTTTAAACTTCACGATGTCTGACCTTAGCAAAATGATTGAGAAGGAACACGAGATTGGAAAATCTAATGTTCCACTTAAATTGTTAAGAGTTGAGGATTATTATAGCTGGAGGGATAGGTTCGAATCTTACTGTAGATTCCATGATCTATCTATCTGGATGTGTATCAAGAATGGATACACGACACCTACACAAACTGTTGAGAATGCTATTGTGGTTCTCACTTATCAACAGATGAGTGAAGCATAAAAGAAGGAATTTGAGGTTGAGAACAAGACTCATTCTTCAATCAAGATGAGTCTACCCAAGGAACTTAATCATCAAATGAAGTCCTTCCATACTGCTAGAACTTTGTGGACAGCTCTTGAGAAGAGGTGTGAAGGTAGTCCACAAGTTAAAGCAGGCAAGAGAAATCTCCTGAAAAAGCAGTTTACTGTGTTCAAAGCTTTGAAATGAGAAGATCTTGATGCTTATACCACAAGATACTACCATTTGCTGAGTGAGCTAGATGACCATGAGATTGTAACTACTGAGACTGAGAAAACCGACAAGTTTATTGAGGGTTTACCGTTTAAGTGGGAAATGCATGGCATAATGCTTAAAGACAATGATGAGAGGTATGCAATTATGACCTTAGAGCAGGCAATTGATAAGCTCAGAGGTTATGATTTCACCAAAAAGACTAGAGATACTGATTCTGATCAGGCTCAGGATCCGGGACTATATCATGGAAAATCTACTATCTCTACTGCTTCCTCGAGCTCGACCACTACTTTATTTGTTGGTAATGCTGATGGAAAGGGTGAAATGATTACTGATGATCTGTGTCTTGTTACCTCATCTGGTAGTGAAGCGAAGGGTAAACTAACTGAGAAGTCACCTTAGGAGCATCAAAAGATACCTATGAGTGTGAAATCTGCAGAACAGCAATTATCTGTTCTTGCTTCCTTTGTAGCTTCTTATGAAAACTACATTCAGGGTAAAATCAATGATCCAATTATGTTTGAAGAAGATTATGATCAGATAGACCCTGAAAATCTTGAAGAAATAGAACTTCAGGATCAACTTGCCAATTTGTCTAGAAGAGTAAAGAATTTCTTAAAGAAAACTGGTAGAAAGGTAGTTGGTAATCGATCAAGGTTTGATAAGACCGAGATAAAGTGTTTTAACTATCAGGGTTATGGACACTTTTCTCGGGAATGCCAAAGACCTAAGGTAGAAGCTGGCAATGGAAAGCAAGGTTCGGGAAGCACTCTTGCTTCCAAAGCCTTGGTTGTGAAAAAGTTGGATGGCTCTTATGAATGGAAAGCTCAGTCTGAGGAAGCTTTCATGGCTGAGATTGATGAGTCTACATCCTACATGCCTACTGATGCAGAGTGTGGTGTGAAGGTGCCTGAGGTTGAAATGAAAGCAAGTGATGAAGACGTGTTGTACATGGATTCAACTGAAAATATGAATCCTGAAGACTTTGTAGCACGCATGGCTGAAATCCACACAGACAAGAAAAGGGTATGTATTGATATTCTTACTCTTGCTGATGTCTGTTATTTAGTTATTGATTTGCAGTCACAGGTTAGTGTTTTAACTGTAGCAAACAAAAACCTGTCTTCTCAAGTTAGCATATTGACTGAATCTAATAAGACTGTTAGATGTGAACTTGAACTAGCTAAGATTGATGTGCGTAGGTTAAGTGATGATAAACAGGACTTAAAAGATAAATTTAAGTCTGATGCTTCTGATAGGATTGCACTTAGAGATACCATTAATGAAAAAGTTGTCATCATAGATGGTCTCTATACGAACCTAAAAGACTTAAATCAGTCAATTGCTAATAAGGAGAAAGAGTTAGCTGACTGTAAATTGAAGCTAGTTGAGCAAAATCGAAAGATAGAAAATTATAGAACCACTGAGATGGACAAGATGCTAGATGCTCAACGAAGTGTAAAGGATAAGTCGGGACTAGGTTATAATGAGACACCTCCTCCTTTTAATTCGAATTACACTAAGCTTCCAGAAGATACTGAAATGACTGAAGTATATTCTGAAGAACCAGTAGCTAAATCTGATCAGTCAAAGGTACAGAAGAATGTTATTAAGAATCCTTCATCTGATGATAGTAAGAGAATTCCTCACACTAAAGTACATTTTGTACCGGGTGGAGTAATTAATGATACTAAGACTGATGAAGCGGTTAATAAAGAACATGTAGTTGAACCTTTAGTGCCTAAGACACCAATTGCGGATGCAAAAGTTAGTAAGTCACGAAAACAGATGTCTTGCTTCAAATGTCACCAAAAAGGACATGTAGCTTCTTGTTGTCCAAATAAGAAGTTGGAAGCATCACATAAGTTAGTGAATACTGAAAAGAGACCGACCACTTCTAGTTCAATTGTAGACAGGTTAGGCTTCAAACCGGGATTAGGAAGCAAACCTGTAAACATTCTGAAAAGAGATGGTAATCATAGCGTCTCTCCACCTAAACCTAAAAGGCCTTATACTCTAAACGAAAATACTTTTAATAAGCCAAGAGATAAGACATCTTCGAGGTTTAGGACACCAAGTAGAAACCATAGTCAGTTTGAAAATGGTTCTACTTCAAGTGCACAGGGAACAAAGTTTGTGCCTAGGAGGTTTTCTACTCACTCTCCTCATAGGCCTAAGATTACAGATCATCAACAATCTCAAACTCCTGTGAAAGTTACCAAGGCTCCCGATGGGAATAGTTATGGTTACTTTAAGGAGGTTCAGATTGTAGATGATCAGGGATAAACCAAGACCGTAATGGCTTGGGTCCCTCTTGAAAACTAACTGTGTATAACTTGTTATGTGTAGGAGCAGACTGTGAACAAGGACAGCTGGTGGTATGTAGACAGTGGATGCTCAAGACACATGACAGGTGAACGAAGTCTACTGAAGGACTTCAAGGAAGGTTTCAAGTAAAAAGTAAATTTTGCAGGAGACAAAGGAGGAGTAATTACTGGGAAAGAAAAAGTTTCAAATGGAACTTTGACTCTAGAGGATGTGAATTATGTTGAAGAACTAACTCATAACCTAGTGAGTGTTTCCCAAGTCTGTGATAAAGGTCATCCAGTTCATTTCAATGAAAATGAGGCTTTAGTTCTGAAGCCAAGCTTCACAATTCCTGAAGAATGGATTTTGATGAGGGCACCAAGGAAAAAGGACATCTATGCTATAAACATGAGTGTTTCTAATTCTTCAATGGTTTCGACATGCTTACTATCTAAGGCCTCAGAAGCAGTCGCACTTTTATGGCATAGGAGAATGGAACATCTGAACTTTCGAAAAATGAATTTTATAACCAAGAATGGTTTAGTTCTAGGTGTACCACAGAAACGTTTCGAGTCTGAAGACAAGTGTGTTCCTTGCCTAAAAAGAAAAGCAGCACAAGAAACCACACAGGTCTAAGACTGAAAACTCAATCTCCTCCCCATTTGAACTACTACACATGGACCTCTTTGGCCCAATAAGCAAGAGAAGTCTAGGTGGCAAGTAGTATTATTTAGTTATCACAGATGATTACTCTTGATTCTCATGGGTATTCTTTTTGGGATCTAAAGATGAAACTCCGAGAATTTTGATGGAGTTCTTTGATCTAGTAGAGAATGTCTATAAAACAAGAGTAAAGCGTATTCGTAGTGATAACGGAACGGAATTCAAGAACTCAACGTTGAATATCTATTGCTTAAGCAAAGGGATACAACATCAATTCAGTGCACCATATGAACCTCAACAGAATGGTGTTGCAGAAAGGAAAAATCGAACGTTGATTGAAGCTGCTAGAACAATGCTTGAAGATTCAAAGCTTCCGGTCATATTTTGGGCAGAAGCAGTGAATACAGCATGTCATGTTCTAAATAGGGTTCTTACGGTCAATAAGCGTAACAAGACTTGTTACGAATTATTGAATAATAAGAAACCTAATCTGAAGGGATTTGAACCCTTTGGAGTTTCATGTACAATATTGAAGATAGGAAATAAAGCTAAATTTGGCGAAAAGGCTGATGAAGGATAGGTTATGTACCCAATTCGCCTAATAAAATGGTTTTCAATAAAGTCATGGGACGACTGGAAATTGTTTATAACATTGAGGTTACGAGCTATGTACATGCTGTACATAAGGGATTAGATTGGCAATTTGACTATTCAGATCTCTTTCAGTCATTTAAAGTTCCCATAAGTGACTTTGTCAGTGATTCAGAGATCTCTCAGCACTTATTGCATGAAGACTTGGACAATGGTCCCTCTTCAACATCGAGTGTTTCGAAATCTGGAATCAGGACAACGAATGACTCAAATGAAGCTTCTTCAAGTGAGTCACAACAACCTTCAAAGGATAAGTCTCAAGAAATAGAAGATTCTGAGAAGGATTTTCAAACAACGTTTGATGATATACTTACTTCTTTGAACCATTTAAGGTTATCTTCAGCTAGTTCAGAAGATATGCCTTCATTAGAAGAGATTGGTACTAACTTAGGAGATGAGTTAGAAGTTGAACCTACACCGGTTACAAGAACGAGTAAGAATCATCCCGTTGAAAACATCATCGGTGATATTAATACTCCTGTTCAAACTAGGACTCAATCTAAAGCTAGTACATCTGAAAATTTAGAAGGCTTGTATACAGCTATGAAAGAGACAGGGATTCCTAATTAATGTCTATATTCATGTTTTATCTCACAAGTTGAGCCTAAAAATGTGCAAATGGCTCTTAAAGAAAGCTCGTGGGTCGAAGCTATCCAAGAAGAACTGCAACAGTTCTCAAAATTACAAGTATGGGAGTTGGTTGATCTTCAAAAGGGAGAATATCCAATTGGAACTAGATGGATATTTAAGTGTAAGAGAGATGACCGGGGAGTCAATTCTCACAATAAAGCTCGTCTAGTGGTTCAAGGTTTTAATCAACAAGAAGGAATAGATTACAACGAAGTGTTTGCACTAGTTTCTAGGCTAGAAGCAATTAGAGTATTCTTAGCATTTTCCTCTTTTAAAGGTATCAAAGTTTATCAGTTAGATGTTAAGAGTGTCTTTTTGTATGGCAAACTTGAAGAATTAGTGTATGTTTCACAACCGCCAGGGTTTACTAATTCTGACTATCCATATAGAGTATATCGCTTGAATAAGGCTCTATACAGATTACATCAGGCACCTAGGGCATGGTATGGAACACTATCAACGTATCTACTTGAGAATGGGTTTACAAGAGGATCAATTGATAGTACACTTTTTGTAAAGTGGAACAAGAATGACTTTCTACTTGTACAAGTATATGTTGATGACATTATCTTTGGATCTTCTGATGAAAAGATGTGTCAAGAGTTTGAGAAAGTCATGAGAAAAAGGTTTGAGATGTCTGCAATGGGAGAGTTAAACTTCTTCTTAGGATTGCAAGTTGATCAAAAGAAGGATAGATTCTTTATTCATCAATCTAAATATACATATGAGCTATTGGAATGCTTTAAGATGGATGAAAGTAAGATCTACAATACTCCAATTCCAGTCAATCACAACCTAGGACCAAATACATCGAGTGATACCGATGTGGATCCAAATCTTTATAGAGCCATGATCGGATCATTAATGTATATTACTGCCTCTAGGCCTGACATTATGTTTGTTGTTTGTATATCCGCAAGATATCAGGCAAATCCGAAAGAGTCACATATGCAAGCTGTGAAATGGATCTTTCGTTACCTCAAAGGGAAACCTAAGCTGGGACTTTGGTATCCAATTGATGGAGACTTAGATCTCATAGCTTATACTGATTCGGATTATGGAGGATGCAATCAGAATAGGAAATCTACGACCGGAGGATGTCAATTCTTAGGAGGTAGATTACCATCTTGGCAGTGCAAGAAGCAAAGCTCAGTAGCCATCTCTACATGTGAAGCTGAGTATGTTGAGCTAGCAGCTGTTGTTCTCAAGTTCTTTGGATCCAACAGTAACTGCGGGATTACGGGTTAAATATAACCAATACTCCTATGATGATTGATAACGAATCGACAATGTCGATCACCAACAATCCGGTGAAGCACAGTAAAACTAAGCACATTGATATTCGACATCATTTTATTAGGGACTGTGCTGAGAAGAACTTGATAAAGTTAGTTAAGGTTCCATCTTTGGATAACTTAGCAGACTTATACACCAAGGCGTTCAACAGAGCTCGATTTGAGACATTGGTTCAACTTAACGGAATGAGAAATCCAGAGTGATTAGTCTTTCAAGGGTATTTTTGTAATAATTAGTAGTAAGATTTATGTTTTTTTTTTAAAAAAAAAGGTAGGCGTATGACATTCATTTGCTTGTTACCTGAGGGCAATCGCCTCCAATAAAAAAATAACTGAAGTTCTTTTAGAAAAAGCTTTAAGTTTTGGCTGTAAAAACTTGGGAAATGATTGTACATTAGGGGAATGCGCTAAAAAATAATAAACCTAAGTGCTAAGATTGATGTGTTAGTAGATTCCTATAAGTTTCATTAGAATTGCATGCTTACTTAGGAATTTACTTATATTTATCTGATTATACACCTATATCCATTGATAATAACTCGTGTCATTTATATAAGTGATAAGAATAAGTAAAGTCTATTCAACTTCATTATATGATATACTGGTAGGCAACTTATTCTTAGATTTACGAGCACTTAAACAAAATCTAATTTTGTGTGTCATATCTTGTGTGAACTGTTATATACTGTATGACATATGTCTTAATTGATGAATGATGGTACTGCCATACACTGTTATCATGCATTTATTTACAAGTGACAAATAGTTACAAATATGGTTATTAGTGAAACTAACAGATAACTCTGTTGTACGTGAGTACAGACCTGTTGCCTTTAGTTTTGTCAATAGTCTCAAACTTATTTTAATTATACTAAGGGATCCTCTGTTGTACGTGAGTACAAATCTGGAACCCCTAGTATCTTTAAAGGATGTTTGATATTTGTCAAAATCTGAATTCAAGTTTATGTTATATGTTTCGAAAAGATACATCATTTAGTAACCACTACCTTGAAATTTAAAAGATGCAGTGTTATGTGTTTTACTTATGTTCTTCAGTTTATTATATAATGGTACACTTTAGATATTGTTCACATTAATAATAATAAAGTTTGCTCAAAGATCTATGTGTAATTTGTTTATGTGGATCATAATACCGGTAATCGTCTTGAACTGTCTATGATATTGATTAAAACGGTTATTTTGTTATTAAAAGTTATGTTGTGTGGATAAAGGTAAATAAGATATAATTTTATAAATATAAGTAAATTATGGGTTAGTTTGTGATTTTATTGTATTTATATGAATTTCATGAGGTATGTATACTAACAATTGTCTTGTTCTTATTAAAATCTAATGGCTTATCCTTCCTAATATGATCCCTAAGCAGTTAAAATTTTAAGCATTTTAATTTTACATTTGTTTCTTTTCATAGATGTTAGTACTCTTAAATTTTTATTTCTTATTGTTGGTTAAATGATTAATAGAAAGTTTTATTTTATTTTATTTTATTCAATGTGTTACCCTTTAGAATTGAATTATACTGGATATTTATTTTATGTTGAACAAACGTGTGTTGACAACTGAAAAATACTATATAGGTTACGTGGAATGTTAATCGAAAGTCTTCCGACTCACATGTAGTCGAGCAGCGTATCCTGATTTTATTTCAGCGGTTAATTATTCTATTATAACTTATATATATTTTAGACTTGTCTATATACTTAAGACCATAAGGTATATAAGTAAATAATTTTAGCTCGAGATTTTTCTTTATACAAGATTAACTGTATCACGGTTTAGTCGGTTAATATATGTACGAAGATTATCATTGAGGAAAAATTATGCAAAAGCATTTTCTATAAAATGTTTAGGCTATATAGTTGCAAAGTTAACTATATAATTTTGAATGGGTTTTGATTTATACTTAGAATTCAATTCGCATTTTTAATTTTAATTTTAATTTTAATTTTTAATTATGCGAGTTTGACAAGTCAAACCTGCGAATTGAGATTCAACACTGCGAAGCGAGTCTAACTTGCGAATTGACATTAAACTTGCGAAATGAGTTGAAGTATAAAAGGGTGGTCAAACGAGTCAAATCTTTCACCGAACCCACATCTATTCTGCGAGTTCACTTAAACTTGCGAATTGACTTAGTGCGAAACGAGACGAAAACAGTGTTTTGTTTGATTTCGATTTTACAAGTTACAAGAACGAGATTTTGATCTGTAGTTTCTATACAGCTTTGTCTTGCGATCATTTTGAGGTATAAAACAATGGATTTCACCGTTTAAATTACACGAAATCGATGGTTTTATTGACTTAGGGTTTCGTTTTACCATATAAACGATTTATGTAGATTAAAGGTGTTATTTGACAAGAATTCTATGGATTAATGTTAATCGACCTTTAATGAACGTAAATCAATCGATATATCTTAATAACTTTGAGAATTTAATCGATTTTGAATTCAACTCGCGACACCAGTTCATGTTGCGAGTTGACCACAACTTCAATTCGCAGAGCCACAATTAGATTCTCTACCAATTCAAGCAGTAATTGAGTGGCGTGTCCTAATTATATATTAGCGGTATAAATCATATTTATTTTTTTTAAATATAAAACGTTAATGACTTGAGAATTTCAAATTAACAAGTAACTAACAGGACATACATATTGAACTTACGACTTATTAGTTATAAGTTATATATGTTAGATATTTATGTATATTACTTGAGACATGTATGTAACAAGTTATATATATAATTTACAACTAAGATGTTTAATGAATTTTGATTCATAATACGTTATAGTTTAAAATTGATTAATGTGCGTTAATTGTTTTTGTCATTTGTGTTTCTTTAGATATGGCGAGACAATTTGATAAAGGTCACAACATTCTTGTTGATCTTGATCTTTCGGCACGCGGAGCACATCAAGTTGCTCAAGTGCTGATGTTTTTTGCACGTTAACAGAGTCTCCTCAGATCTCTCAGGCGATACTGAATGATTTTTGGACAGATATTTAGTATGATCAGACCGTCAATCCACCGGTGATACGTACAACGGTTAATCAGAGACCGGTTATTTTCTCTGCATCTGACCTACGTTAAATTTTACAACTGGGGACATTAGACCAAGAAGATGGTCCGACTGAGTACCCTAGTGATTTCATTGAGGGAGCTATAGGCCGTATGGGATATACGGGTGATAGACGAGGACGTCAGTTCCAAAAACCTCTGGTTATTGGACAGTGGAGGTTTTTATGGCACGTGATTGTCACGGTGTTTGCACCAAAGAAGGGAGGTTTTGATGAGTTAAGCCCTGCTCTTGTATCAGCCGTGCTTTCACTAGTTTACAACAAACCATACAGTTTTTGTGATTAGATTTTTGGCGAGATGGTTAGACAGATTTCGGGTTCTATTCGATCACAGTTTCTGGTTTACCCGCGTTTTTGTATGTTGATCATTCGTGCTCGTCTGCCAGAGCTTGTTATTCCTTACCCATACTTACGTGTAGATACTATTGGGCTCAGAGGGTACAATGCGATGTTTTTGCAGACAGTGAGGAAGGAAGGGGTAGTAAAGCCAAAGGAGAGAGAGCTTTTTGGTCTTCTTGTTGATCCTGCGTATGTGACGCCACCGAATCATGGTTGGTTAGATGTTGTTATTGCTGCTGTTCCAGAATCGATAGCTGATGTGGTTCATGCTGAAGATCCACAAGAGCTCATTGAGGATGTGTTGGAACAACCAGAACATGCTGGGGAACAGGTGAACCTAGATGTTGCTGCTCAAGTGATACAGGAGGTGCTGGTTGAGCATGATGATGCTACTGATCTCTTGTTACGGGATATTGATAATTATGTTGCACCGCCTGAGGTAATATTATATAATATGTACTTAGTTGATACATTATAATATTATTATTTAAAGAAAATGTTATAGATATATAGTTAATTAGATAATATTTCTGATTATAAAATATAAATATCATTATGATCAGGGAGCTGAGACTGCAGACCCAGAGGTCACTCGACCTGAGGGTGAGCAGGGACAACTTGATAGATCTGAGGGTTTACCTTCTAAGGTAATATATCAGATTAATCATAAATATATAGAACTTGTATGATAGAACTTCTAGCTAATCATAAATGTTTAATATATTTAATATTTAGGATTCTGATGTTGGTCCATCTTGAGGCCGTGATGGTGAATCGGCTTCAGATGATGATGATAGTACTCCTTCTCCACCTCCAGATGCTGGTTATATTAGATATCGATCTAGGATGATTCCAGATCCAGCATCGAAGGAGAAGAGGAAGGCTAAGGAAGTCGACCCAGACTTCAGTATTATTGAAGAAGGTCCTGAGGAAGAGGATACACCTCTTATTTCTCAACGCCGTAAGCGTTCCAGGACATTGATCATTCAGGATGGTATGTTTTATTTAGAGTTAAATAATCTTAACTTGTTGTTTATCAGGAGTTCAACTGAGACAGTTAATTCTGTGACAGTTGCTCAAGATACATCACAGGTAGAGACGATGATACCGGTGGTTACTGAACCAGTATCTGTACCATCTGAGGTATGAAATAAACGTTTAGTACTAAGAGTATTATAATTATTTAATTAGAGATTGAGACAGAGTTATCGATAACAATTACTTCTTTAATTATATCTAACTTTACAGGCTGAGAAATTGCTTGAGTCGGTGGAATCAGAAATGGTTTCTATGACTATTGAGGAGGGAGTTGCTAGACTTGTACATGATGTAGAGTTCCCGACCAATAAAGCTAGTAGATTTGCAGCTAGTCTTCTCAAGGAAGCGTTATCTCAAGCTATTCCGCAGCTTACACCTGATTCTCACATTGCTTCGCTTACACCGCCTGGACCATCAACAATTTCTGTTATTCCGACGACTGATGCTGAAAGGATTACATCCTTAGAGTCAAGAGTTAAGGAATTGGAATAGAGTAATCCAAGATTCCAGGGTTGTTAGCTGAGAATGTTTCTCTTGCTCAGCAGATGGTTCATATCAGTGAATCACATTTGACTCTGCTGAAGACTCTTGATACTTTGCTTGCTGATTTTACTGCCCAGAGACTGAAACTTGAACACTTAGAACGTTTGGTGTTGAGAGTGCATTCAGGACAGTCAGCTCAGGGGGAGATAATGATATATCAAGAAGCTTGCAAAGAGGATGAGTTAGCAAAGAAGAGAAGAGATGATGAAGATGATGATCCCAGTGCACAGAAAGATGGTGAGCCGACTGGTCCTTCAAAGACTGGTGAGCAAGCTATTATTCAGGGGGAGTCTGCTGGTGATGGTGCTGGTACAAGTGCTGCGGGTACAAGTGAAGCTGGTAAGATAGCTTAGACTTGTGTAGATATTTGTACTTACAATTTAGTTGAATTATAATTGTAATTTATAATTGGAATTGAATAATTGTAACTTAATAGTTTTGTAAATATATTCGGGTTGAGATTATTATTACAAGTAAAATATATTACAAATTGTTTAAGTTATTTGATTTTGAAAATTTAAATAAATTAGTGATCGAAAGTCTTCTGACTCATTGAGAAGTCGAGCGACGTGTTCTGATTTATTTCAGCGGTCAAAGTTTATTTTAACTTAGACATTTTAGACTTGAGAGTTTCTATAACTAACAAGTTAAATTTGTATGATTTTTAACTAGACAAATGATATATAATTTAAAGATATAATTGACAGTTAAGTTTTATTATATAACAGTTTAATTAAGTCTTGGAAATTATATAAGTTAATTAATTGTAAACTTAAATATTTGGTGATTATTCACAGTACATTAGAGTTTAAATTTAATTAATATTTGTTAAGTGTTTGATATAAGACTTAGCAAATCTTAAATTGATTCGGGGTAATCAATAAAAGATATATAAGTTATATATTTCGCGTTTATTACACAAAAGGATTAGTATTGGAATTCTTAGATTGATTCAGGGAAATCAATAAGAGAATTTAAATTATTAATTTATTTTTGTTTGTTTTATCTAGGAATGGAAATTCTAGATCTATCAGATTCAGAAAATGATATTTTGGATGAGATAGATGAAGAGATTGATTATGATCTTGAAGAGGGAGAATTTCAGCCACCTGAAGATTGGACTGCTATTTCTGAGATTGAGCAAGATATGGGTGTAGATCCAGATGCTATTGTTGATGAACACCATGTGAGCCCATCTAGGACAGAGGTTGTTATTGAAAATGATGAAGGTCCAATGGTTGTCGATGTAGATGAAGAGATCGATGACTCAACCGATACAGAAGATGAAGTTCTTATTCCTACAAATAATCCAGTTGTTGTGCTTAGGAAAATTCCAAAACAAAGAAACAAAATTGGAGTTTCAGAAGTAGATATAACAGGAAAACGTGTACCACGTAGAGGGATTATTGGATGGTATTTTGACTCAGATCTGAAGCTTTTTGCAATTAAAAGATTTGACGGAGTTCAATATTTTGAGCGAAAGCTTGCGGTGTTTAGTTCTTTGCCTAGATTTGAAATTCGAGATTTGGCTCGATTACCTTTGAATAACGCAAGTGATGATTTTGTTGGAAGATATGTTGAACATATAATTAAGACTGAGGTTAGAGCTAATAAGTTTGAAAAGATTAAGCCAAGAAAAGGAAAGACTATTAAATTGGCAGAGAGAAGTCAAAGGACAGGAAGAAGAAGAAGAAAGAAGGTTTATCCGTCTGTCAAATGTGTACAACAGATTCCTCTGAAGACAATGCCACAAGATATTTTGGGAAATATGAAATGTTGGTATGTGGATTCGGAAACAGGAGAAGCTGTCATGGTTGAAGCAGATGATGAGGTTGAGAGTGGTGAGCGTGAGATTTTTAAAGTTTATGACCATCGACACCTAATGAATATGTCGAAGAAAGATTTGTTAAAGTTACATGAAAATAGAATCTTGACGACAGAAGCATGGGGTGATTTAGCACGAGATTATCAGATGATGGTTAAGACTTGTATCAAGATGAAGATGTATGCAGGAAGTAAAATTTACAAATGAAGACTAAAGACAAGCGTGAAGATAAAGACGCTAGAGCTATTGTCAAGGGGAGCCTGTTAAGACATAGATTGTGACAACAGATCTAGCTTGAAATAGGACTGGTGTAATTATTATTATGTTTGTGTATTGGTTTAGATTTGTAAATGAATATTTCATTTTTAATGATAGACGAAATTTTGTATTTTATTATTTACGTTTGCTGCGAGTCGAGATCTCAAGTCGCAAGGGTTGCGAAGCGAGGTGAGATCTGAACTCGCAGAGCAGAACTCAATAGGTGACAAACGAGTTGAGTTGAGTATGGTCTTGGGCTGCGTAGCGAGTCGAGTCAACTCGCAGGCCCAAAGGCTGCGAGTTGAGATGACATATTTATATGTTTTCAATATGTGAAAAACATAACAACTTTTAGTGAACACTTTTTCTATTCGTATTTTGTAACCTGCGAACTCAAGTTTCCAGAGAAAATAATACCTAACGGCTAGGCTTTGACGTTTATTTGTTTAAAGCGAAGCATTAGATTACCTAAACGCGAACTTATTCGTTGTTAGTAAGATAACGTCGTATTAAGGAATTCCGCACCTTAATACTACAGATAACGAAGTTATCGATCCTAGAACTAGGGACTTACAAAATAGTCATTTGTATTATCCCCTTATTAAGAGATTAAGACTTAGGGGCCAAACATTTTATAAAGCAGTATAGATAATTATAATTAAAGAGTTTAGTTATTATGATTAGAGGTTATGTCATGCTTTTATACAAAAAGATCATTGTGAAGTTTAATTATATCTCTAACATGTATAATATGTATAATTATGCATTTAAGATTTTAATGATACATGTTAAAAATGTTTCCGTTTAATTGATTAGTATAACCACTTGTTTTTGTTTAATCTAATCGGTTGGGGATTGGGTCGGCTATGGTTAGGTTAAATGCATTTGATTAGTATAACCACTTGAAATGAACATGTATATAATTTATTTATTTAATGTCGATTATAGTTGGTAGAGTTATAGCTCAATTGTTTATTATTTATCACTTTTATTAACGACACTTGTATGGGTTGATTTAAAACTATGCAGCACATTTTTAATGGAAGGCTGACTTTGAAAAGTCAACTCACTGTTAGTGGGCATATCAAGTTGCACTTATCTAGCGATCAAGAAAAGATATATAGAGACCACTTTTTGGGCATTGGTTGGATGTGAAGGCTCCGGAAAATGACCCTGGTTTTGTGCATCATATACTGCAATTTCGATGAAAGGAGCGTCCAGGGTTAAAGCACCCTCGCGCGGAGGCGGGTGAGTTGTGGTTTAGGGTGGCGGATACGGATGACCATTTTATACGATTCGGACGCAGGGAGTTTTGAATCACGGGAAATCTTATCCATAAATTTAAAACTGTGATAAGAATGTTGTGTCATGAAATTTCCAATGCTATGTGTATGTTGATTTGCGATTTGCGACTAGAGACTTGCGATTTACGATTTGCGACGTGCGATTTGCGACTAGCGCCCCAGCTTATCCATTATAGATAAGATTCTCGCTTAGATTTTCTGACATTTCTTTAGATTTTTCCGTTGGGCCTTATCCATTGTCGATAACGTTTTGGCTAGGTTTACCTGACATTTCTTTAGATTTTCTAGATTGTTTCGGAGAACTGAAACTTCATTAAATTTTTCCTTTAAATACGTATCATAATAGGAATATTTTCAACAACGTAACCAAACAAAATATTATCCATTCGTCCTTAAACAACATTCAGGCGGACGTTCCAAAAAGTTAAAAGGTACAACTTTTGATCCATTGTGTTTTTGTTTACTTTGATTATGGATAAGTTCAAAATTTATATATGTTATGGAGGCCGTTTTGAATACATTAACAACATGCCGATGTATTTTCCAATAGAATGTAGTAGGGTGCTATTGAAACTTCCGGTGGCACCGGAAAAGCCAATGACAGCCAAAGTTTTGTTGAAAAGCATTTTAAAAAAAATTGGTCTACCTCTTGATACACGAGTATGTCTAAAATATAAGGTTGATCAGTATGTGACTGATATAAATGATGATGTTGATGATTTTGGAGATTTTTTGTGTCATGCAATAAACAACGCTCCAATAGAAGTTTACATAGTTGATATTTTCCAAAATTTATCGGGTAAGGGTAGCAATCAACCTAGCAGTAGTAGTTCTGCTTTTCAACAACAATTTTAACAACTACACACCAATGAATACAATCAACAACACCAATAACAGTCATTTCAACAACCATTTCACAATTCCTCATATCCTTTTCAACTACAATATCAATTCCATTATCATGCTGCTCTTCACAACACATCAAATCACACATATCCAACACATCATACCCAACACACATCTTTTAAGGTAGATGAAGAACCCTAACATGATTATAAATATCATCAGGATGTTCAATATGATCAAACTAACTCACAATCCTATGTGGAGGAGCCAGATCCACATCCTCATGATTTTGATCATTATGATGAAGAAAATGTCAATCCACCTAAGAATCCTGACCATCCATTTTGTAATCACATTGTTACTGATGATGAGGATGATGATGAGGATGAGCCTGATCCAAGAGATACATATGACATACCAATACCACAAAAACCAGCAGAAAAGGATATATTCTGGAATATGCCTTCGCCACTAGGAAACGAAGGAGAAGAAGTTAAACAACGACCACTTACCATGTATGAGGCATCTTGTCGGATTCGAGAGGGCCAAATATTTGAAACTAAAGAGGAATTTCTTCTTCAGTTGCATACTAAGTGCCTCGAAGAAGGTTTTCAGATTAAGCTGAAGAAGTCAGACAAGAAAAGGTACACAGCAAAATGTATATTGCCTAATTGTGATTGGAAGATAAGTGCAGCGTGCATCAAAGATTGTAATAACTTCCAGGTCAGGAAGTTACGTGATGCTCACTCTTGTTCTCGTACTCAAATCTTGGCCAATAGTCGTTCTGCGAGAAAGAAAGTGCTTGGTAACATCTTAAAAGAGGCGATGAGTTTGGAAGGACGTGTATACAGAGGTAAGGAGATCAAACTTGATATGACCGAATGCTTTAAAATCATCCTTACATACAACCAAGCATGGAGGGAAAAATGTTATGCTATAGAATTGTTGCGAGGTACTCCAGCTGAATCGTTTACGAAACTTCCTATTTACCTCCACAACCTAAAGCTACATAACCCGAAGAGCATTACAAATCTCCGTACAGACGAAGAGAATAAATTTGTAATATGCTACATGTCAATTGGTGCAGCTGTAAGTTATTATTATTGGTTTACATCTTATGTTCGTACACGTACATTCATATATATTTTATATAATTTATAATACGACCTTGTAGATACGTTCTTTTGTCAACCATACACGCTCAATTATTATCGTTGATGGTGCCCATTTGAAGGGGGGTTACTTGGGTACCAACTTGATTGCCGTGGCGATGGACGCAAATAACGGCATCTTACCGCTAGCCTATGGAATTGGGGCAGGAGAGACGTCTGACGTTTGGACGTGGTTCTTAGGGAACTTATGTGACACCATAGAATCTGCTGGTAGGATTCACAACCTGACATTCATCTCTGATAGGGCTCCAGCTTTTGCATTCGGCATCTCTGCTGTGTTTCCAGATGCATTTCACGCCCTGTGTTGTCGTCATCTGTTGGGAAACTTGAAAAGCAAATCTTCAAAAGTCAAGCACTTCGAATGGCATTATTGGAAAATGTGTAAGGTGTACCATAAGTCAGATTTCGATCACCATTATGGTGCCATTAACAGACACTTACCAGCTTCAGCTAAGGTTCTTACAGACGTGGGGAAACAAAAATGGTCAAGGCACCATTCAGTAAAGACACGATATGCTTACCTCACAACTAACAGTGCGGAGTCCATTAACGCCATGACCAAGCATGCAAGAAAACTCCCAGTCATAATGCTTTTGGAGTTTTTTAGATTTTCAATACAACAATGGTATTTCAATCATCGAAACACTGCCGCGGGTGTTACAACACCTGTGACACCATATGCGGAGCACAAAATCGGTAAGAGGGTTGGCAAGTCGCTACGCTGGAAGATCAAGCCATCGACAAATATGATATGTGAGGTGCTTGATGGGAACAAGAATGGGACAGTTAACTTGGAAGCAAGAACATGCACTTGCATGCAATGGCAATTGTCTGGTTTACCTTGCAGACACGTATCGGCAGTGACCCGTTACATTAAAAAAGACAGCGTGACCTGCTATGCAGAGAGGTATTTCACCACAGAAACATATCGAGCGGCCTACAGTGAGGCTATAAATCCTTTGCCTCATCCTTTAAAATGGGCCGATTCAGGTAATCTACAAATTTGCTTACCGCCAATACTTGTGAAGCGGCAATCTGGTCGTCCACCTGGGCGTGCACGTATTCCTTCTAAAGGAGAGGAAAAAGGAAAATACACAAAACAATGTAGCCTTTGCAAGGAACACGGCCATAGTCGAATTACTTGTATGGCTCCTTACGATAGAACAGATGAGCAAAGTCGATCAACAACCACAAGATCCAACTCACGGTCTAAATCAAAATCCAAATCAAGATCGCAAAAGGTAACTTCATACCTATATGAATATAAAAACTAATATATAACACTATATTATTAATATCATGGTTAAATTTTTCCTTGCAGCAACCGTCCACAAAATCTACAAAAACTCATTTCGAGGATCAAGCAGCAACACCGTCTCAACTGACTCAGAGTTATCCAAGTGTTCATTTGAGTCATCCTTGAGTTTTTTAGAAGGACTAAACCTATGTGATGTACTACTTTGTAATGCTATTCCTGTTTTTTACTAGGGACTTTTAATTATCGTGGTTATTTTAGGTCAATAAATTTGAAAGATGTTCACTTTTACTTGTCAACACAATGGTAAAACATCTCATTACAAAAGGATTCATAACAAGTAAATGGATACTAAATAAGCAACATAACGATTAACAAATTACATAATCTGGCAACCATCCAATTGATTGAAAGATACATACGAATTGCAAGATTTGACTTATCACTAATCGAATAACCGTCTTGCATTTGAAGCACCAGTCATAACTGGCATCATTGTCTCAGAATTCGAGGGATGTGACAGATCGTTATGTGTAACATACACCTTAATTTCCCTATGTATTTTTGCGTAGTCAGTAATTTGCTTCAGTTGGTCGGCATCATCAGTTATCAATTGTAAACCATCATCTAGGTCTTTATCATGCTCTTTAAAGTAACAAAATCACCTCTCTGGAGCCCAATAACCTAGCTCTGACAAAGCGTAGTCCATAAATTTGGTGTCAAATTCATCGACATCTACACAATCAATAAACGTCAACAAACCTTGCGTGTACATTCTTTGTGCCCCCTGAAAATGTCCACCGTGATGAAAAGCAATTGCAAACAACTCTGGAACTTCAGCATATAGTTCTTCAGTAAATGGTTCTTCATTTGGAGATCGAAATTGTCAAAAGTGACCAGATTGAACCATTTTATAAATTTAATTTTGTATTTTCTAAGAACTCGTGAAAAAGTTGACAATGTATTCCTGCTTACAGTCACACTGTTTATAAATGGCAGAAGATCACGAAAATCAGAGAAAATCTTATCCATTGATCTAATCCATAACTCTTATCCAACAATTTTAAATCCCGAAAATCACGGAAAAGCTTATCCAAAAATCTTAAATCCTGAAAATCACGCAAAATCTTATCCAAAAATACAGTTATCGGAAATAAAATATATATATATATAATGTGTATATATATTAAAAAAATTATATACATATATATGATAAAAATGGGTGTGTGTGTGTATATATTTATAATCTCTGAATATGATATATAAAAAATATAAAAAACAAATACGTACGTATATATAAAAAAGATGTGTTTATATCGCAAAAAACAAATACGTACGTACGTAAAATTATAAAAAAATACGTGTCTGTATAAAAAATATAAAAAACAAATACGTACGTACGTAAAATTATAAAAAAGATGTGTTTATATCGCAAAAAACAAATACGTTTGTATATATATAAAAATTTAAAAAAATTAAAAAAAAATTTTAGGCGGAGGTAAATCGCAAATTGCGATTTGCGATTTCCGTGGATCTGGGCTACAACCTCGCATAGGCAAATCGCACGGCTCGAGCATAGGCAAATCGCAAAACGCAAACTTACGTTTTGCGATTTGCGATGGCTTTGGTCTCGCTTCGTCTACGCAAACGACTCGGCTCCGTGACCGAGTCGCAAATCGCAAACACTGGATCGCAAAAGCAAATTTGCTTTTGCGATTTCTGGGGGTATATCCTCAAATTTTTTTCGCATAGGGCAAAACGATATATACTCGTAAAAAAATGGCATTTTTTTAATTTCCCATAAATAAATAGTGTAATTGATGCCAGTCGCAGCAAATGTATTTATTACATATATTATTAGTATTAATTAAGCACATATGTATATGGTTCGATCTATGATGTGTTAGACATTTGTATATCATATTATACCTACTCTTGTTATTAATCAAACTTAGCCCTCCAAGAAGTGACATTTCAACAACACAAATAAAATAAAATAAGAACAATAAAATAAAGTTACGTTTGTTAATGATCAACTTGCAGTTAACATCCAACCTCGTATTTTAGTACGTCGTGTTTTTCTTCAGTCGACGCTAAACTTCTAGAAAAATAATACAACAATCATAAAGCTAGCTAGGTCAACCAAAAGAACTTCAACAAAAGCTCGATGTAAGGTTATATATATGCAGTTATTTGAATAGTAGGAAGCAGCAGTCAGAAGCGTGTTCCCTTACGACATTAGAGCTTAGATCGAGCTTCTGATTTGTGCCACATACCTAATGTGCGCATATACAACCGTCTATAAAAAATTGCCAGATTGAATGACGTATACAAATTGAGGTCGAGACGTTAATGACGAGTGCTGTAATAAATATATATATTTTATTTAAAATTATAAATATTTAATTTAATGATGTAAGGCATCCAATAAAAACGATGTGTGGCTTTCTGAAATCCTTAATCAGTTAGGTACGCTGCATTATTATAAGTTGGCGTTATTTAATTTGTTCATACCATTATCATTATACTATACTATACTTTGAGCATTCTTAGTAGACTTTGTTATTTATTCAATCATCAAAGACCTTGTATATTGGGATGTTATTTGGATGGATTATTTGGTTCACACTAATTCAAATGTAATAATAAACGGATTAATCAGATGTAGTTTAAACTTAAACGGTTTCAGTTTATTTTTCGGATTGAAAATACTATAGTCAGCTTTTAATACAAACTTTTAGAACATACTTACGTTATGAAATTTGCCTAGTTAGATCATTTTAGTTTTAGTTTTGATATTAAAATAAAGATTAAAATAAAATTGGAGGCTCGGGTACGTCCATCCAATATTCAAATGTTTTGCAAGTTTTGCATACTACTTGTACAAACTACACACACATTTTGAGCAAGTCGTAAACAATTTGTGAGAATCAATTATCTAAACAAATGTAAAATGTAGTATTAGATCATAATATAAGATTCAAATTAATAAATTCTAAAGAAACATAGATTAATGATCTAAACTAACATTAATAAATTTGTTGAGATATATTTTTAAATTATTCAAACTTTATTCGAATTATCCGGACATATTTGAAAATAATCCAGACAATCTTCTCTATTCCAGTTATCCTAACTCAGAATTGGATTGGATAGATTATAATACCGATAAAAGTCACAACTCTAATGGAGTATATAGCTCACAATCGAGACTTGGTTTGACTTATACCCACGGCCCACTTCTAACATGTAAAACAAGTTAGTGTCACGTTACTTCTAAACAAATGGGTAGCCAAGGCCCATGGGCCGGCTAGCAGATTACAGGTGATATTACTCTGCAGAATAAATTCTTATATAAACATGTAAGGTGAATAAAATATATACAATTATATACCATCAATTTATCACACAATGCATAATACCAGAATGTAGTTACATTGTTAAGCTAGTGTATGTCATTTCCCTTACATTTCACTTACATAGTATACCTGTTTCATTACTATAACGATTGGACGACCGCCCGTTCGGTATTGCGGTTTCCAACCAACTTGTGCTCAGTTCTAGACATACTCTTAATTTGAACTGATTGTAATAACTTTTTTTAAAGGCATTAATAAACGACGAGTATCTACTTCTATTAACAATCAAAATTAGAAAATGCGGTGATTTTAATACCTCAATTTTTTATTTGTTTATTTTTTGAAAAAGGGTCCCAATAACTACTGATTTGTAGCTCTTAAATTCCATTTCTGATTTGTAACTTATCGTTAAGAAAACATATTATTTGTGATGATTATGGGAGAATATTAGTATATTGCAAGAAGAAAAAAAACATTCTTTAACTTTGGCCCAATCAGAAATAACTCTGTGAAATGTGACTTGGGCCGAAATTATCATGCTATAACCATATATAATGATTCAACCACAAACTTTCTGACATGTAGATTTTTTTCGAAAAAAAACAAAAATTAGGAAGTTCTAACTTGTTTTCTAGTGGTCACCCACATGGCGGACTCACATTATAATCAGTGGTGGCAAGTGACACCAGTCAATTTATGCGACTTAGTGTAAATTTAGTAGAAAAGTTATTGACTTTTTAAGAGTGCTACCACTCATATTTAGGCGGTGCACCTTATGTTTAGATAAAATACCAAGTAGAAGGAGCTTCAAAATCTTTGTGACACCAGTGACTAAATTTTCTAACTCCGCCTCAAGTCACCCGGTCACAATGCATGTATAAATAAATAACGGTTGTTATGATATAATTCTTCATGAACATAACTTAGAAAAAATAATGTTGTCAAAACACAAAATTGATTACCGTTTTGAATCATACGTGAAATATTTAAAGTTTAGACACATCACATGCGTAACTAGTAAACTTACGCATGTGATCATTAAAATATTTAAAATCATCTTTAGAAAACGTGGACTACATATCCAAGCAATAGCTAGTAGATAATTTCTTCTAACAGCATAGTAGATAATTTTTTATTTTAAACGCTAAGCTTTCATTGCATAAAGTATAGAAAAAAATTATATGAATTACATGAACACTAGCATACAAATTAGAAACTGTATGGATAAATACATTGCACTACACAAAAGCATATAAAACTTAATATTTTTTGTGAGAGGATTCCCACAAATATAAGACTCCTATGCTAACTCCAAGCATGAATGCCAATTATTTATTTTTTTGTTATTTAATATAAATTTGTTCAATTAAATTTTATTTATTCATAGCAGAGTAAGGTTCAAACAAGAATGAAAACTTTTGAGAAAATGTGGGAACCCAACCAGAACGCATCACGTGTCATGAACCAATTTTCCTTCATGTCTGTAAAAAATTGAATATCTCACAAACGATAAGCTGAAAAATCATAAAAATCAACGTTTTTTGCTCTTCGATTAGAGATGTGACAAAGTATACTTTCGACGAACTTTTTTTGTTTTTCGATGAGTTTTGAAAACGAGTAACACATGTGATACCAGCGGGTAACAAATGTGATACTGCTAGTAACACATGTGATACCAGCGAGTAACACATGCGATACAAGCGAGTAAGACATGTGATACTAATTTGTAAACTCATAAAAAAAATTGTCGAAAGTATACTTTGTGAGATGACAAATTGAAAGAAAAAAATGTTGATTTTTATAGTGCAACTTTATGATTTTTTGACTCACCTTTTGATAGATATTTAAGTTTAAAAAATGTGGGAGAAAGTGAGTTTTGTGACACATGACGCATTCTGGTTGGTTCCCTCATTCTCAAAAAAAATTCTTTCTCATTTTAACCTCAATCTTATAATGTAATATTAAATATATTATATTATATTATTATTTAGGAGGTTTAGGGGTGGTAAGTATAACTATCAAGGTTTAATCTCGATGGTCGGATCGATTTTGAAAAACTCATCAAAGGTTCTTCATGATATTTTGCTTTAAGTATAATTTATTATTATTATTTTTATTTATTATAGATGGGTTTAGCCATAAAATCCTACTATACACAACTTTAAGATTATTTGACTCAATTAGATGACTTTGTTTGAAATTGTCATACAAATTGAGATCGTTTTTATGAAAATGGAAACATAACTATTTTGGCTACATGTTTGCGTCAAGTCATGCTACTTGAAACAAGCTATAGCTACAAAATTTTTAGAAATAATACCATGATCAGACGTTTTGGTTAAAATTCCGTCCTGAGATGAATGTTAAAAGATTTCCGCTATAATATTCATCAATCAATATTATAACTTATGAAAAGGGGAAAATATGAGTGAATATTAATTACTAGTTATAGTATTAATTTTGATTAATAGTTATTGTTAAAAAATAATTTGGTGTTACATTCGATGAATATAATGTTAACTACTCAAATAGCATGTCAATGCTTCTTAAATAAATATTAAATAAATAAAAACATCGATTATATATGTCGCGTACTTTATCTATAAAAAACTTGGTCTTATTTGAGTCATGGAAATTAAACAGACACAGAGTACATTATTTTGGCAAACCTTTGCGTCAACTTACTTTATTCAAAACACCAACGAGCCATATACTTTACTTATCATAAGCAACATACAGATCATATTACTTTACTTTAGTCTCACAAATCATGTATATACTTTACTTATCATAAATTCATAAGAAACATACAGATCATATACTTTACTTTATTCTCGCAAATCGTATACTTTACTTATAATAAGAAACATACAAATTAATCATATACTTTACTTTATTCTCACAAATCATATACTTTACTTATCATAAGAAGCACCAACGAGCCATGCATTCAAATATAATATCGCTATAATTGTGGAAAAGAACTTAATGTTGAGACGTACATAAGCTATATATCTATCTAGGTGTACTATAAGACTCTATAAGTGCTAAATCCAACTCGATTAAGCAAAAATACTACACATGCACTCGATCTCTTACACTTCAAACTTAATTTATGCAACATCTTTGAGGGCTGAGGCTAAGATCTTGAATGGCAAATGATACTAATATGGAACTCGGAAAGGTCGACATACCAAACTTTCAAAAATTACTTCTTGCTTGTAAAGAAAAAGGACATGCTCGTGTCCACCAACCATCTACTATTAAGGTTCCCAGCGACCTCAGAGATCGCAGTCCAAAGTCTAACAAGCCTATGGTCGTCTCTATTGGACCTCTCCATAGAGGAGACACAGATGTGCAAGCAATGGAAGCACGGAAAACCAGTTATCTACAGAATCTATTGATTGCTTTAAACCTCCCCCATGAGGAAACATTGAAAACATGTTGGTGGAATCCGGTACATGTTCATAACAACAATTGGGTTCACACCAAGAAGCTGCATATATGATTAACAACCTAGCCAAAAAAGCAATTGTCAAGGATTTTTACGCTGTCCAGTGGAACAAATTAGATGTATATTACAATGGTTACTGTTAAAATATGTGAATATCGAACAAGTCAAACATGGAAATTAAAGTCGGTAAATGGACGGTGGATCTCATGTGATAGGTTTCTTGTGCGGCAAGAACTATATTGCCGACTTATAACTTGTTTACGATTAATATATATATATATATATATATATATATTAACCCCATTATTGTATAAACCCTAAGCCACCAAAATAATAAAGAAAACTCTATCGGTTTGGTCACGTGGACTAAACCAATCTCCAAGTTGGAGATTGGACATAACCACGTTAAATCCTTGTGTCGTTTACATTCTCGTATTATATTTATTTATCTTGTTTTGCTTGTTTGATTGCTTTGTTAACAATTTGTTGGGAAAATTAAGTGACATAAATTTTGATGTCACACTATAGATTTGATGAGACAAAATGAAACTGATTAGAAAACACAAGTTGAAAATCTTGCAAAGGTAAATGGGAGGAATTCCAAAGTTTCCACTGCTAGTGCATTTCGTTTCCACCGCTAGTGCATTTCGTTTCCACCGCTAGTGTATTTGAAATAGAATTTCCTCAGTTAACACCCCTAGTGTATTTTGTGTGTATTTTTAGATGATTAACACTACAAGTGGAGCAAGTGAGGTAGACAAGATTTCCATAAAAGCAAGGAACACCTACTACAAGATCATGTTTTATATTTTAGACAACTTTAAATATTATAATAGAGTTGTTTACTTTATAGGCATGTATGCATATGGAAAGTATGATGGTACATGTACTATGTTTGAATTATTAAGAAATTGTGTTTTCAATGTAAGTCTTGTGGGTTTTTATAAATAAAGAAACCCAAAGACATTTTAGTGTGTGTTTTGCTTGATGTATCTTTAGGCACACCTGATCTCATAATTTGAGATCGTTCCCATATATACGTTGTTGAGTCACTGATCGCTGAACTCAAGTGGTCACTGATCACAAGGATTAAGGGGGAGATTATATAGGAGATTGTTGAGTCATTAATCGCTGATAAATGAAGTCACTGATCATGCTATATGTTCACAGTCTCTGATCTTCTCAATAATGTTCCATGAAGAAAATGATTCAAGTCAAGCTCCTGTTGCTGAAGGTCTCTAAGTCGCTGATCATATGTTAAACCAGTAGATGAAGATCTTATCAAGATAAAAGACTCAACTATGTGGTCGCTGATACTCATCTATCAGCGAGAGTCTCCAAGTCTTCTTGAGTTCTCTCTTCTGCTGAATAGAAGAAGTCACTGAAGATTAGTTGTTCAAGTCATTCTTTAGAGCATGTTAGCTCGCATCGAGAATGAGGAGAATTGATGTTTCTATCAGTGACTGCAGCATTAAATGCCGCATTAAATAAGAAGTTGACATTCGGCGTTATTACGGCGCAGCACGTGTTCCTCGAAACTTGAAAAGAGTAACGTGGAAGTATTTGATTGGTTTATGGTACAAGGTGATATTTCCCAAGACAGAATGTCGTGCCATGATGTATCACATCTCAACTACCTCACCAATCAAGCAGCGACACGTGTCCTTCAGATCCGGAAATTAAGGATTTCAGCGTCTATAAATAGCGTAGTATGTTGTACTTCATTTTGTGTCGATTACTTGTATTGTCACTTGTTTGTCAGTGACTAGTTTGTCTAAGATACAAGTAACACCAGCGAGTAAACTAGTAGCGTGTTTGTCCACTACTAGTTTACCTCAGCGAGTGAGCAAGTTAGCGTGTTTGTCCACTACTGCTCATCTCCTTTGTAATAGCTGTATTGTTTGATTTGGATTAGCTTTGGCTAATCTATTCCGCAATCAACAAGAGATAAATTTTATTAATAAAAGAATTTATCTTTCAGTTAGAATTGCATCAGCAACTGAACTGCTTATCTTACTTATATATATTTGTTCATATTGCTGTCACTTTAATACGGTTAAAAACTTGCTAAACAAGCTAACACATTATAACAGAAAAGTTTGTAATTGTATTCAACCCCCCCCCCCTTCTACAATTAACTCACTGTTAACGATTCACAATCACTAACATAATAGTGATTAGGGACTCACAATTGGTATCAGAGCGGAGTTGGTTTAAATATAATTAAATCAGATCTGCAATGGAATCGGTTAAATACAGTTGTGTTGATTCTGAGTACCAGAAGGGAAATGGCTCCACTACCAAACCACCAGCTTTTGATCCATCTAGAATTGAAACCTGGATGTCGAGGATGATGATGTTCTTAGATCTTGCTGATGATCGTCTTTGTGCTATAATTACTGATGGTCCATACACCCCAACTACTATTGTTCCTGCAGTTGCAGCTACTGTAACTACTCCTGCTATACCTGAAATGGTTATGCCCAAAAGGGAGGAACAGTGGTCAGATGAGGATAAACGTATGGTAAGGCTAGATAAACAAGCTAAAATTTACATAAGCATGACACTTCCTGATGAAGTGTTTGAGTCCATTAGATTGTGCAATACAGTGAAACATATGTGGGATACTCTTAGAAACATATATATTGGAACTCCTGATATAATTCGCTGTAGAGAAGTTAATCTAACTCGTCAATATGAACTGTTTGCTATGAAACCCAATGAATCACTGGCATCTACCTATACTAGATATCAAGCTTTAATTAATAAAATGGAAAAAGCAAATATAGGAAAGGACCAGAGATTTGTTGTCGAAAAGTTTCTAGAATTACTACCTAGGAAAATCTGGGGAACCATTGCAACATGCATAAGACAAAGAAATGATTATAACTTTCTCAATCTGACTCAAGTTTATGGAATTTTGCTTAATTGGGAACAATCTGAGAAACTAGCTGATCAAGGTGAGCACATTCGTGCTGCACTAGGAGGACAAAAGATTTCTAATGCCCTTGTAGCTGAGCTTGAAGCTGACCAAAAGCAGAAAGCAAAGCTCACCAAGATGAGCTCTAAGTCGCTGATCGCAGAAGAAGAAGGAAATGTTGCTGATGATCAGTCAGAAGTCTGCTATGACGAAGGACTTGAGAAGTTAGAGAGAGATATGGTCATGATGGTTGCAAATTTCAGAAAGAACAGCAGATTCAACAGATCTGCTGGTGCTTCATCAAATGAGGTTTCTAAACCAAAAGGTGAATGCTACAAATGTGGCAAACCTGGTCATTTTGCAGCTGAATGCAGGTCGAAAGCTGTCAACTCTTTCACTGATCAAAAACTCAGCTTCAGAAATGACAAGTACAACAAGTACAAAGCAAAGTACAAGAAGCTGAAGGAATTGTCCAAGTCAAAGAAGAAGAATAAAGGATTCATTGCTGAAGAAGGATCCATCAGCGACTCTGACTCAACTTCATCATCTGATGAAGAAAAGCCATGATCTGCATGGACAGGGATTACTGCCTGATGGCTGACGACGCTGCTTTTCATGAAGACATCAAAGAAGTAGCACAGAAATGCTCAGCATCTGGCTGGGATCCAGAGACTCTCTACAAGGTACATTGTTTTAAGTCAGCATCAGCTACTAAAAAAGATTTAATTTTTGAAACTTTGATAGTTGACTTATCAAATGCTCATGACATTCAGAAAAGACAAGAATGTATGATCAGTGACTTAACATCTAAACTTCAACTTCAAGAAAAAAATTTGTTAAAAATAAAGAATCTTACACTTGATCTTGATGCACAAATACATGCAAACCAAAAATGCATTCAAGAAAAAGTAACATTTGAAACTAAATTTTTACAACTCAATGAAGTGATGAAGTCATGGTATAGATCTGCATTAAAAGTGAATCAGTGCATAAGTAATCAAATCCCAAAACAAGTTAAGGCTATTCTGGGAGGTGATTATGAAACTGCTGCTGCTCTCGCTGATGCAACCAAAGTTGATCATGTATTCAATCTTGATGAAACATTCTCAGAATTTGTCTTTGAACCAATGTCAATTGTCAGTGAGCCTAAACTAAATTACTTTGTAAGAAGCTCACAGGTTACTAATAGTTATGATATTGCTGCAAGTATTAATGAACTAGAGAAACTAGAAATTTATGAATCAACTACTTGCACTGCTCTTGTCAAAATTATCACTGATGACCAAGAATCTATCAGTGACCTCACTTCTGACACTCCAGTCACTGATGACGTCATTATCAGTGACTTGAAGTCAAAGAAGCAAAATGAGGTAGTAAACCTGAGAACTTCTATGTCTTTGTCCAGTATGAATAATAAGTCAAAGAAATCTAAGTCCACAAATAAAAAATGTTACAAGTGTGGAAGTAGACACCATGTGTCATCAGATTGTTCATCATCACAAGTTTCACTTAGTCAACCATCATCAGTATGTCAGCACGTGGTATCCGAATGTTCAGCTACATCATCTTCAAAATCACAATTAATCAGTGAGCATTCAGATACTATTGATGCAAGCCTGTGGAAGCCTGAACCAAAGGCTGACCACCATGAACCCATCTCAGGATGGGTTCATCAATTGAACTAATTATTTGTGTGTGATGCAGGGCATTCTCAGAGAGACAATTTGGTATCTGGATAGTGGTTGTTCCAGACATATGACCGGATATAAGTCCTTGCTCAGTGACTACCAGGATGAAAGAGGTCCTGATGTAGTGTTTAGTGATAACAACATTGGTAAGACCAGAGGGTATGGGGTCTTGACCAATGGTAATATTATGTTTAAGAAGGTGGCATATGTTGAAGGACTGAAGCATAATTTATTAAGCATTAGTCAGTTCTGTGATGCCAAAAATAAAGTGTTGTTTGATCATGAAGCTGGAGTTGTTTACAACAAGAATGGAAGCGCTGTCCTGGCTGCTCAAAGAAAAGGCAATACATATGTAGTCAATTTGGACTCAGCACAATCAGGAACATGCTTTTATTCCAGAACTGTTTCAGAAGAAAAATGGTTATGGCATAAGCGTCTTTCTCACCTGAACTTCAAGGCCATCAGCAAGCTCAGCAAGAATGACTTGGTAAATGGTCTTCCAAAGCTTGCTTATGACAAAGACAAACTTTGTTCAGCATGTGAGAAGGGAAAGCATCACAGCTCTTCATTCAAAAGCAAACAAACATCTTCAGTGACAGAATGTTTTCAACTGATGCATATGGATCTGTTTGGTCCAGTGAGTTCTCCCAGTCTTGGTGGTAAAAGGTATTGCTTGGTAATTGTGGATGAATATTCCAGATATACTTGGGTATTCTTCCTCAAAGCCAAAAGTGATGCAACACAGGAAATCATATCCTTTATCAAAAAGATGGAAAACTTAAATGACTGTTCAGTTAAACATTTAAGAAGTGATAATGGCACTGAATTTAGAAATGTTGACCTTGAAAGTTTTTGTGATTCAAAAGGTATTTCTCAAAACTTCTCTGCACCAAGAACACCTTAACAAAATGGTGTTGCAGAGAGGAGAAATAGAACCTTGATTGAATCAGCAAGGTCAATGCTCATAGATGCTGGTCTTAAGACCCATTTTTGGGCTGAAGCAGTCAACACTGCCTGCTACACTCAGAATAGGTCTCTGATTGTCAAGAGACATGATAAGACAGCCTATGAGGTGTTAAGGGGGAGAAAACCTGACATAAGTTTTCTTCATGTTTTTGGCAGTACCTGCTATGTCTTAAACAAAAGAGATCACTTAGGGAAGTTTGATCCCAAAGCTGATGAAGGTATATTTGTTGGTTACTCAATCATTTCAAAAGCTTTTAGAGTTTATAATAAAAGAAGGGAATGTATTGAAGAATCAATGGATGTTACCTTTGATGAATCTTATGATAAATCACTCACTGATCCAAAAGACTATGAAAATCTTATTTTTAATATAATCAGTGATGACAAGCATGAGATTCATCCATCAGATTCTGAAAGGGAAGATGATGTCCCTGAAGGTACTTCTGGCTCTACTTTAGCTATGAATGATTCAGGAACTTCATCTTTGCCTATTGACATCCCATCATCATCATCTCATCATCTGCATCAAAATGATAACATCCACCGTCCTAACCAAAGCTTAAACATTAATCATGCTTCTAATGCTGATGTGTCTGGTAGATCATCTTTGGATAATCAAGTCGCTGCTGAACCTCAGCGTGTGACTAAATGGACTAGACATATTGATAATCAATTGATTATTGGTGATCCACAATCCAAGGTCCAGACCAGATCAGCATCTGCTAACTTTTGTTTGTTTGTAAGCTTTGTTCACTGATTGAGCCCAAGAAAATTGATGAGGCACTCACTGATCATTACTGGATAGCTGCCATGCAAGATGAGCTATCTCAGTTTGAAAGAAATAAAGTATGGAAGTTAGTACCTCAAGTATCTGGAAAATCTGTGATTGGAACAAGATGGGTGTTCAGAAACAAGATGGATGCTGATGGTGTTGTGATAAGGAATAAGGCCAGACTGGTTGCACAAGGTTACTGTCAGCAAGAAGGAATTGACTACGATGAAACCTTTGCACCAGTTGCTAGGCTTGAAGCAATTAGGTTGTTTTTAGCATATGCAGCTCACAAGAAGTTCAAGGTATATCAAATGGATGTGAAAAGTGCCTTCTTGAATGGAAAGCTGCAGGAAGAAGTGTATGTGAAGCAACCACCTGGATTCACTGATCCCAAGCATCCAGGTTATGTCTATAAGCTGGAAAAAACTTTATATGGATTAAAACAAGCTCCCAGAGCTTGGTATGACACTCTCTCTACTTTCCTAACTTAATGTGGGTATGTCAGAGGTAAAATTGACAGCACTCTATTTATCAAAAAGGAAAAGAGAGATGTTAAATTGGTCCAAATTTATGTTGATGATATTATTTTTGGGTCTACTAACAATGACTTGTGCAAGGAATTCAGTGACCTCATGACTAAAAGTTATGAAATGAGGATGATGGGTGAACTAACATTTTTCCTTGGTCTGCAAATAAAGCAAACCAAGACTGGTATTTTTATAAATCAAGGAAAATATGTTAAAGATTTATTAAAGAAATTTGAATTCACCAACTGCTCATCCCTTGCTACACCAATGTCATCTGCAGTAAAATTACATGCTGACCCTGATGGTAAATCTGTAAACATCACTGCTTACAGAGGAATGATCGGGTCACTGCTGTATTTAACTGCTAGTAGACCAGACATTATGTTTGCTACTTGTCTATGTGCTAGATATCAAGCTGATCCAAAGGAATCACATTTGCTCGCTGTCAAAAGAATATTCAGATATCTGAAGGGTACACCAAATCTTGGTCTCTGGTACCCATCTGGTTCAGATTTCTCACTGAAAGGATATTCAGATTCTGATCATGCTGGATGCAAAATGGACAGAAAGAGTACCTCTGGTAGCTGTCAGTTTCTTGGAGAAAAGCTTGTAAGCTGGTCAAGCAAGAAACAAAATTCTGTCTCAACTTCCACTGCTGAGGCTGAATATGTCGCTGCTGGAGCTTGCACTGCTCAAATTCTGTGGATGAGGAATCAGCTCGCTGACTATGGTTTTAACTTTGGCAATGTTCCAATTTATTGTGACGGTCAAAGTGCTATTGCCATAGCAAATAATCCTGTGATGCACTCAAGGACAAAGCACATTGATATCAGATATCACTTCATCAGGGACCACGTCATGAAAGGTGACATTGAATTGCATTTCATTCCAACTAATTACCAACTCGCTGACATATTTACAAAACCTTTAGATGAGAAAAGATTCACCTTTCTCATCAGCGAGTTGAGAATATTGAACTTAAATGATTAAACTTGATTGTTTAATAAAAAGTAATTACAGAATATATGGTTTATAATTTTAACTCGCTGACCTATTATTCTCACTGATGCAATCAGCAAGAACAATAAGTTAGCATAGTTATGATCAATAAATTATATACTTTGTAACTGCACATGAAAACTCTTTATATCATATAAATAACATATATCTTATGCTTCACAAATTTGGCTAGCTGATTAGATTAGTATTCTAAGTTGTAATCTGATCAGCGAAATCAAATATGAAACATAATATTTATTTTATTTCAAGATATAATTTATTTTCATCTCGCTGAGACATAATGTATCAACGAAAGTTTGTTCTTATTTAATATGGCATTTATTTTGACATATATTCCTTTACATTTAATACATTTTGTATTTAATCTTTAATGATTTATATTCCTAATAAATGCTTTATTAAATATCTCATGGGAAATCGAAAAGGTACACTTTTTCTGACACCTCGTATACCTTTCCGGCGTACCACTCCCATCACCATTTAATGTTACCACTCACCACCATCATCACCCTACTCCCCTACCATCAACCATCACTTTTTGACCACGTACATACTCGTTTTGACCACATAATCTGTACATCAGTAACCGTATATAAGCAGCGAAACCTTTTCCTTTTCATTCTTTACGCTTTCTTATTTTCAAAACTTCATCTTTTTCATTTTCTCTGCAAATATCTCAAATTTTAAATCTTCTTTCTTTTATTAAAAATGGTAAGAACAAAATTTTTCAACAATGCTTACACACCGACCCCAGAGATTAAAGCTCTTCGAGCCTCTGCGGTCAGTGAGACGCTTGTTGTTACAGTTCCCAAATCTAACTATTTGGGAAATGTAACCTGCCCTAAACCTGAGTATGCGGAGGTGATAAAATTTCTTAAAAATTACTTTATCCTCCCTGCTCTTACCTTGTCTCCTGGGGAAATGAACCCAGAATGGCTCAGTGAGTTCTGGTATACCTGCACTCACTCTGTCGTCTCTGGTGTTTCACAACTCCAGGGTTTTATAGACAATGGTACCCAAACCATCACCATAACTGCCAACACCATCCGGTCCATTTTACAACTTCCGACCTATGAGTCGTACGAGTCGCTGCCAGAGAGCGACGTAGCCAAACAAGGCCTCGTCGATCTTACTGAGATTGAGTGTAAATACTCAGTCGATGGCAGTGGCAACCGTAAGTACACTACGGTCCACAAAACAAAAATGGATGGTGTTTGGAATGCCATTTTCACAAACTTTATCCAATCTTTGGGTACAAAATCAGAGAGCTATGATCAATTCAGCTCCCTGGAGGCCCAGATCAGTTGGTCACTGGTCAACTCTCTACGAGTTGACTATGCAAGTGTGATGTTCAATGAACTGATCACCAAAGTCGCTGAGCCTGCCAGGGCCAAATATGTACCCTACCCTAGGTTTCTCTCACTGATCTTCAGGGATCAGTTTGCTGCCTATGATAGGGTATCTTTTCAAGGTTTTGAGCCGACCCTGGTAGGATCTCAAATCTTTGCTAAACCAGCGACTGCGGTGTTACCCGCTTTTATGAAACACCCGGGGATCCTTGCACCCCAGCCTGTAACTTCTGTACATATGTCAATTGCTGCCCCTCCATCGACCACGTCACTGACCACACCCCCAGTGACTACTGTTGGTCAACCACCAGTCAAGAAACCACCCACTGCTCCCAAGAAAAAATCCAAATTAGGGTCCCTGACTTTAAAGGATCAGGGACATAGCAAAAAGAAGACATCTACGGATGCGAGTGGTGAATCAGTGACTGTACGTTCAGTTGCTGAGGTCACCACTGCTAAACCCTTAACCTTACCTGCTTCACTGGACTCCCGAAAGTCCAGTGACTCTATAAAGGGACAACTACAGACAGCTGCAGTGGATCAAACCACTGTTAGCAGTGATTCGGGTTCATCCCACACCCTCAGATTGAGTCAACCTAGCCACTTGTCATCCTCACAAAAGGGTGACATTTCACTCAAAGGGCTAGTGACATCAGTGGGTGATAACACACTCATAGCTGATGTCACACCACTGGCTACAGACCCGGGCCATCTCTCATCTATCACTGCACCGGCTGTCAATGTCTCACCACTGACCCATGGTGAGATACAGGTCGCTACCTCTATTTCCAATGAACCACCAGCTAAATCACAAGCTGATGATGAGCAAATCATGCCCATGGACACCTCAGAGGACACACAACCCATTCCTCTATCCACATCCAACTCTCCTATCAGAGAGCTTACCCCCACCTCTTTCTCCAGTGATAACATCCAAGTTCCTGCTGATCAGACCACACCCCATGATCATGTAGCCCAATCTACACCTACCCCCATTATTATTACCCAAACTACTCCCACAAACACCTCCACCCACTCCACATCAGATCAGCTACTGATGGAGTACATTGCCCAATCCCAAACCCAGATTAAGATGCTCACTGAAGACCGTGAGGCACTTATTGGCAATGTCTCTGTCCTACAGAAAGCCGTTACTGCTCTTACTGATGTATACAACTCCATTGAACCATGGAGCACATCTGTTAGTGAGAGGGTACAAACTGTAGCTGATGCTAGTGCTGCAATAAACCATGCAGTCACTGAGCTAGCCTCCACCTCCACCACAAACTTTACCACTCATGCCACTGCCATTGCCCAACTCACCACCAACCAAAATGATTTAGCTATCTCTGTATCCAACTATCTTTTCAACACTGACAAAGTTGTTAAGGTGCTCCCACAGGTTGTTTCACTGCTTGGTCAAACAAGAGCTGAGGTCGCTGCCCTGCGAGAGGAAAATACTACTTTCACTGAACAAATTCTTAGGGCAGTAGATCAGTTTGAGCGAACCAGTTAGGGGGAGAGTGAAGAAGAAGATTCTCTCTCAGTCTCTGATCCTGAGATGCCCCGTCCAATGACTGATCCGCTGTCAAACAAAGCTCACAGGGACATTGTGCTCAACACCTACGCACTACGTCCAATTGTTGAGCAACCTGAGCTGGAAGCCCTTGCAGTTGCTGAACTGCATTGGGTTGATATGGAGTTGGCCACTGATATGGTGGATGTCGCTGAACGCTTTCCTGAGTTCAGTGCTGAAGAGCTCAGAAATTACAATGGGCTGGTACAACAATGGGTAGTGGATGAGGCTGCTAGGTTAGAGGGTACCTCAGTGAGCTATGAATTGGCTCGCTGGGAATGGATGAATAGGGAGGTAGTAGATGATGCATCTGATGATAAGGAAGATGATACCATCATGCATGATGCTGATGATAATGATGATGACAACAATGATGATGGCCAGGGAGGTGGTCATGGAAATGGTCAGGGTTCAGTAAGTGAAGATGAAGATGATGTAAATATGGAGGATCAGCAACCCATATCATCTGTCATTAAAAGAAAAAGGACCAGTGACACCTCTCCTGCATCTACTCCTCCATCAAAGAAACAACAGGTCAGTGACCCTCAATCACATATTGTCATATCTGAGGTAAATGTACCTTCATCTACACCAGCAACCCAAAACCTACCCTCACCCACAGCAACTACAACTACAACAACCCAAACAACCCAAGTAACCACACCTACCCCAGCAACAATAATACCAATCTCCACAGCAACTCCCTCCAACACTACCACTTCAGACACTTCCCTTACAGCATGCCTTTCCTCTGACTCAGCCTCAGAAAGCCTCTGTCCTGATGAAACTAAAGAACAGCGAATTGCCAGAAAGATAAAGGCAAGACAGGACAGGGAGCAGGAGATGATAATGAAAATAACTTTTCAGGCTGAGTTAAGAGAGGAACAAGAAAGGAAAAGGTTGCTGAAAGAGCAATCAGATGCTGACAGAGCATACCTACTGGAATTGAGCTCTAAAGATGCAAATGAAAGGGCCAGACTGCTTAAACAAAAGCAAGAACAAGAAGAGTTTGATGCTGCAATTGCCAGGGTACTTACTGAGATAGAAGAGAGTGAGCTAGAGCAACAGAAACTGAAAACATCAGCTAGCAAGAGCTCTAAAAGGAAAGGGGGAGCTGTCAGAACAGCAGTGGATAGGAAATGGGATGAGATAAATAGAAAAAGGTTTGCTGCCCGTATGACAGGGAGATCAACCCTGCACCTATTACCAAGGTTAAATTGAAGAAGTCTAAGAATCAATCACAACCTCAGCTACTCATTCAAAGAGGTTCAGAGACTCAAGCCATGCTACTTGATCAAGTATGCAAGCTGCACAGAGAAGAATGGAATGAAATCAGGCTTGCTATCAGCCACTCTACAAGTGCAGCTAAAGCTGATGTCCTGAAAGAGATTGATAGACTATATCAAAAGATGGTGTCACTGCAACTTCTCAGACCAGAAGATACTGTCACATTTGGTGAAGAGATTGTTCAGCCACCAAGCCCAAGGTATAGGTCAGGCACTAGCAGCATCTATCGAATCCCCAACACTTCAAGGTTAAATCTATCTATCCCTGCTAGTGTGCCAAAGCTTGAAGGACATGAAGTCACTAAGGGGGAGAAGGGTCTGGTGTACAGGGACCTAAATGGTGCCCTTAGGTTTCAGAGTGAAGCTGAACTTGAGAAGGTTGATCAAGAACAACTCATACACCTAATCAGGTCAGCTAGCATGCTTCCTACAAATTCAAAAATCAGAAAAGCTATTCTCGATGAAGCCTTGGCAAGAAAATTCAGATACCTGCCCTCCAAAGACAAGTATGAACTTGAAGCTGAGCTTGGCATAGTGAAAGAGGAAGAGATGTGGAGAGATAAATAAATTAGATATTTTGTAATAGTTAGCTTCTGTAAATATTTATTCAATGATATAAATGAGGCTTGACACAGAAAATCTACAAGTACAAGTCACTGGGCAACCAACCTACTGTCAGAGACTAAAATCTTTTCAACAACAAAAATTTACAAGTACAAGTCTCTGAGCAACCAACTTATCATCAGAGACTAAAACTTTCCTGCAACAAGTTTGTCTAAGGGAGCCTTGACTTAAACCATTTAGGGGGAGATTGTTGAGTCACTGATCGCTGAACTCAAGTGGTCACTGATCACAAGGATTAAGGGGGAGATTATATAGGAGATTGTTGAGTCATTAATCGCTGATAAATGAAGTCACTGATCATGCTATATGTTCACAGTCTCTGATCTTCTCAATAATGTTCCATGAAGAAAATGATTCAAGTCAAGCTCCTGTTGCTGAAGGTCTCTAAGTCGCTGATCATATGTTAAACCAGTAGATGAAGATCTTATCAAGATAAAAGACTCAACTATGTGGTCGCTGATACTCATCTATCAGCGAGAGTCTCCAAGTCTTCTTGAGTTCTCTCTTCTGCTGAATAAAAGAAGTCACTGAAGATTAGCTGTTCAAGTCATTCTTTAGAGCATGTTAGCTCGCATCGAGAATGAGGAGAATTGATGTTTCTATCAGTGACTGCAGCATTAAATGCCGCATTAAATAAGAAGTTGACATTCGGCGTTATTACGGCGCAGCACGTGTTCCTCGAAACTTGAAAAGAGTAGCGTGGAAGTATTTGATTGGTTTATGGTACAAGGTGATATTTCCCAAGACAGAATGTCGTGCCATGATGTATCACATCTCAACTACCTCACCAATCAAGCAGCGACACGTGTCCTTCAGATCCGGAAATTAACGATTTCAGCGTCTATAAATAGCGTAGTATGTTGTACTTCATTTTGTGTCGATTACTTGTATTGTCACTTTTTTGTCAGTGACTAGTTTGTCTAAGATACAAGTAACACCAGCGAGTAAACTAGTAGCGTGTTTGTCTACTACTAGTTTACCTCAGCGAGTGAGCAAGTTAGCGTGTTTGTCCACTACTGCTCATCTCCTTTGTAATAGCTGTATTGTTTGATTTGGATTAGCTTTGGCTAATCTATTCCGCAATCAACAAGAGATTCGTATTTCCCCCGAGATAAAAGAAAAGATGGGCAATCTGTCTTTTCAGAGCTATCGCCCCAACCAAAAAAATATTCTTGTCATAGGCCTTGTTCCTGGTCAGAAATATAGTGAAATCACTTTTCCTTTTATTAGATTAGATAAAATATTAGATTATTAGAATCCAATCTCGACGGAGGGTTTTTTATTGAAAGAGAAGACTAGGTTTAAGTAAAGTATATGAAGCCCATTTTACGTTGTTGACAATGTTTACAATGAAACTTAGCATTAGCATTTTTCAAACTTTATCTTGTGCACATATACCATACAATACCGATATAAATTAATATTAAATTTGATTGGGGTTGGGTTAGATTGGAGTTTTTAACCAGACTTGTGTTTTTGATGATTCAAAAATGTTAATGTTATTACTTTAATTCGAAGTTCGTAATTACTTCGACTGGATAAATCGTAGCAATGCAATAATTAAGTCATAGTTCATTGGTTGACTGTATCATTAACCATTTTTTTTTTTGGTACGAGGAACTTATCATGAATCCACAATTTTATTAATAAAAGAATTTATCTTTCAGCTAGAATTGCATCAGCAACTGAACTGCTTATCTTACTTATATATATTTGTTCATATTGCTGTCACTTTAATACGGTTAAAAACTTGCTAAACAAGCTAACACATTATAACAGAAAAGTTTTTAATGGTATTCAACCCCCCCTTCTACAATTAACTCACTGTTAACGATTCACAATCACTAACATAATAGTGATTAGGGACTCACATACGCGTATAATAGTTTAGTTAGCTCTCTAAGGTTGTGCACAACCCGGATACAAATTAAGTGTATTCGTCTTGTTAACTCTTTGAGAAGATTAGGGAGTTGTAGTGTCTTACATCGATAGAGTTGTAAGTTTTAGCTCCAAGGTTTACTTGTAAGTCCAAATACTAGATAGAGTATTTGTATTATTATTTCATTAATAATAATATTGGAGCTTTGGGTATTGAAAATCTTCTTGGTGTTCTTACTTTTCGATGTACTTCTTTTGCTTGGGTGTTCAAACGGGACCACACAATTGGTATCAGAGCGTAAGCTGAATCTACCAAGATTTTCAAAGATCCGCTCCAGGAAAAAGATGTCATATGAAAGAAGATTGAAGAAAACAAGTTTCACAAGAACTCAGACCCAAAAGGTCACTTTTATATCAGATCCAAAGGTTAGCTCAAGTCTACATCTAAAAAATATGAAGCTTGAAGATAAAGTGTTCAACCGGTATGTTCATATATTTATACGTTCATAATGGTGGGTTGACATTCTGTAACGGGTTAGCATTCTTATGTTCACGTTAGTTGAAGACTTTTCTTGTTGATTTATAAGTGTTGTTGAAGATATGGGCTAGAAATCTGTTCAAACCAAATAATGCAAACCTTCTTTATTTTTGCGGAAGAACAAAAGAAGGATGATAAAAAAAATAGGGGGAGAACTATTCAACAATGAGTTGATGATGTTAAAGGATAGATTAAAACTTCAAAGTTTACAACTTGAACATGTGCAAACTGTTCATGTTTAACTTTTAAAGAGAAGAGTTCTGAAGTTATTAACGAAACTTGTATATAAGGGGAGATTGTAATCAGTTTATAAAAAGTATTTTGTCATCTTCAAATAAGGGAAAATTGTTGGGAAAATTAAGTGAAATAAATTTTGATGTCACACTATAGATTTGATGAGATAAAATGTAAACTGATTAGAAAACACAAGTTGGAAATCTTACAAAGGTAAATGGGAGGAATTCCAAAGTTTCCACCGCTAGTGCATTTCGTTTCCACCGCTAGTGTATTTGAAATGGAATTTCCTCAGTTAACACCCCTAGTGTATTTGAAATAGAAAATTCCAAAGTTTTCACCCCTAGTGTATTTTGTGTGTATTTTTAGATGATTAACACTACAAGTGGAGCAAGAGGAGTAAGTGGGGTAGACAAGATTTCCATAAAAGCAGGGAATACCTATTACAAGATCATGCTTTATATTTTAGACAACTTTAAATATTATAATAGAGTTGTTTACTTTATAGGCATGCATGCATATGGAAAGTATGATGGTACATGTACTATGTTTGAATTTTTAAGAAATTGTGTTTTCAATGTAAGTCTTGTGGGTTTTTATAAATAAAGAAACCCATAGATATTTTAGTGTGTGTTTTGCTTGATGTATCTTTAGGCACACCCGTTCTCATAATTTGAGATCGTTCCCATGTATATGCATATAATAGTTTAGTTAGCTCTCTAAGGTTGTGCACAACCCGGATACAATTAAGTGTATTCGTCTTGTTAACTGTTTGAGAAGATTAGGGAGTTGTAGTGTCTTACATCGATAGAGTTGTAAGTTTTAGCTCCAAGGTTTACTTGTAAGTCCAAATACTAGATAGAGTATTTGTATTATTATTTCATTAATAATAATATTGGGGCTTTGGGTATTGAAAATCTTCTTGGTGTTCTTACTTTTCGATGTAATTCTTTTGCTTGGGTGTTCAAACGGGACCACCACACAATTGGTTATGCGTTTATTGTTGTGGGTACAATTGTATTCAATTGTATGCATTGTTTGGGTCCTAAATTCCTAATAACTGGTATTAGAGCTCAAGGTTGAGCGATTGGGAACAATAGCGGATGAAAGCACGATCAAGATTGATTGTTGATGGTTAGGGTTTTACTAAAGGATAGAGAGCTAGGGTTATTCTGACCAGATAATCATAGTGGATCTAGATTCGGTTGAAGATAATCATCGGGGGGAAAGATTTAAAACGATGCGGTTTTAGATGGGTAATAAACGGTACCACATCCGTTTAGGTAATCGACAAGTGTCAGAGGGAGTTTTGTTATTTCTCGCGGGTTGAAATGGGAGATCATGATTTTGGTCGAGTATTCCATGTTCTTGGAATGATTAGGCAGGTTAGAGCTACTACTCTTGAAGATATTGGTTGTAGAAGATATCGGATAGAACGCGTTCGACTGGCTCGGGTATTGGTTGATATTTGGTTCAACGATATAGTGATTCTTCTTGAGGAATCAATTGGAAATCTTCAAGTGGGTTAGCTGCGGATAACCGTGTAAGTCCTAATGTTTGAGCTTTCGGATATTGTTGAGAGTGTCGGGAACTCTTGGGAGTTTGGTAACCGATGGAAGTATCGAAGCTAGTGGGAGTTTGACTACTAGTAGGAGCTTTGGAGATTGGTGTGCAACTATTGGATCTCAGTTTCTACAGGTTTAGTGTACGAATTTCGGGTAACACTAGAGCGTTCAGATCTTCATTTTTTACTCTCCATTGGCAAAGTAATTTGCGACTGACCGTATATAATGAAACGGAGTCTTCTCAAGAGAGCCGCAATTATTATTTATATCCGTACAGTGGGAATAGGCTAAGTGGGAGAAGATGTGTTCATTGAAACCGTAGCTACGTTTTGGGTCGGTGTACCAGCGGGAAAGCGAATGGTGAAGAAGTAGATTTCAAGGTTGTGATTGCGTTCTCACGGGTGAACCTTGATGATAATCTACGGGTTTGTTCTATCAGTGATTTTTTTGATTGCTGGGAAGGAAAATCGGATGAACAAAATTCTGTACGGGTTGGTCGTTGACATGTCTGTGACAAGATTCGATGTGGCTGTATCGACGAATTGAAGAAGCGGTTGTCTTCTTGATAGAATCTTGTGGTTGAAGTCGTTGCACACTTCAACGCATCTTCTTGGGCTAGAAGATGGTGGTGCGGATAACCGGAGAGTGGTCCCAGTTTAGTAGTGATGTTCAGTTAGCTGTGTATATTGAAAGTCTTCCGATTCTGTGAGATCGAGCAAGCGTGTTCCGGATGGTTTTTTCGTCGGTATTGGTTGAGCTAAAAACATGGTGTTGCTAAATGGGCGTTGAAGGTGTTATAAATTATTTACGATTAATATATATATATATTAACCCTATGATTGTATAAACCCTAAGCCACCAAAATAATAAGGAAAACTCTCTCGGTTTGGCCACGTGGACTAAACCAATCTACAAGTTGGAGATTGGACATAACCACGTTAAATCCTTGTGTCGCTTACATTCTCGTATCATATTTATTTATCTTGTTTTGCTTGTTTGATTGCTTTGTTAGCAATTAGTTATGCGTTTATTGTTGTGGGTACAATTGTGTTTAATTGTATGCGTTGTTTTAGTCCTCAATTCCTAACAGTTACTGGCCAAGAAATTTAGCAAGGTTTCATTGCCCTAATTGTTGGAATCGTCGTGTTTGTTCTAACCACTGTTCAAACCGGCTTTACAATCAAGGCTGTTTAATCTCATTACACGTACCTGAGTGTATCTTACCGTATTCTTCGTTATAATTATTAATTAACATATATATTTGGATATTGATGAGTATTTTGAAGGTTTCAAAGCATAAATTGAAGAGTTTGCTAGAATATACATAAAATTCTCCCTAATTTAAACCGGATTCAGATCCAATAGCTCAGATTGACTCTCTGGTTTTCAACCTTTGGAGTTACTTATGTAGATATTCATATGAATAAAGATATAGCAGTAGCTATATTAGGAGAGTGGCTGGGTGAAGTCATTACTTGGTACCCGTACACAAATCATAAAGATAAAAAAGTTACCCTCTTCATCCCAAATCAAACGTTGACATTACAATTTATACATGTTTCAAAATAATTGTTCATTTTTAAAAATCACTAAACTCTCATTTTTATCTTTATTTATTACTCAAAACCATTTACTTCTAAGATAAATTTAGTCACACTTCTCTTGAATATAAGAAACTTAACTTATTTTTTAGCAAGTAAATATTGACTTTTATATATATATATATATATATATATATATATATAAATTAGAAATTGAACCAGTATGATGTACTACCGTTTAAAAAATATATAGTATAGATATAATTAAAAAATATAATATTGTTGACTTGAATGTGCAATTATTATTGAAATGAAAATAACTAATAAAATAACAAACCTATAAAAGGAAAACACAAAATTTGAAATGCTATATATGCTACTGTAATAATAAAATGTATAGACCAAATAATAAAAAATGCAGATTGTAGACTTAACGTACATTAGCTAATATAAAGAGATATTAAAATGAAGATGCAATAAACATTTATATCAATTTAAATTTTAAAAGTTAGTATGACAAAATATATATTTTATAAGATTAAATTAAACAATAAATGAGTTAACAAATGTATATGTATGATTCATTTTATATGGTGAGATTTTTGCTAGACTCCATTTGGTTTATATTTAAAAACAAGAGTATTCTTTTTAACCCGTGCGTTGGTGAAGTGTAACAAAATTACATTTTTGAACTCTAATTTGATAAACGAAGTTTCAATCAGCGATTCGGTTTTAACTTTGTTTTCTTTATTTTTGCACTTGAATGTTGTAATTCCACAACCTTCGGTAATTGTGTTGAGAGTGAGACCGCACAATATTAAATTATTTGAGTTTGGTTACAACTAGAGGTGTTTGTGGACGGTTGACCAGAGACCGGTCAACCAGAGTCCTGGTTCGAAATATTTTTGAACCTAAACCGAAACTGAAATATTCGGTTAACCGAAAATTGGTTAACCATTTTTTTGGTTCGGTTACTTGGTTAACCAAATTAACTATTTAGTAATTAATACTTATTTAAAAGTAATTTTTTTTAAAGGCAGTCATGAAATCACTGACGGACCTTTGATCCACCCGATCATCTACACAAGCGGTTACTCCCCTGGATATAATTATTTTTTAGTGTTCCCTATATTAATATTTTTTGATAATAGAAATATCAAACGATAACCATTTTACTCTTTATAATTGTGTATTTACGTTATACGTACGTAAATCGACTTAATATAATTAGAAATTAAGTAGTAGTAATCACCATATTAGACCAAAATTAAGCTACTAAATCACGTTAAAATGAGTAAAAACAAATATAAATGATTATATCAAAATACAAGTGTAAATATCTATATATAAATAAATATAAAATGTACAATATGTATACATATATTTAAAACTATATATAACATTTTCGATTTTTTCGGTTAACCGTTTATCACGTTTATCCTAAAATCACGAACCGAAACCGAAAAACCAAAAAAAAAAATTGGTTCGTTAACCGAAATCGAAAAATAATAATAGTCAGTTCGATTAACCGAAATTCGGTTCGCTTATACCATATTTCGGATCGGTTTCCCGATTTCGGGATATTTTGAACACTCCTAGTTACAACCACAACTTTATTTGGGTGAACAGTCAATATCGGATTAGTGTATTATTTTTTACAATCTATCTACTAAAAGCATCAAATACGATTCTAATTGAACTCTTAGATTGTTAATAAAAAACACCAAGTCTAATAACCACTTGGTAACAATAATACTAAATACTACTCTCTATGTCTCATTTCAAAGTGTTCACTTTGATTTCACACAATTTTAAAATTCTTTACTGACTACACTTTTCACCAATCGATCAAATAAAATATTTACTTACTAAATTATCTTTTGATTAATTGGTTTAAAAATGAAAATAGATACTTATTTAAGACAACAAAAAATAGTAAGATATACAGAGACTTGATGGAGTATTTAACTTTTGATGTTTTGCAATTGTGGTTTTCTTTATTCTATTTGTTTTCAGTACACATACCAATTTGAGTCAAAAAAATAATTCGTACATCTATGTTTTATAGTGTATTCATTCTTTTTAAAAGAAAACGTGAAAAGTGATAGTCTATGATAATTATTATAGATGTCGTATTTGTCAATAACACACCATACCCCATTCCAATCATCTCATATATCTTTTCACTCTCACCAACTCTCTATCTAGATCATATGCTACTCTACAACTTTAATATCTATAATTATAATTGAATAAAAATATCATAGAAAAAAGTGTTGGTTTTTGCTAAAATAAAAATTGGGTATTTGTCCCACATTGGTGGATGAAACAAATGAGGGGATGACTTCTTGGTTATAAAAGGAGGCTTAAGCCTTAGTTTCAAAGTGCACCAAATCAACATACATCTTAAGTATTTGATTATTTCTTTCTCCCTTTGTTTTAGTCACTTGGTTTAGAGTGTCTAAGGTGTTAATCAAATTTTTGGAGGGTGTGAGTGTTGGTTGGGCGGTGGCTTAAGAGATTAGTCTATGTGATTGTAATAATTTTTCATATAGTGAAATCTTTTCTCTTTGGAGGCCCGTGGTTTTTTCTCCGGTTTTGGAATTTTCCACGTATATTCTTGTGTTCATATTTCTTTACTGTTTTCATTGGCTGTGTTGTTGGGGAATCTTTGAGACCGTTTTTCCCAACAAGTGGTATCAGAGCCAAGGTTTTGGCGGAGGTCTCGGTTTTAGAATTTCATAGTATGCTCTGTGGTTGCAGTTTTGTCTGAACTTCCACATCAGAAACGAATTCTATTTATCGTATTGGGGTATCTTGGTTCTATTGGTTGTCTTGTATACGATAGAATTATATGTGAGCCTGGTGGAGTATTTACACGTGTAGAAAAAAATTTGGCTAAGGAAAGACTTGGTATTTAAGCGTGTCCATTGTGACCAACCTCTCTTTTCTGGGATCCTTTTTCTCCTGGGTGTATTACTAATTGGCTGGAAATATAATTTTCTAGAATGAGCACTGTGAACTATCTGCTTCAAAAAATTGGTACTTTTTTAAGATACAGGTACGATGTCAAAGTTCAGTCCAATGAGGTTCGATGTAGAGAAATTTGATGGAATGATCAATTTTGGCTTGTGGCAAGTTCAAGTCAAGGATGTGTTGATTCAGTCCGGGTTACATAAGGCATTGAGGAGGAAATCAGCCTCTGTTTCCAGCGGTGATTCTAGCAAGGCCAGTAAGATCGATGATGAAGAATGGGATGATATGGATTTGAGAGCGGCAAGTGCTATTCGTTTGTGTCTTTCAAAGAATGTTCTTGCAAACGTGCATGGGTTATCAACAACAAAGGAGCTTTGGGATAAGCTTGAACAGTTGTACCAAGGCAAGGGCATCTCAAATCGGTTGTATCTCAAGGAACAATTCCATACTTTACGTATGGAAGGAGGTACAAAAATTTCAGATCATCTGAGTATTCTTAATAATATCGTTTCAGAACTGGAGGCTATTGGAGTTGAGGTTGATTATGAAGATAAATCATTAAGACTTATATTATCTTTACCATCCTCCTATGAGCACATGAAACCTATTCTGATGTATGGGAAAGAGACCCTGAAGTTTGAAGACGTTACTAGCAAACTCCTATCTGAGGAGAAAAGACTGGAAGGTAAGGGCGGGACTTCATCGGAAGGTACGGTTTTGTTAAGTGAAGATAGGAAGAAAAAGAACTCCAAGAAAAATCTAATATGCTGGAAGTGTGGGAAGTCTGGGCATGTCAAGATGGATTGTCCAAGTGGAGCGGATTCGGCAAAGGGCTCCAAATCTGCTGACAATGTCTCCGTTCTCACGGAGAATAGTGAGTTCTATTAAGATATGACATCCTCATGGTGTGTCCGCGCCACCATGGGAAAGAGATGGTTGTCAGCGGTTCCACAGGTATTTACACATGGGCATTGGTTTGGCTTAAAATGCAAGGTGTGTGGTGGAAATTGATGTCGATGGCTGAGGAACTTCCAGGTGAGCCAAACAGGAGAAGTTGCACCATAAACAATTTCAGCAAGTTTTTTCGACGTGTGCTGAGGTGAAATACTTAGAATGGGTTATTCTGAGTGGAGATACTCTTTTATGGTGGAGTACGATAATTCTCTTCGAATTATGATTGTCGGTCAAGACAATGGTTCTGATGTTGGAACAAAGTTACTTTTATTTTATCCATGGTGGATATTGTTGGTTTTGGCTAAAATAAAAATTAGGTATTTGTCCCACATTAGTGGATGGAACAAAGGAGGGGGTGACTCCTTGGTTATAAAAGGAGGCCTAAGCCTTAGTTTCAAAGTGCACCAAATCAACATACATCTTAAGTATTTGATTATTTCTTTCTCCCTTTGTTTTAGTCACTTGGTTTAGAGTGTCTAAGGTATTAGTCAAATCTTTGGAGGGTGTGAGTGTTGGTTGGGCGGTGGCTTAAGAGATTAGTCTATGTGATTGTAATAATTTTTCATATAGTGGAATCTTTTCTCTTTGAAGGCCCGTGGTTTTTTCTTCGGTTTTGAAGTTTTCCACGTATATTTTTGTGTTCATATTTCTTTACTGTTTTCATTGGCTGTGTTGTTGGGGAATCTTTAAAACCATTTTTCTCAACAAAAAGAACATATGTCAATATATGATTGACTTTTCACTATTTATTTAAGAGTGTCATTTAGCAATCCCCTCATGTTAGTTCTTCAACAAATATTTCATGTGACATGAAATAGAAATTTTATGCAAGAAAAATTTGTCTTTAACCCCACGGACTTTTTTGTAAGTTATTAAATAGTGGTTATGTGAGGTTGTTAGTGAAAGTTATACAGGTTTCTCATTCCTTTCTTTAATGGGTAGTGATTTATACATCATCAAATTTAATCATGCATCACTATTTATGTATTGGACTATTGTATTGTACAATACTTTAAAACATACTTGGTGGTAAATGGTTAAAAATTTGGTGGTGTACAAATCGCCTCATTTCTTTAATATATACTCCATCCATTCCAAATTAATTATCATGAATCAGCTTTGGAGGTCTTTCTTTTACAACTTTGGCGTTAAATATTTTTGTTCGTGTTATATATTACTTATTTAAAACCCAATCCATTCATATATTTTGCATCAAGTATTATATAACACAAACGAAAATATTTAAAGGCAAAAATGAAAAAGAAAGACTCAAAAAAGTCATAACATGACACTTAATTTGAGACAGAGGACTATATAAATCCTAAAATTTGGGCCATGCGCGTCTTCCGCGCTTAAATAAATAATCGGCCAAGCAGAGAGAGATATCAGCACTAATCCAACATACACTTTCGTAAGCGTTAAACTTTGTGTAACCATCTCCATCTCACCAACCATCATATTCATTCATATATCTAGACTAGAATACAATGGAAAACGCTGATTTGGAACATGGAGATGTCGGAATCGTTAGCCAAACTGTTCAATTACTTGTTGCTCGTGAAGTAAAACGACGGAATCCTGTCCACCGACCATCCATTTTCAAGGTTCCTAGTCACGTAAGAGATCTCAGTCCCAACTCTTACAGCCCTCAGGTTGTCTCTATTGGACCTCTTCATAGAGAAGCCGCGAATGTGCAAGCCATGGAAGCACAGAAACCCACTTATCTACGTGATCTGTTGGCTTCTTTAGAGCTCCCCCTTGAGCCAACGTTGGAAGCATGTGTTCAGAAGCTAAATCGTTCAATTGACGCAATAAGAGGAAGTTATCATGAAATGAAGACTTACGATGATGTTGAGCTTATACAAATGATGGTTATGGATGGCCTTTTCATTCTTGAGTTCTTTTACCACCGTCAAGAGCACTTAATAGATTCGCAGTTTCTAGGCTACATCATATTCGAAGATTTGTTGAAGCTAGAAAACCAAATCCCTTTTGTTGTTCTTCAAGACCTCTTTGAGTGTACTATCTTAGAACGCATACCAAATTCCTCTCTTATTGCAATGGTTGCTAATATTCTAGGTAATGCCATGTTATTTAAAGAAACGTTAAGAGAAGACAGGTTTCTTCAAGGAGGTACTCCTGATCATATTCTTGGCATTCTACATAACTATTACCTGCCGGAGAAACCTATTGAATCTAGATATTCAAGATCAACAATCCACTGCGCCGTTGAACTAGATAGAGCAGGCGTGAAATTTAAACCTACTCAAGATCCAAGTTGGTCAATGGCAATAAGAGTCGAACCATCTAGGTTTCGATGTTTTTCCTGGTCTTGGGGTAAGCCTACTCTCAGAATGCCAAGGTTGTGTATTGAAAATAGCACAGAGTTAATTCTAAGGAACCTCATCGTTTACGAGCAATCTGCCCCCCATGCTTCTTATCACGTCACGTCATATGCTATCGCCCTTGATAATTTAGTCGATACTAAGAAGGATATTGCCATGTTGGTGGAATCGGGCATACTTGAAAACAATATAGGTTCAAACAGAGACGCTGCAAATATCATTAACAACATAACCAAAGGAATAATCGGCAAGTATTATTACATAGAACAGTGGGCCATATTAGATCAATACTACAACGGTTACTGGCCGAAAAATATAGCACGACTGAGGTATACATATTTTAAGGAACCAACGGTTATCGTTGCCGTACTTTATGCACTCATCACCTTGGCTGTAGCCATTGTTCAAACCGGCTTTACGATTAAGGCTGCTTAATCTCTATACACTTGAGCTGATTGAATCTATCGTATTCTTCTTACGATCAAGGCTGCTTAATCTCTATTCCCTTACGATATTAGAGCTTAGATCGAGCTTCTAATTTGTGCCACGTACCTAACGTACGTCCGCGTATACTACCGTCCATAAAACTATTTATTACCAGCTGATTGAATGACGTATACAAATTGAGGTCGAGACGTTAACGACGAGTGCTGCAATAAATATATAAATTTTTTATTTAAATTATAAACATGACCAGATAGGCGGATATCCACTTAGCAAAACCGTATATTTACAATATTATTAACCTAGTAATGTAGATGAATTTGAACTTAGCTGAAGTGGTTATAATTTATAAATATTTAGTTTAATGATGCAAGGCAGCCAATGAAAACGATGTAGCTCTTGGCTAATTCTATCTTTCTGAAATCTTTAATCAGTTACGTCGTTACATTATTATAAGTTGGCTTTATTTAGTACGTTCATACCATTATCATTATCTTAATCTTAAATTATTATTATTATTATTATTATTATTATTATTTTATAAATAATATAAATTATATATAAGAAACATCCAATGATGTTATCGAAAATTAATTGATCAATAGAATTGTTTGATTTTATTATAATTAATAAAATTAAGGAAATAATGACATCATCAATTCAAAAAAGGTTATATTAAAATCAATTTTGGGTCGTCACCTCCGAAAGAGATATTGTCCAAATACAATACAAATTTTACTATATGATTAATTATCGATATATATTATATAATTTACATATATGCAAACGATATGCAAAATTGCAAATACAATACAAATATCTACTTTATTATTAATTATTAATTAGTTACGTATATGCAAACAATAACTGGAATCCCAATCTATTAATTTCGATGCCAACTTCAAAGAGAATAATAAACATTATATATCATCATCGTTAGCCAAACTTTGTGAATAGTAAACTTTGTGCAACCATCTTCTAATTATTTCACTTAACCATTATCATATTCATATATCTAAAATACAATGGCAAATACTGATTTGGAACTTGGAGATGTCGGAATCGTTAGCCAAACTGTTCAATTACTTCTTGCTCGTGAAGTAAAACGACGGAATGCTGTCCATTTTCAACGTTCCTAGTCACCTAAGAGATCTCAGTCCGAACTCTTACAACCCTCAGGTTGCCTCTATTGGACCTTGTTGCCCAGGAATTTAATTGAATACAAAACGTATAAAGAATCACTCTTTATTAATCAAGAACAAATTACAATCACTGTAATGTTTTCTATGTTACAATCGCTGTAACTTTTGTGTTTTCTCCGTTAATACAATACATATATATATATACACATGATGAACCGGTGCCATTCCAACCATTGCAAAGATTCGGTTGGTAGTTATTGACGGTTGTATCCATTGTCAAAAGTCACCCCCTTTCCTTGCTCCTGTTCGTTTATAACTGCTCGATTCCTTTCTCTTGTGTCTAATGGCATGTGGCCCTTTTCATAATCAAACTGGGCTTTGGCCCGTTTCTAACTCTTTATCTTTGTGATGATCGGGATTAATCCAACATTCACCCCCTTAATCTCGATCATCTTGTCGTAGATCTTTGACTCTAATTAATTATCTTGAATAAATCTTTGATGACTTCACACCATCTTCATTCTTCAATTTAACTTGTTCCTCACGAACTTTGTTTCTCACAAACTTTGCTTCACACTAACTTTGTTTCTCACGAACTTTGCTTCATACAAACTTTGCTTCACACAAACTTGCTTTTCACGAACTTTCTCATATAGTCTCTCTCTACTTTCATCACACAGTCTTCCTTTCATAATCTATCACATATTATTTTTATAGTTTTTTGTTTCACACAACTTGGCATCACACCCATCTTCTTCAACTTGATCATATCATATGACATTTCTTCTTTCTTGTTTCCATTTCAATCTATCACAGATTGTCCTTTTGGTTGCCTCACACAACTTCTTTGCAGTTGCCTCACACAACTCCTTTGTCGGTTGCCTCACACAACTTTTCTTTTAATTCATTCACTGAATTGACTACACCTTTCACAGGTTATTTTTCTGCATCACACGGCTTTGCTTTGATCGTATCACACGACTTTGCTTTGATCGTATCACACGACCAAGACTTCTAACTTTCTAATTATCTTCAACTAGGCACATTAGTAGTTCCGGTTCATCATCATTCTCCATTAGAAATGCTGTATTTTCCTTCCTTTTATTGCTTGCACATTCATAAGTATAGTGCCCAAGCTTTCCCCACTTGTAACAATTTATTTTCGACTTATCACCATTCCTTCGTGGTTTGTTGTCGGTTCCTTTCGACTCATCTGAGGTGTGTCCATCACTTTTATATCTCCCTCTTCCTCATCCTCGCGATGAACCTTATCCATACTTCCGTTCATAATTTCTGTCATTCCTTTGACGTGTGAACAACAACTTCTCACTATTATCTTCCCGACTTCCTTTTCTGAACTTAATCCTTTCTTCATACACTACTACACACGGATTTTTTAGATTGGTTATATATATCGTTTAGATCGGTTTTAGAACCGATCTAAATAACAGTGTTCTAAAAAATGATTGATCTTTTATCTCGGTTGTTTAACCGATCTAAAAGATACTTTCTTTTGAAACGCATATACAAAACTGAGCTAAACATTGTTTTTTAAAAAAAACAAGGTGACATTTTTTGTAACATTTAAACCAACCGATCTAAAAAATCAAATGTAAACAATATATATTTTTTTCTTTTATTTTCTTGATTTGATTTCTACCATAACAATATAAGAAATATATGCAAACATCATATATACACCACAAAAGAATCAAAATTAAAACAAAGAAAATCGAATTACATTTCTCTTTCCAATCCAAATTAAACATGGGACATGTAACGTAACTAAAAATACATATACGTAGCATGTTAACATATTGCCTGCTCTTCTAGCTAGGTACACTAATAGAACACTGAAAATACACCATCTAGAAGATCTTACCGTGAACCTACTCATTCCATAATGGTAAAAATAAAATAGTCACTATATATCCGGTCTATTAAAGAGACATTATGATGTAGCGTGAAATAAGGATAACCAAATTAAACCTGTTGATTCCTATGAATACCAGGAATAATTTCTTCCGAATCACGTTGATTCACAAAGAATGCCGTGAATGGGTACTTTGATTCACAAAATTGAGAGTGAAATCTGATTTTTGATAAATGAAAACTAACTCCAAAACAATGTCATACCAACCATAATAAACAAGCAGAAATTTAGATGGGCCGATAAAACATAACGGGCCAAACCACAAACCCAAAACAAAAGTCTAATTCGAACAGAAAATTTATTAAAAAGCCCATATCTTCCAAACGGAGCCATTTTTGGGCTTCGAGCATTGGGCTAACCGCCTTTGGCTGTTAGCGGCTTGGTGGGCCTCGAACCGAGCTTCGATTCGCCTGCTCATGGGCCTGAAACGGACCCCTGTAGCCCAAGTTATGCCCCTTTCCGTGCAGCCCTTTTCGTCACACAATCTTGGGCTTCCAAATACATTAGAGCTTGTTCTTCCACACTTGGGCCTCCATCACATTACAAGCGATCCACCTTGACCACTACATTGAAATGACCCGATGTTGCTACAAACACTGCATCCAAAAACAATAACTTCAGGTTCAATAAAACATAATGACTCTGTATTTATAACATATTCGGCATAAATATATACCTCAATTTGTCGAGGCATCCTTAACCTGATTTCCATAAAACGTCATTTTCCCTATCTACATACCATTCTTCTGACACTTTAGCCGACATAAAAATTCTAGCATTCCAAACCTGTTATCAAATTCAATAAAGAGATCATATCCACAAACACGATGCTTAATCTAATATACAAAATGTATAGATAATATGATACAAAAACTTACTTTGTTTGCAAAGTTTCTTTGTTTGACACTTCATCACGTAGTATCCACATTCTCAATCCACTCATTGTTTAATACACTAATTCAAAAAGCAATTATTATTAAACAACTCGAACCAGATTACTTTGTGTATAGATAGATATGAAGGTATATATTCTTTTTATATATAATTTACCTCAACAAACCTTCAGCCAAATTTGTTGTTACAACACATAAAAAAGCAATCCTGTCAAGTTTCATTATTTTAAAAGCAAATGTCAATTCAATGTCAGTATTAGAAGATACTTACGTTTCTACTAATTCTTAAGAACAATAATACGATCATTTGTCCTTTTGTTGTGTGTTAAGATAATCCAATATGAATCCCTTATGCTCGAAATGACAAATCATATACAACTCTCCATCACCATTTCACAAATTAACCAATAACATATCTATAACTGTAATTCTTATAATTAATACTTCGTATAAAATAATGTAGAATAGTTACCTACTAAAACATATATGTACACATAACAAAACATCACTTCCTCATTGAATTGTAGTTATTAAATTAAAAACGATTTACATCAAAGTAATAATAATATAGTATACCATAAATAAAAACTCTAAGAATAGTTACTCATAAAGATTGAGTGCATAGCTTCAAATCCGAAACCCAAATTTTCTTCATAAATATCAAACTTGAATGATTCTGGTAATGGTATTTGATTTATAAGGTTTGATATTGTGTTTTTGTAAATTTGGGTTTTGATACGATAGTCAATTGTGATAGATTCAAAGAAAGAGTTGCATAATTTTTATGGTTATTGAGTGGTTATCGTGTTCACCGGTGAAAGAGGAGGAAATGAAAAATTAGCTTTGTAAGGTAAAAATAAGATGTGATAAGTTAATTTGAAAGAGAAAAAAGAATAAATAATAGTTAGCGTATGTTAATTTAAATAGGACAATTCGGATAAACCGGTCTAATAAATATTAAATAGCATGGTTTGTATCAAAGTGTTCTAAAAAACCATCAAATAATACGCAAATTGTGAACCGATCCATAAATTAATTAAATAGCACGTTTGCTTTGATCGTTCTATAAAATGCGTTCTAAAAAACACTTTTTGTAGTAGTGATAAGTCTTAAATTTTCCGATAATCTCCTCCAACTTTACAGTCTTAAAATCAACAGTCATTTCAATGGTTGCTACTACATGCATAAATTTATCTGGTACTCTATTAAGTACTTTTCGTACTTTTGTTTGCTTGTCAAATGTTAATCCACATGTAGCACCCTTTGTAATAATACTCATCAACTTTTCGGCAAATGAATCTATTGACTCATCATCTTTCATCACAAGTCTCTCAAATTCCGATTTAATTAGTTGTGAGTGTGCCTGTTGTACATCTTCTGTCCCAATAAATCTGGACTTTAGAAAGTCCCAAATTTCTTTTGTTGTTTCACATCTCGCAACTTGCATTTGCAAATCTTCTGGTAACCCTTGAAATAGGTATGCTGGCACAGAACTATCCTTCTTTACATCAATCTCATTTGATGTACTTGTTCCTTCTACTAAATCTCATACTCCATTTGTCACTAGTATCCTTTTCATCCTTAATGCCCATAACGTATTGTTCATATTGTTTAGAACTGGACATTGATAAGATGATAATAATGTGGCGACTTCACTATAAACAATCTTTTCGATTTTATTTCCCGTCATATTCTACTAATTTTAATATATATTTTTTATTAAAAGTTAAATTGTAGTTGTTTTAAAGGAAAATAAATACAATTTAAAAATAGAGAAAACTATAAGTTTTCGCTAAAATTATAACAAAGAGATTTACCGAAATCGTTTAATAATCGTTCTATAATAAAACAGTCGTTTTATCAAAATTATTAAAACACCAAGTTTTGTTTACTTATTTACAAAAATCACTTTTATAAATTTTCTTAAATTTATATATATATCCCTTTTATATATAATATATGGGTCTGGTTTCTGGAAGAAGGGGTGAAAGTGAGGGAAGGGAGAGAAACCAATGAAGAGGTGACAAGTGTCTCTTCATTTCTCCACGTTTTTATTTATTTTCCCTTCATTTCTCATTTCTCCACCTTTTTTTATACAATTCTCCCCCTTTCTTTATTTCTTCAATTTTTTTTCTATTCTATTTTTTAATTTACTTTTTAGTTAAAATTTTTTTTTATTAAATAAAATTAAACTTAAATAATAAATTTTTTCAACATGTAAAATCTTCTATAACACTTTTATCAAAAAAATTAACAAATAATTAAATAAAATTTGTTTTATCTTTTTTTTTTAAAAAAATATCACTTTAAAAATCTAAAAAAATAGTTTTTAACCTTTTTTCCTATTTAGTTTTTTCTTTTTTATATCATTTTAAAATTTGTGATGTACCATATATTAAATATAATGATGCACATTAATATTAAAAACAAGATGCAATAAAACTAAATTATTATTGTGTTCACCAACATTATAACTATGATACACCGATTTTCTCTTAATATGATGCATCGACTTTCAAAAATTTATAAAACATCATTATAAAATTAAAAATGGTGCATCATAGTTATAAAATATGATTCATCATAGTTATAAAATATGGTTCATCATAGTTATAAAACATGGTGCATCGAGTGTTTAAAATATCATGCATTGAGTTTTTAAATATACTATAAAACATCGTTATTGAACTAAAATGTGGTGCATCGTAGTTATAAAACATGGTGCATCATAGTTATAAAAACATTCTTCATCATAATTATAAAATACGGTGCATCGATTGTTTTAATAGCATGTATCGACTTTCAAAATATACTATAAAATATGGTAATAAAAATAAAAAGGTGGTGCATCATAGTTATAAAACATGGTGCATCATAGTTATATAATATGATGCATTATAGTTATAAAATATGGTGCATCATAGTTATAAATATGACGCTCCGACTTATATATATATATATATATATATATATATATATATATATATATATATATATATGAGATAAACATCATTAGTGTATAAATATTGACGCATCATAGTTTTAATTTTACAATGCATTGAAGTTATAACTTTGCTATATCAAAATTTATTTTATTCAAGGTATGAATAAGGTGCATCACATAATTTTTTTTATAATACTATATATAAAATTGTATTTAAATATAACAACGTGAGTTAAAACAACAACATAAAAAAGGTTGAAAACCTGAAAAAATAAATAAAAACAATGATAAACAAGCTGTGAAAAAAGTAAAATGAAAAGGTTGAAAAAAACTGATAATAACTAACAAGCACTTTAAAACATGTAAATTTTTTTTAAAAAAACAAAAAAAATAAAATAAGAAGAAGAAACAAAATTAATGTAAAAAAAATAAAATATTAAAAAATTTTAAGAAAAAAATAGAGGAGAAATGATAAGATTAAAGAAATGAAAAAAGTTGAAGGGGGAAATGAAAAGTGATACGTGGAATCACCCTGGTCATTCCTCCACTTGCGTTCACTTGTCCAAAAGGGACTTTGCATTGTTGAACCAATATCATAATATATTTACTGGATTTATTTCTACCTAAATCTGATATCTAATATTTTGGTAAAAAGGGTAAAGAGCGTATCTTCTTGGGCTTGCAAATATTGCAACCGCCTCTATCTTCTGACAATTCTTCAACCACGTGTTCTTACTTTCGGTAACCACAATCGGTGGTTTCAATAAACCGATTGTCTTCTCCAGTTGTTTAGGGTTTCAGTTAGCGATTCTCCTAATCACTTGTTACTCTGGTTCTGTTCGTTGTTTCTTTTGCAGTTGTCTTCTCCGGTGACTATACGGTGGCGCACAATATCATTATTTCTCCCTTTCTCTTTACTTTCTGTGATTCGATCTTTTACTCTATCGAATCGTGTCTCTGTTAATCGACTCACTCGACTTTATTATAATTGATTCACTCAATCGTTGATTCACAAGTGTTCTGATTGTTTGTTTATCATAAACAAAACAATCCTCTCGGTTTCTTTGTTCCTCGCTCTGATACCACTGTTGCCCAGGAATTTAATTGAATACAAAACGCATAAAGAATCACATTTTATTAATCAAGAACAAATTACAATCACTATAATGTTTTCTATGTTACAATCGCTGTAACATATGTGTTTTTTCTGTTAATACAATACATATATATACATGATGAACCGAAGCCATTCCAACCATTGCAAAGGTTCGGTTGGTAGTTATTGGCGGTTGTATCCCTTGCCAAAAGTCACCCCCTTTCCTTGCACTGTTCATTTATAACTGCTCGATTCCTTTCTCTTGTGTCTAATGACCTTCGGCCCTTTTCATAATCAAGCCGGGCTTTGGCCCGTTTCTAACTCTTTATCTTTGTGATGATCGGGAATAATCCAACAGACCTCTCAATAGAGATGCCACAAATGTGCAAGCAATGGAAGCACAGAAACCCACTTATCTACATAATCTATTGGCTTCTTTAAAGCTCCCCCTTGAGCCAACGTTGGAAGCATGTGTTCAGAAGCAATATGGTTTAATCAAAGCGATAAGAGGAAGTTATCATGAAATGATGACCTGCACTGATGTTGAGCTTATACAAATGATGGTTATGGATGGTTTTTTCATACTTGAGTTCTTTTACAGCTGTGCAGAGCATACAACAGGTTCGGAGTTTCTAAAAAACACCATATTCAACGATTTGGTGAAGCTAGAAAACCAAATCCCTTTTGTTGTTCTTCAAGACCTCTTTGAGTGTACTATTTTGAAACGTAAACCGTATTCCTCTCTTATTGATATGATTACTGATATTCTATGTAATGCCATGTTATTAAAAGAAACTTTAAGAGTAAAAAAAATTCTTCAAGGAGATACTCCTGATCATATTCTTGGCATTCTACATCGCTATTACCTGCCGGAGATATCTATTGAATACAGAGATTCAAATGCAACAATCCACTCCGCCGTTGAACTAGACAGGGCAGGCGTGAAATTTAAACCTATTGAAGATCCAAGTTGGCCAATGGCAATAGAAGTCGAACCATCTAGGTTTCAATGTTTTTCCTGCTCTTGGGGTAAGCCTACTCTCAGAATGCCAAGGTTGTGTATTGAAAATAGCACAGAGTTAATTCTAAGGAACCTCATCATTTACGAGCAATCTGAGTTCTTTTCTTGATTAGGTTTTCATGCGATTTCTCTATGCTTATTTGGGGTTCTGGAGTTGTTTGGAAATGCTACAGGGAGAAGACATGTATTAGTGTCTATATTTCTTTTAATTCTCTATACTAGTCAGTCTGGAACTGAACATCTGTTTACGTTTTCTACTATATCTTATTATTAAAAGATCTATAATTAAAAAGATGTATATATTATTGTACACTAAAATAATATTTTAAAACTGAGGTGTTTCAACTTTTTTTTATTTTATATACTAAAATGATACCTTGAAACTGGAGTGTTACACATACCATCCTCAAACCGATGGCCAAAGTGAAAGAACTATTCAGACACTGGAAGATATGCTACGAGCTTGCGTAGTTGACTTCGGTGCAAACTGGGAAAGACACCTGCCATTGTACGAATTTTCCTACAATAATAGCTATCATCCCAGCATTAAGGTTGCACCCTTCGAGGCACTGTACGGTTGTAAGTGCCGATCACCGATCTGTTGGACCGAAGTGGGAGACAATCAACTCACTGGTCCTGAACTCATACACGAAACCACTGAGAAAATCTTCGAAATCCAAAACCGACTTAAACCCGCACGTGATCGTCAGAAAAGTTATGCTGACGTGAGACGCAAACCACTCGAGTTCCAAGTTGGGGATCGAGTACTCCTGAAAGTATCGCCTTGGAAAGGCGTAATCCGATTCGGCAAACGCGGGAAGTTAAACCCCAGGTACATTGGGCCCTTTGAGATCCTTGAGAGGATTGGCCCCGTGACATATCGATTGCAGCTGCCAGCCGAGCTCAGCAGTGTGCACCCTACCTTTCACAGACGAGACACTTATCATCCCACTCGATGAAATTCGCATTGATAACAAACTTCATTTTGTCGAGAAACCTGCGGAAATCATGGACCGTGAGGTCAAATAACTCAAACAAAGTCGTATTCCCATCGTTAAGGTCAGGTGGAATTCGCGGCGTGGTCCGGAATTCACTTGGGAACGGGAAGACCAAATGCGACTCAAGTACCCTCAGTTATTCACTGACTCTACATCAAACGCTACATCGAGCTAAATTTCAGGACGAAATTCTCCTAACATGGGGAGAATGTAACACCCGCCAAATTAGGACTAGCAATTAATGCCTAATTCTCTGTTAATACATGTAATTAGTTCTGTGTTAAGCTAATTAATGCACCGATATATATATTGTTGAATATATACGATTATGCGATCTGATTAAATCGTACAAATTCCAAATCGAATGCAATTAGGTTCAATTAATACGGACGTTGGTGAAAATTTTTATTAAATAATATAACATTATTTAATAACTCGCTTCTATCCAAAATATTAGTTAGATAATATTTCATTTCAAATTTGTATCGTACAAGTAACGTGTACGCGATTAAAACTTAAGCGCGCAACAAAACAAAACAAAGTTTAATTATATTTTATAACTCAATCGTAAAGTGATTAATGAAATACCCTAACAAAAATATCAAGTTAATAATCGTATTTTAAAACTTATATTTCAACGTATAAAATAAACATTTAACGTTTAAACATTTGGGAAAATGAACACTGCACGGAGCACGACTGCAGGAGCTGAGGAAGTGAGACTTTCAACAAAACTCCACTCCCTCCTCAATTCTTCTTCATTTCCACCCACACTCTTTCTTTCTTCTCTCTCCCTCTCACCCTTTTTCTCTCAAACTACATCACCACCACCATCACCTAAATCTAGCAAATAACACCACCAAAAGGCTTTAAATCATCGGAGTTCTTTGGAGAAAAACAATCACCACGCAACGATCTACACTCCTACCTTTCCGAAATCTTGATTCATTAACTTATAAGTTTCCGACGAAAACTTGAAACCTCTCGATTTTAAGTGTTTTTAAGTTTTAGTTGTTTCTTTAAGCTTAGAATGTCCTTATAAGGGTTGGGTAAAAGAATCGGACCCAACGGAAACCCGAAAACTCATTTTTGACTCAAAAATTCGTTGACAGCCTTAAGTGTCGCAACGAAGGTGCAGTATAGCGTCACTTCATGCGTCACTTAAGTGACGCATTGAGTGTCGCTAAAAGCCCTAATCATGCGTCACTTGCATAAGTGCCACATAAAACCCTTTTCCCGACACTTACCTCCGTCACTTGCTTAGTGACGTCTAGGACCTTTACCGTCACTAATAACCCGACACTGCTTTAGTGACGCCCTAGTATGCGTCACTCCTTTAAGTGACGCCTAACCGACACTTACACCCATCACTGATGAAGTGTCGCCACCTTATGCGTCACTTACCTAAGTGACGCCCTAAAATCAGAATTTCACATCTTATGCGACACTTCCTAAGTGCCGCCCAAGCTACCTTAGTGACGCCTCAGTATGCGTCACTTCCGTTAGTGACGCCCTCACTCAGATTCTGCCTTTTCATGCGTCACTTCCTAAGTGACGCCTAAGCCCTCTAGTCACGCTATAAGTGACGCATAAAACAGAAGGTTTCAAACTATTTTTACACTAAGTGTGGAACTTATACAACCTTAAATCCTTATACAATATGACTCCTAAAATATTGTGAGACATGTTTTTCAAGTATAAACACTCCGAATCAATATAATAACATCAAGAATATTATTACAAACAATCACCAACGGGCCGTACACACTTTCAAATGCTTAGACAATCAACCAAATTATAATCATTTGGACATTCTAGTTGAACAAACAACTACAAGGGTGATCTTTGAGATGCCCAATCATGTTGTAACCATCGCGTGTCATGTACACCCTCAGGTTACAAGTCGTTGGACTTCGATTCTTGGCTAATCAATCTCAGTTTATTAAGATAAACTCTTCAGGCTCAGGTGAGTCTCATGGCCACTCTTTTTACTGTTTTTACTAGGGGTGCGATACATTGCTCTATTTTAACACGTGAATGCAAGTACATATTTCAATATACTACATGAGTTATTTTCAACTAATCAAACTAAAGTCCTCCGTCAGTATAGTCTGGTAATACGAAAGTAGCGTGAATATTAGTATATGGTACCATATAGGATTGACCCACCTCATCCGGGTTAGTCGTGCTAACCTCTGCAACGGATGTACTAATATTTGGGAAGACGAGAGTAGATTAGGCTCTCGTGGAGGCACCTCGCTCGGAATTCTCTATATGGGACCCGACCCCTCGAGTTAAGCTCAGACTATGCTCTCATGGCTGTATACATAACTATTATCATTTGCTGGATGCAAATCAACGATTAAATCTTGCGGTTCACACTCAATTTATTTGATATCTAAACCTGTGAGCTCACCAGCGTTAGCTGACCCATTTTAGCATGTATCACAGGTACACAACAGTAGAACTGGACTGCCCAACAGGATGCATATTAGCTCGAGTCTTCATGCATACATTCAAGAGATTTTACTTTATTATTAGATTTTGTATAACTAATTATGTATTTAAATCTCTTCATACTACGAACACGAGCTATGTATGGGATGATTATTATAAACATTTTAATATTAATATATTTTGTCAAAACGACGCATATAGAGTCGTTTACTATTAATCTGTGTGCTTTGTTATTGATTAGTAACACTCAAATCTTGCTTCCGCAAAACATTAAATTTGGGGGTGTTACAGATATTGCCATGCTGGTGGAATCGGGCATACTTCAAAACAATATAGGTTCAAACGAAGAAGCTGCAAATATGATTAACAACATAACAAAAGGAATAATCATCAAGTATTATTACACTAAAGAGTGGGTAAAATTAGATGAATATTACAACGGCTACTTGCCAAAGATTTTAGCACATCTGAGGCGTACATATTTTAATAGTCCATGGAATATCATTGCCCTACTTGCTGGAATCGTCCTGTTTGCTCTAACCATTGTTCAAACTGTCTTTACAATCAAGGGGTCTTAAACGCAATACACTTGAACAAGCTAATATTTTATTCTTTCTTTATTCACATATTCAAGGAGCTGAGATGCACACTCTAAATAAGTTTCATAAACTAGTCTATAGTATTGTGTGACGTAGCGCGCACTTGTAATCATATTGTGATTGTACTTTCATTTGTGCTTGTGTATTATTTATTAGGGCTTAGTACGGTCGAATGTATTCAACTTGATACGAATGTCTATTGTGTGTATCTATCTTACGAATTTGATATTTAATGTACTTAACCTGTTAAAGTGAAGTATTGATGCATTTTACCTACAAAATGCTTATGTGGCAGGTTGACATTTTTAATGTATTAATCTTGTACACCTGGGATCCTAATCAGCTGCAAGCTCACTTCTTAACAAGTCAACGCTACAAAAGTCGCACCAACACCATCGTCCCTTCAAGACCTACAAACACACAACCCAAATCCAAATTCAAAAATCAAAATCTAACAACATATTTGTTAGATATGCAAACCCAAATCGAAATCAAACAATCTCTCTTGATAATTGAAATTGGTGCAAATATTTGAAAGAATCCATCGATTTGAAGGTTTCTTCTTTCATGAGTATTTTATTTGTATTCCGACCAAACACACCATCTCCAGCCAACATCCAAGATGCGCAGGATCGAGAAAAAGCAGCACCAAACCGGCCTCCAATCCAACACCACCACCAATCTCGACTTGCAAACAAGAACACCAATTACATCTATTTTTTTCCGGTGAAGCATACGGTCGCCGGTTAGTTTCTCGGTGGCGGCCAGAATACGGGGTTCTTTGACGGAAAAAGGGGCTTTTGTAAAAAAAATGACACCAATGGAAAACATGACTAGAAGATAGCGGGAATGAGTTGTTTCATCGATTTTTTAACGTGTAAATGATCTGGCTAGAATCAAGCTGGATTATGTGAATGATTTGTTAGGATTTTAGATTTTGTTGTACTGCCCTTTGGATGAGAATTATTCATTTCTGTACGTGTTTAATTTTGATATGCACTGATTGTGTTTGTGGTTTGGATCCGCACAAAATTGTGTTTCTGTTTTCAGTTTTGATTTTGAAAGAAATGGAATGAAATCGAACATGTGATGCTACGTGGGTTTTCAGTTTTGATTTTGAAGAAATGGAACATGTGATGCCATGTGGGCAGTCAATGCCACTTGTAAAAGTCAATGCCAACTATTTAAATGAACAACCGGCTAAGGTTTGTTCCGGTTACAAATTACATCAAAAAACAAAAAAAAACGGGTTAAATGGATTAAAAATCAAATTCATAAGATACATACAATAGACATTCGTATCAAGTTGGATACATTCGACAGCACTAACCCCTATTTATTACTGCTTTTAAAAATTCGAGTTGGTTTATCATTAGAGCATTTAATTTGTAGTTATCCCTTCATGAGCTTGTTGTGAAGATGTTGACGGAGAGTCATGAATAAAATCTCTTCATTAGCTAGTTGTGGGTTTAATTTGTCATGGCAGGAAGCAAATAAAGAAAGGGAAATTAAAAAAATATCATTTTTTTACGAGTATATATCGTTTTGCCCTACGCGAAAAAAATTGAGGATATACCCCCAGAAATCGCAAAAGTAAATTTATTTTTGCGATCCAGTGTTTGCGATTTGTGACTCGGTCACGGAGCCGAGTCGTTTGCGTAGACGAAGCCAAAAACATAGCCTTCGCAAATCGCAAAATACAAGTTTGCGATTTGCCTATGCCGTTCACTTACGAGGTCGTACCGAGTCGCTTTGTTTGCGATCCCGTTCACTTCGTGCCATCGCAAATCGCAAAAATACTTTTGCCTTTTGAGATTTGCAAATGGCTAAAGTATTTTTGCGATGGCGTGTCTATATTTCCCGTCTACGAGATCGCAAATCTAATGGGTAGGATTTGCGATTTGCGACCGCCCAAATATCACATATAACCTCGTTGGGACCCGACACAATAAACCCTAGCCCCCTTTCCTTCTTCCCCCCCCCCCCCCCCCCCGAGCGCAACACCCAACCCGGTCGTAAATCGCAAGGTTTACAATTTACGATCCCCGTTTATCATCGTTCTCGGCACCACCACCCCGTCCCCCTTTTGTGTCTCGGCCCGCCACCATCATCCGTCGCACCACCACCACCGTACCACCCTCCGTCGCACCACCACCACCGTACCACCCTCCGTCGCGATTACTACCACCACCATTATACCACCGCGTGTTAGGCCACGGGATTCACGACACCCAGGGTTTCGACCACGGTTTGAATGAAGGTGGATGCTCACATCTTCGGGTTTCGAGATAAACGATGGATGATTCTCAGGTTTTATGTTATTTTTGTATGATAGTTGCTAAAGTTACCGTTTGTTTTTGAATATAGTGTGTTTAAACCCGAAATTTCGTTGTGGCATTTCGTCGAACACTTGGTGTGCAACATATATTTTTGATTGTTCAAGAATTTGTTCGGTTTTTAAGTAATGTTTGCGTGAAATTACGAAGCTAGGTAGGTTAATACAATGTTTGTTTGATAATACATATATTATGGATTATTGTAACTCGTTATATGTTTTCATGTTAATCTTAAAATGCCATTTTGTGAACGTATTTGTTGTGATAATGATGATTGTTATAACTCGTTATATGTATTTGTTGTGATAACTCGTTATAGTATTCATTTTAATTTTTGAACCTAAATAAGAAGTTATATGTATTTGTTGTGATAATGATGATCGATATGATTATTTATAATGGTTAAGTCTTTATATTTTGAGATAGAAGAATTGTTTTGTTTGTTAATTTGATAAAATTTAATGTGATAAAATATAATGTGATAATGATGATCGATATGATTAGTTATAATGGTTAAGTCTCTATATAAAATTTAAAGTGTTTGGCTTATTATTTTGTTAAGTTTAAATGTGTTGTTTGTTAATGTGATAAAATTTAGTTTATCTATTAGTGATGGGTGATGTATTAATATGTACTAGATGATTACCCGCGTAATGTCGCGTGCAATATTTTTCGTTCTACGATGTTGAATCAACAATCATTTCTAAGTTTGTTTGATGCACATATATTAAAGCAAGAACATGATATAAAGACTTAGAAAGTACTTTAATGTTAAACGTATTATATTTTACAACTTCGCATTCCACAATCAAATTTTTTATTTGATAAGTCAATTTGTTGGTGTTCTTTATATTAGGAGTAATAAATTATAAAGTTTTAAGTTTAATTACCTACACATCTTGTGTCATATTTATTGTGTCTTTTATAAAATTAAGTAAATATATTTAGTCGGTTAGATGGTAATGATTAATTTGGTTAATCTGTATGAAGATTTAAATATCATAACTTGATTGTATTAAACTTAGACCATTTTAATATACTAGAGAATAAAATTTGAGAATAAAATTTAAATTTCACTGATATTCATATTAAAATAATTGTAACTGACATTTTAATATCCATTAATATGTGATATCGGTTATGCCAGTTATACAAAAATTAAATGATAAATATTTGTAACTTAAAAATTAATTATGATGTATTTACTTTTATAATTAATTGTATTGATTTTGATTTTAAGAATTTTAAACACGCATTAAAAGTATTTAAAAGGGTAAAATATGTTGAGACATAGATTGTGACAACAGATCTAACTTGAAATAGGACTGATGTAATTATTATTATGTTTGGGGTATTGGTTTAGATTTGTAAATGAATATTCCGTTTTTAATGATAGATGAAATTTTATATTTTATTATTTACGTTTGCTGCGAGTCGAGATCTCAAGTCGCAAGGGTTGTGAAGCGAGGTGAGATCTGAACTCGCAGAGCAGAACTCAATAGGTGACAAACGAGTTGAGTTGAGTATGGGCTTGGGCTGCGTAGCGAGTCGAGTCAACTCGCAGGCCCAAAGGATGCGAGTTGAGACGACATATTTATATGTTTTCAATATGTGAAAAACATAACAACTTTTAGTGAACACTTTTGCTATTCGTATTTTGTAACCTGCGAACTCAAGTTTCCAGAGAAAATAATACCTAACGGCTAGGCTTTGACGTTTATTTGTTTAAAGCGAAGCATTAGATTACCTAAACGTGAACTTATTCGTTGTTAGTAAGATAACATCGTATTAAGGAATTCCGCACCTTAATACTACATATAACGAAGTTATCGATCCTAGAACTAGAGACTTACAATTGGTATCAGAGCTTTCGGGCTAGATAACGAAGGTAGTTCGAGGTTTTCGGTTAATCGTGTGTGATTTATGATTGTTTTGACGTGCATTAGTGTGTAAAAACGATTAAAATCTCTCTCTGGACGATTTAGGGCTTGTTTACGGTCGAAATTTCCAGTTTCAATCGTAAAAATACCAAAAAAAAATTGTTTTCACATTTTTCAGCCATTTTGCTAGTCGAGATTAGGGTTTCAGATAAGTCTGCGAACCGAGTTGAACTTGCGAGTCGACTTTCTGCGAGTCGAACTTATTTTGCGAATTGAAATATTCTGCGAACCGAGATCTCCTGCGAACCGAGATCACTTGCGAATTGACATCACTGCGATCCGAACTGAGACTTGCGAACCGAGATTCTGCGAGTCGAGCTGAGATTGCGAGTTGAACTGAGTTCCTGCGAGTCGAGATTTTTTTTCTGAATTCGCGAATACATTTTAACTTTAAACTTCACGATGTCTGACCTTAGCAAAATGATTGAGAAGGAACACGAGATTGGAAAATCTAATGTTCCACTTAAATTGTTAAGAGTTGAGGATTATTATAGCTGGAGGGATAGGTTCGAATCTTACTGTAGATTCCATGATCTATCTATCTGGATGTGTATCAAGAATGGATACACGACACCTACACAAACTGTTGAGAATGCTATTGTGGTTCTCACTTATCAACAGATGAGTGAAGCATAAAAGAAGGAATTTGAGGTTGAGAACAAGACTCATTCTTCAATCAAGATGAGTCTACCCAAGGAACTTAATCATCAAATGAAGTCCTTCCATACTGCTAGAACTTTGTGGACAGCTCTTGAGAAGAGGTGTGAAGGTAGTCCACAAGTTAAAGCAGGCAAGAGAAATCTCCTGAAAAAGCAGTTTACTGTGTTCAAAGCTTTGAAATGAGAAGATCTTGATGCTTATACCACAAGATACTACCATTTGCTGAGTGAGCTAGATGACCATGAGATTGTAACTACTGAGACTGAGAAAACCGACAAGTTTATTGAGGGTTTACCGTTTAAGTGGGAAATGCATGGCATAATGCTTAAAGACAATGATGAGAGGTATGCAATTATGACCTTAGAGCAGGCAATTGATAAGCTCAGAGGTTATGATTTCACCAAAAAGACTAGAGATACTGATTCTGATCAGGCTCAGGATCCGGGACTATATCATGGAAAATCTACTATCTCTACTGCTTCCTCGAGCTCGACCACTACTTTATTTGTTGGTAATGCTGATGGAAAGGGTGAAATGATTACTGATGATCTGTGTCTTGTTACCTCATCTGGTAGTGAAGCGAAGGGTAAACTAACTGAGAAGTCACCTTAGGAGCATCAAAAGATACCTATGAGTGTGAAATCTGCAGAACAGCAATTATCTGTTCTTGCTTCCTTTGTAGCTTCTTATGAAAACTACATTCAGGGTAAAATCAATGATCCAATTATGTTTGAAGAAGATTATGATCAGATAGACCCTGAAAATCTTGAAGAAATAGAACTTCAGGATCAACTTGCCAATTTGTCTAGAAGAGTAAAGAATTTCTTAAAGAAAACTGGTAGAAAGGTAGTTGGTAATCGATCAAGGTTTGATAAGACCGAGATAAAGTGTTTTAACTATCAGGGTTATGGACACTTTTCTCGGGAATGCCAAAGACCTAAGGTAGAAGCTGGCAATGGAAAGCAAGGTTCGGGAAGCACTCTTGCTTCCAAAGCCTTGGTTGTGAAAAAGTTGGATGGCTCTTATGAATGGAAAGCTCAGTCTGAGGAAGCTTTCATGGCTGAGATTGATGAGTCTACATCCTACATGCCTACTGATGCAGAGTGTGGTGTGAAGGTGCCTGAGGTTGAAATGAAAGCAAGTGATGAAGACGTGTTGTACATGGATTCAACTGAAAATATGAATCCTGAAGACTTTGTAGCACGCATGGCTGAAATCCACACAGACAAGAAAAGGGTATGTATTGATATTCTTACTCTTGCTGATGTCTGTTATTTAGTTATTGATTTGCAGTCACAGGTTAGTGTTTTAACTGTAGCAAACAAAAACCTGTCTTCTCAAGTTAGCATATTGACTGAATCTAATAAGACTGTTAGATGTGAACTTGAACTAGCTAAGATTGATGTGCGTAGGTTAAGTGATGATAAACAGGACTTAAAAGATAAATTTAAGTCTGATGCTTCTGATAGGATTGCACTTAGAGATACCATTAATGAAAAAGTTGTCATCATAGATGGTCTCTATACGAACCTAAAAGACTTAAATCAGTCAATTGCTAATAAGGAGAAAGAGTTAGCTGACTGTAAATTGAAGCTAGTTGAGCAAAATCGAAAGATAGAAAATTATAGAACCACTGAGATGGACAAGATGCTAGATGCTCAACGAAGTGTAAAGGATAAGTCGGGACTAGGTTATAATGAGACACCTCCTCCTTTTAATTCGAATTACACTAAGCTTCCAGAAGATACTGAAATGACTGAAGTATATTCTGAAGAACCAGTAGCTAAATCTGATCAGTCAAAGGTACAGAAGAATGTTATTAAGAATCCTTCATCTGATGATAGTAAGAGAATTCCTCACACTAAAGTACATTTTGTACCGGGTGGAGTAATTAATGATACTAAGACTGATGAAGCGGTTAATAAAGAACATGTAGTTGAACCTTTAGTGCCTAAGACACCAATTGCGGATGCAAAAGTTAGTAAGTCACGAAAACAGATGTCTTGCTTCAAATGTCACCAAAAAGGACATGTAGCTTCTTGTTGTCCAAATAAGAAGTTGGAAGCATCACATAAGTTAGTGAATACTGAAAAGAGACCGACCACTTCTAGTTCAATTGTAGACAGGTTAGGCTCCAAACCGGGATTAGGAAGCAAACCTGTAAACATTCTGAAAAGAGATGGTAATCATAGCGTCTCTCCACCTAAACCTAAAAGGCCTTATACTCTAAACGAAAATACTTTTAATAAGCCAAGAGATAAGACATCTTCGAGGTTTAGGACACCAAGTAGAAACCATAGTCAGTTTGAAAATGGTTCTACTTCAAGTGCACAGGGAACAAAGTTTGTGCCTAGGAGGTTTTCTACTCACTCTCCTCATAGGCCTAAGATTACAGATCATCAACAATCTCAAACTCCTGTGAAAGTTACCAAGGCTCCCGATGGGAATAGTTATGGTTACTTTAAGGAGGTTCAGATTGTAGATGATCAGGGATAAACCAAGACCGTAATGGCTTGGGTCCCTCTTGAAAACTAACTGTGTATAACTTGTTATGTGTAGGAGCAGACTGTGAACAAGGACAGCTGGTGGTATGTAGACAGTGGATGCTCAAGACACATGACAGGTGAACGAAGTCTACTGAAGGACTTCAAGGAAGGTTTCAAGTAAAAAGTAAATTTTGCAGGAGACAAAGGAGGAGTAATTACTGGGAAAGAAAAAGTTTCAAATGGAACTTTGACTCTAGAGGATGTGAATTATGTTGAAGAACTAACTCATAACCTAGTGAGTGTTTCCCAAGTCTGTGATAAAGGTCATCCAGTTCATTTCAATGAAAATGAGGCTTTAGTTCTGAAGCCAAGCTTCACAATTCCTGAAGAATGGATTTTGATGAGGGCACCAAGGAAAAAGGACATCTATGCTATAAACATGAGTGTTTCTAATTCTTCAATGGTTTCGACATGCTTACTATCTAAGGCCTCAGAAGCAGTCGCACTTTTATGGCATAGGAGAATGGAACATCTGAACTTTCGAAAAATGAATTTTATAACCAAGAATGGTTTAGTTCTAGGTGTACCACAGAAACGTTTCGAGTCTGAAGACAAGTGTGTTCCTTGCCTAAAAAGAAAAGCAGCACAAGAAACCACACAGGTCTAAGACTGAAAACTCAATCTCCTCCCCATTTGAACTACTACACATGGACCTCTTTGGCCCAATAAGCAAGAGAAGTCTAGGTGGCAAGTAGTATTATTTAGTTATCACAGATGATTACTCTTGATTCTCATGGGTATTCTTTTTGGGATCTAAAGATGAAACTCCGAGAATTTTGATGGAGTTCTTTGATCTAGTAGAGAATGTCTATAAAACAAGAGTAAAGCGTATTCGTAGTGATAACGGAACGGAATTCAAGAACTCAACGTTGAATATCTATTGCTTAAGCAAAGGGATACAACATCAATTCAGTGCACCATATGAACCTCAACAGAATGGTGTTGCAGAAAGGAAAAATCGAACGTTGATTGAAGCTGCTAGAACAATGCTTGAAGATTCAAAGCTTCCGGTCATATTTTGGGCAGAAGCAGTGAATACAGCATGTCATGTTCTAAATAGGGTTCTTACGGTCAATAAGCGTAACAAGACTTGTTACGAATTATTGAATAATAAGAAACCTAATCTGAAGGGATTTGAACCCTTTGGAGTTTCATGTACAATATTGAAGATAGGAAATAAAGCTAAATTTGGCGAAAAGGCTGATGAAGGATAGGTTATGTACCCAATTCGCCTAATAAAATGGTTTTCAATAAAGTCATGGGACGACTGGAAATTGTTTATAACATTGAGGTTACGAGCTATGTACATGCTGTACATAAGGGATTAGATTGGCAATTTGACTATTCAGATCTCTTTCAGTCATTTAAAGTTCCCATAAGTGACTTTGTCAGTGATTCAGAGATCTCTCAGCACTTATTGCATGAAGACTTGGACAATGGTCCCTCTTCAACATCGAGTGTTTCGAAATCTGGAATCAGGACAACGAATGACTCAAATGAAGCTTCTTCAAGTGAGTCACAACAACCTTCAAAGGATAAGTCTCAAGAAATAGAAGATTCTGAGAAGGATTTTCAAACAACGTTTGATGATATACTTACTTCTTTGAACCATTTAAGGTTATCTTCAGCTAGTTCAGAAGATATGCCTTCATTAGAAGAGATTGGTACTAACTTAGGAGATGAGTTAGAAGTTGAACCTACACCGGTTACAAGAACGAGTAAGAATCATCCCGTTGAAAACATCATCGGTGATATTAATACTCCTGTTCAAACTAGGACTCAATCTAAAGCTAGTACATCTGAAAATTTAGAAGGCTTGTATACAGCTATGAAAGAGACAGGGATTCCTAATTAATGTCTATATTCATGTTTTATCTCACAAGTTGAGCCTAAAAATGTGCAAATGGCTCTTAAAGAAAGCTCGTGGGTCGAAGCTATCCAAGAAGAACTGCAACAGTTCTCAAAATTACAAGTATGGGAGTTGGTTGATCTTCAAAAGGGAGAATATCCAATTGGAACTAGATGGATATTTAAGTGTAAGAGAGATGACCGGGGAGTCAATTCTCACAATAAAGCTCGTCTAGTGGTTCAAGGTTTTAATCAACAAGAAGGAATAGATTACAACGAAGTGTTTGCACTAGTTTCTAGGCTAGAAGCAATTAGAGTATTCTTAGCATTTTCCTCTTTTAAAGGTATCAAAGTTTATCAGTTAGATGTTAAGAGTGTCTTTTTGTATGGCAAACTTGAAGAATTAGTGTATGTTTCACAACCGCCAGGGTTTACTAATTCTGACTATCCATATAGAGTATATCGCTTGAATAAGGCTCTATACAGATTACATCAGGCACCTAGGGCATGGTATGGAACACTATCAACGTATCTACTTGAGAATGGGTTTACAAGAGGATCAATTGATAGTACACTTTTTGTAAAGTGGAACAAGAATGACTTTCTACTTGTACAAGTATATGTTGATGACATTATCTTTGGATCTTCTGATGAAAAGATGTGTCAAGAGTTTGAGAAAGTCATGAGAAAAAGGTTTGAGATGTCTGCAATGGGAGAGTTAAACTTCTTCTTAGGATTGCAAGTTGATCAAAAGAAGGATAGATTCTTTATTCATCAATCTAAATATACATATGAGCTATTGGAATGCTTTAAGATGGATGAAAGTAAGATCTACAATACTCCAATTCCAGTCAATCACAACCTAGGACCAAATACATCGAGTGATACCGATGTGGATCCAAATCTTTATAGAGCCATGATCGGATCATTAATGTATATTACTGCCTCTAGGCCTGACATTATGTTTGTTGTTTGTATATCCGCAAGATATCAGGCAAATCCGAAAGAGTCACATATGCAAGCTGTGAAATGGATCTTTCGTTACCTCAAAGGGAAACCTAAGCTGGGACTTTGGTATCCAATTGATGGAGACTTAGATCTCATAGCTTATACTGATTCGGATTATGGAGGATGCAATCAGAATAGGAAATCTACGACCGGAGGATGTCAATTCTTAGGAGGTAGATTACCATCTTGGCAGTGCAAGAAGCAAAGCTCAGTAGCCATCTCTACATGTGAAGCTGAGTATGTTGAGCTAGCAGCTGTTGTTCTCAAGTTCTTTGGATCCAACAGTAACTGCGGGATTACGGGTTAAATATAACCAATACTCCTATGATGATTGATAACGAATCGACAATGTCGATCACCAACAATCCGGTGAAGCACAGTAAAACTAAGCACATTGATATTCGACATCATTTTATTAGGGACTGTGCTGAGAAGAACTTGATAAAGTTAGTTAAGGTTCCATCTTTGGATAACTTAGCAGACTTATACACCAAGGCGTTCAACAGAGCTCGATTTGAGACATTGGTTCAACTTAACGGAATGAGAAATCCAGAGTGATTAGTCTTTCAAGGGTATTTTTGTAATAATTAGTAGTAAGATTTATGTTTTTTTTTAAAAAAAAAAGGTAGGCGTATGACATTCATTTGCTTGTTACCTGAGGGCAATCGCCTCCAATAAAAAAATAACTGAAGTTCTTTTAGAAAAAGCTTTAAGTTTTGGCTGTAAAAACTTGGGAAATGATTGTACATTAGGGGAATGCGCTAAAAAATAATAAACCTAAGTGCTAAGATTGATGTGTTAGTAGATTCCTATAAGTTTCATTAGAATTGCATGCTTACTTAGGAATTTACTTATATTTATCTGATTATACACCTATATCCATTGATAATAACTCGTGTCATTTATATAAGTGATAAGAATAAGTAAAGTCTATTCAACTTCATTATATGATATACTGGTAGGCAACTTATTCTTAGATTTACGAGCACTTAAACAAAATCTAATTTTGTGTGTCATATCTTGTGTGAACTGTTATATACTGTATGACATATGTCTTAATTGATGAATGATGGTACTGCCATACACTGTTATCATGCATTTATTTACAAGTGACAAATAGTTACAAATATGGTTATTAGTGAAACTAACAGATAACTCTGTTGTACGTGAGTACAGACCTGTTGCCTTTAGTTTTGTCAATAGTCTCAAACTTATTTTAATTATACTAAGGGATCCTCTGTTGTACGTGAGTACAAATCTGGAACCCCTAGTATCTTTAAAGGATGTTTGATATTTGTCAAAATCTGAATTCAAGTTTATGTTATATGTTTCGAAAAGATACATCATTTAGTAACCACTACCTTGAAATTTAAAAGATGCAGTGTTATGTGTTTTACTTATGTTCTTCAGTTTATTATATAATGGTACACTTTAGATATTGTTCACATTAATAATAATAAAGTTTGCTCAAAGATCTATGTGTAATTTGTTTATGTGGATCATAATACCGGTAATCGTCTTGAACTGTCTATGATATTGATTAAAACGGTTATTTTGTTATTAAAAGTTATGTTGTGTGGATAAAGGTAAATAAGATATAATTTTATAAATATAAGTAAATTATGGGTTAGTTTGTGATTTTATTGTATTTATATGAATTTCATGAGGTATGTATACTAACAATTGTCTTGTTCTTATTAAAATCTAATGGCTTATCCTTCCTAATATGATCCCTAAGCAGTTAAAATTTTAAGCATTTTAATTTTACATTTGTTTCTTTTCATAGATGTTAGTACTCTTAAATTTTTATTTCTTATTGTTGGTTAAATGATTAATAGAAAGTTTTATTTTATTTTATTTTATTCAATGTGTTACCCTTTAGAATTGAATTATACTGGATATTTATTTTATGTTGAACAAACGTGTGTTGACAACTGAAAAATACTATATAGGTTACGTGGAATGTTAATCGAAAGTCTTCCGACTCACATGTAGTCGAGCAGCGTATCCTGATTTTATTTCAGCGGTTAATTATTCTATTATAACTTATATATATTTTAGACTTGTCTATATACTTAAGACCATAAGGTATATAAGTAAATAATTTTAGCTCGAGATTTTTCTTTATACAAGATTAACTGTATCACGGTTTAGTCGGTTAATATATGTACGAAGATTATCATTGAGGAAAAATTATGCAAAAGCATTTTCTATAAAATGTTTAGGCTATATAGTTGCAAAGTTAACTATATAATTTTGAATGGGTTTTGATTTATACTTAGAATTCAATTCGCATTTTTAATTTTAATTTTAATTTTAATTTTTAATTATGCGAGTTTGACAAGTCAAACCTGCGAATTGAGATTCAACACTGCGAAGCGAGTCTAACTTGCGAATTGACATTAAACTTGCGAAATGAGTTGAAGTATAAAAGGGTGGTCAAACGAGTCAAATCTTTCACCGAACCCACATCTATTCTGCGAGTTCACTTAAACTTGCGAATTGACTTAGTGCGAAACGAGACGAAAACAGTGTTTTGTTTGATTTCGATTTTACAAGTTACAAGAACGAGATTTTGATCTGTAGTTTCTATACAGCTTTGTCTTGCGATCATTTTGAGGTATAAAACAATGGATTTCACCGTTTAAATTACACGAAATCGATGGTTTTATTGACTTAGGGTTTCGTTTTACCATATAAACGATTTATGTAGATTAAAGGTGTTATTTGACAAGAATTCTATGGATTAATGTTAATCGACCTTTAATGAACGTAAATCAATCGATATATCTTAATAACTTTGAGAATTTAATCGATTTTGAATTCAACTCGCGACACCAGTTCATGTTGCGAGTTGACCACAACTTCAATTCGCAGAGCCACAATTAGATTCTCTACCAATTCAAGCAGTAATTGAGTGGCGTGTCCTAATTATATATTAGCGGTATAAATCATATTTATTTTTTTTAAATATAAAACGTTAATGACTTGAGAATTTCAAATTAACAAGTAACTAACAGGACATACATATTGAACTTACGACTTATTAGTTATAAGTTATATATGTTAGATATTTATGTATATTACTTGAGACATGTATGTAACAAGTTATATATATAATTTACAACTAAGATGTTTAATGAATTTTGATTCATAATACGTTATAGTTTAAAATTGATTAATGTGCGTTAATTGTTTTTGTCATTTGTGTTTCTTTAGATATGGCGAGACAATTTGATAAAGGTCACAACATTCTTGTTGATCTTGATCTTTCGGCACGCGGAGCACATCAAGTTGCTCAAGTGCTGATGTTTTTTGCACGTTAACAGAGTCTCCTCAGATCTCTCAGGCGATACTGAATGATTTTTGGACAGATATTTAGTATGATCAGACCGTCAATCCACCGGTGATACGTACAACGGTTAATCAGAGACCGGTTGTTTTCTCTGCATCTGACCTACGTTAAATTTTACAACTGGGGACATTAGACCAAGAAGATGGTCCGACTGAGTACCCTAGTGATTTCATTGAGGGAGCTATAGGCCGTATGGGATATACGGGTGATAGACGAGGACGTCAGTTCCAAAAACCTCTGGTTATTGGACAGTGGAGGTTTTTATGGCACGTGATTGTCACGGTGTTTGCACCAAAGAAGGGAGGTTTTGATGAGTTAAGCCCTGCTCTTGTATCAGCCGTGCTTTCACTAGTTTACAACAAACCATACAGTTTTTGTGATTAGATTTTTGGCGAGATGGTTAGACAGATTTCGGGTTCTATTCGATCACAGTTTCTGGTTTACCCGCGTTTTTGTATGTTGATCATTCGTGCTCGTCTGCCAGAGCTTGTTATTCCTTACCCATACTTACGTGTAGATACTATTGGGCTCAGAGGGTACAATGCGATGTTTTTGCAGACAGTGAGGAAGGAAGGGGTAGTAAAGCCAAAGGAGAGAGAGCTTTTTGGTCTTCTTGTTGATCCTGCGTATGTGACGCCACCGAATCATGGTTGGTTAGATGTTGTTATTGCTGCTGTTCCAGAATCGATAGCTGATGTGGTTCATGCTGAAGATCCACAAGAGCTCATTGAGGATGTGTTGGAACAACCAGAACATGCTGGGGAACAGGTGAACCTAGATGTTGCTGCTCAAGTGATACAGGAGGTGCTGGTTGAGCATGATGATGCTACTGATCTCTTGTTACGGGATATTGATAATTATGTTGCACCGCCTGAGGTAATATTATATAATATGTACTTAGTTGATACATTATAATATTATTATTTAAAGAAAATGTTATAGATATATAGTTAATTAGATAATATTTCTGATTATAAAATATAAATATCATTATGATCAGGGAGCTGAGACTGCAGACCCAGAGGTCACTCGACCTGAGGGTGAGCAGGGACAACTTGATAGATCTGAGGGTTTACCTTCTAAGGTAATATATCAGATTAATCATAAATATATAGAACTTGTATGATAGAACTTCTAGCTAATCATAAATGTTTAATATATTTAATATTTAGGATTCTGATGTTGGTCCATCTTGAGGCCGTGATGGTGAATCGGCTTCAGATGATGATGATAGTACTCCTTCTCCACCTCCAGATGCTGGTTATATTAGATATCGATCTAGGATGATTCCAGATCCAGCATCGAAGGAGAAGAGGAAGGCTAAGGAAGTCGACCCAGACTTCAGTATTATTGAAGAAGGTCCTGAGGAAGAGGATACACCTCTTATTTCTCAACGCCGTAAGCGTTCCAGGACATTGATCATTCAGGATGGTATGTTTTATTTAGAGTTAAATAATCTTAACTTGTTGTTTATCAGGAGTTCAACTGAGACAGTTAATTCTGTGACAGTTGCTCAAGATACATCACAGGTAGAGACGATGATACCGGTGGTTACTGAACCAGTATCTGTACCATCTGAGGTATGAAATAAACGTTTAGTACTAAGAGTATTATAATTATTTAATTAGAGATTGAGACAGAGTTATCGATAACAATTACTTCTTTAATTATATCTAACTTTACAGGCTGAGAAATTGCTTGAGTCGGTGGAATCAGAAATGGTTTCTATGACTATTGAGGAGGGAGTTGCTAGACTTGTACATGATGTAGAGTTCCCGACCAATAAAGCTAGTAGATTTGCAGCTAGTCTTCTCAAGGAAGCGTTATCTCAAGCTATTCCGCAGCTTACACCTGATTCTCACATTGCTTCGCTTACACCGCCTGGACCATCAACAATTTCTGTTATTCCGACGACTGATGCTGAAAGGATTACATCCTTAGAGTCAAGAGTTAAGGAATTGGAATAGAGTAATCCAAGATTCCAGGGTTGTTAGCTGAGAATGTTTCTCTTGCTCAGCAGATGGTTCATATCAGTGAATCACATTTGACTCTGCTGAAGACTCTTGATACTTTGCTTGCTGATTTTACTGCCCAGAGACTGAAACTTGAACACTTAGAACGTTTGGTGTTAAGAGTGCATTCAGGACAGTCAGCTCAGGGGGAGATAATGATATATCAAGAAGCTTGCAAAGAGGATGAGTTAGCAAAGAAGAGAAGAGATGATGAAGATGATGATCCCAGTGCACAGAAAGATGGTGAGCCGACTGGTCCTTCAAAGACTGGTGAGCAAGCTATTATTCAGGGGGAGTCTGCTGGTGATGGTGCTGGTACAAGTGCTGCGGGTACAAGTGAAGCTGGTAAGATAGCTTAGACTTGTGTAGATATTTGTACTTACAATTTAGTTGAATTATAATTGTAATTTATAATTGGAATTGAATAATTGTAACTTAATAGTTTTGTAAATATATTCGGGTTGAGATTATTATTACAAGTAAAATATATTACAAATTGTTTAAGTTATTTGATTTTGAAAATTTAAATAAATTAGTGATCGAAAGTCTTCTGACTCATTGAGAAGTCGAGCGACGTGTTCTGATTTATTTCAGCGGTCAAAGTTTATTTTAACTTAGACATTTTAGACTTGAGAGTTTCTATAACTAACAAGTTAAATTTGTATGATTTTTAACTAGACAAATGATATATAATTTAAAGATATAATTGACAGTTAAGTTTTATTATATAACAGTTTAATTAAGTCTTGGAAATTATATAAGTTAATTAATTGTAAACTTAAATATTTGGTGATTATTCACAGTACATTAGAGTTTAAATTTAATTAATATTTGTTAAGTGTTTGATATAAGACTTAGCAAATCTTAAATTGATTCGGGGTAATCAATAAAAGATATATAAGTTATATATTTCGCGTTTATTACACAAAAGGATTAGTATTGGAATTCTTAGATTGATTCAGGGAAATCAATAAGAGAATTTAAATTATTAATTTATTTTTGTTTGTTTTATCTAGGAATGGAAATTCTAGATCTATCAGATTCAGAAAATGATATTTTGGATGAGATAGATGAAGAGATTGATTATGATCTTGAAGAGGGAGAATTTCAGCCACCTGAAGATTGGACTGCTATTTCTGAGATTGAGCAAGATATGGGTGTAGATCCAGATGCTATTGTTGATGAACACCATGTGAGCCCATCTAGGACAGAGGTTGTTATTGAAAATGATGAAGGTCCAATGGTTGTCGATGTAGATGAAGAGATCGATGACTCAACCGATACAGAAGATGAAGTTCTTATTCCTACAAATAATCCAGTTGTTGTGCTTAGGAAAATTCCAAAACAAAGAAACAAAATTGGAGTTTCAGAAGTAGATATAACAGGAAAACGTGTACCACGTAGAGGGATTATTGGATGGTATTTTGACTCAGATCTGAAGCTTTTTGCAATTAAAAGATTTGACGGAGTTCAATATTTTGAGCGAAAGCTTGCGGTGTTTAGTTCTTTGCCTAGATTTGAAATTCGAGATTTGGCTCGATTACCTTTGAATAACGCAAGTGATGATTTTGTTGGAAGATATGTTGAACATATAATTAAGACTGAGGTTAGAGCTAATAAGTTTGAAAAGATTAAGCCAAGAAAAGGAAAGACTATTAAATTGGCAGAGAGAAGTCAAAGGACAGGAAGAAGAAGAAGAAAGAAGGTTTATCCGTCTGTCAAATGTGTACAACAGATTCCTCTGAAGACAATGCCACAAGATATTTTGGGAAATATGAAATGTTGGTATGTGGATTCGGAAACAGGAGAAGCTGTCATGGTTGAAGCAGATGATGAGGTTGAGAGTGGTGAGCGTGAGATTTTTAAAGTTTATGACCATCGACACCTAATGAATATGTCGAAGAAAGATTTGTTAAAGTTACATGAAAATAGAATCTTGACGACAGAAGCATGGGGTGATTTAGCACGAGATTATCAGATGATGGTTAAGACTTGTATCAAGATGAAGATGTATGCAGGAAGTAAAATTTACAAATGAAGACTAAAGACAAGCGTGAAGATAAAGACGCTAGAGCTATTGTCAAGGGGAGCCTGTTAAGACATAGATTGTGACAACAGATCTAGCTTGAAATAGGACTGGTGTAATTATTATTATGTTTGTGTATTGGTTTAGATTTGTAAATGAATATTTCATTTTTAATGATAGACGAAATTTTGTATTTTATTATTTACGTTTGCTGCGAGTCGAGATCTCAAGTCGCAAGGGTTGCGAAGCGAGGTGAGATCTGAACTCGCAGAGCAGAACTCAATAGGTGACAAACGAGTTGAGTTGAGTATGGTCTTGGGCTGCGTAGCGAGTCGAGTCAACTCGCAGGCCCAAAGGCTGCGAGTTGAGATGACATATTTATATGTTTTCAATATGTGAAAAACATAACAACTTTTAGTGAACACTTTTTCTATTCGTATTTTGTAACCTGCGAACTCAAGTTTCCAGAGAAAATAATACCTAACGGCTAGGCTTTGACGTTTATTTGTTTAAAGCGAAGCATTAGATTACCTAAACGCGAACTTATTCGTTGTTAGTAAGATAACGTCGTATTAAGGAATTCCGCACCTTAATACTACAGATAACGAAGTTATCGATCCTAGAACTAGGGACTTACAAAATAGTCATTTGTATTATCCCCTTATTAAGAGATTAAGACTTAGGGGCCAAACATTTTATAAAGCAGTATAGATAATTATAATTAAAGAGTTTAGTTATTATGATTAGAGGTTATGTCATGCTTTTATACAAAAAGATCATTGTGAAGTTTAATTATATCTCTAACATGTATAATATGTATAATTATGCATTTAAGATTTTAATGATACATGTTAAAAATGTTTCCGTTTAATTGATTAGTATAACCACTTGTTTTTGTTTAATCTAATCGGTTGGGGATTGGGTCGGCTATGGTTAGGTTAAATGCATTTGATTAGTATAACCACTTGAAATGAACATGTATATAATTTATTTATTTAATGTCGATTATAGTTGGTAGAGTTATAGCTCAATTGTTTATTATTTATCACTTTTATTAACGACACTTGTATGGGTTGATTTAAAACTATGCAGCACATTTTTAATGGAAGGCTGACTTTGAAAAGTCAACTCACTGTTAGTGGGCATATCAAGTTGCACTTATCTAGCGATCAAGAAAAGATATATAGAGACCACTTTTTGGGCATTGGTTGGATGTGAAGGCTCCGGAAAATGACCCTGGTTTTGTGCATCATATACTGCAATTTCGATGAAAGGAGCGTCCAGGGTTAAAGCACCCTCGCGCGGAGGCGGGTGAGTTGTGGTTTAGGGTGGCGGATACGGATGACCATTTTATACGATTCGGACGCAGGGAGTTTTGAATCACGGGAAATCTTATCCATAAATTTAAAACTGTGATAAGAATGTTGTGTCATGAAATTTCCAATGCTATGTGTATGTTGATTTGCGATTTGCGACTAGAGACTTGCGATTTACGATTTGCGACGTGCGATTTGCGACTAGCGCCCCAGCTTATCCATTATAGATAAGATTCTCGCTTAGATTTTCTGACATTTCTTTAGATTTTTCCGTTGGGCCTTATCCATTGTCGATAACGTTTTGGCTAGGTTTACCTGACATTTCTTTAGATTTTCTAGATTGTTTCGGAGAACTGAAACTTCATTAAATTTTTCCTTTAAATACGTATCATAATAGGAATATTTTCAACAACGTAACCAAACAAAATATTATCCATTCGTCCTTAAACAACATTCAGGCGGACGTTCCAAAAAGTTAAAAGGTACAACTTTTGATCCATTGTGTTTTTGTTTACTTTGATTATGGATAAGTTCAAAATTTATATATGTTATGGAGGCCGTTTTGAATACATTAACAACATGCCGATGTATTTTCCAATAGAATGTAGTAGGGTGCTATTGAAACTTCCGGTGGCACCGGAAAAGCCAATGACAGCCAAAGTTTTGTTGAAAAGCATTTTAAAAAAAATTGGTCTACCTCTTGATACACGAGTATGTCTAAAATATAAGGTTGATCAGTATGTGACTGATATAAATGATGATGTTGATGATTTTGGAGATTTTTTGTGTCATGCAATAAACAACGCTCCAATAGAAGTTTACATAGTTGATATTTTCCAAAATTTATCGGGTAAGGGTAGCAATCAACCTAGCAGTAGTAGTTCTGCTTTTCAACAACAATTTTAACAACTACACACCAATGAATACAATCAACAACACCAATAACAGTCATTTCAACAACCATTTCACAATTCCTCATATCCTTTTCAACTACAATATCAATTCCATTATCATGCTGCTCTTCACAACACATCAAATCACACATATCCAACACATCATACCCAACACACATCTTTTAAGGTAGATGAAGAACCCTAACATGATTATAAATATCATCAGGATGTTCAATATGATCAAACTAACTCACAATCCTATGTGGAGGAGCCAGATCCACATCCTCATGATTTTGATCATTATGATGAAGAAAATGTCAATCCACCTAAGAATCCTGACCATCCATTTTGTAATCACATTGTTACTGATGATGAGGATGATGATGAGGATGAGCCTGATCCAAGAGATACATATGACATACCAATACCACAAAAACCAGCAGAAAAGGATATATTCTGGAATATGCCTTCGCCACTAGGAAACGAAGGAGAAGAAGTTAAACAACGACCACTTACCATGTATGAGGCATCTTGTCGGATTCGAGAGGGCCAAATATTTGAAACTAAAGAGGAATTTCTTCTTCAGTTGCATACTAAGTGCCTCGAAGAAGGTTTTCAGATTAAGCTGAAGAAGTCAGACAAGAAAAGGTACACAGCAAAATGTATATTGCCTAATTGTGATTGGAAGATAAGTGCAGCGTGCATCAAAGATTGTAATAACTTCCAGGTCAGGAAGTTACGTGATGCTCACTCTTGTTCTCGTACTCAAATCTTGGCCAATAGTCGTTCTGCGAGAAAGAAAGTGCTTGGTAACATCTTAAAAGAGGCGATGAGTTTGGAAGGACGTGTATACAGAGGTAAGGAGATCAAACTTGATATGACCGAATGCTTTAAAATCATCCTTACATACAACCAAGCATGGAGGGAAAAATGTTATGCTATAGAATTGTTGCGAGGTACTCCAGCTGAATCGTTTACGAAACTTCCTATTTACCTCCACAACCTAAAGCTACATAACCCGAAGAGCATTACAAATCTCCGTACAGACGAAGAGAATAAATTTGTAATATGCTACATGTCAATTGGTGCAGCTGTAAGTTATTATTATTGGTTTACATCTTATGTTCGTACACGTACATTCATATATATTTTATATAATTTATAATACGACCTTGTAGATACGTTCTTTTGTCAACCATACACGCTCAATTATTATCGTTGATGGTGCCCATTTGAAGGGGGGTTACTTGGGTACCAACTTGATTGCCGTGGCGATGGACGCAAATAACGGCATCTTACCGCTAGCCTATGGAATTGGGGCAGGAGAGACGTCTGACGTTTGGACGTGGTTCTTAGGGAACTTATGTGACACCATAGAATCTGCTGGTAGGATTCACAACCTGACATTCATCTCTGATAGGGCTCCAGCTTTTGCATTCGGCATCTCTGCTGTGTTTCCAGATGCATTTCACGCCCTGTGTTGTCGTCATCTGTTGGGAAACTTGAAAAGCAAATCTTCAAAAGTCAAGCACTTCGAATGGCATTATTGGAAAATGTGTAAGGTGTACCATAAGTCAGATTTCGATCACCATTATGGTGCCATTAACAGACACTTACCAGCTTCAGCTAAGGTTCTTACAGACGTGGGGAAACAAAAATGGTCAAGGCACCATTCAGTAAAGACACGATATGCTTACCTCACAACTAACAGTGCGGAGTCCATTAACGCCATGACCAAGCATGCAAGAAAACTCCCAGTCATAATGCTTTTGGAGTTTTTTAGATTTTCAATACAACAATGGTATTTCAATCATCGAAACACTGCCGCGGGTGTTACAACACCTGTGACACCATATGCGGAGCACAAAATCGGTAAGAGGGTTGGCAAGTCGCTACGCTGGAAGATCAAGCCATCGACAAATATGATATGTGAGGTGCTTGATGGGAACAAGAATGGGACAGTTAACTTGGAAGCAAGAACATGCACTTGCATGCAATGGCAATTGTCTGGTTTACCTTGCAGACACGTATCGGCAGTGACCCGTTACATTAAAAAAGACAGCGTGACCTGCTATGCAGAGAGGTATTTCACCACAGAAACATATCGAGCGGCCTACAGTGAGGCTATAAATCCTTTGCCTCATCCTTTAAAATGGGCCGATTCAGGTAATCTACAAATTTGCTTACCGCCAATACTTGTGAAGCGGCAATCTGGTCGTCCACCTGGGCGTGCACGTATTCCTTCTAAAGGAGAGGAAAAAGGAAAATACACAAAACAATGTAGCCTTTGCAAGGAACACGGCCATAGTCGAATTACTTGTATGGCTCCTTACGATAGAACAGATGAGCAAAGTCGATCAACAACCACAAGATCCAACTCACGGTCTAAATCAAAATCCAAATCAAGATCGCAAAAGGTAACTTCATACCTATATGAATATAAAAACTAATATATAACACTATATTATTAATATCATGGTTAAATTTTTCCTTGCAGCAACCGTCCACAAAATCTACAAAAACTCATTTCGAGGATCAAGCAGCAACACCGTCTCAACTGACTCAGAGTTATCCAAGTGTTCATTTGAGTCATCCTTGAGTTTTTTAGAAGGACTAAACCTATGTGATGTACTACTTTGTAATGCTATTCCTGTTTTTTACTAGGGACTTTTAATTATCGTGGTTATTTTAGGTCAATAAATTTGAAAGATGTTCACTTTTACTTGTCAACACAATGGTAAAACATCTCATTACAAAAGGATTCATAACAAGTAAATGGATACTAAATAAGCAACATAACGATTAACAAATTACATAATCTGGCAACCATCCAATTGATTGAAAGATACATACGAATTGCAAGATTTGACTTATCACTAATCGAATAACCGTCTTGCATTTGAAGCACCAGTCATAACTGGCATCATTGTCTCAGAATTCGAGGGATGTGACAGATCGTTATGTGTAACATACACCTTAATTTCCCTATGTATTTTTGCGTAGTCAGTAATTTGCTTCAGTTGGTCGGCATCATCAGTTATCAATTGTAAACCATCATCTAGGTCTTTATCATGCTCTTTAAAGTAACAAAATCACCTCTCTGGAGCCCAATAACCTAGCTCTGACAAAGCGTAGTCCATAAATTTGGTGTCAAATTCATCGACATCTACACAATCAATAAACGTCAACAAACCTTGCGTGTACATTCTTTGTGCCCCCTGAAAATGTCCACCGTGATGAAAAGCAATTGCAAACAACTCTGGAACTTCAGCATATAGTTCTTCAGTAAATGGTTCTTCATTTGGAGATCGAAATTGTCAAAAGTGACCAGATTGAACCATTTTATAAATTTAATTTTGTATTTTCTAAGAACTCGTGAAAAAGTTGACAATGTATTCCTGCTTACAGTCACACTGTTTATAAATGGCAGAAGATCACGAAAATCAGAGAAAATCTTATCCATTGATCTAATCCAGAACTCTTATCCAACAATTTTAAATCCCGAAAATCACGGAAAAGCTTATCCAAAAATCTTAAATCCTGAAAATCACGTAAAATCTTATCCAAAAATACAGTTATCGGAAATAAAATATATATATATATAATGTGTATATATATTAAAAAAATTATATACATATATATGATAAAAATGGGTGTGTGTGTGTATATATTTATAATCTCTGAATATGATATATAAAAAATATAAAAAACAAATACGTACGTATATATAAAAAAGATGTGTTTATATCGCAAAAAACAAATACGTACGTACGTAAAATTATAAAAAAATACGTGTCTGTATAAAAAATATAAAAAACAAATACGTACGTACGTAAAATTATAAAAAAGATGTGTTTATATCGCAAAAAAAAAATACGTTTGTATATATATAAAAATTTAAAAAAATTAAAAAAAAATTTTAGGCGGAGGTAAATCGCAAATTGCGATTTGCGATTTCCGTGGATCTGGGCTACAACCTCGCATAGGCAAATCGCACGGCTCGAGCATAGGCAAATCGCAAAACGCAAACTTACGTTTTGCGATTTGCGATGGCTTTGGTCTCGCTTCGTCTACGCAAACGACTCGGCTCCGTGACCGAGTCGCAAATCGCAAACACTGGATCGCAAAAGCAAATTTGCTTTTGCGATTTCTGGGGGTATATCCTCAAATTTTTTTCGCATAGGGCAAAACGATATATACTCGTAAAAAAATGGCATTTTTTTAATTTCCCATAAATAAATAGTGTAATTGATGCCAGTCGCAGCAAATGTATTTATTACATATATTATTAGTATTAATTAAGCACATATGTATATGGTTCGATCTATGATGTGTTAGACATTTGTATATCATATTATACCTACTCTTGTTATTAATCAAACTTAGCCCTCCAAGAAGTGACATTTCAACAACACAAATAAAATAAAATAAGAACAATAAAATAAAGTTACGTTTGTTAATGATCAACTTGCAGTTAACATCCAACCTCGTATTTTAGTACGTCGTGTTTTTCTTCAGTCGACGCTAAACTTCTAGAAAAATAATACAACAATCATAAAGCTAGCTAGGTCAACCAAAAGAACTTCAACAAAAGCTCGATGTAAGGTTATATATATGCAGTTATTTGAATAGTAGGAAGCAGCAGTCAGAAGCGTGTTCCCTTACGACATTAGAGCTTAGATCGAGCTTCTGATTTGTGCCACATACCTAATGTGCGCATATACAACCGTCTATAAAAAATTGCCAGATTGAATGACGTATACAAATTGAGGTCGAGACGTTAATGACGAGTGCTGTAATAAATATATATATTTTATTTAAAATTATAAATATTTAATTTAATGATGTAAGGCATCCAATAAAAACGATGTGTGGCTTTCTGAAATCCTTAATCAGTTAGGTACGCTGCATTATTATAAGTTGGCGTTATTTAATTTGTTCATACCATTATCATTATACTATACTATACTTTGAGCATTCTTAGTAGACTTTGTTATTTATTCAATCATCAAAGACCTTGTATATTGGGATGTTATTTGGATGGATTATTTGGTTCACACTAATTCAAATGTAATAATAAACGGATTAATCAGATGTAGTTTAAACTTAAACGGTTTCAGTTTATTTTTCGGATTGAAAATACTATAGTCAGCTTTTAATACAAACTTTTAGAACATACTTACGTTATGAAATTTGCCTAGTTAGATCATTTTAGTTTTAGTTTTGATATTAAAATAAAGATTAAAATAAAATTGGAGGCTCGGGTACGTCCATCCAATATTCAAATGTTTTGCAAGTTTTGCATACTACTTGTACAAACTACACACACATTTTGAGCAAGTCGTAAACAATTTGTGAGAATCAATTATCTAAACAAATGTAAAATGTAGTATTAGATCATAATATAAGATTCAAATTAATAAATTCTAAAGAAACATAGATTAATGATCTAAACTAACATTAATAAATTTGTTGAGATATATTTTTAAATTATTCAAACTTTATTCGAATTATCCGGACATATTTGAAAATAATCCAGACAATCTTCTCTATTCCAGTTATCCTAACTCAGAATTGGATTGGATAGATTATAATACCGATAAAAGTCACAACTCTAATGGAGTATATAGCTCACAATCGAGACTTGGTTTGACTTATACCCACGGCCCACTTCTAACATGTAAAACAAGTTAGTGTCACGTTACTTCTAAACAAATGGGTAGCCAAGGCCCATGGGCCGGCTAGCAGATTACAGGTGATATTACTCTGCAGAATAAATTCTTATATAAACATGTAAGGTGAATAAAATATATACAATTATATACCATCAATTTATCACACAATGCATAATACCAGAATGTAGTTACATTGTTAAGCTAGTGTATGTCATTTCCCTTACATTTCACTTACATAGTATACCTGTTTCATTACTATAACGATTGGACGACCGCCCGTTCGGTATTGCGGTTTCCAACCAACTTGTGCTCAGTTCTAGACATACTCTTAATTTGAACTGATTGTAATAACTTTTTTTAAAGGCATTAATAAACGACGAGTATCTACTTCTATTAACAATCAAAATTAGAAAATGCGGTGATTTTAATACCTCAATTTTTTATTTGTTTATTTTTTGAAAAAGGGTCCCAATAACTACTGATTTGTAGCTCTTAAATTCCATTTCTGATTTGTAACTTATCGTTAAGAAAACATATTATTTGTGATGATTATGGGAGAATATTAGTATATTGCAAGAAGAAAAAAAACATTCTTTAACTTTGGCCCAATCAGAAATAACTCTGTGAAATGTGACTTGGGCCGAAATTATCATGCTATAACCATATATAATGATTCAACCACAAACTTTCTGACATGTAGATTTTTTTCGAAAAAAAACAAAAATTAGGAAGTTCTAACTTGTTTTCTAGTGGTCACCCACATGGCGGACTCACATTATAATCAGTGGTGGCAAGTGACACCAGTCAATTTATGCGACTTAGTGTAAATTTAGTAGAAAAGTTATTGACTTTTTAAGAGTGCTACCACTCATATTTAGGCGGTGCACCTTATGTTTAGATAAAATACCAAGTAGAAGGAGCTTCAAAATCTTTGTGACACCAGTGACTAAATTTTCTAACTCCGCCTCAAGTCACCCGGTCACAATGCATGTATAAATAAATAACGGTTGTTATGATATAATTCTTCATGAACATAACTTAGAAAAAATAATGTTGTCAAAACACAAAATTGATTACCGTTTTGAATCATACGTGAAATATTTAAAGTTTAGACACATCACATGCGTAACTAGTAAACTTACGCATGTGATCATTAAAATATTTAAAATCATCTTTAGAAAACGTGGACTACATATCCAAGCAATAGCTAGTAGATAATTTCTTCTAACAGCATAGTAGATAATTTTTTATTTTAAACGCTAAGCTTTCATTGCATAAAGTATAGAAAAAAATTATATGAATTACATGAACACTAGCATACAAATTAGAAACTGTATGGATAAATACATTGCACTACACAAAAGCATATAAAACTTAATATTTTTTGTGAGAGGATTCCCACAAATATAAGACTCCTATGCTAACTCCAAGCATGAATGCCAATTATTTATTTTTTTGTTATTTAATATAAATTTGTTCAATTAAATTTTATTTATTCATAGCAGAGTAAGGTTCAAACAAGAATGAAAACTTTTGAGAAAATGTGGGAACCCAACCAGAACGCATCACGTGTCATGAACCAATTTTCCTTCATGTCTGTAAAAAATTGAATATCTCACAAACGATAAGCTGAAAAATCATAAAAATCAACGTTTTTTGCTCTTCGATTAGAGATGTGACAAAGTATACTTTCGACGAACTTTTTTTGTTTTTCGATGAGTTTTGAAAACGAGTAACACATGTGATACCAGCGGGTAACAAATGTGATACTGCTAGTAACACATGTGATACCAGCGAGTAACACATGCGATACAAGCGAGTAAGACATGTGATACTAATTTGTAAACTCATAAAAAAAATTGTCGAAAGTATACTTTGTGAGATGACAAATTGAAAGAAAAAAATGTTGATTTTTATAGTGCAACTTTATGATTTTTTGACTCACCTTTTGATAGATATTTAAGTTTAAAAAATGTGGGAGAAAGTGAGTTTTGTGACACATGACGCATTCTGGTTGGTTCCCTCATTCTCAAAAAAAATTCTTTCTCATTTTAACCTCAATCTTATAATGTAATATTAAATATATTATATTATATTATTATTTAGGAGGTTTAGGGGTGGTAAGTATAACTATCAAGGTTTAATCTCGATGGTCGGATCGATTTTGAAAAACTCATCAAAGGTTCTTCATGATATTTTGCTTTAAGTATAATTTATTATTATTATTTTTATTTATTATAGATGGGTTTAGCCATAAAATCCTACTATACACAACTTTAAGATTATTTGACTCAATTAGATGACTTTGTTTGAAATTGTCATACAAATTGAGATCGTTTTTATGAAAATGGAAACATAACTATTTTGGCTACATGTTTGCGTCAAGTCATGCTACTTGAAACAAGCTATAGCTACAAAATTTTTAGAAATAATACCATGATCAGACGTTTTGGTTAAAATTCCGTCCTGAGATGAATGTTAAAAGATTTCCGCTATAATATTCATCAATCAATATTATAACTTATGAAAAGGGGAAAATATGAGTGAATATTAATTACTAGTTATAGTATTAATTTTGATTAATAGTTATTGTTAAAAAATAATTTGGTGTTACATTCGATGAATATAATGTTAACTACTCAAATAGCATGTCAATGCTTCTTAAATAAATATTAAATAAATAAAAACATCGATTATATATGTCGCGTACTTTATCTATAAAAAACTTGGTCTTATTTGAGTCATGGAAATTAAACAGACACAGAGTACATTATTTTGGCAAACCTTTGCGTCAACTTACTTTATTCAAAACACCAACGAGCCATATACTTTACTTATCATAAGCAACATACAGATCATATTACTTTACTTTAGTCTCACAAATCATGTATATACTTTACTTATCATAAATTCATAAGAAACATACAGATCATATACTTTACTTTATTCTCGCAAATCGTATACTTTACTTATAATAAGAAACATACAAATTAATCATATACTTTACTTTATTCTCACAAATCATATACTTTACTTATCATAAGAAGCACCAACGAGCCATGCATTCAAATATAATATCGCTATAATTGTGGAAAAGAACTTAATGTTGAGACGTACATAAGCTATATATCTATCTAGGTGTACTATAAGACTCTATAAGTGCTAAATCCAACTCGATTAAGCAAAAATACTACACATGCACTCGATCTCTTACACTTCAAACTTAATTTATGCAACATCTTTGAGGGCTGAGGCTAAGATCTTGAATGGCAAATGATACTAATATGGAACTCGGAAAGGTCGACATACCAAACTTTCAAAAATTACTTCTTGCTTGTAAAGAAAAAGGACATGCTCGTGTCCACCAACCATCTACTATTAAGGTTCCCAGCGACCTCAGAGATCGCAGTCCAAAGTCTAACAAGCCTATGGTCGTCTCTATTGGACCTCTCCATAGAGGAGACACAGATGTGCAAGCAATGGAAGCACGGAAAACCAGTTATCTACAGAATCTATTGATTGCTTTAAACCTCCCCCATGAGGAAACATTGAAAACATGTTGGTGGAATCCGGTACATGTTCATAACAACAATTGGGTTCACACCAAGAAGCTGCATATATGATTAACAACCTAGCCAAAAAAGCAATTGTCAAGGATTTTTACGCTGTCCAGTGGAACAAATTAGATGTATATTACAATGGTTACTGTTAAAATATGTGAATATCGAACAAGTCAAACATGGAAATTAAAGTCGGTAAATGGACGGTGGATCTCATGTGATAGGTTTCTTGTGCGGCAAGAACTATATTGCCGACTTATAACTTGTTTACGATTAATATATATATATATATATATATATATATTAACCCCATTATTGTATAAACCCTAAGCCACCAAAATAATAAAGAAAACTCTATCGGTTTGGTCACGTGGACTAAACCAATCTCCAAGTTGGAGATTGGACATAACCACGTTAAATCCTTGTGTCGTTTACATTCTCGTATTATATTTATTTATCTTGTTTTGCTTGTTTGATTGCTTTGTTAACAATTTGTTGGGAAAATTAAGTGACATAAATTTTGATGTCACACTATAGATTTGATGAGACAAAATGAAACTGATTAGAAAACACAAGTTGAAAATCTTGCAAAGGTAAATGGGAGGAATTCCAAAGTTTCCACTGCTAGTGCATTTCGTTTCCACCGCTAGTGCATTTCGTTTCCACCGCTAGTGTATTTGAAATAGAATTTCCTCAGTTAACACCCCTAGTGTATTTTGTGTGTATTTTTAGATGATTAACACTACAAGTGGAGCAAGTGAGGTAGACAAGATTTCCATAAAAGCAAGGAACACCTACTACAAGATCATGTTTTATATTTTAGACAACTTTAAATATTATAATAGAGTTGTTTACTTTATAGGCATGTATGCATATGGAAAGTATGATGGTACATGTACTATGTTTGAATTATTAAGAAATTGTGTTTTCAATGTAAGTCTTGTGGGTTTTTATAAATAAAGAAACCCAAAGACATTTTAGTGTGTGTTTTGCTTGATGTATCTTTAGGCACACCTGATCTCATAATTTGAGATCGTTCCCATATATACGTTGTTGAGTCACTGATCGCTGAACTCAAGTGGTCACTGATCACAAGGATTAAGGGGGAGATTATATAGGAGATTGTTGAGTCATTAATCGCTGATAAATGAAGTCACTGATCATGCTATATGTTCACAGTCTCTGATCTTCTCAATAATGTTCCATGAAGAAAATGATTCAAGTCAAGCTCCTGTTGCTGAAGGTCTCTAAGTCGCTGATCATATGTTAAACCAGTAGATGAAGATCTTATCAAGATAAAAGACTCAACTATGTGGTCGCTGATACTCATCTATCAGCGAGAGTCTCCAAGTCTTCTTGAGTTCTCTCTTCTGCTGAATAGAAGAAGTCACTGAAGATTAGTTGTTCAAGTCATTCTTTAGAGCATGTTAGCTCGCATCGAGAATGAGGAGAATTGATGTTTCTATCAGTGACTGCAGCATTAAATGCCGCATTAAATAAGAAGTTGACATTCGGCGTTATTACGGCGCAGCACGTGTTCCTCGAAACTTGAAAAGAGTAACGTGGAAGTATTTGATTGGTTTATGGTACAAGGTGATATTTCCCAAGACAGAATGTCGTGCCATGATGTATCACATCTCAACTACCTCACCAATCAAGCAGCGACACGTGTCCTTCAGATCCGGAAATTAAGGATTTCAGCGTCTATAAATAGCGTAGTATGTTGTACTTCATTTTGTGTCGATTACTTGTATTGTCACTTGTTTGTCAGTGACTAGTTTGTCTAAGATACAAGTAACACCAGCGAGTAAACTAGTAGCGTGTTTGTCCACTACTAGTTTACCTCAGCGAGTGAGCAAGTTAGCGTGTTTGTCCACTACTGCTCATCTCCTTTGTAATAGCTGTATTGTTTGATTTGGATTAGCTTTGGCTAATCTATTCCGCAATCAACAAGAGATAAATTTTATTAATAAAAGAATTTATCTTTCAGTTAGAATTGCATCAGCAACTGAACTGCTTATCTTACTTATATATATTTGTTCATATTGCTGTCACTTTAATACGGTTAAAAACTTGCTAAACAAGCTAACACATTATAACAGAAAAGTTTGTAATTGTATTCAACCCCCCCCCCCTTCTACAATTAACTCACTGTTAACGATTCACAATCACTAACATAATAGTGATTAGGGACTCACAATTGGTATCAGAGCGGAGTTGGTTTAAATATAATTAAATCAGATCTGCAATGGAATCGGTTAAATACAGTTGTGTTGATTCTGAGTACCAGAAGGGAAATGGCTCCACTACCAAACCACCAGCTTTTGATCCATCTAGAATTGAAACCTGGATGTCGAGGATGATGATGTTCTTAGATCTTGCTGATGATCGTCTTTGTGCTATAATTACTGATGGTCCATACACCCCAACTACTATTGTTCCTGCAGTTGCAGCTACTGTAACTACTCCTGCTATACCTGAAATGGTTATGCCCAAAAGGGAGGAACAGTGGTCAGATGAGGATAAACGTATGGTAAGGCTAGATAAACAAGCTAAAATTTACATAAGCATGACACTTCCTGATGAAGTGTTTGAGTCCATTAGATTGTGCAATACAGTGAAACATATGTGGGATACTCTTAGAAACATATATATTGGAACTCCTGATATAATTCGCTGTAGAGAAGTTAATCTAACTCGTCAATATGAACTGTTTGCTATGAAACCCAATGAATCACTGGCATCTACCTATACTAGATATCAAGCTTTAATTAATAAAATGGAAAAAGCAAATATAGGAAAGGACCAGAGATTTGTTGTCGAAAAGTTTCTAGAATTACTACCTAGGAAAATCTGGGGAACCATTGCAACATGCATAAGACAAAGAAATGATTATAACTTTCTCAATCTGACTCAAGTTTATGGAATTTTGCTTAATTGGGAACAATCTGAGAAACTAGCTGATCAAGGTGAGCACATTCGTGCTGCACTAGGAGGACAAAAGATTTCTAATGCCCTTGTAGCTGAGCTTGAAGCTGACCAAAAGCAGAAAGCAAAGCTCACCAAGATGAGCTCTAAGTCGCTGATCGCAGAAGAAGAAGGAAATGTTGCTGATGATCAGTCAGAAGTCTGCTATGACGAAGGACTTGAGAAGTTAGAGAGAGATATGGTCATGATGGTTGCAAATTTCAGAAAGAACAGCAGATTCAACAGATCTGCTGGTGCTTCATCAAATGAGGTTTCTAAACCAAAAGGTGAATGCTACAAATGTGGCAAACCTGGTCATTTTGCAGCTGAATGCAGGTCGAAAGCTGTCAACTCTTTCACTGATCAAAAACTCAGCTTCAGAAATGACAAGTACAACAAGTACAAAGCAAAGTACAAGAAGCTGAAGGAATTGTCCAAGTCAAAGAAGAAGAATAAAGGATTCATTGCTGAAGAAGGATCCATCAGCGACTCTGACTCAACTTCATCATCTGATGAAGAAAAGCCATGATCTGCATGGACAGGGATTACTGCCTGATGGCTGACGACGCTGCTTTTCATGAAGACATCAAAGAAGTAGCACAGAAATGCTCAGCATCTGGCTGGGATCCAGAGACTCTCTACAAGGTACATTGTTTTAAGTCAGCATCAGCTACTAAAAAAGATTTAATTTTTGAAACTTTGATAGTTGACTTATCAAATGCTCATGACATTCAGAAAAGACAAGAATGTATGATCAGTGACTTAACATCTAAACTTCAACTTCAAGAAAAAAATTTGTTAAAAATAAAGAATCTTACACTTGATCTTGATGCACAAATACATGCAAACCAAAAATGCATTCAAGAAAAAGTAACATTTGAAACTAAATTTTTACAACTCAATGAAGTGATGAAGTCATGGTATAGATCTGCATTAAAAGTGAATCAGTGCATAAGTAATCAAATCCCAAAACAAGTTAAGGCTATTCTGGGAGGTGATTATGAAACTGCTGCTGCTCTCGCTGATGCAACCAAAGTTGATCATGTATTCAATCTTGATGAAACATTCTCAGAATTTGTCTTTGAACCAATGTCAATTGTCAGTGAGCCTAAACTAAATTACTTTGTAAGAAGCTCACAGGTTACTAATAGTTATGATATTGCTGCAAGTATTAATGAACTAGAGAAACTAGAAATTTATGAATCAACTACTTGCACTGCTCTTGTCAAAATTATCACTGATGACCAAGAATCTATCAGTGACCTCACTTCTGACACTCCAGTCACTGATGACGTCATTATCAGTGACTTGAAGTCAAAGAAGCAAAATGAGGTAGTAAACCTGAGAACTTCTATGTCTTTGTCCAGTATGAATAATAAGTCAAAGAAATCTAAGTCCACAAATAAAAAATGTTACAAGTGTGGAAGTAGACACCATGTGTCATCAGATTGTTCATCATCACAAGTTTCACTTAGTCAACCATCATCAGTATGTCAGCACGTGGTATCCGAATGTTCAGCTACATCATCTTCAAAATCACAATTAATCAGTGAGCATTCAGATACTATTGATGCAAGCCTGTGGAAGCCTGAACCAAAGGCTGACCACCATGAACCCATCTCAGGATGGGTTCATCAATTGAACTAATTATTTGTGTGTGATGCAGGGCATTCTCAGAGAGACAATTTGGTATCTGGATAGTGGTTGTTCCAGACATATGACCGGATATAAGTCCTTGCTCAGTGACTACCAGGATGAAAGAGGTCCTGATGTAGTGTTTAGTGATAACAACATTGGTAAGACCAGAGGGTATGGGGTCTTGACCAATGGTAATATTATGTTTAAGAAGGTGGCATATGTTGAAGGACTGAAGCATAATTTATTAAGCATTAGTCAGTTCTGTGATGCCAAAAATAAAGTGTTGTTTGATCATGAAGCTGGAGTTGTTTACAACAAGAATGGAAGCGCTGTCCTGGCTGCTCAAAGAAAAGGCAATACATATGTAGTCAATTTGGACTCAGCACAATCAGGAACATGCTTTTATTCCAGAACTGTTTCAGAAGAAAAATGGTTATGGCATAAGCGTCTTTCTCACCTGAACTTCAAGGCCATCAGCAAGCTCAGCAAGAATGACTTGGTAAATGGTCTTCCAAAGCTTGCTTATGACAAAGACAAACTTTGTTCAGCATGTGAGAAGGGAAAGCATCACAGCTCTTCATTCAAAAGCAAACAAACATCTTCAGTGACAGAATGTTTTCAACTGATGCATATGGATCTGTTTGGTCCAGTGAGTTCTCCCAGTCTTGGTGGTAAAAGGTATTGCTTGGTAATTGTGGATGAATATTCCAGATATACTTGGGTATTCTTCCTCAAAGCCAAAAGTGATGCAACACAGGAAATCATATCCTTTATCAAAAAGATGGAAAACTTAAATGACTGTTCAGTTAAACATTTAAGAAGTGATAATGGCACTGAATTTAGAAATGTTGACCTTGAAAGTTTTTGTGATTCAAAAGGTATTTCTCAAAACTTCTCTGCACCAAGAACACCTTAACAAAATGGTGTTGCAGAGAGGAGAAATAGAACCTTGATTGAATCAGCAAGGTCAATGCTCATAGATGCTGGTCTTAAGACCCATTTTTGGGCTGAAGCAGTCAACACTGCCTGCTACACTCAGAATAGGTCTCTGATTGTCAAGAGACATGATAAGACAGCCTATGAGGTGTTAAGGGGGAGAAAACCTGACATAAGTTTTCTTCATGTTTTTGGCAGTACCTGCTATGTCTTAAACAAAAGAGATCACTTAGGGAAGTTTGATCCCAAAGCTGATGAAGGTATATTTGTTGGTTACTCAATCATTTCAAAAGCTTTTAGAGTTTATAATAAAAGAAGGGAATGTATTGAAGAATCAATGGATGTTACCTTTGATGAATCTTATGATAAATCACTCACTGATCCAAAAGACTATGAAAATCTTATTTTTAATATAATCAGTGATGACAAGCATGAGATTCATCCATCAGATTCTGAAAGGGAAGATGATGTCCCTGAAGGTACTTCTGGCTCTACTTTAGCTATGAATGATTCAGGAACTTCATCTTTGCCTATTGACATCCCATCATCATCATCTCATCATCTGCATCAAAATGATAACATCCACCGTCCTAACCAAAGCTTAAACATTAATCATGCTTCTAATGCTGATGTGTCTGGTAGATCATCTTTGGATAATCAAGTCGCTGCTGAACCTCAGCGTGTGACTAAATGGACTAGACATATTGATAATCAATTGATTATTGGTGATCCACAATCCAAGGTCCAGACCAGATCAGCATCTGCTAACTTTTGTTTGTTTGTAAGCTTTGTTCACTGATTGAGCCCAAGAAAATTGATGAGGCACTCACTGATCATTACTGGATAGCTGCCATGCAAGATGAGCTATCTCAGTTTGAAAGAAATAAAGTATGGAAGTTAGTACCTCAAGTATCTGGAAAATCTGTGATTGGAACAAGATGGGTGTTCAGAAACAAGATGGATGCTGATGGTGTTGTGATAAGGAATAAGGCCAGACTGGTTGCACAAGGTTACTGTCAGCAAGAAGGAATTGACTACGATGAAACCTTTGCACCAGTTGCTAGGCTTGAAGCAATTAGGTTGTTTTTAGCATATGCAGCTCACAAGAAGTTCAAGGTATATCAAATGGATGTGAAAAGTGCCTTCTTGAATGGAAAGCTGCAGGAAGAAGTGTATGTGAAGCAACCACCTGGATTCACTGATCCCAAGCATCCAGGTTATGTCTATAAGCTGGAAAAAACTTTATATGGATTAAAACAAGCTCCCAGAGCTTGGTATGACACTCTCTCTACTTTCCTAACTTAATGTGGGTATGTCAGAGGTAAAATTGACAGCACTCTATTTATCAAAAAGGAAAAGAGAGATGTTAAATTGGTCCAAATTTATGTTGATGATATTATTTTTGGGTCTACTAACAATGACTTGTGCAAGGAATTCAGTGACCTCATGACTAAAAGTTATGAAATGAGGATGATGGGTGAACTAACATTTTTCCTTGGTCTGCAAATAAAGCAAACCAAGACTGGTATTTTTATAAATCAAGGAAAATATGTTAAAGATTTATTAAAGAAATTTGAATTCACCAACTGCTCATCCCTTGCTACACCAATGTCATCTGCAGTAAAATTACATGCTGACCCTGATGGTAAATCTGTAAACATCACTGCTTACAGAGGAATGATCGGGTCACTGCTGTATTTAACTGCTAGTAGACCAGACATTATGTTTGCTACTTGTCTATGTGCTAGATATCAAGCTGATCCAAAGGAATCACATTTGCTCGCTGTCAAAAGAATATTCAGATATCTGAAGGGTACACCAAATCTTGGTCTCTGGTACCCATCTGGTTCAGATTTCTCACTGAAAGGATATTCAGATTCTGATCATGCTGGATGCAAAATGGACAGAAAGAGTACCTCTGGTAGCTGTCAGTTTCTTGGAGAAAAGCTTGTAAGCTGGTCAAGCAAGAAACAAAATTCTGTCTCAACTTCCACTGCTGAGGCTGAATATGTCGCTGCTGGAGCTTGCACTGCTCAAATTCTGTGGATGAGGAATCAGCTCGCTGACTATGGTTTTAACTTTGGCAATGTTCCAATTTATTGTGACGGTCAAAGTGCTATTGCCATAGCAAATAATCCTGTGATGCACTCAAGGACAAAGCACATTGATATCAGATATCACTTCATCAGGGACCACGTCATGAAAGGTGACATTGAATTGCATTTCATTCCAACTAATTACCAACTCGCTGACATATTTACAAAACCTTTAGATGAGAAAAGATTCACCTTTCTCATCAGCGAGTTGAGAATATTGAACTTAAATGATTAAACTTGATTGTTTAATAAAAAGTAATTACAGAATATATGGTTTATAATTTTAACTCGCTGACCTATTATTCTCACTGATGCAATCAGCAAGAACAATAAGTTAGCATAGTTATGATCAATAAATTATATACTTTGTAACTGCACATGAAAACTCTTTATATCATATAAATAACATATATCTTATGCTTCACAAATTTGGCTAGCTGATTAGATTAGTATTCTAAGTTGTAATCTGATCAGCGAAATCAAATATGAAACATAATATTTATTTTATTTCAAGATATAATTTATTTTCATCTCGCTGAGACATAATGTATCAACGAAAGTTTGTTCTTATTTAATATGGCATTTATTTTGACATATATTCCTTTACATTTAATACATTTTGTATTTAATCTTTAATGATTTATATTCCTAATAAATGCTTTATTAAATATCTCATGGGAAATCGAAAAGGTACACTTTTTCTGACACCTCGTATACCTTTCCGGCGTACCACTCCCATCACCATTTAATGTTACCACTCACCACCATCATCACCCTACTCCCCTACCATCAACCATCACTTTTTGACCACGTACATACTCGTTTTGACCACATAATCTGTACATCAGTAACCGTATATAAGCAGCGAAACCTTTTCCTTTTCATTCTTTACGCTTTCTTATTTTCAAAACTTCATCTTTTTCATTTTCTCTGCAAATATCTCAAATTTTAAATCTTCTTTCTTTTATTAAAAATGGTAAGAACAAAATTTTTCAACAATGCTTACACACCGACCCCAGAGATTAAAGCTCTTCGAGCCTCTGCGGTCAGTGAGACGCTTGTTGTTACAGTTCCCAAATCTAACTATTTGGGAAATGTAACCTGCCCTAAACCTGAGTATGCGGAGGTGATAAAATTTCTTAAAAATTACTTTATCCTCCCTGCTCTTACCTTGTCTCCTGGGGAAATGAACCCAGAATGGCTCAGTGAGTTCTGGTATACCTGCACTCACTCTGTCGTCTCTGGTGTTTCACAACTCCAGGGTTTTATAGACAATGGTACCCAAACCATCACCATAACTGCCAACACCATCCGGTCCATTTTACAACTTCCGACCTATGAGTCGTACGAGTCGCTGCCAGAGAGCGACGTAGCCAAACAAGGCCTCGTCGATCTTACTGAGATTGAGTGTAAATACTCAGTCGATGGCAGTGGCAACCGTAAGTACACTACGGTCCACAAAACAAAAATGGATGGTGTTTGGAATGCCATTTTCACAAACTTTATCCAATCTTTGGGTACAAAATCAGAGAGCTATGATCAATTCAGCTCCCTGGAGGCCCAGATCAGTTGGTCACTGGTCAACTCTCTACGAGTTGACTATGCAAGTGTGATGTTCAATGAACTGATCACCAAAGTCGCTGAGCCTGCCAGGGCCAAATATGTACCCTACCCTAGGTTTCTCTCACTGATCTTCAGGGATCAGTTTGCTGCCTATGATAGGGTATCTTTTCAAGGTTTTGAGCCGACCCTGGTAGGATCTCAAATCTTTGCTAAACCAGCGACTGCGGTGTTACCCGCTTTTATGAAACACCCGGGGATCCTTGCACCCCAGCCTGTAACTTCTGTACATATGTCAATTGCTGCCCCTCCATCGACCACGTCACTGACCACACCCCCAGTGACTACTGTTGGTCAACCACCAGTCAAGAAACCACCCACTGCTCCCAAGAAAAAATCCAAATTAGGGTCCCTGACTTTAAAGGATCAGGGACATAGCAAAAAGAAGACATCTACGGATGCGAGTGGTGAATCAGTGACTGTACGTTCAGTTGCTGAGGTCACCACTGCTAAACCCTTAACCTTACCTGCTTCACTGGACTCCCGAAAGTCCAGTGACTCTATAAAGGGACAACTACAGACAGCTGCAGTGGATCAAACCACTGTTAGCAGTGATTCGGGTTCATCCCACACCCTCAGATTGAGTCAACCTAGCCACTTGTCATCCTCACAAAAGGGTGACATTTCACTCAAAGGGCTAGTGACATCAGTGGGTGATAACACACTCATAGCTGATGTCACACCACTGGCTACAGACCCGGGCCATCTCTCATCTATCACTGCACCGGCTGTCAATGTCTCACCACTGACCCATGGTGAGATACAGGTCGCTACCTCTATTTCCAATGAACCACCAGCTAAATCACAAGCTGATGATGAGCAAATCATGCCCATGGACACCTCAGAGGACACACAACCCATTCCTCTATCCACATCCAACTCTCCTATCAGAGAGCTTACCCCCACCTCTTTCTCCAGTGATAACATCCAAGTTCCTGCTGATCAGACCACACCCCATGATCATGTAGCCCAATCTACACCTACCCCCATTATTATTACCCAAACTACTCCCACAAACACCTCCACCCACTCCACATCAGATCAGCTACTGATGGAGTACATTGCCCAATCCCAAACCCAGATTAAGATGCTCACTGAAGACCGTGAGGCACTTATTGGCAATGTCTCTGTCCTACAGAAAGCCGTTACTGCTCTTACTGATGTATACAACTCCATTGAACCATGGAGCACATCTGTTAGTGAGAGGGTACAAACTGTAGCTGATGCTAGTGCTGCAATAAACCATGCAGTCACTGAGCTAGCCTCCACCTCCACCACAAACTTTACCACTCATGCCACTGCCATTGCCCAACTCACCACCAACCAAAATGATTTAGCTATCTCTGTATCCAACTATCTTTTCAACACTGACAAAGTTGTTAAGGTGCTCCCACAGGTTGTTTCACTGCTTGGTCAAACAAGAGCTGAGGTCGCTGCCCTGCGAGAGGAAAATACTACTTTCACTGAACAAATTCTTAGGGCAGTAGATCAGTTTGAGCGAACCAGTTAGGGGGAGAGTGAAGAAGAAGATTCTCTCTCAGTCTCTGATCCTGAGATGCCCCGTCCAATGACTGATCCGCTGTCAAACAAAGCTCACAGGGACATTGTGCTCAACACCTACGCACTACGTCCAATTGTTGAGCAACCTGAGCTGGAAGCCCTTGCAGTTGCTGAACTGCATTGGGTTGATATGGAGTTGGCCACTGATATGGTGGATGTCGCTGAACGCTTTCCTGAGTTCAGTGCTGAAGAGCTCAGAAATTACAATGGGCTGGTACAACAATGGGTAGTGGATGAGGCTGCTAGGTTAGAGGGTACCTCAGTGAGCTATGAATTGGCTCGCTGGGAATGGATGAATAGGGAGGTAGTAGATGATGCATCTGATGATAAGGAAGATGATACCATCATGCATGATGCTGATGATAATGATGATGACAACAATGATGATGGCCAGGGAGGTGGTCATGGAAATGGTCAGGGTTCAGTAAGTGAAGATGAAGATGATGTAAATATGGAGGATCAGCAACCCATATCATCTGTCATTAAAAGAAAAAGGACCAGTGACACCTCTCCTGCATCTACTCCTCCATCAAAGAAACAACAGGTCAGTGACCCTCAATCACATATTGTCATATCTGAGGTAAATGTACCTTCATCTACACCAGCAACCCAAAACCTACCCTCACCCACAGCAACTACAACTACAACAACCCAAACAACCCAAGTAACCACACCTACCCCAGCAACAATAATACCAATCTCCACAGCAACTCCCTCCAACACTACCACTTCAGACACTTCCCTTACAGCATGCCTTTCCTCTGACTCAGCCTCAGAAAGCCTCTGTCCTGATGAAACTAAAGAACAGCGAATTGCCAGAAAGATAAAGGCAAGACAGGACAGGGAGCAGGAGATGATAATGAAAATAACTTTTCAGGCTGAGTTAAGAGAGGAACAAGAAAGGAAAAGGTTGCTGAAAGAGCAATCAGATGCTGACAGAGCATACCTACTGGAATTGAGCTCTAAAGATGCAAATGAAAGGGCCAGACTGCTTAAACAAAAGCAAGAACAAGAAGAGTTTGATGCTGCAATTGCCAGGGTACTTACTGAGATAGAAGAGAGTGAGCTAGAGCAACAGAAACTGAAAACATCAGCTAGCAAGAGCTCTAAAAGGAAAGGGGGAGCTGTCAGAACAGCAGTGGATAGGAAATGGGATGAGATAAATAGAAAAAGGTTTGCTGCCCGTATGACAGGGAGATCAACCCTGCACCTATTACCAAGGTTAAATTGAAGAAGTCTAAGAATCAATCACAACCTCAGCTACTCATTCAAAGAGGTTCAGAGACTCAAGCCATGCTACTTGATCAAGTATGCAAGCTGCACAGAGAAGAATGGAATGAAATCAGGCTTGCTATCAGCCACTCTACAAGTGCAGCTAAAGCTGATGTCCTGAAAGAGATTGATAGACTATATCAAAAGATGGTGTCACTGCAACTTCTCAGACCAGAAGATACTGTCACATTTGGTGAAGAGATTGTTCAGCCACCAAGCCCAAGGTATAGGTCAGGCACTAGCAGCATCTATCGAATCCCCAACACTTCAAGGTTAAATCTATCTATCCCTGCTAGTGTGCCAAAGCTTGAAGGACATGAAGTCACTAAGGGGGAGAAGGGTCTGGTGTACAGGGACCTAAATGGTGCCCTTAGGTTTCAGAGTGAAGCTGAACTTGAGAAGGTTGATCAAGAACAACTCATACACCTAATCAGGTCAGCTAGCATGCTTCCTACAAATTCAAAAATCAGAAAAGCTATTCTCGATGAAGCCTTGGCAAGAAAATTCAGATACCTGCCCTCCAAAGACAAGTATGAACTTGAAGCTGAGCTTGGCATAGTGAAAGAGGAAGAGATGTGGAGAGATAAATAAATTAGATATTTTGTAATAGTTAGCTTCTGTAAATATTTATTCAATGATATAAATGAGGCTTGACACAGAAAATCTACAAGTACAAGTCACTGGGCAACCAACCTACTGTCAGAGACTAAAATCTTTTCAACAACAAAAATTTACAAGTACAAGTCTCTGAGCAACCAACTTATCATCAGAGACTAAAACTTTCCTGCAACAAGTTTGTCTAAGGGAGCCTTGACTTAAACCATTTAGGGGGAGATTGTTGAGTCACTGATCGCTGAACTCAAGTGGTCACTGATCACAAGGATTAAGGGGGAGATTATATAGGAGATTGTTGAGTCATTAATCGCTGATAAATGAAGTCACTGATCATGCTATATGTTCACAGTCTCTGATCTTCTCAATAATGTTCCATGAAGAAAATGATTCAAGTCAAGCTCCTGTTGCTGAAGGTCTCTAAGTCGCTGATCATATGTTAAACCAGTAGATGAAGATCTTATCAAGATAAAAGACTCAACTATGTGGTCGCTGATACTCATCTATCAGCGAGAGTCTCCAAGTCTTCTTGAGTTCTCTCTTCTGCTGAATAAAAGAAGTCACTGAAGATTAGCTGTTCAAGTCATTCTTTAGAGCATGTTAGCTCGCATCGAGAATGAGGAGAATTGATGTTTCTATCAGTGACTGCAGCATTAAATGCCGCATTAAATAAGAAGTTGACATTCGGCGTTATTACGGCGCAGCACGTGTTCCTCGAAACTTGAAAAGAGTAGCGTGGAAGTATTTGATTGGTTTATGGTACAAGGTGATATTTCCCAAGACAGAATGTCGTGCCATGATGTATCACATCTCAACTACCTCACCAATCAAGCAGCGACACGTGTCCTTCAGATCCGGAAATTAACGATTTCAGCGTCTATAAATAGCGTAGTATGTTGTACTTCATTTTGTGTCGATTACTTGTATTGTCACTTTTTTGTCAGTGACTAGTTTGTCTAAGATACAAGTAACACCAGCGAGTAAACTAGTAGCGTGTTTGTCTACTACTAGTTTACCTCAGCGAGTGAGCAAGTTAGCGTGTTTGTCCACTACTGCTCATCTCCTTTGTAATAGCTGTATTGTTTGATTTGGATTAGCTTTGGCTAATCTATTCCGCAATCAACAAGAGATTCGTATTTCCCCCGAGATAAAAGAAAAGATGGGCAATCTGTCTTTTCAGAGCTATCGCCCCAACCAAAAAAATATTCTTGTCATAGGCCTTGTTCCTGGTCAGAAATATAGTGAAATCACTTTTCCTTTTATTAGATTAGATAAAATATTAGATTATTAGAATCCAATCTCGACGGAGGGTTTTTTATTGAAAGAGAAGACTAGGTTTAAGTAAAGTATATGAAGCCCATTTTACGTTGTTGACAATGTTTACAATGAAACTTAGCATTAGCATTTTTCAAACTTTATCTTGTGCACATATACCATACAATACCGATATAAATTAATATTAAATTTGATTGGGGTTGGGTTAGATTGGAGTTTTTAACCAGACTTGTGTTTTTGATGATTCAAAAATGTTAATGTTATTACTTTAATTCGAAGTTCGTAATTACTTCGACTGGATAAATCGTAGCAATGCAATAATTAAGTCATAGTTCATTGGTTGACTGTATCATTAACCATTTTTTTTTTTGGTACGAGGAACTTATCATGAATCCACAATTTTATTAATAAAAGAATTTATCTTTCAGCTAGAATTGCATCAGCAACTGAACTGCTTATCTTACTTATATATATTTGTTCATATTGCTGTCACTTTAATACGGTTAAAAACTTGCTAAACAAGCTAACACATTATAACAGAAAAGTTTTTAATGGTATTCAACCCCCCCTTCTACAATTAACTCACTGTTAACGATTCACAATCACTAACATAATAGTGATTAGGGACTCACATACGCGTATAATAGTTTAGTTAGCTCTCTAAGGTTGTGCACAACCCGGATACAAATTAAGTGTATTCGTCTTGTTAACTCTTTGAGAAGATTAGGGAGTTGTAGTGTCTTACATCGATAGAGTTGTAAGTTTTAGCTCCAAGGTTTACTTGTAAGTCCAAATACTAGATAGAGTATTTGTATTATTATTTCATTAATAATAATATTGGAGCTTTGGGTATTGAAAATCTTCTTGGTGTTCTTACTTTTCGATGTACTTCTTTTGCTTGGGTGTTCAAACGGGACCACACAATTGGTATCAGAGCGTAAGCTGAATCTACCAAGATTTTCAAAGATCCGCTCCAGGAAAAAGATGTCATATGAAAGAAGATTGAAGAAAACAAGTTTCACAAGAACTCAGACCCAAAAGGTCACTTTTATATCAGATCCAAAGGTTAGCTCAAGTCTACATCTAAAAAATATGAAGCTTGAAGATAAAGTGTTCAACCGGTATGTTCATATATTTATACGTTCATAATGGTGGGTTGACATTCTGTAACGGGTTAGCATTCTTATGTTCACGTTAGTTGAAGACTTTTCTTGTTGATTTATAAGTGTTGTTGAAGATATGGGCTAGAAATCTGTTCAAACCAAATAATGCAAACCTTCTTTATTTTTGCGGAAGAACAAAAGAAGGATGATAAAAAAAATAGGGGGAGAACTATTCAACAATGAGTTGATGATGTTAAAGGATAGATTAAAACTTCAAAGTTTACAACTTGAACATGTGCAAACTGTTCATGTTTAACTTTTAAAGAGAAGAGTTCTGAAGTTATTAACGAAACTTGTATATAAGGGGAGATTGTAATCAGTTTATAAAAAGTATTTTGTCATCTTCAAATAAGGGAAAATTGTTGGGAAAATTAAGTGAAATAAATTTTGATGTCACACTATAGATTTGATGAGATAAAATGTAAACTGATTAGAAAACACAAGTTGGAAATCTTACAAAGGTAAATGGGAGGAATTCCAAAGTTTCCACCGCTAGTGCATTTCGTTTCCACCGCTAGTGTATTTGAAATGGAATTTCCTCAGTTAACACCCCTAGTGTATTTGAAATAGAAAATTCCAAAGTTTTCACCCCTAGTGTATTTTGTGTGTATTTTTAGATGATTAACACTACAAGTGGAGCAAGAGGAGTAAGTGGGGTAGACAAGATTTCCATAAAAGCAGGGAATACCTATTACAAGATCATGCTTTATATTTTAGACAACTTTAAATATTATAATAGAGTTGTTTACTTTATAGGCATGCATGCATATGGAAAGTATGATGGTACATGTACTATGTTTGAATTTTTAAGAAATTGTGTTTTCAATGTAAGTCTTGTGGGTTTTTATAAATAAAGAAACCCATAGATATTTTAGTGTGTGTTTTGCTTGATGTATCTTTAGGCACACCCGTTCTCATAATTTGAGATCGTTCCCATGTATATGCATATAATAGTTTAGTTAGCTCTCTAAGGTTGTGCACAACCCGGATACAATTAAGTGTATTCGTCTTGTTAACTGTTTGAGAAGATTAGGGAGTTGTAGTGTCTTACATCGATAGAGTTGTAAGTTTTAGCTCCAAGGTTTACTTGTAAGTCCAAATACTAGATAGAGTATTTGTATTATTATTTCATTAATAATAATATTGGGGCTTTGGGTATTGAAAATCTTCTTGGTGTTCTTACTTTTCGATGTAATTCTTTTGCTTGGGTGTTCAAACGGGACCACCACACAATTGGTTATGCGTTTATTGTTGTGGGTACAATTGTATTCAATTGTATGCATTGTTTGGGTCCTAAATTCCTAATAACTGGTATTAGAGCTCAAGGTTGAGCGATTGGGAACAATAGCGGATGAAAGCACGATCAAGATTGATTGTTGATGGTTAGGGTTTTACTAAAGGATAGAGAGCTAGGGTTATTCTGACCAGATAATCATAGTGGATCTAGATTCGGTTGAAGATAATCATCGGGGGGAAAGATTTAAAACGATGCGGTTTTAGATGGGTAATAAACGGTACCACATCCGTTTAGGTAATCGACAAGTGTCAGAGGGAGTTTTGTTATTTCTCGCGGGTTGAAATGGGAGATCATGATTTTGGTCGAGTATTCCATGTTCTTGGAATGATTAGGCAGGTTAGAGCTACTACTCTTGAAGATATTGGTTGTAGAAGATATCGGATAGAACGCGTTCGACTGGCTCGGGTATTGGTTGATATTTGGTTCAACGATATAGTGATTCTTCTTGAGGAATCAATTGGAAATCTTCAAGTGGGTTAGCTGCGGATAACCGTGTAAGTCCTAATGTTTGAGCTTTCGGATATTGTTGAGAGTGTCGGGAACTCTTGGGAGTTTGGTAACCGATGGAAGTATCGAAGCTAGTGGGAGTTTGACTACTAGTAGGAGCTTTGGAGATTGGTGTGCAACTATTGGATCTCAGTTTCTACAGGTTTAGTGTACGAATTTCGGGTAACACTAGAGCGTTCAGATCTTCATTTTTTACTCTCCATTGGCAAAGTAATTTGCGACTGACCGTATATAATGAAACGGAGTCTTCTCAAGAGAGCCGCAATTATTATTTATATCCGTACAGTGGGAATAGGCTAAGTGGGAGAAGATGTGTTCATTGAAACCGTAGCTACGTTTTGGGTCGGTGTACCAGCGGGAAAGCGAATGGTGAAGAAGTAGATTTCAAGGTTGTGATTGCGTTCTCACGGGTGAACCTTGATGATAATCTACGGGTTTGTTCTATCAGTGATTTTTTTGATTGCTGGGAAGGAAAATCGGATGAACAAAATTCTGTACGGGTTGGTCGTTGACATGTCTGTGACAAGATTCGATGTGGCTGTATCGACGAATTGAAGAAGCGGTTGTCTTCTTGATAGAATCTTGTGGTTGAAGTCGTTGCACACTTCAACGCATCTTCTTGGGCTAGAAGATGGTGGTGCGGATAACCGGAGAGTGGTCCCAGTTTAGTAGTGATGTTCAGTTAGCTGTGTATATTGAAAGTCTTCCGATTCTGTGAGATCGAGCAAGCGTGTTCCGGATGGTTTTTTCGTCGGTATTGGTTGAGCTAAAAACATGGTGTTGCTAAATGGGCGTTGAAGGTGTTATAAATTATTTACGATTAATATATATATATATTAACCCTATGATTGTATAAACCCTAAGCCACCAAAATAATAAGGAAAACTCTCTCGGTTTGGCCACGTGGACTAAACCAATCTACAAGTTGGAGATTGGACATAACCACGTTAAATCCTTGTGTCGCTTACATTCTCGTATCATATTTATTTATCTTGTTTTGCTTGTTTGATTGCTTTGTTAGCAATTAGTTATGCGTTTATTGTTGTGGGTACAATTGTGTTTAATTGTATGCGTTGTTTTAGTCCTCAATTCCTAACAGTTACTGGCCAAGAAATTTAGCAAGGTTTCATTGCCCTAATTGTTGGAATCGTCGTGTTTGTTCTAACCACTGTTCAAACCGGCTTTACAATCAAGGCTGTTTAATCTCATTACACGTACCTGAGTGTATCTTACCGTATTCTTCGTTATAATTATTAATTAACATATATATTTGGATATTGATGAGTATTTTGAAGGTTTCAAAGCATAAATTGAAGAGTTTGCTAGAATATACATAAAATTCTCCCTAATTTAAACCGGATTCAGATCCAATAGCTCAGATTGACTCTCTGGTTTTCAACCTTTGGAGTTACTTATGTAGATATTCATATGAATAAAGATATAGCAGTAGCTATATTAGGAGAGTGGCTGGGTGAAGTCATTACTTGGTACCCGTACACAAATCATAAAGATAAAAAAGTTACCCTCTTCATCCCAAATCAAACGTTGACATTACAATTTATACATGTTTCAAAATAATTGTTCATTTTTAAAAATCACTAAACTCTCATTTTTATCTTTATTTATTACTCAAAACCATTTACTTCTAAGATAAATTTAGTCACACTTCTCTTGAATATAAGAAACTTAACTTATTTTTTAGCAAGTAAATATTGACTTTTATATATATATATATATATATATATATATATATATATATATATAAATTAGAAATTGAACCAGTATGATGTACTACCGTTTAAAAAATATATAGTATAGATATAATTAAAAAATATAATATTGTTGACTTGAATGTGCAATTATTATTGAAATGAAAATAACTAATAAAATAACAAACCTATAAAAGGAAAACACAAAATTTGAAATGCTATATATGCTACTGTAATAATAAAATGTATAGACCAAATAATAAAAAATGCAGATTGTAGACTTAACGTACATTAGCTAATATAAAGAGATATTAAAATGAAGATGCAATAAACATTTATATCAATTTAAATTTTAAAAGTTAGTATGACAAAATATATATTTTATAAGATTAAATTAAACAATAAATGAGTTAACAAATGTATATGTATGATTCATTTTATATGGTGAGATTTTTGCTAGACTCCATTTGGTTTATATTTAAAAACAAGAGTATTCTTTTTAACCCGTGCGTTGGTGAAGTGTAACAAAATTACATTTTTGAACTCTAATTTGATAAACGAAGTTTCAATCAGCGATTCGGTTTTAACTTTGTTTTCTTTATTTTTGCACTTGAATGTTGTAATTCCACAACCTTCGGTAATTGTGTTGAGAGTGAGACCGCACAATATTAAATTATTTGAGTTTGGTTACAACTAGAGGTGTTTGTGGACGGTTGACCAGAGACCGGTCAACCAGAGTCCTGGTTCGAAATATTTTTGAACCTAAACCGAAACTGAAATATTCGGTTAACCGAAAATTGGTTAACCATTTTTTTGGTTCGGTTACTTGGTTAACCAAATTAACTATTTAGTAATTAATACTTATTTAAAAGTAATTTTTTTTAAAGGCAGTCATGAAATCACTGACGGACCTTTGATCCACCCGATCATCTACACAAGCGGTTACTCCCCTGGATATAATTATTTTTTAGTGTTCCCTATATTAATATTTTTTGATAATAGAAATATCAAACGATAACCATTTTACTCTTTATAATTGTGTATTTACGTTATACGTACGTAAATCGACTTAATATAATTAGAAATTAAGTAGTAGTAATCACCATATTAGACCAAAATTAAGCTACTAAATCACGTTAAAATGAGTAAAAACAAATATAAATGATTATATCAAAATACAAGTGTAAATATCTATATATAAATAAATATAAAATGTACAATATGTATACATATATTTAAAACTATATATAACATTTTCGATTTTTTCGGTTAACCGTTTATCACGTTTATCCCAAAATCACGAACCGAAACCGAAAAACCAAAAAAAAAAATTGGTTCGTTAACCGAAATCGAAAAATAATAATAGTCAGTTCGATTAACCGAAATTCGGTTCGCTTATACCATATTTCGGATCGGTTTCCCGATTTCGGGATATTTTGAACACTCCTAGTTACAACCACAACTTTATTTGGGTGAACAGTCAATATCGGATTAGTGTATTATTTTTTACAATCTATCTACTAAAAGCATCAAATACGATTCTAATTGAACTCTTAGATTGTTAATAAAAAACACCAAGTCTAATAACCACTTGGTAACAATAATACTAAATACTACTCTCTATGTCTCATTTCAAAGTGTTCACTTTGATTTCACACAATTTTAAAATTCTTTACTGACTACACTTTTCACCAATCGATCAAATAAAATATTTACTTACTAAATTATCTTTTGATTAATTGGTTTAAAAATGAAAATAGATACTTATTTAAGACAACAAAAAATAGTAAGATATACAGAGACTTGATGGAGTATTTAACTTTTGATGTTTTGCAATTGTGGTTTTCTTTATTCTATTTGTTTTCAGTACACATACCAATTTGAGTCAAAAAAATAATTCGTACATCTATGTTTTATAGTGTATTCATTCTTTTTAAAAGAAAACGTGAAAAGTGATAGTCTATGATAATTATTATAGATGTCGTATTTGTCAATAACACACCATACCCCATTCCAATCATCTCATATATCTTTTCACTCTCACCAACTCTCTATCTAGATCATATGCTACTCTACAACTTTAATATCTATAATTATAATTGAATAAAAATATCATAGAAAAAAGTGTTGGTTTTTGCTAAAATAAAAATTGGGTATTTGTCCCACATTGGTGGATGAAACAAATGAGGGGATGACTTCTTGGTTATAAAAGGAGGCTTAAGCCTTAGTTTCAAAGTGCACCAAATCAACATACATCTTAAGTATTTGATTATTTCTTTCTCCCTTTGTTTTAGTCACTTGGTTTAGAGTGTCTAAGGTGTTAATCAAATTTTTGGAGGGTGTGAGTGTTGGTTGGGCGGTGGCTTAAGAGATTAGTCTATGTGATTGTAATAATTTTTCATATAGTGAAATCTTTTCTCTTTGGAGGCCCGTGGTTTTTTCTCCGGTTTTGGAATTTTCCACGTATATTCTTGTGTTCATATTTCTTTACTGTTTTCATTGGCTGTGTTGTTGGGGAATCTTTGAGACCGTTTTTCCCAACAAGTGGTATCAGAGCCAAGGTTTTGGCGGAGGTCTCGGTTTTAGAATTTCATAGTATGCTCTGTGGTTGCAGTTTTGTCTGAACTTCCACATCAGAAACGAATTCTATTTATCGTATTGGGGTATCTTGGTTCTATTGGTTGTCTTGTATACGATAGAATTATATGTGAGCCTGGTGGAGTATTTACACGTGTAGAAAAAAATTTGGCTAAGGAAAGACTTGGTATTTAAGCGTGTCCATTGTGACCAACCTCTCTTTTCTGGGATCCTTTTTCTCCTGGGTGTATTACTAATTGGCTGGAAATATAATTTTCTAGAATGAGCACTGTGAACTATCTGCTTCAAAAAATTGGTACTTTTTTAAGATACAGGTACGATGTCAAAGTTCAGTCCAATGAGGTTCGATGTAGAGAAATTTGATGGAATGATCAATTTTGGCTTGTGGCAAGTTCAAGTCAAGGATGTGTTGATTCAGTCCGGGTTACATAAGGCATTGAGGAGGAAATCAGCCTCTGTTTCCAGCGGTGATTCTAGCAAGGCCAGTAAGATCGATGATGAAGAATGGGATGATATGGATTTGAGAGCGGCAAGTGCTATTCGTTTGTGTCTTTCAAAGAATGTTCTTGCAAACGTGCATGGGTTATCAACAACAAAGGAGCTTTGGGATAAGCTTGAACAGTTGTACCAAGGCAAGGGCATCTCAAATCGGTTGTATCTCAAGGAACAATTCCATACTTTACGTATGGAAGGAGGTACAAAAATTTCAGATCATCTGAGTATTCTTAATAATATCGTTTCAGAACTGGAGGCTATTGGAGTTGAGGTTGATTATGAAGATAAATCATTAAGACTTATATTATCTTTACCATCCTCCTATGAGCACATGAAACCTATTCTGATGTATGGGAAAGAGACCCTGAAGTTTGAAGACGTTACTAGCAAACTCCTATCTGAGGAGAAAAGACTGGAAGGTAAGGGCGGGACTTCATCGGAAGGTACGGTTTTGTTAAGTGAAGATAGGAAGAAAAAGAACTCCAAGAAAAATCTAATATGCTGGAAGTGTGGGAAGTCTGGGCATGTCAAGATGGATTGTCCAAGTGGAGCGGATTCGGCAAAGGGCTCCAAATCTGCTGACAATGTCTCCGTTCTCACGGAGAATAGTGAGTTCTATTAAGATATGACATCCTCATGGTGTGTCCGCGCCACCATGGGAAAGAGATGGTTGTCAGCGGTTCCACAGGTATTTACACATGGGCATTGGTTTGGCTTAAAATGCAAGGTGTGTGGTGGAAATTGATGTCGATGGCTGAGGAACTTCCAGGTGAGCCAAACAGGAGAAGTTGCACCATAAACAATTTCAGCAAGTTTTTTCGACGTGTGCTGAGGTGAAATACTTAGAATGGGTTATTCTGAGTGGAGATACTCTTTTATGGTGGAGTACGATAATTCTCTTCGAATTATGATTGTCGGTCAAGACAATGGTTCTGATGTTGGAACAAAGTTATTTTTATTTTATCCATGGTGGATATTGTTGGTTTTGGCTAAAATAAAAATTAGGTATTTGTCCCACATTAGTGGATGGAACAAAGGAGGGGGTGACTCCTTGGTTATAAAAGGAGGCCTAAGCCTTAGTTTCAAAGTGCACCAAATCAACATACATCTTAAGTATTTGATTATTTCTTTCTCCCTTTGTTTTAGTCACTTGGTTTAGAGTGTCTAAGGTATTAGTCAAATCTTTGGAGGGTGTGAGTGTTGGTTGGGCGGTGGCTTAAGAGATTAGTCTATGTGATTGTAATAATTTTTCATATAGTGGAATCTTTTCTCTTTGAAGGCCCGTGGTTTTTTCTTCGGTTTTGAAGTTTTCCACGTATATTTTTGTGTTCATATTTCTTTACTGTTTTCATTGGCTGTGTTGTTGGGGAATCTTTAAAACCATTTTTCTCAACAAAAAGAACATATGTCAATATATGATTGACTTTTCACTATTTATTTAAGAGTGTCATTTAGCAATCCCCTCATGTTAGTTCTTCAACAAATATTTCATGTGACATGAAATAGAAATTTTATGCAAGAAAAATTTGTCTTTAACCCCACGGACTTTTTTGTAAGTTATTAAATAGTGGTTATGTGAGGTTGTTAGTGAAAGTTATACAGGTTTCTCATTCCTTTCTTTAATGGGTAGTGATTTATACATCATCAAATTTAATCATGCATCACTATTTATGTATTGGACTATTGTATTGTACAATACTTTAAAACATACTTGGTGGTAAATGGTTAAAAATTTGGTGGTGTACAAATCGCCTCATTTCTTTAATATATACTCCATCCATTCCAAATTAATTATCATGAATCAGCTTTGGAGGTCTTTCTTTTACAACTTTGGCGTTAAATATTTTTGTTCGTGTTATATATTACTTATTTAAAACCCAATCCATTCATATATTTTGCATCAAGTATTATATAACACAAACGAAAATATTTAAAGGCAAAAATGAAAAAGAAAGACTCAAAAAAGTCATAACATGACACTTAATTTGAGACAGAGGACTATATAAATCCTAAAATTTGGGCCATGCGCGTCTTCCGCGCTTAAATAAATAATCGGCCAAGCAGAGAGAGATATCAGCACTAATCCAACATACACTTTCGTAAGCGTTAAACTTTGTGTAACCATCTCCATCTCACCAACCATCATATTCATTCATATATCTAGACTAGAATACAATGGAAAACGCTGATTTGGAACATGGAGATGTCGGAATCGTTAGCCAAACTGTTCAATTACTTGTTGCTCGTGAAGTAAAACGACGGAATCCTGTCCACCGACCATCCATTTTCAAGGTTCCTAGTCACGTAAGAGATCTCAGTCCCAACTCTTACAGCCCTCAGGTTGTCTCTATTGGACCTCTTCATAGAGAAGCCGCGAATGTGCAAGCCATGGAAGCACAGAAACCCACTTATCTACGTGATCTGTTGGCTTCTTTAGAGCTCCCCCTTGAGCCAACGTTGGAAGCATGTGTTCAGAAGCTAAATCGTTCAATTGACGCAATAAGAGGAAGTTATCATGAAATGAAGACTTACGATGATGTTGAGCTTATACAAATGATGGTTATGGATGGCCTTTTCATTCTTGAGTTCTTTTACCACCGTCAAGAGCACTTAATAGATTCGCAGTTTCTAGGCTACATCATATTCGAAGATTTGTTGAAGCTAGAAAACCAAATCCCTTTTGTTGTTCTTCAAGACCTCTTTGAGTGTACTATCTTAGAACGCATACCAAATTCCTCTCTTATTGCAATGGTTGCTAATATTCTAGGTAATGCCATGTTATTTAAAGAAACGTTAAGAGAAGACAGGTTTCTTCAAGGAGGTACTCCTGATCATATTCTTGGCATTCTACATAACTATTACCTGCCGGAGAAACCTATTGAATCTAGATATTCAAGATCAACAATCCACTGCGCCGTTGAACTAGATAGAGCAGGCGTGAAATTTAAACCTACTCAAGATCCAAGTTGGTCAATGGCAATAAGAGTCGAACCATCTAGGTTTCGATGTTTTTCCTGGTCTTGGGGTAAGCCTACTCTCAGAATGCCAAGGTTGTGTATTGAAAATAGCACAGAGTTAATTCTAAGGAACCTCATCGTTTACGAGCAATCTGCCCCCCATGCTTCTTATCACGTCACGTCATATGCTATCGCCCTTGATAATTTAGTCGATACTAAGAAGGATATTGCCATGTTGGTGGAATCGGGCATACTTGAAAACAATATAGGTTCAAACAGAGACGCTGCAAATATCATTAACAACATAACCAAAGGAATAATCGGCAAGTATTATTACATAGAACAGTGGGCCATATTAGATCAATACTACAACGGTTACTGGCCGAAAAATATAGCACGACTGAGGTATACATATTTTAAGGAACCAACGGTTATCGTTGCCGTACTTTATGCACTCATCACCTTGGCTGTAGCCATTGTTCAAACCGGCTTTACGATTAAGGCTGCTTAATCTCTATACACTTGAGCTGATTGAATCTATCGTATTCTTCTTACGATCAAGGCTGCTTAATCTCTATTCCCTTACGATATTAGAGCTTAGATCGAGCTTCTAATTTGTGCCACGTACCTAACGTACGTCCGCGTATACTACCGTCCATAAAACTATTTATTACCAGCTGATTGAATGACGTATACAAATTGAGGTCGAGACGTTAACGACGAGTGCTGCAATAAATATATAAATTTTTTATTTAAATTATAAACATGACCAGATAGGCGGATATCCACTTAGCAAAACCGTATATTTACAATATTATTAACCTAGTAATGTAGATGAATTTGAACTTAGCTGAAGTGGTTATAATTTATAAATATTTAGTTTAATGATGCAAGGCAGCCAATGAAAACGATGTAGCTCTTGGCTAATTCTATCTTTCTGAAATCTTTAATCAGTTACGTCGTTACATTATTATAAGTTGGCTTTATTTAGTACGTTCATACCATTATCATTATCTTAATCTTAAATTATTATTATTATTATTATTATTATTATTATTTTATAAATAATATAAATTATATATAAGAAACATCCAATGATGTTATCGAAAATTAATTGATCAATAGAATTGTTTGATTTTATTATAATTAATAAAATTAAGGAAATAATGACATCATCAATTCAAAAAAGGTTATATTAAAATCAATTTTGGGTCGTCACCTCCGAAAGAGATATTGTCCAAATACAATACAAATTTTACTATATGATTAATTATCGATATATATTATATAATTTACATATATGCAAACGATATGCAAAATTGCAAATACAATACAAATATCTACTTTATTATTAATTATTAATTAGTTACGTATATGCAAACAATAACTGGAATCCCAATCTATTAATTTCGATGCCAACTTCAAAGAGAATAATAAACATTATATATCATCATCGTACTGATATTGCTAACGTGCATAACAAAACATAATGCATATAACTAGAAACAATAACTTTTTTAATACTCTAAGAGATACTAAATTACAGAGTTCGAGTTCAAATGGAAATGAACATTTTAGTGAGAATAGAATAATCAATCTTAGACCACTCCTATCAGTGACTGAAACCGACTGAAACTGACAGAGTCATGTCAGCGCCACATCAGCTTTTTCAGAAAACTGACCGAAACCGACTAAAACTGACTGACCACTCTCATCCCTGCTCCGTCACTTTAATTTTTGAGGCCCGTATTTACCAATTTACCTTTAATATTATACACACAAACAATAAAAAAACCGATGGAATCCAAGCCTCTCGTCGGAAAACCGAAGTACCGAAACCGACGAAGAAACTGATGGGTTGGTACCATCCATGTCACTTCCGTCGGTTTAAAGTGACGAGAACCGAAGATACCCGATAGGAGTGGTCTTATTCATCAACTCTCACTTTCGATCGCATTTAAAAAAAATAAATATCCTAAAAATGGCTTAGTAAAAATATAAAAAAACTACATTATAAAAATCAACATTTTTTATCATCATAATTATAAATATAAAATATGCATTCGACAGCACGGGCTTAAGGGCTAGTACAGTATATAGGAAACACCTTTATGGTGTCATGATTTTAGTTAAGTTTAATTTGTCAATTAAATCATTTAATTTTAGTAAATTTTAAAATAGGATCCTTAACTTATTAAAAAATAATTTTCTCTAATCAACTATTCACTTATATAATAAAAAAATGTATTCATTAATTAAAATATTATCCAAATCGATATGTAATATTTCTATTATTAATTCACTGAATAAGAATAAAATTATTTGAAAATGGTAATATAAACTTAAAATATTTAAAAAAAAATTATTAACTTGGTTTAAAAACTCATAATTTTTTAATCTCGACTTATACAAATTCATTTACATAAAATAATATTCTCATGAATCAAACTAAACACTTAACATACATATTAACTTACACACTTCATTATCAGAAACAAGGTACCAAATACGAAATTTCATATTAAAAACCAATGACGCATGTGTATATACAGGTCTAAAGTCTAGTACTATACTATAAGCATTCTTAGTAGACTTTGTTATTTATTCAGTTATCAAAGAACTTGTATGTTGGAGTGTTATTTGGACGGATTATTATTCAGTTCATACGTACTAATCGGATTTTGAACAATCACAAGTTAACCCTTAATCCTAATCAAATAAGAATGTAGTTTAAACGGTTTCATTTTATTGTTCAGATTGAAAATACTATACTTACCTTTTAATACAAAATTTTAAAACATACTTACTGTATGAAATTTGCATAATTAGATCATTAATGTTGATATAAAAATAAAAATAAAATTGGAGACTCCGATACGTCCATCCAATATTCAAATGTTTAATTTGCAGGTTTTGCATACTACTTGTCCAACCCACAAACACATTTTGAGCAAATGGTAAACGATTTATAAGACCGCTACCAACGGGTGTCGTCGGTTTCCGTCGGTTGAAACCGACGAAACCGACACCGATGGCACGGCGCCGTCGGTTCGGTCCGTCAGTTTCCTCCGTCGGAAATCCGTGAGGCGTGGGTCTGACGAGATGGGGCCAGCGAATAAAACAAAAAAAAAGAAAATTTTAAAAAATAGCCGTTAGGCTTTAAAAAAATAAAATTAAAAAAATCCCAACAGTCAAGGAGCGTTTTTTTTTTTTTTTTTTTTTCCTTCACTTTTTCACTATAAATACACACCCTTAAACCATCAAAAAATCACACCTCAAATTCACAATTCTCTCTAAACCTCAAATTTGTATACTTTCACATTTTATAAAATGTCATCTTCCGATTCCAACATCGAGGACGTGACCGCGGTAAATGCTTGTGTCGATCCGATGCAAGCTCTCGCATTGCTCGATGCGATAAGCTCCAGTTCATCCGACGAAGACGAAGTTTATGTTCCGATACCACGAGCACCCCGACGATACTTTCCTAGAGATCGTGCCAACGCGTCGGAACGTTTGTATCGAGACTATTTTGCCGAGAATCCAACCTTTCCGGCGGATGTTTTTCGTCGTCGTTATCGGATGAGCAAAGGATTGTTTCTCCGTATTTGCCAAGGTATACTATCATACTCCACTGTTCCGGTACCTCCATACTTTTCTCACTTCATTCAAAGACCCGATGCTACCGAGTTACTTGGTTTTAATGTGTGGCAAAAATGCACGTCCGCCATACGGTTGTGCCGTCGATGCGTTTGATGAATATTTACATATGGGTGAGCAAACTTCATATGATTGTTTGGATAACTTCTGTAAGTGTGTTTTTCATTTATACTCTACGGAATATTTACGAAAACCGACTTTGGCGGACGTGCAACGATTGCACGAGAGACATGCTCAGGTGCATGGTTTTCCTGGGATGCTTGGTAGCATCGATTGTATGCATTGGCCATGGAAAAACTGCCCAGTGGCATGGCAAGGTCAGTACACTCGAGATGATCACGGGCATCCAACGATCATGCTCGAAGTGGTTGCCTCTTATGATACTTAGATTTGGCACGCTTTCTTTGGTCCCGCCGGTTCGAGCAACGACATCAATGTGCTCAATCAATCGGATCTATTCAACGACTTACTTCAAGATACTGCTCCCCAAGTAAACTTCACAATTGCCGGGGAAGAATTCACTCGAGGTTATTATCTAGGAGATGACATTTATCCAGAATGGGTCACTATTGTGAAATCGTTTAAGCATCCCCTAACGGAACAGGAGAAACGCTTCAAGAGATATCAAGAATCTGCAAGAAAGGATGTGGAGCGAGCTTTCGGTCATCTTCAAGGCCGTTGGCAAATAGTCAAGAACCCGGCAAGACCGTATAGCACCAACCGGATATCAAGAATCATGTATGCTTGTGTTATTCTGCACAATATGATAACGGAGGATAACGGATGAAATATGTGTGATCTGGAGGAGCAATATCCGGATGTCCAACCGAGACGCTCGTGGCGAGAAAAAGTGGAGACTCATTTGCGTATGGACAAAGAGTTACGCGATCGGGTAGTTCATCACCGACTTCAAAATGCTTTGATCGAGCACATTGCACAACTCCCTCCGAACTACCGTAGTCGTTAATTGTTGTAACTTTCGTTTATTAGTGTAACTTTTTTTAATTATTGTATTTTATTTTAAGTGTTGTAATTTTTTTTTTTAAGTATTGTAATGTTTTTTTTTAAGTATTGTAATGTTTTTTTTTAAGTATTGTAATGTTTTTAATTTTAATGAAATGTGTTTTTATTTAAATTATTGTGTATTAATTAATTAAGTTTATTGGTGTGGGTCCCTGAAAAATGAAACTGACGGAAACTGACGGATGACTATTGGGAGGGGCCTATCAATTTCTGTCAGTTGGGTGAAAAAGCTGACGTGGCGCGTCAATTTCAGTCAGTTTCCATGACCATTGGGAATGGTCTAAGAATCAATTATCTGAACAAATGTAAAATGTAGTATTAGATCATAATATAAGATTCAGATTCCAACTGTCAATTTCTAAAGAAACATAAATTAGGGAATCTGTCAATTTCTAAAGAAACATAAATTAATGATCTAAACTAATAGATTAATAGAGATATATTTTTTAATTATTTAAACTTTATTCGAACTATCCGGACATATTCGAAAATTTTAATTTAGATCCGTTATCATATCCGCGTGTAATCCACTTATGAAACCCGTAATTCAGATTCGGATTGAATAGATTATTTAAATACCGCTAAAAGTCACAACTCTAATGAAGTATATACACATATAGCTCAAAATAGAGACTTTGTTTGACTTATTATACCCACGGCCGACTTCTAACATGTAAAACAAGTTAGTGTCACGTTAATTCTAAACAAATGGGTAGCCAACGCCCATGGTCCGGCTAGCAGATTACAGGTGATATTACGGTACCCTCAGGATAAATTCTTGGATTAATAATGGTTTAATTTTTAAAATTTGAAATTAAATTTCAAATTTTTTCATTTTAATCACTCAAGTTTTTTTGTAATTATTTAATCCTCTAATTTTTAAACTTTTTGCGGTTTAAGTCTAAAGTTTGATTACACTTCAAAAATTGATGGTTTATTCCTTAAAGTTTATCTTTTATAATGATTTTGCCTTTTTAAATTTTTCTAGTTTAATCATCAAACTTTTAAAGATTTACTAGTCAATGCACATTCGGGTTAAATAATGGTTTAATTTTCAAAGGGTTAAACTAATAAATTAATGTAAATTTGAAGGATTAATTCATGAGAAAAAAATTAGGTGGTTAAAAAAAGTGAAACTTTGAAGATTAAATCATTATTAACCGTAAATTTTTATGTAAACATGTAAGGAGAACAAAATATACACAATTATATACCATTATCACACAATGAATAACACCAGAATGTAGTTACATTGTTAAGCTAGTGTATGTCATTTTCCTTACATTTCACTTATATAATATACATGTTTCATTAGTATAACAGACGATCGCCCGTTCGGTATCGCGGTTTCCAACCAACGTGTGCTCAGTTCTAGACATACTCTTAATTTGAACTGATTGTAACATTAATTTTTTTATCAAGGCATAGATAGACGACGAGTATATACTTCTATTAAAAATCAAAATTAGAAAGGGCGGTAATTTATTACCTCAATTTTTTACTTTTTTATTTTTTGAAAAAAGGCCCCAATAACAACTGATTAGTAGCTCTTAAATTCCATTACTGATTTGTAACTTATCGTAAAGAAAACATATTATTTGTGATGATTATGGGAGAATATTTGTATATTGCAAGAAGAAAAAAAATACTATTCTTTCAAAATGTTCACTTTCCCATTTTAAGAATACTCTATGAAATATGAAATGTGACTTGGGCCAGATCATTCTTTATCTTTGGGCCAATCTGAAATAACTCTGTGAAATATGACTTGGGCCGAAATTATCATGCATAACCATATGGTCCATATATAATGATTCAACCACACACTTTCAGAGTTTCAGTATGTGAGTTCTTGACATAGATTTTTTTCGAGAAAAAAAAAATTAGGAAGTTCAACTTGTTTTCTAAAGTGGTCACCCAGTCACAGTGCATGTATAAACAAATAACGGTTGTTTTGATATAATTCTTCATGAACATAACTTGGAAAAAATAATGCTGTCAAAACGCAAAATTGATTAATTACCGTTTTGGATCATACGTGAAATATTTGAAATTTAGACACATCACATGCGATTCTAGTAAACTTGCGCATGTGATCATTAAAATATTAAGAACTAGTATTAAACCCGTGCGATGCACGGCTAGAATTATATAATATCTTAATATGTGGAACATAAGTTAAAACGATACATAAAATGTTTTAATCATATTCAACTTAATGTTGTATACACTTTATATAAGAGTGACGATTAGTACATTGTAATTTTGTATCCATACACCAGCAATTATACTTTAAGGTATTGTAGTATACAACTGTGTAAATCATGTTTGTGGTGTACAACTAAAAAAATGTGGTGTATGAATCACTTATCTTTAAATAATCATTTTTGTTAACATTAAAAAAATAAATAAATAATATTGAGTAATTGAGTTGTGTTATTTAAACTAAAAAACTCTTCAAAAAAGAGATGATTAAGTTGATCTACCTATCTTAAAGCGTAACAGAAAATTTCAAAATTAATATAACTATAATGAAAACTATAATAATAATGACATTAAAAGTAAGTTCTCAAAACTCACTATAAGTTTATTTATTATTATTTAGAGAATTGGAGAGAGAAAAGTCAATATTAAGATGAAAAAACCAAAAAATTGTATAAATTAAAAATATAAGGAAAAACAGATTAAATGATATCATGATTATATTTTGGACTAAATCAAAAACTATAAGTGTTATCAGATGACACATAATTCAAATTAAATTGGTTATAATTTTAATTTAATCAATTACCTTATTAAATGATATTAGTTATAAGAGAAAAAGTTGAAAAAAGAATGGTAAAAAAAAGAGAATTGAGGAACCAATAGGATTTCTTCATTTCTAATACTCATTTCCACCTTTTTTTTCAAAGCTAAATATCTCACAAACCGTATGTCTACAAATTATAAAAATTACATATTCGGAATCAGCGTCTTTTTCTCTTCGATTCTAGATGTAACAACATATACTTTCGACGAAGTTTTTTTTTCCATTTTTTTTGTTTTAGAAACTTTTAATGTGATTTCACACTAAAAAGTAATCACACCCGCTTATATTTTCGATTAAACTTTAAATTCAAATAATTGATGAAGTAAATAGATTAAGACATGAAAAACTAAGGTGTAATCACATGCGATTGAATATCAAACTATCAATCACATGTGTTTAAAGAGTAATAAAATACGAATTTTCAAATCATTGACTAAGAATTATACAATCAAGTAAAAATTAAGTTGAAATCATATATGAATTATCATATATCCGTAAATTTCTCATCAAATATCATTTTTTTAAATGAAAATATATGTGATTATATGCAAAATCATCTGTGATTATATAACAAATCACTTGTGATTAAGTGTACAAATAAAAATCACATATGATTTTTAATGAAAACTATTGTAATTTTTATTTTTTTTATTTATAACTATTAATGTGGGTGAATATTAAGTTATAACCACGTGTTAAGTAGCAAATACCATGAATAAATAATCGTGAACAAATTTTAATTTTTTATCATAAATCACATGTTATTATATTGTGAAATCCGGTAAAAAAAAGCGAAGAAAAAAAATTCGTCGAAAGTATATCTTATGACATCTCTAATCAAAGAGAAAAACGTGCTGATTCCGAATATGTAATTTTTATAATTTATGGACTTACGGTTATGTGATATGGGTAGAAAAAAGATATGGGCTTTGTAGAGAAATGAAAGAATCATATTGGTTCTCCCATTCTCTACTTTTTTAGCATTCTTAAAAGAACTCACATCTTAGTTATAATATAGATTTTAATTAATATTTCCTTATTTAGAGTAAGAGTGTAGAAAAATCCACATCATCAAGTTGATTTATATGGTGATGACATATAAGATTTGTATGATGTGACATGAGTATTTATTTGACAAATAATTGAAGGTCTCCTCGCTTAGTTATAATATCAGATATAAGATTATCTTTAAAAAACGTGGACTACATATCTAAGCAATAGCTAGTAGATACTCCCTCCGTCCCATTACAAATGTCCACTTTTGACTTTTGAAAGTCTTTTGTTTACAACTTTGACCTTAAATATTTTTATTTGTGTTATATAATACTTGATGCAAAATATATGAATGAATTGGGTTTTAAATGTATTTCCATTGATATAATTTTTATTTTTATCATGTATTATATAACACAATCAAAAATATTTAAGGTCAAAGTTGAAAAACAAAAACTTTAAAAAGTCAATAGTGAACACTTCTAATGGGACGGATGGAATAATTTCTTTTAACAGCATGTATCATCAATATTTATTATTTTAAACGGTAAGCTTTCATAGCATAAAGTATAGAAAAAAATTATACGAATTACATGAATACTAGCATACAATTTAGAAACTGCTTGGATAAATACATCGAAGAACATTGAACTACACAAAAGCATACAAAACTTAATATTTTTGAGAGATGATTCCCACAAATATAAGACGTACTCCTTTGCTAACTCCAAGCATGAATTGCAATAAGCAGCCCGACCACATAACTAATTGACGATGCTACTGGGTAGAAAGAACAACGACTTAGGAGTGTTTGTACATTACGATTTGTTTAAAACTCGATTATTATAAAGACATAAACTTATGTTCCTTTTTTTATACAAAACATGACTTTTATTATTCAGGATCACTTTAGGATAGTGATAAATACAACAAAGAATTTAATTCATTCACCAAACATATGCTTCAGTCTATTTATACTGTAAGCTTAAACGATTATACAGTTTAGTATATGAAGTAATATATTTGTTGTATCTATCAACTCCCATCACTTTATGTTCCTTGTATTGACCATTTTCACTACTAGAATTTGACCTTTTAGCAGGCCGGGCGTTTAGCTACACGATTAATATTCAACGTTGCTAATTGAGGCGTAGATAGCGTCATTGTTAGTGTCAAACACGACTTCGGCATTTAGCTACTTGATATACCCAAAAGTGTGATTTATGGTGTGAGACTTGTTTCTGATTGTTAAATAATCAAGCTAATATAGTTCAAACTGAAGTACATTTAACGAATTTATATGTAACTAGAAGTTGTACAATACGATTGACTTGTTGAAAAGGAGAATTAAGATGATAACATGAATGGGTAAATAAAAAAAGAATACGATAAGATACAATCTGCTTGAAGTGTAATGAGATTAATTAAACAGGGTTGACCATAAAGATGGTTTGAATAATGGTAAGAGCAAACGCGACGATTCCAACAATTAGGGCAATAAAATTCCATGGACTACCAAAATAGGTCCACTTCAGTTGTGCTATTGAGGGGTACATATGTTTTGCCCGGTAGCCATTGCAATATCTAGATAACTTACTCCACTGTTCCCCATAGAAAAAATCCATGCACATGATTTCTCGGCAGATGTTGTTAATCATATTTGCAGCCTCTTGCTTCGAATTTAAGGAGTTATAAATAACTCCCGATTCCAACAAAATGACGATATCCTCCTCTGTATCAACTAAATCATCAATGGCAGCAGCATAGGATGTGAAGTAAGTAAGAACATGAGACGAAATTTGCTCATAAACAATGAGGTTTCTTATAATTGACTCTGTGTCATCATGAATAAGCATCACTGGCATTCTGACAGTAGGCTTACCCCAATTCCAGAATAAGCATCCTAATTTGGATGATTCAGCTTTAATTGCCATTGGCCAACTTGGATGTTGTAGGGGCTTAAATTTCACACCTGCCATGTCTAGTTTAACAGCAGGCTGGATATTCGAATGTTGGACTTTAATGTCAAATGGGCCAAACAAAATCAAGAATGGGTCATGTATTATTGTGTATTAAATGGGTCGAAAATAAGTCTGTTAGTTTCTAGTTTAGGCCATGGGCCAACAAACCTGTTGCACAGGAAACAAAGAGGCGGCAGTTAGTGGTTAAGGGTTGCACCGTTTAACTGTAACGATTAGATTGAAGCATCGCGACCCTTCTGTAGCATCGGTTCAATGTGTATATATATATGTATATATGTATCTGTACGAAACATTCTGTAACCCACAAAAACAAAAAGATCAATATATATGTTTGGGTTCAACCCGTTTCTTATTCTCCTTATGTTAATTCTTGTATGATGATTGTTAGCATGATGCATCATGTTTGATATGTATGAACGATTCTGGAATGTATGTGGATGCCAGTGATTCTACAGTGGAATCAGAGCGAGGAATCGAACAACGATTAAATCATGTTACAGTCATCATTCAAGGAATCAACCGCAAGAATGAAAGAAAGAATTAAAGCAGATTTTGATTCAAGTTGAATCAATCAAGTAAGAAAGAAAGAAAGAACGAAGTAGAATACCTATTCAATTCGTCGACTAGAATAAGATCAGAGAAAGAAAGACCGAAGGATACCAGAAAACAATCGATTGACTAGAGTAAGATCAAAGAAAGAAAGACCGAAGGATACCAGAAAACAATCGATTAGGAGAAAAATTGATTCACGAAGAACTGGCTGGTAACATATGTGATGCTAGCGAGAAGCACATGTGTTACTAACTTTTTACACTTTGTAAAACCCCCCAAAAAAAGTCGTCGAATGTATACCTTGTGAAATGACAAATCGAAGAGAAAAAAATGATGATTTTAATGGTGCATTATTTATGATTATTCGATTTACCGTTTGGAAAATATTTAGGTTTAAAAAACCGTGAGGAAAAGTGGATTTTTGTGACACGTGACACGTTCTGGTTGATTCCTCCATTCTCACAAAAAAAAATCATTCTCATTTTAAGCTTGCTTGATAATAATAATAATAATAATAATAATAATAATAATAATAATAATAATAATCCGTAAAACAGTTACAGTAACATTTTGTGTTACGATTTATTATCGACCAATCTTTATATATAATTAAAACAGAATACCATGGAGCAATCTGGACCTTAAATTAGTTCCAAACCATAAAGTACCTAGGTTAAAATTAGTTCCTACATCTATTTTCATTATTTTAAAGGTATACCCATATCTATTGAAACTGACACTCCCAGTACTTCCATATTTTTTTAGTCGTTATAGTTTAAATACCATGACATTTTAAACGGTAATTTATAAATAAACTCTTTGTATTTGAAAGATTTATCTATATTGATTAAAAACATTAATATTTTTTATCAACAAGATGACACTAAAAACTGACCGTTCATACAATTGTACAACCGTAATATAATAAATAAGTTAAGGTTGTAATTAAAATAATAACGTCGTTTTAATGAATTCTTAGATTATAAAGACCCTCTTGAAAATCATGAAACTTCAATTGATTTGAAAGGTATTTAATTACATCTAGATTTTCATATTATAATATTGTTTATCATTTTTATACACATCTTTGAATATATTATATATAACAAGTATTAAATGTACTTGAAGATGAATCCGTTATCGAGCGTTTTATTGATTTGCTAAAAATCAAAATCTACAAAAAATAAGTTGGCGAAGATGTTTTCAAAAACCTTATGAAGAAACTTGTAATGGTTGATATCTCACTTGGACATTAAATTGATGATGATTATATCGTGGATCTCAACTTCTTCAAGGAATATTAGAGTTTAATATCTGTTATTTTTAATCTTTGTAATATATGTTTTTCATTTGTAATCTCGGATATTAATAACATTATTTTCATATTTATTATTCATTATGTTTTAATTTTATTACTATCGTTATTCAAGATTTATTGTCATTGGTTATTTGTATGTGTATATGATCACAACAATGTACGATCTGGATAGTTTTTTATGTCTAAATTACAAAATACAATTATTTGACTTAGACTAAATTCATTGTTACTATGAACTTTTTTAAAAAAATAACGTTTTATGGGTTACAATAATTCTATATTGTCTTCTTGGTTCTTACTATCTACCAATTATATACATCTGCCAATTATATACATGAAGGTTTGACTATCTAACCCTTCATAAAATGGGTAGGCGTTATAACCAAAAATGTACAAAATAGATAATAGATAATATACTTTAAAATTGACATGTCTTATATTTTAATAACAATATTTTTAAAATAAAAAAAAAACAGTTTTCATATATATAATTTTAATAACTTAATTAAAAAAAACCGAATCTTTGGAACCTTACCAAAATGATGGGAATACATTATAGATGTAATTGGTTGGCGATTATATTATATAAAAGTCTGTTTCATGGTACAATTTCATGCGACTTAAATTTTAAATTAAAAAATTTACAAAATCAAATGTTGAAGCCTGCACTGTCGCGGAATCTCACCAAGTAAGTTATTACAAGTGGATAGTAACAGATTTAAATTGTTATTATTGTTAATGTAACATCACACGTACACTTCAAAATTATCAACTGCCTTACTATTACGTACATCTAATTAAAGTTGCGTAGGTGATGTTTTGTACCTTTCATACGTAGACTGAAAAATATATATTTAGTGATTTAATGCATAAGTTGGAGATCCTTTTTTAGAGAAAATTGCCTACAAGGCTACAAGTGTGTAGACAGTAGATTTTTAGTCCATGTTTGTTAATGATCAAGTTGTAATTATGTAACAAATTAATTACGGAGTAATAACTTGGTTTATTTTTCGTTTTCTTCTTCACTAACAAATCAATATTCTATCACACCGATTATTTTATTGATTTACACAAAAAAACCGAGCCGAGTCATGTTACCCATCATCTTAATATTATATCTATATTATGCATTCATTTGAGCATCTAGACTTGAGTACCTAACTCAAAAGCTTGAAACTAGAAACCTATCCGAGCTGTTAGATCAATTTTGACACCGTTTTTTCTAAGTTTTGTTCATGAAGAATTATATATCCAAAGCAACCGTTAATCGTTATTGATTGAAGAATTATATCAAAACCGCGGTTATCCGTACTTCGTTTAGCATGTCGCGCAGCTTCCCTGTTGCCATTGTGCATACTTTTATGACTTGGTCACCGACTAACCGCTTTAGAAAGAAAAAAATAGTCGATCTTTTTGATAAATATCACTTGAAAAGATTCTAAAATACATGTCAAGAACTCCTTTAAACTTGCAACAAAATAATATATTGTTTTGTACGGAGGATTTTACAAATAACGTTTGAAAGTGGATGTGGTTTTATGTATATGTGAATATCGATTTGTATCATCATCATTCATCTGATAAAGAGTGAAATTAGCTAGTTGTCTATATGTTGTAATCACTGCGATTATGCATGGTACTTTTGGCCCAAGTCACATTTCATATAGACAGTATTTTTGATTAGCCCAAAGACAAAGAATGATCCGGCCCAAGTCACGTTTCAGATAGTCTTTATTAAAATGGGAAAGTGAGAATGGTGAAAAGAATTATAATCATCACAAATAATATGTTTTCCTAACGATATAAGTTACAAATCAGTAATGGAGTTTAAGAGCTACTAAATCAGTAGTTATGGCCATGGGCTAGCTTGTTTATAGGTGATAGCAAGTTAGACCAAATCTGTTGACAAACTTCTTAACTATATTATCAAACGAGACATAAATAACTAGAACCAAAATTGTACAATTATCATCGGAGTGTTATTATTGCCATACATTATTGTCCCATTAGACTTAGATAAACATTAAACTTTGTTGTTTAACGAGCCATTGTTTTCAAAAAATAAATCCACAAAATTCCATCAGTAGCACAATAAAAGGTTTAAACAAAAGGAAGATGAGCAATAAACAAGAAAAGAAAATTAATTAAAGACGTACATGACTAACAAAAACTATTGTTTTTCAAACATAATATAAATAGATAAATACCCTAATAAATATCCCGGGAGACAACATCTAACTGTACGTACACTCAACAAGAGCATAAAAAATATCGAAAAACAGGAACACCTTAAAGGCTGCTAGTAACCTTGGTTGACCATAAGTACATAAATCTAAACAACTTCAATTTAACTGTTTTTTTAAAAAAAGAAATATAAACCGGAGACCGGCTTCTTTATCATATATTCATATAACAACAAAACGATGTTAGTCGGTCGACCTTATAAAATTTCTTGTTTCCTTGAACGACTCTATAGAATAACTAACTTGGCTAGTGTTGCCAAACTAAAGAGGTTAATTAACATTGAAGGGTTTTGCCCTAGCTAGCGATGCCGGATTAATTCATTAATGGCGGATTCAAGTTTCATTTAAATCATTGTGTATATATGTTTTAGGTCAAAAATAACTTAAAGCAATTAAGTGATCAAATCTATTTGTGAGGTAGTGTGCTTATATCAAATTTCAAGACAAATGTACGTAAAACACTAATTTGTGATCGAAAGCTTGATATTTCAATATATGAATATAGATCTTTGTTAAAAATGCAATATAAAGTTTTATGAATAGCTACTTTGTATGAAACAAGTGTTTGATAACAAAAATGAGTGTAAAAATCAAGTATTATCCGGGATAATTTCGGGATAATGCAGTTTATGCAGAAAACAGATTGAGTAAACAATAAAATGGTAAAGTAAATGCGATTGACATGATGATTTACGAGGAAAACCCTTGATCTATAGTAGATCGCCGACACAAAACCTCGGGAAGGATCAATCGATCATTGCCTTATGTTTATCTTATTAAAATAAAACAAGTTACAAGCTAAAGAGCACAAAGATGATCGGCTAAGTGAATAGTTGGTGAAGTATGTAAGTGTTTGAGTATTGCATAGAGTGTTTTGAGTGTAAGTAGTGAGCATAAGTTAACCTAATTAATCATTCAAGCCTCGTTTTTTATACTACAAGTCAATAACAAACAATTCCAAAATATCCGGGATCATCCCCGAGATTTGGTGAAGCGTCTCCAAGGTTCACTTGACCAAGTATTAAGCACGTGTTGACTCCTTTCTTCGTAAATCAAATATTCTTCCATCATATTACGATCCATAGATATCGGAGCTACTTCCCACGTCCTTCATGACCTAGTCAAATAATAATAGACATGCGAAAATATTAGTAGCAAGGGATCCCGAGATATTTGATATCTGAATCCTTATAATAAACATATATTACAAGGTGTAAATACTAAAATCATATCCAAGATAATCTATCATCCCAGACTTAGCTAAATCAGGATCACAACATATTAATGATCCTGCAAAAATAAGACAAAGTCTCTATCGGGATCACAATCAAAGCACAAACTCTACATGATTAGTATCCTTACATATTTATAAGGATAATTTATCCATACCTGAGAATCATGCATAGTAGTTTAATCAGGATCACACACTGAGATAATACTTTACCTTAGCATAATTCGAACCTCAGTAGCCCACATGTAATTTACTCACATACAATCCGAGAAATTCATAAGTTATTAAGGTGTACATTAAGTCAGGATCCTCCAGGGTTAGTGAAAATTCTACCTACAACAATATATATGAAGTTGAACGTGTATAATATGTGTTTTGGGGTAAGAGTGCTACTCGGTTTATGATCTATAATCATTACTTAATATGTAACCTGAGCCAAATAGGGTTCGGATTGTTCTTTGTTTTTGATTTTGGGTTATGTGGTTTAACTCGAACGAGATTAAATATCATCAACCTTTTGCGTTTTGAACAAACCTTACAACTTTACAGAATAACACTAACATCTCCGTATAATTAATAGTTAGTGATATTTCAACCACATATATTAATAAATCCAGCATAACTATGCATTATTAGTTATGCATTACGTATCATTCTAAGAATTAATACGGAGTAAGTATTTTATACATATCTTTATTGTTTGAGTACAATTTAAAAAAAAAAAAAAAAAATTGATACATAAATGTAGTGTTTAAATATCTGTGTAAGCGGCCGACCGTGTAAAATAGTCCACTGGTTTGTTTATACATCGAAGGTTTCGCTATCAAAAGCATTAAAGTGATAGACATCCCCCAACTCAATGCATTAACGCACCTCCATTCTGATAGCGATATATTTGCCAGATTTTCAAAAAGTCAACACTTGACTACTGATTTCACTCCAATTAACCCAACTCAATGCATTATTCTTATTCACTACTTTAACCAACTTTAATTAATTACGAACTATCATTACTATACACATTCCAATGTTGTATTATAGAAATAAGTTACTAAAACCCATTTCACATAATGGTTTATATTTTGATTATTTTCGAATTTTACACCTTTTACGATTGTATGTATTCAACTTTGAAACATCATATTAATTATATCCATTCACGTTTTAAAAACCGTCTTTTGTCTATAGCGTGGGTAATATGATGCTGGTAGTGTAATAATTTTTAATAATTATTGTGATTTTCGTAAGTGCTACCAGTTAAATAAGTTTGATATAGGTCACTGTCAATCATGAACCCGTCATTAACGAAATTAAGCACTTAAAGACTGACATTAAAGTTGCAATCCTAGAATACTGAACGTGTCTTCACCGAAGATTCTCAAACTTTCAACCAATAAACGTTGACCTCTTGAAATTAAATAATCCTATACGTAAATTAGGGTTCAATAATGACCGTTTGTCTAATAGAGTTGATATCATCCGCAATTCGATCCTAAAAGACCATGACAAGGATTAAACTTTAAATTGACATATTGAAACACTTATAATTACGATGATTTGGATTCACAATCGTAAAAAGTCAACACATGACTACTTTCTTTGATTGTGCTCCAATAAACCTAACGCAATGCATTATTAATCACTATTCACTACTTTAACCAACTTGAATTAACAATGGCTATACACATTTCAATTTTATATTATGGAAAGAAGAAAAAAAGTTGATAAAGCTTATTTTAGAATGTTAAGCGGAATGCTTGGCTTGTTAGCTAACAATGTTAAAGATTTATTTGCAATTAAATATTATATGATGATCCTTGACACGAGAAAAAAGGTGGGAAAAAAAAACTACACAGTTCTAATGTTTCTAAAAACATATTGGTATGTATGTGATATGAAAGTTTTAGTTTAACTTGTCTTCAAATTGAATTACGCACTTGAAGATTGACATCAAAGTTGAGTCCCAGAATACCCAACATGAATCTTGACCGAAGATTCTAAAACTTTCAACCGATACGTTAGCCTCTTAATTAAAAACTCCTTTATGTTAATTAGGGTTCAATAACGACATATTGTCTAATAGCCTTGATATTGATAATTAATTTGCAATTTAACCTAAAAGGACCATGATGTGGATTAAGCTTGAAAATGACATATTCAAAACATCTAATAATTATGATTTGGAATCACAATTACTAAATTTTAGTATTTGCATACACATGTTATACATTTAAGTATCTAAAAGTCAAAATTTAATTCCAATTCCAAGTGACCAATGTACATATACCACGTAATGATCATTGGAATCACAATTATTTAATCACAACAATTAAGTAATCATGTTTTTCCCTTGTGCATATAATTTGTGCAACAACATGATATGTGTGTCCATTTACACACAACATGACATGTGTATGTAAGTTCAAATCACAATCATGATAATATGTACCCAATACACAATTATGCACATTCTAGAATGCAAAATCAAATTCATAATGTATTATCCGTCTAATCAGAGCGGAGCTATATTGAAAGTAGATTTTACGGGTCCCTAACTGCCAGAAAAGATAAAACAAGATATTTGGGTGTGATTTTTGTATTACCGCTTAATTAAAGAAAGTGATGGGTGAGCTTTTTACATGCGCGAATTGAGGGTGTAACACACTAACACGACATTGTGCGTCCATCCATGTGTAGAAAATGAGAGCTAGCTTAGCTGTCTTCAAATCAAATTATGGAAAGGGTTTTTAATACAATCACATGCATTGGACGCAATTACTCATCTTCCCAACCACTTCACTCCCTATTCCCTAAATTAAATCCCATTTCATCTCAATTTCATTTGAATAAAATTGAACACTTGTAATTTAACGAGTATATGAAATATATAATGTAAAATCTAAATTTCATATGTTTCGGTCATTCATTTCTCATCAAATTGAAGGCAATAAGGAATATATGTATTCATATTTAACATGTTTAATTTTTCGAGTCAAGTTCACGTTAAGGTTCAGGTTGATGGGTCGACCCGCAAATTAAAATTGATCCATTAAATTTGATCGTTTGACCCAAATTCACCAACCAACTGATACTAACTCAAAACCAACATGTCAACCTGTTTATTTTATCGGGTCGGGCTCGGGTCAAGGTTCCGTTGACAAGTTAACCCAAAAGTAGCCCATTATATCTGACCCGATACAAGTTGTCACCTCTACTCGTGATGAAATTAATTCTCATTACATTGCTTAGTATATCTTTCTCTTTTCCAATTCTGATTTTAAACCAAGCAGACCCTAATAACCCAGTCCCGTAAACTATAACAATAAATATATTGAGATTTTCGAGGCATTCAATATTTCTCCAAAACTAGATACAATGCAAGAAAAAAGTACACTCCAGCGTTTGTGTAATGCAGGTAGTTGTTCAGCAACCGTTTGATTTAGATATATGTTTGGTGGGAACTACTATTTTATTTTTCCCTAAAAAGAGACACAATTTTTAGATAATGTGAAAATATGTTGCGGTAAATTCGTGTTTATAGATATGGTTTGGTTGATTCTGGCCCAAAGGGAAACGAAGTAATAAAAGCTCAAAGTATGCGGTAGCGCGCTAGCCAGGTACCCAACTTTACATAAATAAAAAAAAATTCATGAAATTCAAAAGTGTGATTTTTAATACAAATCAAAATCAATGAATTATAGATGTGAAAAATCTTTTATGATTCTTTAAAGCTAACCAAAAGCTATTTTAGAACCGATCTGGAGACAACATTCACTAAAGATTGAAAACCCTTTTTAGCTAGATAATGTTTATAGTATCTGCACATTCGTATAAGGGTGTTGATATATACAACACACATTTTGATTCATACATCAAAAAATAAGCATCGCATTATTGTACCGTACTACATCAACATGCATAAAGTTGTTGTATAAATCAATATGTTTGTTATATATATCATTGACCTTCGTATAATACTATAATAGTACCGGTCGGTGGTGATCGGTTACAAGATCGATTTGACTCTTTTTATTTTAGTTTATTATGATGATTATGATATTATGATAAACCTATACTCAATATTTAGATAAAGACTTGAAATAGTTCACGCTTTTTATTTTAGTTTATGATGATGATTATGATATTAAGATAAAACTACACACAATATGTAGATAAAGACTAGAGATAATACATATATAGGGTCAATTATTTTTATTAGTTATCGCGTCCCTATCATCTTTCATAAATGGAAATTAAAACTCAACATAGACTAATGAAGTAGACAAGTTTAAATGAGTCTTCTAAAGATCTTTTAAGTATCAATATGACTATAATTCTATAAAGAGTCCTACTAACAGTAACAATGACTAATATCAATTAGATGAAAATCAAGTACGTAAAGGAGATGTGACATTTGAAAATTTTACGATCAAGAACATGTGCTAATAAATATATTTATTGCAATTCGGTGTAAAACTATTTAGTCACCCCGATTAATTAACCGTCTGGAGAGACATCTCCGTTCAAGCGTTTGATTTTCATCTTGTGGTTCCCGTTGCAGGAAAAATAATTTAGCATGGTACGTTATACATGTTTTGAAACGATCATCTTAAACTTTGTTCTTAGTGTAAGAGTCTTAAAATGTACTTTAGTACAGTATTATTCATATCACATCACATTAAAATATATACTTTAGGTACTAACATGCATGTATAAACTTGCAAGACATTATAGTTAAAAATACATAGCATGTTACTTAACGGTTCATGAGCGTGGACCAATATTTTGATCATGCATAATTCGACGACATGATTGAACTTATATTAGACCCACCACGACCTTCCACATCAATGTACTTGACATCTCAAGTCTGGACCTCAACCATAAAACATGTCGAGATTGTTGTAAAAAGGATAATTTTCATAAATAGTAACAAAAATTCAAAAAGCTCGATTTAAATGATGCAAGTGCATTATACATCTCGAATTTAAGAGCTCGAACATGGCTTTTAAAACCCAAATTCTCTTTTGGATATGATATTGGACGGTTAAATAATAAATCCAGATTACTATATATGTAACATTAAATATATATGTACTTTGAGAGGTACACGCTTTTACCATTTATTATAACCGTGAATACGTAAAATTGCATCCCCTTTTAATAGTAACAACTTGATAACACGCTCAAACTTACAAGCTTTTGTCCTCTACAAATGTCAGACCCAAAACCATGATCACTTATCGCCCCATCTGTATCCCTTTATAATTTATTAATCTATATACCAACATTTACAACATCCATTTAATGCACACCATCTTTATAAACCAAACCTTTATTCACACAAACACATAATTTATTTCCAACCCATAAACAGGAAAATGTCAACAATGAGAACTGCATCATGGGCATTACTTGTTGCATTTTTGGCTACTGTTATTACGGTTAGCGAAGCGCAAGATTCGGCTGCGTTAGTTCCGGCCATTATAACGTTCGGCGACTCTGCGGTTGATGTTGGCAATAACGACTACTTACCAACTATATTTAAAGCTGACTACCCGCCATATGGTCGCGATTTCGCCAACCATCAAGCTACCGGAAGATTTTGCAATGGGAAACTTGCTACCGACATTACCGGTACTTAAAACTTAATTAGGATTAAGTAACTTTTGTAGTTCTCTACTTCAATTTTTTAATAAAAATAGTGGCCTGGTTTAGCATTTAATAGGCTATATATATGATGTCACTAAACTTAAGTTACACGGTTCATTTTAGTTAGCATTAGTGTGACGGGGTATTTGTATCCGTCACTAATTATGTACCTAATGACGTGTGTAATCGGTCAGATAGGTTTAGTGATATATTTAATTTAAAAATCACAGAGACTACTTAAACTATAAAAAAAAGTGCAGACTTGCAGTTAATGGTACGGATTTTTAGTGATTTTAGAGAAAATTTAAAGCTGAAAGTATATTTTTGAAGGAAAAGATAATCTGTTTTTTTTATGGTCTAACAGGACCTAACATACATTTGTCCTTATAAACTGCAAAAACATTATGCATGTTTGAAGAAGTTTGACAACTGATGAAACTAATTAAGTTCTTGGTTTGTTAATATGCAGCTGATACCCTGGGATTCACAGCATACCCACCTGCGTATCTCAGCCCGGAGGCTAAAGGAAAAAATCTTCTTATCGGAGCTAATTTCGCCTCAGCTGGATCCGGTTACGATGATAAAACCGCCATTAACAGCGTATAGGAACAAACTTTTCAACTTTTTTGAGAGCACATATTTTAAATGCTTATAGCTTATTCACATTTTAAAATCATAAGGACTTAATAATACATGCAGTCCCAAATACCCTATTGTTGCTATGTACTTTTTCTATGTGGTTGAAGCTTTTGTAAATTTGGCAATTTGCAGCATGCAATCCCATTATCAGCACAACTGCAATACTACAAAGAGTATCAAAGTAAGCTAGCACAAGTTGCTGGAAGTAAATCAGCTACTATAATTAAAGATGCTTTGTACTTGATCAGTGCTGGAAATAGCGATTTCGTTCAGAATTACTATGTTAATCCTTTTATTAACAAAGTCTACACTGCTGATCAATATGGGTCATACCTAGTAGGAATCTTTTCAAGTTTTGTCAAGGTAAATTTATCATCATTTCTGTTTTGGAAATTTTGTTACTGTTGTTGTGTTTGGTATGATAACTGATTTACAAACGAAAACAGGATTTGTATGGGTTAGGAGCAAGGAGAATTGGGGTGACATCACTCCCACCGTTGGGGTGCTTGCCTGCAGTTAGGACTTTGTTTGGATACCATGAAAAAGGATGTGTAGCTAACATTAATACAGATGCTCAAGCTTTTAACAAGAAGGTGAATGCAGCTGCAACCCAACTTGGAAAGCAACTTCCCGGTCTCAAGATTGTTATCTTCGACATATTTCAACCACTTTACGACCTTGTAAAAGATCCTGCTTCTCAAGGTAATATAGTATGAATGATATATTAATGAAAGTACTGGGTTTAAATCTTTATAGCCAAATGTAGATATATTTTTTACTTGGATAATTGATGTTTGTTTGTCTTTTTAGCGAGAGTATAAACCTTTTTTAACTTTTTAATGATTGAGGTTTGTGTGTTTTCATATATGGTAATATCACTTAACTGAACTTTTCAGGTTAAAGATTAAAACGTTTTGGATAGAAAGTCATGGGTTTGAATCATTTTAGGCAAAAGTGAATTTATTTACATTAATGGTTGGTTGTTGTGTGTATTTCTTTAAGGTTTTGTGGAGGCTACAAGAGGGTGTTGTGGAACAGGAAAGGTGGAGACCACAGTTTTGTTATGCAACCCAAAATCTGTAGGCACGTGCAGCAACGCGACTCAGTTCGTGTTTTGGGACAGTGTTCATCCATCTGAAGCCGCTAATCAAGTTCTTGCTGATGCGTTGATCCTCCAAGGAATCTCCCTCATCGGTTAATCACCACCGTTCATCGCACTTTTTCTTTAACTTTGTATACTTCATGTACAATGTTTATATTCCTAAAAGGGCTACTTGAGTTTCTATTACCACTATTTATTACCACTACTGTTTTTGTTTTCCTGTTTATGTGAAAAATTTATAATCACATGTAAAAGACCTTTTCAAGATTTCTATAATAATAATTCATATTCTACAACTCATATACAAGACTCTATCTCAAGATCTCAAACACGTGTTTACACTAATTTCCTGTATATATGTATATATGATACATGTGCTTGCTGTAAATAAAATTGGACAATAGTTAAAACAAAGGAAGTGAAGGTGTGCTTCTATGAGACTTGAAAGAATGCGTGACACGCGAGTCTTTCAATGCGTTTGCGTATTTTGCCAGCTCAGATTTTTGACCACCAGAAGACGATGAACAAGATCGCAAATCACCACGAGTGCCACTGCAGCTACCACCACCTTGTGTACCATAATCAATCTGTTTATAGAAACTTGAATCACTATGTCTATGTGTTAGTCTCTGAGATGAACAACAAGAACTAACGTCTTCTCCAAATGATGAATTCCTACTATGATTTTGACGCTGATGATTTGGACTCTGATCTTTCCCTCTTATTACTCTCATAAGTTTCCCAAAAAACTTATTGTTGTTGCTTTTTTGAGGTAATGTGTCTTCATTAAATGATTCTTCAAACTCCCCGAAATCAGTCAAAATAGATGGAGAATTTGACCATTGATCTGAGTCGATTTCATGTATATCTATAATCTTTTCTCCACCACCTTCTTTGTTAGCGTATTCGAGAATCATTTGTTTGGCTTTTTCTTCTGATTTTGGGCTTAATGTTTTACTGAGGTCTCTAGCTGTTGTTTTACCAGCTCCTGGTTGATAGTTTCTAAGTTCGTATCTTAAACATGCGTTAATCCACTTAAGATATACGACTTCTTCAACATCAGCACATCTATCAGCTTGAAGTCTCTCGATTTCCTTTGATAAATCTTCGTTTTGTTTCTTTAAGAGCTCATTTTCTTCTCTGAGTTTTTCAGTCTGCAAATTTAACTGATATCCCATGAGAAATTATTGAAAACTTTAGATGTGTCACATTCAAGCCATTTATTTTAAAATGTGATGATTCTTAATTATACAGGGGAAATGGGCTATAAAAAATTTAGTTAAAAAGGAAACAGATGACTATTCCAAATTATGTATACATATTTAGATTAGATTTAGATCTAGATTAGTCTTGTCATTACCATTAAGGCATTAATTATATATGAACTTATTGAAAGATGGACAAAAACTGTTTCACGTCAACCCAATCAGACCCGGCCGGCTTTAACCCATACTCAAACATTACCCACTGTTAAGCAATCCGTTTTTTTACCTGTAAAAGATTACGAAATGAAGAAAGAATTGGCGTTACCTCTGCATCTTCTAAGACTGATGTAGCAAGAATTTGAGCAGAGTCTAATCTACGGGCCAAATCAGCATTTTCTACCAGCAAATTGTGGTTCGATTTTTTCAAATCATCAACTTCTGATTCCAAACCCTTCAGTTTATGGAGGCTTGATTCACGTTTGTGCTCATCTTCCTGCATTTTTTGAACTCTTTGTTGAAAATCCAAGATTTGTTTTCGGTTTTGTTCTGTTTCTAACTTAATCTTCTTCTTAAGTACTTTTATTTTGGCTCGTGCTGCTTGAAGATCCGCTACATTTTTCTTATAATCAGTCATTCGTGCTTCTAATCTTTTCTTATCAGCTTGTAAAGACTCGATCCTAAGACTGAATATTTTGGCTTCCATATTATTCAGTTTGAGACGGTTTTGAAGCTCCATGACAGCAGTTTCTTGTTCTTTTAGACCATAGTATTCAAGTAACTCAATTTCCAAGTTACCCTCTCTTTCTTTGAGTATTCTGATCGTGTTTCTTAGGTTCTGGATCTCTTGCTCGTGGGTGTCCATTTTGACACGTGAATGATTCAACTCCTCCTTCAGCAGTTAAAAACGAATATTATGAAGAACGAGTGCTAACGCAGCATCTCTTAATGTGCAAAATAATAAACGATATGCACAAAATCAAAACAGAGGTGAAGAAAAGTCAGGTCAATACATTCAATAGAAGTCTTGCAGTCTTTGAACAAATTTCCTACTAGTACATTCACTTTCCTTTGAATGCAATAAATTACAATAATCTTTACTTTTTACCTTTTTACACTATAAACGTTACACAATACACCATGTAGATCTGTGTTACCCAAAAGCATCTCCCCTATGCCATTTTTTGTATGTTGCTTTTCATTAAAATTCCTATTCTAACCCCACCAATTCACAAGCCATCTTACAATCAAAAGGGTATTTTAGGAAACACATGTCAAACATGAAGTAAATTAAGATTCATTGCTAAAAAGGAAAGAATTGCATAATTTGCAAGCAAAAGCATGATATAAAAGAATCAAACATCATGTGTTATACCATGAAAAGATACATACTCCTCTAAACTTTGAATCAAATAACAATCTTCAAATTGCTGCATTTCATCTAGAATTTTTTTACTTATCAAAATATTAGAATCTTAATCGCTAAAAGCATAGCAAATTATTAGAAAAACCGAAATACCGAAACCGAACCGGTATCGAACCGGACCGGTACCGACAGTTACAAATGGTATAGTATTCAGTTTTTGATTTGGGGCCAACAAAAGACCGGTATCAACCGGTCGGTACCGGTTGGTACCATGCACATCAAAATACCTAAACTGAACCGGAACCGCACCGGACCGATACCGAACCGGTACCAACCGATACAAATGGTACGGTATTTGATTTTTGATTTGGGGTAAAAAAAAAACGGTACCAACCGGTCGGTACCGGTATGGTACCAAGCTCACACCTATTTTGAACATAAACATTTTCGCACAATTATTGATCCTAACCTCATTTCCCCTAATTTCGACCCCCAAAAAAGTAATTTGTTTATTTTCAAGAATCGTAAATTCCCATAGGACCTACAAGACAAGGCTAACATAATCTTACATGTTTATCTGTTGCCAAAGGATCAAAATGAAGAGAGCTTTGTGATGTTTGGGATGCTTGATGAATATTACTTCTTGAATTCGCCTTCTTGTTACAATCTAAACACACATTCATTATTAAAAAGCACGAACGAATAAATCACAAACAAAGAAATAAACAAACAAACACAAACCTAAATGTTTACAAGAATCATCCGATGAAGATTGAGAAGCTTTATATCTTTTGTGTATGATCATTGTATAAACTACTCCACCAATTGACAATGCTACAGCCACACCAAATTTCAATACCACCGGCGATATATCTCTGTTTTCGCTCCCCATATCTTTCTTGATAATACATATGAAACTTTACCTATATTTTATCATTATGGCCAACATGCAATTGTTGTCATGTTCTTAATCATCATCAGCCAGATATTCATCCTAAAAGCAGATTATAAGCATGAACCATTTGAAAAAATGAATGATTTAGCAAAACCCTTGATTTATATCATCTAAACTTGAATGCATATATGGAAAGCTGGTTTTGAAGATATTGGCTTTCCGGTGAAGGGTTATGTTTTTTGTTTCGCAGATTGTTATAAGGTGGTGGACCAATAACGGTCAAGTTATGAAATGGGGGTTTTGAAATGTATAAATGAAACTGCAGATTTAATTTATGAATTGGGATCCAATCAAACATGTGGATTGTGTTTTTTATTATACGTTTTAGATATAGATTTTTTGGGTTACTATTTTTGTTGTTGTCCATTTTAGAAAAACATAATGAGCTCTTCTTTAATTAGAGAATAAAAATCAAATGCCCAAAGCATATCACGTTTCAAATGATGAGAAAAGTTCATTAGACTCCTCACAACCGTGATATTTACTGACGCGTCAGTTTGTGCCACATCAGCGTCACGTCAACTTTTATCAAAACTGATACAAACTGGCACTTCACTCCCTACAATAACATCACTTCTCTTTTTTTCAAAGCCCCACACACTATTTCCTTTATTTATTTAATAAACAAACTTAAATAAAACATTTTCATTATAAATAAAAAATATTACATTAATATTAAATAAAAGATTACAATTCCTAATAAAAAAATATATATTCATTAAATCAAAAACATTACATTAAATAAAATAAAACATTACAAATCCTAAAAAGATACATTCATTAGAAAATACATTTATTAAAAAGAAAATATAACTAGCTAACGTGATCGGAATTTGGTGGGGAGGCTCGTAATGTGTGCGATGAGAGCTTCGCTAAGTCGATGATGCACATCACGGTCACGCAATTCCTTATCCATACGTATGTGCGTTGCAACCCTTTCTTCCAACGATCGTTGAGGTATATTATCCGCGTTTGCCAAATAGTCCTCCTCATTTAGACACATATTGCGCCCATTGTCTTCGGTTACCATATTATGTAATATTACACAACAGTACATGATTCGACGTATTTTGTTGACGATGTATGGTCGAGCGGGGTTTTTGATGATTTATCAACTGCCTTGAAATACTCCGAATGCCCATTCCACATCTTTCCTTGCAGATTTTTGGTATCGCTTGAACCTTGTCTAGGCTTCTGATAACGGATACTTAAACGACTTCACAATCGTCGCCCACTCTGGAGATATTCCATCGCCAAGATAATACCCTTTGTTGAATTGTTGATTGGCAATATTGAACACAACTTCCGGAGCTCTATCTTGTAGTAAGTATTGAAATAAGTCAGATTCATTAAGTACGTTGAGGTCGTTGCTCGATCCCGCAGGTCCAAAGAAAGCGTGCTAAATTCACAAATCGTAGGAGGCAACGACTTCAAGCATGATTGTTGGATGGCTGTGATCACCTCAAGTGTATTGACCTTGCCATGCCACTGGGCAATTTCTCCAAGCCCAGTGCATGGAATCGATACTTCCAAGCATACCCGGAAAACCATGTAGCTCCGCATGACGTTGATGCAAACGTTGCACATCTTGGAGTGTTGGTCTTCTTAAATACTCAGTTGAATATAGATGAAAAATACATTTACAAAAGTTGTCCAAATAATCGTACGATGTTTGTTGACCCATATGTAAGTATTCATCAAATGCGTCGGCGGCACAACCGTATGCCAATTGGCGTAAGGCTGGCGTGACTTTTTGAAAAACATTAAAACCGAGTTTCCCGGTTGTGTCTCGACTTTGGTGAGAAAAAGCAAAGTAAGAGGGTAACGGAAGGTGACAATACGATATTATACCTTGACATATACGGATAAACAATGGGCGACTCATCCGAAAGCGACGACGAAAATAATCAAGTGGGAATGTCGGGATCTCGGTGAAGTAGTCTTGATATAAACGTTGCCCGACACCATCACGATCTCTTGGTAAATAATGTCTCGCTCGTGGAATACGAATTGTAAGTTCGGTTCCCTCGTCCGAATCGGATGACGAATCTTCTTGGTCAAGATGGTTTACCCTAGCGATCGGGTTGTATATTGCAATGACGGCATTCACATCAACTTTATCGGAATTGGATGATGACATTTTGAATGAGAGTGTTTTTTAAAAGGTGTATGAAAATTGTGTATGAGGATGTGTATATTTGAGGGTAAAAATGATATGAGGATGTTTATATTTGGGGGTAAAAATGATATGAGGATGTGTATATTTTGAGGGTGAAAATGATAATGGATTGTGTATGGAAAATGGGTTTGAAAATAGGTATATATATAGTGTATGGAAAAAGGGTGGAAAAAAATCATTTTTTTTTGTACCGTTGCCATCCCAACGGCTAACTTATTTTTTAATTTTTTTTATTGCGGTTAACATGTAAAACAAAAAAATAAATAAATTGAAATGGGCCCGGCATCACCAAGCATTCCGTCGCCAAACCGAAGATGGAAACCGACGTCGGCCAACCGACGGACCGTGCCTATGGCGTCGGTTCCGTCGGTTGGAACCGACGGTGGAACCGATGGACCGTTGTAACCGGTCTTAGAGTACAAGGATTTTTAAAAGAATGGAAATACCAATGAAAGTGTGTAATGTGTACAAAGAGAATGTTCACATGTAAAAACCTATTTACCCTCTAACTTAAAGATCTCACAAACGACAAATCGACAAATTATGAAAATTGTACCATTAGATTCAGCGTCTAATCCTCTTCGATTTGCCTTCTATTAAGGCGTACTTTCGACGAATTTTTTTTCCACATTTTTTGGTGGGTTTTACAAGTTGCTAACACATGTGTTAATATTTGGTTAAACATTTAATTTAAGTATAGGGTTTAGGGTTTAGGAGGGTTTAGAGTTTAATAGGGTTTAGGGGTTAGTAGGGTTTAACGTTTAGGGTTTAGAGTTTCGTAAAGCGTTTAAGGTTTAGGGTTTGGGGTTTGTGGTTTAGGGTTTGGTGTTTAGGGCCAAACCTTAAACCCTAAGCCCCAAACCCTAAACGCAACACTTTAACACATGTGTTAGTAAAGTGTGAAACCCACCACAAAAATGAGAGAAAAAAAAGTTCGTCTACCTTGATGGATGGCAAATCGAAGAGGATCAAAAGCTGGATTTAATGATGTAATTTTCATAAATTTTCGATTTATCGTTTGTAAGACATTTAAGTTAGGGGGTAAATGAGTTTTATATGAGTTTTGTACACATGACACCATTTTAGTGGTTCTTCCATACTCTACAAAAATGGTGTAATTTTTTGATCCCATCTCTTCAAAATGATATTAGAAGAAGAAAATATCGTAACTAAATACGTCGTATGAGTTTGATAAAAATATGAGTTTGGATTAAAGGCGGAACTAGAATGCACGCTCTTAAAATTTTTTAAAGTTACGTATAAATGAAAAAAAATTAAGGTATAAATGAAAATTTTAAAATTTTACCCCTTAAAATTACGAAGAATCAACAGAATATTTTTTCCTCCAATGAAATTCTCCAGCTTCGCGTAACGATAGTTTTTAGAAAATTTAGCATGAAATCACGTCACATCAATTGAAACGACACGTTCACCTTACCTACATACATATCGCTGGAAACTATAAATAGTATGTTTCGAGTCTATCGATTAAACAAACTTCCAATATAATAAAGTAATAAACTCATGTTTCAACGTTGGAATCTTGTCTAAAATGAGATGGACTTTAAATTACTTCCTAAGTCCCATGATAATTATCTTTAATGGGCTCACAACATTCCAATCCAATAAAAGTTATCAAAATAGAAAGCCCAAATGGGAATGACCCAATTATATATACGATGATCAATGAGGATGATGATGATGATGATATATTATTGACATAAAACAAAGACACATTCCACATGCATACAAACCCTAACCCTAGAAATTTACTATCAAGTCTCAACTTACGTAAATATGGATGCATCGAGGGAATCCAAACCCGATTTTAAGTTTTGGAATATGCAAACAAAAGCCGGATTTTAACTGTCCCCACATTGACTGAATCTGAACTTAGTTCATTGATAAAGACGAGGATCGAGTATATGGATAAGCATCCGGATGCTATTCACCGTGATATAGATGTCAGACTCGTTGACGGTATATGATAGCTCCATCTTCTTCTTTTTGGCTACTGTGTTAATTGGTTACGTATGTTAATTTGTTCCCGTACACGGCCTTCCAAAATGTTGAGGGCCTCAAATTTACTTGCAACGAAATAAAGAAACGGTATACGGTTCCCTAAACTCTACCTTAAGTGGCTGAAAATGACAATTGTACGTCTTAATAAAAAACGAGATTAGATCATTCGAATTATTTGAGTTGGTCTTGGTTTCTTGCTTTAAAACAAAATTGGAGCCGCTTAACAAGGCCTCTGTTTGAGTAGCTACGGCCTTGTCTAGCTCTTATTTAAAGAGCAAATCATTATATTTGTATGCTAATAAGTTGAAAGTACGTACATTGGCTTAGTTATTATCGTATTAGAGATGGGATCAAGGAAGTATAAGGATTTTATAGAGTACGGAAGAACCGATGAGAATGTTGAATGTTCCACATGTACAAAACTTATTTAGCCCCAACATCAATTATCTCACAAACTCTAAATCAAAAAATTATAAGAATTGCATCATACAATTCAGCATTGTCTTCGACTCTCCTCTTCGACTTGCCGTCCCTCAAGGCATACTTTCGAAGAGTTTTTCATTTTCTTTCTTTTAAAATTTTTTTTATAAAAGTTTTTTGTTGAAAACTCCAAAAAAAAAACTTTTCCTACATTAAATAAAAAATCTTCTGTTTTGAACAAAAATAACTTGGAGATAATTCTGTGATCAAATTAATTAAGTGAGGTCGTGTGCTTCAGTGATCTTCAAGATAATCAATGTAAAATATATAAATACAATGACGAAAATGTAAAGAACGTACGTAAGAACGATACAATGATGTACGAGGAAAACCTGTAATCCTTATGGATCGTCAGCATAAAACTTCGAGAAGAAACAATCGTTGATTGCATTTGTTAGTTTTATTATAAAAAATAAAATTAAGATAATACAATCTAAGCACAAATGATGGATCTAAACTGATGAAAGTATTGAATAGTTGGAATGTATAACTGCTAAGTAAGTAGATAGTGGGTATGTGGTGTTGTGTGTTTCCTACAATCATTTGCCTCATCATATATAGGAATTACAAGTAAACTATCCGAAATATCCGGATCCTCTCCACACCATGACTTATACCACCGAATGTTGCCTTAGTTTCCCTCATATTTCAAATAACCTTTGACTCGTTAATTATGGTAGAATTAGTCTAAGCTTAATTCTGTAAGAATTTTGTCAAGATATATAACGGACAAATATAGGTTAGTAACATATAATCCCGAAACATATTCAAGATCTGAATAGATATAGATATATAATAATAAAAGACTTGAACTTGGATCCTAGATAAAAATTGACCCCCTAACATCTTCATCATTTAATATTTTCTTAAGAATGAGAGAGAATGCAATAAATCTCATGTCATTGTAGTCTATTTCATTCTTATTATATTGTTTTTTATTGATAAATTTTTTTCGGTCACGGAGCAAAAGTATTTTTCAGAAAGACTAGTCATTGATTAAGCAATACCAGTAAGCAATACGACTTGTGTGGTTGTTTCCCTTTGTTTTATTACACTAACTAGCATAATATTCGTGTAATATTCGTGTAATGCAACGATGTAAATGTTTATAAAATGTTGTACTTTCGGTAGGTAATGAATACTTAATGTTATATTTATAGTTTTTATACAATAGTCGTTAAATATATTATGTATATTTTTTTTATAAAAATGGTTATGTATCTTTTATAAAAATGGTTGTATTTACTTTTTGTACATGCATGGTGTAGTTATACGCTATTCAATTCAACGTTTGTTTATGGAAACGATTGTATTAAACTTTTTTGAATATATCAACACTAAAGGTATAATAATTTGTGCTGAAAATTAGTGATTGCGAAATGTTAAAGTTACACAAATTTTACAAATAAAAGTTTACAAAATGATATGACATAAGAGTTTGACCAATCAAATTATATATTTTTTTCTTAGCTAATTTTCTATCTTTAATATATATATATATATATATATATATAACAAAATACCATAGAGGATTTTGAACCATTTGATAGGTTCCTCCCTAAAGATCTAACGGATTATGTTTAATATCCATAATTATACTTTCCTCCCCCATCTAATTAAATGTTACATAATTATATAAATAAATAAATACTAAATATTTATATTAATAATTTTAATAATCAACGACAATGTTTATAAAATAAAACAATTAAAATGGGTCAGGAAATAAGAAGAAATCCTATCAAATCCGAACAAAAGAGTGATAAATATTATATGAATGCATTAAATACATAATAAGTATATTAATTAATTATTAAATAATAATAACTAACGACATTAATTACAACATATAAAAACCCACATGCTACCTAAAAAATAAACCTAAAAAAATTTCTAAAAAGTTGGCCTAAAAAAACTCATATGCTACTGTATCCATTTAAAAATAACAACTAATCATCCATCAATATATTATTTACAACATAGTCATTTCATATTTTACTGTTTAATTTAACTGAGGATAAAAAAACCAACCTTAAAAAATGACCGCACCATATCATATCGGTTAAAAATATAATAATCCTTCTAAGTTATTTGTTCTTATCTAAAAACTATACTATATCTTTTAACGATTTTCTCCTCAAATACTAGTCTTATTTTAACCCTATTTATATCCATAGTATTCCCACCTCTAACCCATTCTATTCATTCGCTCATCATACGCTACATCCATCCAAAAAAGCGCCCAATGCTCAATCTAAATGAGTCTCTCCTAGGTACTTTAAATATTGTATAAAAAATAAGATTTAAATAAAAGTTGAATAATACATTTACAAAAAATAACTCAAAAGTAAACTAAATACATAATATAAAGAACGTTGTGTAACGCTTACGCTTTACGAGTCAAGTATTACATGTCAACATAAATATTTATAGTAATCTAAACACATAATATAAAGAACATATATAGTTTAACTCTTACGCTTTATGACTTTACTACTATAAATAGGTTCAAAAATCTAAACATAACCCACTTGAATTCGGACTATTAAATGATTTTGACACTTACAAGTCATTTATTAACTCTTCCAATTCATTTGTGACTTTACCGAGTTTGGCTCAACTATAACGACAATAAAAATCGCACTCTTTAATCATTTTATTTTTACAAAGTAAAGTGTTGTAGCCGCGTTGTCACGGGTCTTTTACCTAGTCTATCTATATAACTAAATAATGAGACCTCTAATTAATTGTCAACTATTTACACATGCCACATCACATATATCCAATGTGTCATTATTATATTAAACAATTTGATGAGGTGGATTCTCCTGCACTTAAAAGGTAAATATGGTAATATTTTATTACAAAATCAAATTATAATTAATTTAACTTAACATCTCATTATTTTTGAATGACAAATAATGCAATAGATAATTAAATTATAGTCAATTTAATCCAAACTAATGTGTGGGATAGCATTTGTAATATAATTTTTAGTTGTAGCCGAAAATCATGAATTTATTCATCTATTTTTTCTCTCTAATTTTGAGTTATATAATTTTTTTATTCTTCTTCATTTTATTCTTCGTCATTCTTTCTCTAACTCTAAAAATTAAATCACGATAACTTACTTTTGATATGATTATAGCTTTCATCGTAATTTGTCAATTTGACAATATTTTTATCATCTTGCAAATTCATGGATCACAATTTCGTTTTTTCTGTAATCTAAATATAACCTTCGTTAATAGGTAAATCAAGTTCATCGTCTCACTAAATCAAGTTCATCGTCTTTTTTTTTTATAAGTGTTTATTAGCTTTAATCACAGAGTAAGTTTAATTTTGTATGCGACATAATTTATATATTAATTTTCAAATCTGTATAATGTCTTATTTATGTATTTGTATATATTTGATCGCAAAGTAGAATGATTTATGTTTTGTACATGTGGATGCACATTAGTTGTTCAATAATACTTCTAAATAGTTATCTATTCAAAAGGTTTTTTGACGGAAAATCTTAACCCGGTATCATTTGGATCCGATGCGACCCTTCCTCAAGGACTATACCTCGGACAATGGTCAAATATTTATGTTTGTTAAAACTATGAATATACGCATTTTTATTGCAACTTTAGCAATGAAAAATGTTACTATGACCAAACAATTGTTTTTAGCTAGAAAATGTCACTTTACATTTTAACATTTTCAATTTTGATATATTGTGGGGATAAAATGTTTATATTTCAATTTTTAATAGGTCAAAACTTATGAAGTATTATTAATATCGGTAAAATTTTTATTTTTTTTACACAATTTGAAAGTTTTTAAGGGGCTAGCTGTCATCCGTTCCCCAATATATACTCAATATTTTATTTTTGAAATGTTATGAAAAAGGATTATATAAAGGGAAGTGATTTGTACACCACATTTGTAAGCCATATACCACAAAATATGTTTTACAGTATTGTAAAAGAAAAAATGATAATGTCCCTTGTATAAAATGTATACAACGCAAAATAAAAATACAATCACTAAAACATTTAATATACCGTTTTAATTTATGATCGATGTATATAAAAAATAATTTTTGTTAGACGGGTTTAACACTAGTTTGTTATATGATTGGTCCACCTCATCCGTGTCTATTTTTGGGTGAATTTTCTGTAAGCTTAACGTTTGTTTATATGGAATATATGCAAATCGCATATCATCGGATCAGTATCCCCGGAAACCCGATTGTTGGTTCTTTTTGAAATTCGCGCGTCTTATATCCTAAAAACCCTAAAATTATCAAAACCCCCAATTTCTTGTATCATCATCTTCATATGTTTGTTACAAATATGAAACCATTTCAATCCCTCTACTTCAAATACCCCCAAATTCACAAACTTTATCGAACAATTCACACAACCCATCACCGATCCATCATCCAACCCTCCACAGTCTCCACTTTTTACGATCCGGTAACGGAGCGTCTCGTAACCCAACGAATACCCGAATCCAAACACACTGAATCCGAACCCCATCAAAACCCTGATCAGTTATCGAGTTCCCATTACGCAGATGCCTTAAAAGACGACAGATCGTACGGAAGTGTTGCGAGTTCGAGTCAAGGATCCGGGTCGGGTGGGTTGGGCCGGTCGCCTTTTGGGGTTAGTAAGAAAAAGGGGAAAAGTAAGAGTAAGAGTACATGGGTTTGTTCTGAATGTGGGTATACTGATGGACAATGGTGGGGGTATTGTCGTGAGTGTAAGAATGTGAATACCATGAAGGAGTTTAAGGAGGTCGATGATGGTGGGAAAACGACTGGCTTTTCGGTTTCGGACAAGATTGTGCAGTCGTGGTTGCCGAAAAGGAAAGGTGAAGCTGTTCCGTTGAGGTTAACGGATGTTAATAGGGGAGTTAATCACACGACTTGGCGGTTACCGTTGTAAGTGTATATTCATTTGTTGCATAAATTGGAAATTGGACTTACTTTAAGGGTTAAGTGTCTGAAAATATTTATAAATTGTACCGAAAGTTTTATTGTACGTATCGTACTTTCACTATCCGTAGTATGCTGTGACCTCTTATGAGTTGTAAACTGGTGATATGGCACTGGTTTGTATGACCTGGCAACTGATATGACTTCCATGTAGCAAAAGATACCAAGAAGTCATTGGATATATACTATAGCAATAAATAAAATTTTGATGCGTATGATAGAAATTTATAAAGTTATATACATATGATGATAAAATTTTTGGTGAATTTTGGTATACATTCATATACACTTGACACTTAAACACTATCTTACTATTTTGTTCGGAAATTAGTATTTAGTATGTGCAAAAGCGGTCAATACTTCAGAAAGTGGTTCATACAACGTCAAGCAACCAAAACACATCAGTATACTATCTCATGCATTACATTATTTACATCGGATAATTTGATTATGATTATTTAATATCACATAATCACTTTAGAACTTGCATCCAAGCACCCCCATAAAGTTCAATATCTAGTCTCAACACTTGTGGTGCAAGCATCCAACCACTCAATTTGGTCATTGCAAACGCTGTTGCTCTGGGTTTTGTCATGTTTTCATGGTGTTTCAGATACTAAGTATCAATTGTATATACATGGTCTGTTTGATGCTCAGATCTGGAGAATTTGGAAGTGAAGTTTCTAGGGTGCTTGGCGGTGGTCTTGTGCCAGGTACACTTTTCTCTTTCTTGCATTACAGTTCAATTTAACCTATTTTTGCATAAATATTAGAAGCTTATTTACTTTAGGAGATGTTTTTGAACCTGTATTTTGTGATGGAAATTTACTGTTCTTGCAGGTTCTTTGGTTTTGGTTGGCGGTGATCCAGGTGTTGGGAAGAGTACATTAGTGTTACAGGTAATATGGATCATGATATTTGCTTTCTGCGTGAACTTTTAATTCGCCTTGCTTATCAAATTTATTATTATATTTTACGAAATATGGAAGATAGCAGCACTTATAGCAGAAGGGAAAGAAATTGGTAAAGCAGCTCCCGTACTTTATGTCTCGGGCGAAGAGGTAACAATGTACAATAACCATTAATGTTGCATCCATTTAAAGTTATTATAGCAATTTTCCTTAACAGTTCGTTCAATGCAGAGTGTTGAGCAAATTGGAAATCGAGCAGATCGTATGGACATCAACACAGAGGAATTATTCTTATATTCAAGTACCGACATTGAGGTGCTTGTTTCAATATGAATGATTTATGAACATGTTTCATAAATGGACTTCTTATCTGAAATACGCTATTTATACATTATGGAAGTTCATTTCATTGTTATTAATTTCAGGACATTTTGACTAAAGCTAAGGCTCTCTCTCCACGTGCTTTAATCATTGATTCTATTCAGACTGTTCATATGGTGGGAGTTACTGGAAGCGCTGGAGGTATATACCAGGTTAGTTTCATTTTTTCCTTTCTTTATATTAGTAAGCAATACACTTACTAAAAAAGAAACCCGATTGGATGTTCTATAGATTAAAGAATGCACAGCTGCCTTGTTGCGTTTCGCTAAGCAAACAGACATACCTGTATTCCTGGTGAGTGTAAACTGTAAATTGAGCTTTTTGTACCTTTTTCTGTAGTACTGTCATAGTTTTGGGAATTATATGTTTGATCAAACTTTGGGAATTTATGGGTCGAGATTACTGAAGGTACACTATGATGAGTTATATGTAAATGTTTTGCAATTTGTGTCAGATCGGTCATGTAACAAAGTCAGGAGACATAGCTGGACCTCGTGTTTTGGAGCATATCGTAGATGCAGTTCTATATATGGAAGTTGGTAGCCTTTTGCTTATATTTGTTTAGTAGAATGTGTTAATAAGTATTAGCTTAAACAAAAAATGTTTGTTTTAATGATATCATGTGATTTGGCTATTCAGGGGGAGCAGTATTCATCTCATCGTCTTCTTCGTGCATTTAAGAATCGTTTTGGCTCCACTGATGAGGTATTTATTGTCTATGTTAATCTTGGAACCATAACAATATTTTTGTGTAGTTGAACATTGATTTTGTTACGTCATTTTAGCTTGGAGTGTTTGAAATGTCACCATGTGGATTAAAACCTTGCATGAATCCAAGCGAGATTTTCTTGAGTGAAGAACACTCGGATTCAGAGTACTTGGCAGGTCTGGCAATCACTGTAGTTATGGATGGATCTCGAACATTCCTCATTGAAATTCAGGTGCTTTATATGAGTTCGTCATTCGTGTTTTGAAGGTAAATAATCGAACAAGTTGATCAATATATAAAGGAATTTTTTTTGCAGGCACTATGTGCTGAAGGGTCCTCACTTTCGAGGCAAGTTAATGGGGTTCCAAAAGGCAAAGCTGATATGATTATTTCTGTGAGTAACAACTCTTTTTAAAATGTAACTAACACAAATTAAGAAAATTACAATAATTCTAAATGTTAAAGTCTTGTTACCTTACAAATTTTTTATTATTCTGTAGGTTCTTATGAAACAAGCTGGTCTGAAGCTCGATTCTAATGTAAGCCTCCCTGGGTTTTATCTACTTGAAAAAAATTCTTATTAAATTCCATGTCAGGAACTATGGATCAAATGTTTTATATATTTGTGTTGGATCTTCTACACAGGCAATCTTCTTGAATGTTGTTAGTGGGGCTACACTACGGGAAACCGCCGGTGATTTAGCAGTTGCTGCAGCAATATGTAGCAGGCATGATGTTTTATTCTTCTATATCTTTACATATCTATATTGCAAAATCATGTATTCAATTTCCGTTCGCGTTTCTTATCTCCAGTTTCCTCGAGTATCCTATCCCTAATAATGTGGCATTCATTGGAGAAATTGGTCTTGGTGGCGAGCTTCGCACAGTAAGAATTTTGCTCTCTCAGTATTAGTTTATATTATTTGTTAAATACGAATGCATATAATCGAATGTGTTTGCTGAGGGACTGATATTGGTAACTTCAGGTACCGAAAATGGAGAAGAGGATGAGTACAGTGGCGAAACTGGGGTATAAAAAGTGTGTTGTGCCAACATCAGCTGAGAATTCATTGCGTGGGTTAGATTTTGGAGATATTGAGATTTTGGCTTGTAGAAATCTGAAAGAAGTGATCAACACCGTTTTTATCCCAAGCAAAGAACTTTAAATGGTGGGATTGTGGATTTTTTTGGTACAGCTCTAATTAATCAAGCAAGTTGGTTTTGTGGATCAGAACTTGATTAATGGTGGTTTTGTGGATCAGAACTTGATTAATGGTGGTTTTGTGGATCAGAACTTGATTAATGGTGGTTTTGTGGATTAAAACTGAACAGCTCTAATTAATCAAGCAAGTTGGTTTTGTGGATCAGAACTTGATTAATGGTGGTTTTGTGGATTATTATTGTACAGCTCTACTTAATCAAGCAAGTTGGTTGTGGATCAGAACTTGATTAATGGTGGTTTTGTGAATTTAAACTGTACAGCTTTAATTCAAGCAAGTTGGTTTTGTGGATCAGAACATGATTAATGGTGGTTTTGTGGATTATTATTGTACAGCTCTACTTAATCAAGTAAGTTGGTTTTGTGGATTATTCATTAACAAGTGATTTGTTTGTGTTGGTACACACACTTATATTAATCTTCAGGTCTTGGGTTCGGGCTGGGGATTTAGGGTTTTCCTGCCTCGTCCCCAGTCAACCCGGAGATTTACTGGTCAAAAACTTCTTTTTGGCGTCTTCAATATATAAAATCATAATTCTTGCATATAAAAGCTTCATAAACCGTCTAAGTTGAGAAGCATCTTCCTAAATCAACAAGTGATTTAACATTTTGGTACGAATTTAATACTTTTGCAGCTTATATGGTAGGGTGGTCAGTCAAAGATAGATTGCCCGGAAACATAAATCACAATACGAATTTTGGAATCAAAGGTCCAAAACCACCTTAAATCGATACCCATTTCTCGTGTAACAGTAATCAGTCACGTTGTATTGAAAATATAAATGATCATGGAAAAGAAAAACTAACGTTTCACATATACGATACATGGTTTAAGAGTTTGAAAATGAGAAGTGATTTAAATTTTGTTATTTCTTACAAGATATAGTACATTAACATTTTTGTTCTGGTAAGAAATAAAATCGCGGTTGATGCACGGACAACATAAGCATGGTAATTGATATACATTGCAAAACAACAATTGTAAGGAAAACAATTCTTTTTACAAATAATCATTGTGTAAATGATACTCCGTAGTATATACACTTCAGTAACAATTGGAATAATAATAATAATAAAAACTCATAGTCTAGACTCTAGCACTGTCAATCTATTCCATATGTATGTAATAAGACCATCTACGATGCATCTAGTTGGCAAGGTTGAATAGAAAAAGATGAATTCGTCTAATCCATTGTAGCTTGCCAAGTATTGCCACGCTCAAAAGGACGTGCGTCTCTACTTCAACTCATCTTAACACATACAAAGTGTACTTTTCCTTATTATTTTATTCCCCCACTCACTCAATTGGTATTTATTCTTTTATTTGTTTTCCATTTCTTGTTTTTATTTTCTCTTTATATGTCTCTGGAAATTGTTTTAGATAGCTTTCAATTTATAACATTCAAAGTTGGAAGTTAATAAAATAAATAAAAAATGAATATATATTTTTAGGCACAAATGAACTTTTCTAGGGAGTACAGACACAAGTGAAAAACATACTAGTTCATTAGTGTATATATTATTAAACAAAAATATAAATGATACAAACATGACTATATATACCTACAAATAAAAACAGATCGCATTTAATATTTTATTACCTGTAAAATGATATATATATATATATATATATATATAGTAAAGTAGTTAAAAATAGTTGATGATGTGTCAGTTCAATGAATTATGTAAAATTCAATGCATTGCAAAACTTTTATTGAAAAATGATGAAATGCTGATGTGTCAGTGCATTGAACTTTATTAGAGTCCAATGCACTGGAGATGCTCTAAATATAATATAAACTATTATTCGGTCGTATATTGTGTGTAACAAATTTGTAATTTCTTTAAATTGTATGTCTTTTGGTGGCATGTCAACTTGGAAGGATGTCACGTGACACCCTATATAGATGACACGCGAAAAAAATATCGTAAATTACATAACAAATAGGGTTAAGTGCCTTGAAATGTATAAGTGTATATCATTGTGTGTACGTAACAAAATTGACCGTCATTGAATATATGAAACTATTTATTATTGTCTATTATATGTATTTTGGTGACTTGTCAGCTTGTAAAGATGTCATGTGTCACCTGACATCTAATAACACGTCACCAACTACACACAATGTACAAAAATAAATAGTTTCGTAGATACAATGAAGGTCATTCATGTTACGTACACACAATGAATGTCAACGCATAGTTATATACATTTTCAAGCACTTAAAACAAATAACAAGTTTCTTACTTACGATATATGCCGAATAATGCGATAGATAGGCCCTTAGTTAATTACATATTGATCCACTTAACCCTTCGACATACTAGGGGGACATACTAGGGATGGCACATGCGGGTCGTGGGTACGGATATGCAAAATCCATCACCCGCTCGTGACAGTTCTTTTTACCTGTAAACTCGTGAATACCCGTTAGCGGATTTATTTTTACACCCATACCCGTGACCCGCGGATATCCGTGGGTTGCGGGTAACCCGCGGGTTTTATATAATACGGAGTACAAATATTTTATCAAAATACTAAAAGATTTTATGTAATTTTAATATACAAAAATGCTAAAAAAATATGTTCAAAACAATGGATCGTAATTCTAAACGAATTAAATTGTTAAAATGTAAGACATGAAGACTAATAGTTCGATAACTATCAATTTATTTGATAACTTTTTCTCAATCATTTGATAAGTTTGTTGTTGGAAGCATGAATACTATACTTTTTATTTATTTATATGAATATTTTCACTATATATTATTCGAATTGACCATTATACATACATATATGTGCAATAAATTATACAAATCCACTTGTGAGTAATTATAATGTGTTTTGTAGGTTCGTGTGTCAGGATTACCAATGGGTATATGTCCACACCTATTAACCGCTCACGATGGACAACAGGTAAAAGTTCATACCCATAATTCACCAATAAATAAAATTTTTACGAGTTTACCCACACACGTCACTAACGGATACCAACAAGTTGCTAGTTTTTTTCTCGCTCATTGTCATCTCGTTTCTACGATCCTAATTATTTTTATGGAGTATTATTATCACTAATCTATTATCCGCATTCCCCCCTCTCGAGACTCCAAACCATCTATTATCCCCGCCGTCAGCCTCACTTCCGTTTAATCAGGTAATTGCCCTAATTCCCCTTTCTTCTCATCGTTGTAATCGTTGATGATTAAGTTCATTTCTGTTGCGATACTTGCTGATTTCTTGTTTTAAGTGACACCAAATCTGTAACCACACAGCAACAATTTTATTCACCTCATTTTCTGTATCAAATCGAAGCTTATTGTTAGGTAAACATATGTTAAGATAATAAAGCATTCAGAATTACTTATGCTATATATTGTGCCTGCTTGATCGTATAAGTATAGTATTCGATATAAACTCGATATAGTGTATACAGACCACCCATGAACAATTGCCACCTCATCATCCGCCGTGGCTACGCCACCAGGTACAGCGGCAGAGTAATTACCGAAATGGATAACGGCCGTTCATTCGCGGTCGAAGTCCGTCTCCCAAACATCCAACAAATTGACCCTAGAGGCTATGCGTTACCTCGCCGTGACCTTATTTGTAAAATTGTCAACATTCTACAATCCAAATCGTCATCGAACCCTTTTGTTGAACTATCGGACTATTTACAAACCCTAACTCTAACCCTAACCGTTTCCGAAGCATCCGAAATCCTAAAATCTCTTCATTCTTCATCACTCGCGCTACAGTTTTTTCGGTTTTGCCCTTCTTCAATCCCTAAATTTCGTCACGATTGCTTTACGTACAATCGCATTATCCAAATCCTCTCCAAGTCTTCCTTGCCAGACCGGTTTGACTCCGTTAGGAGGATTATCGACGAGATGGAGAAGTCACGCGTGCGTGGCAATATCTCCACGGTTAATATTTTGATTGGAGTATTTAGCGGTGGTGAAGATTTGGAGCGGTGTTTACGGTTGGTCAAACAATGGGAGCTTAGGATGAACCGTTATACGTATAAATGCATTCTTCAAGCACATTTACGAGCTCGTGATTCGAATAAAGGATTTGAAGTTTATCAAGAGATGAAAAGGAAAGGATATGAACCGGATATTTTTTCTTACAATATGTTACTTGATGCCCTTTCCAAAGAAGACAAGGTCCGTTTTTACGACATTTCTCTTATGCATATTAAACAAGGCTGCAAACGAGTCAAATTGTATCGAGTAAATGAGTAATTTGAAATGTATTTTGTTATTGAGTTTAATGTGTATATATATTTGATACAAGTTTAATTATCAAAAATCGTATTTTTAATAAATATTCGAGCATTTTGAGCCGAGTTCGAGCTCTGCTCGGCTCGTTGGCAGCCCTGGTATTGAATTTCATGTTCTGTGTTTGCTTAGTAGAATTAAACATTTGTTTTTAGATTGATGAGGCGAATAAGGTGTTTGAAGACATGAAGAGGAAACACTGTGAGCCTGATGAATATACATACACAATTATGATACGAATGATTGGAAAACATGAGAAAGCCGATGATGCGATAAGACTTTTTCAAGAGATGTTATCGAAGAACATAGCTCCAAATTTAATTGCTTATAATACAATTATTCAGGTGCTTGCTATGAGCCGGATGGTTGACAAAACTATATACCTTTTCTCCAAAATGGTGGAAAATGGCTGTCGGCCCAATGAATTTACTTATAGTATCATTTTAAATGTCTTGGCTTCAGAAGGTCAGCTTGGTAGACTCGATGAAGTTGTGGAAATATCAAAAGACTATATGAACAAGGGAATATATGCGTATCTTGTACGTACACTTAGTAAATTAGGGCATTCTAGTGAAGCTCATCGTTTATTTTGTTACATGTGGAACTTCCATGATAGTGGAGATCGAGATGCATATTTATCGATGCTAGAAAATTTATGCAAGGAAGGTAAAATGACAGAAGCTATGGATTTACTAAGTAAGATTCATGAAAAGGGGATTAGTTCCGATACTATTATGTATAACACTGTGTTTACTGCTCTTGGAAAGTCAAAACAAATATCTCATCTTCTTGATTTATTCGAAAAGATGAAACAAGATGGCCCTTTGCCAGATATATTTACTTACAATATATTGATATCGAGTTTTGGTAGAAGTGGAAGAGTTGATGAAGCTATTAAGATCTTTGATGAGCTGGAGATTAGTGATTGTAAGCCTGACATCGTATCGTATAATTCTCTAATAAACAGTTTAGGGAAAAATGGTGATGTTGATGAAGCCCATATGAGGTTTAAAGAGATGGAGGAGAAGGGTTTGAATCCTGATGTTGTAACATATAGTACGCTTATCGAGTGTTTTGGGAAGTCGGATAGAGTGGAAATGGCTTGTAGATTGTTTGATGAAATGCTTTCTGATGGGTGTTGTCCGAATATTGTCACGTATAATATATTATTAGATTGTCTCGAGAGATGTGGGAGAACTGCTGAAGCTGTTGATTTGTATGCAAAGCTTAAAGAACAGGGTTTAACTCCGGATACAATTACGTACTCCATTCTTGAACGTTTACAAAGCGGTTCTCTTAGGAAGTTTAGAACTCGGAGACAAAATCCAATTACTGGATGGGTTGTTAGTCCTTTAAGGTGATAACCAAACGAAGTCTTGATACACTCGGTAAGTTTCATTGATTCAATTTAACATCCAGATAGTTATAAAGAACTTGGCTTTGGCCTCTTTTGTTTTTTCTGCATAGTATCTTGGTAGTGCTTATACAAAGCTTACATCCGTTATTTGAACATGTGTTATTGGGGCTTAAATGTTTTTTAATGAAGTGGGTACGATAAAGAAAGGCAAAAGGAAGTGTCTTTATTATATGAAAATTATTGGACCAGAGTACAAGGTTATGGATGTTGTGCTACGATACCTCAAATGAAAACGTGGGATTTCACTATACTGTCTAATTGAAAGCTATGCGCCCTTTGATTGGGCAAGTATGTAATATATTGCAAAGTTAAAGGTTAGTTTGGTAGCAAAGAGTATATATAAACAACTCTGAGATACCTGTTAATTATCCCATCAAGTTAAATGGTAAATTTAGTAGTAATGAAATTGTTATCAGTGTTTCTTGTGCTTACTGTAGCAACTGCAGCATCACGTGCAAAGTTGAACGAGCACCATGTAATCCGTAGTGTCGTCTCAAAATCAGGTGGTCACAGTTTTGGTTCTGATGATGGCAAGTGCCTGAGCTGGCGTTTGTCGGTGGAAACCTACAACCTCCACGATTGGAAGCTAGTGCCTGCAGAGTGCATAAGCTACATTGGGGAATACATGATGGGTACACAACATGGTAAAGATTGCACCGCTGCTGCTGATGTGGCGTTTACTTATGCTCAAACTGTTAACCTCACTGGTGATGGGAAAGATGCTTGGATCTTGGATATTGACCAAACTGCCCTTTCTCTTTTAGATTATTATTCTCGCCCTACAGTTCAGTTTGGGTAATAACCATTACATTTTATCATCTTTTTCCGTTATTTTACCTTTTTTTTACTGATATGTTGAATTTTTAGGGGAATTTTGTATAACGATACGATGTTTGAAGAGTGGCTGGCAGAAGGACTTGCAACAGCAAACCCTGCGGTGCTCAAACTGTACAATGACTTGATTTCAATAGGTTTCAAGATTTTGTTTATTTCAGGGACATCAGAGAGCCAAAGAGATGTAAGGATTGCTAATTTGAACAAGGCAGGTTACTACAATTGGGAAAAGCTTTTGCTAAAGTGAGTAATTTTCAAAAGTGCCCGTTTTCTTAAAAAGTTTGAACTTTATCCTATGTTTGATGATTAATGTTCTGAACTATGTGTTTCCAGGGCAGAGTCAGAGCATGGGACGACTGCACAAGTCTACAAGACGATAAAAAGGACGCAATTAGTAGGGGAGGGATACAGAATCCATGGAAATATGGGAGATCAATGGAGTGATTTGATTGGTGACTATAATGCCGCTCGTACATTCAAGTTGCCCAATCCTATGTTCTTCATTCCTTAAACTCACCACCGGCGAGAATAAGTAATAATTGGCGGGGTCCTGATGCATGATGGCTCTGAAACGACGTAGTTTTAGTTCCACGGTCTTAGTTTTACATCCCTGTAATATGATAATGTAGCTTCTTTAGGAGCTCATAACAATAAACATGTAATAGTTTGGTTATGCATTATTATTAATTCAAGATAAGTTTGTCTTAATCACTGCAATTATGTTATTTTAGGTTCTTTGGATAGTTGAGATGTCATTGTCTCGTTTTAAATGTCTGTATATAAACCTTAATATAAAAATAGAAAAAATGATCATATAATCTTAATCTGTATAAAGTAGATGTTGATTGGTCATTAACTATAACATTAATAGTTAAATATTTTATAATTAAAGGTAAAGCACGTTGTAATTTGAGATTAATAATCATTGATTAATTGTATCTATGCGTGTTTAAGTTAACCTTTCTACTTTTAGCAGTTCAAACAAGTACTACTCCGTAATTCCGTATATGTTATGTATAACATCGCATTACACTTTTGAACAATCCCTGTTGGTACTTAAGTTTGATTTGATGCTGATACATTTGTAAATTTGTATTTCCAAGTTGATTTGATCCGATAAATTATCTGTAAACGAGCTTAAGGTCTTTTAAACCTTACCAATTTGATCTATAAAGCCAACCTTCAATTTCATGTAAATTTGAGAATATTTTGTTTGATTGTCATTTACCTTATAAATTTTTCGGTTGATGGATCACCATATATATGCTTGGCTAGTTTTATAAGATTGTAGAAAAACCTAATTTATGAAACCTCAAGATGTCCAGTTAATCCGTTGTTACCATAAACTTGATCTTAAAATATTCAATTTGAAAACTATGTAAAGTTGTGCCGCCTGGCAAACAGGTCGGGTTGGGTCACGGATCGAATCGGGTTAAGTTGTGTATTACAAGTTCATTAGGGTCACGGCTCAAAGCAGGTTAAGTTGCGCATTACAAGTTCATTAGGTATTGATGGTTCTCACTGTCCAAGCACTTGGTTTGCATAATTTTGAAGCCCTTTAGGATAATATCCTACAAAACAACAACAAAAAGCATCAACCACACATTATTATTTTTTAAAAACACCGAAATATAGTGCAAGTGATCGATGGTTCCGTCTTGGCGTCTAATGTTTGTTTTATAAGATGTACGGTTAGTAAATTAGTTTAGTGTAAATAGTAACTCGGTGATATTCTTATGTTATGTTGTGACTCGACGATAGTTTGTATATTATACGTTTCTTTTTCATTGATTGATTACCAGTGATAGGTAATCGAGAATGTTAACTTGCTCAAATGTGGAAGCGACTTAACATATGGTGATGAAAATGAAAAAAAAATGTGAAAGAAGTTTAATCATGGCAATATATTATCTAAGCAATCACTACTATATATATCCAGTTTACCCGTTGTAACCATGTTGTCACAACTAACTTAGACTGAGAGTCCAAGATCCACTCACCCTTGACGATCACCGTCTCCACTCAAAGATCTTATCTTATTGAGTCTTCGGTTTATCTGAGAACAAAATCAAAACTCGAATTAGATTCTTGTATCAAGTTTATTACAATCTAACCATGCATATAATGTCAATTAATCGATCATACTATACTTTCATTACTTGTTAAATAACATAGGTACATAAGTCACAAGTTGTCAAATTCGTCAGATTATAACTAGCAAACGCGATCCGGGTTGGGAGTGGCTGGATCGCGTTCCACAGTACAAAACATTCTGTTACAAATTTTCACTTGGCAACGCGATCCGGGCAAATGGCTAGGATCGCGTTCCCAAGAGTAAACTCAATCCGGACTCAAAACAACTGACTAACGCGATCCGGGTGAGTCGTTTCAGGATCGCGTTCATAAGAGCAAAACGTGTTGTGACCATTTTACACATAGCAACGCGATCCGGGTAATTGAGCTGGATCGCGTTCCCAAGCTTTCCAGCAATGGTTCAGACCTGTTAAAACTCAGCACGAACACTAAAACCCAAATCCGCTACATACCATTGTAAAACACGATTTTGACAGAAAATTAACCACAAGTATCAACCACAAACATGTTCTAACAACAAACAATAATCATCCAAGTCCTAAATCAACACATGCATTACTCATTCAACCTAATTTAACCAAAACCCATTTCACACATTCAAACCTAGAAATTCGCATTCAAGACAAGAACAAGATGATGATTTCAGTAACTACAATTCATTTAAGCACATTGGATTATACATGCAACAATCTTTCTACTTAATCTCATCAATTGAGCTCAAGAAGACTAAACAATTACTTACAATGGAAAGGAAGAAAACTAGATGAACAAGGTGAAGAAGAAGATGGTGAATTCAGTTGTAACACAAAATCACAGCTTCAACAAGATGGAAATCAGATTGAGAATTGTTTTCTTTTGATGCATGTGTTCTTGAGAGAAAGTGTGAGAGAGAATAAGATCAGTGAAATGGAAAATGGTCGACATTTCAATCAAAGTCCAATTAACATGCAGTGTAATCATATACCCGTTCTAAATCTATTGTCTGGAACCCAAAAACTATTTGCGAGAAATACATTTTATTATACCGTCAACTAAATTAATTTAAAACAATTAATAATTCATCTAACACAATAAATCATTTGATCATTTGACCTATTAATTTAAATTATCCAAATAATACCAATTATTTCTGAATACAATTTAAATACGAGAAAGTAATGAAAATACCGTATTTCTACTAGGCCCAAATCGAGGATGTTACATATTCTTTGTGTCAAGCTTGTTTGAATCATCTTTTACACGGTTGTTTTTTATCGATTTTTGAGTTCTACAAACCCTAATGCAAAAAAACCCTCAAAATTGACGAATATTTAAGTTAAATCTTAAATTTCTTAGTTCAATCGAAGTTTTATTTGTTTATGAGTGTTCGAATAAACGTTTGTACAGTCGGTTTGATCGATTTCGTTTTTTTGAAACCCTAGGGTTTAATACGCAAGTGATGTCTAATTTTTTGATTGTTTTTGTTTGTCAGATAGATCTTCGTGATGAAATAGCACTCGCAAATGCTTCAAACTCTCATATTGCTGCAGTTCCGATCAATACTCATCCACCTGGTATGTTAATGCATCCACATGTACCACATGTGGTTATAGCAGTGTATGGTGTGAGTGATTTCATGATTGTTTGATTATGTTATGTATTTGTACATATATCTGATGTGTTTATACTTGATAATTATGTGATTAGTTGAATGATTCAACATGATTTTTTGTAAGTTCTTAAGGGATTAATGAGATAGTTTTTTGTTGTAATCGATGATTTGTATGTTGAACGTGTTATTTTGTGTGTATTTTTCATAGATGTTGAAGTTAGTCATGTTTCAAAATCAGATCCGGATGTTAGTCAATCACTAGAAGGTTAATCTTGTGTTTTTGATTTTGTTAATTCTTGTTGGTGGCACTTGTTTATAAATTAATCATAAAGGATAATTTTACTTTCAGTTATCGGTTCGTTGCCATTTTTGGATACAAGTCAGTCAAAGGTTTATAATAGAAGAGGTAAATGCTTTTAATAAAACTTGTGTTGATGTTGGATGTAAATGTTCATGTATATGTTAACTTTGTTTAATACGTTATGACATTTGAATACCTTAGTTTGTTATACTTTGTTCATGTTGTTGCTTGTTTTTGTTACTGCTACTGCTTGTTGTTTTAATTTTTTGTTGGTTTTGTGTGTTTGTGGTTGTTTTTGTTATTGCTACTGTTTGTTGTTTGTGATACCACATCTGGTATCATGCATTACCACATGTGATACCATTTTTTGTCTTGTGTTTCTGTCCAATTACTTAATTATTATTATATTAATTTATGTGTTTTGTGTTATATTTATCGCAGTTGCAAAGGGTACTCCATCTAAACCTACTATTGCTGAATACATCAAACAGAAGCAAAGAGAGGCGGCTGCAGCAACCGAAAAAAAGAAACTTTCAGAGTTGAACACCGTTCCTCAGTCACCTTCTAAGGTGGGTTTGACTAAAGATGTTGCTGCTAGAGTTCAACAACCTATCACAGAAGTGCAGCCAAATGACACAAGTTAAAAAACGAGTGAAGAAGCGACTAAGAAAAGAAAACCTGCAGATGATGTTCTAAATAAGGAGAAGAAAATTTCAAAAAAAAGTTGTTAAAAAAAAGAAGGCAGCCGAAGAGGAAGATAAAAGTAAGAAGGCGTCGGGAGGAGAAGATGATAAGAAAACCAAAGATAATGATGATAAGAAAAAGAATGAAGGTGGTGACGAGCAAAAGAAGGAAGCAGATGAGCAAAAGAAAAAGAAATATGATGAAGAGAAAAAGAAAAAGCAGGAAGAAGATGAAAAGAAGAACAAGAAGAAAGAAGAGGAGAAGAAGAGAAAGAAGGAAGAAGATGATAATAAGAAAAAGAAGGAAGAAGACGAGAAGAAGAGAAGAAGAGAAAGAAGGAAGAAGAGGATAAGAAGAAGCAAAAGGAAGAAGATGAGAAGAAGAGAAAAAAGGAAGAATATGAGAAGAAATAGAAGGAAGAAGAAGCGAGGAAACAGAAGGAAGATAAGGAGAGGAAGAAAAGGAAGGAAGAAGAGGAGAGGAAAAAGAAGGAAGAAGAGGAGAGGAAGAAAAAGGAGGAAGAAGATAAGAGGAAAAAGAAAGAGGAAGAAGATAAGAAAAATAAGAACAAGCCGGTGGAGAAATCTGAGGAAAAGAAAGCTGAACAAGAGAAGCGTACAAAGAAGAAGGCCGATGAAGAGAGTAAGAAAAACAATTTTGAAGAAGAAACGAAACGGAGGTTAAAAGATGCACAAAAATCAAGTGTTTCAAAATCTGTAAAAAAGAAGAATGAGGGAAAGAACAAAAATCAAGTGTTTCAAAATTTGATTGCGGACTTAGTAAGGAAGGTCGTTCACAAGAGATGCAACTTATTCGATTGAGAATCAAGTATGCAACAAAAATCTTACTGCATGAGTGCAATATTCACAAGGACATGGTTCACACATTTGTTGAGCAGTTTAGGCATACTTACGCGCAAGAACTAATCGAGAAGCAAATTAAGTATGCCATAAGAAAACACTTGGATGAAGAAAGCAGTGGGAAGAACTCAACTGGAGAAATCGAAGACAATACCGAGGCTACTGCAGGAAAGTAGTCTGTTAATGTTTTATCGGATATTTTTGAATGTGGTTGTTTGTGATGATATGAATTTAATGATCAATTACATTTATATGGGTTATGTTGAAGTACGATATTATGGTAAAAGTACATTTTGTATGCTGAAAGTACAGTTTTATGTAATGTACTTAGATTTTTATGGTTTATGTTCAGTTTTTTTAAATGTTTTCTTCTGTATGCATTTTTCTTGTTTTAACCAACTTCTATGATATTTTTAGATTCAATAACACATGTGATACCTTATAGTATCACATGTGGTACATCATTTTTTGTAAAGTACTAAATGTGGTAGCAACTACCACATATGGTAACAACTAGTACCACATGTGGTAGTGCATATTACCACATGTGGTAGTGCATAATACCTCTTAAATTAGTATCACTTGTTGTATCTCTTATTATCACATGTGGTACCTCATTTTTTGTAAAGTACTATTTGTGCTAGCAATTACCACATATGGTAACAACTAGTACCACATTTGGTACTGCATAGTACCACATGTGGTAGTGCATATTATCACATGTGGTAATTCATAATACCTCTTAGTATCACTTGTTGTACCTCTTATTATCACATGTGGTACATCTTTCTATCACATGTGGTACCTTATGATTTTTGTAAACAAAGTAACACATTTCACATATTATGTACAAGAAAACATTATATGCTATAAACAATTATCGGATTATTATAGTTCTAAAAAATAAAATATGCATAGTAAACTAAATCATCTCTCAATCTAATAACATCCAATTATTGAAAGTAACTTTAAGAAATATAAAAAAAAAAATCAAACTCTTCAATTGCCTGCCCTCCTTGTCGTGCTTCTTCTGTTTCCCTTTCTTTCTCTTCTGCCTATTTTTTAGCTTCTGCTTTCTTCTTATCACATGTTTGTCTATTATGGCCAGGTTCTCCACACATTTCGCACTTTTTCTTACTTTCTATTGCCTTCTCTTTCGAACTCTTCAACCTTTTGTCTCTTCCGCAACCTTTATATCTTAACACATATGGATTTTGAATTTCAACAACCGTCGGCTTTGTAACTCCATGTAATTTCTCAATTATATCAGTCTTGTTTGCAGGTTCAACTTCAGATGTGGATGTCTCGATATATGTCTTGATCTTCTTTAGTGTATGCACGAAATCCCCAAGCTTCTCTTCGTTATTCCCTATCAACTTCATGCACTCATCAAATGTTGATGTTGCTTCATTCGATAGTTTATCATAAACATGGTACCTTGTTTGGTAATTTCTGTGTGATGTGCCACATACAAAGATAATGTTTTGAATCGGTCAGAACTTCAGCTACAACAGCCTTCATGGACTTGTCTTGATCTGTCACGATGATTCTAGGTAGCACACCAAAAGTTTTTACAAATTCTCTAAGAAGCCATTTGTAAGAGTCAATCGTTTCATTACTTATCAACCCCGCACCAAGTGTCACACATTTTCTTTGGTTGTCAATCCTGGTGAAAGGGACAAAGATCATATTGTACCTAACATTTTTTTGCAAATTAAAGTTTTACTGGGTATGTATGCATAACATGGAAACAAAAAACATATAATACATGTGATACTGTTTGTATCATGTGTGGTAGTATCTGGTATCACATGTGGTAGTTACTACCACATGTGATATAAAGTCAGATTGAGCTTTTTTTTAATATACATGCACTTATTTGTTGGTGCGGTATGTAGCATCAAAGGAAACTATATCTTCAAATTCCTTGTAGTTTGCCTTTGCTACCTCATCAGCCCAAAATATAGCATCCAACTTACTTTGTTGAGTTGATACTCAAAGTAGAAGTCTCTTGCGTACGATTTAGTACTTGTCATCTTATTTATTATCATCTGTGCATCACTGGCTCCAATGTAAGCATTGATGTCTCTTCTAAAATTCTTAAAGTCTACTACCATGCCATTCACATTGTCGTACGAACCTTTTAGACCCTTTAATATGTTATGAGCCTTTGTTGGACCAATATTTAACATTCCGAGTTTGAAGATGAAATGCTGCTCCGGATACGATAACTACCTTGCTTTTCTCAACATATGTTTATGCTCCTGTCGACACATCATGTGATTGTGTGTTTCCTCAAAAACAGTTATTCTATAACTTGTTGTACTGCCATGTATCAACTTCAGTGTGATTCGAGCTTTTCAACCCGTTATTTTAATATTCGAACTCCTTTTAGGTTTTTCAACTTCTTCTTCTTCCACTAGCGTGTCTTTTTGGAACTTTAATAGGATATCCGGCCTTACTACACACATAGTGCTTCTCACATATGGTTTTTCTAGTATCATTCTTCCTCTTCTGTGTTGATTTCCTTACCCCAAATCCACCACTCAGTTCGTATCGTACATAATAGAGATATGCTTGTTGAAGGCTGTGAAAGACTTGTCCTACAAAAGGTTTTTCTTCTTTAGGGGCTTGCGGTACCCAAACAGTACTTCCACCAGGTGTTTGAATCTCAGTTAAGATTAGTAGAGTAGTGTTGAGTGTTTTTTGTAAACCTGGAAAACAGTAGTGTAAATTATCACAAGTGGTAGTGTATTGTACCACATGTGGTAATGTCTAATACGACATGTGATAATACAAGATTTTACAGTTTGCATTATACTACATGTCATATTTTAGCTATTACCACATGTGGTATAATTCAGTTCTTTTTGTATGATAACGTTTACCACAACCTACTACCATATGTGGTAGGAACTAGTTTCTCTAATTTCATATCTTACCGTTTACCACTAGCTACCATTCAGTTTTCATGGAAGTACTAGCTATTACCACATGTGGTATAAATCAGTTTTCACTATTTTCATACCTATAACTTTTGCTGTTTCCGGCTGTTTTACAACTTGTTCAAATCCTTCAATTTCAACCATCTGCGATCATGTGAATCAATTTAGCGTGAAAATCATTCAATACCACATATGAATCAATTTAACGAATTATTACTCGATTTCAACATCTCATAATCATCTTCGTTTTAGTTGTTCCTTATGAAATCAGTTGTAATTAGTTGTAGAATCAAATAGAATCAGTAGAATGCGTGATTGCGAATCACAATACAGATACGAAATCATAAAAAACATGAAAAGCTTTATTAATTTTACGTTTCGTACTTTCGTAATTTACGTAATTGAAAAAATTAGCGAATAAGATAAAATCGGTTGAATCCAGTACAAATTGATCATCTGTGGAGTGTAGTTTTACGAAATTGATGCGAATTAGTGATGATCGTACCTTCGATTTGGTGAATTTTGTGTGATCGTCGATGATTTCTCAAACCCTAGCTCACGTACGACGCTTATCTCTGTGATCGTTATGATTTCTGCTATGAAATATTACAATATTATTTAATTAAATGAGGAATTGACAAATGACGAAAATACCCCTCCAGATTTGATGGAATTGGACGGTTGTGATTCATTCCTCCATTCTTTTTTGATTTGGTGTACTTAAATGAACGCATATATACACAAAATATAAATTATTCTACAACAATCAAATATATACCTACATTATGTAGATTTGAAAAGTAATATAGAATTAATAGAAATACACGTCTTACCATTCGCATACTGAATTGTAATTAAGTTGTGTGAGATTAAAAAAATAGAAAAAAACTCTTTAAAAAATAGATGATGACCTTGATCTGCCTATCCATAAAGCTTGTATTCAGTTTACTAAATAATATAAATTGAATTCCCTTAATTTGTAAGACGATAATAAAAAAAAGTCAAATTAACAAAACTTTTAATGAAAGATATAATTACATTAAAAGTAAGTTCTCATAATTTACTAAAAGTTTATTTATTTATTTTTAAAAAAAGAGAAAGTTAGAGAATAAGAGTTAAGATTAAAATGAAAAACTAAAAGATTAAAATTAGAAGGAAAAAAATAATTAAAGGATGTCATGAGTTTGGATTATAATAAAAAGTTATAAGTGTTATTATATGATACATTATTTTGAATTAAAATAGTATAATTTAATTTTATCAATTACCTTATTAAATGAAAATAATTATAATATAAATTTTAATTGAATATTACCTTATTTGGAATAAGGGTGTAGGAAAATCCACATCATCAAGTTTTTTTATGGTGATGACACATAATATTTGTATGATGTGGCATGTGTATATATTTGACAAATAATTAAGGGTCTCATCCCTTAGTTATAAAAATAGATTTTAGTAAACGTGATTATATTTCATATAAAATTTTTAAAATATTAATCTTATACTCCCCCGTCCCATTTAAAATGTTCAAATTACTATTTGGGAAATCTCATTATAAGTGTCAACTTTAATATTTAACCAATCGAAAAAGAATCAAGTCGGTGGATTTAATATTTGATTGGTGAAAAGTGTAGTTAGTGGAGAATCCTAAAACTATGTGCAAAGTCAAAATGGGAATTTTAAATGGTACAGTACAATTAAATTATATTTATCATATGGAGTAGTTACCTTGAAGACTAGTTAGAAGCTGAGATATGGTTGAGGGAGGTTCCTCGGTTCTTTTCATTTTCAAATAGATAGATAGATCCTCTAATAGACCACTCTGGTATTATAAGGGTGGGTGAAATTTGAGGTTGAAACCAAACTATAACTTTTTTTTTTTTAGAGTGCCGATTCTCTTGCTTATAATAGTCATATTAAGTAATTCGATGTACACTATAAATGTTATGTCTTATTAATTTAGAGTTTTGGGTAGTGAATAATTTAATAGCTATGTCTAATTAATATAGCTTGTGTATTGTTTGTACTTGGTGTTTTGACCCAAAAACAATTACATGTGTGAAGCATATATACATTTTTTAAGTAAAATATAATTAGAAAAAGTTTCATTTTATTTAACTGTATGGAATGGAATGTTTAATTAGTCTTTATTTATAACTAATGTGTTTTTATTTAAATTTACGAATTCATATTATTAAAAATATGAATGAATTTGTGTTAATTGAAATTAGGAGAAGTAAAATGGTGCGAGTCACATGGTAACTATTGACAGGGATGTGCTAATTGTGTATTAGTTTAGGGATGTGCTAATTGTGTATCAGTTTAGGGATGCTGATGTGGTGTTGAAATGTCATAATTGACGCATTCATTGTTAGGAGCCACCTTAGTCGGTATTAAGTAATTTCAATGTGATAATTAATCCATTTCTAGAATAGTTTTAGATTAGAGGATAGTATTAAATTTTGCATTCTAATTAATTAAGAGTGTAACATATAGTACAAATCAAATTAATAATTATATGTTACGTAATTGACCAAATTCTATGATGCTTAGTTGACTAGAAGTAATGACCATTATAAAAATGTTGGTTTGGTACCAAAAAGAAAAGCAGCCTTTGGTCAACCCACATTATAGATAAAATAACCACATCTAAACAACACAAATACATCAATTCAAAATCATAACTATTTGAACTAGCCACCATGGTTCCCTCTATTCCCATCCAAAATCACTTGATCATGCCACAATCCGGTTCTAAGATCCCCAAACCGCCATGCATCGACTGCTCGAGCTGGCGGTTGGCCGTGGAAACCCACAATATACGGAACTGGAAACAAATTCCACAGGAATGCAAGGAATACGTTGCCAATTACATGTTAAGCGCGCAATACCACAACGATTGTGATTTGGTAGCCGAAGAGGCTTACAAATACGCTCAAGGAGTAACGCTCGGTGGAGATGGCATGGACGTATGGGTTTTCGACATAGATGAAACGGCCATCTCTAATGTTCCTTATTTTGCAAGCCTCGATTTTGAGTACATACTAGCATACACTACTTATAACGAGAGTGCTATGGTTACCAAAAATCTACAAATTAAATTGTTATATCAACTATATCAATTATCATACATCTCTCTTATTTCTGTTTGGCGATAGTTTTAAGACACGTGAATATTTTGTATTCTCTGTATGTACAATGATATGATACTGATATTTAATTTTTTTTATAGGTTATACTCATCAATGAACGAGACAACTTTTTACGAGTGGCTAACTTCAACTGAAGCAAAAGCAATACCGGCTTCTCTGAAACTATACAAAAGATTAGTAAACCTCGGTTTTAAGATCATGTTTCTAACAGGAACAAGCACTCGTATGGCAGAAACTCGAACAAAACAACTAAAAGCGGTTGGTTATACATCTTGGGAGAAACTGATTCTTAGGTTAGTCAATCATGATCAAGTTGTAATTAACGTTTATATCAAATTATCAAGTAAACGTAACCGAATTGATGATTACAACGTGCTAAAATGCAGGGGTGAATCAGGGGAGGAGGTAGGGGTTTTCAAATCGAGAAAACGGAAAGAGTTGGAGGAGCAAAAGTATAATATTCGAGGAAATATAGGCGATCAATGGAGCGATTTACTTGGGATGAATACAGGCGATCGCACCTTTAAACTCCCGAACCCATTGTATTACATTCAATAAGCTGTTCAGTTACGCTTGACTTTAGTTTAGCTGAGTTTTGTCTACATAAAATTTCAAACCGAATAAACTGAACGATTAAACCAATGAAATCGAGAAGCGAAGCAATGAACACCCTTTCTTAGTCATATTTTGTTGAGATAAGTAATTCAAAATCTAGATGCAATCTTATCTTACTTGGAATATATGTTTGCTTGCGGGTCAATTTGTGAAGGGAAAAGGTAAGGTGTAACCGACTTAAGTTCTTCTACTTGTGTGCATTATTTGTAAAGTTTATTTCTGCAGGGGCTCAAGTGAAACTTTTTATATGTAAAAATAGGAGTGTTCGTTTGGATGGATCGGATCCATAAACATCAATCCATTTGGATTTTGGTTCTCAAAATGTGAATCCAATCCATCCAAACGAATATCAAATCCGAACTAAACCGAACCAAATTACTATTTGGATGGATTGATTTTAACCGTTTGGTTTTTTCGTGGATTGCATGAGTATATCGTTTTGACTGGTGAAAAAGTAATGTCATAAGCGATATCAATGGTTACCGATTGTTATGTTGCGCTAAAGGTTTATATAAATGTGGAGTTGGTGTTTCATATCTAAACTTAATATTAAGTTATATGATAGATATTAACAATACCAATCATATAATAAGGTTTCATGTATTAGAATATAACTAAACAAATATTTAACATTCACTTTCATACATAAACTAGAGTATTACATATGAGCATTACATATACAATTATTACTATTTGGTTTATTTGGATAATCTGGTTCATAGTCACACAATTCGCTGAACCCAGAGCGAATTTCGAATTGGTTCGAGCGAATCCATTCGCGGTTCGATTCGCGAATTCAAGCTTAAAAATGGCGAACCGCATGGAGCGAATTCAGTGAATCCCACCAGCGTTGGTTCAGCGAATTTTGAGTTCCGATTCGAGAATCCAAAGGTTTGGGTTCATCGAATTATTGAGTTCCAATTCACGAATTTTGCTAAATTTTAATAATGTCCAAGGTTTTGTAAACCCATAAGTGGTTTTCATGTACTCATTTTTTCAATTTAATAAAATAGTATCAACAAATAATTTTGAAGTATTTTATACATTTAGAAATTTGGAGTATTTATCATTCGAACCTATTATTGTATTTTAATTTCGGGTACATCGTATCAGATCGTACCGAAGCGAACCGAAATGAGCCTACCCCCTTTCGAACCGAAATTTAGGGACCTAGCGAATTGCGAATCCGTACCGCGATCGAATCGCGAATTGTGTGACTATGATCCGGTTCCTATACTAGTAATCAAAACCAATCCAAAAACCGAATTACTAATTTGGTTTTTGCCTGAACCAATCCAAAAATTCAAATTGTTCAATCCGAATGGTTCAATCCAATTAGACCATTTAGATAATCCGGTTATATCCGAACTATGAACACTCTCTATGTAAAAATATAAAATGCGTATATTTATATTTTCTTTTTCATTGTAATTGTAATCTTGTAAATTTCTCTCTTCCAAAATGACTGAAACCCTAGCTCTTGATTGATTCTGCAATTTGTTAATACAATCTCTGAACATTGATTTCGTAGTTATTAGGATGAAGTTTTGAGCGCTACAGTGAGGGCTTTAAGAGTTCACTGATTTTGAATGCATTGTTACTTTGTAGTATTAGTTTCTTTAAATTTATGCGAGTATGTATTGGTAAACCTCTTGTGTTCTTGCATCTTTATATATGTTTATCATATTACACAAACACGTGAAATTCCCGATTACTCCATTTTCATTATCGTTTGCAGCCAAATTATCATTATGATTGTGTAAAGGGTAGTGGTCCCTACATTACCATTTTTTATCCATTCATCATCAAATATGCTTTATAACTTTGTACTATATAACACTGTAAAGCATAAAAGGTGGTGTATGGATAAAAAGTGGTGGTGATCACCACCCTTGTGTAAATAAGGTAGCGACAAAGTTGCTTTCCGGTAAAAGCTTATTTATTCGACACTACATTATTAAAGTCACATCTTGTTCTTGTATATTGAATACATTCCGATATAATATGCTTTATTAAAGTAAAAATCCTTTCTTAAAAAGGTTTTTTCCGTCATGCATATATAGGGCAATACAGTATAATGCTACTGTGGTTAACGAATGGGTTGAGGAGGCAGCGGCACCAGCGATTCCAGGGGCTCTTACGTTGTCAACGAACTAATAGACATGGGTTTTAAGATCGTGTTTCTCGCTGGAACAGGAGAGGCTTACACAGAAGCACGTACCAAAAATCTGAAGGACGTTGGTTATACTACTTGGGAGAGGCTTATGTTTAAGTTAGTAAATACAGCAAAATCACACACAACTTATCTAAATAACTATTTATTCATTCTAAAATGTATGCTTTCTTGAAATATGTACAAGGGAGCTACAGACGGTAGCGCACTAGTGTATAAATCGAACAAAAGGAACGAACTGGTTGATGCTGGATACGTACCGGATTAGAGGCAATATGGGTGATAAATGGAGCGATTTACTTGGTAGCAACCCTGGTGATCGAACCTTCAAAATACCTGATCCGATGTACTACATCGGTTAATAAATTACAGTTCGTACAGACGTATTAGTGCTTCAAGTTTCTGATTGTTACGAGTTGTATAAGTAAGACATCAATTATATATATATATATATATATATATATATATATATATATATATATATATAGGGTTGGGTTCTGATGAACACATTTTAGCCATCCATTTTTTGATCAAAAAACCTGATTTTGAAGGTGACACTTTTGTAAATACTTTGAAGTTTGATTTTCGAGGCTTCACACCACTTTTGCTCATGTGGATTTTTTTTTGTTTAGCTTCACATCATTTTGCTCATGTGAAGCTTTTTTTTAGCTTCACATCATTTTGCTATCATTTTGCTCATGTGAATTTTTTTTTGTTTGCTTTTCTTTAGCTTCACATTATTTTACTCATGTGAAACTTTTTTTTTAGCTTCACATCATTTTGCTCATGTGAATTTTTTTTTAGCTTCACATCATTTTGCTCATGTGAACCTTTTTTTTTAGCTTCACATCATTTTGTGAGGTTAAGTTTATTATTTTTTTTCTTATGATAAAGTTATGATGCTATAAATTTTTATTTATATAGGTTCTCATAATTTTAATGAATTTAAGTTGTTAATTTTTTTGTTGACATTAGTTTTTCAAGAGATTAATGTTTATACATATCAATTCACTACTTCAAATATTGTTGTTAACAAAAATTAAATAAAACTTCATCATGTTAAAACCATTGTGAAGCAAAAAAAAAAAAAAATCACATAGCAATCCTTATGTGAACCCTCCAAAATCAAATTTCAAAGTATTTACAAAAGTGTCACCTTCAAAATCATATTTTTTTGATCAAAAAATGGAGGGATGAGATATGTTCTCCCCGTTCTCACAGGATCCCAGGTAAGTATATATATATATATATATATATATATATATATAGGGGAATGTTCAAATAAGAACCACTCTAAAGTTGAGAACTTTAAGAACTACAAAGAATACATATTTGTTCACACGTGATTAACTTAAATCATATGTGAACATTGATGTATGTTAAATTGAAAAATAAAAAGTCAAAAAAATTCTAAAATTATATCGAAAAACGCAAAAAAATAAATATATGTTCACATGTGAACGATAATGTGAACAAATCAGTTAAAATATATTATAAGATTGTAAAATTTAGAATTTTTTAAATATTTTTCTTTTTCAATTAAACGTACATCAATGTTCACATATGATTAAAGTTAATCACACGTGAACAAACATGTATTCATTGTGGTTCTCAAAATTCTTAACTTTATAGTGGTTCTCATTTGAACCTCCCAAGCTCCCACTATATATATATATATATATATCAAAGTTAGTAATATAAATAAACAATATTGGAACCAAACAGATATAATTATCATTAGGGAACAAGATATCTAATCGATACAACTTTCAGAAGAATCATCACGACATGGAGTTTACAATACAGCTCTTATACTCAAAATTCCAAAAGCCTTATGATTCTAGAACCGAGTACATACACAAACTATAAGCTTTTGATCCTCAATGTCGGAAGTGCCTTACACCAGTGAACACTAGCGAAACATTATATTTGTTACAACAGTCGATTGCATCATTGTCTCTTATGCTTCCCCCTGGCTCAGCAATAACACCAATCCCGCTTTCACATGCTTCCTCCACCGCATCTTTCCATGCTGTTAAAAACATTATTCAATGATTTATATATGTATATGCATATGTATTTTAGATTATTTATGATGAAATTGGTTAAGTACTTACTGAATGGGAAAAACGCGTCACTAGCCAAAGCAGCTCCTTTGACCTCGTCCCCTGCTTTCCTTATAGCTATTCTCATACTATCCACGCGATTTGGTTGACCACTTCCCATACCTAACATACAGTTGTTCTGCCACAAGATCACCAGAATAAAACTTATTCATTAAAGAGAATCGTGGCCCATCTACTTGTAATTGGGTCTTATGTTCCATATATAATGGGCCAAATGCGTAAAATAAAGAAAATGGGATAAAAAGAGTCAACAAGGTCAAAAGTCACCCAAATCGTATTTTATAATGCAGGAAACTTTTAAATCGTGTGATTAAAAAATGAAACACTACTATGACTACTAGGAATAATATTGAATTTTGAGAAACAACTAGACAAGTGTTTCGAGTAGACCCAAACCGCCTAAATCGCCACCTCAATTAACACATGAAGATCAATTATAATAGAAACTAACCTTTGCAACTACAATGGCATTGCTTTTGACGTGTTTCACACACAACCATGCAAATTTTGCATCATCGAGCTCGGTATTTTCTGGGGCCTTTTTAGAAACTACATCGAATTTAATTTCTTCTGGTGTTAGATCGTCCGAGTCTTGAGCTAACCAACCACCACCTACTTGTCTAAGTGAAAGTTTCCCTCTACTATTTTTCTTTGCTTCAAGGATTCTCAGAGTCTTCGACTTTCCACGAAGGATCTCGAGACCCTTTTCAGTATAGCTGGGAGCAACAACAATCTCATAAAACATTCGAGTTTCACCGTCTGTTGGGCTTCTGAATTCTCTAATATCCTTAGCAAGATCCTTCAAGACATGGTTATATTTATAGTCAAAATTAATATAAACTAACTGATTAATACAATAGTATTAAACAATAATAAACTAATCCAACATGGATAAAAATATCAACTAACCTCGTCGACTGCCTTATTGAAGGCTACTATACCACCAAATGCACTTACAGGATCGGCTTTTACAGCTAACCTATATGCTTCAATCAGATCCTCACGTGAAGCTACACCACAAGGGTTTGTGTGCTTTACAACAACGCAAGTTGGGTTTTCAAACTCACATACACAGTTCCAAGCTGCATCAGCGTCCAAATAATTGTTATAGGACATTTCCTGTGCCAAAGAATATTTTATTTAAAAATAGTGTCATCCCAGGAGTCATAACCTTACGGCAACATATAAGCTATAATATGTGTCACCTTCCCGTGGTGTTGAATAGCAGTTGCAATACCACCACCGTTAAACTCAGACAAGCTACTGTCAGTGTAAAATGCAGCCTTTTGATGAGGATTTTCACCATAACGAAGTGAACTCTTTAGAGAAAGTGGCACAGTAAAGCTAGGTGGGAAAGTATCTTCAACACACACACACCAAATATAAAAGAGCCGTAAGTTTTCATGTTGTAAAAATAAAAAAGAATTGACAGGTTAAAGAACTAAAGTATTTGATATATCAATTAGAAGTGAGTACCTCCTTCAGTCTGCTTCCACAACCACTCAGAAACTGCAGAGTCATAAGAAGCAACATGTTGAAAAGCTTTCCAAGCCAGCTTCCTTCTAAATTGTTGGTCATCCTTGTTACCCTTAAGAAAATCTAGAAGTACAGGATAGTCTGTTGAATCAACGACAACCAAGACATCCTTGTGATTCTGTAAAAACGCAAGTCAGTTCAAAATAGGCACATGAAAGAAAAGAAGATAACTACCATAAAAATATAGTTGAAGGGTAAGACCATTTGGTACAGAGTCATTTGATTTATGATCATTAGTTATCATTCCAACTGTCGCCTTCTTTATTATTCTTGGTGACGGCAGCGCATAATTGAATCAGAAATTAAAAACACCAACACACACAATGGCCATGTTGAGTTGGAATAACTACCTTTGCTGCAGCTCTTATCATTGTAGGGCCACCAATGTCGATGTTCTCAATTCCATCATCAAATGTAATTCCATTGGTAGAAGTAACTTTTTCATAGAAAGGATATAAATTTACTACCACCAGTTCAAATGTACCAATACTGTGCTTTTCTAAAGCTTCCATGTGATGGCTTTGGTCTCTTCTAGCAAGAATACCTCCATGTACATTAGGATGTAAGGTTTTTACACGACCATCAAGCTGAAAATGACATGAAAGGCAATCAATTTCGGAAACTGTATATTAACGCATGAAAGATGTATTTTTGTGACGCGCTAGTGACCGGTTACCATCTCAGGGAACCTTGTAAGCTCTTCTACTTTTGTTACAGAAATTCCAGCTTTCTCCAAAGCGGATGCTGTTCCTCCAGTTGACACGATTGTGTATCTGCAAGGTCAAGCCACAGACTTTAAATTTGTGATCTCACAAATTTGAGTCAGCTACTTTTGGTATGCAAAAAAAATTACTTATGAGGATAACACGTAGTTATGCAAACACATATATAAAAAACTGTTCTGGCAGCCAGAATTTTAAAGCAAAATATATCAAATAAACATATGTCGATGAGTGTCCAACTGAATCAAAGAGAAAAGAGAAAAAAAAAAAACTCGATTAGTATGACACGTAGAAGTAGCAGTCTACCCTAATTCTTGAAGTCCAGTGGCAAGAAGATCCAGATCCTTTTTATCTGACAATGAAATTAACGCCTGCTTGCTTGCTGAAAAAGAGATGACATGAGTCATATAGTTAGCTAGTCTTATCACACTTGATAGTTCCCCATAGACTCCATGTGCTGATATATTAATATATGGTTTAAACTATATGCCTAGAAGATAATGAATTATCGATATACATACATATAGAAGAATGATACTAACAATGATAATGCAAGAAGCCAAGAACACTTCTGCAATAGCAACAGTCAGAACGCTCAACCCGACACATCAAACATAAATACACTGTTATATCCCTACTGAATAGTTTAACAACATTTTGAAGCATTCAAGTCAACAATATCATAGTTTTCAATTTATGCTTCTATTCTTAAAAAAATCTGACCTGTATAAAAATCTGAATCCACACATCCGTGTGTATTATTTGCATAATAAAACTATCATATTCGCAAACTTGTAACTTTATATGATTCAATTAAACAATTTGAGCTTCTTACCGTTCCTTTTTTTTTATGTTTTCTCAAAGGATCCTTACAGAATTATAACAGTGCACCGTTATTATAGAGCTATTAATAAACCTAAATTGTTAAAACAAGTTCAATTGCATTTGCATATAATTATTATATTATATTCATTAACATGTACATGCACTAATTGATTAAAGTAAAATTAAAAGTCATTACCAGAGGGAGTAACTATAGAGCCAGCCATGGTTTCAGCAGCTTCTGTAGTTGCCTTATTCCGATAACAATTCAATCGAGATGAATAACTGAAAACCTAAATTCAACATATCGTCTTATGACTACAGTAATTAAAAATATATAACTAAAATGATAAAAAATGAAGAACAGTAGAAAGTGTTTAAAAACCTGTTGAAAGCAAAAATTGTTATGACTCGGAGAACTGGAGAGCTGAGGAACGGTAAACGGAATGTGTGATGATGTCGCCGGAGATGTACGAACGATAACGGCGGTTGACGAAGTGACGGTGGTTGACGGTGGTCCGAACCTCAGTTGAAGCATCTTCTTCGTGAGGGTTTTGTGTTTTCGTGTTCGCGGCGTTCTAAAGCAAACTTTACCCTTTCAAAATTTACTAAATTAGCCCACGTTTGATCCGTTATGATATATGTTAATGGACCTACGTTTGCATTTAGGCCCATAAAACCATTAAATGAATTTTATACATAGCCCATGTAAAAAAAAAACTGTTGGTTACCATTTTCGAAAGAGTGTTGATAAATACACCAAATAATTGTAATATGTACACCAAAATTTTCAATATTGATGCATAGAGCACAATTCTGTAATGCACAGATATGTTATACGAAACAAAATCATGTTGTATTTATCACTTCCCTTTTCGAAATTTATAGTCACAACTCACATGGGAAGTTTATGTTAGCATAAAAGATTGGTCTAACAATGTGAGCGTTAAATTTTTAAGGATTAATTATAAAAGTACTAAGCTATGTGTGATTAGTTATACATATATTGTCAAGTATATAGGAAGTTTGAACATTCGTGTTGGAAGGACATGACTAATGATCCAATATTATAGTTGGTTTCGCAATAAATGCAATTTATATGCAGTTTGGCAAACAAAGTTCAACGAGTTTTGTGACGGTGTTTGTTTTTCGGTCCAAAATGAATGTAACATGTAGTAGTGTAGTGGTATTTTGATTTATATTTCGTCACCTTATACCTAGCTATGTGATTTAAACGTGTAAACGATATCTAATATTTACTAGAAAAATTACATCTTTTTTCTTCCATTTGATTTCTTCTTCTCGTCTTTTTCTCAAAAACTTCAAAATGATGTCTTACATTTTACACTACTAAACAAAGTTTAAACTACTACAATGTATCAAATATTATGAATAATGTGTTTAAAATATACTTTTCATTAAATATACTTTAATGCCCAAGTTGTCAAGTAAGTACCGTACATTTCATTATCTTAGATTAGTTGACAATCATTATTTTTTGCTAAGTTTCAAATATACCCAATTTTCATTGTCCCTAAGATCATCGTATAAGATATAAGATACTTTTATTGTTGTCCAAAAGCCATCGATTGATATTTCTTAATACACTAATTTCCCATGACATATTTGGATAAAGTTTTGCATAATTGGTGAAAAAGTAGTATTGTCAATTTATGGATCAAACATAGCTAAAATAGATAACCCCTCTACACCTTATTATCATTATGAAATTGATATATGTATATTTATTCATTCATTCATGTGTTTGCTATCATGATGATCAATTAAGTAAAATTCATACAATTTACTAAAAAGACTAGTTGAATAATATGGAACTGTTTATACATTACAAGTAGATGGTCCAAGGAAGAAACGTTTTGAAATCATCCAAAAAAGATGTGATTATCCGTTGTAAGAGTTTCACTTGTAATTGAAACGTTTAGTAATGTTGTTTTCTAAAGTTACTCAAAAAAAAAAAATTATTCGTGTAAACTTATGGGTTTTTAATGTGTTAATAGAGTGAGGTTCAAATAATTACAAAAACTTTGAATTGGGATTAAGGAACCAACCAGAATGCGCCACTTGTCACAAAACTCATTTTCCTCTACATTTTTTAAAATCAAATATCTCACAAACGGATAGTCAAAAAATTATTAAAATTATACCATAACAAATCATCATTTTTTTCTCTTCAATTAGCCAGCTCACAAGGTATATCTCCGACTAACTTTTATTTTTTTGGGTTTTACAAATTGTACAAAATTAAAATTAGTAACACATGTGTTACTAGCTAGTATCATATGTATTACTCACCGATATCACATGTGTTACTAGCCGGTAACATACGTGTTACTCGCCGGTAACATACGTGTTACTAGCCGGTAACACATGTGTTACTTGCTTTCAAAACACCCTGAAAAATTAGGGGGGGGGGGGGGGGGGGGTTGGAAGAGTTCGTCGAAAATATCATTTGTCACATCTCTAATAAAAGAGAATAAAACGCTAATTTTTTTGTTGCAATTTTCATGATTTTTCGAGTTACCGTTTGAAATATATTTACCTTAAAAAAACGTGGGAAAAAGTGGGTTTTATAATATGTGTCGCATTCTGGCTGGTTCTTTCATTCTCACCCAAAGTTTGTGTACTTATTTGAAACTTAATATGTTTTTATATAGCGTTAGAATGATCGGTCTTTTTGTATGCACGTGTGTGTCGTAATTTGTGTATTATTATTATTATTATTATATAATTATATATATATATATATATATTATAAATTGCACATTAGGAGATTTTACAATAACTATTTTGTAAATGAAATATTCATAATATTATAGGTAAAAATAGTTATTTCATTATTCTCCAAAAGAATTATATTTCTACATTAACGTTTTGCCAGTATAATAAACAACGTTATCATATTGATTCGATATAAAATAAAATTAATTTAATTGTACAATTTATTAATAGACCAAAAAACTCAAAAAGAGGAAGTAGTGTTAAAAAATGAAGCCGATCCAATCTAACTCGTTATCACTCATTCAAAAGAACTACACGTTTTTGACCACCTCATTTTAACTCATTATGATACAACACGACAGAAATCCTAATAAAGGGGAAACAAATTCAACGTTCAATCAAACGCAAAAAGTAATAAGAAAATAAGGTTGACGGTTTTACGGTAGTTGACGGTTAGGTGATAGTTATTTTCATAAAGTTATATTGTTATTCATAACCCTTATGGTTATCTATAGCAAAATCATTTAAATTACATTTTTTGTGTTGATTATCGATCAACGACTTCACTATCAACTATCGTCATCTTTTACTTGCAAAAATTAATCATAAACAATATTCAAATTGTTCCGGTCAAAGTTTCCACTTTGACTATACATAGAGTTTTAAGATTATCCATTAATAACCTTTTTCACCAATTAAATATCACATCTAACTTTGATAAAAAAAAAAATCACATATATCCACTAATTTTTTTAATTGGTTAAATATCAAAGTAAACATTTATAATGGGACAAGCTAAAATAGTAACTTCGACACTTTGACTGGGATGGAAGGAGTAGTATAAATATATATACATATACATATTATATTACATATATAGATATAAATACACAATTATATATGGTATACCCGTTATATATATATATGTGTGTATTTATTTATTTATTTTAATAATTATTAAAATATTGATTAATTTTTTTTTGGAAGGCAGAATTATATATATAATTACTACTAGCAAGATACTAGTAGATAACCATTGTACAATTGTACATACACCAACGGTAAACACCACTAAACTTAATTGATAGAGATGCGTTCATTTAAGTACAGCAAATCCAAAAAGAATGGGAGAATGCATCTCAGCCGTCCAAATACATCAAATCTGGAGGGGTATTTTCGTCATTTGCCAATTCCTCATTTTTATAAATAATATTGTAATATTTCATACCAAAAATCATAACGATCACAGAGATACGACTCGTACGTGAGCTAGGGTTTGAGAAATCATCGACGGTCTCAAACAAAATCACTAAATCGAAGGTACGATCATCACTAATTCCCATCAATTTCGTAAACAGACGATCGATTTGTACAGCATTCAACATATTTCATCTTAATTTTTTCAATTACGTAGATTACGAAAGTACGAAACGTAAAATTAATAAAGGTTTCCACGTTTTTTATGATTTCGTATCTGTATTGTGATTCGCAATCACGTATCTGTATTGTGATTCGCAATCACATAATCACGTTTTTTATTTGATTCTACTGATTCTAAGGTTTGAGTAATAATTTGCTAAATTAATTCACATGTGGTATTGAATGATTTTGACGCTAAAATTGATTCACATGATCGCAGATGGTTGAAATTGAAGGATTTGAACAAGTTGTAAAACAGCCGGAAACAACAAAAGCTACAGGTATGAAAATATGAAAACTGATTTATACCACATGTGGTAATAGCTAATACTTCCATGAAAACTGAATGGTATCTAGTGGTAAACGGTAAGATATGAAATTAGAGAAACTAGTTCCTACCACATATGGTAGTAGGTTGTGGTAAACGTTATCATACAAAATCATAAAACTGAACTATACCACATGTGGTAATAGCTAAAAATATGACGTGTTATAATGCAAACTGTGAAATCTCGTATTACCACAAGTGGTATTAGACATTACCACATGTGGTACAGTACACTACCACTTGTGATAATTTACACTACTGTTTTTCAGGTTTACAAAAAACACCCAACACTACTCTACTAATCTTAACTGAGATTCAAACACCTGGTGGAAGTACTGTTTGGGTACCGCAAGCCCCGAAAGAAGAAAAACCTTTTGTAGGATAAGTCTTTCACAACCTTCAACAAGCATATCTCTATTATGTACGATACGGACTAAGCCGTGGATTCGGAGTAAGGAAATCAACATAGAAGAGGAAGGTTGAAGAGTTCGAAAATCCAGATGTGTTAAGATATAAAGGTTGCGAAAGAGACAAAAGGTTGAAGAGTTCGAAAGAGAAGGCAATAAAAAGTAAGAAAAAGTCCGGAAAGTGTGGAGAAGCTGGCCATAATAGACAAACATGTGATAAGAAGAAAGCAGAAGCTAAAAAACAGGCAGAAGAGAAAGAAAGGGAAACAGAATAAGCACAACAAAGAGGGCAGGATGGCAATTGAAGAGTTTGAATTTTTTTTTTTATATTTCTTAAAGTTAATTTCAATAATCTGATGTTATTAGATTGAGAGATGATTTAGTTTACTATGGATATTTTATTTTTTAGAACTATAATAATCTGATAATTATTTATAGCATATAGTGTTTTATTGTACATAGTATGTGAAATATGTTACTGTGTTTACAGAAATCATAAGGTACCACATGTGATATAGATAGGTACCACATGTGATAATAAGAGGTACACTTAGGTTTTATGTACTACCACATGTGTTAATATACACTACCACATGTGGTACTATGCAGTACCATATGTGGTACTAGTTGTTACCATATGTGGTAGTTGCTAGCACAAATAATACTTTACAAAAAATGAGATACCACATGTCGTAATAAGAGGTACAACAAGTGATACTAAGTTAAGAGGTATTATGCACTACCACATGTGGTAATATGCACATTTACCACATGTGTAATAGTACTATTCACTACCACATGTGATACTACTGAGTACCACATGTGGTACTAGTTGTTACCATATGTGATAGTTGCTACCACAAATAGTACTTTACATAAAATGATGTACCACATGTTATACTATAAGGTATCACATGTGTTATTGAATCTAAAAATATCATAGAAGTTGGTTAAAACAAGGAAAAGACATACACATGAAAACATTTAAAAAAACTGAACATAAAACCATAAAAATCTAAGTACATTACATAAAATTGTACTTTCAACATACAAAATGTACTTTTACCATAACACCGTACTTAAACATAACCCATATAACTGTACTTGATCATTAAATTCATATCATCACTCGTTTCTTTTGGTTTGTCTTGACCCAAACTAGTTTTTTGACTTGTGACCTTTGGATGCACTCCTGTAGTAGGTTGTTCAACTTTGGCAGCAGCAGATTTAGTTAAACCCACCTTAGAAGGTGATTTAGGTATAGTCTTGGACTCTAAAGCTTTCTTTTTTTCGGCTGCTGCAGCTTTACAAGCTTTTGCACCATCTTTCTACTTATCCTTTAAATTTTGAGCAATAGTACGATTATCTGGAAAATTATTTGAAACTGCAAAAAATATAACACAAAACACATTTATTAATATAGGAATAAATAAATTGGATCGAAATAGAAGACAAAACAATTGTACCACATGTGGTAATACATGGTACCACATGTGGTATCACAAAACAACAAAACAGTATCAGCAACAGTAACAAAAACAACAACAAAACACACAAATAAACAAAAAAAAACTTAAAACACAACAAGCAGTAGCAGTAACAAACAACAAGCAACAACATGAAGAAAGTAAAACAAATTAAGTTAGTCATAACGTATTAAACAAAGTTAACATATACATGAACATAACATTCAAAACATCAACGCACAAGTTTTATTAAAAAGCATTTACCTCTTCTATTATAAACCTTTGACTGACTCGCATCCAAAAACGGCAACGAACCGATAAATGAAAGTAAAATTATCCTTTATGATCAATTTATAAACAGGTGCGATCAAAAAAGAACTAACAAAATCAAAAACACAAAGATTAACCTTCTAGTGATTGACTAACATCTTGATCTGATTCTGAAACAGGACTAACTTCAACATCTAACAACAAATGCACACAAAATAACACGTTCAACATACAAAATCATCGATCACAACAAAAACTATCTAATTAATCCCTTAAGAAATTAGAAAAAATCATGTTGAATCATTCAACTAATCACATACTTATCAAGTATAAACACATCAGATATATGAACAAATACATAACATAATCAACAATCATGAAATCACTCGCATCAAACACTGATATTACCACATGTGGTACAGGTTCATGCATTAACAGTTTAACATACCAGGTGGATGTATGCTGACCGGAACTGCAGCAATATGAGAGTTTGCAGCATTTGCGAGTGCCATTTCATCACGAATATCCATATGACAAACAAAAACAATCAAAAAATTCAAAATCACTTGCGTATTAAAAACTAGGGTTTCAAAAAAGACGAAATCGATAAAACCGACTATACATACGTTTATTTGAACACTGATACACAAATAAAGCTTCGATTCAACTAACAAATTCAAGATTTAGGTCAAATATTCTTCAATTTTAGGATTTTCTGCATTAGGTCTTGTAAAACTCAAAATCGAGCAAAAACAACCGTGTAAAAGATGATTCAAACAAGCATGACACAAAGAATACTTCGATTTAGATATGAAAACGAAGAAAGAATCAATAGATCGAAGATTACCTGCGTTGTTTGTTTGTAGCAGAGAGTTTTGGAGAAACGAGAAGGGGAAATTTTAGAGAGTGAAATATGAGAATTGTGTTTGAAAAGGAAAAATAGTGTAATTTAATTGATGCATAAAATTACCAAAGTACCTCTCCGCCCAAAAATTATTTTCAGCATGTTTAAAAAATTAAAAAAATGATGATTAATTGTGGACCCTTGATTATGTTGATCCAATAGCTGAAATCCATTCCCCCATTCTCAACCATTTTACCCATACTTCATTTGAACTTATGTCTTAATTGATAATTAAAATTAATTTTATTTTGTGATGATAAAACATATGTCAAATCAAATTTACTATTGGTAGAACGCAAAGCAAAGGAAGGCACGACGTTATCTATCTGATGATTTATGCCACACACAAATCACAAACAATACGCCGACCGACCAGCTCCGTCCGTACCACTCCCTACTCGTATAAAAATCCCCCCTTCCCTCATTTTCATCCTCATTAATAATTTTCATTCATCGCATGCAATCCAACACACACAAATTAACATGATCATCTCAAATTAACCAATCAAAATAAAGTATCCGGTTGATCAATCCGGCGGCCGAGCGAAGCCGAGTCACAATGACTCGGCGATGCTCTCATTGCAGCAACAACGGCCATAACTCACGCACGTGCCCCTCACGTGCCGGCGGTGGTGGTGTTAAACTGTTCGGTGTTAGATTAACGGATGGTTCCATCATGAAGAAGAGTGCAAGTATGGGGAATTTATCGGCGTTGTATCACTCGTCGTCCAATAATAATTCTCCGGTTGCCGTTTCGCCGAATCAGAATAGTTGCTGTTCTCCGGCCAGTTCTGATCCCGTTGAAGGTTATCTTTCCGATGATCCAACTCACGCTTCGTGTTCCGCTAAACGTCGTGCCGATCGCAAAAAAGGTCAGTTTATTTTGTTATTATTTCAATTTAATTTAGTTTAATTATTTCTCTAGTTTTAAATATTTTCTGTAATAATTATTGTTATTGAAATGTGATAGGATGATTTAAGAGTGATACTAGTATTTAATTTAATGATATTTATGAGATGGTGATGATTAGGATCCTGATCTTTGATTGATCATCATTATCATTATCATTATATACTTATTATATTTATTATTAATTTTATTTAATGCATTTATATGTGGATAGATATATGTATTTTATTTTATTTTTATTATTTTAATTGTATTATGTTTGTAAAAATGGAATGGATTTAAATAGATAAATATATGTGATGAGGTGGTTTTGAGTGGATGAATGGGTTTGCCCTTTTATCACCTTTGGTTTTGTTTTGATTATGTATTTTATCACCTTCCTTATTTGTTTGTCTTTTTGGTTTTGTCTGGGATTAAACTATTATGGTTATGAAAATATATTAAAACTAACCTAAAATTATGTCATGTGTATTACAATTAAAAGAAGTTTATATGGTATGTATCAACTTAAAATTATTGTAATTGTATTTATTTGATCTCTTATAACTTGGAAATGGGTGACGTGACAACTCTTTTGATGACGCAGCAACTTATATGGTTGTCGTGTACTCGTGTAAGCCGAATTTTTTTGAAAAAACGTTACTACTACATAGAAAAACGGCTGTAAGTTTGACACATACATTAGCTTGACTCTTAAAGTTTGATACGCACGATAAGGTGTATCATGTAACCGTTTGTACCGAGTATATATGGTTTAAGATATAGAAGTATATTTGCCAAAGTAGTATAGGATCATATATATGGTACAGAATAGAAGCATTTTAGCCAAATTAGTACATGCCAAAATTGCATAGGATATACTCCCTTTAGTCTTCTAGTGATCTCTCTTGTTTGTTTTTGTATGCAATTAGTGATGAATGAGTCTCCTCTTATTTGACATCAAGGACAAGGATGGTCTAGTTCTGCAATTCCTTAAATACAGGGGAAGTTGATATATTCTAATATTACTGGTAATTATCATCATTAAGTTATGTATATCGCAGTATCTATTCTATGCAGTCTCGATTCATCTTATGATATCCAATGCCCATGTTTGACACTATAAAATTAGTGCTTATAGAAACAAGTAACAATCAACAGCAGTTTACACAGAATATAGGTGATAACTGATCAATGTAACTTTGACTTTGCAATATGTTTACAGAAAAAAGATTTTGACAAGATTACTTGAATCCTTCAAACATTACGGATTTACTTGCCATATTCCATACAATGACATATTCACCTGTCTCTGTAAATTATATCAAGTGAGTAAAATAATCTCAGTATAAGACTAACTGTATCTAATTTATCAAAAAATGTGAAATCATTAACACCTATGCTCTATGCCACAAAATGATCTATAAAGCTTGGAGAAGGCATAATGATGTGGAAGTATTCCTAAATAAAGAGCTGAATGCAAGCTGTTTGCTTAATTGGTTGTGAGTAAGCGTAGCTGGCACAGGTATATGGTCTTAAAAAGACAGATTGTGTGGAGTCGTTCAGTAACTACGAGGCCAATAAACATATGCTTCACACATGACGAATGTGTGTAACGAATGAGACCTTATGCAACCATAGCTTTCATATCTCTGTTTTCTCAGAGATTAGAAATAATTTTAACATGTAAAATTAGCTTATGCTGCCATAAAGCCATAAACTTTGTTACTAACCATTTCATCAAATCTACTGTTAATTTAAAACTACCAGTGACACTAATCTCTCCATCACTCTATGATACTGATCAAGTTATTGGAACATAGCCTTCCTAACTACATCTTGTTTGGGCATGTTTACAACAGCATTTAAATGATGTTCTGAGCTGTTAAAAATCAACTATCGCATTAATTTATAAGATCTATGTCAATTTTAGATTCGCATTTATTCGTGATTCTTATGACCATGATTGAAGAAATTGACCTGTTAAGTGTTAAATAAACCATTGCATATGTTGCAGGTACTCCGTGGACAGAGGAGGAACATCGGTTGTTCCTACTCGGTCTTCAAAAATTAGGTAAAGGAGATTGGCGTGGCATAGCACGTAATTACGTTTTGTCCAGGACTCCTACTCAGGTTGCCAGCCATGCCCAGAAATACTTTATCAGACAATGCAGCTCTACTCGAAGAAAAAGACGTTCTAGCCTATTTGACATGGCTCCAGATTCGGTTTGTTTTACCCCTTACTAACAAATCTTGCAGTAAATGCTAACTCATGGGTTACATGTTTGGAAGTGTATCAAACTATACCCAAACTTATACCGTATGTTTTCAACCTTGATGTTATTAGTGTATGTATCAAGGTATCAAACTTTCAGTTATTGCTAATGTATGTATTCGATGACATTTTCATCAAGTAACCGGTGCAATTGCAGACTTGGCAATTATATAAGTTGCCAGATCATCAAAACCGGTGCCATGTCATCGGCTTACAAGTTATAACATGTCACATATATATGTGTGTGTGTGTGTACAGTAATAATAAAATCATGGGTAAAGTTTGATACAACCTAAAATACTTCACCGTTAACTCGTATCAATTAGTAACTATGTTACATGCATGATAAGTACTTGTATTATTTTGCAGGCTGTCGAACCACCAGAAGATCAATTTATGCTCCCTCCAGATGCAGGTACAGATCATCCCGACAACTCCCATTGTTCGTTGAAACTTTCATTAAATCCCGATTCTGATCAATCCATGGAAGCTACTCCAAGTGAAATGAAAGACGACCTCAAAGAAGAAGTTACACCATCAGCAACAACTGTGAGTGAACTTCCACAAGTAATACCTGCGTTTTACCCAGCTTACATACCCATTCCATTCGCGGTTTGGCCACCAACCATGACCCCACTTGAAAAGCAACCAACGGGACCAGATGCATCTCGCCATCAGGTTGTGAAACCGATCCCGGTCCTTTCTAAAGAACCCATGAATGTTGATGAATTAATTGGGATGTCGAAACAGCTGAGTTTAAAAGATCCCGAGCATCATCACATCGAACCTTCATCATTGTCGTTGAAATTGCTGGCGGAACCCTCGAGGCAGTCAGCGTTTCATGCTAGCACATCGGTGATTGGTAGCTCGGGTATGAACAAAAATGAGAGTAATGTTTTCAAAGCAATTTGATGTAGATGATAACTATCTACTGCTGTTTTGGTTTACATGTTCCTTTCAACCTTGCTATATGCAAGTTAGATTAGTGCTGTTTTAATTTGGAAATATATATTTATTCTTTTATTTTTATATAAACGCTCTGACAAGGAAAATAATATATGTAGGTGTTGTTTGTCAATAATTACATTCATGTCTTTGTAATATAAACAGTGTTGTGGTTGATTTATGATTTCAAAATGAAAACAAATTTTGCTGAAACTGTTTGGTTTCAAGAATAAAATAAGTTGAAGATGGAGAATGACAGTCGGTGGCGGTGGATCTAGCAGGATTTGAGGTGATCTTTAGTATCGGTAATTTAATTTTAGTAAATTTGTAGCACAAACAATGCAATACAAACTATGACTGTGTATAAGAAATTTACACTACGTATATTAAGTATATTAAGTGAACTTGTAGTTACTACGACATCTACCGTCAGCGTGGCTCACTCGTGATGACAATCGACAGTTACAATATTACTGTAGAGTGTTCGTTCTATCAATTTATCATGTTTTTCTCTCAATGTTGGATCAAATTCTAGGTTGACTTTCTGTTGATGAACTAAGATTGACTTTCTGTATAAAAGGAACTTCTTAGGTTGACTTTTATATGGACCATTGAACTAAAGTTTACCACATTGACCAAGATATATTGGTTTATGATGAGATTTGACCAATCCTCTTTTTCTAGTACTTTTGTTAGACCACTCGTAACGCACTGATGTGGATGGCGTTCTCACCATCCAGAATGCCAGAACCCCCTAACGCGGCGTTCTGGAGGGGCGTTCTCGAAGCATTTTGTGGGCAAAAACGGGAGCAGAACGCGCGTTCTGGTGGGACTCACGGCTTTTTTTTCTTTTCTCTTTTCTTTCCCCCCGCTCCTCCACCCCGACGGACACTTTTTTTTTTCCAAACCCTACTTCTCTATCTATATATACTCCACATTCACCTCAAACATTTTTATACACTTTCACCTCAAACACTTTCCCCATTTTCATCACAATTTTATAATCTTATTTCACCACTTTCATCACCATGTCGAATCCAAATTCATACCCAAATCCCGACTCCAATCAATCCCAAGATATGGATAACATGTCATACACCAATCTAATGTTATTCGGAACGGTAAACACACCCGGAGCAAGGCGTGGCTCTTCCCCAAATTTACGTCAGAATATGCCACCAGGCGGAATGTTTCCACCATACGGAATGTATCAACAACAATTTGATCCAAACCAACAACAATACGGATATTTTCCTAACCCGTATTTCCAACAACAACCATTTCAACAACAACCGTTCCAACAACAACCTTTCCAACAACCCGATGAACAAACCTCCCAACGACCCGGAAAGCAAGTAGTGTCATCCCCTTCAAAAAGAAGCCACAAAAAGAAAAGTGACGAGGGGAAAAAGTCGTGCAACAAGCGGCAATGGGCGCCAAACGAACTGGTGTGGTTAGGAACTTGTTGTTGCGACACGTCCGAGGACTCGGCCACAGGCAACTCTCAAAGGAGAGGAACTTTGTGGGGTACGGTTGAAGAAAATTTTTTGTCCAACAATTATGATTGGGTTCGCGGCGCCGATCAACTATCATCCAAGTGGCGTGTTGTTAATAATACGTGCAAAAACTTCAACGGTATTTATAATGAGGTGGCCCGAACTTAAGGAAGCGGTCAAGACTTAGGAATGGTGTACGATCAAGCCGTAACCGAATACTACAACGCGTACGGAAAGACATTCACCATGAAGGAGGCTTGGAATGCGGCCAAAGATCACCCGAAATGGAAAGCATCACCGCCGGTTGGCGGAACCGGATTACGTGACGAGGAAGATGACTTTTTTGATCAATCTGTTGATCTCTCTGCCGACCAACCAAACGAGCTATTTGGGCCCGACCCGCTTCCAAGGCCCATGGGCCGAAACAGAGCCCGAAAAGCGGCTAGAAGTTCGGGTTCTTCCTATAACACCCCATATTTCAAAAACCTATTTTATAATATTTACTAACACCGGAAGCATATGTACCGAATTAATTACAAAATCTTTACAGTTTACAAAACTTAACTGTTATAAAAATATAATTGCAAAACAAATTACTATAAGTTGGGTGTTATATAAATTTTCCAAACATATGATTTTCCAAATATATCAGAGTAGTCGCAGCAGTAGTCAAACATTCCATCCAGAATCCCAAACGCCCATTCCTTATCCCATACATAATCTCCAAAAATGTTAAATATCGAGGGGTTAGCTCACAACTAAGTGAATGGAACTGTATCCGACAGTTCAATCCAGAAATAACAAAATCTTACAACTAATAAACACATAAGCACATAACGTCAAAGAGGACCGGCGGTTCTTGTGTAGCCACACCAAGAACACCTTAAATCACTGGTATGCCATCATAGTGATTTACCGATAGTTTGAAGCTATCTTCACTGACTAGGATTCATCCATCAACGATGTGTATCGGAAACCTTGCCAGCCAAACAATAGCAACAAACCCAACCAATGTTGACCTCTGAATAATCCACATAGTCACATAATGCATAATAGTCATGCCATCATGTAATAACAACAACCAATCAACCCAAATCATTAATAACAATAACCCAAAAGATTAAACAATCAACGCCAATAACCATATATATATGTTCACCCGTTGTAACCAAACATGTTACAACTGGGTTGAACCGAAGAATACAGTACCACTCACCAATTACCAGTCGTCCACTCAGTAATCTAATGTCACCGAGTCTTCTCTTTTGCTTATCTGGGAACGCAAATATTAACAAGTTAGTAACTCATCCCATAATCATCATTTTAACATATTTATTAAATTAGATAATCCCTAAAGTCTAGGCAAACAAAAGTTTAATCATATAAGAAATCACTAAATCCCGATATGACATTTAAAAACTGAAAAATGCCATTTTTTGACCCCTAGATGACCCCGAAAGCCCAAAAACTACCTAGGCTCTTAGAATAGAGCCTTGGTCGTTGAGTTGTTCATGTGTAAAATCTAGTTATAAAATTTATCGTTGAAATGTGAACAAGAAAATACCGTGCTAGACCAAAACACAACCGGGCAGTGGACCCTATCGTATAGTAGTATAGTTGGGTAAGTTCGGGTTCGAATACAGGGAACTTTAGTTTAGAAAATCAAGTTAAATGTGAGCAATTTATAAAATAGAAATAAAAATGGGGGTTTGTGTGACCGAATTATCACGATGCTTAAAACTACAAACTTAGAATTATAACAAGAAAAGTGGACTCAGAAAGAGTTAAATTAGTTGATTGGAAACTTTCGTATGTTAAAAAAAATACTTGCTTGGACTAGATCGTTAGTGATTTCGGGGTGTAAAGTTAAAATCGGTTTATTTTATGCAAAAGCAAACTTTCGTCAAACTTAAGCTTAATGTTCGCCAACACCTAGAGTCAAACTTCAATTCACAAACTTATGATTTAATCAAGTAACGGACATTCACCATAGCTACCCACTTGCACGTTTGAGCTTAAATTATTAACCCATTCCAAAACCACATCCGCAATTAAGTTCGACCATTTATAGACAAATACCCGATAACAATTCACTAGATAGAAAAAGTCGCTATATCTATTAGCAAATTATCAAACAAGTTAATTCATTAACCTCAAGCTCAAACACACAAGTTGGAGATTAAACACAAGTTCAAGCTAAACGAGTTTATGATTCATCCATACGAAAAACGTTCGCCATTTTTCGCTAACTCATATCATTCTAGTTAACTAGTTTTACTTGTACCAATTTCCACTTTCGCACAAATTGATTCAATCATACATTTCATACAAATGGTAAGTATTTCTAATAAATAACAAACATTCGCTATTGTTGTTTAGCCAAAATACCAACAAGTTTCACCAAATCAACTAGTTAGATACAAATTAATGGACGAATCTTAAACTCGAAGCATAAAACTCACAACAAAAGGTAACACCCCTAGTCACTAACTAGTTCATCCAAGCAAGTATAACAAAATCTAGCTAACAATCATACTAACATCATTACAAACACATATCATCAAAAAAATCAAAGGAAACATGATTATATTTGAATAAAAATGCAAACCAAGTGATTACAATGTTTGGATGATGATTGTTTGTAGCCAAGTGAAGTTAGATGACAAGAAATCTTCGAGAATATGAAATAATCTTCAAAACCTTAGAAAATCGCCATTTTTTCTATGTTTTTTCGTCTGAGTTTTTGTTGGTGAGATCCCCAAAAAGCAAAAGTGTTTTTCTAATACAAAAGTAGTTGCCCGCCCAAACTAGCCGGCGGCTTGCCTTCTCTAGCCGGCGGCTTCCCAAAAGTGAAGGAAGTCGGCTGATTCGTGTTCCTAATCGGCGGCTTCTTCAAATCCAAGGGACCCGGCGGCTTCTATACTGAAGCCGGCGGCTTGTTTGCAAATTCCAGCATATCAGCTTCTATTTTGCTCATTCTTTGCCAACTCCAACCTTAACATACAAAAATCAATTTCAAACTGGATAAGTACCAAAAGTTCATAATATTTACTAGAAACAAATGCAAAATAAATGATATCGCGAGAAATTCACATATACAAAATGAGCAATATCAAATATCCCCACACTTGAAATTTGCTTGTCCTCGAGCAAATCTTTCATTTTACCTCTTGCATTTTCGGAACAGAGATCAAGATTTACAAAATAAAACCAACAACAATCACCTAAGCAATTATGTTAGCTACATGTATATAATCAAAAACAATCTTGAGATGATAAATTTTTCAAGCCCGAATGCACCACCTAGCACCTCACAATAGGATAAGTGTATAACATCACTCACTCTCAACTTATAAACTACATGGTAAGGAAGTAAATGATGTAACACTCAATCAAGCCAAGTCGTGATGCACTGTTACCATAGGCTTACAAAAGGATCAAATCTCCACCGTCTTGGCGTGAGCACCAAGTGAGATCTTAGAGAAGGTATTCTAAACATGTGTTGCATAAGTGTAGGCTAATATGGAATGGGTATGATAGACACAAGAATTGGTGAAAAATGGTAGTCAAGACTCATGAGAAATGTAAAAATGTTACCTAATGGTTTCAACATGTGACAGTAATAAAACTTAGGATTCTCATGCCAAATCAATTCAAATTACTCCTCATTTTCACTCATAACTCATATTCGATGATTGCACACAAATAACTCAAATTGATATACACATTTGATTGGAATAATTGCATTCTATGACTTTCTATGAACTCTGTGTAACGAACTTTCGGACCAACCATCCTAGACCGGATAAGGGCCTTAAGTGGCTAGGTGTAAAACACCCCTCGGGAACTACTTGTTCAGAAATTCAAAAGCCATTTAGTTGACTACAATCACCCAACCCTAAACATTAAGTTCCACTTGTTAACTTCCAATAATTCTATTGCTTTCAATTTCAATTATTTAAATTAAACAACTTAAACAATTTCCATCTCATACAATTTGCAATTATAGAATTTAACACTAGAATCCATTTTAAAAGGATTTAAGTCACATTTATGTAAAACTTAATATAAAATTCCAACTAGGCAACATCTTAGAAAAGTAAATGATTTGGGAATTGACTACACAAAAATGAGGCTATTATTTTTGGTGGAATGAATGTGGAAGTTTTCTAAGGGTTTCTTAGCGCTAAAAATGAGTGCTAACGATCTGGGTGGACCGGGTATAAATGGTTTTAAAGGAAAATAGGATCCCGAATAGTCAAGATTCCTTGACGATTAGTAAGTTCGTACAATCCATAGAAGATCAAGCACAAACTCAATAATTGGTTAGAAAGCCAAAAATATTAGGATTAAGCTCCAAATCCTAAGAATATCTCCTCGTCTTTGACCCCACCTATATCACATTTCTGTGATCTCACAGCGGTCTCAAAATGCATCACTAAGGCAAGTTCTAGAACAAACTACAATCACCGGCACACTCATAACAACAAACAATGTAAACACTAAAGATAAGTGTTTTTCTCAATAAGGCTCAAATTTCTCACAATATATAGTGGAGGCTACAAGTGTGCTAGTCATGCAATTCACCATATGCGGTTGCTATTATGACACATCTCAAGGAGTTATGATGCAAGAGGGAAGATCCAATTACTTTCGATTATTTTCTCATAAACATTTTCAAAGCAATTAATCTTTCAAGGACAAGCACATTCTTAGCAAGTTATCGTTTCCCAACCCTTTATTAGAATTTGCGAAAATCTATTGGACCCAAGATCAATAACCGACCTAATAAGTGACCAATGGCCCGTTAATAGGATTTGTAAAGTTCAATTGGGGATCCAATAGATTTCACAAACCCAATAAAAGGTAAGAAACAATAATTCACTAAAAATGGAATTCAAGTGAATACCTCCCCACACTTGAGATTTGCATTGCCCCAATGCAAAAATAGAACATAAGTATGAGTGTGAATGGTCAAAAGAACGAGAACTTCCTCGGGGGTTTGTTTGCCGATTGAGTGCATTTGCTAAACTTATTGCCAAAAGTTTATATTAATTATAAACTTAATTATAAACGCTTTTTACCAAAAGTCGGATCAGCTTATATTAATTATAACACTTACAATATGCTCACTGATCTCACAATTTCGTCAACCTTTACAAATGAGCCGAAATAACCTATTTATACCAAAGACCTAACCTGGTCTATGCGACACAAGATGTGTCGCCAAGCCGACTCATGCGACACAAGCTGTGTCGCCAAGGTAACTATTGCGACACAAAGACCTTGTGTCGCCAAAACACAAAATGTAATTAAAACAAAAGTTATTAACTAACTTAATTACATATCAAACACATAACAGACTTAGACCAACTGACAGACACACTAAGATGCACCAACAAACTCCCCCGTGTCTTCAGCTTGGTCTTTAAACTTTCTTCAATTATGCCCAGCCTGTTGGAAACCTGCCTCCAGCATGAATCCCATGCGTAACACACACAGTCACGACCTTCTGAAATTGTCTAGCAAGAATCGAATTCACCACATTTCTTACGTTGAAGCGAATTGGATTATCAAACAATTTCCTCAAGTCATTCTGTGACAAGTTGATTAAGCTCATAGGATCAAAAACTTTAAATTGAGCTTTCTTAAGACCATACAATGAAGTTCTCTCCGGATGTTCAGACTCTGGAACAAACACAAAAACAGCTTCACCTGTATGCGGATCAAGTTCCCAATAATGAAATCTTCTTAGAAAATCATAAGGAACAGACTCCAATGGGATCTCAGTTAAACAATCAGCTGGTGGATAACGCATTTTACAAATCGGCTGCTTTGTAACTGGATCTAGTTTCTTCTTAAAAATGAATCTCTTACCAAGCGTCGGTTTGATAAAGTTGTATCTCTTGCTATTCACTTCACGACGCAGAACCGTTTGTATAAAATCAGCTCTAGAATCCCTAGTTGGATTTATTAGATCTAATTGAGCAAGACGGTTTATTTCTCCTTTTGGCAACGTACTCAGTTTCTTAAATGAGCTTTTAAAATACTGAATACCATCACTTCTTTTAATCATCAGAATATTTCTACAAGTTTTCCAGCTTTTAATGATTCCTGTATAATTCCCATGTACTTTATATGTCTTGCAAGTTACAGGAATAAATTCATCAGGAATAAAGCTTATCACCGGTCGCTCAAGAGTTGAAGTAGAAGCAGTATCAGAAGCCTCTGAAGTTTCTGGAATAGTTGTCTGAGTTCCAGCTGGCTCTGCTTCATCTTCCGAAGAATCTGTCTCGATTGTAGGAGCATCATTATAAAATTCATCATTGTTTAATTCCTCCTCCTCAATCTCAACATCATCATTATTTTCAAATTCAGGACTAGACACCTGACTTTCCCCATTAACCATTCGCTGAAATAACGATAAATTCACATTCAAGTAATCTACAGCTAATGGTCTTGGCTGACCTGGAATATCATCAACAGAGAAATAATCCAAACGAAGAAATTCATTTTCATCAGAAACATTTACATTTTCATTTACATTTTCTGTCTGTGTTCCGGTAGAAGCCCTGGATGTTGTTTCTATGGCACGCAGGCCTGACTCCCCCGAAACGACAGCTAGGGATTCTAATTCTAAGACCCTAGTATTCAAAACAGGAACCAAAGCTGCTTGTTCTTCTAACGCTTTAATTTGCGCAGCTTGACCCTCCAAAACTGATGCCTGAGACTGAATCAGTGTAGCTTGATTATTCATGGTCTTCTGCATCTCATCCATTCTTTTCAACAAATCTTCAATAACAGAAGGCAAAGGTTGAATGGGAACCTCAACACGGGGAATGTCAACCCGTGGCCTTGAAGACGACTCAGAAGTACGACGAATAGACTGAGGTGGAACCCAATCTTCATCATCCAAAGCGGTACTCCGAGGTCGTTTGCCCATATCCGGACGAACATAGCTTGAGCCGGCACGAATACGACGTTGTATTCGTTTGTATCTACGAGGATCAAAGCGTTGAATATTTTTCAACGCATTGTCAGAGGGGATATCCCTTGGAGAAGTTGGAGGAGTAGAGCCTCCATCTGAATCACTAACCGGGTCATCAAGATTAGGCTGAGCAGCCTGGTTCCCAGTCTGGAAATCTTCGATTTCCTGTAACAGGTCATCAACCTGTATAGTAGCATCATGGAGGTGTAATTCCTCCTCCTGAATACCCTGCCCAGGTGCAGGCAAAACATCCAAAAAATCGTCATTTGGTAATGCAACATAAGCGTCGTTGATAATATGCCCAAATAATGGAAAGTTAGTATTTGCGTTCCCTCCTGACGCACAAACCGTCCAGATTCGGACGTTCATTGGAGTTTGACGCAGTCGTTCACGAGGATGTTGTGGAAGACCAGGAAGCTGATTGTCCAAAAACAGCTGAATGAAACGTGGATATAAATTCCAACGCTTATCCCCAGCGTGAAGATTATCCAGCATAGCCCGAAAGATGTACCCGGAAAAATTAAAGGGCTTGTTATAGATCAATGCCAACATAGCAGAAGCCGTAGAGTGACTAAATCCATCAAAACCCGCCTTACGTGGAGAAAGGCAAACAATAATGATATGCATTAAGTACCTCCAGACTTTAGGCAGATTTGCCTTGCGATATTGGTCATTTGGGACGCCTGGATAGCCAATACGTGTCATAGCTCCGGCAATAAACGCATTGCTGTAAAGTGTAGGCATCTCCGTAGTATCTCCGAAGTGAAAGAATTCCCGAATGACTTGCTCGGATATAATAAGTTGACGATCACCAACTGTATAAATAATCCTGGGAGAAGGTAGCTCAGAGTTGATGACCGCGTTTTCCCAAAAATGAGCCACCTGATCCTTGTAGATAGTAGTTGTGGCGGTAATGGCTGTGTGAATACGAGACCGGCGCAAAAATACGACCATTGGCCTGTATGGAGCAGCAGTTTCCTTTGAGTCATCTAAAAATGCCACAATATTGTGACGTGGCTCCCAGAGAATATCACCATCTGCCATTGCTGTGCAATCATATAGAAATAAAATTCACAAACAGTTAGCAGTAGCAGATGAATTGGAAACAAAAGCAGCAATCTGATAATAATTGCGACATAGAGAATTATGTCGCAGACCAGTTGCGACATAATAATAATATGTCGCTAAGTTAACAAAATCGATTGCTAACAAACATAGCGACATAGGAATTGTGTCGCTTTCAGGTAATGCGACAGACAGGGTTGTGTCGCAATATGCAAGTTATTCGAATTTAATCGAGTTGGTGCGACATAAGGGTTATGTCGCATGAAACAGGCGACATAAAAATTTATGTCGCATCACAGAGTGCAAAATCACATCAATAATACACAGAAATATCAAATTTGCACAAAATAAGGGTTTAATTAATAATTGGGAACAAATACATAGTCATGATTTCAAATTATCCCAAGTCTAAACCCTAAACCCTAAACCTTAAACCTAAATAGGACTGGCTAATAAAAGTATTTTACAAACAGCCAAAATCCAAGACAAGGTCAAGCGAAAATCCAAGACAATGAAAGGATCCCACCAGACCACAAAAAAATAAAGGTAATCGATCAAGCAGTAATGCTATCACGACACCTGAGTACACGAAAACTTCCACGACTGGAAGGTAAGCCTCGAAGTCGCGGAAGTGCAGGACAGGATTATCTTTGGGCAGAAGCAATGAACGCAGTAGAGTGAAACATCATTATCCTGAATGAAATCACCTGCCATGGCTATAATCGGACATAAGTGAGTAATCGGCTCAACGTACTTAAGCGACATAAGATATGTCGCATAGACATTTGGCGACATAAACATTATGTCGCATAACAAGGGCGACATAAATATATGTGTCGCAAAGGTAAGCGACATAAAGTAGATTTCAGAAACTTTGCGACATAAAGCGTTATGTCGCAAGATATGTCGCAATGACGAACATCAAACTCCAACCCAGAAACCCTAACTTAAAAATTGGGGTTTTTGAAAATGAGGCATACCCTAGGGTACGCCAACATACCATAAGCACAAGAACAGTCATATGTACACGAAATAGTGAGGTTTTCATGTCTAAATACCCTAATCCTGAAACCCTTAAAAACCCGTAATATATATCTACGATTAGCACATAAATACACGATAAAAGAGGGTAAAACGAGTACCTAACGATCGAGTGGAAGGTACGAAACAACACGAGGTGGATTGCTCGAAACAACACGGAACGATCGAAATTGAGAATCAAAGAACGCCGCAGGATTTGTGTCGCAGGGGGTTATTTTATGTCGCAGGATTTGATTTTGTGTCGCATAAAGTGTAAACTAAGAAAGCGACTGGAGTGAGGTATTTATACCTCAGTCCTACCATGCGACATAAAATGGCGACATAAGTTATGTCGCAGAACATAACTTGTGTCGCAGTGCCCAGAGAAGGAATTTCAAGTTTTGTAACTCGTTTGAAGAGTAACTAGTTGGACTTGTTAGTAACAAAATACAATATTAAAAATAAAATAACTTAACTATTTAACCTTAAAGTAATTTTCTTTTTGGTGACGTAGTTATTTTGTCTGCTAAGGAATCATATTAGGATAACATGCAAGTATTAGAAAATAGTAAGTGTTATTTCGATTATCAGTATATAACCTCTTTAAGTTTACTTAGCATATTTAACACATCTTTTATAAAAATTAGTTCAAAATGATCACTGGTATTGTTTGACCACCTAAACATGTTACATGGACGGTGATGAACGAAACTTTTATTGTTAGTATGAATAAATATCTGTGGTCCCCACTATAGACATATCCCATTAATTTCGACAAGAACATATCTTCCAAGATAGATAAAATATATAAAAGTCATTTTTAAGAATCAAGACAGCGGTGACAGGTCTGTACAGACGTACAACAAAGCAACATAACTTGATTCAGGTGTAAGCAAAACCAGACTTGGTCAAACCATTTTGGCGACCTAGTGAGGTATCCTATAATGTAAGACTTTTTCAAGTGCTTTTGACTTGCGTTTGCTTAACTTTTAAGTATATATAACGTGAGACCAGGTCTGTACTTACGTACAACAGAGGAAACAAGAAATATATACCCCCAAAGTATTTTATATTATTTAACCAAAATGGAAACATGCCAAGCGGTATTAAGGATTTAAGACACTTAGTCATACATCACAGAATGTGGACCACATGATAAATAGACATGTTATTAGAATTACTTTTTAATTGTTCAACTCCCAGTGTGATATGCCTACCAGTACATCATATGATGAAGCTAGTGTTTATAAAAACTGCAGTAAGTATGCTAGATAAACCTACTGATACATCAAGCATAAACCTTAGAATTTTCATTTTATGCATGCATCCTAATGTACTATCATTTTCCTAGTTGTTTACAGACACAACTGAACGTCTTTTTATAAATATTGCAACTTCGCATTTCTTTAATACTATAGAGTATAAAGAGTGGCTGTTGCGTTTATAATTTTTTTTTTTTTTTAGATACAAATCCAAGTCCAAAAGTTACTTCTTTAGTTGAAAGAAGCGCAAACCGATCATGTTGATCAGTTCATCAAATCGGGCACGAGAGAAGGCCTTAGTAAAGAGATCAGCATTCTGTTTGAGGGTATCTATGTGGACGAGGTCTATCAAGTGTTTCTCATAGCAATCTCGTATAAAGTGGAATCTAAGTTCTATGTGCTTAGTTCTAGAGTGTTGTACGGGATTGCGTGTAATGGAAATAGCGGCAGTATTATCAATATGTAAAGGAGTTAGAGTAAGAAGTAACCCATAGTCTCGCAATTGATGTTGAATCCACAGAATCTGAGAACAGCAACTGGCTGCAGCTACATATTCAGCCTCTGCAGTGGAAGTAGCCACCGTTGTCTGCTTCTTACATTGCCATGAAACCAAGCGAGATCCAAGAAACTGGCATCCACCAGTTGTTGACTTCTTCTCTATACTACAACCGCCATGATCCGAATCTGAATAAGCAGTTAGTTCAAACGATTTTTCATTTGAGTACCATAGACCAAGTGTTGGCCTATGCTTGAGGTACCCAAAAATTCGTTTAACAGCCTTCATATGAGAAACCTTTGGCCTAGCTTGATATCTTGAGCAGATGGACACTGCGAATACGATGTCTGGCCTGGATGCTGTAAGATACATAAGAGAACCAATCATGGAGCGATAGTCCTTTTCTTTACAGTCCTCGTCATCAATGGCCGGTCCAATGTTATGGTTAATTTCAATGGGAGTTCCGTAGGTCTTACAGTTAAGCAAATCATATCTGGTTAACATATCAGTTACATATTTTGACTGATGAATGTAAATACCATTGGCAGACTGCTCAACTTGAACACCTAGAAAGAACGTGAGTTCCCCCATTGCACTCATCTCAAATTCTGTCTTCATAAGATGCTCAAAATCTTTACACATAGAATCTTTGGTGGATCCGAAAATGATGTCATCGACGTAAACTTGTACCAGCAGTAAGTCTTCACCATCTCTTTTTGTGAATAATGTACTATCAATACTGCCTCGTTCGAATCCATTTTTAACAAGATGAGTAGAAAGCCTCTCATACCATAATCTTGGTGCCTGATGCAATCCATATAATGCCTTATTGAGTTTACAGACATATTCTGGATGCAACGGATCTTCAAAGCCAGGAGGCTGCTTGACATATACATCAGTATCGACTTGTCCATATAAGAAGGCGCTCTTGACGTCAAGTTGATAAACAATAAATCTTTTGAAGGACGCAAAGGCCAAGAAAATCCGAATTGACTCCAATCGAGCAACAGGAGCAAAAACCTCATCGTAGTCTAATCCCTCAACTTGATGAAAACCTTGCACCACAAGTCTTGCCTTGTTTCGAATAACCACTCCGCGATCATCTTTCTTAATCCGATATACCCAACGAGTGCCAGTTGGATGTGCACCCTTAGGTAATGGTACTAATTCCCAAACATGCAGCTTACGGAATTGCTGCAACTCTTCCTGCATAGCCTCAACCCAGTGGGGATCTTTTAAAGCTTCATCTATTCGTTTAGGCTCCACTTGAGATAAGAAACATGATTGAATCTCAATCGACAGACATGCAAGAGATGCGGACTCAGATGAGTCCGAAGGTGAAAAAGAATGTGTATCAGTAACAACTTGATGTCGCGTCTGAATCCCCTTATCTAAAGAACCAATTATATTGTCTACTGGATGGTCCTTATGAATACGCGAACTTGGAATCTTGTCAGGCACAATGACAGAATCCAAATTTGTTAAATCAGCTTCCTGTGCTGATTCAAACTCCCTTGAATTCTCAAAATGTTCATCTTCATCATCAGACTCAGGATTACCAGAAGAAGTTTCTTGGTTTCCTGTGGATGATTCAGGAATATCAACATTTGCTTGAGAATTTGATTGAGAAGGTTGTGGAGTATTAGAGACATTTGGTGTCGTTGCTTTTAATGGCGTTGAAGAAGTTGAAGATAAATCGAGACCATGAAGCAAAGTAACCATTTGATCCATTTCATCATCTTCCGTAGACAGATTAAACGAATCAAAAATAGCTTCATAATTGAACAAATGTGCTGGTCCCTTTCCATCCGGATTTTCAGTATAACGAAAACATGTTACTTCATAATGTTCTTCCATACGCTTAGTTGCCAAATTGTACACTCGTTTGTTAGGAGAGTTATTTGAAAAACCCAAAAACAATCCTTCACTAGACTTTGCACCAAACTTAGCAACCTTCTCTTTTGTATACAAAATTGTGCAAGGACAACCAAATGGTTCAAGAAACTGTAATGAAGGTTTCCTGTTATTAAGCAGTTCATACGATGTTTTATTGTGCTTTTTAACCACAGAAACCCGATTAAGAATATAGCAAGCAGTATTAACTGCTTCAGCCCAAAAGGTAATAGGCAGTTTAGAATCTGCTAACATTGTACGAGCTGCTTCAATGAGTGTCCTGTTTTTACGCTCAGCGACTCCATTCTGTTGAGGAGTCCGTGCTGCACTGAATTGATGCTCAATGCCTTTCCGTAAACAGTACAACTCAATTGTAGAATTCTTAAATTCGGTACCATTGTCTGATCGCAGTTTCTTGATGGACAGATTGCATAGGTTTTGGAGCTTATCAAATAAATAAGTAAGAATTTCAGGAACTTCATCTTTAGTAGATAAGAAATACACCCATGAGAAGCGAGAGTAATCGTCAGTAACTACTAAACAGTATTTAGAACCTCCTATGCTCTTCTTACTTACAGGTCCAAAGAGATCCATATGCAATAGCTCCAAAGGTTTTGACACCGAGTTAATCACTTTTGACTTATGGGATTTCTTGTGCTGTTTTCCTTTTTGACAGGAAACGCAGAGATCATTGATTCCAAAAGATTGCTTTGGAATTCCACGCACAAGATCATGCTTCACCAAATAATTCATCTTTCTGAAATGCAAGTGACCCATACGTCTGTGCCATAAAAGTGATTCTCTTTCAGGAGCTGTTGAAAGTAGACACGTATGATGAGTTGTTTCAACAGTCTTCATATCAAGAATATACGTGTCCTTTTGCCTAGGTGCTCGAAGCAGCACCCATTCATCAGGAATAACAAATCCTGGCTTCAAGATACAACATTCAGTTTTAGTGAATGCTGTAGTGTACTCTTTGTCACATACTTGAGATACACTGAGCAGATTATGAGTGAGCTGCTCCACATAATTAACCTTCTCAAAACTCACTTGCCCATTAGAGAGTGTACCTTGTCCAGTAATGACTCCTCCTTTATCTCCGGCAAAAGCAACATATCCTCCATTATAAGTTTTTACTTCAAAAAGCAAGGATAAGTCGCCTGTCATATGTCGCGAGCAACCGCTGTCTATATACCATCTACTATTCTGAACTTGTTCAGATTGCTGCGACATCAAAGATAAAGAAATTAATGAGTAAGGGGAACCCAAGCCTTAACAGACTTGGGTAACCCGGTGGTATCATCCACAATGATTACATCAGTCAAAATTTTATTTTTTAACACATCGAAATCACTGGCTGATGAATCATTATTAGATGAAGAGTCAGAACGGGACTCTTTGGGCTTCCAAACCTTTTTAGGTTTGGGAACTTGCTCAATATTGTAAGAAGTACTTGGTAGAACTGCTGAACCTCTCATTGAATTTTTTGAAAAACTTTTTGCTTTAGAGGTTCGTGCATCTCCCCTTCTAGCATACTTCTTAGCAAGTAATGGGCACATATCAATCAAATGACCTTGTTTCTTGCAATAGAAACAAGATCGTTTCTCAATTCTATCAGGAGATTGAGGAGTCAACCTTGGAACTCGGCCAACAGTTGGATGTGTTGAGCATGTACACTTATGTGTACATGCATCAGATGAGCCTTGGTTTATTTTAGAAGAATTTTTAAGAGAATTAGAATTATTTGGTTGAAAAATCTTCTTTTTCGGTTCGGGTAACTTCTTGCCATTCATTTTATAAATTTCATCATACCCTTCACTAGTAAAGATATGATGATCGTTGGTTACCTTCTTCCGTTTCAAATAACCGTATTCTTCATTGGTTATATCCTCAATCTCAATTTCCTCCTTTGAACTGGCTGGAGGAATTGTTTTAGCCTCAACTTTTTCAGGCTTTGTGATAACAGTAGACTTAACTATCTTTGACTCAGATATCTTAACAGATGCACTTGGCTTGGGCTGAAATGGTTCAGCCTTGACATCAAGAGGTTTGACTAAGTCAACCTTTTGAACCTTTAAATGATCAGGTTCACTAGTTGATGCATTAACTTGCTCAGGCATACTAGTTTTAGGTTTTTGTGACTTAGGTGCAACCTCAGGCTTACTTATCTTAACATTAACAGGTTTTGTGTCCTTTTGAAGAACATTAGGCACAAAATCTTTAATGATTTCCTGTTCAGGCATAGGCAGATAATCTTTTGGAGGTGGAACATGGTGATAACCAAGTCCTGCCTTACTTTTCGTATCTGTCCTTTGTTTCTGAAGGATTTCATCAAAAATGAGAGAGGATGTAGAAAAATTTGATATTTTTCGATTTAAATTAAGAACTACAGCCTGTGAGTCAGCAAGTTCCTTTTTAACATGAGTTAACATATCTACATAACTCCCTATTTCATCTTGCTGTTCAAAAATTTTGGCTTTTAGTTCTTTCTTTTCTTCAAAAATAGCCTTTAATTTCTTTTCAGATGCCTTATAACTTTCTTTCAACATCTCATTATCTTCCTTTAATTGTGAAATTGTTGTATTAAGGCACTCATTATCCTCTCTACACCTGTTAAATTGGTTAGTAAGCTTAATACAAGAAACACAAGATAAAGGTTCATCATCTACCTCATGAACCTCAGCCATTAGTGCAGTGTTCTCATCATCATCAGCTCCATCAGACCAGCTGTTATCCCATGGAGTTTCTGTCAGCATGAACGCAGCTGACACCATGGCTTTCTCTTCTGCCTTTGTTGGTGAAGGCTTGGTGAGACCTGAAGATGGTGCCTTGTTTTTCTCACATTCACGGGCGAAGTGTCCATAATTCTGACACTTATAACAGCGCACCTTCCCTTTATTAAACCCAATACCTTTCTCACCTGGATTATTTACAGAAGTTCTACCGGTTTTCTGTAAAAAATTCTTCACCCTCCTAGTCAGCATATCCATATTCCATTTTAAATCTAATCTTTCCAATTCTTCTTGGTCAATTTGACCAAAATCTTCATCGGAAAAATCTCCAGCACAGGCTAAAAATGCTGAAAAAGTAGATGCATAATCTTCATTAGAAGAAAATCCTGAATTCTGAAAAAGAGACCCAGTTGAATTTCCAGAGTTCGGAACATAAGTAGAACCAGATGGATTACAAGAAGATACATTTCCACTAGCATTACTAGCGACAAATGCAGTGACAGAAGGTCTGCTTGAAGATACTGGAACATCAACTCCATAAAGTTTTGGATTTTGGAGATGCGATGTAGCCTTAGTCTCTTTCCTTTGCATCTCAAGAAGCTCAGCCTCAATATGTCCAATAAGGTCTTCAAGCTCCATATCCATGATGTCTTCATCTTTTTCCATCAAAAGAACCCTAGTGTGCCATTTCTTAGGTAAAGAGTCTAATAATCTCTTGTTTACATCACTACGCTCAAGAGTTACACCTCCTTCAATCAACTCGGTGACCAATTGGGAAAATCTACTGCACAGATCTTCCAGAGATTCATCCTGAAGCATGTCAAAAACCTCATACTGCTTCTTGATTAAATCTATCCTTTTCTTTCTGTATTGGACGGTACCACCGCATTTCTTTTCGAAAGCTTTCCAAAGATCGTAAGCAATCTTATGATGTTTAAACTGTCTCATAATGGGTTGAGGTAAAGCCATAGTAATTGCAGCATGAGTCTTTCTCTCCATATCAAAAGCTTTTCTTTCCTCTGGAGTCATTGATTTAATCGATTTCTCAGGAGCTTGACCATTGTAGACTCCTGACTTTAGAGGACGCTCATATCTCTCCTCTAAGTAAATCATCATCTCAGGATCATTTAATCCAACATAAGACTCAAAGCGTTGGCGCCAATCAGAATAGGTCATGCCTGGCATAAACATAGGTGGTTTATTTCCAGAACCAACTTCATTGTTTTGCTTTAGCATAGCTCCTACAGATTGAATGGAGTGTGTTGAAGAAGACATTGTGAATTACCTGCAAAATAGATAAATAACACAAAAGAAAAAGAAAACAGACTGTTATGCGACACAAATTTATGTCGCAAACGATTTAAGCGACACAAAGGATATGTCGCAATCTATATGTCGCAAAAGATTTAAGCGACACAGAGGATATGTCGCAGATGATATGTCGCAAAGTTAGCGACGGAAGAAAACCAAGTTTTATGTCGCAATATATAGCGACGGAAGAAAGCCAAGTCTTATGTCGCAAAAGATAGCGACGGAAGAAAACCAAGTCTTATGTCGCAATCTAGTGTCGCCTAATGAAAGACGTATGTCGCAATAACCCTAGTCGCGACACAAAAGATATGTCGCAGCTTATGTCGCAGAAACGGCTGACCAGCGACCAAAAAACCCTAAAATCGAAAATTTTCGATAACCACACGAAAATTTACGACTGATGGACGAAAAATAAACCTAAAATCTTCCAGAAATAGCAAGAAGCAGCTTGTGAACACCTTTCAATGAAGATTTTAATTCAATATACTCACAATTATTCGAGAAACGTATCAAGAACGGATTCAATAACGCCAAATCGTGTGATTTTTGGCTCTGATACCACTTGTAGGACCCCTGTAGTCGGACCTAATCGAATCCTTACTCAATCAAACGTGCGGAATACAATTGATTGAATATATAAACGTTTAAACGAATAAACAAAGCAAATCACAAAGTATAGCAATTCAATACCAAAAGTCGATCAGCTTATATTAATTATAACACTTACAATATGCTCACTGATCTCACAATTTCGTCAACCTTTACAAATGAGCCGAAATAACCTATTTATACCAAAGACCTAACCTGGTCTATGCGACACAAGATGTGTCGCCAAGCCGACTCATGCGACACAAGCTGTGTCGCCAAGGTAACTATTGCGACACAAAGACCTTGTGTCGCCAAAACACAAAATGTAATTAAAACAAAAGTTATTAACTAACTTAATTACATATCAAACACATAACAGACTTAGACCAACTGACAGACACAGTAAGATGCACCAACACTAAACTTATTGCCAACCGGCGCACGTGTTCCAAATCCATACAAGCAAGAACTTTTAGCCATTACCTAGATAGAAATAAACATAAAGCAATGTTTTCGAGTGACATTGTACAAAACAGTACCCAAATGTCACTCGAATCAAGCAGTTCAAAATACGAGCTAAAATAAGTACTAAAACATGAAATAAAGTGTCTAACAGGCGAGGCACGCATGCACTCTAAATAAAAGTCATAATACTAATAATAATGTCTGAAAAGGGGGCTAATGTGACCATCTAAAATGGATAGCCCCATCCGCTGCTACGGTTCTGCCCCTCTTGGCGCCTCCTCGTCTCCTCCTCTGAAGGCCAAGCTGTCCACTCAGATGGTGCCTCACGATCCCGCCATTCCTGCTGCAAGTTTCTTGCATACTCCTCTTAATGTCTTCGTTGGGCCTCCTCCAATGCGGTCTGATGATCATAAACCGGAGGTGGGTGTTGGCTAGCTTCAGGCGTGCCCCATTGGTACAAGGGCTGGGCATAAGTAGTCTGATATCCCTGCTGTTCGGCTATCCAGTCGAGGTTACCGGTTGCCTATGCAGTTCGGTACTCAATGTTTCCCATCCGGTAGTCCATTTCATTCTTGAACCCGTTAAAATCATCCCGGAACTCATTAGTGCTCACTTGAATTCCTTGAATATCCTGCATAAGATCAAAAAGAGAGGGTTGGGCATGTCCTTTCTCCGGCTCCTGCTGTTGTGGTGGTGGTGCTTGGTGTTGTTGTTGTTGTGGTGCTGGCTCCTCCGGATATGGAATAAAGCCGCCTCTCTTGTTTTTAGCAACCGCTCTAGTCGCATAATACATTAGGTAGCCCAAACTCTTATGTTTCAGCTCAACCTTAGACAAACCAGATCGAGATCCAAAATCAATTCCAAACGACCGGGCAGTCAAAGTGATGAAGTGCCCACCACAAATCGAGCTTTTATCCTTCATCCCGGCAGAAAAGGTCCTCAAGTATGCGGCTACACCATAGGGAATATTTATGTTAATTCTTTCCCGAATCTGTCTCAAATACCAAATGTCAGCCCGAGTGATTTTCTCGGTATTCTCGCGTCGGTTTTGAATAGTGTGGGCTATAAACCGATGAATTACCCGAAGTCCGACATCGTTCATATCCTTGTGAGAGACACCACTAGGCGCATACTCTTTGGTACTCAGTTCTTCCCAAAACACCCCCTCGATGAATTCATGAGTCTCATTAACCCGTGCACCCGACCATAAGTAGTCATCAAAGAAATCATATGCAAGCTCCTCCGGGGTATAAATCCCTAAACAAGTGGCCAATTCCTTCATCGAAAGAAATCTGGGCTCTCCTCCCAACCTAAACCTCATAAAGTCTTTATCATCAACTGAAGTGGGATTATTTTTAACCCCGAGAGTGGAATGGAACTCGAAGCACAACTCTCTAAACACGGGCACTCGGATGTCAAAAAGCTTCTCCCACTCATTAAAGTGGTAAACCTGACCCCTATACTCATAGTGTTGGGTGAGGAGCTCTCGAATCTGCTTAGCTAAACCAATAGCCTCTAATGGTTCCCAATCCACATATCGTGATAACTCAAATTCCTTCTGCATCACATAGAATAGATTCCGGGCATATTGATTGTAGAGCACCCATCTTCGATCATACTGCAACCATTTATGAGCATTCTCAGGAATCAACATTGCTTCTGTGCACTCCGGATCAAGCTGAAGCAATTCCTCCTCATCTCGAAGGGCGGAGGATGAGGTCTCGGCAGCTCTTTTTGATGTGTTAGTCTTTCTTGACTTTCGTGAAGTGAATGCATTCTTCAAAAAATAAGCACAAGAAAAACACCATATTGCACCAAACAAGTGTTAGCGTTAATCTTAATCCTAGACATATGTCATATACAAAATGAGCGATAATATGTCAAGAATTACGACCTCCCCAAACAAATAATCTTTCACGATCTGGGTGGACCGGGTATAAATGGTTTTAAAGACAACTAAACTCCCTAACCAAGCATGCTCAACACATTCATACCGAAAACCGCCATCCCAACCGATGTACAAACAATACGTAATTCAATATTAAACTAAACCAAACTTAAAATAATGCCTAATCAACATCATCTTAGTTAAGCTAGCCGTACAATCACAATTACACATTAATTCATACAATGTACCTTGTTCCCAAGCAAGTTCATCATTGTCATTCAACTTTCAATAAATATAGTATTAAACATATACTTGAACCATGATAAAGCAAACACATAAACGATTTGCAAGCAATGTCTTACAACCAATCTTTATATCAAGTGAGACTTAGAAGAAAACATGACTAAAATACTAGTTCATAGATAATACATGAGTATACTCACAATCATCACAACTTGCAAATTCTTAATGTCACGTGAACTCCGAGAACAAAACCAAGTTAAATCATGAATTCAATCTCAAATAAACATGTATAGTCATTGAAGCAAAGAGAATCGTGTAAAACTATTAACCACAAACATCTATCATCATTAAAATTCGGATTAACCCTAATGCATATGAACCCTAACCTAAAAAGTCATCATATAACCCAACTAAACAAGCCAAAAAGTCATCAAATAAAATTTACCTTTCTATTCTTTAAATAATCGTTTCCAAGCCAAAAAGTCATATAAAATTCCAGACCCTAAAATCGAGTGTTACACTTCCGATGCGGCGACATCATCCTGATCATCCACCTCGAATGAAAAGGTGGACGAGGCGATAGAGAATATGGCCAAATACAAGGCCGAAATGTTAGCCGCAACAAAAGCATCGATTGAGACGATCATCCGCTAAGAAAGACTTCGAACTGCTATGCAAGGTGTTCAATTTCTCCAAATCAACACCGCTGACATCAAGGATCCAAGTGACCGCGCAACAGTTGCGAGAATGAAGAATACGTTTCGGAATGAGTTTCGGGAGTTCTACTAAGCCGAAGATGAAAACGAGGATGACGACAAGTAGATTTTATTTGTATTTTTATTTCTAGGACTTAATCGCAATCTTTAATTTATTGTATTTTTATTTTTAGGATTGTAACGTTTTCATTTTTAGGATTGTCACGTTTTTATTTTTAGGATTGTAACATTTTTTTAGAATGTAATCGCAAATTTTCGTACTCTTTTTTTCTATCGTAATCTATTTTAATTTACCGCTATTTATATAATTATTATATTGTATATTAATTAAATTGTATTTGTTTTGTTAAATAAATGAAAATTAAATTTAGTTAGTGGGTGGGTGGGTCCCAGAGGGGGGAAAAGGGGCGTTCTGGTTTATGGCTTAGGAATGTGAAAGGGACGTTCTGGTGTAAATGATGAGGTGACGCGTGAAAAATGGACGTTCTGGTGTTATGGGTTACGAGTAGTCTTATTGGATTTGACCAAAGTATTTCAAATTTGTGATTTGACCAAATTTTGACATTTGATTACCATAGTTGATTCAATTCTTTAACTCTCTTTTTCCCCCACATTTTATCACAAGATTCAACCAAATTGTCACCTTTTATTTTTTATTATTTTTGTCTTTTTTTTATTCAGTTTTTCTACCGGGAGAATAGTAATCATGTCATCGATTAATCTGCACAATATATACATGTTGCCCCCTAAAGTTTGAACCCACGTACTCCGAGTTAGTCGCCTTCTCAAATACCGTTAGACATAATAATCTTTGATTTAAACCATCACAAGATAGCCTAGTGGTTAGCGTCATGTTATCCTCACAAGAGGTCTCAGGTTCAAACCTCACTAGAAGCAAAAAAATCTTGGGGTGACCACGGGAAGGTTTGGAAACGGCCACGGCAACGGTACGGCCGCGTACATCACAAGCAAAAGCTTGGCCAATCCAGGGGAGCGTGTTAAAAAACGGGAATACCTTTTTTTTAAAAAAAATAATTTTTTATTTAAGTTGGTTTAAAACTGATTTGGTCAATTATAAAATTGCAAGATTTAATCAAAAGGCTATAAATGTACTAAAAAAACTCTATTTAATAAGATTATAAATTGGGGTTTTGATTTTTTTGAGTGATGACAGTAGAGTAGTACACTATCAAATTTCATCCACACGTACTAACGTACTATATACGTTTTATGTTATTGTATTATCCATCAACACAAAACATGTTCGGATAAAAACTTATTTTTTGGAGTCGGGATTAATTAATTTACGTGTATGCTATATTTTTTTGATAGAAAAGTCGTTTCTCAATCTCCCTCTTCGAAATTAAACCCTTTATCACAATATACCTACTCGCTTTACCCTACCGGGAGTAACTCCATCTTTGGTTAAATTTTTAATCAATGGTGAATCATATTTTTGAGTTTATCTAAAATACAAAAAAATTAGTTGGGTAATACAAATTTATTGTCAAATATTATAATAAAGTCAAGATATCTATTAAATATCATCACAAAATATGATAAACACATCTAATACTATTTATAAAGAGTGTCAAGTGTTGAATCTTAAACATCTTAAAATAACTAATGTGCCTAAATTACCCCTCTTATACTTTCTAACCATACGTAGCAATCAAAACATCGAGTTACAAGATATACATTTCTATTTTAAACCAAATCTTTGTGTAGAATTTCAAAGTACTACATGCACACCTATAAACTAATTGATAACATTCCATTATTTAAAGTTATTCCGTATTACTTGCATATATTACTATAAATAAATAAAATTAATTTTTATTTAATATTATATTATATATAATATTTAACAACAACCTCATGCAATAAATTTTCAAAACATACACATTTTCCTTCATTTTATCATCGTCACCATCACTTCTACCTAGGCCTGTAAGCGAACTGAACGTGCGGCAAACTATTCGCAAACTATTCGATGGGAAGTTCGTTTATGTTCGTTCGTTTTGTAATATGAACGAACATGAACAAACTTTTACGTTCGTTTAAATATATGAACGAACGTGAACACATCTCTCGTTCGTTCATTTACGTTCGTGAACGTTCGATAACTGTTCGTGAACGTTCGGTTAAATGTTCCTTATTAACTAATAGTTTTATTAAATTAATACATATTTGTATATCTTATTTTGATTAAGCTAAATTCTAAATATAATATATTATTAAGTATTTAGATATTTTCATTTAATAATATTAATTAAACATCTAGATATTTTTACCTCACATTTCTCTCTAATATTTACCTCTACTCCCCCCCCCCCCCCCCCCCCCGCTATTTTCAGATCTGCTGCTCTTACCTACGATCGGACCAAGCAAATGAGTTTGATCGTTTGTAATGTTAAATTTTGATATCGCGTAAAAAGTCATGTTTTTACTACCGATATCCCTCTCATTCTGGAACGATTCTTGGCACTTAGCTCAAAAACATTACAAATCAATAGTATTATGCCAAGATGGTCAAAACAAGGTCGCACGATAAAAATCAAGCAAAACGGATGAAAAACGAAGATTCCACGCACGTTTGAAGATTCTAGACATCAAAACGAGGTTTCAAGACCAAAGACCCCATCACCAACATCTATCTGACCCAAGATGTTCGTTTTCAAATTACGAATCCAACAGAATAAGAATCAACTAAAACGGACGAAGAACGAAGATTCTACGCACTCCGGAAGATCCAAATGATTCGTACGACACATCTAAAGTTCAGAGAAATATTTGTGGGATTTCTTTTCATCAAAAGCTTTGGTTTTGAATTACGAATCCAACGCAAAAAGAATCAACGCAAACGGACGCGTAACGAAGAAAACACGCACGAATCGAGAAATGCAGCAACCGACAGCAGACTGGTGCCACTGGCAGCCAGCCGCCGGCTGCTGCCCGTCACCCGCACGGATTGCACTTTTGTGTCCTTTTTCGTACCCGGTGCTAGACCTTTTCCTACTTTTCGTACCTGGTGCCACTACCTTTTTCGCCTTTTGTACCTGGTGCCACTACCTTTCCCACCTTTTGCTATCATGAGCTTTGGGATGCTAACTTGAGCCAAACTTCCTCTATAAAAGGCATCCCCTAGCTCTCATTTTAGACACACTCTAATACACACACCTTACACATCTTTCATATCTTTCTTATTTCTTTCTTTCTAGCTTTTATTTTCTTTTTCTCTCTACTTTCTCTCTAAACTAATTAATTTAGTGAGAGATAAGTAGGAGATTAATTATGTAGTAGTTAGTAGTAGCTAGCTTAGCAATGTAACGCTTTGGAATATTCAGAAGTAATATAAGCATCGTTTTGCTCGCAATAATTACCGGTAATATCTATCCTTTCTTTTATTAATTATTTGTAATGTTCTTGTTTGATGTTTACAATTTAATAACATTAGAAATGTCTATTGCCATGATATGCGAGTAGTTGCTTATATGTTTGCCATGATTTAGATAGTTATAATGAAATGATACTAAATATTGTAAAGTAATATGACGGCCCCTATTCGACTGTTCCCGGATATAGTGCTGGAAATGCTTTATGCGAAGTACAAACATATGGAAGTCTGGGACGACCGAAGGTAGTTGTATTACGGATCAATATTATAAATGTGCTAATTAAATTTCTGTTTATAGTTTAATTATAATATTATGAACAAATGATGGCATGTTTGGCCAACCGCTTATGACAAGACTGCCCCAACTTATTCCGGTAGGGTAAAACCTGTTTATGCGACTATTTATTCAATAGACCATGCCATGATGCGGACGTCTCTGACGACCGAGATTGGGGAATAGGATTCGAGGGTAGTCGTTGGCCGATGTGTTCAGTACATTTGGGAGAACTTCCGGTGTATTGTAATTATTTGTATTTACTATCCATGTGACATATCTTCTATCTGATTGCGGACAACTCTACGTTAGTTAGTTGATAGGATCGTAAAAACAACTCATTCCAACATAGTTTAAATTTATAAAAAGAAACTTATATGAATGGGAATTATTATACTTTGTTATTGTTTAAATATATGACACTAGACCTAATTTATGGAGCACCCTTTCTAGTTATCCACGTGACTACAACTTAGATATTAGGGAGTCATGAACCTTAATTATGGTAAGTAGTTATCTGTACCCATGACGTGCAATAAGTAAGACACAGTGAAACCATTCGTTGTACATATTAGATTTACATTTCTGCGCTGCTTTTTATTTAATTAGTTCAGAATGTCACTTTCACTGTCAATTACTCCTGACCGCACGTTAGACGTAAGAGGCCGTGGAATTACTCTGTAAAGTACACTGTTTGTTACTGAAAGGTATGGTCTGCATATGAAACACGTTTTGACAAACTGCGAATAATCCAGGGATGTATAACTGTTTGAAAAGGAGAGGTCTAGGTCATAAATCAAAGTAATTAGAGCTTACGAAAAGTATTAACAAGGTCTAGAAAGGAAAGTCTTAGTGACTTAGATACATGAACCCCCTAGATCTTACATAGTTGGTTCTTTAAACATAGCAAGTTAATAATTAAATACACATTTAGAAGAACGCGAGATAAGCTTAGGTGTTAAGAACGGTCGGACCTATGAGACAATACGTTGCTTTATTCATGTACCTCGGTTTTTCACCAAGATAGGTTGCTTATCTTTCAACTAGGTAAGTATTGGGAGTTTAGCATATTGCTCTGATCAGAATCACGATAACCTAGTTCCTAGTGACATGCCAACGGGAATTTAATTGGTAGGGTTCTAGTGTTTACACCAAAGTCTGTTAATCTATTAATCTGAAAGTGTCCCCATCATAAACACCCTCCCGACATTATATTATCTCAAGTCATGGTAAACCGCGTCTTCCTTATCCTTAGTTGTTCCTTATATGCTAGCTAGCTCATTTTAGGTTTATCGCTTTAGTAGTTTAAATTAGATTAAAACCCAAACTAAACCAACCATCTGAACCCTATCTTAAAGGCTTAATTATCCAAACAAGCTCCGCTTCAAATTCGACCATCTGGAGACGACCCTGATCATCCTTACCACGTACTAGTATCGGGTACTTGTACCTATTACCAGTAGGTAGTTTGGAGGTTTAGGCCCCGAGCAAAATAAATTTTAAAACATCCTGATCGCCCCTCAGTCGTTACAACAACACCAACGACACTGACGGCTGGAGTCGCATCAAATATGCATTGCAAAGTTTCAAGTTCTACAATATACATGTATAGATATGTATATATACGATCGTTTGTTTTTGTTGATGTTCGTTTAAGGTATTAACGAAGAAATGCATTAACTTATGTGTTTGTTCGTGTACGTTCGTTTGTGTTCGTGAACAAATAAATTTCCTTAGTGAACGAACATGAACACCAAAATCTGTTCGCTTATCCGTTCGTGTTCGTTCAATTGTTCGTTAAAATCTTAATGAACGAACACGAACACACTCCATTCGGTTCTTTTACATGCTTACTTCTACCCCCTACTACTACTACCACTTCTACCGTAGCATCGCGCGGTATTATGCTAGTTGATTTAAAAAAGTTTTTTTTGCCCTCGCGATGCGACGGGTTTTAAAAAATTGATATTTTTTACATAAATATTTAAAACCTCACATTTTGGTTTGTTTTTTTATAATTTTAATAGAGAAATTATGAGCTGATACTTTTTTTAATTGTAAATTATTAAAAAAATTTAAAATACCAATGATATGATAATCTAGATCTAGATAATAATAATAACAATAACAATAGTTACCCAAGTTAAATTTATCGTAGCAAGAGTAATAACTATAAATTTAAATTTTTGTACCTTTTTACTATCAGTGTCTTTATTTCTATCTTATACAAATTACTATTGGAATTAACTGAAATTTCTTAAATATAGAAACGAAACAAAAAATGTAACATAAAGTGGTGGTACAACATATTTATTGAATAATTTTTACCTTCGTCATCATATCATCATAAATATATATATGTAAGATATTATTTCTTTGGAAAACGTAAAACATACACTCCATAAGAGTTGAATATTAATATCAAGAGATAATAATCATGAAATATAGTTATTGTAATTGTGTGTGTGTATTAATTTCTTATTTCGAAAAATAAAAATGTAAGAATTCAATAATAAATATTAAGAGATAATAACCATAGAATATAATTATTATAGCTAATAGTATCATAAAAAAATAATAGCAACTATGAGTTATATGCAAATAGTTGATATAAGGTTTAGATGGATTTTCAAAATAATAAGAAAAATACATATCATACCAAAGGCTTAAACTTATATAACTCATAACAAATTTAAAGTTATTAAAGAGTTAATATTAATAATAGTTTGTTAATTAATATTAAATGATAAGGATCAAAGAAAAAACAATATCACACTAAAGGCTTAAACTTATATAACACATAACAAATTTTAAAGTTATTAAAGAGTTAATATTAATAATAGTTTGTTATTTAATATTAAAGGATGAGGATCAAAATATATTTAAACTAATATGTCATAAAAAAATAAATTAAAAGTTATTAAAGAGTGAATATGAAAAATGTTAAAATCTAAAGGGAAGAAAATGAAAGAGTGTTAATAGTTGAGACGAAGAAAATAAAAAGTAGTTAACAGTCAAAGGGTAAAAGGTGAAAATATCCTAAAAATAAGGGGTACAAAGTTAAAAATTAAAGGATAGAAAATAAAAAAGTTTTAAAACATTAGGGACGAAATGAAAAAGGATTAAAAGTTAAAGGGTAAAAAATAAAAAAGTTAAAAGGTAGAAAATAAAAAATATTTGAAAGTTAAAGGGTGACAATTATGAATTTGTGAAGTACTATTTATAGTGTTGCTTGATTGATATTAGGGGAATGTGACTCAACATCATTCTTGTACCAAATTACTACAAGAAAATATTCTAAGTTTCTAAATATATATAGTCTTCATCTTTTCAAGTTAGCAAGTCAACGGAAAAACGTGACATAGATATCTAGTGCCACGTGTGTAAATATAATTGGTCTGTCATCCTTAAAACACAAACACTATATCACAGCACTCAAAACTTGTTCATGCAAGCTTCCAAAATTGCCACGTGTTGATCATTAATACCATCTTAAATGCCTATAAATTCATCACTCACTAAATTCACTCACTTTCAAAGCCCTAAATTTCACATTTCAGACCAAACTCAGTAATCAAACACCTTTCGATTTCAATCAATCAACCAATCAATGGCTTCTGGAAGCAACTCACCAGCTAGCGACACTTTCTGCAAGATCTCAGACAAAGATTCCGAAAATTACGACATGACTGATCACGAAGATGAATTCAACGATTGGGAACTCGTGATCGGGTTAAGTGCGATGTCTACTAATGGTGATAATTGTTCCGATGATGATGATGATGAAAATAAGATGTGTATCGGGAAGAAGAATGATGAGTTAAGTTGGGGGGTTTATATGGATCAAAACGCTAGGAGACATATGGAAGATAGAATTGTTACGTTTTCGGGGTTTATGTCGATGAAATGTGATGTTTTTGGTGGTTGTATCGCGCCGAAATGTGAATTTGCATCGGAGGAGATTCCGATTCATTACTTTGCTGTGTTTGATGGACATGGTGGCTCACAGGTAGACTTAATAGTAATTTATTATATAATACCATTATTATGTTATCTAGAGATGGGATCATAAGAGTACATACATATGGAAAGTATGGAAGTACCAATGGTAATGTGTCATTTGTACAAAGAGAATACAAAACTCATTTACCTCCTAACTTAAATATCTCACAAATGACAAATCGAAAATTAACACATATGTTAGCAATTAGTAAAACCCACCAAAAAAAGGTGAAATTTTTTTTTTATCGAAGGTATGTCTTGAAGGACGGCAAATCGAAGAGGATCAAACGCTGAATCTAATGGTGCAATTTTCATGATTTTTCGATTTGTCATTTGTGAGATATTTAAGTTAGAGAGTAAATGGGTTTTTAACATGTGAGTATTTTCTTTGTACTTTACTGTAATCTTTTCGATTGGTACTTTCATTCTTTACAAAATCTTTATACTTTCCTGATCTTTTTCATGTTATCTAATGTATTACATTATATATTCTAATTATATTGTAATTAGTACGGGGTAATAATAATAATTGGAAAAGAAAGTTGTTTAAATAATATACAGAGCTATAATCATCCTGTAATAAACAAATTTTTATCTATTTTATAACATTGTATACGATTACAATTTAACCTTAACATTATTATATCTATTTAATTATTCTTACAACTTCATCCATATACCTATTAATGAACATTATTTTCTTATCAACAAATTATATTTATATTTATAAGTATTATTTGAATATTTTTTATATGGTTTATAGTTTAAGAGTGTATACAACTTTACACCTTTATATTGTACGTATTATTCTTTGAAAGTTATGTCTTCAAGTTTTCAAAACGGTATTTTGTATGTGTTTAAATTATTATTGTATGTATGAAACTTGCAAACAGAACGTCAATTTAGATGCATACAATAGTAAAACATATAAACCATATTTCATATCATTGGAAATGGCACGTATATACATGCGTATGAATTCAGAATTAATTACTCCCTCCGTTCCAAAATAAGTGTCTCATGTTAAAATGCACATACTTTAAGGAAAATCACTATCTACAAATAACATCTTATCTTTACCCACTAAAGTCTTTTCTGATTGGCTGAAAGGGAATCTTGACACTTATTTTGGGACGTCCCAAAATAGTAAGTGAAACACTTGTTATGGGACGGAGGGAGTACAATTAAAGGATCAGTATCTATACACGAGCTTCAATCTAATTAAATTATATATGACACTGTCAATTTGAAACTTTCTAAAGAATCATTTTAGTATTTTACTCTTTGAAGTGGTTTTTATAATTAAAGGAAAATCAAAATGAGGATGATTGTTTGCATATTGGATGATCGGTTATATATAACAATTGATAAACCTGTACGTATGATCACATCTGTATCTCGAAGTATATGATGAATTTCTTCATCTTCATACAACAAAAAGATGTAATTATAATGTCAATAGTTTAAACTTTACAGTGCATTAATATGTGGACATGGTGCTAATAATAAGAAATTATATTACATAGTATGTGTTCTCTATATCATATACACCATCTATATGTAGATCGATATGATGGATATATAACTATACATAGATAACTATACATCTTCAAAACAGATATGTCGATCTATGTATATATCTTCAATTCAACGCGCCCCATACCAGATAATACATATAAATGGTATATTCATGATTAAAGTAGTACTGATGTACAAAACAAATCAACCTTTGGTATATATATGACCTTGATTGATTCTGAAATGAGCTGAGGCCCTACTTGGGATGAACTGAAACCAAGAACCCACACCCTTTGTGACGATGTTAAGCGCTTCTATCCTACAAATAGGAACTTTAAGGGTAAACTTAGTTTGGTTGGCCGGTTAGAATGGATTTGTAATCCGGATCTAATATTACATATAATTTGTAACGCTCGATCCTATTCATTGCTTCTAGCAACTTTCTAGGCATTTTCAATATACTATGCCATTAAAAAAAAAAAAAGAGAAGGCTCCTTCTCAAACCCAAACAGGAACTCATGACTTGCCAAATATTTGTTAGGGATACATACGTAAATCATCTCACAGAAAGAGAACTATAACAAAGTAGATAGAGTTTGTTTTCTATAACCATATATAGACTATCAACACTACTATATATGACTTATGTTTCAAAGCATAGACCTTGAAGAATTTGCAAATACCTTAAGTGTCTTACATATTGAATTGACAAAAAATATAAAATTATAATAAGATCTTTAATTTGAATTTAAGTCAAATTAGATATCTCGGCTAAAGCTAAAACTTCATCATCTCAAAATAAGTATTGATAGATTACCAAATAAACTGCAAACAAATATAGGAATGTATCACTATCCCACTTTTTAATTCTCAAACATTTACTTTAATTTCCATGAATTTTTAAAAATGAAAAGTGATATATGCATGTGTACATTATAGCAGCATCGAGTTGCCGAGTTAACATGGTTTCAGTGTTAAACAAGCTATCAGGAACCAAATCTAACCACAAGCTAGAATATGACTATTAACAGAATAATTATAGGAAGTACGTAATACTACATGATATATGCTGAAATAGGTCTTCCTGATCATCACATTGGATAACATGGGGGACATAGATAAAATAGATATTTACGGAATTACGGATCTTCAATTCTATTATGGTTATATATATGCTTGCAATGCGCCCACACAATGTGATGGTAGTCGTGGTGTCGGAGCTGGTAGTATGTATCAGCAGTGTAAAAGAGGGAGAGTACTGAGGATGAGAATGTTTTGAAAATATGTAGTATTTGTTTTGTGCTTGGTGTTTGGTTGTAGATCAGAGGGGGAGATTTTAACAGGTTGACCATATTTGGTTTAAAAAATGTACCATTGTATGGATATAAATTACTGCCATATATATTGATATTAACTACAAGTCCTAAACATTGGAAAATATATATAGAGGGCCTGTTGCGTATACAGCCATCGATCAGTAATATGATCAACAAGCTAGTAATAAAATCTCTGTTGATACAGCACCATTCATGATGAGTAGCAAAAGGAACTAGACGGTGTTTCCTTATTTTCCTAGATTGGGATTTGATGAATTGGGATGGTTGATATTACTGCAACAAGGAATTTAATTAATCGTTATTTGGTTGATGATAATATAGGTGAGTGATTATTGTGCGGACTCGCTACACGAAGAAGTGAGAGAAGCATGGCAGTCTGAGAGCAGTACAAAAGATTGGAGCGAAAGGTGGCATTCTGCTCTTTCAAAGGCTTATGACAGCATCGATAAGGCTTGCGTGCAGGAACTTGCGGGATCAACCGCAGTGGTAGTCCTTATTTCATCTTGCCAAATCATTGCTGCAAATTGTGGTGATAGTAGGGCTGTTCTTTGTCGTGGGTCCCACACAATCCCTCTAACTGAGGATCATAAGGTCTTAATTTGATCCTCACCCAAACCTTCTTTCTATATATATAAATATAAATAATAATTATGCATTAATAAATTAAATGTTATCTTTCAACAGCCTGACAGACCAGATGAGGAAGAGAGAATTACCAGGAGTGGGGGTCATGTTCGATATGCGAGTGGTACTATGAGAGTAGAGGGTGTACTAGCTATGTCCAGAGCAATAGGTGATGTCAACTTTTTTCAAAAAACTTCTTTTTTAAACATGGGTTAATTACTTAAAACCACCACCGATATTTAAATTTGTCAATTTTTGCTCATCTCCCATCCTACTTTCATATCTTGTTCCTTTTTCCCAATTTGTTATTTGAAAATATATTGTTATGGGTGTGACAACTTTGCACTCAATTTAAAAGAGGATTTGTGTGTATTAAAAGTCTAAAATAATTGTTTGAAATGAGTATAACTAGGTTTTCAGGTAACCCATGGGGAAAAGGCCGGGGACAAGATCTGAAAGTAGATTGGGGAAATAGGACATAAAAAAGTATTATGGGAAGAAAGGAACAAAATTGAAAGTACGTTGTGGTTTTATGTAATTAACCCTTTAAACTTCATATTGATTCTCTGATGCATATACAATTAATAAATAATTTCAGGAGATAAGTCACTGAAGCCACATGTTTGTGCGGTTCCTGAAGTGACGTTCACCACCAGGACAGATGCGGATGAATGCCTGATCATAGCCAGTGATGGCTTATGGGATGTTATGTCGACAAAGGCTGCTGGAAACATAGCTTGTCGTATGTTGGAACACGAGCGACAAGTAGGCAGGGGTCATGAGAGCCCAGCACAATGTGTTGCGAGACATCTTTTTGACGAAGCATGTGCTAGATCAAGCACTGATAACTTTTCGGTGGTCGTAATTGACCTGAAGCCGCAAAGTATGTAGCTCTAGCTATAAAAATGTTGCATTTTAAACAAAATCTATCTATATACAATCTGTATATAAAGTATTTCTAGGTCATGCATGATATCTGAAGGACAACACATATAGTTAGTTATACAGTTTTATCTGTTAAATCATGATGGCTGATATGATTATATTGCATGATAAGTGTTATAGGAATGTCCTTGTGTTTATTCTGAAAGTACAAATCAGGAAATGTGTATATATAATTGCAATAATATGATGGAGAAAGGGAATCTCCTTCTCTTGTCCCCTAAAAGTTACAAAGTCATATTCTGATCCCTTCCCACCCACCCTAATTAATAATAAGCTTTTGTTCTTTAATAAAAGCATTAGATGTGACTATACAATCAATATAGTGTGCAAAGAAATATGAGATAAAAGTAGAACATAAATCATGGGATACTACACATAAATGGAAATGCAAAAACCACTTGGGTGCACACATGGGTCAAGTGGTTTAAACTAATAGTTTAAGATCTCATGAAGCCTGTGCCAAAAATTCCATCTTTAAAATATGGCTTTCTGGGTGACTTTTAAAAAAAGTAAAGTTACACTAAGTTCATATATTTCATGCTCAATAAAAGAGAACTTACCTTAAATCTAGACACTGGAGTTAGTATTAACTGGTATGTCAATAAAACTATTTTTATAGCTTATTTTATCACTACAGAAAGGTGAAAATGTGCATAACCTACACCTCTTTTTAGATATGCCGCTACGCTATCCTGTAAATTACTAAGGAAAACGCGTGGAGTCATTATGCTTTCAAAATCTTTATGACCACCCACTATCATGACGGAAAGAACTGAAAAACTAAACTGTCATCTTAGCGTCAAGTCATTCAGAAAAGAACTGACCAAGAATTAACATATTCAAAAAAGACTGAAGAACTAAACTTTTATGGGCACCAAATTTACATATAATACCTTTATTACACAAAAGAAGGGAAGGGAAAAAAAAAAAGAAATATTAAGCTGGCCCCACACTCATCTTCCGATTTTCTCCGTCTGTAGCTTGAGTTGAGCATCATAAGAACGGAGTATGCCGGCTTGCTGCCTATGGCGTTCCTTCGTTCTTCGTTTAGAGGAAGCTTCATATGACAATCATAGTGAGTCATCTAACGGGGGACAAATTGGAGAATCCTTTAGCAACATAGTACACTTATTTTAACATTGATGAAGTTACAAAAGTTGTGAAAGAAAGGTATGAAAAGTACCACTTTCTATTGTAGCCTCTCTGTGTGTTTTTAATATTCTCTATCCACTAAATCGTCCCTATGTCTAGATTTGCTCTACTAGCAAAAGCAAAATCAATTTTGAGTTTCATCAGTTTCTTGTTCATTTAAATTAGTCTAGTAAGTCTTTTATCAACTTGGATTCACTCATTTTACTATAATTATATATTGGTGGTCTTTTAAATGCATTTACATGAAGTATGCTTGAATCAGAGTTCAAGTTTTAATTAGAAGAGTAGTGTTGATGAAGTAGCATTTGTAACTTGCCTTGTTTGACATGCGGAATAAGTGCGTTACACGCACCAATTTGACTGTGTAGGCATTGTATAATTATATCACACATTGCATGTATCTGGATGCGAAATGACAGAATAATGTAGGCAAAACAGGTAGGTTTGTGGTAAGTTTATTCTGATATCTAAAAAGAAATAAAATTAGAAAGATGGAAGAATCGGAGGTCCTATCATGATACGATTACGTGAAAGGAATGAAAGCGCTGACTTGGGTAGAAGCATGATTTGTTGGTTGTGCTTTTTCTTCAATTCTGTTGTTCCTTGTTGTGATGGAAAGGTTTGATGTCAAATGCATGCCACTCATATTAGCATCATCTGTCCATTTCAACAACTAAATAGTCACCAGTTATTTTTTGCTTCCCTATCAAATTAGTACTATGTAAACTTGTTCCCTTGATTTATACTTATGACTGTGATCTTGCCACTTTTTCATTTATCGAAGTACTGTTAATCGTTTTCTGTTCTAGATATATCACATTCGAGATTACTAATGGGATTGTTCTGTTCTAACTATATATACTTGGGGACTATATTGCATAGTCCTAAAATCATGTTGAAATTTAAACGAGGTATGACAAACGTTTTATACTTTTTCTCTCTTCTTATTTCACCATTGATTTTGACAAATGTAACTAGACCCATCTGATTTAGTTAAACGTTATAAAGTTATGATCGAATCATATATCTAGTTATTATTCTTCTTAATTAGTCTTTTGAGGACTAGTACGTTTTCGGCTAGTGGCATGGTTAACATTCTTGGTAGTTTATATTTAATTTGTGGAGTACTATATACAATGATCTTCAATATATTGCTAAGTTGATTGCTTTCAGACCGTGTTAACATTTATCATTTTTCAGTTTGATTAGTACTTGCAGGTAGCGTTTAGATTAACAAATTAAGATAGTGTTTCTAGTAAGCCCGGAATAATAAACCGTGCGCAACATCTTGTACGTTGATCATAGAGCATCAAAATATAACCTAGCTTTCGTGTGAAGAGATACTCTTAGGGTAATATTATAGTAATGTTCCAATGAGATTCAGGAAAGGAGATATGTTCTGATATACTAACAATGTCATTTGCTAAATATGTATTAAGCTTTTTGTGATACAAAGGTTATATACTTATACTCTCACCCACTGACTGATCAGTGTCTTATCTAAAAGTGACCCAACTTACATTCCATATTTTGTCTATTGCATACTTAGGAAAAACACACATTACAAACACTCCCTCCCAATATACCCGAATAATCAGTGTATATATTCTACAATGCAATATGTATTAATCTATATTGCATTGAAGTGAAATTATATATTCATTATTCTTGCATTAATTGGATTTGGAATGGAATGAACCTTTTTTCTTAACTTTTCGCTCCATATTACCTCGCCCCGTATAGAATCGAATCCAAGTTCCATTTCGCATGCATAAAGTGGTATGGTTTTGGTAAGTGTCTTTTGTTGCTTCGTACCCCTTTCATAGATGCCAAGAGAGAGCGAGACATGAAATCTAATACCTTTTTTCCTTCTTTCCCGTATGTCTTAAAATATAAATATGTATCATATCATGTTGTTGATGATGCGATGCTGAAAACCAATGGAATTTATTTGAGAAATGACATGACATAACCCTTTCTTTTCGGGCCTATAAAACCCCATCCACGCATTCCATATTTTCCATCACTTTGGCTTACACTTTCTCTTTAGTAAGCAACTTTAAGAACACATACTTGGTCTTTTACGTCTTTCGTGTGTGCCGCTGCAAGTTTCATTGAAGGGTTAGTGATGGAAAGAACTCACATGCATAGGCAGATTGCAAACATTCGCAAATCTCTTTTTGACCAGGTTGGTTTTAATATCTACATAAAATCAAAAACTTTCTTCAATATCTCATCCCATCAGTAGGGGCTTCAAAGCTTGACTAAGAGAAAGTGGAAAGAATGTGGCGGTCTCATAGCGTTCAAGTGTTATTTGAATAGTAACAGTACATAACAAATGAGGAAAAATAATAAGACTTGATACTGAAACAAATTTTATAACCATTCACTTGCAACATATGGTTCAAGTGAGGTTCTATATATATCCAACAATGCATTTAAAATTTCCCAAAAATAGTTAATCACTAGTATATTTATTTGAGTTTGCAGGGATATTTGGATGAACAATTCATATTGTTGGAAGAGTTGCAAGACAGTTCTAATCCCAATTTCGTAGAGGAAGTTGTCACCTTGTTCTATCGTGATTCTGCTCGTTTTCTCTATAATCTCGATCAAGCCTTGTAAGCAATTAATCTGTTTATATTGTACTGAAATTGATTATTCATTTTAGACCAACTAATTAAATCATATACTAATGATTTTATTCAGGGAAAAGAGGCCATTGGATTTCAATAAATTAGACAGTCTGATGCATCAGTTTAAGGGTAGCAGCACTAGCATTGGTGCTAAGAAGGTTAAAACTGAGTGCACCCACTTCAAAGATTACTGCAATGCTAGAAATGCTGAAGGGTAATATTATGACCAATTTAGTCTTTTTATTGTTTCATTTTATATATTTTTCTATGGGGATGTCGTCCGAGCTTTTAGTGGTACGCAATCTAGCTTACGTGCTTTCAGCTATATATATCGTATTTAATTATTAGTAACTTATACACAATGCAAATGGGACATGATACAGATGCAAGAGGACCTTCCAACAAGTCAAGAAAGAGTATACAACTCTAAGAAAAAAGCTTGAAACATATTTTCAGGTAGTTCTGTTATTTCAATCGTAAGTCGAAAAGATTATAATGATCGTTTTAGATCAACATTTTGAATGCTATCGACCATAATTTATATAATCTGGCCGATAGTTAGCAAATACACAAATTAAGCCTGTTTTTTTATTGTTAATAAGTCTTCCCAATCCCATAATCTTGACATGTTATTTTAAAACAGATGTCAAGACAAGTTGGGCCTATTCAGACGGCATCTCGGCCCAGATAGAAGCTTTGGATATCAATGGGCCTAGGATGGTTCAACCCATTGGGCCTCTATGTGGTAGATTAGTAGTAGTCATAAAACGAGGTCCTTACATGATATAGGACTATGAGAGCAATGCTTTAGAAGCTGGTACCGTGTGGTTTTGTACTTGTACCCAGGTTTTTGGTTCTTAACCAACCTTACTATACTACTTTAATCAATCAGATCGACTACTAGTGTTTTTGTTATGAATTTCCACCTATCTTACATTTTGCATCTCGTATATGTGTTTACCGACTTATAGTTATGAATGTATTCATTTAATCATTTGCAAACACATATATAAAAATTATACTCTCAAAATACGATATGGTGTTTTCTTATCCGACACATAAAATTATAAATTATACTTTCAAGATTCGACATCATTCTACTTATACGGAGTACATCACAATCATTACTTCTAATGAATATAATATTTAGCATATCCTATACATGAAGTTCCTTAAACGGCTATTGCATATGATTTATCAGTTAATTTTTAAAACCCACAAATGTAATATTCATGTAATGAGGTGGACCGTTTCATGGAATTGAAAAAAAAAATTAAAAAAAAAGAAGAAGAAAGAAACTCTAGGGTTAATCACAAATTACACCTTAATATCAAATGGGGAATTATATACCCATATTCTCATGATATATTCAGGGATAAATATGTAATTTTACCATTATATCATGACAATAAAATATCTCATGAGATATTTAAGGGTATAAATGTTTTATCATTTCAGCGTTAATTATTATCCACTATCGAACAAAAAGCATTTCTTTTTTATCTTTCTCATCTATTAAATCAATTTCTTTATTAAAAATGGTATTTATTTTTCAAATAAGAAATGATACAACCGACCAATCTCACGACAGAAGTTTTTTATCACATGTAATTTATAATAAAATGAAGATGGACACCACGAAGATTGAACCATGACTCCACATTTATGTTGCATGTCTTCCACCACTAGACTACCATTATGGGGACAAATTTCAAATAAGTTAATTAACTAAGTAATGTTATATGGACCTAATTATATGGACCTAAATATGAACCTACAAATGTAATTGGCTGATTTTTCTATCTCTCTGAATCTCATTCAATCAACTTTTTACATCCACCAATAAAATCTTTAGACTTATTTTTAGTCCTACAATTTTAAGCTTACCAATTATTTTCCTAACTAAATAATTTAGTTATCTTTTATATAGTGATCATTCACAAATTTAAATAAACAATTATACACATTGGAAACAAATTATGTTTTACTACAGAATGAGTTGTATCTTATTTTATGCATGTTAAAAGTGCCAATATATAGAGGAAAGTTCAAAAAAGAATGGTAAAAAAGAGAGAATGGAAAAATCAATAGGATTGCTCCATTTCAAATATCCATTTTCACTTTTTTCCGAATCTAAATATCTCACAAACCGTATGTCTACAAATTATAAAAATTACATATTCAGAATCAGTGTCTTTTTCTCTTCGATTCTAGATCCATCAAGATATAATTTCGACGAAATTTTTTTTTCTCATTTTTGGGGGGTTTTAAAAACTTTTAATGTGAAATCACATGTGATTTACCACTAAAAATAAGCACACCCGCTTATATTTCTGATTAAACTTTAAATTCAAATCATTGATGATGTAAAGAGATTAAAACATGAAAAACTAAGGTGTAATCACATCCGATTGAACATCAAAGTATCAATCACATATGATTAAAGAGTAATCAAATACGGATTTTCAAATCATTGACTAAGAATTATACAATCAAGTAAAAATCAAGTTGAAATCATACATGAATTATCATATATCGGTAAATTGTTAACAAATATCAATTTTTAAATGAAAATCATATGTGATTATATACAAAATCATATGTGATTATATAACAAATCACATGTGATTAAATCTATAACTAGCAATCACATGTGATTTTTAATGAAAACCAATGCAATTTTTAATTTTTTTTCTTCATAACTATTAATGTGGATGACTATTAAGTTGTCACGTGTTAAATAACATATACCATGAATAAATAATCGTGAACAAATTTTAATTTTTTTATCAAAAATCACATGTGATTGTATTGTAAAATCCGGTAAAAAAACGAAGAAGAAAAATTCATCGAAAGTATAGCTTATGACATGTAACACCCCAAAATCTAAAAATATTATTGTGACAAATAAATTAATAGTTGTTTTAAACTATTAAATATGTAAGAACAATAAAAAAGTTAAAATCGCAAAATGGTTTTTAGGTTCTAGACAATATGTCTAAAAGGGGACCGAACTAGTATTAATATATATATGTACATTTCTTTTTATTGTTTCATTTTCTCAAACCTTCCTGAGCCTAAAATTTGTGTAGCAAGAGAAAGGCAAACATGAGCAAATAACCTCAACTTCAATCTGTGATTTCAATTTGATTCATCACCATAATTTTACTTCCTTGCTTTCTAATTGTAAGTTTTGTGCCCTAGTTTCATTGGATTGATTAAGTTTTTATTTATTTATTTAAGAAGTTAGTTTAAATATTGAGTTTTGTTGAAATAGGTATATGACAATGAGTAGATGGTGTTTATACACCATAATTCTTATAGCTGAAATTGGTTTTGTTGTTGTTTTGGTATAAGATTCGAGCAATAGCAGAAACTCAGTTCGCAGGTCTGAGAACGAACCAGGTCACGACGCGATCTTACATGGTTGTGACGCAAAATATATTGGATCGCGATGCGATCCTAAGTAGTTGCGACGCGATCCCAATCTGCCCAGAATTTCTATTTTTGTTTCCTGTTAGTCTGGGTCTGTTTTTGGAATAAAGTTATAACCAGAAGTAATTGTATGTAATAACAATGACTTAGAATCATATTGAAGTAATAAATTATGTGAGTTAATCATGGGTACTAAGATGTGAATTAGTTGAAAGTTAGTGAGATTATGATATGTATAATCATGTAGGTTGACATAAAAGCTAAAGTCAACCAATCTTAAGGTAATGGGTTGATGATTAATTAATTGTGATGATATTTAGAGACTAAATATGTTATGATTAGATTGTAGATATATAAGATTATGTCTAAGAGATAGTTAGAGTAATACAAAGTTACAATTAATAATCATACAAGAAGTCTAGTTATTTGATGTTAATATTTATTAGATACTAAATGTATTGTTATGATTATGTGTTATATTATAGGTGACCCGAGACTCAAGAAGTGGCACATTCAGACTTTATGTTTATTTGCTTTCGTCTAAAAAGCAAATGTGAGTATTATGGGAGTTAAATGGGTAATGATTGTGTAACCGACTTGCTTTTAAGCAGAAAGGTTACACAATCGGATTAATAATTTATCGTGTGTAATTGTGCTACAGATGGGAGTATGATTATATATATAATTACATTGTGTATTATGATGTGGCATACAGATAATCAGTAAGTGTGAATATGAATGATTTCCATTATTTATGTGTTATAAATAGATGGAAATGATATATTATATGCTATGATAATAGCATGTGGATAAATTATTGGTATATGGTTTGTAATAGACTGTGTTGATTGCTAATTGTATATAATTAGCATGGTTTAATACTAAGAATCCGTAACGATAATATGACCTGTTATGTGAATATTGATTGTGCAAATCTCTGATGGACTTGTGTCGGGGTTACTCCATCACTTCCGCGCGGTGAATGAAAAGTCTCAATTAATGATATTCAATACGCGGGCATTAATTGGGAAATAACTGTAAGACTAATTGTGGATAATTAGCATGAAATAAATACTTAGTATGCTATCACCCGAGAGGTGGGATACTAAGAGGCAAAGTCCATGTAGAGTTTCTATGATTGCTAAATAAATAATTATGTGCATATTGATATGGAATTGTGTAGAAATATTCGAATACTTGATATTGGTGTTCAGGTATGGCTGCGGTCATTAGCTGGATGATTATAGTTTGGTGTAAGCAATGGTTGCGATCATTGGCTTGTGGTATTTGCTGGTAGCATACTATCAGTATGATAGATTATTGATCCTTAGAAAATAATACTGGGATATAATTAGTATTATTTATAAATCTATGAAATAATACTTGTTATATAATATTGTGTGATAAATTATTCATTTAACTACTCATATGCTCACTAAGCTGAGGCTTACCCCTTTTAATTGTTTATATTGTAGGTATTGGTTCGGTTGAACCAAAGGATTTAAAGATATTGATAGTGATTGTCAGAAGATAGCGTGGACTGGAGCTTGCTGTATGGTAGACAAACTTCTCTTTCTTTTAAACTATTGTAACGATGACACTTGTATAAGTCGCCCATTTTATGTTATTAAATCAAATGTTTAGATAAAAAAGAAGATTGTAAATTTTAACAAAAATTGTATGTGGTTGAAGAATGAAATTTGAATAAAATATGTTTTAAAATAAAGAAATAAATTGGGTGTTTCATGACATCTCTAATCGAAGAGAAAAAGACGCTGATTCCGAATATGTAATTTTTATAATTTATGGATTTACGGTTTGTGAGATAATTAACCATGAGGGTAAAAATTAAAGTGAGTTTTGTAGAGAAATGGAGCAATCCTATTGGTCCTCTCATTCTCTACTTTTTTTTTCATTTTTAAAAGAACCCACCTCCGATCATCTAATTTTATATTAAATAATTAAATTAAATTAAAAGATAAAAACCGACTAAAAAATACATTAACTCGTCACAAACGCGACGGGCAAAGCATGCCTCGTTTGTTAACAATTATCAACATTACTTACTTTTAAGGTATTGCTTAAAATTGAATGTTATAGACCAGAAATCCAGCATATTTTTCCTTCGATTCGATAGTTTATGAGTTAAAATTATCGATTTAAAACTTCAATATTATAAATTAAAAATAATAATTTGAAGCCGTAATTTACTAATTTGAGTTTGAACCCACCTTGACTTAATAACTTTAAATCCACTCAAAACTTTTAACCCGAATAATAACTCCCCCAAGGCCCCAACCAGTGCAGCCCAGCCCAGCCCAAATAGCAACCCAAATAACTACTTAAGTTTTTCGTCATCTCCGGTTACTTTTTCCGGCAACCCTAAACCGTTCCCAATAACTTCTTTCCGGCATTGCAGTCGTTATCACCGTGAGTCTTTTTCTTCACTTCTTTTCATATGCATAAATAATTCAATCCTTATATATTTTTTAATCCCTAACTCATTCAACTAACAAACATATATAAATCGTTAAACCCTAACTTCCACCCCTAGGGTTTCCATATCCAGTATCCGGTAGACTATATTTAAAAACTAGCCGTTAATTACTTTATCATAAATTATATATATTAATTAATAATATGATAAATTCACCAAATTGACATTAATTCATCATTATCTGCTTCCTGTAATCAATATCATATTTTCTTTATATACATATTATTAGATATTACATATATTACATATTATTACATTACATATGGCTGCCTAGGGTTAGTGTGAAACAGGTTTAGGTAATAGTTTTGTATATATATATAGATATAGGTCATGGCTACATATACACCATTCCATCCACCACCACCACTGCCGCCGCAACCTACCGGAAATCCGTATACTCAAAACTGGAATTATTCCGGTTATAACGCTCCATTGCCGATAAACACCATCCCAAATCAACATCAGTTTTCATCACATCCACCGCCATCACCACCACCACCGGAGTCAACGTACCCACCGCCACAGCCGCCAGGACAAATGTACTATCAGTCTTCGCAATTCAACATCCATCTGCCACCGCCGTCGTCATCTCCTCCGAATTCCAGAGTCCGGCCACCACCGCTGCCACCTCCTCCACCCCCTCAGTCATCATCACCACCAACTGTTGCTACCCAAACCAAGGAACGTAAACAGAGTGACGATAAAAGGCGTGAACCGCAAAATTCGCACCAAAAGGTTTCTTCTAAAGAACACACAAAGCCTCCGATTTCAGGAAGAAGTTCGCACAGGGTTGAAACGCAAGACGAAAGAAGGGTGCGAAAGAAGCGAGAAATGGAGAAACAACGGCTGCAGTTAAAGGAATCTCAGAATAAGATTCTTCATAAGACACAAATGTTATCTTCAGCAATCAAACCACATCGTTCAGTTTATGGTTCACATATGGGTGATAGGCGGGCTACTTCTTTTTTGAGTGGTGAAAAGGCTGAAAATCGGTTAAAAAAGCCAACTACTTTTCTCTGCAAGTTAAAGTGAGTTTGTTATACTGCCATGTTTGATGTTTATGTCAATTCATATTTGTTATATAGATTGCTAAATGTAGTTTTCATGTTTGTGCTCTTTGAAGATTTCGGGATGAATTACCAGATACGACAGCTCAGCCAAAGCTTATGTCTTTAAGGAGAGACAAAGATCGGTATGCATTTACAAACTTAAGTATTAACTTAAAAGGCATTAAAAGAGAAGATTTATGTAACTATCCACATACAAACGCACATTATTGATTTAGGTGTAGGGTAAAAGTATTAAAGAAGAAGAGTTATGTACTATATAGATTTCGTTGTCTTGAACTTGAAGTTACTACTTTAGAACGAAGAATATGAAACTTTGGTTCACTGATTAGTATTCTATATTTAAACCATATCTTAAAATAAATTTGGGCAGAGCTGCTAAGTATGCAATTACCTCATTGGAAAATGTGCACAAGCCTCAATTATACGCTGAGCCCGAACTTGGAATACCGCTTGACCTACTTGATCTCAGTGTATACAAGTAATATCTCATTCTATTCTTATTCTTCGTTGTTTTCCTAAGTAAATAAATAGTTAAATGTTTACTATTTTGAATATTTTCTCAATTCTAAATGACAGTGCCCCAAAGGATGAAATATTAAGTATTGCTCCAGAGGATGAAAAACTTTTGCAGGAGGATATATCAGTGACACCTATTAAGAATGACGGATTAAAGAGGAAAGAACGGCCTACAGATAAAGGCATGTCATGGTTGGTAAAGACGCAATATATATCTCCTATTAGCACAGATGCCAATAGGCAGGTTGGTATACAACTTCTTGTCTCGATTATTTTGTCGTGAATGCGTGATTTGTGATATTTATTCAATGCCATCTGCAGTCTTTGACTGAAAAGCAAGCAAAAGAACTTCGAGCAAGACGTTACATACTTGACAGCCTGAATAGCAGGTATAAGTTATTATTTTAAAATATATTAACCTTGTTTCTTTGAAGAGATTGAAGGCTAGATATGATCATTGACTAGCTTGTCGTCCGATATATGGTCATTGACTAGTATTTGTACCAGATATGGTCATTGACTTTTACCTTGACTATATCAGGGATAAGAAAATTCAGGATATTCAGGCTTCATTTGAGGCATGCAAATCGCATCCTATTCATGCCACTAGAAAGGATCTGCAGCCGGTTGAGATTTTGCCGCTTTTTCCGGATTTTGAACGGTAAGGACTTCAAGTGAGTTCTGTTTTAATTGCCATTAACTTGTTCTGTACATTGTGATAATAATAAGATCTAGTACATGCTAACAAACTAGAAAGAAGACAAATGAAGAATGTTAGATCAGAAAGTTTAGTCACGGCTCTTGTTGTTAGATTTAGTGGTTTTCCATTTTAGATAGTTTCTAACGACAGTCAATGTTATCGTCACATACCAAATTAATAAGATCAATAACAAATGTAAAGGTTATAAGAGTGCATCTTCATGATGATCGGAATCTTTTAGTTTTACCATATATTAAGTTGAATTTACCTTGGGCGGTCTACTTGCTTCTTGCCATATGCTAATTACTGGCTATTTTGTCAGGTGGGATGATCAATTTGTTGTTGCAACTTTTGACGGGGCTCCTACTGCTGATTCAGAAAGCTACAATAAGATGGATAAGTCTGTTCGAGAAGCCCATGAATCTCAGGTAATAAGTTGTGATACAAGTAAAAAGTTTAAGTTTGACAAATGTCCCGGTTCTTGACATCTTGTTCTATTGCAGGCCATCATGAAAAGTTTTGTGGCAAGCACCTCAGGTTCGGCTAAACCCGACAAATTTTTGGCTTATATGGTTCCTTCTGTTGGTGAGGTAAATTAGCCCTTGCAAAGTCAATTCTTTTTTTTCTTTTTTTCGGTATTATGTATTCTAGAGTCTAGCCCTTATGTTTAATTCATAATGAATTATACACTTGGTTGCAGCTATCCAAGAATGAATATGATGTAAACAAAGATATTTCTTACACATGGGTTCGCGAATATCACTGGGATGTATGTAACCGATACTTGTTTATTATTATGTTTTTTTTTTCCCGTTTCAAATAATAAAAAGAGCTTGTGGGGTTCTGCAACAGAAACTGATGTGGCTTTATTTGACAGGTTCGGGGTGAGGATGCTGATGATCCTACAACTTACCTTGTGGAGTTTGGTGAATCCGAGGCTCGCTATATGGTAAAATAAAGTTGTCTAGATTTTTTAACTTTTCTGTAATGTATGATTGTGTGTGCTAATTTCTATCTGTTACTCAGCCTCTGCCAACAAAACTCATATTAAGGAAAAAGAGAGCCAGGGAAGGAAAAACCAGTCATGAGGTCGAATATTTCCCGGTACCAAGAAGTGTCACTGTAAGGCAAAGACCATCTGTTACTGTACAGATGAATAAATTGGAGGTAGGTCCTCGCAATATATATGTTACAACTTACTATTTTCCACTCCATTAATTTTGATTTTGTGTGGTGTGTACAGCATTATGTAAATTCAAAGGTAAGGAGTTCAAATTCAAGGCATCATGAACAACTGGGGATGGATGATGGACAACAAAAGGGTGATATAATTCAATCCAGTGGAGCTGAAGCTGAATATATGTCTGATTGATAATACACAGCAATGGAATGCACAGCAATGGATTTTGGTTTTTTCTGGCATCACATTTTTGGTTCTGTTGGAAGTTCTAGTCATTTGGTAATGTTGAAGGTGTACGTACATTTAGCAGATGCATTTTTAGAGGGACAGATTAGATAGTACAAGCATGTAACCTTGCAATTTTAGTGGGTACCTAATGTCATTTACAATAAACCGTGATCGTATTAATCTATACTACAAGCATATTTAAGTTTCAGGTTTTCATTTTGTTTTGTTGTACTCATGCTTCTCAAGGTCTAGCTTCTAACAAACAACTTGAGGTCGATCAAAGTCAAACTTTTATCATATTCGAGCTCGTAATCGAGTTTAAATATGGAGCTTGAAATATTTATCAAGCCAAACTCGAGCTCAAGTAATATGTATGTAAAAATAGATGGGTAACGGAAATAGATCATTTGAAGTTTACAAACTGAAATTATGAGTGGATTTTAATGTATTCTACGGAGCACTTGACTTGAGGTCATATTTCCTTCTAATACTTGTATATTTCTGAAATTATATTTGTTATCGAATGTAGTAAATATCATTGGAATATATATGTATGATGATTGAAAATAATCCTTTTATATATATTTGAGTAATTAAAACCAGGCTAAAACCTACATTAATAAAAACTTTTGGTTCTGAACTGGGCTCAAAACATTCTATAGGTACCAGACATATACTGAAAAGAACAGTTAGTTTATAAAGAAAAAAAAAGCATCCCAATAAATTTAACATAATGAGAAACAACCTCTACAACTCAGAATAAATAAAAGAATCCGCCAAAACTAATACCATCACAAATAAAATTTCGAAAAATAAAAAACCTTCACATATTCGTAAAAAGGGGATGGATACACATGGATAGGCTGAAAGTGCCCTCCAAAATTTCTTGAGTTAGACGCATGAACTATGTACGTTGCAGTATTAGAGGATAATCATGTATATTAGCCGCGACAGTTAACCTGTATCACATAATACAGAGATGATTTAGTGACCAGTGCTACAGATTATGACATTATTGGACATGATATTGCGTATAAAAGGGAAAGGAATCTTACTTAATCAACTCTTTTGAAAAATTTCAAATATGAAGACTTCTAGATGAGATTGAGGCCCTGTTTCACAGATACAAATAACCATGAGTGTAAGGCCTAAATAGACATTGTGAATTTATCTAAACTGAACAGCTTTGAAGGTACAAATCAACTAACCATGCTTGTCGACATTTGACAGCCTCTTGCCGGACACTTCTCTTTGGGTCATCAAGTGCTCTTGATAATGCTTGCAGCACCTGATAATGAATACCAAGATAAAAAGTGTGACAAATACATAACATAAATGCTGCACAGGTCAAGTAATGAATAACAATATCCCACCTCTGGCCTGAAAGGATATACCCTAGTATAGGGTAGCTCGGATATGGCAGTCAGACACTGAATTGCTGTCTCACGTACCAGCTGTACATGTCATTAAAAAAATCAACTCAGCTACATAATGACCACATAATTATGATTAGTGAGGCTTATAAGATAACGCAGACCAAGTGTTATACCATCATGTGCGGGTAGGAGACAAGCTTGTTAAGGCACCTGATGATAATATAAGCATTTTCTACAACAGTTTCCTGACCTGCACATGCAGAGAAAAAATAAAGTAAATCCCAATTAAATTTTTTGCATCATCAATAATACAATAATATGGGTTAAGTGTCCTAACATGTATAAAACTTTACTCAAAAGTCTATTTATGTTTCCAACTATCAAGTTTCTATTATAGGTATCAAACTCACAATAGAAGTGTTGTTTGATACATACCTTAGAAACTTTGAGTAAGGTGAGATACATTTTTGAGTTTTCGGACACATAACCCTATAAAAAATGTTTAGCAAGTCTCACCATTTTTATCAGTCAAAATTCCTGATAAAACAAGGAGGAGGTTGTACACAATGTCTCTGTTTTGAATATCTTCACTCAAAATTGTTAAACCATCTAACATCAATGGGATGAGCTGTAAAATCAAAGTATTGCATCATTGCATTAAGCTTCAGCAAGTAAAAACAACCAAAGCTGCATACGGCCTTCAGACTATTTACAACTTACCTTATTAGCTTCACCCAGAATAGCACTTAATGGAGTATTAGATATTACATGTGCTAGGGCTCGATGTAGCATGGATCTGTAAGTTATCAGCAGTTCAATTCAAACAAACCGAACTATGATTGATAACATGATATCGAAGCAAATGTGATGCGGAATTATATTGAAGACCTTTGATTAGTTTGGAAACAAATTAACTAATCTATGTTTAATTGCATTCTAAGTATTTATTAATATTAGACTTTTGATATTACATAGGTTAAAACTTCTTTTATTAACTAATCTATGTTTAATTGCATTTTAAGTTTTCATTAATATTAGACTTTTGATATTCCATAGGTTAAAGCTTCTTTTATTTCCCTTTATAAGGATTTTAAGTTGTAATAGAATGGAAGTTGAAATTTATGTTTTTTTATGAAAGTTCAAGTTTCTCTCAATATTGTGTTAACAATTGAGTTGAATTATCCTAGCAACGGTATTCATTTAGAATCAACGTTTGTTGGAAGAAATTATTCTTGGGTATTCTTTGAATCAACAAGTTTAATTTGTGTTATCTTATTTCACGCTACATCAGTTGGTATCAGAGCCGAATTTCCTATTCAAAATGACAGTTTACGATGTCTATGAGGCGTTAGAGAAACCTGATGAAGATGAGATTTTGTTTATAAACAAAATTCTCGATGGTGATTTTGGATTTTCTAGTAATGAAAAAATGGGACTTGTATTCCATGCAAGTTGCATTGACAAAAATGACAATTATGATGTCATTAACAATGGAGTAACATGTGAAAATGTTATTTCATTGAATATGGTTGATAAATTATCATTTGAAGAGGGAGACTACGCACAGCGTCATAATCAATCTTTTCTTAGCAAAGAAAAAGATTTTAACGGTGCCACGAAGATATTGATTGTTTCATCTTTATTGGAACGTTGTTATGAACCTTCAAAGTGGCAAGATAATGTTAAGAACAATCAACAAACATTTCAATTTTCAAGAGAGAGAAGTATTTTTCACAATAATGTGAAAATGTTTTATTTGTCTACTACTACCCTTATTATCTTTGGTTATGTTCTTTTAACATCTAAGTTGTTAATGCTACTAATCTATCTCCAAATGTCGAAGAAACAGTCAAGACTCGAGGATGAGTTGCTTTAACCCGGGGAGAATGATGCGGAATTATATTAAAGACCTTTGATTAGTTTGGAAACAAATTAACTAATCTATGTTTAATTGCATTCTAAGTATTTATTAATATTAGACTTTTGATATTACATAGGTTAAAACTTCTTTTATTAACTAATCTATGTTTAATTGCATTTTAAGTTTTCATTAATATTAGACTTTTGATATTCCATAGGTTAAAGCTTCTTTTATTTCCCTTTATAAGGATTTTAAGTTGTAATAGAATGGAAGTTGAAATTTATGTTTTTTTATGAAAGTTCAAGTTTCTCTCAATATTGTGTTAACAATTGAGTTGAATTATCCTAGCAACGGTATTCATTTAGAATCAACGTTTGTTGGAAGAAATTATTCTTGGGTATTCTTTGAATCAACAAGTTTAAATTATTAGATATTACATGTGCTAGGGCTCGATGTAGCATGGATCTGTAAGTTATCAGCAGTTCAATTCAAACAAACCGAACTATGATTGATAACATGATATCGAAGCAAATGAAAGCTAGATAAGTACCTTGTGATTGGTGAATTTGATTTGACTATTGATGCTAGTAAGATTGGCATCACCATATTGAAAAGGCGCTGCTTATATAGCGGTTTTATGGTTGCATGTAACCTTTTGTTCAAACAAGCTTCAGAATCACTCATTATAATACTAAATGAGTCAGCAGCAGCTCTCATAAGGTCTTGATAATCTCCAGATGAATCTACGACTCCATTTGAGGTTGCATTTGGAATCAAACAATTCAGAAAAAACTTGATCACATCTTTTACCGTTTCATGACCCCGCATAATTAACCCTTTTCCCATCCAAGCTAATCCAACAATCGCGTTTACATTTACATCGCTTAATCTAAAATTATCAACGTCAGATAATCTTATTGACGCAATATCAATCGCTTCTTCCAAGCTGTTTTCTTTCAAAGGCATCTTGTTAAACAATGATCCCAACGCATGAGCTGATGGAACATGACCATTTAAGAGAGCTCTCATGAGTATCTTTAATAGCCGTTCACTGTTCTTTAAGTGTGTTTTAGAATGAAGTGCTATTATAACTGAATCAAATAATGAAATAATCCACTCATCTCTACACGAAAATTCAGCAGACTTCGCAGATTCATCGACCTGAAAACCCGTGCTTGAAGAAAGTATGTTGACGGTTTTATCAAGAATCATACTTTGACTATCCACTGAACAACTTGCCACACCATGCTTCATTGCATTCATTGTTGTTTCTAGAAGTTTCTTTTCCTTGAGGCCATCACCAAATATTGTGCTATCTTCGATTTCACCCCAAATTTTTAACACGAATTGCATAGGCACATCATTAGAATCTCCAGTATTTTGGAACCACGGAAACACCGTATCAGTATAGGCTTCCAAAAGGATGATTGCATGTTCAGCAGAATCTGCGTTTCCATCAACCCAATATTTGTGCAAACTGGTAGAGATAGCTGTGTTCATTTCTTGAACAATCTTGACCATATATTTCAGATTAATCATTCCAATTTTGGATACTACTTCCACTTTTAATGAAAATGGTATAGCGCAATCAACAGCGGATAACATACTCACCATTCTCTCTACAACAATAACATCAAAGCTTGGCACTTTCTCAAAATCATTAGATTTTTCAATAAGTGATCCAATTTCAACTAATGCATTTAATACGAAGCCCCAGAGAGATGAGTTGTCAAACTTGAGGATGATAATTGAAATAAATTCTTTCAGGATATTCTCGAATGTGGATTTCGATACGGCCAAGAAACTTCCAGGATATGAAGCTAAGATCTGTAACCCTCTAACTGCCAAAAATTAAAGAGAAATATAAGGTCATATCAAGAATATGAAACATCAATAAACACGAATACCAGATACAGACTAGTGAGAACTTACCTGCAGAATAAGCATAAATATCCTGAGTGCTTTCTTTCATAATTTTTGTCAGGGAAGAAGTTAATGAACGACATAAGCTATGAAGCATGCTGCACCATATCTCGTTTTCAGGATACTTTATTGAGGTAGGTTTGACCAACGTTCTGCAGGCAGCAAGTAATTCGATACATATAAAAAGATTCCCAAACTTACGGTTCTCAGAAACATCATCTTTCTCTTGCATCATTAATTCCAAACCATTTACTAATGCCGAGAAAAAACATTGAAATATCGCACTACAGGAACCATTAGAAGCTGCAGCTGAAACATACAAAATCTGCCCAACTGCCTTTGATCTTTGATTATCTGTCACTGTAATATCATTATTCATATATGACTTCATGGTCATGCTAATGTCTACATCATTCAGAATCAAATTTAGAAACGAGCCATTATCTTGCTGAATAAGCTTTTGAAGAAGAACGAGAGCTTCATCTACAATTTTATTATCCTGGGTAGCCACATCGTTTGTCAAAGAAGATGCTGCGGAAGTAAAAACTGTATCTTTTAACGACACCCAAAGAGCCTCAAGATGTTTTAGCATTCTGTTTGTACCGTACATAACAACGCAATAACTAAGATACTTCAAAGATTCGATCTTTGCTGACGGAAGAGATGAAGAAAGTTTCTCAAGAAGCAACGGGATGGAAAATGGCTCGAAAAGGGGTGTAGACGCAAAAGCCAGCTGAGATATATAAAAAAGTTAGATACGGTAATCAGTAAAAAATTCCAAGAAAAATAATCAAATAGCATTATACCATTAATGCCTTCGAGAGCTCCTCCCGTTTCACATCATCTTCACCTTTTGGCTGAAAAATGAAGGAAAAATTCAACATGAGATGATCCTTAATATGGGTATGTATGTATTTACAAATTCATAACAAATAGGCTCACATGTGTAAAGTGGATGGGGAAATAAGATCCCAAAATGTTAAAGAGATCCTCAGCATAGCTTGCTAGTGCGCTAGATGTTTCAGGATACAACCGTGCCAGCATTTCAACTAGATGAAACGTTACCAATAAGCACTGAGGATCCTTTTCTTCATCTATAGATGCACAGATAACATAAACAAACTCATCCTCCTACACAATCAAAAACAGTCAATACGTAAAAGACGTAGCACAACAACCAACAATAAAGAAGAGATGGTAAATTTAGAATGAGTAAATAAGTTTACCATCGCCAATACTGAGTCAGGATAGCGATCTATAAGGCATTTTAGAATCTCGAAGCAAAGCTGCAAAAACAAAATAAGCATAAGATCAAGAGTAAAACATGTAAGTTTTAATTATATAATATTTTCTCAAATTTTCATCTCCATCATCTGGAAAAGGGAGAGTGTCTTTATATATAAAAAACTAACTAAATTTTTTAAAGACATGTTAAAATTTTATTTTATCCCAGTTTAGACAAAAATAAGGAGTTCTCTATATGTGGAAAGGAATGAAGTTGAAAATAAAAAAACAATGGAATTTTCAAAAGTGTAGTTATAAAGTAAAAATGTTGTTTTTCCATTCTCAAAGAAATATTTTCTCGAAAAGTCATAGTTAAACATGTTATCTGTAGTTCAGAGTTCCCATGAAACTTTATATAAGACACACCTCCATTTGTCTGCAACTAAACGCACCCTAAAAGATAAACATTTGAAAAAATGAGAATTGGGTAGACATATATCACCTTCCTGTCATGCTGTCCTAAAGCTTGAACTTGTAGATTTTGCATAAATGACTGAGCAACTGCACTTGCATCACTGCCACTGATTGCACCAGTGTCACCTTTCCTCTTCATTAGAGCCAAACAACCAACAAGTGCCCCACGCAATGCTCGCCAATCTGACTGATATTCAAAATTCATATCATCCACTTCAGTAAACTCAAAGACAAGTGTAAACAAATTGTAAACATAATTGATCAAACTCACCAGTCTATCTGCGAAAAATGCAATCAAACTATGGATCGTTTTATTCTCTAATGCCTTTGACGAAAGGCGAGTCAACAACTCAGCGAGAAGAAGGGTGCCTAAAAACGAAAATAAGGTATTAGCAACAATCATGAGCTTGATGACGAAAAATAACATTACAACTAGGGGTGTAAACAAAGCTCAAATTCGGTCTGTTTCGAGCTAATAAGTAAAGCTTAAGCTCAGCTTGTGATATAGCATACAGGCTTGTGCTCGACTTACTTATTACATATACTTTAAGTACATAAAAATATTACTTTAACTTTGAAGTGATTAAATATACAATAATAGTTTTTATGTTACATTATTACATATGCATTTCATTACAGGTATACAAAATGATATACACGTTTAGGCACACGAGCAGCTCAAGCGCATTTAAGGTTGCCTAGAACAGAACTTTAAAGGTGTCGACCTCAAGCAACTTGGCTCGTTTACACCTATAATTACACTAAATGCTGCACTGCTATAACAAATTTATACCTCTAGCACGAATGGTGTTGTCGGTAGTAGTTAGATACATCTCCATCTCTATAACCTAAAAAATTGAAACCGAATTGTCATCTAATTATACGTCAATCTCAATAGAAGGAACAAAATTAGGTAAGAATTGATTAGCAGAAACAAACCAGTGATTCGAGAGTTATGATATCATTCATCAGGAGCTTCGCAATAGCATCTAAACTTGCTTCCTACAATTATTCATAATAATTAGATACATTTGACTGAGTTAACATGCAGGTAGTGAGTAAAATAAATTAAGTTAGAAGGGAAATTAGTTGAAGAAAGACCTGTTGAGCCGGAGATTTAGAAGAGGATGAATCGACATAAGTTTCGATATGATGAATACAAGTCTTGTTAGTCGTTGTTGAATCAGCAGCCATCGGCGGTGAGTTGAATGCAGTAACGATTGATTGATTGATTGATTGATTATCAAGTGCAAACTGCAAAGTAAGGGTTTTAAGGGTTTTGCTGTTGTGTAACTTGTTTGAGGTTTTGGCCTTTTAGGGGAAGTAGTTCACAATATATTCCAAAATTATACTACTCGTCTATTATCCTTTGGAGAATTGTTTTGCTATATTTTCAGTTTTTTCCTTTTATACATGTATTAACTAAAAATCAAATATTAATTACAAATTTTGATAGTTTAAGAAAATTACTTCACAAGTTTATTAATTGTAGACTAACGTGTGACACGAGGACACACGTTAACAAATCGCTTATTTTATTTTAATTTTTTTTAAACAGATTTGCTTTTAGAGCGGTTAGAGTGAATCTTTCTTCTTCATCTCTGTTCATATTACTATTTATGTCGGTCTCAAAATAACTGTTCACCTAAAACAAATAACTAATAAAAATTACTCCCTTCGTTCCATAATAAGTGTCTCACTTACTATTTTGGGACGTCCAAAAATAAGTGTCCAGATTCTCTTTCAGCCAATCAGATAAGACTTTAGTGGATAAAGATAAGTTGTTATTAGTAGATAGTGATTTTTCTTAAACTGTGTGCATTTTTACATGAGACACTTATTTTGGGACGGAGGGAGTACTAAATTCTCCATTTTACCATCATTGATTACTGTAGATCACTTAATTATTAAAATTAATTTAATCAAAATTGCCTTGAATATAAGGGCAAAACTGGCAGTTAACCAACAAATCTTAATTCCCTTAAAAATCGTTGAGGGATAATTTTTTGCGGCACGGATTGAATATTTCTTTTAAATTTCTTAAAAAAGTTACATCTTTATGGAAGTAGATAATTAACCCCTTATGTCTCAAGAATTTATTGTGACGGGCAATCCTAATCTCGTATTATTTAATCCGGTGCAACTCTTCATATAAGACCGCACCACTAGATAATGTTCAACCGTTTCATATGAAATCATCGGGAATGAGGATTGATCCATGACTTATTTCTAAAAAAAATCCTTTCTGAGTGAGCAGATTAAAGCAAACGAAAACGAGAAAAGGAGGAATCTAGCGAAGTACACGGCTCGTAAGATGATGGATGCTATGATCATTAGTTTGAGGTGGAAATTGCGTTGTGAAACAGGAAGATCACGTCGTGATCTTGTGTAACCAAGCGGGGTCCTTGGAGTAACCGGCGAGTACCGAGCCGACCAGACTTATTTTGGTGGTAATATATTGTAGCCCATACTAGTGTAAACCCCGTAGCTATGAAATTAATAGTGAAAAATCCGCTGGTTTAACCATGTGGACTCAACCAATATCCAAGTTGGAGATTATGGTCACATTAAATTACGTGTCGTATGGTTCATGTTTATGTATTAATACTTTGCTCAGTCAGTAATTGTTGATTAGTGTCTTATTGTAGGTGTGTGTTTATGTTAACACACGTTGTTTTGGTTCCTTTCGAATTCCTAACACTTACAATGACGTTTGCCCTGGGGAATGAAACCATTACGTTAAGACCGTAATGGTAATTAACCTCATATGTAAGCATAAGATCATTAAAATGTTATAAGATCATACAATCTTGCTACACAAAATGTGCAAGATCGCTATAACATCATACTTTTCAGAAGATCGTGGGATCGTAAAGGTCGATCGTATGATCTCTAATAAGACCATAATGATTATAAGATCATATTTAAATGTTAAAATAAACTACATACGTCACACTTAAATTGTTCAGGTTTTCAAAATAATTGTCTACTATTGAATTCAACAATCAAAAAGTGTTTTAGTGGTATGTATGAAATCTTATTGGCTGACATTGTAATCAATGTACTTTCTTAAAATTGTGTGCATTTTTATAGTAGGCAATTAAATTGGGACGGAGTGACTACTATTTTTGTATAAAGATGATTATTATTTAAGCAATAATTAACTAGTTAACTATGTTTTTTTTTTTAAAGGCAGTCATGGAATATATAGCTTTGGCCCACCCGATCATCTCCACAATGGGATCGAGTAACCGCTCCCTGAGTTTGTAGCTAAAGTGATGTCCTAAAGGGGTTGCTCTCTCATGTCTTGGATGAGTATAGCATCGCAGGAGTCCCCCTCACAATAAGGCTCGAACTCATCACTTCCAGGAAGAAACCTTATGAAAAACTCCCTGACTACTGGGCCAAAACCCCAAGGGAATTTAAAGTGTCCTTGTTTGGGAATGAACCCATGACCCGTGGTTTAAAACCACTTTGCTTAACCATCTGAGCTAAGCCTTAAGGACTAGTTAACTACGTATTGATGTGTCATAAATTGAATACATATGAATTTGACGTTGATGGTATTACACTCTTAATGTATTTGAGAAATTACGATTGCAAGTTATGTCTGAAGAATCGACAATAACGTACAACTGCAAAGTTACGACATAGAACAAGGGAGAACGATAGTCGTGGACATTTGTGTGAAGATGAATAGTGTATATGTTGTACACATAAAAAGTCGTTATCCCAAATTATAAGATCATTGACTATGAGAGGCATTCATGTTACGCCCATCAAAGAAAGAACGGAGGACATTACAGGCACGGAGGTGTCCTTCGTTTGTCTTTCTTGTGTTTGTTCCCCACAAAATGAAGAGACACGATGAATAAGGTGGGGGCACATGTTTTTTCTTTCTAGTTTTAGTGTGTTAAAAAATGTTGTGTGACTCACACAATCAGATTTTTGATTCTTATAGGTATTGAAATGTTCTCGGCCAGATCTTGACAAGTCCTACAGATGTGACGCTGATATACCAACAAGTTCTTCCATTCTTCTAGTCTTTGTAGTGGGTGCCGTAAGGGGACGATTGTTGTAAGGAAGTAGTAAGCTGGTGATCGAGGTATTCAACTTTGAAGTTTAAGGGATGTTCTCGTGCGCTTGGTTTAAAGTGGGGGATGGGAATGAGAAAGAGAAAGGGTATATTAAGGGAATACTAAACAATGCAATGAGCATTCCTTATTAATACATTTATCATTGATGTTGCTTGCTTTTTTACAATTCATCATCATGAGTAATGTAACAGACTGGGTCAAGTCAAGTTGACGGGTCTAAAGTACCCAACTCGAAACTGACAAGATTTGATAAAAGGGTTGACAGGTCAAATGTACCCAACCCGGACACGATCTTAATATCGGTTGGTGGTTAATTCCGTGTCAAACGGGTCAAATTTAATGGGTTATCTTTAGATTAGTGGTTTGACCCGTTAACCCGAACCTTGACGTGTTGGTGGGTTGGATTCCTGTCAAACGGGTCAAGTTTTCTTTGGACTGGCGTGCTGACCCATTAACCCAAACTGTTAAAATTATGGTTATATCTCAAGCTTATCATTCATATTTTTGCTTATCATTCCTATTTATTTTGATTTATGTTATCTCAGGGTCAAACGTCTAAGGGGTTAAAGTGTCATTTCTGAATCTTGAAGGGTGCCTCTGCTTTATGTCAAGGGTGCCTCTGCTTTATGTCATGTAGCTATATCTATATTGCTTTTCTCTTCATCGAGGTGTCTTCTTCCATTATTGCAAGTTATCGACGGTTGCTCTTCTCTTTGGTTGTGTGGCTTGTCGACTTCCACTGCTGTATATATGGAGATGTTCTCCTCTTCTCTAAAAATATGTTGTTGTTGTGGTTCCATTATATTCCACCTTCACAAAACGAATTATTGTGGTGTATATTTGTTTCAATCATTTAGATCGAGTATTTAGTTTTTGATCCGTGTTGTTTTGGATCTGTATTTTTCACATGGTATCAGAGACAGGTTCTTTGATTCTTCTTTCTTCCTCGAATCGATTGGAACCCTAAAATTTAGGGTTTCTGTGTTCTTGGGCGATTTCGTCTGTGGTGATTATTTTTTCTCGACGATTCACGGTATTGTGTTTTTGGTTTCTTGTTTTGATTGGTTCGACTTAACGATTATCCTCAGTAACCCTAATTTTTAGGGTTTTGTTGATTGTTATCTTTGAACCGATTGATCAACAAATCGAAACCCGAAACGTGTGTTGTTGAGTCTTTCCTCTTGTCTACGGTATCATCCATGCTTATTACTTTTGGCTAACCGAGCGTGGAGTACTCTGTAAGCTTCTTGTATCTCTCCTGTGTTGTGGCTAGTTAATGCTCGTGGGAATCCTTGTGCTTACAAGGTTCTTCTGCCCCACGGTGTTCATACTTGGACCATAGCCGGGGCTTACTGTCTATATTATCTTTATTATCTTTATTATCTGCATTTTACACTGTGTTTCTGTGCTTTGGTTGATTAGTTAAGTTGTATGTGTTTGTTCTAATTTGTGCATTGTATCTTGGCATTCCCTTGGGCCCAACTCTTGACCTTGGTCCTTGAGACTTTAAGGAAACCTGATCAAGCCTTTGGGAATATTCAAGTTTCTCTGTTGTGGTATTTTCTGTAGTCTATTTCTTGATTTGTATTGGGTTCATTTTTTGTTTCAATTTCTTGACATTCTGCATTGTATATGCTTGCTATTTTTGGTGGTGACATGGCTGATCAGAATGAAATTACTCTCATAAATAATCTAGATTTTGGTAATCCTTTATATTTGCATGCTAGTGATACTGCAACTGGAACACCATTTATAAACCTTAAATTAACTGGAACTGAAAACTATAAAATATGGAGCAGGTCTATGTTACTGGCGTTGGGTACTAAGAATAAAATGGGTTTTATTGATGGCACTATTGAAAGAAGTTTAACAAATCAAGCTCTTGCAAACCAATGGGATAGATGTAATTCAACTGTTCTTACTTGGATTTTGGGGTCTGTATCTGCTGAAGTTTATTCTGGTCAAATTTTCTCTGAAACTGCATCTGAAGTTTGGAATGATTTAAAAGAAACTTATGATAAAACTGATGGCTCAATTATTTTTAACCTTTCTCAAAAAATTAACCTTTTCAAGCAAAATGGCAGCTCCTTGTCAGATTATTATCATAACTTGAACAGTCTTTGGAAACAATATGATGCTATGGTTACTCTTCCTCATTGCACCTGTAATGCTGCTGGAACTTTAAAAGAACATACAAAAGTTCTAAGATTAATGCAGTTTTTAATGGGCTTGGATGATACTTACATGACTGTTAGAAGCAATCTATTATTAAGAGATCCTTTACCTGATGTTAAAACTGCTTACTCTGTATTATCTAGGGATGAATCACACAGGGATGTATCTGTTAGTGATCATCAAACCAAACCTCAAGCCTCAGCTTTTGTTGCTCAAACCAACAATTTTAATAAAGATAACAACAAGGGAAACTATAATAAAGATAATAACAAGGGAAACTATAATTTCAACAGGGGCCCTAATCCCAACCTTAAGTGCACAAAATGCTTTAAGATTGGACATACAGTTGACAGATGTTATCAAAAGATTGGTTATCCTCCTGGTTATAACAAAAATGGTTATAATAAACAATCAAATGGTCAGAATGGATCCAAACTTGTTTCTAACAATGCAGCCTCTCAAGGAGATGCAAGTGTTTCTTCCTTACCTTTTTCCAATGATCAGATTATGAAGCTCTTAAGCTTGATTGATGATAAATCTTCTGTAAATGCTCAATCCAACATGGCAGGTACTGTTTTTAATATGAGCAACAAATTTAATGACAACTTTGAAAAATTCTTTAATTCAAATCTTTCAGATAAATCAAAAGTCATTAATAAAGGTTGGATAATAGATTCTGGTGCAAATCAACATATGACTCATTCTGAAAAGGGCTTAACAAACATCATTGATGTGTTCAACCTAAAACTAACTGTGGGACATCCAAATGGAACTCAAGCTAGAATTCATAAAATTGGAATGTTACACTTAACCAACTCTCTTACTCTTCTTGATGTTCTTGTTGTACCAGAATATTGTGTGAGCTTATTATCTGTTCATAAATTATCTAAAGATAGCAAAATGTCTGTATTGTTCGATGAATCTGCTTGCTATATACAGGACTTGATGCTCGGGAAAACTGTGGGGATTGGTAAACAATCTGGTGGATTATACCTTTTCAATGAATCTGATGAACAATATGTTGGTAATTCTCATAATTCCACTGTGTCAAATGGGTCTAAACAACTGTGGCATGCAAGGCTTGGTCACCCATCTGATCAGGTTCTTGTAATTCTAAAAGATAAACTAGGTTTTAACAATGAGTCTAAAATTGATCCCTGTGATATTTGTCACAAAGCTAAACAAAGCAGGGATCATTTTCCCTTAAGTGATCACAAATCCACAATCATTGGTGAACTTGTCCACTTGGACTTGTGGGGTCCTTTTAGAATCCAAAGTAGAGAAGGTTACAAATATTTTCTCACTGTGGTTGATGACTTTAGTAGGGCAGTTTGGGTATATTTGTTAAAATCAAAAGAAGAAGTATATGCAAATGTTTGTAATTTTGTTCACTTGGTTGAAACTCAATTTGGAAAAAAGGTCAAAACTCTAAGAAGTGATAATGGGACAGAATTTGTTAACAACAGATTTTCTGAATTTGTGTCCAAAAATGGTATCTTACACCAAACCTCTTGTGCCTACACTCCCCAACAAAATGGGGTTGCTGAAAGGAAACATAGACACTTGCTTAATATGGCAAGAGCTCTTATGTTTCAAGGGGGATTACCCCTAAATATGTGGAGTGAATGCATTCTAACATCCTATTACTTGATTAACAGGACTCCCTCATCTGTGCTCTCTGGAAGAACTCCTTATGAAAAAGTGTTTAAAAAGGAACCCAATCTCTCCCACTTAAAATGTTTTGGTTGTCTATGTTTTTCTGCTATTCTAAATCCTCATGACAAATTCAGTAGCAGGTCTGAAAAATGTGTCTTAATTGGCTATTCTAATGTTAAAAAAGGGTACAAACTCTTTAGTCTTGAAAACAAATCTGTTCTATTCTCAAGAGATGTAAAATTCTATGAAACTGTGTTTCCTTTTAAATCAAAATCTTTTGAAAATGAATCTTGTCATGATGGGATTAACCACATTAACCTTTTTGACAATCTATTTTGTGACAACCTGGGGCCCAATGATGAAGGGAGAGTAAACTGTGATGGTGATGGCAGTGTTGATAATGATCCTGGTCATAGTCACACAACAACACCCTTGGACACCAATAATACCTCTGAGGGCAATTCTGACCCACAACAAATGGGTTCCAAAAGTCCACCCTTGAGGAGGTCTTCCAGAAACACCAATCTGCCTCACAAATTTGATGATTTTGTAGTTGAGGGAAAGGTCAAATATAGTATAGAAAAGGTTGTGAATTATTCCTTTTTGAATGCTGAAAATCTCTGTTTTGTTTCTAACTTAAATAAAACATTTGAACCTAAATCCTATTATGAGGCTTGTAAAGACAGAAATTGGATTGAAGCCATGAATCTTGAAATGGAAGCTTTAAATAAGAATAATACATGGGTTGTCACTGACTTGCCCTCTAATAGGAAGGCAATTGGATGCAAATGGATTTATAAAATTAAGTATAAGTCAAATGGGGAAGTTGATAGATATAAGGCAAGACTGGTTGCCAAAGGGTATAGTCAAAAGGAAGGTATTGACTATGATGATACTTTTTCTCCTGTTGTAAAACATGTCACTGTTAGATGTCTCATCACTTTAGCTGTTCAAAATAATTGGCCATTGTTTCAGTTAGATGTCAATAATGCTTTTCTTTATGGTGATCTACCTGAAGAAGTCTATATGAAACTTCCTGAAGGGTTCTTCTCTGAAAAAGATAAAAGGGTATGTAAACTGAATAAATCTTTGTATGGGCTAAAACAAGCCCCAAGGCAATGGAATGAGAAACTGAATTCTGCCTTATTAGAAAATGGGTTCAAACAAAGCATGGTTGATTATTCTTTATATGTCAAAAATCATAATAACACTTTTATTGCTCTTCTGGTCTATGTAGATGATATTGTTATCACTGGTAACAGTATAGACGAAATAAACAAAGTTAAAACTTTCCTGAAATCAAAGTTCATGATTAAGGACCTTGGAAAGTTAAAATATTTCTTAGGAATTGAAATCCTTGATAATGAAAAAGGCATTTGTTTATCTCAAAGAAAGTATTGCTTAGAACTATTGAATGATTATGGCATGCTTGGCTGTAAGCCAGCCAACACCCCTATTGAACCAAACTTGTGTGTCTCCTGTGATCCCAGCAACAATGATAAACATCTGACTGATATTACTGAGTATCAAAAATTGGTTGGAAGGCTAATTTATCTGACTTTAACCAGACCTGATATATCCTTTGCTGTGCATATTCTTAGTCAATACATGCATGCTCCCTTGCAGTCACATTCAGATCTTGCTTTTAGAGTTCTCAGGTACTTAAAAGGGGCTCCAGGTAAGGGGATTCAAATTGTGAAAGGTAATGATTTTAGCCTAAAAGCCTACTGTGATTCTGATTGGGGAAAATGCAAGTTAAATAGAAAATCCATCACTGGATATCTTGTGTATTTTTGTAATTCCTTAGTCTCATGGAAAAGTAAAAAACAAGCCACAATAGCTAGGTCCTCTGCTGAAGCAGAATATAGGGCCATGGCCACCACTGCTTGTGAAATCATTTGGCTCAAAAATCTTTTAAGTGATTTGAATGTCAATATTGATCTTCCAGTTAACTTATTTAGTGATAGCAGTTCTGCTATTCAATTGGCTGCAAACCCAGTTTTCCATGAAAGAACTAAGCACTTTGAAATTGATGTTCACTTCATTAGGGAAAAAGTTTCTGCAGGCTTAATCAAAAATCATAAAATTTTCTCTAAACAACAACTAGCTGACATTCTAACTAAGGGGTTAAGTGTATCTCAACATAATTTTTTGAGCCAACATTTGGGTCTTGCTAACTTATTTCATGATAAGCTTGAGGGGGGATGTTAAAATTATGGTTATATCTCAAGCTTATCATTCATATTTTTGCTTATCATTCCTATTTATTTTGATTTATGTTATCTCAGGGTCAAACGTCTAAGGGGTTAAAGTGTCATTTCTGAATCTTGAAGGGTGCCTCTGCTTTATGTCAAGGGTGCCTCTGCTTTATGTCATGTAGCTGTATCTATATTGCTTTTCTCTTCATCGAGGTGTCTTCTTCCATTATTGCAAGTTATCGACGGTTGCTCTTCTCTTTGGTTGTGTGGCTTGTCGACTTCCACTGCTGTATATATGGAGATGTTCTCCTCTTCTCTAAAAATATGTTGTTGTTGTGGTTCCATTATATTCCACCTTCACAAAACGAATTATTGTGGTGTATATTTGTTTCAATCATTTAGATCGAGTATTTAGTTTTTGATCCGTGTTGTTTTGGATCTGTATTTTTCACACAAACCCAACTTGAAAAATAAATGGGTTAGCGGGTTTCAAGTTAATTTCGGTTGGTGGAATGGTTTCGCGTCAAACGGGTCAACTTTCAATGGTTACTTTGGGTTGGTGAGTTGACCCGTTAACCCAAACCTTGATCCGAGTCTGACCCAAAAATTAAATGGGTTGGTGAGTATCGGGTTGGCGAGTTGAGATACATATATAAAGGTTATATATCGGCATAATAATAAGTAATGATATCTATTACCCCCAATATTGTGGGAAATATGTAATTACCTACTAATGGGTAATGGATCGTTGCATTAAAGAATACCAAGCACTATCATCATTCATTACATTTCCCATTCCCCACCCTAATACCCTCGACCAAGCAAGCATCCCCTAAGTTGAAAATAAAAATGATAATCAAGATTCTTTCTGGAGAGTCTCCTTTCATAATTTACTACTCCGTATATGATAATTTAGAATAGTTCAAACACATCCACACATTTCTGTTCTCGTATACCTAAAAAATGTTGTAATCTATACACGTGCATACCAGTAACACAACCATAGAAGCAATGGCTCTACATCACAATCATTAGTAGAAAACATCAAATCAAAATTGAATACTATAAAAGTTCAAAATCGTTTTAATCCATACATTTGTCTACAAGGATTCCCTTTATCCAACAATTCAAGACTTTCGAGACACATTTCCATGTCGACTTTGAGTCGAGGAGGACACCCTTTCATGTCATCTCTGAAACCATATTTACCGAATGGTGAAGGTCCCATGCACTTCCTTTTTGCAAGATCATAAACTAGTAGCCTTTGGAAGTACTTAGTAATGACCAAGAAGTAGCCATTGATTGGGAGTTGAAACATTTTTCCTATTCCACCTGGAAACCACATATTTCTTAGTTCAAAAACAAGGGACCAAGATGCAGCATTTTTGTACTCTTTCATCACCCAAATCTTACCATCATTGATCAAGGATAGAGAATCGTTGATAATTGTTAGTTGTTGACTTAATCTATCGTGGTTCGGCAATGCTATTGTGCCAAAAACATGAGTGCTCAAATCAAAGGTCATTATGTATCTATGGTCATCTGATTCAACCACCCAATGCAATGCTCCACTGATAAAACATGGTCGTGACTCCACATCAAAATTAGATGTAGTTGGGAAAGCAATCTCAGACCAATCACTTGTCTTCTTGTTGTAAACCGAGGAATTTTGTATTGATCCTCCATATGCGTAGAAGATAATCAGAATCTTGTAATCTTCATTGATTGCATCGAAACCAAAACCTAGTGCTAGTTGTAAAGAGCTTCCCAAAGACCGGTGATATGGTAAGTTTACCTTACGTCTAATTACAGGATTCCACAGACTAATCATCCTTAATTTATGATCCAACACACAGAGAAGTCCATTACATGAACCAACAATATCGAAACCACTTCTAGGGAACCTGAATGCAGTTTTACCTGTGCATCCTTGTTCTGTATACGGAAATTGATCTTCCGAAAATAATGCATAGATGTCTTCACAAGTATAATTATCTTGGGGACAATATTGGTGTCTGATGAATACTGTTTTAGGAGTATTAGTATGAAAGCAGGGCTTCTAATACGAGAAGCCCATGATTTGGTCGTAGATTGAAATCGGACGAGTCTCACTAATATTTGTTCAATCAACTCTTCGCATATGTAATCAGACATGTTTGTAGTAATCCTATCAAAAAAGAAATCGACGATAAGATTAACCGTATCAATACAAAATAATTGTTAATGCAAATAAAATAAACCTATATGACTTTTATTGTCACATATATACAAACTAGCTTATATTAGGATAGTAGGGTTTTTTTTAGCCCGTGTCGCCACGGTCGTTAAAAAAATATAATTATAAGTTTATTTGTAAGTAGTTCAATAAATTACTGTTGTTAACTTTAAATGTGCAATTATAATTGAAAATTGAAAAAATATATAATAACATAAACCAAACTATTATAATTAATTGTAGAAATTAACATATATATATATATATATATATGGAGCCAAATAAAACACAATTAATTGTACGAAGATAAATAATAAGTATTACATGTATTCGTAAAAAAATGTCGGTCTTTAAGCCCGTGCAATGCGCGGTAATATATACAAAACTATATATATTATGAAATAGTCAATGTTAATGTTGTAATTGAAAACTTTTAAATCTTTTTTCTTCTTTATTATATATTAAAAGAAAGTGTTAATTAGGTAATCTAATTTAATCTCAACCTTTAAACGATTTAAACAATTAAGTATGAACCATTGATCTTAAATTGAAAACGATGATTACCTAAATAGTGGAGATGATGTGACAAAAAGCCTAAATTGTCCCTGCCCTTTAAATAAACCATCAATTAAAATCATATTAGAATAATTAACATTTAATGGTCTCATTCAATTTTCAACACATAAATTAAATTAAGTATAATTTATTATACAAATTAACATCTAATAATTAATTTTTGGTTACAAATGTAAACCCATAAATATGTCTTTTTCATAACTTATATGACATATTAATGAATATTTAAATGTATCTTACGATTATTTTAATATAACTACTAATGAAAAGTCATATGTTTTTCAAAATATAACTCACTTCAATCTTCTATATCTTTTATCATTTTATACTAATATATAAAGAATTTACTACCAAATTTTTAAACTATAAAAAAGAAGAATACTTAAAATTTATATACTATTCTGTTAGATATATTATTCAACACTTAAACATTTAAAGTGACTTCAAGTAATTATAAAAGTTAATATTTTAATGCTATATAAAGAATCTATCCTTATGATTTGAAACAAAAGAGTAGAAATTATTATATTAGTTTATACAACGTCAAATTCATAACTAGGAGCATTTTATAGTTATATTAGATATCTGTTTCTTAATTTTAATTAACTTTTAATTACTATAATTAGAGATTGCGATGTTGGTCGAGTTAGGTTTGCGAGTAAAAAGCTAAATAATTATAAAAGTTAATATATCAATGCTATATAGAGGATTTGCCCATTTGACTTGAATCCCATCAATGCTTAGATGATCATAGATTCTGATGCAACATTGTTGTACTAGTTCATCACTCAAATCCCATCAAAATTGATCAAAGATAGTGAACCTTTAATACTCCGTAATTGTTAGTTGTTGTCTTCATCTACTATGGTTCGGCAATGCTATTGTGCCAAAAACATGATTGCTTAGATCAAAGGTCATGATGTAACTATGGTCACCTGATTCAACCACCCAATGCAATGCTCCAGCAGTATGACATGATCATGACTCCATTTGAAAATTAGATGTAGTTGGGAAAGCAATCTTAGACCAATCACTTGTCTTCATGTTGTAACCAAAGGAATCTTGTATTGATCTTCCATGTCCATAGAATTTAATCAGAATTTTGTAATCTTCATTGGTTGCATCGAAACCAAAACCTACTGCTAGCGATGAAGAGCTTCTCAAAGGCAAGTGATCGGGTAAGTTTACCTTACGTCTAATTAAAGGGTTCCATAGACTAACAGTACTGCTTGATTTCCATGTTAATAGACAGAGAAGTCCATTACACGAATATTAAAACCACAGCTAGGAAACTCGAATGCTGTTTTACCTTGGCATCCACCTTTTGGTTTAGAAAATTGCTTTTTCCGAAAGTAATGCATCAGAACTATATTTGCAAGAATATTGGTGTTTGATGAATATTCTTTTAGGAGTATTAGTATTCATGGATCGAAGAGTGTGCATGCGAACGTAACCATGGCTAGTAATAAGAGAACACCACGATTTGGATGTAGATTAAAATCGGACATGGGATTAAACCAGTAGTCTCACACTCTCACAAGTATTTGTTCAATCAACTCTTCACATATGTAATCAGACATCTTGAGAATCCTATAAAAAAGAGATCTAAGATGTGACCGTTGTCCTGCTGCAAAATCATTTATGTAAAAAAAAAACTAAATGACTTTTATTGTCACATATCTATAACTACTTATAAAAATGCTATTTTATTTTTGAAAAATTTTAAGAAGTAGGATTCAACAATTCCTTTTATAACTTATGTAACTTTCATTTTACAATAGAACTATATAATTTTCACATTTTTACAATTTATCTATTGTATCTTGAATATAAGCAAATAACGATGAAGAACGGACATAATATACGATTATCGTCGAGTAGAGAATGTCGTACTCCGCTGCATAGCACAGGTATTACGCTAGTTATATAAAATTATTGTATGTCACATAACATAAAATTATCAACATTTAATAAAATCACACACCCAATAACAAGACCATGTTCAGATTGATTTATTGGACTCGGTATATTACTTTTTTTTCTTAGGAAAGAAATACGAAACGGGTGAAAATTGTTTATAAAGTAAAAACATCACGATTGACACACAAAAAAAAAACATTATTGTAAAAGGATCTAAAAAGATAAGATCGTTGAATTTCCAGTACTAAATAGCAACATAAACATTTTCCATTCAACCCCATTTCACCCATAACTCAATATCCCAAAACGCTATTACACGCTACAGTATGCCACGTTAAACTTGACAAACATAAACTATGCAAAACTTGTTCACGTCAGGCTATCTCATCTTTCACAGATCTTCAAACCTTGTGTTGGAGGATGGGAGCAGATGAAATTATGGCGTTCAAGCAGCAGCGTTATTACCAGGAAGATTACTTTCAATATTTGAGGGCATTAATATGTTGAAACCATCAGCAGCTGTAGATATGAGCATTCCTGGAATCTGTGTATGCCAATGAAGTTCTTTCAAGTCTTTCTGGCCCTGTTCATTATAGCACCAAACGGTCAACAAATTTTTTTTATTTTTATTTTTTAAAAGGTTCTAATTGAGCACCATCAAGATTATAAAAGGTAACTAACCTGATGAACAAAAAGAAGTTGTGGAGGCAAATCTGTGGGTGCATGTACTTCCTCTTGCGTTTTGGCTTTGAATTCTGATTCCTCTTCCTCATCTCGTTCCAAAGAAAGATCCCATATTCTGAAAATTGATTGAGCATGACATTATACAGAGGTTACTTTGTAAAAATACTTCATATTATAATATTATTAAAGAAATTTCATACGTAAGTTGATTATCTGCTGATGATACTGCCAATGTAGACGCTTCATGTGGGCTCCATTCGATAGATGTAATAGGCTGTTTGTGGTACTTAAAATGTGCCACAACAGAATCACCTTCCTGCAGAATAAAAAGTGTACTAAACAATAAGAAACAAAAAAGGAAATATAAGCTTTGAGACACCAATGATTAATAGTATGGTGGCAAGATAAGACGTTAGTAGTAATTGATTTAGAAGCGTTTGGATGTATGTGTACAAATCAGAAACAGATTATCGGTTGACAAAATCATAAATGTTACTCCCTCCGTCCCAAAATTATTGTCCACAGACAAGAAACACGCAGTTTAAGAAAACATAATTATTACACTGTACTTTTCTGTACTATGACAGTTTTACCCTTACTTTTTACCTACCTTTTGTAACATACATATAAAGTAGGGGTATAATAGGAAGTTTGGTTGATTATACCATACTACTTTTGGAAGTGGACAATTATTCTGGGACGTCCAAAAAGATAAACATGGACTATAAATATGGGACGGAGGGAGTAATATACAATTAGACAATTAGTTTCTGACTTCACACGTATCTCAACAACTGAAAAAAATTCATCAATACATTCTCCGGATCTGGTCACTTTGACCCTTGAATGCCAAAATCATAAACACATATCATTTTTGGTTTTATTATCATGTACTATTTCGAAAGATGTACCTTCAGCAATCTAAGGTCGCGGATTGAAAATGTCCCATCATCACTACCAGATGCCAGCATACAACTCGCCAGCCTAATTAAAATTGACAAAACAATAACTAAATTATTACATATGCATAAAAGCTTGATTGAACAAAAACCCACGGTACAAACCTGTTCCATGAAATAACATTGACATCGGTGTCATGCGCCTTGAAGGAAGCTGCTGGTGATTTCCCTTGACGAGTATCCCATATTGCTATAGTTTTATCCACAGAGCTAGAGGCAAAGACAAATGGTTCTGTAGGGCTCCACTGCATCGAAAGAAAGTTGGAAAAAACTGAAGTTGATGATACTTTATAGCCAAAAGTTGCAAACTAGTGTTATTCTTATCATACTCGTTCTAAAGAGTATAGATATTGAATCGATATTAATTTTGAAATTATAAACAGTCAGCTTCACCTAGGAAGTCAAAAGGTGCTTCTTTCTAGGTACCAGAAAAGGTAACGGGTAAAAGGGTCTAACGGGTCCAACGTCACCTAAAGTGTACATTATTCATAAAACCTCCTAAAATACCTCATATACAGTATCAAATTACTATTAAACTGATATAATTAATATAATTATGTACTCCATAATGACACACCAACTGTTTATATATAACTTAGTTTTTTAGACCATGCGAGAGTTATTATGACATGTTTCAGAACATACATATAGACATATATTATTATAAGTTGGTACCCAATACCCAGTAAGCCCGACAATTTTACATTTAAATGGATATGGCCAGATGATTTAGACATTAAGAAATAAAATGGTACAGTGGGTACCTGCAAATCTTCAACACTGGCAGTATGTCCAACGAATGGTGTACTATCAACATTCCATGTCGAGTCAGAAGCTGGCTCCCATAAGTGAATGCTATTCTTGCAGTCCCCTTGGAAAAAAAAAACAAGCGGAAAAAATCAAATCATTAATTAAGCAATCAAATGAAATCTAGTCAAGAATCACCTCAAAAAAAGACAATTCTATATTATAGATGCAAAATTGTATCTGTGAATTCATAGTTCCTACCAGACACAAGCCTGCCAGGAACAAGAGAACTCCAGTCAATTGCATAGCCTTCATCCTTGTGACCAGTAAACTTAACTAATGGAGTTTGATTTGAAACTGTTGTAGCGTCCTTGCTAATATTAGTCTCAGATTCTGCCATAGCATTTAGATGAGAGCCAAAATCCCAAATCTGCATGACATAGGGAGTGAAATTATGATTAAAGCATAATAATATTTTTAAAGAATAACAAACTAAAGAAAGATTGTGAACTTTAAACCATAACACATCATAAAATTTTGACAAGTGTTTAGACACACACTTAATATATGTAGTGAAAAAGTCAACTATACCTGCACATGACCAGTATCTCCCCAAGATGCACAAATATGGGGTTTTTGTGTCATAGCACGAATCCTATTCACGCAACCTTCATGAAACACCTTTCGTACCTGTAGATTCAAATGTTTATTATGAAACCTAAAAACAGAAACAATAAAAGTTGAAGTAAAATGAAGGGCGGCATACGTTACCTGGAAGACCGGAGCTTTGGGTCCATCATTATCAACTTCTCCATCTTCATCATCATCATCACTATCACTACTCTCACTATCCATATCGGTGTCATCGTTATTCGTTTTCGTTGGTACTAGTTCGCGTCGCTTACCAGAAATATTTGATATTTTAAATATTCCAATTGAATTGGGAGCACTGTTTGCCTATGAAAGTACAATAAACCTAACTGAATTTTAGTTTCAGCATATACTATAATGTGTGGAAAAAAAATAGAAAACCTTCTTTGTGACACAACTTTCATTATTCAACCATCAGTGACTTGATTAATAAAGCCAAATTAAAATTGAAGTTCAGATACAAGTTAACATTAGCCAGCTCAGTCAGATCATTTACGCAGGCCATATATAGCTAAAATACTAACAAAATAGGATTACCTGAGTTCCAGTGACACAATATATAGTATGTGGGAATTCTGTCCGAACCAACCCCAGTGAATCACGCACCACATCAAAGCTACACCACAGTAAACAATAATCAACTTAACAAAAACTAAAAAAAACACTTCTAACAAGTGAGTGTTACAGCATTATCAACTATATCCTTTAGAGCAGCAAACACCTGTGTCTAGTCGTCCAAATAAAAGTACATTCAGAAGTTGCAATTTGAAATGGTTAAACCGTTCAACCTGTCTACGAGGCATATGTGTATGTGTGCAAACTAATAAACATGAGTTTGTCTCTATAATTCTGTAAAGGTGTCTATAAATTGACCAAATTTCTGAACAAAACTCACCAAACGTGAAACTTTACTTGCGGAAAAGAACTGAAAAGATTGTCTGGTGAACCATTTTAAACCACGACTTTAAATTAAACACCCCGAACACATCAAAAAACAAGATGACCCAATAACTACTAAATCAACATAGACTCATAGTGACAGTTAAAATGCATGCTTGATAACTTATTTAAAATCATTCAATTCAATTATCATAGTGTCATCAACTCTATACTATAGTGACACTGGTAAATATAATTTATAATCATTTGATAATAGTAAGATACTTTAGACTAAAGTGTAAGCGTTAAAGCTGCAGATCGGCAACGAACTTTCACTTTTGTACCGAGTTAGGTAACGAACCGATCTTATTACTAAAGCAAACTTTCAAACTTTTGCCGAGTTAGGTAATATGTATTACGTGGCATTATTAAAATTGTTTTATGTAGCATTACAGTAATATGCCACGTAATACATCGGTTTGGAAGTTCGTTACCAACATTAGTAATAAATGTGTTCGATACCTAACTCGGTACAAAAGTGAAAGTTCGTTGTCGATTTGCAGCTTTAACCCAAAGTGTAATTAGACAGATAACAATCTTCGAATGCATTAACGATACAACGAAAAATCAAACCTTAAACAAGGCCAGCCAATGTGAAAAGCATGAAGTGAGTTATAAGCAGAAGGATCACACTGCAATTCTTCACCTTCTTCAAAAGCATCAACACCTGGCTGCCATACTTTTGCTGGAATTGATGGTATTGCATTTGATGATAATGATGAACTTGACCCTTCTCCTTTTTTTGAACCACCCTGATTTTTAAAATCATTCAAACCCTAATTTTATTAATACTTCCATTTTCACTAAAACATCATCAAATTACCTACAGTGATCAACTAACTTTTTTGGACCCTGATTTAATCTATTACAACAGCCAAACCCTAATTTAATTAATAACAAGCAAACATACTTCCATCTTTTTTAATAAATCAAACGTCAAATTACATAATAAATCACTTAACAGCTGGAATTAATATGAATTGATGACGCTGAAATTAAATAAATGGGGATTGGATTAACCTTATTCTTCCGTTTAGCTTTCTTTGGGTTTTTCGTGAACCGGCCCATTCCTTGATTTGGGGAAAAAAAATAAAATTGGTGCGAAGAACAGAGTACGCAGGGTTTTAGGATTTTTAGGGTTTTAAACACGTCAACAGCTGCTAAGTGCTCTGTTGTTATACAGAAAACGGGTCAATAAAAGCTCCGGCCCATAACAATAAAATGGGCCTCGTGTTCGAAGTGTTAATAGATCTTGAAGTAATAGCAAAAGAAATGATAAACTTACAAAACTTTTATAAAATTATAGGGTGAGTTCAAACGAGACTAAAAATTTATCTGAGACTAAGAGAACTAATGATATCATGCCACATATACAAAGAGAATATTTTATACTACATAATTCATTTATTCCAAACATCAATTATCTCACAAACGACAAATCGAAAAATCATGAAACTTGCACCATAATTTTCAGCGTTTTATCCTCTTCGATTTGCCGTCCCTCAATGCATACTTCCGAATAATTTTTTTTTTATTTTTTGGTGGGTTTCATATGTTACTAATACATGTGTTAGAGTGTTGTGTTTAGGGTTTAGGGTTTGGGTTTTAGGGGTTAGGGTTTAAGGTTTAGGGTTTGGGTCCCTAAACCCTAAACACTTTATAAAATTCTAAACCCTAAATCATACAAAACCTTAAACCCTAATAAACCCTAAACACTACTAAAACATAAAAATTTAAACCCTAAACCATGAACCCTGCTAAATCCTAACCCTAAACTCTAACCCTAAACCCTAAATATAACCATAAATAAAATGTACAATCAATCACTAACACATGTGTTACTAATTTATAAAACCCACCAAAAAACCGATTTTTTTTATCGAAAGTATGCCTTGAGGGACAACAAATCGAAGAGGATAAAACGCTGAAAAATATGGTGCAAGTTTGATGATTTTTCGATTTGTCGTTTGTGAAATAATTGATGTTTAGGGTAAGTGAGTTTTGTAGTATGGAACATTCTCTTTGTAGATGTGGCATGATATCATTGGTTCCCTTAGTCTCACTTAAAAATAATGGACTCATTTGAACCTTACTCTAAAATTATATCCACACAATAAAACCTTTTTTTTAAGTTGTTCTTTATTGGAGGAAAATGTTTTTTATCCAGAAGCTTTATATTTCTCAAGCTTTTGATGAAAGATTTTTTTGAATGTATGTGTGCTTGATATTAGAAAATAAAAGCTTTATAAAGTTTTCTTTTTTGTTGGGGACAAAGCTTTTTCAAAAACTTTTAATAACTTCTAGTCATTGGGGATGCTCTTAGATGGACAAATGAAACAAAGAACGGGAAACATGAGATAAATAATGTTGTGTTTGGTTCGTATAGGCCTTGAAATTTGATGACCTGGTACCACAACAAAAAGATGTCGTTTAATATATGATATGAAAAATGTTCATCACCACTACTACGAAATTGTTATAAACATAAAATGTCAAAAGAAGTGTAACAAAATATTATAAAATTTGATCTCAAAATAAATCAAAATACACTATTTGAATCGTGCGATTCTCGAAGCATTCAGAGACGCAAAGTTGTTCACCAACTCCTCATAATCAACGATCTACAATATGTTGTTCTCGATAGTTGTCATGGTCCATACATAAATAAATGAATAATCAAAGGATATCTAATTACCGACCTAATATAAAAAATGAATACATATAAAATTTAAACATAATGTCAAACTTGAATGATCTGAATTCTAAATTTATTAAATACAAACCCTAGAAAGTAAAATATCTAAACTTTCATCAATATAAATAAATAAAATTTTTGAGAGTGTTACTTGAATTATGGAAATCAAAAAGATTAAAATCGAGAATGAAATCAATTCCACACGGATAAACCATATGCGTTCATTTTTTATGTTTGGTAATAATAATTCAGATTTATAAATGAAATATCTATATCTTATATCTATTTCGTAGAACTGTAGAAGCGTAATCAAAGATGCAATCAATTACGTGAGGGAGGAGCTGAGGAGCTAGTGGACCATTTTCTTGGACTGTATATCATTACAAGATTAAAACAATGAAAGAGACCCAATTTTATTGAATTTTAACACTTAGTGACAATTGGGCCTATAATTAAACATATATACAATATATGGTGTACCAAAATTCGTAGGCCCATCACTTGTAGGGGCACCCCAACTAGAGGTGTTCAAAAAAACCGATTTTTAAAACCCGACCCCGTCAAACCCGAGTTTGACCCTACCCAGTTCGGGTTTTTTGAGTACCCAACGGGTAAGGACCCGGGTAGGGTTTTTTCCTTTCAAAACCGGGTTGAAAACCCGGAAAAAACCCAAAAATCGGTCAACAACCCGGTCAAATACCCGAGTCGGGTCGGGTCGGTCAACAAAACGGTTTCATTCTCGTTGACTAATACCCGAGTCGGGTCGGGTATGCCCGATACCCGAATTTGTTCACGGCTACCCCCAACCTTTTGGTCTGGGTTCACATCACTTGCTACATTATTTTGTACAACTATCTTTGTAAAAATTTGGTGAATGTAAAGACTCTTTCTTGAACTATATTATAAACAAACCTTCCCCTCCACACCAATCACTGTCTTGAATTGTTATAGAGCGGCTTTATATCAGGTATAGTTGCTAGGATGAAGTGGGTAACATTTAAGGTGATGATCCGTACACCACCTGTTTTTCTCCGTACACCACTAAATATGCTTTAAGTTGAACTGTACAACAGTCTAAAGCATGTTTAGTGGTGTACGGAGAAAATTTGATGGTGTACAAATCACTGCCCTAACATTTATCTGTAAAACTGTTAACATGAAATCTAAACATTAATAAAAAATTATAGTCATACCCCGTGACTTTATCTAGTAGCCCGTTTAACTATTTTCTTAACAAATAACATATCAAACATTTAAGTGTATGTTACATTACAACTGTTAACATAAAATTTATAATTAAACCATTTATCTTTGAAGTATGTGACTTTAACGTAAGTTAACTAATATGACGTACAAGAGATTATTGTTATTGTCACGTTTTGTTTTCGGTCTGTACTAACAAATTCTCTTATATGATTTCTAAATACGTTAGAACCACGTTAATTATGAAATGTTACTATTTTGTACACATCTTTTTACTATTTTACAATTAGAATACCATGAGTGGTGATAACTAGTCGTGGGACGACGGACTGCCACATCAGTCACAACTAATAGTTATGGATGACAGGTGGGAGTAGGGAGTCCCACGACTAACTGCTAAGGCCTACTGTTTTAATTAATTTTCATTTTTCTTATTTAAATATAATTACTTTTAATTAAATAAAATAAAAGTAATACAATAAATTTAAAATAACATTTCACAAATTAAAAAAAGAATACAATAAAATTTTACAGATTGATAAAAAAGTTACAGAAAAAAAAAATCAAGACGATTAAGCGCATCCATTTTGTATACTAGCACAATACCCGCGCATTGCAGCGGTGTAAATGGTGACGGTGGATAGATGTGCAAGTGAGTATTTATCATGATTGTGAATATTGTGCAGGTAAGTGATAGGTTTGTCGTTATAAAAAAATTATTATCAGTTACCTAATACTCTATCATATAAGTTTCACAGTAAACAATCATAATTGTAAAAGGGAGATGTAGTATTAAGTGGCTCACCAGACACACATAACCAACGTGAGTACAGTCCAGTAGTTTGATCATGAGTTATGAAGGGGAAACTGATTTGGGAGTTTCTGTGTTTATTATGTGGATGCCAAGTTGGGCTGATATTTGGGAATAGTTAGGATTCAATATTTTTTTAATAAATTTTTTCCTTAATAACTCAACCTTTAAGCCCATATATATGAGATTATGATTGATTACATCTCTGATATAACAATTTTATAACACTTATTAGAACCAAAGTTTCAATTCATTATGAACTTTTACTACCAAAAAATTCCAAGTGATTACACATTTTCTGCATTGCCAAGCATTTAGTCAGACAATGAAGTTTTCGTCATCACACGAAACTTCTTCCAACAAGTCCATGAACCCTTTGCCACTACTATCCTTACCAGTCTCTTGATTGACGGATGCTTTACAATGAAACCCCTGACTGGTTGCTGCTTCGAATCTCATCCACAGTTCTTTCTTTAATGTGTTTTCACCAGCACGCTTGCCTTTTAGAATTGTGGTATCAAGATCTTTACGCATTGGAGTACTTTCAATAACTGCACATGCATAAACTGAGGTCAATAAACAAAAGATTCAAGTATAACTCGGAGTAAAATGTTGGAAATCTAAAATAAAATTAAAATGCTTTGAAGACTTCAGAATAAAAGGGAAACTTGCTGTAAACTTGTCCTTTGGAACTTAAGGGTTTCCTTTGATGAAATGGAAAGAGTAGCCGTGCTGATTGATTGTTGTGCTATCAATATTTAATCTCCCATTTACTTACCTTCGTCTTTCTGTTGGTAAAAAAAGTGAATACTATCGGTGCTTGAAATGATGTTATTGACAGGATGAGTTTGGAAGTCTAAAGCCTCTCTATGGATATGTTTTTGCTCATATATTTACCAAAGTTGTGAATAGAGAAACTGAAGTTGCGTCCAGCCTCGGCTGGCCTTCTTGAAGATTGATGAGAAACCGTCAGGCTATAAAGATATGGATGGCACAAATTTGGGTTTACTAGATTTACATGTTTGGATTGTAGTTGAGTTGATCAGCATCCAAGTGGGAGATTGTTGGGTTGTGGCCTCGTGGGGACTGATACAAACCAGTATTACTTGGAGAACAATTCTTGAGCGTAGGATTAGATAGTAGGCATTACTAGTTTGGAAGGTTTCTTGAGATTATATTTGTTTAGGATTAGTATTATTAACTCCATATAAACAGCCTAATGTATTTTAAACCTATATCAAAAATCAATAAAATCTCTCTATGATTAAGCAGATTGACTTGATTTACTAGCCACTTAATTTTGTGTGTTCATTTTCTTTTCATGCAAGTGTGTTTAGACTAGAGTTTAAACATTGTAATTTGTACCTCTTACGGGTACCAATGAGTGTCAAGTGTTCTTTGTTGTTTTGATTTGTCTGGTGTCCATGAGGGTTTTCCCGTTTCTGGTTTCTGTGCTTTTACTGATATTTTAGATGGATTAGTTTTTTTTCTCCTTAGTTTGTGGTCTTGTTTATATTTGAATTTCGTAAATGGTTAACTATGTTTGGCTTCAACTTTATCTTGCTCCCTCCTAATTTGGGAGGTTGAGTTATGATTCAGTAGTCGTTTCCGGAAAAATGTAACGCTAATAGGCTAGAAGTGTAGATCTTTCTAGTTTGACTAAAAAATAGGCCAATTTGGGCTGGTTGTTATCTCTAAAGTCAATTTGGGACTCGTTATAAGCTCGATACCAACAAGTCGTTTCAAAAAACCTTGGGGCTCATATGAAAAACGAGCTCAAGCTCGAATAAACTCCTGAACATTAATCATAATTACTTATTACTTAGTGTGTATGATAAAATAATATGCATAATTGTTAGCCATGGGCGGGCCACGAGTCAACTCGAACAAGTCAAGTCAAAATAAGCCTTACACGATCTGACTCGGTACCTGACTCGTATTTACTGTTGATACCTACATTGACTTGCAAGTTTTTGACAGACTCGGACCGTGTCAAGTCACTCGACAAGTACACTCCTACGATTCTGATAGCATGCAAAGCTATATATTTTATTTTCATTTTCATAGCTTCTTCATCTTCATCGCCTATAGAAATATCTTTAAAGCTCTCTTATACCTACACCGATAAAGGGTTTGAACTCGAAAGTGGTTGCTAGTAGGTGGTAACATGTGAATGACAAATTTTCTTGGAAGTGGTTGCTAGTAGGTGGGCATGTTTGGTGACTTTTGTATAAGAGCATGCAAACTATAAAAGAAACCTTTGAGTCTTGTCTTAGGAATCAAAGCTAAGGTGATTTTTAATTAATGTCTAGTCTCTACTTCCCGGCCGCCCATCTAAGGCTAACTACCTAATTCAAAGTTTCACTACATACGGCTCGAGACGAGCAAAACTCAAGCCAAACTCAAGTTTTAAACAAAAGAATAACCAGAACTCAAGCTAAACAAGCCTAGCTCGAGCGTAGTTGAGCTCATACTCGGCTCATTTACACCCCTATTTATCTCTCATGGGTCACCCAAAGTGTTTGAAAATGGTTAAAATCTTCTAAACCACTTTGTAAAATACTGGGTAATTAATTTAACTATATAGTGTTTTTAATCTTATTTATCAAAAAAGCAATGAACAACGTCCAACCCGATTGACCCATTACCCAACCCACTAATCTTGCCACTATTAATTGAGAGAATTACCTTCATTGCGCGAAACAGCACTTGTAAAACCACCTGCCTTGGGCAGGTTTGTTCGAACATCTTTAATTGGATCATTATTAGGCTCCAGCAGAACACACGTCTTCGGTGGTGACATTGGCATACACCAATTCGGCGATGCTTCTACCAATTTTCTAGCATTGCCCACTTTACTAACGGGTCTAATTCCAAAAAGCTCAGGGTATTTTAATGCCAAATGCCGAGAAGGTTGACAGCTAGACGGTTCATTATCTCCAGACCCACCACCATCAACAGGATGCATAGTTGGGTTCTTCGGGGCATTAGTCTTGTTCCCACATACAGAAGCAGGTTCCAACATTATACAAGATTTCGGTGGGGACATCTTTAGGTACGGCGTAGAAACAACTATGGAATCATTCCTCGTTATCAACTTTTCTGGTGACGAAAATACACTCTCCACTGGCCCGACAGTAACATCATTGGTCATCTTTTTAAAAAACGATTTGGATGATTTATTTAGTTTAGATGTGAAAGGTGTAGGTCTAGGCAGCGGCGTTAGCATAAAAAGATTTCGACCACCTTCTGCAGCACAGTCCGCACGCCAAGACACGAGAGGTGAAGGTGAGACCAAAAAGTCAAGCTTATCTATAAATGGGCTGTCAAGACCTCCGCTCGTTTCCTTGTTTACAGAAGGAGCTATCTTCATACAAGCTATACTTGTTTCCAACGACTTTTCTGACCTTACTGCACGGATTGAAAGAACTTTCTGGAATTTTGGAATCCATGGCTGTATTTGAATATCAATGCAAAATGTTAGTATAATAAACGTCATATATATGAATATAACAGATACTGGCATCAGCTAAATCAACCTTCAATGATGTTTGCATCTCTTTTAACACATTAGTAAAAGACTCAATCTCCTTCGTGTTCTTCACTTTTTGTTCCACTGCTTGTACAACAAGTTCATCGATCTGCATATAAGAGATTGACACAACTTATATATAAATATATAAGATTAATGCTGTTCTATTACTGAAAATCTAGAAGAGCTAAAAACACATTGTACTATCCGATGTCCACCAGATAAATAAGTGTTTTTCGGGTTTTCCAACTATTGCTAGGTCCTAAACATGCACCTGAACATGATTACTCCCTTACTTAGTTTCCAACGCAAACTGCAATATTTTTACATAGTGCCAAGTAGAAAGGATGCATCATACTTCCAGTTTATAGTATTATTACACTGTCTATAATATTCTTTGATTATGTTTTGGTTAGGGCATGACACAAACTAAATATTACTGTAGTAGTTTATTAGTTGGCAATTGTGAATCTTAAGTTAGATATATAATAAAACCATATAGAAATAAACATAGCATTTCAACCAGTCCTGAAATCAAAAAACAAAAATTCCTTGAAAGCAACAAAAACATATATCCTTTATACAAACAACAATTGAGTGACAACATTTGCCCTAATTTTAAAACCCTAAACGATTGGTCAAAGGTCAAAACCCTCACATTTTCAACAATAAACACATAATTACCTGATGAATAAGGGTTGAGAGATCGGAGTGAACAAGAAGAAGTCGATCGAACGGGTCGCCGCCTCCGCCGCAAGTGGTTACCGATTGTTGTGGTTGTTGAGTGATTAAGGAATTAGGTTTCTTAATTGCTGTAGTGAAAGAAGCTTTATTTGATACGTCTCTGAGAGGTTTTCTTCTCGATTTGGATTTCGACTTCACGTCGGAGACGATCTTCGGCATTTTTTCTCACCGGTGAGATGACGATTTTCTAACGGTAACTTTTGCGTCTGAGTTTTCAAATTTTCGGGATTTGGCGTTTTATTTGTCCAAAGGGTGAACGTTTTAATTCATGGGGACATAGTCGGTGTTAATTTTGACCAAAGTCAACATTTTTTTTTACCTTGATTTCTTAGTTATCAATTAACAACATTGATAAAAAAAAAATCAACAACAATTTTTATTTTAACAGAGAAACTGTGTGAGTCCCTAATCACTATTATGTTAGTGATTATGAATCGTTAACAGTGAGTTAATTGTAGAAAGGGGGGGGGTTGAATACAATTAAAAACTTTTCCTTTTCTTTTATTATGAATTATATTTGCTTAACAAGTTTTTAATCATATTAATGTAACAACAAAGTGAACACAGATATGTATATGAGATAAACAGTTCAAATGCTGAAACAGATGTAGCTGAAAGATAAATTCTTTTATTACTAAAATTTATCTCATGTTGATTTGCGGAATAGATTAGCCAAAACTAATCTAAATCAAACAATACAGCTAGTACAAGGAGATGAGCAGTAGTGGACAAACACGCTAACTGCTCACTCGCTGAAGTAAGCTAGTAGTGGACAAACACGCTACTAGTTTACTCGCTGGTGTTTACTTGTATCTTAGACAAACTAGTCACTGACAAACAAGTGACAATACAAGTAATCGACCCCAAATGAAGTACAACATACAACGCTATTTATAGACACTGAAATCCTTGATTTCCGGATCTGATGGACACGTGTCGCTGTTTGATTGGAGAGGTAGTTGAGATGTGATATATCATGGCACGACATTCTGTCTTGGGAAATATCACCTTGTACTATGGACCAATCAAAAGCTTCCACGTTACTCTTTACAAGTTACGAGGAACACGTGCGGTGCCGTGGTAACGCCGAAAGTTGACTTCTTATTTAATGCGGCATTTAATGCTGCAGTCGCTGATAGAAACATCAATTCTTCTCATTCTCGATGCGAGCTAACATGCTCTAAAGAATGACTTGAATAGCTAATCTTCAGCGACTTCTTTTATTCAGCAGATGAAAGAACTCAAGAAGACTTGGAGACTCTCGCTGATAGATGAGTATCAGCGACACACATAGTTGAGTCTTTGATCTTTATAAATTCTTCTTCTACTGGTCTAAGATACAATCAGCGACAAGAAACCCTTCAGCAACATTATCTTCAACTTGAATCATTCTACAAGTACAGAGAGTGATGCTCTCGCTGATGATGATCAGCGACACACATAGTTGAGCATCATTCTCTTTCAGTAACTCAGAGTGATAAAAGATCAGCGAACATAAACTTCAGCAACAGGAGCTTGACTTGAAACATTTCTTCATAAAGAGATCTTCAGTAGGTGGGTCAGAGACTTAAGATAATAAGTCATCATCAGTGACTTCGCTTATCAGCGACTAATGATTTCAATAATCTGCCTGTAGACATTATCTAAGTCTCCCCCTTAATCATTGAGATCAGCGACCATCTTGAGTATGACGATCAGTGACTCAACAATCTCCCCCTAAATGGTTTAAGTCAGAGCTCCCTTAGACAAACTAGTTGCAGGAAGTTTTGGATTCAATAATCTCTCTTTTACTTTGTTGATAAGTTGAATGTTCAGAGACTTGTCCTTGTAAATTTTTTGTAGTTGAAAACATTTTGAGTCTCTGATAGGAGCTTGCCCAGTGACTTGCACTTGTAGATTTTCTTGGTTTAAGCCTCATATATATCATAGAACAAACTATTTACAGAAGCTATCTATTACAAGATGTCTAATCTATTTATCTCTCCACATCTCCTCTTCCTTTACTATACCAAGCTCAGCTTCAAGTTCATATTTGTCTTTGGAGGGTAGGTATCTGAACTTTCTGGCCAAGGCTTCATCGAGAATAGCTTTTCTGATCTTTGAATCTGTTGGAAGCATGCTAGCTGACCTGATCAGGTGTATGAGTTGTTCTTGATCAACCTTCTCAAGTTCAGCTTCTCTCTGAAACCTAAGGGCACCATTTAGGTCCCTGTATACCAGACCCTTTTCACCTTCAGTGACCTCATGACCTTCAAGCTTTGGCACACCAGCAGGGATAGATAGATTAAGCCTTGAAGTGTTGGGGATTCGATAGATGCTGCTGGTACCTGATCTATACCTTGGACTAGGTGGCTGAACAATTTCCTCACCATGTATGACAGTATCTTCTGGTCTGAGGAGTTGCAGCGACACCATTTTCTGATAGAGCCTATCAATCTCTTTTATGACATCAACCTTAGCTGCACTTGTAGAGTGGCTGATAGCAAGCCTTATCTCATTCCATTCTTCTCTGTGCAGCTTGCATACTTGATCAAGTAGCATTGATTGAGTCTCTGAACCTCTTTGTATAAGTAGCTGAGGTTGAGATTGGTTCCTTGACTTTTTCAGTTTGACCTTGGTGATAGGTGCAGGATTTGATCTTCCTGTCATTCTGGCAGCAAATCTTTTTCTATCAATCTCATCCCACTTTCTATCCACTGCTGTTTTGACAACTCCCCCTTTCTTTTTAGAGCTCTTGCTAGCTGATCTTTTCAGTTTATGTTGCTCTAGCTCACTCTCTTCTATTTCAGCAAGTACCCTGGCAATTGCAGCATCAGACTCTTCTTGATCTTTCTTTTGCTTAAGAAGTCTGGCCCTTTCATTGGCATCTTTAGAGCTCAATTCCAGTAGGTAAGCTCTGTCAGCATCTGATTGCTCTTTCAGCAACCTTTTCCTTTCTTGTTCTTCTCTCAACTCAGCCTGAAAAGTTATTTGCAGTATCATTTCTTGCTCCCTGTCCTGTCTTGCCTTTATCTTTCTGGCAATTCTCTGATCTTTTGTTTCATCAGGACAAGGGGTATCTGAGGCTGAGTCAGAGGAAAGGCATGCTGTGGGGGAGGTATCTGATGTGGTAGTGTTGGAAGGAGTTGCTGTGGAGATTGGTGTTATAGTTGCTGGGGAAGGTGTGGTTATTTGGACTGTTTGGGTTGTGGTTGCTGTAGGTGAGGGTAGGTTTAGGGTTGCTGATGGAGAAGAAAGTGCAGCTACCTCAGATATGACAGTATGTAATTGAGGATCACTGACCTGTTGTTTCTTTGATGGAGGAGTAGATGCAGGAGAGGTGTCACTGGTCCTTTTTCTTTTCATAACAGATGATATGGGTTGCTGATCCTCCATATTTATGTCATCTTCATCATCTGAGTCCTGACCATTTCCATGACCACCTCCCTGGCCATCATCATTGTTATCATCATCATTATCATCAGCATCATGCATGATGGTATCATCCTCCTCATCATCAGATGCATCAGCTACTACATCCCTATTCATCCATTCCTAGCGAGCCAGTTCGTAGCTCACTGAGGTACCCTCAATCCTAGCAGTATCATCCACTGCCCATTGCTGTACCAGCCCATTATAGTTCCTGAGCTCTTCAGCACTGAACTCAGGAAAGCTTTCAGCGACAGCCACCATATCAGTAGCTATCTCCATATCCACCCAATGCAGTTCAGCAACTGCAAGGGCCTCCAGCTCAGGTTGCTCAGCAATAGGACGAAGTGCATAGGTAGTGAGCACTATGTCCCTGTGAGCCTTGTTTGATAGCGGATCAGTCATCTTACGGGGCATCTCTGGGTCAGAGACCAAATTTTCTTCTTCACTCTCCCCCTGACTGGTTCGCTCAAACTGATCAACTGCCCTAAGTATCTGATCTGTGAAATCTGCGTTCTCCTCACGCAGAGCAGCGACCTCAGCTCTAGTCGTTGTGAGCTGTGAAACAACCTGTGGAAGCACCTTAATAAATTTGTCAGTGTTATAAAGGTAGTTGGATACAGAGATGGCTAGGTCATTTTGGTTGGTGGTTAGCTGGGCAATAGCAGCAGCATGATTGGTGAAGTTGGTGTTGGAAGTGGAGGCTAGCTCAGTGACTGCATGGTTTATTGCAGCACTGGCATCAGCTACTGTTTGGACCCTCTCACTAACAGATGCACTCCATGGTTCAATGGAGTTATACACGTCAGTGAGAGCAGCAACAGCTTTTTGGAGAACGGAGACATTTCCAATAAGTGCCTCACGGTCTTCAGTGAGCATCTTAATTTGGGTTTGGGATTGGGCAATGTACTCCATCAGTAGCTAATCTGATGTGGAGTGAGTGGAGGTGTTTGGGGGAGTAGTTTGGGTAACAATAATGGGGGTGGGAGTAGATTGGGCTACATGATCAGGGGGTGTGGTCTGATCAGCAGCAGCTTGGATGTTGTCACTGGAGAAAGATGTGGGGGTAAGCTCTCTGATGGGTGAGTTGGAGGTAGGTAGAGGAATGGGTTGGGTGTCCTCAGAAGTGTCCATGGGCATGATTTCCTCATCATCAGCTTGTGATTTAGCTGGTGGTTTATTGGAAATAGAAGTGGCGACCTGTATCTCACCATGGGTTAGTGGTGAGACATTGGCAGTCGGTGCAGTGATAGATAAGAGTTGGCCCGGGTCTGTAGCCAGTGGTGTGACATCAGCTATGAGTGTGTTATCACTCACTGATGCCACTTGCCCTTTGAATGAAATGTCATCCTTTTGTGAGGATGACAAGTGGCTGGGATGACTCAAGCTGAGGGTGTGGGGTGCACCCGAATCACTGCCAACAGTGGTTTGATCCACTGCAGCTGTCTGTAAGTTTCCCTTTGTAGAGTCACTGGACTTTCGGGAGTCCAGTGAAGCAGTTAAAGCTAAGGGTTCAGCAGTGGTGCCCTCAGTAACTGAACGTACAGTCACTGATTCACCACTGACATCCGTAGATGTCTTCTTTTTGCTATGTCCCTGATCCTTTAATGTCAGGGACCCTAATTTGGATTTTTTCTTGGGAGCAGTTGGTGGTTTCTTGATTGGTGGTTGACCAACAGTAGTCACTGGGGGTGTGGTCAGTGACGTGGTCGATGAGGGGGCAGGAACTGACATATGTACAGCAGTTACAGGCTGGGGTGCAAGGATCCCCGGATGCTTCATAAAAGCAGGTAGAACCGCAGTCGCTGGTTTTGCGAAAATTTGAGATCCTACCAGAGTGGGCTCAAAACCCTGAAATGATACCCTATCATAGGCATCAAACTGATCCCTGAAGATCAGTGAGAGGTACCTAGGGTAAGGTACATATTTTGCCCTGGCAGGCTCAGCGACCTTGGTGATCAGTTCATTAAAGATCACACTTGCATAGTCAACTCGTAGAGAGTTGACCAGTGACCAACTGATCTGTGCTTCCAGGGAGCTGAATTGATCATAGCTCCCTGATTTTGTGCCCAAAGATTGAATAAAATTAGTAAAGAGGGCATTCCAAACACCATCCATTTTAGTTTTATGGACCGTAGAGTACTTACGATTGCCACTGCCATCGACTGAGTATTTACACTCAATCGCAGTGAGCTCGACGAGGCCTTGTTTGGCAACGTCGCTCTCTGGCAGTGACTCATATGACTCGAAGGTCGGCAGTTGTAAGATAGAGCGAATGGTGTTGGCAGTTATTATTATAGGTTTGGTACCATTGTCAATAAAACCCTGGAGTTGAGAAACACCGGAGACAACTGAGTGAGTGCAGGTGAACCAAAACTCACTGAGCCATTCTGGGTTCATTTCCCCAGGAGACAAGGTAAGAGCAGGGAGGATAAAATGGTTTTTCAAAAAGTTTATCACCTCCGCATACTCAGGTTTTGTACAGGTTACATTTCCCAAATAGTTAGATTTGGGAACTGTAACGACAAGGGTCTCGCTGACCGCAGAGGCTCGAAGAGCTTTAATCTCTGGGGTAGGAGTGTAGGAGTTATTGAAAAATTTAGTCCTTGCCATTTTTGAAAAATAAAGTAGAAAGTTGAAAAGGTGAGAAATTTGCAGAGAAAAATATGAAGAAGATGAAGTTTAAAAAGTTTGAGAGCGTAAAGAATGAAACGGTGGGGGTTTCGCTGCTTATATACTGTCGCTGGTGTAAGAATATGTGGTTATAACGAGTATGTACGTGGTCAAAAAGGTAAAAAATAAAATAAATAATAAAATAATAGTGGTTGGTGGTAGTGGAGCAGGTTGATGATGGTGAGGAGTGGTAACATTAAATGTTGATGGGAGAGGTGCGCCGGAAAAGGTATACGAGGTGTCAGAAAAAGTGTACCTTTTCGAGTTCCTAGAAGATATTTTAATATTGTATTTATGAAGAATATAAATCGTTACAAATTAAATACAAGGTATTAATTGTAAGGAATATATGTCGAAATAAATGCAATATTAAAACGAAACTTTCGCTGATACTCATCTATCAGCGAGATGAAAATGAGTTATATTTTAAAATAAAATAGATGTTATGCTTCACATTTTGATGTCGCTGATCAAATTTCAACTTAGAATACAAATCCAATCAGCTAGTCAAGTATGTAAATCATAAGATATAATTTATTTCTATGACATAAGGAATTTTCATGTGCAGTTACTAGGTATATAATTTATTTATTATAACTATGCTAACTTATTGTTCTAGCTGATAACATCAGTGAGAATAATAGATCAGCAAGTTAAGAGAAATAAATTATTTACTCAATAACTACTATTTTCATTAAACAAACAGGTTTTAATCATTTAGGTTCAGCATGCCCAACTCGCTGATGAGAAAGGTGAATCTTTTCTCATCTAAAGGTTTTGTAAAAATATCAGCGAGTTGGTAATCAGTTGGAATGAAATGTAGTTCAATGTCACCTTTCATGACGTGGTCCCTGATGAAATGATATCTGACATCAATATGTTTTGTCCTTGAGTGCATCACAGGATTGTTGGCTATAGCAATGGCACTTTGACTGTCACAATAAATTGGAACATTTTCAAAGTTAAAGCCATAGTCAGCGAGCTGATTTCTCATCCACAGAATTTGAGCAGTGCAGGCTCCAGCAGCTACATATTCAGCCTCAGCAGTAGAAGTTGAGACAGAATTTTGTTTCTTGCTTGACCAGCTTACTAGCTTTTCTCCAAGAAACTGACAGCTACCAGAGGTGCTCTTTCTGTCCATCTTGCATCCAGCATGATCAGAATCTGAATATCCTTTCAGTGAGAAATCCGAACCATATGGGTACCATAGACCAAGATTTGGTGTACCCTTCAGATATCTGAATATTCTTTTGACAGCGAGCAAATGGGATTCCTTTGGATCAGCTTGATATCTAGCACATAGACAAGTGGAAAACATAATGTCTGGTCTACTAGCAGTTAAATACAGCAGTGACCCAATCATTCCTCTGTAAGCAGTGATGTTTACAGATTTACCATCAGAATCAGCATGTAATTTGACTGCTGATGACATTGGTGTAGCAAGGGATGAGCAGCTGGTGAATTCAAATTTCTTTAATAAATCTTTAACATATTTTCCTTGATTAATGAAAATACCAGTGTTGGTTTGCTTTACTTGCAGACCAAGGAAAAATGTTAGTTCACCCATCATGCTCATCTCATAACTTTTAGTCATGAGGTTACTGAACTCCTTGCACATGTCATTGTTAGTAGACCCAAAAATAATATCATCAACATAAATTTGGACTAATATAACATCTCTTTTATCCTTTTTAATAAAGAGGGTGCTGTCAATCTTACCTCTGACATACCCACAGTTTATTAAGAAGGTAGAGAGAGTGTCATACCAAGCTCTGGGAGCTTGTTTTAGTCCATATAAAGCTTTATCCAGTTTATATACATAACCTGGATGCTTGGGATCAGTGAATCCAGGTGGTTGCTTCACATACACTTCTTCCTGCAGCTTGCCATTTAAGAAGGCACTCTTCACATCCATTTGATATACCTTGAACTTCTTGTGAGCTGCATATGCTAAAAACAACCTGATTGCCTCAAGCCTAGCAACTGGTGCAAAGGTTTCATCATAATCAATTCCTTCTTGCTGACAGTAACCTTGTGCAACCAGTCTAGCCTTATTTCTTATAACAACACCATCAGCATCCATCTTGTTTCTGAACACCCATCTTGTTCCAATCACAGATTTCCCAGCTACTTGAGGTACTAACTTCCACACTTTATTCCTTTCAAACTGAGATAGCTCATCTTGCATGGCAGCTATCCAGTGATGATCAGTGAGTGCCTCATCAATTTTCTTGGGCTCAATTAGTGACACAAAGCTTACAAACAAACAAAAGTTAGCAGATACTGATCTGGTCTGAACTTTGGATTGAGGATCACCAATAATCAATTGATTATCAATATGTCTAGTCCATTTTGTCACTCGCTGAGGTTCAGCAGTGACTTGATTATTCAAAGGTGATCCACCAGACATATTAGTATTAGAAGCAGTGTTTAAGCTTTGATTTTGAAAATGAGTGTTATTACTTTGATGCAAGAGATGAGATGATGATGATGGGATATCAGCAGGCAAAGATGAAGTTCCTGAATTATTCTCAGCTAAAGTAGAGCCAGAAATATCTTCAGGGACATCATCTTCCCTTTCAGAATCTGATGGATGAACCTCATGCTTGTCATCACTGATTGAATTAAAAATAAGGTTTTCATAGTCTTTTGGATCAGTGAGTGATTCATCATAAGATTCATCAAAGGTAACATCCATTGATTCTTCAATACATTCCCTTCTTTTATTGTAAATTCTGAAAGCTTTTGAAATGATTGAGTAACCAACAAATGTGCCTTCATCAGCTTTGGGATCAAACTTCCCTAAGTGATCTCTTTTGTTTAAGACATAGCAGGTACTGCCAAAAACATGAAGAAAACTTATGTCAGGTTTTCTCCCCCTTAATACCTCATAGGCTGTCTTTTCATGTCTCTTGACAATCAAAGACCTATTCTGAGTGTAGCAGGCAGTGTTAACTGCTTCAGCCCAGAAGTGGGTCTTAAGACCAGCATCTATGAGCATTGACCTTGCAGATTCAATCAAGGTTCTATTTCTCCTCTCTGCAACACCATTTTGTTGAGGTGTTCTTGGTGCAGAGAAGTTTTGAGAAATACCTTTTGAATCACAGAAACTTTCAAGGTCAATATTTCTGAATTCAGTGCCATTATCACTTCTTAAATGTTTAACTGAGCAATCATTTAAGTTTTCCATCCTTTTGATAAAGGATATGATTTCCTGTGTTGCATCATTTTTGGCTTTGAGGAAGAATACCCAAGTATATCTGGAATATTCATCCACAATTACCAAGCAATACCTTTTACCACCAAGACTAGGAGAACTCACTGGACCAAATAGATCCATATGCATCAGTTGAAAGCATTCTGTCACTGAAGATGTTTGCTTGCTTCTGAAAGAAGAGCTGTGATGCTTTCCCTTTTCACATGCTGAACAAAGCTTGTCTTTGTCAAACGTGAGCTTTGGAAGACCATTTACCAAGCAATGCTTGCTGAGCTTGCTGATGGCCTTGAAGTTCAGATGAGAAAGTCGCTTATGCCATAACCATTTTTCTTCTGAAACAGTTCTGGAATAAAAGCATGTTCCTGATTGTGCTGAGTCCATATTGACTACATATGTATTTCCTTTCCTTCGAGCACCCAGGACAGCACTTCCATTTTTGTTGTAAACAACTCCAGCTTCATGATCAAACAGCACTTTATTCTTGGCATCACAGAACTGACTGATGCTTAATAGATTATGCTTCAGTCCTTCAACATATGCCACCCTCTTAAACATCACATTTCCATTGGTCAAGACCCCATACCCTCTGGTCTTACCAATGTTGTTATCACCAAAAACTACATCAGGACCTTTTTCATCCTGGTAGTCGCTGAGCAGGGACTTACATCCGGTCATATGTCTGGAGCACCCACTGTCCAGATACCAGATTGTTTCTCTAAGAATGCCCTACATCAGAAGTAAATTGTTAGTTCAATTTATGAACCCATCCTGAGATGGGTTCATGGTGGATAAGCCCTTAACTTGGCTTCCACTGACCAGCAGAACATTTGACTCACTGCTGGTAGTAGGTTGGACTTGTACTGATGAACAATCTGTTGACACATGTTGTCTATTTCCACACTTATAGCATTTTTTATTTGTGGCTCTAGATTTTTTTTGTTCAACATGCTTATTTGATTGAGACTTGAAAGAGTTCAGATTTAATGTATCAGTTTGTTTCTTTAACTCCAAGTCACTGATGATAAGATCATCAGTCACTGGAGTGTCAGAACTGAGGTTGCTGAATAACTTTTGATCAATAGTATTGATAAGAACTGGATTAATTGTTGAATCATTTATGCTCAGGTCTTTCAGTTCATCAATACTTGCAGTTATCTCACGGTTGTTAGTGACCAGCGAGTTTTTAACAAAGTGATTTGGTTTAGGCTCGCTGAAGACTGACATTGGTTCAAAGACAAAGTTTGAAAAGGATTGATCAAGCTTGAATATTTGATCAATGCTTGTGGCATCAGCTAGAGAAGCAGCAGTGTCATAATTACCTCCCAAAATAGCTTTTACTTGTTTTGGAATTTGATTATTGAGACACTGGTTCACATTTAATGCAGATTTGCACCATGACTTTATAACTTCATTGAGTTGAGAAAATTTGGTTTCAAAACTTATTTTCTCTTGAATGCACATTTGATTTGCATGTATTTGTGCATCAAGTTCAAGTTTTAGGTTTTTCATTTTCAATAAATTTTCTTCTTGAAGTTTAAGCTTAAATGTTAAGTCATTGATCATGCATTCTTGCCTTTTCTGAATATCATGAGCATTTGATAGATCAACTATTAAAGTCTCAAAGATATTCTCCTTTTCAGTCACTGAAGCTGATTTAAAACAATGTACCTTGTAGAGAGTTTCTGGATCCCAGCCGGATGCTGAACATTTCTTAGCGACTTCTTTGATATTATCATGGAAGTCAGCATCATCAGCCATTAGGCAGTAATCTCTATCTAAGCATATCATAGCTTCTTCTTCATCAGATGATGAGGTTGAGTCGGAGTCGCTGAAAGATCCTTCTTCAGCGACGAATCCTTTTCCCTTCTTCATACCAGCTTTGGACATAGCTTTCAGCTTCTTGTATTTTGACTTGTATTTGTTATACTTGTCATTTCTGAAGCTGGGCCTTTGTTCAGGGAGAGGATTGACAGCTTTGGATCTGCATTCAGCTGCAAAGTGACCAGGTTTGCCACATTTGTAGCAGTCACCTTTTGACTTTGAGATATCACTAGATGTTGCACCAGCAAATTTGTTGAACCTTGAGTTCTTTCTAAAATTTGCAACCATCATGGCCATATCTCTTTCCAGCTTTTCTAGTCCTTCTTCATAGCTGACTTCAGACTTGCTGTCAGCAGCACAACCTTCCTCATCTGCAATCAGTGACTTTGAACTCATCTGGGTGATCTTAACTTTCTGCCTTTGATCGATCTCTTCTAGCTCAGCTACAAGGGCATTAGAAATCTTTTGACTGCCAAGAGCAGCACGAATGTGCTCGCTTTGGTCAGCTTGTTTTTCAGATTGTTCCCAGTTTAATAATATACCATAAACTTGAGTTAGATTGAGAGAAGTATAATCATTACGTTGTCGAGTACATGTTGCAATGGTACCCCAAACTTTTCTAGGTAGAAGTTCTAGAAATTTTTCAACAACAAATCTTTGATCTTTACCTATATTAGCCTTTTCCATTTTATTTATTAAGGCTTGATATCTAGTATAGGCAGAGGCCAGTGATTCATTGGGTTCCATGGCAAACAGTTCATACTGACGAGTCAGATTTACTTCTCTACAGCGAATGATGTCAGGGGTTCCAATATAGATATTTCTTAGAGTGTCCCACATGTGTTTCGCTGTACTGCACAATCTAATAGACTCAAACACTTCATCAGGAAGTGACATGCTTATGTATATTTTAGCTTGTTTATCCAGCCTAACCATACGCCTATCCTCATCTGTCCATTGTTCCTCCCTTTTTGGCATAACCATTTCTGGTAGTGCAGGAGTGGTTGCAGTAGCTGCAACAGCAGGAATAATGACAGTAGGAGTGTGAGGACCGTCAGTTATTATGGAACAGAGACGATCATCAACAAGGTCTAAGAACATCATCATCCTGGACATCCAGGTTTCAATTCTTGATGGGTCAAATGCTGGGGGTTTTGTAGTGGAGCCATTTCCCTTCTGGTACTCAGAATCAACACAACTGTATTTAACGGATTCCATTGCAGATCTGGTTAAATTTTATTTTAAACCAACTCCGCTCTGATACCAATTGTGAGTCCCTAATCACTATTATGTTAGTGATTATGAATCGTTAATAGTGAGTTAATTGTAGAAAGGGGGGGGGGGGTTGAATACAATTAAAAACTTTTCCTTTTCTTTTATTATGAATTATATTTGCTTAACAAGTTTTTAATCATATTAATGTAACAACAAAGTGAACACAGATATGTATATGAGATAAACAGTTCAAATGCTGAAACAGATGTAGCTGAAAGATAAATTCTTTTATTACTAAAATTTATCTCATGTTGATTTGCGGAATAGATTAGCCAAAACTAATCTAAATCAAACAATACAGCTAGTACAAGGAGATGAGCAGTAGTGGACAAACACGCTAACTGCTCACTCGCTGAAGTAAGCTAGTAGTGGACAAACACGCTACTAGTTTACTCGCTGGTGTTTACTTGTATCTTAGACAAACTAGTCACTGACAAACAAGTGACAATACAAGTAATCGACCCCAAATGAAGTACAACATACAACACTATTTATAGACACTGAAATCCTTGATTTCCGGATCTGATGGACACGTGTCGCTGTTTGATTGGAGAGGTAGTTGAGATGTGATATATCATGGCACGACATTCTGTCTTGGGAAATATCACCTTGTACTATGGACCAATCAAAAGCTTCCACGTTACTCTTTACAAGTTACGAGGAACACGTGCGGTGCCGTGGTAACGCCGAAAGTTGACTTCTTATTTAATGCGGCATTTAATGCTGCAGTCGCTGATAGAAACATCAATTCTTCTCATTCTCGATGCGAGCTAACATGCTCTAAAGAATGACTTGAATAGCTAATCTTCAGCGACTTCTTTTATTCAGCAGATGAAAGAACTCAAGAAGACTTGGAGACTCTCGCTGATAGATGAGTATCAGCGACACACATAGTTGAGTCTTTGATCTTTATAAATTCTTCTTCTACTGGTCTAAGATACAATCAGCGACAAGAAACCCTTCAGCAACATTATCTTCAACTTGAATCATTCTACAAGTACAGAGAGTGATGCTCTCGCTGATGATGATCAGCGACACACATAGTTGAGCATCATTCTCTTTCAGTAACTCAGAGTGATAAAAGATCAGCGAACATAAACTTCAGCAACAGGAGCTTGACTTGAAACATTTCTTCATAAAGAGATCTTCAGTAGGTGGGTCAGAGACTTAAGATAATAAGTCATCATCAGTGACTTCGCTTATCAGCGACTAATGATTTCAATAATCTGCCTGTAGACATTATCTAAGTCTCCCCCTTAATCATTGAGATCAGCGACCATCTTGAGTATGACGATCAGTGACTCAACAAACTGAAACCTGAAAATTCATTTTAAATGAATCGACCATTTGGAGTCTTCAATCGACCGCTCTCACAATCAACAAGATGGATACATTCAAACAGCTCATTGTTAAAAGACCTTCATCCGATGAAGTTTGAACTCGTGACATACACTTTTATGCTGCATGTCCCTACTCCTAGGCTACCATTGCGGGGACACATTAATATCTATAGCAAAATACCTACGTGATGCAGCGGAAAATAAAATAGGTTAATAATGATTTAATCACCAAAGTTTCTCTTCTTTTTTTTCGTTTTAACACTTCAACTTTTTTTTCACGTTTTAACACTTCAAGTTAATGGTGACTGTTTAATTTGACCATTTATCGTGGTTATGACCTGATGTAACCGGTATATCTTCAAAGTTAATAATGGTTTAATCACCAAAGTTTCATTTTTTTCGTTTTAACACTTCAACTTTTTTTTTTTACGTTTTAACACTTCAAGTTCTCACCAATGACGTGTCAAACTCCTTTTCATTCGATTATGTAATGTAGTGGGCGTATTTGGCTTAAATCGAATGATATTTTGCATATGATATAGATTACTTCATCCTTCAAAACCGTGGCATTTTGACCTTAATTTACTTTTCACGGTCGAACTAATCATATCATCCTATGAATAACAAAAGTAACAACCGTAATGTTGAACACATATTTTTAATAATGATTTTAAAATAGATGTTCAAACCTCCTCATGCGTGATAATTAGTTCCATAATATGGAACCGTTTATCTCTTCTATATCCTTTTTGTTTTCGCGATCAAAGGAGCTTAACTTTGATTGAATTATTTGACTTTGGCGGGTATTATATTAGCGACATACAGATTATTTGTATCCGTCAAATGTGAGCAAAATAAATATTCAAATTTGAGTGCAATAAAGCATGACACTAAAAGTCAAATACGCCCACTACATTACAAATATTAAAATTGAAAGTGTTAAAACGTGAAAAAAAGTTGGAGTGTTAAAACGGAAAAAGTGAAACTTTGATGATTAAACCATTATTAACTTTGGTGAAATTTGCCACGTCATTAGTGAGAACTTCATCAACCGGTCACCAATTGCTCAAAGTGTTATTTTTAATGATCATCTAAACTTAAGGGATAAAAATTTAGTCAATCAATAACTTGAAGTGTTAAAACGTGAAAAAAGATTTAAAGTGTTAAAACAAAAAAAAAATGAAACTTTGATAATTAAACCATTATTAGCTCAATAAAATATATTAAAACTGATGAATCGTTTAACTTTATTTCGTTAAAATGAACTTATTAACTATTGATATCCTCTTTGAATCTTCCGAAATTTTAAATAAATGAGACTTAATGATGGAGAAAGTATTTAAAGGATCTAAAAAATTTTGTTCCTTAAAATAAAAGAATGAAATGCTTTATATACATATAAAACAGAATACAACGAAGCAATTTGGACCCTTAAATGGGTTCCTTTCATACGATTTAACGGTCTATATTTAATTTCCATAGTTACGCTCCCCCAACAAATTATTATTAATTACTTAATATTAAATATTAATGATTCAAATTCAAGTAAATATTAATTAATTATTATAAAAAATCGACGATTAGTTTTAAAAAAACAAAAAGGGTGGATGAAAGCAACTGGCTCCAATTAACAAAAAGGTCCAATTAATAATGATTTTTGTTACTGATATCTCATGCATTGCAATTATTAAATATTATTATCATCATCTACCATATTTTAAGAAAATTAGTTCAATAAAATATATGAAATTGATTATTTTATGTGCATTTTGGGATATGTTACTATTAAGTTTCAATAATAAAATTTGTAATTTTCAACAATATTAATACAATTGAAAATTTAATAAAGCATATGATTAGTTTTGATGTATTAATTACCGCGCATTGCAATGGCTCAACAAATATTTTAAAACTTAACATAAAATTTGCAAATAATAGTTGTTACTTTTGTCATTCACACGGTGACAAGATCGGTACTACCGTAAGAAGTGAGTAGATATCCAAGTTTTATCCGCTCTCAAGGAAAGAAAGTGACTAAGTAATATTAGATGTATCATATGCAAATATACATACATAAATACATATATATATATATATATATATATATATATATATAAGTCCATTAATTATAATTTGATTTACGTTACTAATTATTTTCATTTTAATTAGTCAATTATAATTGCATCTTTTAATTAATAATATTAAACTTACATATCAATATAATTGTATTTTGTAAATGGCCGTGCATCGCACAATACTATATGATTCATTTACTCTAAATACTGAACTTAACTTAATATTAGATTGACATTCTTTTATTTGTACTCGGTTTCTTTTACATTGAGATATTATTTAGATTGTCATTAATTTAATGTGCATTCAATTTTACATTGAATTGTTATTACGCAGACAAATATATGGTGTTCTCAAATTAAAAAAAAAAACAGTTTAATAAATAAAAAACTAGGAAGTCCGAGTTGTCGCGGGTTCTTCACCTAGTATAGATATAAATATAAATATAGATAATTAGGAGTGAAATGAAATTTTTTTTATTGTTTAAGCTTAATAATTATTTAATGTCGAATCTTATATTTTCTTGGGGTCAGAAAAAAAAAAAAAAAGAAAGAAAGAAAAAAAAACTGTTACCAAATAATTAAAATAATTGAATACAAAAAGTCAAACTGAAGGCAAAACCGATAGTTCAATTTATAATAATGCAATAACCGAAATGTTTGATGAATGAAAGAAAGGCTTTATGAGCCCTGTAAATCCACACCTGTGTAGAGTGAATCGGTTCAATTCGGGTTTTACTTAGAAACCAAATTGGTATTCAATTACTCTATACTAACTAATTAGACATTTTTTATATATCTACTATACTAATTCATAGATAATTTAAATTTTCTGATAATGTTATCAACCTACAAATTCTAGAAATATATACATAATCTACTATATTTGCAATAAATTTTGCATGTAACTTATCTTTTGAGGTAAATTTTATATTGTTGTTACATTATATATTTGACTCGGTGTTACTGAAATCTTTGAAAGCATTTATTGACGTATAGTATTGTATTATAATTTACATGATATAATTATCCTTATTTTAACGTGTTTATATCTTTTCAAAATACCCCGTCATACATTTTTGTTCAATATTGTAACCCGGCCAAATATTTTAATTAGCTCATAGTGTAAATTTCGGTTGTAAATATAAATAACTTATAAGATTTCGAACCGTAAGTGAAATACCGAATAATAGAGAAACTAAAAATGAACTTTTTTGATTATTACAAAATCAAAATATTATTCGATTTGATCTTGTCCAAATCGAATTGAACTGAAACATTAACACCCTTAGCTTTCATAGTCAACTTTTTGAATGTAGCGACTTTTGTTTGAAAAGAAAAAAGTGGTGCTATCAATTTAGAAACGAATAACAAAGTAAAAATAACGTACTTAAATGAATAATATAAATAATAATAAAATTTTCAAGTTTCGTGATTAAATAATAAATATATTCTAAACATGAAGACTGTTTATCTATTTATGGGTATGTAAAAAACTTGGTGAATAAATTGTAAAACTATTTTACTTCTTTTAAGTACTGTAACATCAACCTAAGTTGGTTAATGTTAACACAAAGTAATGTTGACAACATACACAATGTATTATCTAACAATATTATAATATCAGAAAATACAGTTTCTTGAAGGTTACTTTTTTACATTTTTAAACAAAACTTAGAAAAATGACACTAGTCAGTTTGTGTTTGGTCTTGATGATCAGTTGACAACTTTGAAAAAAAAATACTAGACGGATTACAAATAAGTAAAATAAATTATATATCACGGAGTACTCCCTCCGTTCCACTTCAAGTGTCCACTTTACTATTTTTGGTTGTCCCAAATAAGTGTCCACTTTCATGTTGTAACTAATCGAAAGGAATTTTAGTGGGTAGATATGTTATTTGATTAGTGAAAAGTGTAATTAGTGAAGAATCCTAAAACTGCGTATAAAGTTAAAGTTGACATTTTAGGTGGGACGGAGGGAGTATTATTTTTCGTACATCCCAAGAGACGTGTTAGATTTTTGCACACATTACAAATAAGTAAAATAAATTATATATTACGGAGTATTATTTTTCGTACATCCCAAGAGACGTGTTAGATTTTTGCACTCCCACTACTTTTAGACTTGACATTATATACCTGTTACAAACAAGATATTTGTGTTGATCTGATTAGAAGTTAACACAAATCGATCCAAATGACCACCGAAAAATTCTTCCAAGAAGTAGCATTACCACAACAAAAACCACAGGTCGACCACATGCTTCCATTCCCGGCCGTGTTATCCCCAAACCGTAACACCGATTCTACTGTAATACAACTGTGTGATTTCGAAGAGGCGATCAAAGCTCATAAGCCATGGTTGGAATCCCTTCTTAACGAAAGAGGTGCTGTTCTATTCCGAGGTTTCCCCGTTACGTCTCCTTCTGACTTCAACGATGTCGTTGAAGCTTTTGGCTTCCCTGAAATGTTGTACGTAGGTGGTCGAGCCTCAAGAACTAAAGTCACTGGTCGAGTTTACACTGCAAATGAATGTCCTCCAGATAAAGGAATCCCTTTCCATCACGAGACGGTTTACGTACGTAGTAATTTCACTCTAGATATACACTTCATCCGTCCTAATTTAATTATTCATGTTTTCATTTTAGTGTATTCCGAAATAAATAACAGGTTCCGGATTTTCCCACCAAATTATTTTTCTTTTGCGACGAAGAACCGGGAAAAGGAGGAGAAACTCCACTAGTTTTGAGTCACATCATATACGATAAGATGAAAGAAAGGCACCCGGAGTTCGTTGCACAGCTCGAGCAACACGGATTGACATATATAAAAGTAGCTAGTGACGTGGACGATCCATCATCCTTCACTGGCGGTAGTTGGAAAACGACATACAAGACCGACGACAAGAGTGTCGCTGAAGAAAGGTCTGTTACTTTCGCAATAAACACTAACCTAGTTATATATACTTAAACGCTATAGGGCGGTCTTTGGCCTAAAGTTACTAGATGAACCTATCAACGTACCAACACGGTGTAGGTTCAAGTTTCATATGAAACAAAGTGTAAGTAATATTTGCAGACTCTACATAACCGGTGGGATAACTTATAACTTTATAAGTTTCCGTTCGAAAATAATACATATACATATAATAATAGAAAATGTGTATATATCTAAACTTGGTTTGTGGAATTGCTCGATTAACAGGGCAGCTAAGCTTGGAACGAAGTTGGAATGGATGGGGAATGCTGCAAAAATAATATCAGGTCCGGTACCAGCTATCAGGTCATTTGACAAGGAGACTGGGCGGAAAACGTGGTTCAATAGTCTTGCGGTTAGTTACAATGGCCCTGCGTGTGCGAAAATATATAATGGGAATACATCGGTGGAGCTTGGTAATGGTGACCCTGTGCCTGATGATGCCATGGTAGACTTTTTAAAAATCTTGGAAGAAGAATGTGTTGCGATACCTTGGAAGAAAGGCGACGTGTTACTTGTTAATAATTTGATGGTTCTTCATAGCCGACGACCGGTGCAAAAGCCACCTCGTCGTGTACTAGTTTCCCTTTGCAAGTGATTAAGAAGCGTTGGATGCTTCATTGAAGCCAACAACTGTTTCTGTCAAAAAGAATAAAATATCTAGCTTTCATCTAAGAATGAAAAATAAATCAATGAAGATGCCAATGCCAAAAAACTAGATATCTTCCAATGTATGCTCTGTTTTTAATACATAATTGAATGCCGTATGTGTTTTTAGTAATTCATAAAACAAAGTTTTTGAGTGTTTAGTGTTGGCTAGTTTTGTTGGTAATATTAGTAAATTTTCTCGTGTAAAAATGTATTGATAATATCAGTAAAATTAAGAGTTAATAATGGTTTAATCCTCAAAGTTTCATTTTTTTTTTTCGTTTTAACCACTCAACTTTTTTTAAATGTTTTAACCACTCAACTTAAGGTCAATAATGATTTAATCCCTGAACTTTCAATTTGTTTTCGTTTTAACCTCTCAACTTTGTTTTCAACGTTTTAACCACTCAACTTATGAGTTGACCATACTTTAACCACTAAAGTTCATTTGCCCATTAAAAAAAAACCTTTCGTTAACTTATAATGAAAGTTTAGATCGGGATATATAAACTTTGAACTTATTTATTTATCGACCAAGGTTGTCAAGATAGAGATCTTACATATGATGGTTTTTGTCTTCACAAGATCGAAATCGTAAGATCAAATCGGGATCGTTAGATCTTACGATTCCGATTTGAGCATAGGATCTTACGATGTCGATCCGATCCGATCTTACTTAAAAGTAATCTAAGTCGCTATGATAAGTATGAATTGATGCTATGATGTTTAAACTATAAAAGTTTAATTAATTTGTCATGCAATTAATCTTTTATATGCATTATAATACACATTTATGAGATCATAATCGAAATCGTAAGAATTTACGATCCCGAGTTGATCTTACGATTTCGATCTTGTGAAGACAAAAACCATCATATGTAAGATCTCTATCTTGACAACCTTGGTCGATAAAAAAATCAGTTCAAAGTTTATATATCTCGATCTAAACTTTCATTATAAGTTAACGAAATGATTTTTTTTAATCGGCAAATGAACTTTAGTGGTTAAAGTATGGTCAACTCATAAGTTAAGTGGTTAAAACGTATAAAACAAAGTTGAGTGGTTAAAACGAAAACATATTGAAAGTTTAGAGATTAAACCATTATTGACCCTAAGTTGAATGGTTAAAACATTTTAAAAAAAGCTGAGTGGTTAAAACGAAAAAAAGTGAAACTTTGAGGATTAAACCATTATTAATCATAAAATTAAGGGAGACAAAAAATGCAGTAAAAAAAAAAAACTTTTAATGCTATGTGATTAGACATGTATAACATTCCTCATCAAATTTCATACTATCATTTATACACATTCAATCCATGTGTACATGGGCTTAGCATTTTCATTATAAAGCGATCATGATTTGTAACGAGAATTACATGACACTATTAAATTGTTTTACGTGACATTACACGTTATACACATTACCTGATTTGATAAAAAAATTTAAAATTCACTACTTAGGTTGGTAATAAAATAGTTTCGTTACCAAATTTGCTCAAAGTTGTCGCCAGTCTCCAGCTTACCCAAACAAAATTAGTGGTCAATAGCAAACCAAAAGGTAAGAATTGTCATATTTTACTCTTCCATTTTACTCTTTTTTTTTTTTCAAAAAAAAGAAAAGAAAAGAAAAGAAAAAGAAATTGAGCATATTCTCAATTTTAACTCTCACACGTGAACTAGAAAACCCTTTTTCTTCTCCAGTCAACCAAATTACTCTGCTAAAATCCCTTCAGATTTCGCTCTATTTCACGTGAAATTCACGTGTCAAATATTCAAGATTTCAACTCACTTGGCAGTAACTAATTAATCAAAGGTATACATTTTTTAGCCATTTTATTTCTCGATTTTCAATCTGTTTGTTTACCCCAAATATCATCGATCAATTTGTTTAATCCCTGATTAATCTAGTTATTAATTCTTATACTTCTTCTGTTTGTTGTTAGATTCAGGCTCACATTTATACTCTAGGCTCAAAATTATTTTAATCTTGTAAATCGAAGTGAATAAGACCTTGTAAATGTGGTGAATTTCAAATCCCATGCTTAAATATCCGAACCCAATTTTGTTTGATAATGAGAAATGTTAGGGGCAGTTATGCACCTGTGTTTGGATTAGCAATTACCAGTGTAGATAATGCAATAAGCCATTTTTAGGTGCAGTCAAAATTCTGGCTTTTTAGCTTATTGGAGGTGTAAAAACCCTATTTTGTGCAGGTAGAAAATAAAATGTACATGTAAAAGGTATTCTATATTTGGTGCAGCACTATGCAGCTAAAAAATTCAGGAAAATTTTTTAGTTGTTTTTTTAATCATGAATGGGACATAAAATCGAGACATGATTGGTAGGTGTAAAGGGCGAGCCTAAGCATCAACCTAGAAATGTGACGGTGACCCGTGAAAAAATCAACAAGAAATATGATGAGAGATTAACTGTAAAAGATGTAGGATTCATTAGGCGCATGTATTGTTACTTTCCAACGTATTGTATGGTTGATTTTGCAGATAGACAAAACATCTATTGCCATGGCTTTAGAACGGCCATTTCTTGTGAATATCTATTATGGTGGTAATATTGAATATGAAAACGGACTAGTCAAGCATGACAAATCAACTATGCATTTTACGATTGTGGCGAGAGATAAGATGCCTTACGAAGAATTTCTTGATTTGATTCATAAACATATTGGGGCCGAAAAACAAAAATGTAAGTTGAAAATCACTATGCACTTTGAACATCGTGGGAAACCAATGTCCTCACCCATCATGAGTGATCAGACTTTAGACTTGATGTATTTTTCTGCCGAGAAAGATGATGATTTTTGGGCTCAAATTCATGTCGAGAGGGAAGAAATTATGCTAGAAAAAGTGATTACACCTAGTAACATTGGTTCAACAGACAAACCGATCCCTCACACAAATTTGTCTGAAGGCGTTCCTGTTGTACCATCTTATTTTCCTTGTGATGTAAGATCTGAGAGTCTTAAGGAATGTGGTGAACGATCAAGCCTACTTAACGCTGAAAGTGATAGCTTAAGAGATGTTAGTGAAGAACCTGCTGCACTTGATGTTAGTAGCATTCCTCCAAATACTGAAGGGGTCATAACGTCCGTGAATGATATAGGAGAGATCGATAATGATACCTTAACAGATTCTGAAGCCAGGTTATGCATAGATAGTTGGAAAGAAGAAGAAAACAAAATTCAGTTAGGAATGCGATTTGAAAGCAAGTCACAACTGAAAAACGCAATAGCATTGTGGTCAGTAGCACAAAATAAGGAGTTCAAAGTCATTGAAAGTAGACTTAATACATGGGCAGCAAAATGCAAAACAGCTGAGGAAGAAAAAGAAAAAGGAAAAGATTGTGCATTGCAGTGTGATTGGTATGTGCGCGGTTTATACAAGAAAAAACATAAGAAATGGCAAATTACAAAGTGGGTTAGTGTTCATAGTTGTCCTAAAGCTTGCAGTAGTAACAAGAGTAGTAATCTGACCTCTGCATTGATTGCTACCCATATTCTTGACTCAATTAAGGTTGATCCTGACTATTCAGTGAAAAAAGTTCAAGCAGATTTGAAAAAACAGTTGAATGTTGATGTTTCTTACAAGAAAGCATGGCATGGGAAGAGAAAAGCTAAAGGCAGACATTAGTTGTTAAATGTATCCTAATGTTAATAAGGGTACTTGAATTTGTCTAATTTTAACATGAAAGGGATAGACTAATTTTGTTAGTCTTCTTAGAAGTTGCATCCTTCCTGTTTAGTATTAGTTAATCTCTAATATGGAATAGTGGTAAAGGGTGAAATAACTTGCATTTCTGTATACAGCTGATTCTAATCTATTTGAGAACAAATCGCATGTGAAAATGTGAAAATAAGGTTTACCACGGGGGCGAGTACCAAGTACTAACTAGTAGCTACTTTGCCGGGAATTATATTTATAATCTTATTGGGGTGGTAAACATTCGGGATCTCTAGATGGACTCAGGGTTTGATCGCATTAGCTTTAAAATCTGATTTAGTTTCATTATCAACTATTTAGATACATAATAGGTGTAATTACATGCTTATTGACTTGTTTTTGAGTTCATAGCTTTCATTTTGAATTTCATAGTAAAGTAAAATATATTTAAAAGATTTACTTTCATGACATTAGTTATTAGAAAGAGAGGAAAATATCATAAGAAAAAAAGTGAGGAAATTTTGTATCGGTTGACATGAATATATGCTTTGTTGGAAAAGGTATCTAGTGAATAGATGCATCTTATAACATATGTCCAAGAACCATATATGTCTTTATATTTACATGTGAATTGACTAGTACAGTGTACTGTGTGCTAGCTACAAGAGTACAAGTTGATGCAAAAATATCTAATTTAGTAACCATGTTTTCCACAGACACAACCCACACGCAAATGGCTACTGGAAGATTCTTCCAAGAAGTCGAATTACCTGAGCAAAAATATCACGGCGACGGCCTTCTCTTTCCCACGGTGTTATCTCCAAACACTAACATTTTTAATTCGACTGCAGAAGTCAAATTATGTGCCTTTCTAGAGGCTATTAAAGCTGAGAAACAATGGTTGGAGTCACTTCTAAACAAAAGTGGCGTTATTCTTTTTCGGGACTTCCCTGTTACCTCTCCTTCCGATTTTAACGACGTTGTTGAAGCTGTTGGCTTCCCTGAAGCGCTCTATGTAGGCGGCCGAGCCCCTAGAACCAAAGTCGTTGGCAGGGTTTACACTGCAAATGAAAGCCCTCCAGATATGCGAATTCCTTTTCATCACGAGATGGCTTATGTAAATTATCCGATCCTATATCTACATTCAAATTATTAGTACTAAAATCACACACGTATCATATTTATATTTCAGATCCTGCATACCATTTTTTTTTTATCATGATGCACCTATGCTCATTGATTTCTTTTATTAGAGCTAGCAAATTGGGAACTTTACATGTTATTGAAGTTTGTAGGGCTTGTATTCAATCCATCGATTAAAGTTATATAATTTTCTACATGCAGGTTCCGGACTTCCCCACCAAGTTATTTTTCTTTTGTGACGAAGAACCAGGACAAGGGGGAGAAACTCCAATAGTTTTGAGTCATATCATATACGATAAGATGAAAGAGAGACACCCCGAGTTCGTTACACAACTTGAGAACCATGGATTGACATATAAAAAAGTACTAAGTGACGAGGACCGTCCGTCGTCTTTCACCGGTAGAAGTTGGAAGTCAACATACATGACCAATGACAAGAATGTTGCAGAAGAAAGGTTCGAGTTTTGTACGTTATTAAACTTTACTATAAGTTACATAAAAGCTCGCTACAATTTTTATTTTTTTCATAGGGCTGCAAAACTAGGAACAAAACTGGAATGGATGGAAAATGCGGTTAAAGTTATAACAGGTCCATTGCCAGCCATAAAATTTGATAAAGGAAGTCAACATTACACTTGGTTCAATGGTCTATCAATTAGTAATACTGGCCCAATGACTGGTAATGTTGATGATCATGATACATATGTTGAGCTTGGAAATGGTGAACTGGTACCTGCTCAAGCTATGAAAGACTGCTTGAAAATACTGGAAGAAGAATGTGTTGTGATACCTTGGAAGAAAGGTGATGTTATGCTTGTTAATAATCTCACAGTCCTTCATAGCCGAAATCCGCTACTAAAACCACCTCGTCGAGTACTCGCATCCCTTTGCAAGTGACATAAACTAAAGAGATGTGATCAATCGATCGGCTTCTTAAAGAACCATCATGTTTGGCTTGCTCATTGTGATTTATAGTATATATCATCATCCTTGCAAGAGTGTTAAAAAATAGTTTTCAACAATGATGAAATTGTTGATGTAAAAATAAATTAAGATTGTGTACCTTGAATGACTTTTAAGAAAACAATTTGTTAGGACCGATACTTTAACCCAACAACATGTTCAACATATAAGATCATTAAGGTTTTGTGAGGTCCCACAATAACACTTGTCTATGCAAGTGTATTAACACAAGCTATGAATTTCTCAATAAGAAGTTTGCGGAATAACACTTATCAAGTGGAAGATTTATATAACTTGTAATGTAATTTGATGTGAAGGTGTATAACAAAACAAGAACACAAGTGATTCAATAATCAAAGCCTCAATATTATAAATAATACGGATACATGATTGTATCAGGGTTACAAAACAACCTTGAAGCTTGGTTACAACTCGACTAACTATTGGACAGATTAATTCACACTTGATTCAAGTACATACTTATAGACTAAATAACTTGTATAAAATCTATATATAATCTACTTTTCTAACACAACACTTCTAGGAACCACGCATGCATTAAATGCATTTGACCTTTCTTGTCTGTTGCGTGCACTATTCCTCAAAAGCATGTCTGCAGTAGGTGTACTTTTGTTGCAGAGTTGGTAGAAAGTCAGACCCACTTAGCAGCATTAACATGTAGACGAGCAGAACTATCATTTTGAACTAGCAGAACTAATTCTTGCAAACATTTACACTTGGCAGCACTAACCTTGTAAAAGCTTGGCAGCACTAACTGTTGAAAGGCTAGCAGAACTAACTCTGAAAAACTTTATTTTCAATAAATGAACAGAGCTAACTTCTACCAGCAGAACTAAGTCTTCATAGCCCAGCAACACTAATCTTGAGCAGACTTAAACACTTAGAATAATTTGTCATTTGAAGAATAGAAGAGTATAGCCCAACAGGTTTCACTCTAAAATCAATTGGTGATAGAAGGAGTTCTCCATGAGCTTATATACAGATATTATTTTCTTTTATTTTCTGACGTGAGATTTGATTTGCACCCAACACAATTATTGCTCATTTAGAATAACTTCTTTGTCCCAAGTACATACAGAATTAAATTGAAATTACAGTCCTCGAGCGTTATAAACAAATTAAAACTAATTCTACCAAAGTTTTATAATCAATCCTAGAAATCCATGAAAATTACAAGTCAACAAAACCTATTACTCGATACATCAATTTATCATTCTAATCTGTAACTCTTCCCTGTAAACGCTTTAAATCCTCCGTCTCTTTCCTTCGCATTCACTTGAGCACTCGACTGATCAACTCGCTTGGCCCCTCCATCGAACGGGTTAAACTCTGCCTTGTGATCATTCTTCAGGTTTCCATCAACCGCAACTTTCGATTCTTTCACATTCTTCATTGATTGATCAACGGATGCACAACAAGTATCATCTATTGGAACAACAGGTACTCCATCAAGTCGCCTCCCAACGCCTTTAAACGCTTTTGTACCTTCTTCGCTTGTACTCTTTGGTTTATCAGCAACCGTCGTTTTCTTTTCAGGTTCTTTATAATCCAACGGTGGTGCAATATCCACTTCACAATCAGTCTCATACAACGATATCCCAAAAAACGGTTTAGTCTCAACTATATCAACTGTATACTTTTCATCCTCAAGGTTAACCACAATAGTATCACCCGTCGTAAGACAAGCAAAATCCCTAAATGCTTTTCCAGCAAAGTTTTATGATCCGTTAGAGTTGTAAATTTTGTGACATGTGGTTGTATCTTCATGTACGTTCCTTCAGGAAGACACACGTTTTTTATGTTGACCAGTTGACCTTCTTGTAGTCCCAAGTTGTCCATCATCCACGTGGGCAAGAACACGGACCCTTCATCCGCGGTGAACTCTGCAACACCACAATGAGAGTAGCGGCTCGTTAAGGTGTTTTCTATACGAAAAAACATTGGGTAAGAAACGTTGAGGGAATCAAGGTGATCGAGGGCGGATAGTGGCATGATGATTTTGTTTCCGGGTTCAAGATGGTTTTTAGAGATGTGAGAAAGTGGGTATGAGAGGTAGTGATGATCGAAATCGATCGTTGAAAGAAAGGTGGCACTAGTGTAAATTTGATCTCCGCAATCCACGTTCCAATCCGTGCAAGTTTGATCTCCGCGATCCACATTCCAATCCGTGTAAGTTTGATCTTGGTAATCCACATTACAATCCGTATAAGTTTGATCTTCGCAATCCTTGATCCATTCCGTGTAAGTTTGATCTTTGTAATCCATCTTTGTAATCCTTGTTCCGATCATCGTAAGTTTGATCGTCGGAATCCATGTTCCAATCCATGATCGAATTTGAGTGAGTATGGTATAGAATATGATTGCAGGAATGAATTGAAGTTGAGTATGTTAGCTGGAGTACGAGGTTGTTATTTATAGATTTGAGGGGTTAAACGTGGAGTGGAAGAAAAGTAATTGCTATAGGATTTCTCGCGGATCACGGTTACAAATAGGGTAAATGACAAAAATCGGTCACGAACTGTCACAAATTATTCCAAGTATGCAATCTACCAATTATATTGCACAAGTACACAACAAACCGGGAAGTTTTGTGCTTAGGTCAGTAATATGGTAACCAGTAACCTGTTTGACCGATCAACTTAAATTAAAACGAATTTTGAATTTATTTAAAATGTGACATGGATATAAATATGAGGTGGATATACTATATTAATTATTTTTATTTATTTACAAAATACGGATAATATTTACATCTCATTTAACCCGATCATCCTCTCACATTCAAACATTTCAACCCGATCGTTCATCAAATCCATCAACATTTCAAAGTCTGTGTAAGATTCCGATATTAATGTGACATCTTACGCATCTTTAGTAAGGTATTCATCTAATTTAACAAGTCGTTTGAATTTATTGACATCATTTTACAGTGTAATTTTGAAACCCTAGTTTCGAACACTAAATACCCTCAAATTTTGAAATTTCTGAAATAATAGTGATTTTGATGAATAATAAGTGTTAATGTGGTTGTAAATCGACGAATTTTGCAAAAAAGTCCCAAATTCGTTGTACGGGTTAGGGTTTCATACTAACTCAATTAGATACAGATACAATGGTTGATGTTAACTGTACCACCAATGTGCTTAATTACTCAACTCGTTTAAAATTTTGTTTTGCAGATGAAGGCTATGAGGTATTACTTGGAGATCACTGTGCACCACGATGGGTTATTTTCTCCAAAGCCTTTAAGGTACGTAAATGGTGATGCTGATACAATGGTTGATGAAGACTTCACCGATGTTTCATTTGTCAAACTTATCGAGTACCTTAGTGGCAGTTGCAGTGGTATAGTTAAGAGACTTTATTACTGTATTCCTGGATTTAATTTACAAACTGGTTTAAGGGAGATTTTGCATGATGGTCATGTCAAAGAATGTCATAAAATTGGGTATGACAAGGGGGTAAACTAGATATTTATTGTGAACATATAGGCTATGATATTCAGTCCTGGTTAAATGAAAATGATGATGAATTAAATGAGAGTGAATCAGATTCAGATATTGAGATAGAGGAGGATGTATTGCCTTATGTTCAAATGCATAATGAGGGTGAGGATCATGTTGTAATTCCAAACAAAGGCATTGATGACCCCTTTTTAACCAAGCTATGCACTAATAAGTTTCTTAGCTCTTTTAATGAGACTTATTCATATGATCCAGTAGATCCTCATAGGGTAGATACTAGGTCTAAGCCAGAAATACTAGAGGAGTTAGAGTTAGATCCTAGGTACAAAGTTAAAGCCAGTGTTACCTATCCAATTCATAACCCTGACCAAGATTGGAAAGATATGAGACCCATGTTAGGTTTGAGGTTTTCAAATCCTGATCAGCTTAAATTTTGTATGACCAACTATGGGGTGGCAAATGGTTATCAACTCTGGTATGGCAGGAATGATTGGAGGAGTTTATTGGTGAAATGTGGTAGGAATGTGGATGAGGGCAGATGTGCTAGTGGTAACAGGAAGAGAAAGAGGCTTGAGAAGTTGGCTGAAAAATTACAAAGCCATAGGGATGAAGCTGAAGGTGAGACAGAAACCAAATCAGTTGTCACTAGAAGTGCAAATAAGAAGAGAGCAACCCCAATCAAAGTTCAAAAGAAGGTAATTACCCCTGTTAAGAAGGGTAAGGCAAAGAAGGGTAAGGGTAAAAAGGTGCTCACCCCTATTAAAAGGAACAAAACTGGTAAGACATTGCGTCCATTCAGGCTTTGGGCCACATGGATGTCTACTGAAAAATCTTTTCAGATCAAGTCTTTAATTCCAACACACAAGTGCAACATGAACTTTGACTTGGGTTCATTGGTCAACTATAAGTGGATTGCCAAGCACTATGCTCAAGAGATTATGCAAAATAAAAAATTGACTTACAGGGAGATGAGAGCTAACATTAAGTCCAAGTTTTTGATTAATGTTAGCATGAATGTCTGTAGGAGAGCTAAGCAGAGGTCAATCTTTGATCATGAGGGGGGTTTGCAGGAGCATTATGCTAGGTTGTGGGACTATAGGCAAGCTTTGTTAGATAGTAACCCTGGATCTACTGTTAAGCTTGAGACTGAAGAGCTAGGAAATGGGAAAGACCAATATTTTAAGAGGATGTATGTATGTTTCAAGGGTGTTAAAGATGGTTGGCAGGATGGGTGTAAAGGAGGGTGATTGGGCTTGATGGTTGTTTTTTGAAGGGGCAAGTTAAAGGAGAATTGTTGACTGCAATGGGAAGGGATGCTAACAATCAGATGTTCCCAATTGCATGGGCAGTTGTTAATGTTGAGAACACAGAAAACTGGTGCTGGTTTATAGCTGCATTATGTGAGGATATGAGGTTACACAATGGTCACTATGTCACAATCATATCAGATGGACACAAGGTAAAAATGCATACCATACTTTTCAGAGTTTAACACTGTTTACTGTCTTTATTGGGACTGACCATTTAAACCCTCTAATGTTTAAACTTGCAGGGACTTATTGAAGCTGTCAGAACTTGGTTGCCTGTTGCTGAGCATAGACAATGCACCAGGCATATCTATGCAAACTTCAAGAAAAGATGGCCAGGAGTGGAATTCAGAAGTTTGTTCTGGGCTGCAGCATCAAGCATCATTGTAAGTAAGTTTGAACACATCATGGCTGAGATCAAGGTGCTAGATGAGGGAGCTCACAAGTACCTTCTTGAGAGGGATCCAAACACATGGTGTAGAGCATTTTTTGCTATGGACAGATCTTGTGCAGCATATGAAAATGGTATTTGTGAGAGTTACCACAGAGCCATTCTGGATGTCAGGCATAAACCTATCATCATAATGATGGAAGACATCAGACTTTACCTTATGCAAAGGATTTACAGTATGAAACAACAAGCAAGACAACTGGAAGATACAATTTGTCCTTCTATAAGGAAATACATTGAGTTTCAAAAGGTCAAACAGAGGTATGAATCTCTTTTTAAATGAATAAAGTGAGTTGTTATATTAAATGTTAGCATGAATACTCACACATAGCTATTATGTTAGGGAATGGGTTATGTACCAAAGTGAGTTTCAAGAGTTTGAAGTCAGATAAGCAAATGAATCATATGGTGTTCACTTAGGAGATAGGCATTGTGAATGCAAATTGTGGGATTTGAGTGGTATACCACGTGTTTATGCAGTTGCAGCCTATATCCATTGCAATATTGATCCAGAAGAGGGGGTGAATCCATGGATGCACAAAGAGCATTGGCAGAATGCATATGCATATTCCATCAAGCCAGTTAAGGATTCTGCCAATTGGCCAAAGACATCAGAACCTCCAGTTTTGCCACCAATCATAAGAAGAATGCCAGGAAGGCCAAAAAATAAAAGGATCAGGCACAGTTCAGAAAATGATCACCAAGTGTCTCGAGTTGGAAGGGTTATGACTTGCCATAACTATTGGGAAAAAGGTCACAACATTAAATATTGCAAGAATCCTACCAGACCAAAACCTGCAACAGTTAGTAGAGGTAGAAGGGGTGGCAGAGGTGGTAGAGGTGCTAAAGGTGAAGCATGTAGTAAAGATGAAGCAGGTGATAAAGGTGAAGCATGTAGTAAAGATGAAGCAGGTGGTAAAGAAGATGATGGGATCACGGTAGGCACAGTATCTAGAGGTGGTAGGAGTGGAAGAGGTGGCAGGGGTGGTAGAGGTGGTATGGATGAGGCTATGATAGATGCAGAGGTAATTCACCATATATTTTTTTAGTGTCATTACAAATATATTGATGATGAATTACAGTATGAATCTCATAATTATTTTTGTTTAACTATATTTTATGATATATATAGATATTTGGGTGGAATGTTGAGGGTAATGATGATGAACCTGTGTTGGATGATACTGAGCTAGTGTGGAATGAAAACTTGGAGTTGGTGAATGAGGGTGCAGATGAAGTAACAGATAATGGGGATGACAGTGAGCTTGTTGATGAGGAAATTGAAATGGAGCAACCACTAGTTGCTAGATAACTTTTCACTGATGCTACACAAGCAGATTCCCAACCAGCAACTCAGGAAAGCAGGACACCTCAAACTGATGAGGTTGGTAAGGGCTTCACCTGGAAGAAGGATCCTCACCATGTCAAACCAAGAAAGAAGTCTGAGAGAATTGCTGCAAGGTGGAATGCAAAGCTTCCAAAGGATGGGACTGGCCAATCAATGGAGAAACCATTCACCTTAGATGAATCTAAGGAGTAGCACTATCCAAGACCAGTGGTCAACAGTGGTAGAGGGGCAGAATGTATGGTTGGTAATATATTGGTAGTATGAAGATAATGTAATGTAATGACCAAGACAACACCATGTGTCTAAATGGTCCCCTTGCTCCACTTTTTTGGTTGTATTTATGCTTTCCAGGTCAAAGACTAGTTGCTCGATGCAGGTTTAGTTGTCCTAGACATCATGTGTGTCCTTTTAATGTTTTAAATTATGGGTACTTTGGATGCTTGTTGCTCTTACCAAGACCATTATGTTTAAACTTAAACAATGTTGACTGCTTTGTTAATGTATGCATATTTATGCTTTGTTGACTACTTTGTTAATGTATGCAGATTAGGCAACTCAACCCTATATGTTATGACATTGTACTGCTTGTTAATAGATGTAACCACAATGTTGACGTTAAAAGATGTTTGCAATGTACATACTGCAATCTACATGTAAAACTTGCAATCTACATGCATTAAATTGTTACCAAAGTACAACCAAAACACTTCAATACAACATTAACACCTACATCTAACATACCAACTACATCAGTCAACAGAAACTACCATAACACCTACTTAATTATGACTAGAAATACAATAATCATCACCAGGATCACCAAAAACTTCTTCATCAATGCAGCCTTTGCCCTAACTGAATGCAACTCGACAAGAAGCTTAAAGTTGTCTTCTTCTTTTCTGGACTTGTAAGCAACTAATTCTTCATTCAACTTGTCGAGCCTTTTTCTATTCATCAAGGTCTGCATAAAAGCTTGTTTTTGATCTCGATTCAATGCACTGTGAAGTTCAATCAAAATGAACTTGTAGCACTCGCTTTTTAGTTCCTCATCAATGAAGCAATAAGCGTCACAACGTTTCCAAGCATTCGGCAAATACAATTTTTTTCGAACACTTAAATCAAATCAAGCTGCTATTACGAAGCTAATTTATTACGAAGCTAAATCAAATCAAGTTTATTCAAATCAAACAACTCTACTGTTAATGAGGATGTCGTCACCCTAAACTATTAGGAAGTTAATTTTATATAAACAACTATACTCAATCAATGCGACTGACCATCGAATTCGGGCAAGTGAGAAAGCGACGAGCAGGATTGGTAGGGGTCCACGAGGTGCGTTTCTTCAATAACTGAGGGGGATTGCATTTGCAGTGTGATGGGAGGTCAAGATTAGGGTTTGAATTGAACGACATTAAGGAAGAAGATGACATGATTGAATCGCCGGAGGAAGCTTCAATCGGGTTAGGTTTTACAATGGTTCAAGAGATAAAGGATAAATGGATAGATAAAATTAGGGGAAATAGGTGACGTGGACACCAGATTTCATCATGACGTGGCAAAAAAATGACGTGGTCAGTGACGTGTATGCACAGTCAACATTTTCGAACATCAAACGGTAAAAACTGAACTTTCAAAAACATAAGCACAAAACTTTCCGGTTTGTTACGTACTTGGGCAATATAATTGGTAGATTGCATACTTGGAATAATTTGTGGCAGTTCGTTACCAATTTTTGTCATTTACCCTTACAAATATCAGTTGATCACAAAAAATAGTATAAAATAGGAGTATCTGTATTCATATATAAAACATGTTGATTGTTTAATTTACAACTCTTAAAAAAATTGAACTGACAATTGTTGAAGCATTATTTACATCAATAACACATATCCTCTAACAACTTAACATTCCATAATTATCTTATCTAAGTCAAGTCAAATAAAATTTAATCTCAAATAATAAAGGAATACAAAATCACGAAAAAGTTAAAATAACTTACGTAACATGATGTTTAATTAATACAAATTAACGTAGGTATACATTGAATAAAAAGACTTGAACAATACATTACTAATATGATACATATTTATACACATCAATTTTAAAGTGTTTATGTGCAGTGTCCGCTGTTTTGCGTGGGTTTCATGCTAGTTTTGTAAGATATATATAAGTATTCTACAATCTTTTATTTATTTACTAATTTTTTAAGTACACACCAGATTTATATTTGATATCTTGTTTCTGATTATAAACTACAACGTATGTAAATAATATGTATATTAACCATTTAGTTGGCTTTATTAGTTATTACTTTTTGTATACGAATTATGTATGTAGAGATTATGTGACAACCGATAATTTAGGTTAACTTTTAAACGTAACCGAAACCCTAATTATGTGTGTTTAGTTTAGTATTAGGCTAAATACTTGTAATTACTTGTAACTATTTGTATAGTTATGTGAATATACACTCTCGTAATTGTTTTATACTCCCTCCGTCCCAAATCTATTGTCCCTTTGTTGACTTTGGAGTCTTTCTCTTTCAACTTTGACCTTCAATATTTTTGTTTGTGTTATATAATATTTGATGCAAAATATATGAATTGATTGGATTTTGAATGTATTTTCATTGGTATAATTTGTATCAAATATTATATAACACAAATAAAAATATATAAGGTCAAAGTTGTCAAAGAAAGACTCCAAAGTCAACAAAGTGACAATAGATTTGGGACGGAGGGAGTATTACACATACGTAATTAGTTGTAATTACGCGAAACGATCGGACGGAGTCCGGCACATTATACGACGTTGGTGAAAACCTTTCTATAAATAACTTAAATCTAGTTTTAGAAGTTATTTATCATATATTATTATCTTTATATAATAATACACGAAAACCTCGACGTTTTGTATAAAACGTAACAAACGCGGTAAAAACACGCAGGCTGAACCCGTTAACCAAACAAAAACCTAATTAATATTTTAACAACTAAAAATTTAAGTATTTTAACAATACTTCAATGAAAAATAATCCCAAATATATTACAAATTAAAACAACACAAGAAAACGTTATGCGATTTAACCGAATAACGAAAATAACGAGCAACAGACCAAAATACGTAAACACAGTATGAGACTGAAATTAAAACATAAAACCCACCATATGGGCCCCATGAGGTCAGCCACCACCTTTTGGTCCAATTAAATCTCATGCAATTTCTTTTCTCCTTACATCCATACATGAGACATGCATTCTCATTTCGATCACCTCACACATCCATCATTTCTCTAACCTCTCTCTAACTATTTCCCTCTCAAAAATTCTGGAGAAAACTCAGCCTTTCTCCACCATACAACCACCCTCCTCACCATCACAAACCACCAATACACCACCAAGAACCACCACCACAAAAATCATCTCCTTGAAAAGCTCTTTGAAGATTTCAACATCACAAGAGTTCCTCACTTACAATCTGCCATTCTTTCCTTATAAACACCATTGTGAGGACTTTTCTTTCATTATTATGCTCTCATTTACGTGTATTAATGTTCACTCAACAAGTATATTAACCAAACCATGCTTAAAAATCATTTTCTTAACTCAAAGTTCATGACACGAAATGGACCAGGTCAAAACTCACTCATTTCTTAATGAAATTGGACATTTTTATAGTCTAAGATCAAGTTCAGAAAGTAAGATTTCCAACCCCGTAAACCTCATATTTTTCTGAGTTCGTTTACTATTTTTAATAGGTTTTGTTAAATCACATAGATAATCTGTCCTGTTAAGTCAGAAAATTTATTCTTGTTGTTTTGGCCATATCTAAGGTTACACACGTCCAAATGACTTGAAACTACCACTAAAATCTTATAAATTTTGTTATCTACAAAAGTTGTACCGATAACTTTTTCTTGAAAAGTTGTATATTTTTCCCAAAAACAAGATCTTCATGCATGTGTCCAGATTGGTTAACTGTTGAACCTCAGAGGTCACATGCAATTTTGATAAATACTTAGAATACTCTAAAATTCATGGAAAAATTAATGAAAGTGGTTAACATGAGGAGGAATAATTGGTATTTTTCTTAGGAGATGATTCGGAATGTACAATTTATTAAAAATTCGACTAACAAGTGCATTTTCTGGAAAATAAGATAGTGGACTGATTTTAGTAACACTTTAAAAATCGACACTTGCGGGCTTGCTATAAATGGACAAACTAACTTTGTATGGTCCATAAACATATATAAGGTTTGGGTAAAAGTTTCGGGTCAAACCGAGAAGGTTTGACCAAGTCAACAAAAATGGGACTCGATTTCGAAAAACGACAAACTTACTATTTTTGACAAAACTTATAAGCAAATGGGTTGGGTTGACTTACTTAGTAACTTTGATCAATTTTGAATAGGTTTGAACACCTTTGACTAAGTTTGACCACCTTTGACCAGTTTGACCAGGTTTGACCAACTTTGACCAACGAGTTGACCAACTTTGACCTATGGTTTAAGGTTTTTACGAACTAAATAATCTGTTTGCGACACACGATATGTACTAATGAATAGTATATAACAAAACAAACTTAATAATAAAATCTTAAAGAATTATTATTACAAACTTTCACCAACGGGTCGTACACATTTTTAATCAACAATTTAACTGAACATACTAGTTGAGTGAACTTGTTTTTAGGTGGACATCAACTCCACCTATACTATTGAATTAGGTGGACATTAACCCTCCACTTACATAGATGGTCTTTGAGACATCTACTTATATACAACCTTATAGGTTTAGGACGTTAGAAGGTTGCACCTTGGGACACCTTGCTTGCTTATTTGATTATTTGCTCGCTAATTGCTTAACTCAGGTGAGTTTCATAGCCCCTTTTTACTGTTTTATATTCAGGGGTGAGAATACATACAACTGCTTTTACACAACTATTTTATGAACACAAGTACAACTAACAACGCTATACGGATTGCATGAGTTAACACACTAATCCATTTAAAGTCCTCACACATCATAGCTTCGTTAATTTGGACTAAGCGCGAGTATTAGTAAATAGATCTATTTGGGACTGACAATCCCCGTCCGGGTTAGTCGCGCTAACCTGTCAAACGGACGTATTACTATTTGTACACACGAGTGTATCGGATTAGACACTTGCAGGGGCACCAACGATCGTGTACTCGAAAAAGGCACGACACACATTGTTAAGCTTCGGACTATGAGCTCATGGCAATAGTATACATATTTAATTGATTTCAAACATTATTAAATCTTGTGTTTCATACTGATATCTAAACAACTGTTTAATAAACCTATGAACTCATCAACTTTATCTTGACCCTTTTAGTATGTATTCTCAGGTTTACAGACGCAGTAGGACTACCCACAAGAATCAAGACAGTAGGATGCTTTTGGAGAGCTTAGTTCGAGTCGCATTGTTTTCAAACATCAATGAATTTGAATTGCATTTATTATATTACTAGTTATAATTATGTAATTCTACTTTTATTATGCGAACTCCAAATACTTTTGTAAACTTTTGAATTATTGTAATGTAACTATTTTCAAATGTCTTATATAGAGGTCGTTTGCTTTAATCTTGGTGTTATGATATTTGATTTGGTCGGCGCCCCCGTGACACCTTCTACTTCCGCTGCCACGTGTTTTGGGGGTGCGACAGATTCAAAAGTTAAAAGATTTTGAATCCAAATATTTGTAAAAATATTCAATTATCAACTTTTTCTCGTGGAATTGTATTCTCATCCCGATGAACTAAAAATAGAAACTATCACCAATCAATTTGAATAATGTTTTTATTTGTGAATTAAATTTATATTTATAAGTAAGAGAGTGGATAACTAAAAATATACCTTTATAGAATGACTTAAATAAAATGACTAAAATGAAAAATTATAATTTAACTTACATGATAACATTATGATTTATTTTGGTCAAACGTAAAACGGGAAAGTACCCATAAAGAATTGAATAACGATGAAATAAAAATGTTACTATCTGATTGGTAAACTCTCATCCATTCCATGTCATTTTATAGATCTTTTGTTTGTAAAATTTTTGTAACCTTATCGTTATAAAAAATTTCATGTTACTTGTAAAGAAAATAAACTATGGGTGAGGCCATTGTTGGGAAAAACGGTGTCAAAGATTCCCCAACAACACAGCCAATGAAAACTAGTAAAGAAATATGAACACAAGAATATACGTGGAAAACTCCAAAACCGGAGAAAAAACCACGGGCCTCTAAAGAGAAAAGATTCCACTATATGAAAAATTATTACAATCACATAGACTAATCTCTTAAGCCACCACCCAACCAACACTCACACCCTCCAAAGATTTGACTAACACCTTAGACACTCTAAACCAAGTGACTAAAACAAAGGGAGAAAGAAATAATCAAATACTTAAGATGTATGTTGATTTGGTGCACTTTGAAACTTAGGCTTAGGCCTCCTTTTATAACCAAGGAGTCACCCCCTCTTTTGTTCCATCCACCAATGTGGGACAAATACCCTATTTTTATTTTAGCCAAACCAACAATCTCCACCATGGATAAAATAAAAATAACTTTGTTCCAACATCAGAACCATTGTCTTGACCGACAATCATAATTCGGAGAGAATTATCATACTCCACCATAAAAGAGTATCTCCACTCAGAATAACCCATTCTAAGCATTTCACCTCGGCACATGTCGAAAAAACTTGCTGAAATTGTTTATGGTGCAACTTTCCCTGTTTGGCTCACCTGGAAGTTCCTCAGCCATCGACATCAACTTCCACCACACACCTTGCATTTTAAGCCAAACCAATCCCCATGTGTAAACACTTGTGGAACCGCTGACAACCATCCCTTTCCCATGGTGGCGTGGACACACCATGAGGATGTCATATCTTAATAGAACTCACTATTCTCCGTGAGAACGGAGACATTGTCAACATATTTGGAGCCCTTTGCCGAATCCGCTCCACCTGGAAAATCCATCTTGACATGCCCAGACTTCCCACACTTCCAGCATATTAGATTTTTCTTGGAGTTCTTTATCTTCCTATCTTCACTTAACAAAACCGTACCTTCCGATGAAGTCCCGCCCTTACCTTCCAGTCTTTTCTCCTCAGATAAGAGTTTGCTAGTAACGTCTTCAAACTTCAGAGTCTATTTCCCATACATCAGAATAGGTTTCATGTGCTCATAGGAAGATGATAAAGATAATATAAGTCTCAATGATTTATCTTCATCATCAACCTTAACTCCAATAGCCTCCAGTTCTGAAACGATATTATTAAGAATACTCAGATGATCTGAAATTTGTGTACCTCATTCCATACGTAAAGTATGTAACTGTTCCTTGAGATACAATCGATTTGAGATGCCCTTGCCTTGGTACAAGTGTTCAAGCTTATCCCAAAGCTCATTTGCCGTTGATAACCCATGCACGTTTGCAAGAACATTCTTTGAAAGACACAAACGAATAGCACTTGCCCTCTCAAATCCATATCATCCAATTCTTCATCATCGATCTTACTGGCCTTGCTAGAATCACCGCTGGAAACAGGGGCTGATTTCCCCCTCAATGCCTTATGTAACCCGGACTGAATCAACACATCCTTGACCTGAACTTGCCAGAAGCTAAAATTGATCCTTCCATCAAATATCTCTACATCGAATCTCATTGGACTGAACTTTGACATCGTACCTGTATCTTTAAAAAAAAATACCAGTATTGTATACTAGAAAATTATATTTCCAGCCAATTAGTAATACACCCAGGAGAAAAAGGATCCCAGGAAAGAGAGGTGAGTCACAATGGACACGCTTAAATACCAAGTCTTTCCTTAGCCAGAACTTTTTCTACACGTGTAAATACTCCACCAGGCTCACATATAATTCTATCGTATACAAGACAACCAATAGAACCAAGATACCCCAATACGATAAATAGAATTCGTTTCTGATGTGGAAGTTCAGACAAAACTATAACCACAGAGCATACTATGAAATTCTAAAACCGAGACCTCCGCCAAAACCTTGGCTCTGATACCACTTGTTGGGAAAAACGGTGTCAAAGATTCCCCAACAACACAGCCAATGAAAACTAGTAAAGAAATATGAACACAAGAATATACGTGGAAAACTCCAAAACCGGAGAAAAAACCACGGGCCTCTAAAGAGAAAAGATTCCACTATATGAAAAATTATTACAATCACATAGACTAATCTCTTAAGCCACCACCCAACCAACACTCACACCCTCCAAAGATTTGACTAACACCTTAGACACTCTAAACCAAGTGACTAAAACAAAGAGAGAAAGAAATAATCAAATACTTAAGATGTATGTTGATTTGGTGCACTTTGAAACTTAGGCTTAGGCCTCCTTTTATAACCAAGGAGTCACCCCCTCCTTTGTTCCATCCAACAATGTGGGACAAATACCCTATTTTTATTTTAGCCAAAACCAACAGCCATGTCAACATAATTAGTATACTGTCTGTGTAATAATGCTGCAGTAGTACGATATCTTATATATACATAAAAAACGTGATTAGTTTATAGTGTTTAGCGATAAAGTTTGGTTTTAAACTTATGTTTGATAGTTAACATGTGATAGTGATAATCGTGAGTGCTGAATTATGGATATGAATTATAATAAGTTAAGAGTCATATATCATTGTTGTTGAAAGAGTTTTAATGTATATTGAAATGACAAGTGCTTATAATAATATTTATGTTGGTTTTCGTAATGAAATTACACGATTACTATTTATAATTTTGCTTGAGTCAATATATAATATTTGTTTGGAATTGATTTATGTAGCGATTTGAATTTGATGTGGTGAACCTTGATTGTCATTTCTTTTTCAGGAAATTAAATTAATTATTTTATATATATAGTGAGTCTTGGTTTATAACTATTTGAATTATTTTTAATTAATTTGATGTAGTTTAATAATATAATTAGACTAATTTCTTTGATTAGTTGACTTCTATTATTACCATATATGTATGAATAGTTTTCAAATTTACAATGTTAACATTAAACAACTTTTAAATGAATAAAATGGGTAAATTAGTCAATTCCGATATACCAAATACAAGTTATTAAGGAAGAAGTAGAAATGATTTATAAAGGTGATTGATTATATCAAAAATCATAATTTTGAAAATATCGAGTATTTACCTGTAATAAATCTTGAATATAATGCAAATTACCATAGAATTTTATTTGATTTGTTTGATTTACTTGTTACTATTTTCTTTTGATATATAGTACTTGAGGTTAAATTTGGTAAATGAAAAAAGATGACACGTGTTAAAATCAACCAGAAAAGTCAACATACGAATTAATGTACGTATACACGTGTTTACCTGTTTATCTGTACATACACATCCATGCATGTATATTTAGAAAAAAACCAAAAAATCATCACTTACTATCCAAATGGCTACCGGAAGATTCTTCCAAGAAAGAAACTTACCGGAGCAAAAACGTTATGACGACGGCGTTATCTTCCCGGTGGTACTATCCCCAAATTACACAGACACTTGCTGTGATTCAACTTCAGAAGCAAAATTGTGTGCGTTTGAAGAGGCTATCAAAACGGAGAAGCCATGGCTTGAATCTCTGCTAAACAAAAATGGTGTTATTCTATTCCGAGGCTTCCCTGTTACGTCTCCTTCCGACTTCAACAACGTCGTGGAAGCGTTCGGATTTCCTGAATTGCTGTACGTAGGAGGTCGAGCCCCTCGAACCCAACTCGTTGGTCGGGTTTACACAGCTAATGAAAGCCCTCCGGAGATGGGAATTCCCTTCCATCACGAGATGGCCTACGTACGTAAATATATGATATCATATGAATTACGAACAGGGGCGGAGTTAGGATTTAGAATTAGGGGGCAAAAAAAAAATTTGTTTTTTCAAATGATGTGAGAATTCTTGGGGGCAGGTGCCACCCATGCCCCCTCTACCTCCGCCCTGATCACGGAGTATAATTGTTACATAATTACATGCTTTTAGGATCTGATCAGTATTTTATATTTAGGATATATAATCTGTAACATTGATATCTCAGTTCTTACGAACTCGTAGCACAAATAAAGAATGCAACTAAAAATGTAATATTTTATAAGAAATTTACACTATATATCGAATAAACTCGTAGCAACTGATGTCCTTACCTTCAACATGATTCCGTTGCATGTTGCGAGATATGTATACAAAAAAACCCGCACGTGATCCAAATGTAATATATAGGAACCAACATCTGTACAACCAGAAACACAAATCATTTCCCCTGACTACGATCTATATCGTTAATTTCTTATCAGTTTCGAAGACATTCTGATTGTGTTAATATCAGTGTAAACGAGCCAAGCTATAAAAATTGGAATATCATTAAGTTTTTATTATCATACTTATGCTGTTTTAAAGTGTCCGATGATACTTGTCTAATAGGTTCCGGACTTCCCCTCCAAGTTAATTTTCTTCTGCGACGAAGAACCAGGAAGCGGGGGACAAACTCCAATCGTTTTGAGTCATATCGTATACGACAAGATGAAAGAGAGTCACCCAGAGTTCGTTGCACATATGGAGAAACATGGATTGAGGTACATGGTAATAATGAAGGATGAGGACCAACTATCTTCTTATGGTGGCAGAGGTTGGAAGTCGGCTTACATGACCGATGACAAGAAAGTTGCAGAGGAAAGGTTTTGGGTTCTTTTCATTAAACTTCATTATAAGTTGTGACATACTATACATTATCAACTTTGTGTTTTACATATATATAACGATATCTATGAATTTTACGCTTATATACTAGGGTGTTTGGTTGACAGGGCGGCAAGGCATGGAGCGAAATTAGAGTGGATGAAAGGGAATATGGTAAAAGTTATAACAGGTCCATTGCCAGCAATAAAATTTGATAACAAGAGTGAACATTACATTTGGTTCAATAATACTCATATTAATAAGACTGGCCGAATGAAAGGTAATATTGATGATCGTGATACATATGTTGAGCTCGGAAATGGAGATCTTGTGCCTGATCATGTTGTCAAAGACTGCTTGAATATAATGGAAGAGGAGTGTGTTGTTATTCCATGGAAGAAAGGTGATGTTATGCTTGTTAATAATCTCACAGTCCTTCATAGCCGGCAACCGCTACTAAAACCACCTCGTCGCATACTCGCGTCTCTTTGCAAGTGAGGGAAACTAATACGTACGTTCGATTAGATGTCTCGAAGAACCATCATATCTGGCTTTCTCACTGTATTTAATTTGTCATTGTATAGTAAGAATGTCTTAGCTAATTTTCAAGAATGATGGAACTGTTGATGATAAACCTTGTGCAACTTGAATAACTTAAAATATATCAAATTAAATTGTTCATTTAAAATAACTTTTAGAAATAAATGCCGTAGTCATACATGTTACCTACCCTACCATAAGTTAATGTTACAAGTTACAACCATTGTCACAAGTACATATATGAAATTTAATTGAAATGTTAAAAATCTAAAACTAGTAAAGTTCTACTAAAGTTTAATAAAGGGAAAAAGACGAATAATCAACAGTTTTATCATGCCCTTTGCCACGTACTGGATCCTAATACATATAACGTATATTCAACATTTGTCTTCCTAGGTACGTGTATCTTTGCCGTTTATATATACTTTTTTTAAAAAAATAATAATATTACAAAATGAAAATGACTTGTGACACTTGTCATTCAACGTAAAAGTAAGTTATTTGTCGTCATTCACAGTACGTATTGAAATTGACAAGTATAATAAAATTGAAACGTCATCCCCATTACATTGAATACGATGAAACGGTTTTAGGACTCTATATTAATACCATTGTGAAAAACCGCTTGCAACAATTTTTGGCTGGAAAACGGAGTGTGGTTAGTGACGTGGCATCACTTGCGTTTGTCTAAGACGGATAGAAGCTGAGTCAACTGCCAATGTTGACTGGTCCAATGTTGACTGGTCCATATGAACCGTAAAAAATCGCCCACGTTAATTTGACTTTTAATCTTATCACTTAAAACTCATTGCGTTCAAAGTCCCATTATGTTCCACCTCCTTTCAGTTCAAATAGGCGTCCATATCCATTCAGCAATCCATCGCGGATGAATATTGAATTTTGATTATAATCGGTACGTGTATTCATCATTCCATAAATGAAACCCTCAGTTTATTTATAATCTATTATACGAAATTTGACAAGAACTTATTTGACTTTTTTAAAATTGGCGATATGAATCAAACTACATATGTTAGTTTGTTTGGTCCCGAATTTTGCTTCTGCCATTTTACTTGTGGAACTTACTTTTTTTGTGGGTTTGTTACATATATTGATATATGAGAGTCAGTCTACAAGTTACTCTGTGATCTTGCTATTTTACTTTTATGAATTATGACATATGTGTTTTGTGACAAACCAGTGAATGAATAAAATACTTTCCTTGCATTAACCAATAAAAACTTGATGCATTTGCTAATAAGATCAAGATGTCTTCATATACTTGGGCTCTCTAGTTCATGGGCTTCCTTATTGGGCTTGCCCCTTCCCCCTTTATAAGGAGGGAAATCCTAGTTAAACCCTAATCAACAAGTAACAAGCAAGAAGATAACAATACAAGGAGGAGCCTCCATGCTCTCTCCACCATCTTCAATCAAGGATGAGTCTTGCTCATCACCGAAAACCCATCTTTATAGATGGTAACAAGACGATTCACACCACCCTTGGTCTCGTTCTATACATTCCAACGGGTTCTTACGCAAGTTGCGGAGAGTATCGAATCGCACCCAACCCATTGCACTCAAGTGTAAAATATGCTTGATCAATATGTTTTGCTCACCATAACCTTATTTAATTGCAAAATAATAGTTTACTTTGATATCAAACACAGATACAAAGCTTATATTCATTTGTTATGTAAAGCTTCTCTCGATTGTGTGTAATGTGTATGAGGTAGTCCAACTAAAAATGGACTACTTGGGAGAAGGCTTCTCTCGATGGTGTGTAGGTTCAACTGCCTCACGGTAGGACTTTGAATGGTTAAGATGTAAAGTCAACAATTTTTGTATGACTTTGGACGGGTGAGATGGGCCGGTCAACCTTGGCAATTGACCGAGCTTCATCAATGTATAAGAAGAATTTCTTATATTGATTTTGTTCAGGTTCGCTGGGTAGAATATTAAATTTTTTGAAATTGGCGTAGTCATCAGTCACTTAAAACCTACTTTTGATAGCTTGGGTATTGGGTCAATGTTAATTTACAAAGAGATGCCAACTCAATTCAAGGTGAAGAAGCTGCTAAACTTGGCAAGTGCCCAGTGCACGAGTGGTTGTCCAAACATGTGACTTTTTTTTGTAGGATGCCGGTGAGAACCTAGAGTCATACTTCAACTCAGACTCATCTTCACCCATTACCTGGTTCCGGCTCACCCACATGGCCAGCACCAACGTTTATCTTTTAAGTGAGTCAATGAGAAAAAAGGTATGATATACCACCTCCATTAGCTAATGGATGAGAAAAAAAGTATGATATGCCATCTCATATTTACTGAGTAAAAAGCACTTTGACTTTGTTTTGTATTAAGAATTTCATTCAATTCTAGATCTTCAAGGATTTCAATGTTGGCAGCCGGACATCGTTCAAGCTGTCACTTACGTGCAGGGTAGTGATAATTAATTTTGATGCTTATCAAGGAAACGGTCATGAAATATATTTTTCATTCGAGAGTATGCATCCTATTTGTCATTGCCTTGTTGTTTATTTGTAGGAAGGCTCTATATTTAGGATTATGAGGCCAGGAGATACATTGATCAGAGAGTTGAAGTTCCAATGAGTCTCTTCATCCATTATCCACTGGATTTTTTGCTAATTTTATTGTTGCTTATTATGACTTTCCATTAGTATATGCTATGAACATAGTCAAACCACAACAAAGGAGTACTTGGTGAAGTTGAATTAAGCACTTCAGGTAAGTATTATTTATAAAGCATGTAGGTGTTCCCTTAAAGGTAGTTTTGCCTGACACTCATTGTCATTGATCCTTGGAGTTGCAGTTAATGCATTTTCTACCGGTGTCAAAATGGTTGGCTCGGGCCGAATCAGGCACATTAGATATATTCTTAGCGTTTCTCTCTTTCGGCGAGTAAAGTTCACATTCTTGATAAAACCGACAAACAATGATTTTATCTAGTTTTTGAACCTTTTTAATACCCTCTCTTTTAAGTTTTCTCATTTTTGGTGCCCTCAAGGTCAATAGCAAAAAGCCCATGATTATCGATCCAGAAGGTACATGTTCCGTTGTATTTAAACTTTTGACTATTAAAAGAGTTAAAACTAGTGACTAGTAATGTACTTTTGTTCCAGATAGTGAACCCATTTTATTACTAGTGTATGTAATTAACTTTTTAATTTAATGTTGAAGTAGATAATATGTATTATTAGGCTTTAATAATTTTTTATTGCTTATTTGAAAATCTTTATACACATGACATTTCATTAAAATTTTATATGAGTTGTCATCAAATGATTGGAAGCTAATATATCACCTTTTTCAAAATGAAATTGGTCAATAAAGGTTAACTATCTACGTTGTCACGAGGATAACTAGTTCATTACCTACATTAATAAAAAAAGAGTTATTTAGCCAACTCGTTACGAAAGTATAAGTTTAAAACCGATCTATAACTTTAGCGCTCTTAAAATTTTTTGAGTCTTACCCTATTTTAATTTCAAAAGGAAAATTATAGCATACGTTAGGTGGCGTCTGAAGTCAAAACCGGAAGTCAAAACCGGATGAAAAATTCCGACTTCTTAAATAATTGGTTCTCCAAAATGAACTTCCAGGAAATTACGATTTATGTCTATGGACTGTGGATCATTCTCCGCCTTTTCCTTTTGAATTTTCAAAAGTTATGTTTAAATAATAAATTGATCAAATCAATTTATTCAAATTTTCGTATCCAGCCGAAGACTTTCAAGGGCAGCTCAAAAGTTTTTTTTGTCAATCATTCGAAGGTCCTATTATGTCGAGTTCTCAAGGTCTTGTAGTTTTTTTCTCTAGCTTAGGTAAATTAGAAAAATTATTGACCTCGAATGGTCAATATTTAGTTTTGACAATATTTGTAAATCTTTAAGCATTTTTTTTAAGAACGACTAACTCTGATAATTTATCACACATGTTATTTACATCCATCACAATTATATACGCTCACTGCTTTAGATGAAGTTTGAACCCACAACCACTTTGTTGATAAATTTCTCTCATATAGGCCAAAGGCCTTTTGGTAATATGTTAGTTCTTTTTCTTCAACAATGTTCAAGTTATTATCAATTTAATTGTCTCCTTTGTAAAAAATAAAAAGTGCAAATAGCTAGCGAAATATCCTACGTAAAGCGACGGAATATATATATGTGTGGTGCACTTGGCGTTTTTCAAATCTCGTAGTAACTTTCATACATCCGAACATTATATGTGGTGCAACTTCATTCATATCTTTGCAAGTAGCAAAGGAAGCCAAATTGCTTCAACTCTGACCACTAAATTGGGTTTTCCAAGTGCATTCTAAATCCAGATATAACTAACAAATTAATTTTCCAACAATAAATTTTATATTATTTTAGAAAGACAATGAACAACTTACACATCCACTCCATGAATATACACATTTTCCAACAATAAATTTACATATGTCCACCAACCCACAACCTCCCTATTACCGGAAAATCTACGTACGGAAGTCGGAATGGGAGGAGGAAAAAGTAATCATCATGATTGAAGGATCACCTCGATAACGCTATGTCAATAGCCCTTTGATAAAGTAACAAATAATTAATTATTGTGATCGATCAAACAAATGATGAAGAATGAGAGGAAGAACATGTCAAATGCTAAATGTTACAAGAAGTCCAAATGTTATCACTGATTTCTGGCTTGACTACTGGATGCCAATTAGGTTACGTACTTTGTATTCTTTTTCTTTACTTAAGCTATCTACTTTTGACATTAACAAGGATTTGCTATCACGCTTAATTTGCTGCGATTAGTTTTGCTGACTCTGTATTTTCATGCTATTCTTTTGAATTCTGATGGCCTATATTTAATCTTGATGCATGTCAGCCTTGATATTCGATCACTAGTGTCTAGACTAAGTTAATCATTTGTTTTCCTTACAAATATATTTATTTATTATAATTTTATATTGTAACAGGTGAACGAAGGAAGAGCTACACACGTGTTGAATTACCGCATCTCAAACAGAAAGTTTGAAAAATAAATAAATGGCGTCATCATGCATGTAAATCGATAGCCGACCCAGCTGTGCACAAAACAGCAGGCACAATATCAATCCAAATGGCCACCGGAAGATTCTTCCGACAAGTAAACTTACCTGAGCAAAAACATTACGACGACGGCGTTATCTTTCCGGTGGTCTTATCCCCAAACACAAACACTTGCTGTAATTTGAATGAAGAAGCAAAACTCTGTGATTTTGAGGAGGCTATTAAAGATGAGAAGCCATGGCTTGAGTCACTTCTTGATAAGTGTGGTGTTATTCTCTTTCGAGGCTTCCCTGTTGAGTCTCCTTCCGAGTTTAATGACGTTGTGGAAGCATTCGGATTCCCTGAAATGGAATACATAGGAGGTCGAGCCAGTCGAACCAAAGTCGTTGGCCGGATTTACACGGCTAACGAAAGCCCTCCGGAAAACCGAGTTCCTTTCCATCATGAGATGTCTTACGTAAGTAAGCGTTTGATTCTAGGGTAGGGATCCAGCTAGAACTAATTAGTGATGAGAACTATGAGAATTAAGTTATGCATCTAGTTTTGGCGATATAATTAGATGCATAATGTGAAATGCATCCTTGAAATTAGATGCATCTCCATCACCACTAATTTGGTTTTCACCTGATCCTTGAAATATATATATTGTCTACTGCTACTAGCGGTATATATAGATCTTGTATGCGCAATTTATTGTTAGGTGACTGGAAATTCGTCGGAAAAAGATGACCGGAGAAAATATTTACCTGCTAATTAAAGGTTTAATAGGTCACACGATACACTAAATGTATGTTTTTGAAAGTTATATACATATTATAGACGCATTTAAAGTACAACACATACTATATATAATAATTCATACAATGTTAGATACATTTCACATACTAAGCCCTATACATATATATATATGCTCGATAATTTTTTAGACAAACCCAGCAAACATTCAAGATTGTGCGCGATGTAACATGTAACAGGAGGCAAAATTTGTAGCATACTCATACTCCATATGCTTCCTCGATGTCGTTTTTCACCAAGTAATAGTACTAATAAAATAGGCAGCCTAATTGTAGTGTACGTCTTTAAGTACAGGCTCCAAACTCGCCGTCCAAGCTATTTTTCTTTTGTGAAGAAGAACCAGGAAGTGGGGGACAAACTCCAATAGTCTTGAGTCATATCATATACGATAAGATGAAAGTAAAGCACCCTGAGTTCGTTGCAGATTTGGATGAGCATGGAGTGAAATATGTAGTAGTGATGAGTGATGAGGATGATCTATCAAACGTTGCTGGTCGAGGTTGGAAGTCGGCATACATGACTGATGACAAGAAGATTGCAGCGGAAAGGTTTTTTGTTTCTCTTCATTGAACCTCATTAAATGTTAAACAAAACTACACAAGATAATTCATGAAAGGGTATTTGGCCCTGAAACACGGTATAATCAATCAGAGTAGCCCGACAACTGATAGGTCGTGGGTTCAAATCTCGCATAATGGAAATTACTGTGTATAACATCTTCAAAGCACTACTCACGAGGATATATTTGATTGCAGGGCTGCAAAACAGGGAGCAAAATTAGAGTGGATGCAGGGGAATGCGGTAAAAGCTACAACAGGTCCCCTACCAGCCTTTAAATTTGACAAGCAAAGTCAACATAAGACATGGTTCAATAATATCGCGTATAGTAGGAAAGGCCCACTAAATGGTAATAATATTTATGATCACGCTACATATGTCGAGCTAGGAAATGGTGGCGTTGTGCCTGATCAAGCTCAGAAGGACTGCTCCAAAATAATGGAAGAAGAATGTGTTGTGATACCTTGGAAAAAAGGTGATATTATGCTTGTTAACAATCTCAAGGCCCTTCATGCCCGAGAACCTCTACTTAAACCACCTCGCCGCATACTTGCATCCCTTTGCAAGTGATGAGAATTGAAGGCGACAAGGCGTGTGATTCGACTTCTTGAATCGCCGCATTTTGGCTCTAAATATCATCATCATTCTTGCCAAACTGCTAACATACATATATATTTGCAAAAATGATTTATGGAAATAGTGTGTATTTGTGTACCTTGCACCTTTATTTAGAACTATTTGCGTTTTAGCAAGAAAAATCGTGTGCTTACGTACGAATAGATCATCGTAATAACAATAGTGTGCAGTTTTCTTTGACGTGCATGTTTATAACTTATCGACTTACTTTACACTCCGTATAAGTTAAGTATTCATATGTTGTATAGGAATGCTGATGTAGCAGTACGTAATTTTAAGTGTTAATAATGGTTTAATCCTCAAAATTTTACTTTTATTCTGTTTTAACCACTCAAATTTTTTTCCTAATAATTTAATCATTCTCAAGTTTGCAATGATTTATGGTTTAACCCTCTTGAAAGGTTAAACCATTAAAAATTTGAAAGTTAGATGATTAAACTATAAAAATTTTAAAGGACAAAATCATCATATAAGATACACGTAACCATTAAATTTTTGCAGTGTAATAAATTTGAATGGTTAAAACCAACAAAATTTTATAACTTCGATGATTAAATCATAAAAAAAATAAATTAAATGTTTAAAACGAAAAAGAAAATGAAATTTTGAATTTTAAACCATTATTAACCCTAATTTTAACTCTAAATTGTTGACAATGATGAAAGGCCAGTAAAAGAAAATTGTTAATTTGTCTCGTAGTTATTGACTTTAGCTTATAAAGTCGGCATTACTACAAGTCTACAAACACAAAAATCTAATTAAGAAAAGTTCTTTACAAAAAGATCTACGCCCATGTGGCCATGTGTATTTAAATATATGTCCGGCCATCAATGGCACCATGTGCACATTAGGATTTATATTTACAAAGTATATGTGATATGGCCACCGGAGGATATTTCCGAGAAGTAAGAGTGGCTGAGCAAAAACATGACAGCAACGGCATTCTGTTTCCGTTGGTGTTGTCCCCGAACTCGGACACTATTTCGACGACCGCGGAAACAGAAATGAGTGTGTTTCAAGAGGCGATCAAAGCGGAGAAGCAACGTCTTGAAGCTCTACTAACAAAAAGTGGTGCTATTCTCTTTCGAGACTTCCCTGTGAGCTCGCCCTCGGATTTCAACGATGTTGTGGAAGCTTTCGGCTTCCCTGAAGCGACTTATCTCGGTGGCCAAGCACCTCGAACCAAAGTCGTTGGCCGGGTTTACACTACTAATGAGAGCCCTCTGGAAAGGAAAATTCCTTTCCATCATGAGTTGGCTTATGTATGTTGTTGTACATACTTTTTAACTCTCAGTTTATACATTTACTGTTATTTAGTATTCGATCATTACACATATTAAATAGGGATAATAGAAAAATACGTCACTATACTTTACGAAAATGTTCACCTGAGTTACTAAACTTAAAAATGTTCAATTAGGTCACTATTTTTTTAACTGAAATTAAGCAGCAAAATAGATAAGATGACACCAATCAACAAGCATAGTGATCCAATTGAACATTCTTAAAGTTTAGTAACGTAGATGAACATTTTCGTAAAATATAGTGACCTATTTGTGTATTATCCCTAGTAAATAAGTTAGATCGTAGGTTTTCTGTTCTAAGAAGAAATTTTTAATCATGGCCCATCGCAACTAAACAACCTATTGTCATATAAATTACAGTAACTTTTAACGTTGGTATATTGAAAACATGTTGTGATCACAAGTTTTCAACCAAGTTGTAAATTAAGCTGTGAAATTGCAGGTTCCAGACTCGCCGTCCAAGTTGTTTTTCTTTTGTGAAGAAGAACCAGGAAGCGGGGGACAAACTCCAATCGTTTTGAGTCATATCGTATACGACAAGATGAAAGAGAGTCACCCAGAGTTTGTTGCGCGCGTGGAGGAGCATGGATTGATATACATAAAAGTAACAACTAGCGAGGACCGTCCATCGTCTTACATGGGCAGAAGTTGGATGTCAACATACAGAACTCACGAGAAAAGTGTTGCAGAGGAAAGGTTTGTGAATCCAACATACATATACAACTGGACAAAATTGTTCGGGCTGAATTAGCGGCCTAATATATATTACTATTGCATTAAGACAAGCAACTTTATTATTATGGTAATATAAGTAATCCTGTTGGTTGATATTTGGCAGGGCTGCAAAGCTGGGAACAAAGCTGGAATGGATAGGAAATGATGTAAAAGCTATAACAGGTCCTCTGCCAGCCTTCAGATTGGACAAGGGAAATCAACGTAAAACATGGTTCAATAATCTTGCTATTAGTAACACGCACCCAATGAACGGTAAACTGGATAACCTTGATACGTTTGTTGAGATTGGAAATGGTGACCTTGTGCCTGATGATGTTAAAGAAGACTGTTTGAGAATATTGGAAGAAGAATGTGTTGCGATACCATGGAAGAAAGGTGATGTTTTGCTTGTTGATAACTTTATGGTTCTGCACGCTCGACAACCCCTACTGAAGCCCCCTCGCAGCATACTTGTGTCCCTTTGTAACTGATCGACAACAATGGAGATCGACGCCTTCACAATTTGGTTTGTTGAGCGTTGTGATCCTCAATTTTAATTCTAGTTTTCATTAGTGCAAAAGTTTATGGTACCAAAAGAAAGTACTACCTACTTGCATCTTTAATAAATTTGCTAATTCACATTTTGCAATTTGCATTGACTTGTAGTTGCATATAGTCAACGGATATAACATTTTTTCACTATTTCGTAGGATAATAATTTGGTTGTAAGCTTTCATCATTTCATGGGTAGATGGTTAGATGGTCAGTGTAGTTGTTAGTTCTAGTTGCAACTTGCAAGTGCATTGTATATGCCATATAAATAAGACTAATTATACATATTCAAAAGTAGACATGCAAATTTTATTACTGTAGTTGATTTTTTTATGCCTAAAAGGCTAAAAAGCTACCATGGGTTAAAACTGTCCATGATAATATCCTTATTTTGCAATTGTTTTGGGTCAAGAACCTTATAAATTTAATGGACTTACACTTCGTACCTGCTAACTTATCTCCAAATCTAACAACAATATCCCTCAATTACACTAAATTACAAAAACTTTTCCCACTAACAATATATATGTCAAACTTGTTGAAACATTATATATGAAAAGTTGAGACATACATATATGACTTTAAACAACAAATGCTACATACAATATCAAACATTTCTTATTGTAAGTCGTTGTATTATAGACACATAAAACAAAGACTATGGTACAACTTCATTAATAATGTAATATGGACAAACACAAGTATAGGATTAACAACAACAAAAAATTCTGTCAAAACACCCAAATTAAGAGTTACATACCTATATTTTACCTAGCTAGTGTGAACTTGTCATCATATGGAAATCGGTAGTATCGTTTTACTTTTTATGTAATTTATCAAAATAACTAAAAGTATTTTAAATGATTTTTGTTTATATATAAACACACGGCGATATCTAGCAAAACAATGCAAAGACACTACGAACAGACACAATCTAAAATGGGCATCAAAAACAGATAAACAGTATGAGCATTTGGAATTATTTATCTATAAGCTATAATAATAAGGAGAAAACATATAAATACTTATATTAGCCATCCCAAACACACTATTAATCATCAGTCCATTTGAACTGGAACTCGTTTATTAATTTATTAATTAATTTATTTATTTTTATCTGTTTTTTTGTAACAGGCTCCTGTGTTTCTTTCAAAATTGCTTTTGTTTTGTGAAGTGGAACTACTCGTATAGCTCTGAGTCATGTTATATATGATAAATGAAACTGAGAAGCACCTGAAATTTATATATTAGTATATAGACAAAACTTGTGAAATTGGAAGGTCCATACTAGATCTTGCAAGATAGGAGGGTTGGGCCTGCTCAAAATGGTTAAATTTTAGTCCATGTCAAAATCGGTCAAGCACTCTGCACCCATTCCTCAAAAGAACTTATAAGGGGTGTTTGACTTGGCGTTTATATTTAGCATTTTAGCTTATAAGCTAAAAAAACTCCAATCCTCTAGCTTTACAAAAACAAGCTTTTTAGTGGTGAAAAACTAAAAAGCCAAAAAGGTGTTCGGCAAAAGAAATTAGCTTTTAAGCTAAAAAGCTTAAAAAGCCAGTATGAAAAGCTAACCCAAACACCCTCTAACTAGTTTATGAGTTTAATTTCGTCTTAAAAACAATATTTAGACAATGATAATCCAAATTTTGAATGATATTTAAGCAAGATATCTAAATCATCCATGTGCTTTTCACTTTGTCCTATCAGTCATCCTTGACATCCATAAAATATTTGAATTTTTAGTCATAGATAATTGGTGGGACAAAGTGAAAAGCATAGGGATGAATTTTAATAATTTACTCTAATTCAAATAATGAGGTTGTATGCATTAAGAATACACTTCGGTCAATTTTAACCTTTGGACTATTTGACTCATTCTTTTTTTAGCTAATTCTCTATTTGACCCGTATCAAAATAACCCAAAACGTCCCCTTCATAATTAAATGGATCGAAAATGTCATTTCTAATGCATACACAAAGAAGCCTGGGAATCTTTTTCAGGATAATGACTCAAATTAGGCTCCATACCCATTGCCTAACATGGTTTTCATGCCCTTTCCCTATTCTTCGGGCACTCTTTTAGCTCCCAACTAAAGGGGCAATAATATATGACTTTTCGGGTTCAAATGGACTAACTTCGCAGTTCCAAATGGAATTTTTTTTTCGTTAGACAATTAGCCTATATATATAGCAAGGTGAGTGGAATTAAAATAGTTTGTCTTACATTAAGACCACATCAAGTTATGAGTTTAATAACATTTGAATCCAACTTGCAGGACTGCAAAGCTAGGAACATAACTAGAGTGGATGGAAGGTGCTTCAAAGGGTGATGTAGTGCTGCTAGTCTGCTAGATAAGTTGGACATTGTGCATTCACGACGACCCTTGATCACACCACCTCGGCATGTACTTGCTTCATTTTGCAAGTGAACTTCATGAATAATACTGTAAAAGTATTCAGACTAATGACTGATAATGATATGTATTTGTGTGGACATGTACTTGTGTGAACAATATGTTGGCATGTTTCTTAATAATTGATTTAGGATAACATTTTGTAATAATTTGTTCCGATCAACCCCTTGCTGATATGGGTTTAAATCTTTTCAAATAACATAACACCTATTCTAAAAAGTACATTATCTTTTTTCCCTTAAGCATTAAATGTACATTATCCTTCAATGGACTCGAGCAAAATGGAAATTGATACATATATATTATATTATCTTATTTTATCTTATTAATAAATAGATTATAACTCCAAGTAGCTATGTTCATTTTATAGTTTCTTTTCGCAGCAACATTAATAACAAGTCACACCCACTTGGACAACATTCTTACTAGTCAGTCAAGTGGTCAACTCTTGCGAGTTGGGTCAAAATTTTCAAAAACCGAATAATTTGAACCTCAACTCTTAAATGACTTAAACTATTTCCAGCTAACATCGACTCTTTCAAGTCGTACACTTGTAATAAAAAAAAAACAATTGAGAACCATGCTTAAACAATTGCACCTTCAGTGAGCGTCACGTCACCAAAATACACTTAAACATTCTTTTTGAAAGTTATGATGCATTGAAAATTGCAATCATAAGTTATATACATACGATAGACATCGAGCACAAGTTAGATGCATATCCAGACACTAACCCCATATTTAAATTATGTAAACTTGTCTATTAACTTTGAAATAATAGTATTTATAAGATATGTTAATACTTATTAGTGGCTAATTTTATACATGTGTAAGTGTTATGACATTTACGAGTCAAGCCACGAGCATAGTCACGAGTTATAACTTTATTTTGAGTTACGATTCAAGTTGCGAGTTAGGAAATTATGACTATTGGCACATATCTCTTACAAAGAATATACGGAGTAATATGTGAAAGATAATGTTCAGACTTATCAAGAGCTATGTTGGAAAACGTGATCATCTCGAAACGTTCTTACATTTAAAAAGCAAATTGGGTTACGCACTTGAGAGCTATTCTTGAAGTTGGGTTTGAAAACTGAAATCTTCTTGAAGTTGGGTTTGAAAACCGAAATCGAGTCTACATTATAAGATTTTCACACCTACACATCACTATGTTACCTCGTCATCACAATGTCAATTGTACGTAACATTTTATGGCCAATATATTCAAATCAATTTCGTCATAAAGTAAGCTTGAAAGTAAACCATAATCAATAACATTGCTATATTTATATTTCGATATTTCATCACGAAGAAAAATATTCCGTACTGGTATTGAGTTAACTTTTTATCTTTTCTAATTCTATTTTCACACTGTCACATGATACGAATACTTTACATAAATAATTAAATTTGAATTGCTTTAAAATATATTGCTTTTTAACGTTTATTACTACCATATGAGGCGAATGATAAAATTCCTATGGTCTATATTAAGTTCTAAATAAAAGTGATTATTATATATTTTTAAGAAAGACAACCGCATAATCTAACATACATGAATAATCATCACAAATGTAAGCACTCACTTTTTAGAGTCTTAAAGACTTAGACCCTCAATCCCGATTAATATACATGTAACTTATTATCGTGTATAAATAAATAAAAAAAGCGTTGTATCTATTATTAAAACAATAGCTTAAACACATTTAATTTATTTTTTTTTAAAAAAAAAAAAACAATTTCAATATTAACTTCGTACAATAGTGAAATATATGATAAAGTTTAGGGAAATAATAATGAGTCATTAAAATAAAATTTCAGTATGAATTGAAATTGAAATTAAAATTTCAGTATTTATTGTTTTTAAGGTATTTATTTTAGTTTGCATTTTCCAAAAAAAATCCTTATTTAATCAAAATTATAAGGTCATTCGTAACGGAAAAAACCGATTACAAATAGGTTGAATATTTATGGGCTTTTGTTTAGTGTATAAAAATTGTGGTATCTTAATAAATGTGGACACCAATGTTTTAAGACCCGGTTCGACCGGCCCGGTCGGACCGCACTTTTAGAGTTTTCCGGGCCACTTAAAACCGGGTTTTCCAGTATGTTGACTAGTCAACGACCCGGTTGACTCGGCCGATCGGACCGGGTTGGACCGGGACCCGGAAACACACATTGACCTGGGTTTCATGTTTTTTTTTTTTTTTTTTAACTTTCTATGTAAATTTAATCATTTATATTTAGGGAATGTTTATTGATTGTGTATTTCAAGAATAATAAGGGTAATAAGTGAATCTTTGACTGATGTGTTATCACCATTTATTACTCTATAGATTATATAATTATTATATTGATGTGTATTCCAAGAATAACAAGAGAATCGATGTATCATCACCCTTTATTACTCTATGGATTACAATTATTATACATGATATAATTATATTTATAATTATAAAAAAAATAAAAAAATTCACTAAATATTACTATTGTATACTATTATTAAATCCGGTCCGACTTTCCAGCCCAACCGGTCCGACCGGTCCGACCAGAAAATAATAATTTTCCGGGTCGACTAAAAACCCGGGTTTTAAAACATTGGTGGACACTATAAATAAAGTGGTTGGTTATTGATGACAATAGATAATCGGTTGTAAATCACTTAGTGAAAAGATGACATAATTCACTCCTTTACATTCCTTTCCATCCGTAAAATAAACTCAACAATGATCTTTTTATTATTTTCACCTCCTTTACATTCTTTTTCATCCAAAAAAAGTGTTTTGAAAGTGATTTGCCACGTCACCTCATCTAAATTCTGAACCTGGATGAAAAACGGGTCAAAGTGAATTTGCCACGTCACCTCATCTCCTCTATCTCTACACATCAGTATCTATAAGACTATAACTATATGTATCTGTATATATATATATATATATTCAGAAAGCTCATCAGTTACTTAACCTTAATGAGCTTATCGAAACTAATCATGCCTGAAAACATATTTATCCAATCAGAATTACCTCAACAGAAGAAATACACCGACGCCGGAATCACTTTCCCGACGGTCGTAATCCCTAACGGTAGTAACTTCACCGATCAACATCATAACCTGAATGACGTCATCCGTGATCATAAACCATGGCTAGAATCTGTGCTCAACAAGAACGGCGCGATCTTATTCCGAGGCTTTTCGTCGGTTTCTTCAGCTTCCGACTTCAACGACGTCGTTGAAGCGTTCGGTTACGACGAACTTCCGTACGTCGGCGGTGCTGCTCCGAGGACTAATGTTGTCGGACGTGTTTTTACTTCTAATGAATCGCCTCCTGATCAGAAGATTCCGTTTCACCATGAAATGGCTCAGGTTTGTTTATAATTAATTTAATTTACTTTTTTATTTTGATTGATTTTGATCAAATTCGTATGAATTATGTGCCCTAGAATATCTGTGTAGGGGATTGTTTGGTACTGGTGATTAAGAACTTAAATTAACTGAATCCGATCCGCACGGGCGGAGTTAGGATTTAGAAATCCAACGGAATTGAACACCCTTCTAAAAACCATTAAAAACTGCTTATCTGCTTTTTATGGAATAAATGACACATTAAACACCTACTTTTAATACCCCCTAAATATGCATTATATGGTACAGGTACCTACTTTTCCAAAGAAGGTGTTTTTCTTTTGTGAATTGGAACCGAAAATTGGGGGTGAAACACCTATTGTACTTAGTCATGTGATATACAATAAGATGAAACAAAAGTACCCTGAGTTTGTTGATAAGTTGGAACAACATGGGTTGATCTATACAAGAGTGTTAGGTGAAGGTGATGATCCTTCGTCCCCAATCGGTCGTGGATGGGTATCAACATTCATGACTAAGGACAAAACGATCGCTGCAGAAAGGTTTGTGAATTGTATCATTGTATGATAGTCGGTATGGGAGTGTTGCAAGAAAGAAGGGTTTTTTCTTTTTTTTAGAAAACTGCAGAATAGATTCTGATGTTGACGTGTGTTCTAATGCACCATTTTTCAAAAAGATGAACCTCTCTTACGTGCATCAATGTCCTAAATGTGATGTATCAAGAAACGTGTCGAATCATTTCTCTGACACTATTTTCGTAAAAGCCTTTTTTAACTTGATCTTTCTTGTAACGGGTATTTCACCACAAGGCTTTTAATTTATTTTGATTGTAAATTGCAGGGCTGAGAAGCTTGGGATGAAGCTAGAATGGACAGATGATGGAGTGAAAACTATCATGGGGCCAATTCCCGCTATCAAATTTGATGAAACAAGGCAACGAAAAATATGGTTTAATAGCATGGTGGCAGCATATACTGGTTGGGAAGATTCGAGGAATGATCCAGTGAAGGCGGTGACTTTCGGGGATGGTACACCATTGCCAGCGCATGTCATCTATGACTGCTTGAAAATATTGGAGGAGGAAAGTGTAGCGATACCGTGGCAGAAAGGTGATGTTTTGCTGCTGGATAATTTGGCAGTTCTTCATGCCCGACGGGCATTTGAGCCACCTCGTCGGGTTTTAGCTTCTCTTTGTAAGTAGAGAGATTGGGTTTGTTTACCATCATGTATGGATGATAAGAAGCTGCATTTGCACCTTAAAATAAAATAAAGAGCTTCATTTTACAATACCAACAATGTTTACCATTTCAGTTTATCTTTTTCTTCTGTGGCTCGAAAGTACATTTTGTAGAGCGTTAAACACTTGCATCTCAAATCACTGAAAATTTAGATTTCGGCTTATTGGGATTGAATCTTAGCGAGTATTTGTCTAAAAAAAATTCATACAGAAGAATGTATAAGTACTTTGGGTTTACACTTTTACCTCATCTACATTTACATACTCTATTTGGGTAACACTGGTCAATTTTAGGTCAAACGCTTGAACAAAACCAGCCCAAATAATTTGGTCAGTTTCGTGTCATCCCATTTTTAACCCAGTTTAGTTCAGTGTCAGGTTCATGACAGCTTAATTCATGTTAGACTTGTGTCATGCCAAAGAAATGTCAATAGTAAGTAGTATCGACTGTAAACCAAATTCATGATTGCCTGCTTACATCTTTACATTACAAGAGAAACTCAGATAAAGTTTTCAAAACAAAACCTTATGCGGGACAGTGAATATGGTGTAGAAACAAATAAATAAATGTGTACGTATAAAACCTCACCCTGGTTGACACTATAGTGAACCATCTATGCAACTATTTACACACAACGCAGGCCGTATAATGGTGAAAATTGAGAATAGATCCTCTTCATCAAGTATTGAATAGGTAAAGGTGATTTCCGATGAGACTATCTACCTTGAACAAGTCCACTGAACACTTGGCTGTTCCCTGCAAGAGTAGCTTCCCACTCCACAGATGATAAAAGAATATGCGAAAGTGAAATAACAATTTGCTTCATGTCTGGTCGCAGAATTGGGTCGTCCTCCACACATTGTTTTGCCAGAGTTGCCATCTACAAAGCATATGATAAAAATTATGTATCGGTTTGAAAATAAAATTAAAAAAAAATAGATAAATAAATAAATGCCTGTGAAACTGATAGCCCCATCAGGACTGAAAAGATAGAATCATATGCTACCTTAAAAACACAGTCATGAGGAAATAAATCCAATAGATTAGGATCAATGTGATCTTTTAAGCCTGACATACTCATGGAATCAGGTGAGTGCTTAAGAGCTGCTAACATCTGCATTATACCACAAATATTAGGGGAAGTTAGCAAAAGGCAGCAATTTAGAACTCAAATGAAGAAAAAGGGATGAAGGCCATCATTGCTAGCATTACGCTTTTATATCTTAAGCCAAATTTTTCATAACTAGTTAAGTGCTAAAAGGGACTAACAATCAATTGATATGCAATAGTAGAGTTACAGACAGCTATATTTTAAACATAGCTTAGATTGGTATACCATTACAGATAGATCATGGATGTAAAATAAAGACTTACAATGGAGGCCAATGACCGTTTGTCAGTGTTTTTCTTCACAACGGCATCAGTTCGTGTAAGGGCTTCTTTTCCTGATATTAACTCAAAAAGAACGACACCAAATGCATATACATCACTCTTTGTTGTTGCTAAACCATCCCTGAGGTATCTGTGATAACATACAACGTAAGTTGTGGATATGGACCAGTTTGAGCAGCAAAACATGTATAATGCGTATGCATTTAGTACTTACTCTGGAGCTAAATACCCAAAAGTTCCAACAACTCTTGTTGCTGAAGCTTCTCCATCATTAGTTATCCCAACAAGTTTTGCCAACCCAAAATCTGATATCTGTTTAAAGAAGAGATATTTGTAAATAATAGAATATATTTCCATTGTTACTCAATGATGGGAGCAAGACAGATACCTTCGCTTTGAAAGAACCATCAATTAAGATGTTGCTCGTTTTGACATCTCGATGCACATAATGAGGCTTAGTGTGCTCGTGTATGTATTCCAGTCCCCTTGCAGTATCCAGTGCTATTTGAACCCTCATAATCCAAGATAGTGTAGGATGACCTAAAGAAAAGCCATGCAGTTATTTTTATTAACTTGGTACATCTTTGATGATATAGTTAAGACTTATAGCTGGGACAAATGTAAATAATTTCATGAGGGGCTTGATAAGTCGACGTTGACTGTTAAGTCCAGCAAACACCAAGGCCTGCAACTTTGGCATAGTATAATCTCAAAACTGTTTATGTTAAGCCTATACTATTTCAACATGAAGAAATAGACCTAAAAACAAAATGAATATGGACATACACATAATTTTCACATACAAGGCCTATATGGATTGTTTGACTTTATTAAAATAAGTAGGCTATGTCAACTCACTTTGACAAATTGAGATGTTCTTTATAACTGACTTCATGGTAGGGGTATAAACACTATAGTTGGTATATATACAAAAACATAGTACATTATGAATAAATCAGAACTTGACCAATTGGATACTTTTCAATTTTTGACCATCTGACACAGTTTATATACAGCCAAAATATTTGACTTGCCCTATTCAGTCTGCTAGACATTATAATGGGGTCAATGGGCCACGTTTCCATACGTGAGGATTGATATTGGCATATTGCATCCTCTAACACTCTAACCTATAAGTAAAGCAGTTTCAGGGATTATTAAAAACTATACAGGATTACCTGCGATGTCGGTAGAAACTTACCCTTATTTTGAGGATCATGTAAATGACTTGCAAGTGGACCTTTCTGAGCATATTCATAAATGAGGAAGAGCTCATCATCACTAGCCGCATAACCAATAAGTTCTACCTTGACAATAGCAAAACCAAACAGAGTCAGTACTTGAAAGAACTAAACTTCAAAAAGTAGTGACTAGTTGTGACATCTAGATAGTAATATAACTGAAGTCCAAAATTCTTACCAAATTTGTATGATGAACCTTGCACAAAAGCTTCATTTCAGCTATAAATTCTTTGGTTTTTGTAGCAGTCATCCTCTTTATAGCAACTTCCTGAAATAACATCAATAATGTAGGGGTAAGGTTGATACAGGGATAATGGTTCCCGATATTTAAAAATAAACAATCAATGTATCAAATAGCAAACCTGCTCACGGAGTAAACCATAATACACAGAGCCATATGTACCATGTCCTAAAAGATGGGACTCAGAGAAAACATCTGTACATGATAATATTTCATCATATGAGAAGACAATAGGCTTCTCTACATCAAACACATCTGTCCCAATAACTGCAAGAACAAAAGAGTTATCAATAAACATTAGTAGATGGAGCTAAGACATAAACCCTTAGAAAATAACACAAGCCGAAGGTCTGTACTTTTTGGAATGTTAGTATGACGGTCGCTAGATTCCTCAATATTTTGTCTCCAATCATTAGATTTGCAGCAGAGTCTCCCTGAACCACACCAAAAGCTTGTTGTTCGTAACATATGAAACTTAACCCGTTCATCTTCAGGATCCTTTAAACGGCCATCATGGAAGCAAATCGATGATTTCACACACACAAAAAGTAACACAACTGCTATAATTACAACCAAACCAACACCTAAACTCCCTATAATCCACCAACGCTTTCCATCACTCTTATGTTTAGTTGCCCCTACTGCAACACAAAATCACATTTCAATTAATCAACCATCCTCTTTAAGATTCCAAAATTGCTCAAGCCATTGATTTATATTGTATATACATGAAAGAAAGATCACATATAGACACTTCAAAAATTAGAACGGTGAGCACACATCATAAACACGCATATAATCGCAAAATCACTAGATTGACATTCATACGTCTGAAATATGTAGAAAAAAACGGATGCTAAAAATTCATATGATTCGAAAAAACTATAGACACACACTTCAGCGATCTGCATCTGAAATTGCGAACCCATACTCTTTATTCTTTTCATTTCTAACATGAATGCAAATCTCGTGATTTTAGCGACATGATGTGTAGATAAGTTGTGTTCTTACCCTTCTTATTTTAAAGTGTTGTAAAGGAACTCGCCCTACATACACATACTAATATATTATCACATGTTACCTATAACAATGGCATCAGCAGATGGTGATGGAGCAGGAACAGGGGGAGAATTAATCACAACAGGATACGGCTCACCGGGAACTACAGTAAATTCGAGGCATACACATATTAAAATACAAAAAAATCACAAATTAAGGTCAGTAGATAAATATTAAACAATGATTTATATATATACAAAACTAACCTGAATTCAACGGTATGTAATAAAGTGCACCAACAGTGATATTATCAGGATTATTAATTCCATTAACAGTTTCAATACTATCCATACTTACACCAAATCTACTTGCTAACAATTCAATACTATCACCTTCCTTCACAACATAACTCATCAAATAATTCCATAATCCACTGGAACAACCACAGAGCAACTGTAACGAAACCACCGCACCTGCACGCGCCGAGCGCGTGAAATTCGATACATACGCAAGTCCACCGTACGCATCAACTACAATATCATACACAGATCCACCGGTTTTCCGTACAGTATAGGTAGTATTCGTTAAATACTTATGAACCGGTGAATTAGCACACGAACAGTTTTTCCTAACGAAGATATTGTTACGGCCGTTACCTTCAACTGTAACGTCGTTAGGTTTGACGTCAAACATGCTCGCGATTACGTCTAGGGTTTCGTTTTGCGACGGAGTGAATGATAAGAAGGAAGTGCATAATCGAGATGCTTCTGTGCAGTTTAACGGTGTGTTGATTGCTGAAATTGATTGTGATTGTGAGATTAGTAGAAATAGTAGTAGGAAATTGAGCATTTGTATGTGTTTTATGCGAATTGATGAATTCATTGGTGATGGAATTGAGAGTATTATGAAGCTATAGATACATGAAAATGTAAGTATATGAATTTTTAGGGATTTTAGTTGAGGAAGAAGGATGACGTGGCAGTAAAAGTGGAAAGGAAACTGTACAAGTGATGAGAATCATGTTTTAGCATCTTTGTGTTTTTGTGTATACAACTCATATTGCTTGTAGTGTAATTAAATCAAATAGTAAATTAATTTATTGTAAAAGTTTTTTTAGTTTTGATTTGCATAGTGTTACCGTTACATCTTACTTTAGAAAATATATTAAAGCAGAGATTGTTTTAGTTATTGTAAAATTTAAATAAATATGATTTATAATAGTAAACTATAATGCATCATTACTTTTTATGTAACGAAGACGATTTATCGATAGGTTTCTTCTTACAAAGTGTGAAAAAACTGAAAGTGTCGATTAGCTCACATGTTCCGTCAATCAAAGATCATAGATAATATGTACTCCGTAAAAGACAAGGTTAATCATATATTTCAGACTGATCCAGTAGCACAATAATTAAGATGTTCACCAATATTGAAGAACTACTAAATAACACTATAATTTAAGAAACAATGCATAAAAATAATACTTTAACATATAATGAATACAAAAGCTTCATAAGCTTCATATTTGTACCATTATGACAAAAATGGTCCTGAATTATATAGTTTTGTGTGGTTCTAATAAACACAACAGTCGGGCTACAAGGTAATGTAGGGTGGCAATCAGAATAATAAGGAATATAGCTAATATTTAATTTGTTAAAGATTATTTAAAAAATGAAAAACCATTAGAACATTAAAAATTCATTCATACGGAGTAATGGTATAACTTTATATTGACGCGTATTTAAGAAAAATATACAAAAATAATGGTTTCTAATTTATTTTTTAAACTTTATATAATGGATAATAATGATTATACACATGGATAGTAGTGGCCCACAAAAGGGAACATAAATACAAGAATGCATGTGTAACGAGTAAAAATAATACAAATATAGGTGTCAACAACGTTACCCGTCTTCCAACAATCTAACATTTATATGTTATTATTATATACTCTTTTAATAAATACAACCTTCAACCTAATTCCAAGTATTTATAATACTTTTATTTGGATCATAATCGATCCCTTAAATACTCCCACGATGATCTTGGAACAAAAATATACTCCTAATAAATACAATAAAGGCTTAACCAAATTTACTTGAAAAATAATATGGCAATGATAATAAGATTTTGATTCATATTTGCACATTTGTGGTTCGTCCCAAAATAGCTATCCTCTTTTGACTTTTTCAACTCTTTATTTTTCAACTTTCACTTTAAATAATTTTTTGTTTGTGTTATATAATAGTTGATGCAAAATAAATGAATTTATTATGTTTTAAATATATATACATTGATATAATTTTCATTAATTAATTATTATATAACACAAACAAAAATAGTTTATGTAAATTTTTAAGAAATATAGATCATTAATAAAGTTCATTTCAAACTTATATAAATTTAAAATTTATCATGAAAACAAGTAAAAAACTATGTAAAGTAGTTTAACAATTTCAAAATTTAATAATAGTATCATTTACCTATCAATTATTACATATATATATATATATATAAATATAGATATTGATTAAGGCTCGAAAAGCTCGGTAACAGTTTGAGCCGAGCTCTTAAAAGCTTGAGCTCGGCTCAATATATATATTTTGAGCTTGATTTTTAAGCTTGAGCTCAGGCTCGAACTCAATAAAAGCTCAACTCAATCAAGCTCAAACCGAGCTCGAGTTGCTTGATAAAAGTTTGACTCGTTTGCAACCTTAGTTTGTGTTAATTTTTGTGTTCACTTCATATTTCAACCAATTAAATAAATTTTGGTGGTTTGAAATGATATTTATCTACTCCGTCAGTCTCACTTAAATGTCATCTACATTTTTTTGTTGGATTTATGATAGATTATATAAATATTAATTTTTTTGGAACAGATATAAGTAGCGAAATAGATATCTAAAATGAGATGGAGGGAGTAATGAATAGTGTAGTTAGTTGAGATTTTTTTTGTTTGGGAAAACAAAAAAATCATAAACCTGTACTCCTTTTTTATGGATGGTATTAGATGCATTTAATGGGTGGTTGTTACTTGAATTTCAGAACCTTTGTTCCTGTTTATTAAGAAAAGGAAAACGATGGAAAGAAACGGCGTCAAAGGGAAAGGTACGTGGTGGTGGCCAGTGGGGAAAGAACATATGTGATAGTATGTTTTCTGCCAGTTTCATATCAACCTGGGGCTGTCAAAAGTTAAAGTCAAACAGTCAAAATCAAGATTTCCCGATTTTGTCAATTGTAATTCAAAAGAAATGTACGTAAATTTAGTTTTATTATCAACCAAAATACGAAGTAAATGTTTCATTTAACAAGTAATTTATCAAGTTTATAATAGTGCAAGGTTTTTGGTTCAAGCCCGGACATTCTTACTGAGTCACAGTCATAACACGAAGTGATTAGATATCCTCTTACATTATGCGTAGGCAACCGATTGTGAGATGATAGAGGATCTGGTTATTAACCTTTTGCCATTTAAGTGAATAATTGCATGTGTAGACATATTTTATAAGTACTCATTCTTGATGGTAAACAAGTATCGCCAAAATCCACTGAATTAGTGACACCATAAAATAAAAATAAAAAACAAATCAAGCAAGAAAGTGACATAAGAGAGCAAAGTAGCGGTTGGAATTTGGAAATATGATAAGACTCCAAATAGGCAAGCACTTTCTTATTTTTAGAAAATTACTAAATAAAATAATGAGAATCGATCAAATATTATATTATGATGATGATGATGATACATATAAATATGGGCATAGTTGGGAGTAGGTAAATATATGTTGTTCGACACGACACACCATTTTGCACTACCTATAGGACAACAATATATGAATAGGAAACCCTAATAATTGCACAATGTCCCCAATAAAAGTTGGCCCTACCATCATCCATCCTTTCTTTATCGTTTTTTCCTCATTATAAGGGTATCCAATAACAAAATTACAATATCAAGATGATTTTTTTCTGTTTTAGACTTTAGGTAACCATCGTTATCATACACAAATATCTATAGTTTGAATTATATTAATGCTTATCCAATATTCAAATCAAATACTATATATCTACCTATGTAAGTAATAGAGGATAGCTTTTTTTCCTATGTGTCATATTTATTCTTTTGATAACTAAGCAAAAATGCTAGATGTCATCATCTTAGCTTCCTAAAAAATCCTATGTGTCATATTTATGCTAACGTGTGCCCCTGTGACACACGTTAAAGTGCATTTAATAAAGTTGTAATTTCCTTAAATAACATAATTTGTAATTAATATATGCATAAAAAAAGAAATAATTAGATTGAATTAATGAGTACTAAATGTAAATATTAATATTTAAGGAAATTTCGACTTCATTAAATGCACCCTAACGTGTGCCACGGGGGCACACGTTAGCAAATACCTTAATAATTCTTTAATGAATAAGTAATGGAGAGTAGTTCATCAGTAGGTGATCATGAAGAAAAAACTTCATTGTCTACTCTTTGCTTTCTAGATGATTAGTTTATCTTCTAACTAAATATTTTTTCATACAAAGTTCTTTGTTTTGATTAATTATATATTTATTCATCATTCACGTGGGTTATCAACATGCTCATTGTTGTTTTGTGTTGTTTATATAAGATAAATTGTTTTTTCAAATTAATATTGAGAATTGTTGAATATGAATCATCATGTGCGTCGAACAGGTTAAAAACTAATACGGGTTTTAATATGTCATTTCATGAAAGTTCGGTATTTGATAATATTAAAGTATTTATCATTATCACTCATTATTAATTTGTAGAATCACTTCGATGAACCAGACATCATGTTGTTTGTATAGTGTTAGGGTCTACATTCCTTCTAAACTATAATATATAAATACGTAGGTACTTAGTTTAGTTATTTATGTATACTTCACTATATAAGTACGTAGCCCCAATCTTTTTCATCTTCCTATAATTATTAGTTGTGCATCGCACGGGCATAAAAACTAGTCTTAACATATAATAATAACAATAATAATAATAATAATAATAGAAACAGAAATATAAATATAAATAATATATGTATCACATATATCATAGTCCAATAATATGTGGATCGATATATTTAATAGTAATAATTTTCAAAGTTGCGCTCATACTATATTAGTGAAATATGTAAATTTTAATAAATGCAAAACACAACTACGTAATATATATATATTAGTAGGATACCCACGAAATGTTGTGGGACGTATATTTACTTTAGTGTTGTTCAGGTGCGTAGTACTTCACTTTTTCAAATAAATTTTGTAAACCAATAATCCACTATATGATCATTATTTTATTATTTTTGAAAATCCACGACGTAACTCGCATTTTATATGTGTGTTATGTATTAAAATTAATATTCTAATAAAATTGATATATTCTGCTAAGAAAATTCTATGTTCAATTGTTTTGATTGTAGTCCATTTAACATCATTTACATTTCCACTTAATTTTGAATTTTTATTTTGATTTATAAGACCTTAATTAATAAGAAGTATGTATTCACAATTATTTTTTATTTACTAATAATTTACGATTTTATAAAGTAGTACTATTGAAGATAGAAAGATTGATTTATAGGAAGAATGTATGATTTATAAGGGTTAATAATGTATTTTTTATCTAACTGTTTATTTAGGTAATATTACCCCCTAATATCAATTAGCAACTATTTATGAATAGTATGTGTTTTGTCTTTTCTTAACCATTTATAATGATACAATAAATATATTAATTAGCTAAATAATAAATAAGTAGAAGTACCTAGCTTGGTGTTGAAGATTATATGTTAGGTGTTTTGATAGGTCACATGTTCAATTCTTATCTCTATCTCAATTTCTATTTTTTTCTCATTGATTTTTTTATTACCCTCTAATATCAATTAGGAACTACTTATGAATAGTATGTGTGTTGAGTCACTGGTCGCTGATCTCAACTCGTTAGGCGCTGATATAAAGTCACTGATACTCTCTCTGAAAGACTTCTTGGAAATGATCGTAGTTGAAGCTGCTGTTGCAAAAGTTTTAGTCTCTGATCCTATCTCTCCAGCTAGAAGATGAAGAACCTATCAAGATAAAAGACTCAACTTTGTGTGTCGTTGATATTCATCTACCAGCGAGAGTCTCCAAGTTTTTTTAAGTTATTTCTTCTGCTGAATAAAAGAAGTCACTCAAGTACTGTAGCTCAAGTTACTCTTCAAGAGCACGTTAGTTCGTAGTGAGTAAGGAGAGCCTCTATTACTTCAGTGACTGCAGCATTAAATGTTGCATTAATAAGGAGTTGACATATTCTACGTTATTACGGCGCCACGCGTGCTCCTCGTGACTTGGTCCATCATAGAAACTAACATGGCAGCAAGTGATTGGCTTCATGGTAAAAGGTGATCTTTCCCCATACCAGAATGTTGGAACAATGATATGTCACATCATTGTTCCTAACCAATCAAGCAGCAACACGTGTTTATACCGGAATGTTGGAACAATGATATATCACATCATTTAATCAAGCAGCGATGCGTGTTTTTCTTTATCCAGATTTCAAGGAACTCGATGTCTATAAATAGCGTAATATGTTGTACTTCATTCCTGTCAATTGTTCGTATTGTCGCTTGTTTGTCAGTGACTAGTTTGTCTAAAATACGATCATCACCAGCGAGTGAACAGTAGCGTGTTTGTCCACTACTTGTTCATCTCAATTTGTAATAGTTGTATTGTTTGATTTAGATTAGCCTTGGCTAATCTATTCCGCAAACAATAGATAGATTTTATGAATTATAGAATTTATCTTTCAGCAAGATATGCCTCAGTGTCTGCCTGTTAAGTTTTATACATTTGTTGAGTTGCTTGTCATATTATCATAATTAAAACTTGTTTAATCAGTTAACACATTTCAAAAAGAAAAAGTTTTAATAGTATTCAACCCCCCTTCTACAATTAAACAACTGTTAGCGATTCATAATCACTAACTAAATAGTGATTAGGGACTCACAATTGGTATCAGAGCGGAGTTGGTTTAAATATAATTAAATCAGATCTGCAATGGAATCGGTTAAATACAGTTGTGTTGATTCTGAGTACCAGAAGGGAAATGGCTCCACTACTAAACCACCAGCTTTTGATCCATCTAGAATTGAAACCTGGATGTCCAGGATGATGATGTTCTTAGATCTTGTCGATGATCACCTTTGCACAATAATTATTGATGGTCCATACACCCCAACTACTATTGTTCCTGCAGTTGCAGCTACTGCAACCACTCCTGCTATTTTCTGAAATGGTTATGCCTAAAAATGAGGAACAATGGTCAGATGAGGATAAGCGTATGGTAAGGCTAGACAAACAAGCTAAAATTTACATAAGCATGGCACTTCCTGATGAAGTGTTTGAGTCCATTAGATTGTGCACAACAGCGAAACATATGTGGGATACTCTTAGAAACATCTATATTGGAACTCCTGACATAATTCGCTGTAGAGAAGTAAATCTAACTCGTCAATATGAGTTGTTTGCTATGGAACCCAATGAGTCACTGGCATCTACCTATACTAGATATCAAGCTTTAATTAATAAAATGGAAAAGGCTAATATAGGAAAAGACCAGAGATTCATTGTTGAAAAGTTTCTAGAGTTACTACCTAGGAAAATTTGGGGAACCATTGCAACATGCATAAGACAAAGAAATGATTATAATTTTCTCAATCTAACTCAAGTTTATGGAATTTTACTAAATTGGGAACAATCTGAGAAGCTAGCTGATCAAAGTGAGCACATTCGTGCTGCACTAGGAGGACAAAAGATTTCGAATGCCCTTGTAGCTGAGCTTGATGAAGTTGATCAAAAGCAGAAAGCAAAGCTCACCAAGTTGAGCTCAAAGTCACTAATTGCAGAAGAAGAAGGTAGTGTTGTTGAAGACCAGTCAGAAGCAAGCTATGATGAAGGACTAGAGAAGTTGGAAAGAGATATGGCCATGATGGTTGCAAACTTCAGAAAGAACAGCAGATTCATCAGATTCGGAAAAGGAAGATAATGTTGCTAATATCAATCTTGGATCTACAATGAATACATTAACAACATCATCTCACTCTTCTCAATCTCCATCAACATCAACTCATCACCAGAGTCAAGATACTCAAAATGATGACTCTCACATTTCTAATCCTGACTCATCAGTTATGCCATCAACAAGTGCACAAGCCACTGATGCACCTCAACGAATGACAAAGTGGACAAAACATATTGATAATCAACTGATTATTGGTAATCCACTTTCAAGGGTTCAGACCAGATCAGCTACTGCAAATTTCTGTCTATTTGTTAGCTTTGTCTCAATGATGGAGCCCAAAAAGATTGATGAAGCACTCACTGATCATCACTGGGTAGCTGCCATGCAAGAGGAGCTATCTCAATTTGAAAGAAACAAGGTCTGGAAACTTGTTCCTCAGGTAGCTGGAAAGTCAGTGATTGGAACAAGGTGGGTGTTTAGAAACAAAATGGACGCTGATGGTGTGGTAATAAGGAACAAGGCCAGATTGGTTGCACAAGGTTACTGTCTGTGAGCGACCTCGGATCAGAATACGCAAACTAGAACGTATGTATATTGGTGCGGAAAACAAATATACTTAATCACAATATGAATTGTAGTAAAGATAAGAGATGAATGTATTCAACAAGAAATCTTGATTATATTGCAATATCAATCTTTCATATACAGGAAGTCAAAATGTACAAGTGAATGTCTACAAGTGATCTCTTAAAAAGCTCTCAAAAGAACACACACAAAATGACTTCAACTAACCTATTTATAGACAACTTATTTATGCGACAATACCAAGTGCAATCCGTGAATAGACATTCACGGATTTACACCTTCCGTGAATCCAAGCATTCACGGAATGCTAATGTCAGATCCAAGCATCCACGGATACTTATCTATTGTCGAATCCTTATCATTCACGGATACAAAGACAATTCTAATTCTCGGACAAACCATATTCACAGATTAACACTTAGACAAAATTAAGTATTAATCAACTTTTGTCTTTACAAACTCCCCCTTTGATAATACTTGATTCTTTTCTTCAAGTCTTCAAGCATATCCAGGAAGATTGCATCCAGCAAAAATTCCTTTTGAACAACATACTTCGACAACCCGTTGAAACTTCAAAGCCATCTTTTCGTCATCATATGCATCATCATACACAATCGGATTCACGAGCAAGACTTCAAGATCATCTTTTGATAGATTGATTAAGCTCAAAGGATCAAATACATATACAATTGACTCTCTGTTCCACATCACTTCTCCATTCAAATCTTTATCATAACAAGCAATTTCTGCTTCTCCAATTAATCCGTTATATCTCCAATGACTCACAAACTTAGAAAAATTCACAGGCAATTTCTCAAGTGGAATCTTTGTCATGCATTTAACTCGAGGATATGTCAAAGTAACTCTTGGTTGATTGGAAATCGGATCGATATCAAAATAATCAACAGTTCTCAATGGGAAGGTTTCCTTAACCCATGTGAATTTTCCATTATTACTTTCTCTTGTTAAAGTATCTGCCATCCAATTTATCAAACCATGTTTTGATCGGTTAATAATATCCACTGAAGCCAAATGATTGATTTCACACTTAGGCAATTTTTCTAAGGCTTTGAATGTAGAGTGGAAGTACTGAAGTCCATCAGTCCTTTTAATGATGAATACTTTGTTGTCATTATCATACTTCCATCTTATAATTCTACCAACGCATTCATATCTTGGTATTTTAAAGAACTTTCGAACTGTAACCACTGGAGATAGTTGTTCAGGAAACCACCAAGAAACTTTTTGCTCTGGTTCTTTATCGTCATCAGAATCTTTCCATAATCCTTCTTGTGCACACATATCTGACTGAACATTTTCCGGATGAAGTTCATCTTCAGAATCTTCCCAGTCTTCAACGTGAACATAATCAAAATCAGGTTCAAATCCCGGAGGATATTCTGGATCGAAATCTTCAAAATCATAATCACCATCATTGCAAAGTTCAACAAATGGTATTAGATCTTCAATATTCACATTCAAAGGAGTTGGACAAAGCACCTCTTCATCTTCAATGCTATCCGTTAATTCCTCCTGATCAAAAGTACGAGATGATTCTCCAAGCTCAAACATTCTTGACTCATGTATTGCATTTATTGGATTAACTTCTAATGGTTCTTTTTCTTGAAATACAACCAATGCTTGTGAGAAATTTGGTTGATCACTATTATTTCCATCAGAAGTGTCATCAGCATTTTCAGTCATATCATTACCATGATCACCATCATCACCATCACCATCATCACCATCACCATCATCACCATCATCATCATCATCATCACCATCATCACCATCATCATTATCATCAGTGATATTATTCTCCCCCTGATCAACCAACATTTCTTTCAGAAGAAAAACGTCAAGTTCCAATTCTTCTATTCGATCATTCTGAGATAGAATTTGCTGTCGTTGTTCCTCGAGAAGAATGTCTTGAGTATTGATTCGTTGTAAAGCATTAAGTAAATCCAATTGTAGCTTTTCAACAAGAGTCATCAATGGTTTTACAGCTCTTTGTAAAGATGCATCAAGATTAGCCATGCTAACACTTGGTCCAGGTGAAGAAGAAGATGTGCCAGCTGCAATAGAAGCAGCAACAGGAATTGTAGGAATAGCTGGAACAGAGGCAGGAATATCTTGTGATGACATAACAGGCACAGAGGTAGAAGCAATATCAGCAGATGAACGAGGTTCAGAAATTCTACATCTTTGAGATGGACGAATATCAGGTACATATTCAGGATCTTGCGCCTCTTCGCGTTGACGTCTTGAATCTTGTCGTTCTTTTTCAATATTTTCAGCGATAATTCTTTGAGTGACTAAAGATTCTTCGATAGTTTGTAGACGAAAAGATTGATCATCTTCAGAACTTGAAGATTCCACTTCCTCATGATCAATCAAAGGCACCTCCTGCTCCCCCTCAGATGATTCACTATCAGTAGTAGAATCAGCAGGTTGTACAATCTGTGGCAATGCAAATTGTGGTGGTTGAAAGTCAGCATCAATGATATGGCCAAACAAATCAACAGTAGGCGGCACTGGTTTGCCCCTATATCCATTGCAATCTGCAAATACTCTTTTGGGAATAGGAGTGTAGTGTAGAATGCTTCCATGATAAGTAATCTCGTTGACATGATTATCAAAAATATGTTGAAGAAACTGAGGATACATAAAGAATCCATCATCATTAATGTTGCCAGCCAAATTTTCAAAGATGTATCTCGAAAAATTAAATGGGATATTTAGAACAAGAGCCGTCATTATCCCTGCAAGCTGATAACTCATTGAATCAAAACCAGCTTTCCTCGGAGAGATGCACCCGATCAACATATGTGCCAAAAACTTCCAGTGTGGACAAAAATGATTTTTCAAGATTTGTACATCATGTGGTCCTTTAGTACATCCCATTTGATGAAGACATTGATCAATGACGTTTCGAGGAATGTCATTTGATGCATTCAAAGTATCTCCAAATTGAAGAGTATGACGAATCAGCTCTTCAGTCAGCAACAAAGGTTTTCCATCAACCGTAGAAGTAATACATGGAGGATTAACATCTATTTGATATACAGCTGAGGTCCAGAAGTCTATCATGTGGTCTTCGTACAGATTGGGAACAGATACAGTCAAGGCATACGATATACGTGATCGTAGAAGAAACCTTATCATAGGGAAAAACTTCCTATTTTCAGGTTTATCAGGTTGTTCCAGAAGATATGCAGTTGCATTGTGTCGTTTTTCAAACACGACTGCTCGATGTCTAACCTCAGGTTGAACAGCAGCAATGGGATCTAAATCTGCCATTTAGAAATAAAATCTGCACCAAGAGTTTATTAGACACACAAAATCTAAACAGAAAGTTTATTTGAAAAAGTTTCAACACTTAGAAAAATTTTCAAATATCCAAGTATCCGACAATAACAAAATGAATACTGTTCATGCGACAATGATTAATCTTATGCGACAATATGACTTAGCTATGTACTATTCATACGACAATCATGTATTGATCCGTGAATCATATTGTCCGTGAATAATATTCATGCGACAATTCAAAATAAAATAATATTTCAAAAATTTTGTCCGTGATTCATATTGTCGTAATACTATTCATCCGTGAATAAGTACTGTTCATACGACAATATGATTGTCGTAGTCAAATAGTCAAACAAGTCAATATAGTCAATCATAAGATTAAATCACGGAGTACTGTTTATCCGAGAATTCAATATTCACGGATAACCAACACACTGTTCATCCGACAATAAGGTATTGTCGGTTAGTCCGACAATTCGAATTGTCGGACGATTTTATTGAACAGTACCAACAGTTATTGAAGTGATCGATTAAGCATGAAATCCTTAACAATAATGAAAGAAATTTATACCAGTCGATGCGGAATACAAAAACGAGCAAGTCTGTCGGATTGGTTTTTAATGAAACCAAGTAATCAGAAAGAAATCGAAGAAAAGGTAATTGTCAGAATTTTAGGATTGTCGGAGTAATAATCACGGAGAAGGAAAAATACAAGTTTTTCAAATTTTGAAATTACTTATACAGTTACAATTACTCCGTGAATACTATTCCGTGAATACTATTCCGTGAATATACATCTTTATCCGTGAATAAAGAAATATATACATTTGACAATTCTTTTATTTTTGTGAAAAACATTTGTATCAAATTAAACTAACTTTGGATAAAAATTTCTAACCTATTTAAAAATGAAAAATGAAAAATTAATAAACTAAATATGTACAAAAATAAAATCTTTTTGTTGGAGTAATTTTCGTGACTTGGGATCATATTGGGATAAATGAATGTATTTAATTTGTAATTTTTAGAAATGAAAGTCTATTTTGATTGCTAATATTTTTGACCAATTTAAATCTACATAGCATTAATAAAACATACTTTCTAAAAATTATTTTATATATGATTTTTGGTATGTGTTATACACTTAAACACTTTGGCATCTAAAATATCCTTTTTTATTATTAATATGCATATCATTTTATATAACCAAAATAGAAATATACTTTCAAATTCATAATATATTAATATTTTCATATAAAGAGTGAAAATATGATGATATCTTTAGAAGTACATACATATGTTGGAATAACTTTTAGTCACATATGTCATACTTCGGGTTGGACTAATAAACTGGATCACAGGTCTATACATCGTATAACAAAGTGATAGAGTTTATTATGATAGATATTTGTATCTTTATCAATATTTGTATGTCCGTTTATAAAAAATATACCGACTAAGGTCTGTACACCGTACAACAAATAGTCAATACATTTTTCCCAGATATCATAATATAAAGACCCTAAATCATGAATCATAATATATTAATCCTTCAAAATTTAAGACTTTTATTATCATTTTGATAATTTTATTGTCATATACTAAGATTTTGGAAGATATAAAATAATATGCAAAAATATTTAGACATTTCTTAGACTAGATATGATAGACCCACAAATGCCTACCAATAAACCATATTTAAAATTACATTAGTAGAAAATTTGGTTTAAAAATGCTATATAAACCTATTAGCATATCAAAAATAGTACGTAACATTCCTTTTTCAGATTTATATGTAAATACAATTCCCAATGTACTATCATTTCCCAACTTTTACACAAAAATCTCCCCCTATTTTTTATTTTTCATATGTTTTTGAATTTTTGTTTAAAGAAAAAGTAAGAAAGTAAACAACAAAGAAAATTCAAAAAGATCCAAAGTTTATTTAATTTGATCTAAATGCTTCATTCCGAGCATCAAGATTAATTCTTCAAAACGAGGTTTAGAAAACACTTTTGTAAACAGATCAGCTCGTTGTTTCAAAGTATCAATATGGACTAAGTTAATCAAGTGTTTCTCATAGCAATCCCGTATAAAATGAAAACGAATTTCGATGTGTTTCGTTTTAGAATGCTGTACGGGATTACATATGATACTTATGGCAGCAGTATTATCTATATGCAAAGGAGTTTGGTTTAGAAGAAACCCATAATCTCTAAGTTGTTGTTGAATCCAAAGGATTTGTGAACAACAACTAGCAGCAGAGATATATTCTGCCTCCGCGGTAGAGGTAGAAACTGTATCCTGTTTCTTACACTGCCATGTCACAAGACGTTCTCCTAGAAATTGACATCCACCCGATGTGGATTTGAAGTCAATACCGCATCCGCCATAGTCTGAATCGGAATATGCAGAAAGAGAAAAGTCATCATCATGTGAATACCAAATGCCTAAATTAGGCTTTCCTTTCAAGTATCGAAAAATACGTTGAACTGCCTTCAGATGAGAAACTTTAGGATTTGCCTGATATCTTGAACAAATGGAGACAGCAAACATAATATCTGGACGCGAAGCTGTCAAATACATAAGAGACCCAATCATGGACCGATATTCCTTTTCATCGGTTGATTGATCATCAAGAGCAGGGCCAATCTTTTCAACAAGATCAATAGGTGTAGAAATGGATTTGACATCTGTCATCAGAAATTTCTTTAAGATTTCAGTAACATACTTTGTTTGATGTATGAAAATGCCTGAATCAAGTTGCTGGACTTGCAACCCAAGAAAGAATGCCATTTCACCCATTGAACTCATTTCAAATTTTGATTTCATAATCTGCTCAAACTCTCTGCATAAGCTTTCATTTGTCGATCCAAATATGATGTCGTCTACATACACTTGAACAAGCAACAAATTCCCTTTTACTTTTCTGATGAAAAGAGTGCTGTCAATCTGACCTCTAGAAAACCCATTTGCAAGCAGATGTTGAGATAAAGTTCCATACCAAGCTCTAGGAGCTTGATGTAAACCATACAAAGCTTTATCCAACCGATACACATAATCTGGGAATTTAGAGTCTTCAAAACCCGGTGGTTGTTTGACAAACACTTCTTCATGCACTTTCCCATATAAAAATGCGCACTTGACGTCCAACTGATATACTTTAAACCTCATGAAGGAAGCATAAGCTAGAAAGATCCTTATTGATTCAAGTCTAGCAACCGGTGCAAACACTTCATCATAATCTAAACCTTCGATCTGAGTAAAACCTTGAACGACTAATCGGGCCTTATTTCGGACCACGATTCCTCGATCATCTTTCTTATTACGAAAAACCCATCGAGTGCCAATCGGATGCACATCTTTAGGTGGGTTCACTAAAGTCCAAACTTGCAATTTCACAAACTGTTGTAATTCTTCTTGCATTGCTTGAACCCAAGAGGATTCAGTCAAAGCAATGTGAACATTTTTGGGTTCAATTTGTGATAAAAAACAAGTAGAAGAATCAGACTTAAGTTGATGCCGAGTCTTAATTCCCTCTGACACATCTCCAATCACATTCTTTAGAGGATGTCGATACTTAGAATTAATTCGCAATGTAGGAACCGAATCTACATGCAAATTATTTCCTAAGTTGGAATCTTCAGGATTACTAACTACTTCATCACCAGAGTCATCAAGAATTGGTTCTTCCAGTTCAGCAGAAGGTTCCTGAAAATTGTTAGTATCGTCAGGATTGGAAGTTGTATCTTCGTCTACAGTTGTCAAAAGAGGAGAAATCTCATGAGCAATTGAGTCATCAGAAGATTGTGGTGGAGTAAGATGAGAAGTAGAAACTGGTGGAGCGGAAGTAATAAGCGGTTCAGCAGGAACAGATGTAACTGGAATAACAAAGTCATCCAAATCTGTAGCAGAAGAGGATACATCATGCTGAAAAATAGCAAGGGAATTAAAGAACGTGTCGTAATCGAATAACCATTTTGGACCTATGCCATTAGAAGAAGGAGAATGTCGAAGAAATTCAACTTCATAGCATTCCTCTATTCGATGTGATGCCGTGTTATAAACTCTCTTGTTGTGAGAATTGGTAGAATATCCTAAGAAAAATCCAGATTCAGATTTTTCAGCAAACTTAGGAAGGCGATCCTTAGTCTTCAACAACAAACACGGACATCCAAAAGGTTCCAAAAAATGAATATTCGGTTTCCGATTATTCAGTAATTCATAGCTCGTTTTCTGCTTATCTTTGACCACAAGAACTCTATTTAATATGAAACAAGCCGTATTAACTGCTTCTGCCCAAAAAGTTGTTGGCAACTTTGCATCTGAGAGCATTGTTCTTGCAGCTTCGATTAAAGTTCTGTTCTTCCTTTCAGCAACTCCATTTTGTTGTGGAGTTCGAGGTGCACTAAATTGTTGAGTAATTCCGTGCTGAAGACAAAACATTTCCATTAAGTAGTTCTTGAATTCTGTACCATTATCACTTCTCAAAATTTTCACTTTTAGAGAAAACAAAGTTTCTAATCTCAGAATTAGATACTTGATTTTCTCAGCAGCCTCATCTTTTGTACTAAGGAAGTAAACCCATGAAAATCTAGAGTAATCATCAGTGATTACTAAACAATAGGATTTGCCCCCAATACTCCTAACACTGACGGGTCCAAATAAATCCATATGGAGAAGTTCCAAAGGAATGTTAATCGAATTCATCAATTTAGGTTTATGAGACTTCTTAGTTTGTTTTCCCTTTTTACAGGAAATACAATGATCATTTAGTGAAAAGGTTTGTTTAGGAACCCAAATCACTAAATCATGCTTAACTAAGAAGTTCATTTTCCTAAAGTTAATGTGACCCATTCTTCTGTGCCACAAAATTGATTCCTTTTCTGTAGCTTTTGACAATAAGCAGGTATGCTCTGTAGATCGAGTAATGGTACGCATGTCTAAGACATACATATTCTTTACCCTTGGAGCTCGCATAAGAATCCACTCTTGAGGTACCACAAACCCTGGTTTAAGAATTAAGCACTCTTCATCGTTAAACCAAGTTGACAATTTCTCGTCACAAACTTGGGAAACACTAAGTAGATTATGTTGAAGTTGTTCAACATAATTTACTTTGTCAAAGCTGATTTCCCCGTTTGAAACGGTTCCCTCACAAGAAATTATGCCACCTTTGTCTCCGGCAAATGCAACAAACCCTCCGTCTTTAACCTTAACATCCTCAAGCAGAGAGAAATTCCCTGTCATATGTCTTGAACAGCCACTATCGATGTACCATATGTTATCAATAGCTCGGGAAGACTGTAAGACATTTGATCAAAAACGGATTAGTTGCTAATGGAGACCCAAGCCTTTGAGGCTATGGGTCGTCCAGTAATGACATCCATGATGAAAACGTCAATTTGTTTCAAATTCCTTTTGAAATTCTTTTTGATTGACGCATCATGAGATTTTGTTTTCTTCTTTGAAGAAACAGAAGATGTTACTTTCGGTTTTGATGATTTTTCGTGGATAGTTTTTAAATCATCTTTGATTTCAGAATGTTTAGCTTGCTTCGAAATATCTCTTGAACGTTTTTTAGCAAGCTTGTGACACTCATTGATAAGATGTCCACGAACACTACAATAGAAACATTTTCTTGTTTCATATTGTTTCCGAGAAGTAACTCTTTTATCAGAAACATGAAGTGAAGTCTTACTTGTAGAAGCCTCACATTTAGAATGTGATTTTCTACTTGTAGAAACTTCACTTTTGGTAGAAACAAAGTAAGAAGAAGGAAGTTTAGCTTTTGATGAAGAAGTTGATGATTGTGATTTTTGTGGTGAAGAAGATTGTTTCAAAATCTGTTTAACTTGTGTTGGTGTGACACAAGCTTTTGATTTTTCTTTTAAATTTTTTAAAACACAATCTTTAATCTTGTCACTACATTCACAATCATGCTTCTTCATTTTGGAAGCATCAACTTTGGATTCATCAGCTAGTGAATCATCAACTTTGGAATCATCTTTGAAAGATGATTCTAGAGTCTCACTTGAAGACACCTTTTGATGTGTGTCTTTCAAATCAACCTTTCCTTTTCCATAAGCAAACTCAACATTTGCTCCATTTTTAACTGGCAATGCAGAATAGGTAGTTGGTGGAGGAACAAAATGATATTCAACTTTTGAGTCTTTTGTTTTTGAATCATTTTGATATCCAATACCAGATTTAGATTTAGTATCTAAACGTTGGTTATTGATTATCTCATCAAAAACAACAGCAGATGTTGAAACATTTAGCAATTTTCTTTCAAGATCTAAAAGCATAGAATCAGCATCAGATTTTTCCTTTTTTAATAAATCCATTTCAACCAAATAGCTATTAATAATGGATTGCTGATTGAATATTTTTGCTTTTAAATCATGTGTTTCAACATTTGTTGACTCAAAACGTTTATTTAAAAGATTATTATTTTCAACCAATTCCTTGTTCTGGATTTTTAACTTTTCATTGTCAGTTAAAAGTTTAGCATTTTGAATTTGATAAATGCTGATTTGATTCTTCAAATCAGTGCAATTTGAGCAAATTTGGTTAGCAAGGGAAGAATCGACCTCGGAAACATTCGCCATAAATTCTTGGTTATGGGAATACTCATCCACGTGTGCACTCCAATCATAAAACTCACAGAAGTAGAAATAAGTGCAGAAGACGTGGGAGTAGCAGATGTCTCCTTTGTTTGAGACTGAACAGATGAAGAATATCTCTTGGAGGTTGATGGCTTAGTAAAACCAGAAGTTGGAGTTTTATTCTTTTCACATTCTCTTTCAAAGTGACCAAGGTTTTGACAATTGTAACAACGAACTCTTGACTTATCAAAACCTGATTTACCTCCCAGTTTACTTTTACCAGTTCTCTGTAAAAACTTTTTAACCCGCCTGGTAAGCATAGCCATATTCCATTGCAAATCCATCTCTTCTAGGTCATCAGGATGCAATTGATCATAATCCTCTTCAACTAACTCAACATTTCCAACTCTTCCAGAAATAAAAGCTTCATATGAAGACAAGAATGCAGTAACAACATTTGCATGGTCTTCAGTCACTCTTGAAACTTGTGGATTAGAATTCTGTTGTTGTTGATGGCTAGAAGTTGGAGAACTTCCAGAACCATAAAAACCAAAACTTGAATAACCACCAGATGTGGTTCCACTTGAATTTCCACCAGAATAAGTTTCAGATCCTGAATATAATGCTGTTGTTTCAGAAGATTCGGTAGTACCAAATTGAGTAAACTGCATCATTTTTCCTGTCTCCTTTTTCTGGAGAGACACATCATACACCTGAAGTTTATTTATCAAATCTTCAAAAGCATATTCCCCTAATGATTCATCTTCCATCAAGATATTTGCTTTGATGTCCTATCGAGAAGGCAAAGCTTCAATCAATTTTTCATTGATTTCAAGACGCTCAAGAATCATTCCATGTCTTTTTAACTCGCTAATAAGCTGTGAGTACCTAACAATCAAATCATTAAAAGACTCATTGGGAATACAGGTGAAAATATCCCATTGTTTCTTTAGTAAATCGCGTTTGCTCTTTTTCAATTTATCATTACCCGCAAACCGCTTTTCCATTGCTTTATACAATTCAAAAGCAGTAGACAAATCTTTCCACCCTACTAAAACATCGCTTGGAAGACTCATTGAAATGATGGATTTGGCCTTCTTATCACGATCATGTTCTTTTCGTTCTTCCGAATTCATCATCTTTAATGATTTAGGTGGAGGATTATCTCGATAAATGCCTTCTGCTCTCGGATGTATATATTGTTCCAATATTGGATTCATCAAATCAGGATCATAAAAAGCAATAAACGATTCAAAACGATATCTCCAGTCATCGTAATCGTTTTAACAAAGAAACTTGGGTGGTTTTGTAGTTGTTCCAGTCTCTTGATCATTTTTCATCATCGTTTGCCAGTTTACATGAGCCATCTTCCAAAATGAAATTCGTGAAAACTAAATCCGTGAATCACACTAAAAATTCTTTAATCTTTCTTCGTGAATACAATATCCGAGAATACTAATATATAACCAAATACTAATATCCGTGAATATTAATATCCGATAATACAAATATCCGTGAATATTAATATCCGATAATACTAATATCCGTGAATATTATATCCGATAATACTAATATCCGTGAATATTATTATCCGATAATACTAATATCCGTGAATATGAAAAATCAGTTAGTAATATTTTGAAAATGAGTAATCCGTGAATGTACCACTGTTTATGCGACAATAGTATAATTCACGGAAAATTACTCAATCCGTGAATGTAATACTACTGTTTATGCGACAATAGTAATATTCACGGAGTATAGATATTCACGGAATTCTGAATTCACGGAAGACGATTTCCAGAATTTTCAAAATGATCCAGATTCTTCAAAACAGACTTATTCTTGATGAAACTTGATGCAATGTGCTCGGAATTCAATTTCCGACACTCAGAAACGATCAATTTGAACTTTGAACGTCAAAGTTTCAATCATGCAGAAAAGTCGTGAACTCTTGGTATGCTTCTTGATCAACTCATCATCATAGAGTGAATGTGAATGAATTCAGAAGAAATTCTATATCAGAAATCACTCGTTAATAATCTTCAGAATGATTTTGACACCGTCTCAAATGACTGTAACACTAGACATCACAACAACTTCTTCAAATCTTCATTCTTCACACTTTAATTCACGCAAATGTTCTAGTTTCTTATTCTGCTTGCTCTGATACCACTTGTGAGCGACCTCGGATCAGAATACGCAAACTAGAACGTATGTATATTCGTGCGGAAAACAAATATACTTAATCACAATATGAATTGTAGTAAAGATAAGAGATGAATGTATTCAACAAGAAATCTTGATTATATTGCAATATCAATCTTTCATATACAGGAAGTCAAAATGTACAAGTGAATGTCTACAAGTGATCTCTTAAAAAGCTCTCAAAAGAACACACACAAAATGACTTCAACTAACCTATTTATAGACAACTTATTTATGCGACAATACCAAGTGCAATCAGTGAATAGACATTCACGGATTTACACCTTCCGTGAATCCAAGCATTCACGGAATGCTAATGTCAGATCCAAGCATTCACGGATACTCATCTATTGTCGAATCCTTATCATTCACGGATACAAAGACAATTCTAATTCTCGGACAAACCATATTCACGGATTAACACTTAGACAAAATTAAGTATTAATCAACTTTTGTCTTTACACTGTCAACAAGAAGGAATTGACTATGATGAAACCTTTGCACCAGTTGCTAGACTTGAAGCAATCAGGTTGTTCTTAGCATATGCAGCTCACAAGAAATTCAAGGTATACCAAATGGATGTAAAAAGTACCTTCTTGAATGGAAAGCTGCAGGAGGAAGTATATGTTAAGCAACCACCAGGATTCACTGATCCCAAGCATCCAGGTTATGTCTATAAGTTGGAAAAAGCCTTATATGGACTAAAACAAGCTCCTAGAGCTTGGTATAACACTCTCTCTACTTTCTTAACTAAATGTGGGTATGTCAGAGGCAAAATTGACAGTACCCTATTTATCAAAAGAGACAAGAGAGATATCATATTGGTTCAAATTTATGTTGATGATATTATATTTGGGTCTACTAACAATGACTTGTGCAAGGAATTCTCTGACCTCGTGACTAAAAGTTATGAAATGAGCATGATGGGTGAACTAACATTTTTTCTTGATCTGCAAATAAAGCAAACCAAGACTGGTATTTTTATAAATCAAGGAAAGTATGTTAAAGATTTATTAAAGAAATTTGAATTCACTAACTGCTCATCCCTTGCTACACCAATGTCATCTGCAGTAAAATTACATGCTGACCCTGATGGTAAATCTGTAAACATCACTGCTTACAGAGGAATGATTGGGTCACTGCTGTATTTAACTGCTAGTAGACCAGACATTATGTTTGCCACATGTCTATGTGCTAGGTATCAAGCTGATCCAAAGGAATCTCACTTGCTCGCTGTCAAAAGAATATTTAGATATCTGAAGGGTACACCAAATCTTGGTCTCTGGTACCCATCTGGTTCAGATTTCTCGCTGAAGGGGTATTCAGATTCTGATCATGCTGGATGCAAGATGGACAGAAAGAGTACCTCTGGTAGCTGTCAGTTTCTTGGAGAAAAGCTTGTAAGCTGGTCAAGCAAGAAACAAAATTCAGTCTCAACTTCTACTGCTGAGGCTGAATATGTCGCTGCTGGAGCTTGCACTGCTCAAATTCTGTGGATGAGGAATCAGCTCGCTGACTATGGTTTTGACTTTGGCAATGTTGCAATTTATTGTGACAGTCAAAGTGCTATTGCCATAGAAAATAATCCTGTGATGCACTCAAGGACAAAGCACATTGATGTCAGATATCATTTCATCAGGGACCACGTCATGAAAGGTGACATTGAACTGCATTTCATTCCAACTGATTACCAACTCGCTAATATCTTTACAAAACCTTTGGATGAGAAAAGATTTACCTTTCTTATCAGCGAGTTGGGGATGCTGAACTTAAATGATTAAATATATATGTTCAACCATTGTCTCGCTGATCTTCTGTAAAAATTTCTCTTTTATTTTATTTTATTTCTTTTTACATAAACTAAGCTCGTATTATACCTCACATTTCATCTAGCTGATCGAGTTAGTATTCTAAGTTGTAACTTACGCAGCGACATCAAATGTGAAGCATAATACCTATCTTATTTTATGAACTACCTATGTATTTAATTTTTCTCTGCATGTTTTTTGTTTTTGTTTCATTTAATATGACATTTATATCGACATATATTGTAGGACCCCTGTAACGGACCTAATCGAATCCCTAACAATCAACCGTAGTGCGGAATCCCACGATTGATAACTAAATGTTAAACGAATAAACACTAATCAAACACAAAGTATATGAATCATATACCAATAATCGATCAACTTATATTAACTGGAATGATTACAATATGCTCTCACTGATCACAAATTCGTCAACCTTAGCTAATGAGCCGTATATATCTATTTATACTAAACCTAATCTGACCTTTGCGACACAAGCTGTGTCACCAAGCCGACTCATGCGACACAAGATGTGTCGCCAGGTTGACTATCGCGACACAAAGACCTTGTGTCGCCAAAACACAAAATGTAATTAAAACAAACGTTATTAACTAACGTAATTACATATCAAACGCATTACAGACTTAGACCAACTGACAGACACACCAAGATGCACCAACAAACTCCCTCGTGTCTTCAGCTTGGTCTTCAAAATTTCTTCAATTACGCCCAGCCTGTAGGAAACCTGCCTCCAGCATGAATCCCATGCGTATCACACACAGTCGTGGTGCCTGATGCAGACCATGTAATGCCTTATTAAGTTTACAGACATATTCTGGATGCAATGGATCTTCAAAACCTGGAGGCTGCTTGACATAAACGTCGGTATCAACTTGTCCATACAGAAAAGCACTCTTGACATCAAGCTGATAAACAATGAACTCTTTGAAGGATGCAAAGGCCAAGAAAATACGAATTGACTCCAGTCTTGCAACAGGAGCGAAAACCTCATCATAGTCCAAACCCTCTACTTGATGAAAACCTTGAACTACAAGCCTTGCTTTGTTTCTAATCACCACTCCTCGATCATCTTTCTTGATGCGGTAAACCATCGAGTGCCAGTTGGATGTGCACCCTTAGGTAACGGTACTAATTCCCACACATGTAGCTTATGAAATTGCTGCAGCTCCTCTTGCATTGCTTCAACCCAGTGTGGATCTTTTAAAGCATCTTCTGTACGTTTAGGCTCCACCTGAGATAAGAAGCATGTTTTAACCTCAGCAGACAGACATGCGAGTGAAGCAGGCTCAGAAGGGTCAGAAGGGGATGCAGGATTTGATTCTGCAACAACTTGACTTCTTGTCTGAATCCTCTTATCCAAAGGACCTATAATATTTTCTACTGGATGATCCTTATTAATGCGTGAACTAGGAATCTCGTCAGGCACAATGACAGAGTCCAAGTTTGTGAAATCGGCTTCCTGTGCCGATTCAAACTCCCTTGAATTCTCAAATTGTTCATCTTCATCATCAGATACCGCAGGAACATCGATATATGTTTCTTGGTTTCTTGTAGATGATTCAGGAACATCAACATTTGGTTGAGTGGGAGGTGGAGTAGCAGAGACAGTTGGAATCTTTGGTCTAGATGGCTGTGAAGTATTAGAAGATAAATCAAGGCCATGAAGTAAAGTGACCACTTGATCAACATCATCATCTTCCTTAGGTAGATTAAAGGAATCTAAAATTGCCTCATAATTAAACAAATGTGCTGGTCCCTTTCCTTCCGGATTATCAGAGTAACGAAAGCACGTGACTTCATAGTGTTCTTCCATACGCTTAGTTGCCAAGTTATACACACGTTTGTTTGGAGAATTATTTGAAAAGCCCAAAAATAACCCTTCACTGGACTTTGCTCCAAATTTGGCAACTCTCTCTTTCGTGTACATAATGGTGCAGGGACAGCCAAATGGTTCATGAAACTGTAATGAAGGTTTCCGGTTATTAAGCAATTCATAAGACGTTTTATTATGCTTTTTAACCACAGAAACCCTATTAAGAATGTAACAAGCAGTATTTATTGCTTCAGCCCAAAAAGAAATAGGCAGCTTAGAATCTGCCAACATTGTGCGTGCGGCTTCAATGAGTGTCCTGTTTTTGCGTTCAGCAACTCCATTCTGTTGAGGAGTTCGTGCGGCGTTGAATTGATGATCAATGCCTTTTCTTAAACAGTACAACTCAATTGTTGAATTCTTAAACTCAGTACCATTATCCGATCGCAGTTTCTTAATTGACAAATTGCATAGGTTCTCGAGTTTATCAAACAAGTAAATGAGAATTTCAGGAACTTCATCCTTAGTAGCTAAGAAGTACACCCATGAAAAACGGGAGTAGTCATCAGTCACTACCAAGCAGTATTTTGAACCTCCCATACTCTTCTTACTAACAGGTCCAAAGAGATCCATATGCAGTAGCTCCAAAGGACTTGAAACAGAATTGATCACTTTTGACTTGTGGGACTTCTTGTGTTGTTTCCCTTTTTGACAGGAAACACAAAGATCATTGATTCCAAAGGATTGCTTTGGAACACCACGCACAAGATCATGCTTCACCAAATAATTCATCTTTCTGAAGTGCAGATGACCCATACGTCTGTGCCATAAAAGTGATTCTTTTTCAGGAGCTTTCGAAAGTAGACACGTATGTTGAGTTGTTTCAACGGTTTTCATATCTAGAATATACGTGTCTTTTTGCCTAGGTGCCCTCAGTAACACCCATTCTTCAGGAATTACAAATCCTGGTTTCAAAATGCAGCATTCAGTTTTGGTAAATGTTGTAGTGTACTCTTTATCGCACACTTGTGATACACTGAGCAGGTTGTGAGTAAGCTGCTCCACAAAATTAACCTTTTCAAAACTCACTTGCCCATTAGTGAGTGTACCCTGTCCGGTAATAACTCCTCCTTTATCACCGGCAAAAGCAACGTATCCCCCATTATAATCCTTGACTTCAGATAACAGAGATAAGTCGCCTGTCATATGTCGCGAACAACCACTGTCGATATACCATCTACTATTTTGAACTGCTTCAGATTGCTCATGAACCTCAGCCATTAGCGCAGTATTCTCGTCTTCATCATCAGCTGCATCTGACCAGCTTTTGTCCCATGGAGTTTCTGTCAGCATTAAAGCAGCTGACACCATGGCTTTCTCTTCTGCCTTACTTGGTGAAGGTTTAGTAAGACCTGAAGATGGGGTCTTATTCTTTTCACATTCACGAGCAAAGTGTCCATAGTTCTAACACTTATAGCACCTCACCTTCCCTTTATTAAAACCGATTCCTTTTTCACCAGGATTATTCACAGAAGTTCTACCGGTTTTCTGCAAAAAGTTCTTCACTCTCCTCGTCAGCATAGCCATATTCCATTTTAAATCCAGCCTCTCCAATTCTTCTTGATCAATTTGACCAAAGTCTTCATCAGAAAAGTCATCAGCACAAGCTAAGAAAGCTGAAAAGGTGGAAGAATAATCTTCACCAGAAGAGGCACCAGAACTCTGAAAATAAGTACCACCTGATGTAGTACTTGTAAGAGCATTTCCACTAGCATTGCTAGCGATGAATGCGGTAACAGTAGGCTTGCTTGAAGATACCGGAACATCAACTCCGTATAATTTTGGATTCTGGAGATGTGAAGTAGCCTTGGTCTCTTTTCTTTGCATCTCAAGAAGCTCAGCTTCAATGTGACCAATGAGATCTTCGAGCTCCATATCCATGATATCTTCATCTCTTTCCATCAATAGCACTTGAGTATGCCACTTCTTAGGAAGTGAATCTAGAAACTTCTTGTTTACATCATTGCGCTCAAGAACTATGCCTCCTTCTATCAACTCAATGACCAATTGAGAATATCTGCTACACATATCTTCTAGAGACTCATCCTGAAGCATATCAAACACTTCGTACTGCTTCTTGATTAGATTAATCTTTTTCTTTTTGTATTGATTACTGCCACCACACTTTTTCTCAAATGCTTTCCAAAGATCATATACAATCTTATGTTGCCTCATTTGTCTCATAATAGGTTGAGGCAATGCCATAGTGATTGCAGCATGGGTTTTTCTTTCCATATCAAAAGCTTTGCGTTCCTCAGGGGTCATTGATTTAATTGACTTCTCAGGAACTGGTCCATTATAAACTCTTGTTCTTAGAGGACGTTCATATCTTTCCTCTAAATATATCATCATTTCAGGGTCATTTAATCCAACATAAGATTCGAAGCGTTGACGCCAATCAGAATAACTCATCCCTGGCATATACATTGGAGGTTTGTTTCCAGATCCAACCTGATTGTTCTGTTTCAACATTTCTCCAACTGACTGAATGGAGTGGGCTGAAGATAATGTCATTTTAATGAACCTGCAAAACAATCGAAGATACAAATAGCAAACTGTTAAGCGACACAAGTATGTGTCGCAGAGGTTTAAGCGACACAAAGATTATGTCGCAACTTATTACGTCGCAAAAATAAGCTACGGAAGAAAAACAAGTCTTATGTCGCAAGCTTGTGTTGCAAGCTTGTGTCGCCAAACTAAAATGCGTATGTCGCAGGTCAAGAGAAGCTTGAGTCGCAAGCTTATGTCGCCAAATGAAAGGCTTATGTCGCAGTAACCCTAGACGTGACACAAAGGTTATGTCGCAGAATTGTGTCGCAGAAACGGCTGACCAGCGACCAAAAACCCTAAATTCGAAAATTCTCGATATCCTAACGAAAATTTACGATTGGAGGACGAATAATAATTCCAATATCTTCCTGAAACAGCAAATAACAATTTTTAAGCACCTTTCAATGAAGATTCTAACTCGAACTTGTTGTATTTATCCGAGAAACGTGTCAAAATGGATTCAATAACGCCAAATCCTGAGATAATGGCTCTGATACCACTTGTAGGACCCCTGTAACGGACCAAATCGAATCCCTAACAATCAACCGTAGTGCGGAATCCCACGATTGATAACTAAATGTTAAACGAATAAACACTAATCAAACACAAAGTATATGAATCATATACCAATAATCGATCAGCTTATATTAACTGGAATGATTACAATATGCTCTCACTGATCACAAATTCGTCAACCTTAGCTAATGAGCCGTATATATCTATTTATACTAAACCTAATCAGACCTTTACGACACAAGCTGTGTCGCCAAGCCGACTCATGCGACACAAGATGTGTCGCCAGGTTGACTATCGCGACACAAAGACCTTGTGTCGCCAAAACACAAAATGTAATTAAAACAAACGTTATTAACTAACGTAATTACATATCAAACGCATTACAGACTTAGACCAACTGACAGACACACCAAGATGCACCAACATATATTTCGATACATTAAATACATTCTGTATTCAATGTGTAACGATTTATATTCCTTAAAAAGTGTTTTATTAATATCCGTAAAAGTTACCTTTTTCTCTGACAAGGTACACTTTTACGGCGCGTCATTTCCATCGTATTTAATGCCGCCCCATTAAACCATCATTGCCCTATATGTCTACCTCTCACCACCACCATTGACCACGCAACTTTAATTTCAACCACACGATTCATATTCCTTCAAACCTATTTAAACAGCGAGTCGACGTTCCATTTCACTCTTTACGCTTACTTGATTTTCAAAACTTCATCTTCTTCTCCAAAATTCTCTCATTTTCTTAAAAACCCTAAAAACAATTAAGCGTAAATTGTCTCATGGTTCGTTCAAAGTTTTTCAATAATTCTTACACACCGACCACAGAGATTAAAGCTCTTCGAGCCTCTGCGGTCAGTGAGACACTAATAGTCTCAGTTCCCAAATCTAACTATTTGGGAAATGTTTCTTGTGTGAAACCTGAGTATGCGGAGGTGATAAAATTTTTGAACAACCATTTCATCCTCCCTGCTCTAACATTATCACCTGAAGATATGAACCCTGAATGGCTCAGTGAGTTCTGGTTTACCAGCACTCACTCTGTTGTCAATGGTGTTTCACAACTCCAGGGTTTCATCGATAATGGAACCCAACCGATCATCATTACTGCCAACACCATCCGTGCCGTTTTAAAACTCCCTGCACATGATACTTACGAACCACTCCCTGAGAGTGACGTTGCCAAGGGAGGCATAGTCGATCTCACTGGGATCGAGTGTAAATTCACTCTTGATGGGAGTGGTGCTCGTAAGTATTCCACTGTGCACAAATCCCATATGGATGGTGTTTGGAATGCTATTTTCACAAATTTTATTCAATCCTTGGGCACAAAAACTGGGAGCTTTGATCAATTTAGCTCCCTGGAAGCCCAGATCAACTGGTCACTAATCAACTTTTTACAAGTTTATTATGCAAGTGTGATTTTTTCTGAGCTGGTCAACCATGTCGCTGAGCCTTCTAGGGCTAAATATGTGCCATATCCTAGGTTTCTATCACTGATCTTTCGAGATCAGTTTGCGGCCTATGATAGGGTATCTTTTGAAGGCTTTGTGCCAACCCTAGTAGGATCTCAAATCTTTTCAAAACCAGCGACTGCGGTTTTGCCAACTTTTATGAAACATCAGGGGATACTTGCACCCCAGCTTGTAACGATGGTACCATCGTCCGATCCTGCTATACCAACGACCACGTCATTGATCCCACCCCCAGTGACTACTAGTGGTCAACCACCAGTTAAGAAACCACCTACTGCTCCCAAGAAAAAATCCAAATTAGGGTCCCTGACATTAAAGGATCAGGGACATAGTCAAAAGAAGGGTGAAGCAGTGACTGAACGTTTCAGCTCCTGCGGGCACCCTTAATAAACCCAAACCTTCCACTGCTTCGCTGGACTCCCGAAAGTCCAGTGATTCTAAAAAGGGTAACCAACAGACAGCTGCAGTGGCTCAAACCACTGTTAGCAGTGATTCGGGTGCACCCCACACCCTTCTATCGAGTCAACCCATCAGCCACTTGTCATCCTCCCGAAAGGATGACATTTTAGAAAAAGGGCTAGTGACATCAGTGGGTGATAACACACTCATTGCTGATGTCACACCACTGGCTACAGACCTGGGCCAACCTCTATCTATCACTGCACCGGCCGTCAATGTCTCACCACTGTCACATGGTGAGATACAGGTCGCTTCTTCTGTTTCCAATGAACCACCAGCTAGAACACAAGCTGATGGTGAGGAAGCCACAGCCATGGACACCTCAGATGATACCATACCTGCCCCACCAACTCACCAAATCAACATCGCCACCTTACCCATCAGGGAGATTTCCCCGACTTCATTCTCCAGTCGACCTACATCTCCACCACACCAATCAACTCACACTTCACCACCACCTCATACCACCACCTCAAATCAACTGTTGATGGAGTACATTGCCACATCCCAAACCTAGATTAAGATGCTCACTGACGACCGTGAGGCACTTATTGGCACTGTCTCCACCCTCACCAAAGCTGTCACCTCTCTCACTGACGTCTACAACTCCTTTGAACCATGGATCTCCTCAGTCAGTGAGAAGGTGCAAACCCTAACCACTACACTCAGTGAGCTTGCCTCCACCTCTATCATTCATGACACAGCCATTACCCACCTAACCACCAGCCAACAAGCCTTAACTACATCTGTATCCAACTACCTACAACACACTGACAAAGTTGTCAAGGTGCTTCCACAGCTGGTTTCTCACCTTGCATCTACAAGAGCTGAGGTCACTGCCCTACGAGAAGAGACTGCTGAGTATTTTCAAGAAATCAAAAGGGCAGTGGATCAGTTTGTGCAGACCAGTCAGGGGGAGAGTGAAGATGAAGAAGAAATTACTATTGCTGACCCTGACATGCCTATTGCTATGACTGATCCGCTTACAAACAAAGCTCATAAGGAAATAGTGCTGTAGGGATATGTTCTTCGCCCAATCTCTGAGAATCCTGACTTGGAAGCCCTTGCAGTTGATGAGCTGTCATGGGTGGATATGGATGTAATTGATGGTGATGAAGCTGTTGAGGTTGATAGGTTTCCTGAGTTCTGTGCTGAAGAACTCGGGAATTATAATTTATTGATAAATCAATGGGCTGTGGATGATGAAGCTAAGGTGGAGGGCACCTCAGTGAGTTTTGAACTTGCTCGCTGGGAGTGGATGAACAGAGATAAATGATGATGAGGAAGATGATACCATCATACATGATGCTGATGATGATGATAATAATGATGATGATGGTCAGGGAGGTGGTCATGGAAATAGTCAGGGAGAAAGCTCAGATGATGAAGATGGAGATAATGATACAAACATGGAGGATCAACAACCCATATCTCTCATCTTAAAAAGAAAAAGGATCAGTGACACCTCTCCTGCATCTGAACCTCAATCAAAGAAAACCACTCCAGCAACAACTACACCAGCAGCAACCACCCCAACTACCACCACTACTTTACCAACTCTCACTGCTCCTCCTTCCATTACATCCTCAGCTGACTCTTCTCCTATCGCCATTTTGTCCACTGACTCAACCTCGGAAAGTCTCTCTCCCAAAATGTTATTGAAATTAAGACTTGAGGATGAGTTAAGAGAGGAAGAAAGAAAAAAACTTCTGAAAGAGCAATCAGATGCTGATAGAGCTTACCAGTTGCAATTAAGCACTGAAGATGCCAAAGAAAGGGCCAGATTGCTTCAACAAAAGAAAGATCAAGAAGAGACTGATGCAATGATTGCTAAGGCACTTGCTGAAGAAGAAGATAGTGAGCTAGAGCAAAGAAAGAAATCAGCCAGCAAAAGTGCAATAAGGATAGGGGGAGTGAGCAAGCCTTCAGTGGACAGAAAATGGGATGAGATAGATAGAAAAAGATTTGCAGCTCGAATGACAGGGAGATCAAATCCTGCACCTATTACCAAGGTTAGTTTAAAGAAGTCAAAGAATCAATCTCAACCTCAACTCCTAATCTACAGAGGTACAGACACTCAGGTTATGCTACTTGATCAAGTATGTAAACTGCACAGAGAGGAATGGAATGAAATCAGGCTTGTTATCAGCCACTCTACAAGTGAAGCTAAAGCTGATGTTCTGAAGGAGATTGATCGACTCTTTCAAAAGATGGTGTCACTGCAACTTCTCAGGCCAGAAGATATTGTCATACATGGTGAAGAGATTGTTCAGTCATCAAACCCAAGGTATAGGTTAGGCACCAGCAATGTCTATCGAATTCCTAGCACTTCAAGGTTAAATCTGTCTATCCCTGTTGGTGTACCTAGAGTTGAAGGACATGAGGTCACTGAGGGGGAGAAAGGTCTGGTATACAGGGACTTAAATGGTGTCCTAAGGTTTCAAAGAGAAGCTGAGCTTGAGAAGGTTGATCAGAATCAACTCGTTCACCTAATCATGTCAGCGAGCATACTTCCAAAGAACTCAAAGATCAGAAAAGCTATTCTCGATGAAGCCTTGACAAGAAAAGTCAGATACCTGCCCTCTCAAGAAAAATATGAGCTTGAAGCTGAACTTCAAACTGTGAAGGAGGAGGAAAAGTGGAGAGATAAATAGTATAGATTACCTTTTAATAGATAGCATTTGTAAACCTTTATATATATAATGATTTCTTTTGATATTCCCTTGTTAGAAAAGATTACAAGTGTAAGTCTCTGAACGACCAAAACAACTATCAGACAACTGAAACCTCTCTGCAACAAATGTCACTCAAGAATTTTCACAGAGCTTCAATCACAATCATTTAGGGGGAGATTGTTGAGTCACTGGTCGCTGATCTCAACTCGTTAGTCGCTGATATAAAGTCACTGATACTCTCTCTGAAAGACTTCTTGGAAATAATCGTAGTTGAAGCTGCTGTTGCAAAAATTTTAGTCTCTGATCCTATCTCTCCAGCTAGAAGATGAAGAACCTATCAAGATAAGAGACTCAACTTTGTGTGTCGCTGATATTCATCTACCAGCGAGAGTCTCCAAGTTTTTTTAAGTTATTTCTTCTGCTGAATAAAAGAAGTCACTCAAGTACTGTAGCTCAAGTTACTCTTCAAGAGCACGTTAGTTCGCAGTGAGTAAGGAGAGCCTCTATTACTTCAGTGACTGCAGCATTAAATGTTGCATTAATAAGGAGTTGACATATTCTATGTTATTACGGCGCCACGCGTGCTCCTCGTGACTTGGTCCATCATAGAAACTAACGTGGCAGCAAGTGATTGGCTTCATGGTAAAAGGTGATCTTGCCCCATACCAGAATGTTGGAACAATGATATGTCACATCATTGTTCCTAACCAATCAAGAAGCAACACGTGTTTATACCGGAATGTTGGAACAATGATATATCACATCATTTGTTCCAGACCAATCAAGCAGCGACGCGTGTTTTTCTTTATCCAGATTTCAAGGAACTCGATGTCTATAAATAGCGTAATATGTTGTACTTCATTCCTGTCGATTGTTCGTATTGTTGCTTGTTTGTCAGTGACTAGTTTGTCTAAAATACGATCATCACCGGCGAGTGAACAGTAGCGTGTTTGTCCACTACTTGTTCATCTCAGTTTGTAATAGCTGTATTGTTTGATTTAGATTAGCCTTGGCTAATCTATTCCGCAATCAACAATAGATAGATTTTATGAATTATAGAATTTATCTTTCAGCAAGATATGCCTCAGTGATTGATCTGCCTGTTAAGTTTTATACATTTATTGAGTTGCTTGTCATATTATCATAATTAAAACTTGTTTAATCAGTTAACACATTTCAAAAAGAAAAATTTTTAATTGTATTCAACCCCCCCTTTTACAATTAAACAATTGTTAGTGATTAGGGACTCACAATGTGTTTTGTCTTTTCTTAACCATTTATAATGATACAATAAATATATTAATTAGCTAATAGTAATAAGTAAAAGTACCTAGCTTGGTGTTGAAGATTATATGTTAGGTGTTTTGATAGGTCACATGTTCAATTCTTCTCTCTATCTCAATTTCTATTTTTTTCTCATTGATTTTTTTAACGTTCCAATCTTATGTTTGATAAGGAGTATAACTTTTGTGTGACACCCGTCAACCTAGGATTAGTAATTAGTGCCTAATCAAATGTAATACATGTAATTAGTTCTGTGTTAGGCTAATTAATGTATCACTTAATATATATTGTTGAATATATACAAGTATACGATTTGATTAAATCGTACTCAATTCAAATTGAATGTAATTCGGTTCAATTAAATGCGGACGTTGGTGAACAATTTAATTAAATAATATAACATTATTTAATAACGCTATTATATTCAAAATATTGTTTTAATAAAATTTCATATTCATTTCGTATCGTACAAACAAAGCTTACACGATTTAAAATGTTAAACGCGCAAACAAAACGAAACAAGTTAAAGTTATATTTTATAACCCAATTATTAAGTATTTGATGAAATACTTCAAGTAAAATATTTAATAAATATTTGTATTTTAACTTATAATTAAACGTACGTAAAATTATTTAAACGTTTAAATAATCAGGAAAACGAACACCGCACAGAGCGCGAATACACAGGATTAAAGATGGAGACCCACACCTCGGTGGGCCCCCACCGAATTCAGCCACCAAAAGGGGGAGCCCCACCCCTTTGTCCCTCATTCACCATCATCACCAATCTCTTTCTTCTCTCTCTTTTCCATCTCTTTCAAAAACCTTCATCACCATCACCACAAATCAACAAAATAACAACATAAATCGTCATCGAATCATCTAGCTCGTTTGGAAGAAAAGAACCACGACATCACGATCTACATTTTCATCTTTCCAGATTCCTCTCACGCGAAGTTGTAAGTTTTCGACAAATCTTGAAAACGCTTCGATTTCATTCCTTTTGCTTGAAAGTTGTTTGTTTAAGTTTGAAATGTCCATATAAGGGTTGGGTAAAAGAATCGGACCAAACGGAAACCGGAAAACTCATTTTCGACTCAAAAATCCGTCATCAGACTTAAGTGTCGCATAGGCCGAACCAGTATAGCGTCACTTCGTGCGTCACTTAAGTGTCGCATTAAGTGACGCATAAAACCCTAAATTTGCGTCACTTGCCTAAGTTCCGCATAAAACCCCTTTTTCCCGACACTTACATCCGGCACTTGTCCAGTGACGCCTATCACTACTTACCGACACTTCCAACGACACTTGTCTAAGTGTCGTATACAATTAAACTTTAATTCCACTCGACCCGACGCATAGAGCCCTTACCCGACACTGATAACCAACATTGCTTTAGTGACGCCTCGCCATGCGTCACTTCCCTAAGTGACGCCCTAAACTAAAATTTCACAATTTTATGCGACACTTCCTAAGTGTCGCCTAAAGCTCTAAGTGTCGCATCAAGTGAAGCTAAAAACAGACTGTTTGCAACTCTTTTTCATACTAAGTGTCGAACTTCTATAACCTCAAACCTTTATACGATACGACTTTTAAAACACATTGGAACATGTTTTCAAGCATAACACTTTGAAATCATAATAATGATAATGAGATTATTATTACAACCAATTCACCAACGGGCCGTACACGTTTTCAAAACACAATACAATCAACTAAGTCGTAGTAACTTGGACAATTTAAACAACCAAATCGTAGTAATTTGGATAATCAAATCGACCAATTCGTAGTAACTTGGACAAGTTAAACAACCAAATCGTAGTAATTTGGATAATTCAATCAACCAAATCGTAGTAATTTGGACATTCTGGTTGGACGAACAACTACAAAGGTAGTCCTTCGAGATACCTACTCATGTTTATAACCATCGCGTGTCTTTACAAGTCTTCGGACATCAATTCACAGCTAATCAATTCAAGTTTATTTCGATAAACACTCAAGGCTCAGCTGAGTCTCATAGCCCCTATTTTACGATTTTCATCAGGGGTGTGATTACATTGCTCGTTTTATTTTACAATATGAACGCAAGTACCATATAAATCAAATACTACATGAGTTGTTTTCACTAATCATTTCAAAGACCTCCACAACATAGTTTGGTAATACATCTGTAGCGTGAATGTTAGTATATGATATCATATAAGATTGACAATCCTCGTCCGGGTTAGCACGCACTAACTGGTCAAACGGACGTATTAGCAGTTGGGAAGACGAGTGTAGATTAGGCACTCGTAGGAGGCAACTCAGTTGGGTTTCCTTAATTGGACCTGACACTCAAGTTAAGCTCAGACTATGTGCTCATGGATGTATAACTTTTATTTTGCTTAAATGCATTTTAAATTCAATTAAATCTTGCGGTTCATACAATTATGTGTCGACATACAAACCTGTGAGCTCACCAGCGTTTCGCTGACCAATTTTAGCATGTATCACTGGTACACAGCAGTAGGTTGGCTGCCCAATCAGGAATCATTAGCTCGAGTCTGCATTCAAACAATCAGAGATTTAATTGTATTATTATATTTTGTATAGATTAATTATGTAATGTAAATCTCTCAATTTCAAGGAACTGAGCTAATGTAAACAATATTTTTGATGTAAACTTTGGTTTTATCAATACAATGTAAAACGGCGCATTTAGTGGTCGTTCATTATATCTTTGTACTTGTGATTATTGATTAGTCGCGCCCCGACCCGATTTGCTTCCGCAACTCGAAATTGAGGGTGCAACATTTTACAAATTGAAGCCCTTTAATATGTACATTAGCAAATATAAATATAATTCATTTTTCATGTAGATTTCAAACAAAAATTAATTATAAACTTATTCATTTGATATAGACTTACTATACAAGACAACTTGATATTCTATACATTCTAGGATAATTAAACTTATTATTTGTGTTAAAATTATGTTCATAGCTTTTAGTTTTGGTTAAATTTATTGTTGTATAACTTATTAAACTATTACCACTATTAATATTTATTTTGGTATAATGTGTTATCATTAGTTAAGTTTATTATGGTTTATTAGAGAAAATAAGTTACTGTTGATAGTCAATTTAGATCAAGCACTAACTTTTTATTATTTTATATTGCGAGGTGGTTGATATTTGACAAAAATATTTTAATTTAAAATTATAGAAATTTGTCTAAGTTAGAAAAAAAAAAATCTCATCGAACACTACACGAATTAATTGAACATGTTTTTACAAGTTATGTTGAATCTAGAATTGATGATTAAATATAACGGTAAATGATTAAATATATTAATTGTAAACTACATTGTAGCTTCAACTGATGTGAAATACATAGATTGCACACATATAATATAAATTCATGAGTAATAGCCAAGAAATGTGTTACTAAAAGATTAGAAATCAAATGCCAACATAAGTGATCATTCGATACTTCATATCCAAGTTGAAAATTAGTTTTTCGGATCCCATCGTAACGCGTGGGCAAGATCATCTAGTTCTACATCAATGCTTGCAATTAATATGTTTAGAATGAAAAGGGTATTTTGGGGATTTCCGATCTCCGTTTTACTAAGTTTAAGCCTAATATGTGAAATGCATTATAAGGGTTTTAGATAGTATCAAATTAATGATGCAGCCAAGTTACATACACCCCACAACCACACAACCAAGCCACAAAATGCAAGTAATAATGGTTGAAACAAACAATGTACGTACAACCCACCTCGATCACTAGCTTATTCGAAATTACTTGCATATAGAGGCCAATACACGACGAGTACGAGCTTCCGAGTTAACAACTGGCCTACGAGAATGAAGCACTGCCAAATTATTTATAACCATAACATCACCTTTCTTCCAAGGTATAGCAACATTTTCTTCCTCTAGAATCTTGATACAATCATACACAATGTGAGCCGCTAGTGGCTTACCATCACCAAACGTGACTGGCTCGGGGTGAGCCACTTTATCATCACGTTCACCGGGCCCTCCATGAGCCACCACCATGCTATTGAACCATGTCTTACTATCTCTTGAATCGTCAACTCTAAAAGCCGACTTAGGGCCTATTAGAATTTTCACTGAATCCGAACCATCATCTATCCATTCCAACTTCATTCCCACCTTTTTGGCCCTGCCAAAGTTATATGTTCCGCGCGTGTTATGAAATCTGATACTAATTGATTAAATTATGCAATGATAGCATACCTAGTGTACTAATTAAAATTAATTACAAATACTCTTTACTCTTTTGTCACTATATTATTGAGTGGTAATATGATAGTACTAAGTTAACTTTTTTCACCACAATATCATTGAGTAAAAGTATACTGTCTTTGAAATGAAGCGTTTTATACATAAAAAATGATCAAGAAATGGCATGTTGTTAAGCTTAACATCAATTGGGTTGAATCAGTTGATGGCTATTCTGGCCGGCCCATATAATTCCATTCATCCATTTTGCATTTTATTCTTGAAATAATGATACGGAAATGTATTAAAATTTAGGGGAAATAGTCCGTGCTATTAAACTACATAGACTAATTGTGTTGTTAGTTTTTGTAGAGACACTTTTTGTTGTATGCGGAGTATAAAGACTACTGCTTTTATATTGTTGTTCTTATATATATTTTAAAAATTTTAGTGTGTGTTAAACTCTTAAAAATGTCTATTGTAGGTATTTATGTTGATTTTATTTATGCACACAATAGAAACTACTATATATAAGGGTTTAGGGTCTGAAAATGTACTAAACTTTGACCAAATATCAATTGTATGTACCCAACTTTCATTTGCTATTTTTAATGCATTCAACTTTCAAAAATGGTGTTTTAATGTACTTTGATGATGTGGCGATTAGGTGTCACTCTCTCCTAACGTCACGTGACACGCTATGTGTTTGCCACGTCATCAAAGTACATCAAAATACCCTTTTTGAAAGTTTGGTGCATTAAAAATAGCAAATGTAAGTTGGGTACACACAATTGACATTTGATCAAAGTTTGATACATTACCAGACCCTAATCCCTATATAATATATATATACTTTAGAAATTTAAATAAATACATCATTAAGAAAAAGTGTAAAATATAATAGATATTCGTACCATTAACCCTTATATTCGTTTGAGCCTAGCAAATTGCTAAGGTTTGATATATATAACTTAATCTTTTAAATGAAAATTTGTTATGTTATTGATGAACTTATAAGTAAATAGTAACAAAATATGATAGACCTTTGTTCTGCGATGGTCTTGTCATGAGTAGAGAAGGTCGAATGCCAACCTCGGCCAGCCGGTGACATTGGATCATCATCTCTAGCCATGATTCGTGTATACATCAAACCATGCTCTTCTAATCGCGCAACAAATTCAGGATACTTTTGTTTCATCTTTTCGTATATCAAATGACTTGATACAATTGGAGTTTCGCCCCCTCCTTCCGGTTCCACTTCACAAAACAACATCAATTTCGAAGGAAACTCTGCAGCCTGATTCATTTATGTCAAATTCGTTCATAACCCAAATAAAAAAAAAATAGTTTATTGTAAAATCAACTCTTTTTTATAAGAGGTTAAAACGAAAAAGAAAAGTGAAACTTTGAGGATTAAATACGGACATAGGCCATTTCGTGATGGAAAGCAATATGTTGATCCGGCGGAGCCTCGTTGGCGGTGTAAACCCGAGAAAAGACTTTCGTCCTAAGTGCACCGCCACCTATATACTCCATTGGAGGGAATCCGGTAGCTTCAACAACATCGTTGAAATCAGACGGGGTATCAACATCAAAGCCTCGAAAGAGTATAACTCCGCTTTCGCGAAGAAGATCTTCCAGCCATGATTTATGTAACTTGATTGCTTTTGTAAGGTTAACAAGATCAGATTGTGTAGTATTAGTGACATGATTAATGTTTGGAGAAAGTATTATAGGAAATGCAATTCCATTAAGGTTTTTTTGTTGTGGTATGTGAACTTGTTGGAAAAATGTGGTTTCTTTCATGTTAATTGACACTACCAAATAAAAAAATTGTTGCACTGTTAATTTGTTTCTGCTGTGGGATTTTAAACAGACTTTTTAATGGATTATGCCATGGAATCCCCTAGGCAAAAGCCAAGATATAGATAAAGTTTGTATAATTTTATTTTTAATTATCTATTCATTAGATCATGTCTTTGTCTTTGTATGAAATGACAGATTTGACACTTTTGTTTGTACTTTAAAAAATCTTTTATCTACAGATTATCAAATTATTGATGTGTTTTTTTAAAAAAAAAATTATAGTTGTACTTATGAGTTGATATATTGTTTAAATTGTTTTAAGTTTTTCATTTCTCAACATTTGAGATATTAAAAAAAATGTCAATGCAAAAGGTCACTAGAAAGGTAGGGTGGTTTTTCGATAGGAACATGTGCGTGAAAATACATTTAATTTTAGCTTAAATTTCACTATGCCTATTCAATTTTATTTTGGTGTATATTCAACTTTTAAATCTCTATTATATGTATTATATAATAATTTTGATGTTGTGACAACCTATATATAGATCTTACATAACACTTTACACATATAGATCTTACATAACACTTTACACATATGATACGTCGACAACAGTATCATTAGATACATATTACTATAAATAATGATATTTGAAAGTTAAATACCATAAAATAAATTGATGCAGCTATTCTTCCCTCGACAAGTAGTAAGACTATTTGGAATGACAAGGTGCCTAAAAAAGTTAATATATTTGTGTGGAGACTTTGGAAAGACAGGTTACCTACTAGATTTAATCTCAGCAAACGCGGATTGGAGATTCAATCAATCCTTTGTTCTTTTTGTGCAAAGAATGCAGAAACATCGAATCATTTATTCTCTTCTTGCAGCTTATTTATGGATCTTCAATCTCTTATTAATGCTTGGATTTAGATTGATATGCCGTGTCTTCCCCCTCCTGCAACTCTTGATTGGATTCAGTGTTCTAGCTATCATAGAAGATTCAAGTGCATTTTAGAAGCGATTACTTTTATTTGGTGGTGGGCTTTGTGGAAAGAAAGGAATCAGATCATTTTCAAGGGGAGTTCGATGTCTAGCATAGAGGTATTTCGGTTCATTGTGTCGATGTCTTTTTCCTGGATTACTTTTCGATCTAGGAAAACGAACATTCCTTGGTCGTCATCGGCAATGAGCCCTTCTTTTCTTATGTAATTGTTCCTCTCTATTTTTATTTCTTTCGGTGTTTTGCCGGATGTTCTATTTTAATAAAAGTTTGTTGCTAAAAAAAATACAATAAAATAAAAATAAATACGCTTTTGGATTTAAGTGAAGCACAAATCCCTTTCATATAGTAGCAAAATGACATTTGTATACGCGTCAATACAAAGTGGGCATGAGGCATAGTGGATTAGTGGTAGGCTCAAGCCGCTCAATGGGCTGTATCATCTGGCCTAGAGGTGTTTAAAAAAACCGGTTTTTAAAACTGACCCGGCGAATACCCAAAAACCTGACCCGGTCAAACCCGGGTTTGACCCTACCCGGTTCGGGTTTTTTGAGTACCCGGCGGGTAGGGACCCGGGTAGGGTTTTTTCCTATCAAAACCGGGTTGAACCCGGGATCAAACCGGGTCAGGTTGGAAACCCGATCAAAAACCCGATTAAAAACCCGGAAAAAACCCGAAAATCGGTCAACAAACCGGTCAAATACCCGGGTCGGGTCGGTCAACAAACCGGTTTCATTCTCGTTGACTAATACCCGGTTCGGGTACCGGGTCGGGTATGCCCGATACCCGAATTTGTTCACGGCTAATCTGGCCTATAATCAATTTAAATTTTGTATATTCTAGATAGGTCCATCTTTGCTTTTTTATCTCATTTATTAAAAATGATTATTAGACCTAAATTTATGAGACTAAATAATGATTTAAAGATGTGATTGATCGATTTGAAACAATGATATACAATACAAATCAAATCACATCACGTCACATAATAATCTGACATATTTATACACAATGTTTCAATGCACAATGTCTTAAAGAGAGATTGACAAGATAATCTCAAAGTTGAGGAAACATTTTCATACTTATAAGTCATTTTAATTTTAAATTATAGGTAAACGATAATGTGAACAAATCAATTAAAATGTGTTTTAATGTAAATTTATGATTTTTTGACCATTTTCTTTCTCAATCTAACATAAATCGGTGTTCACATATGATTAATGTTAATCACACGTGAACAAACACATATTCATTGTGGTTCTCAAAGTTTCAACTTTAGACTGATTCTCATTTGAACCTCACATTACATAATAATCTGGCATATAAAGTTTTATCTTTTTGGACAGCATGCCTGATTACAAACTAACAAGAATACAAAATGTTATAAATTACAACAACCCTAAACGACAATTATCTTTTATTATTAATTAGCAAACACTTAATGGTAAGTTGTTTGTGTTTTTGTTTATCTCACTTTGTATCTCTTAACAAATACGTTTATGAGAAAAAGTATATACGTAATGCAAGTTGGACTTCATACTAAGGTTGTTTCCATAAACCTCTATGTCCATAGTTCAATCCTTTGCATGCCTTTATATATATTTAATATTAACTAAATCCACTACTTGTTTGCAATTAGTTTAGTTGAGTTATCGATTAAAATGAATTCAAAGGTGGCCAAACCGCTTTAATACGAAGGAAGTTAATAATGTATAGAATTCAAATTTAATTATTAGAGGGGAAAATATGTTTACTTATTATATACATAATCACTTTTACTTATGCTTATATTGTAGTAATTAATTAACGGATCATTCAAGCCCACAAGGTAAATGCCTTACCGAATAATAAGTAGATATCTTTTGCTAATTTGTTATTATGCTAAAGAAAAATGAAATAAACTAAGTATTAGAAAATTAATATATTAAATGCAATATATATCTTTTTTACAGTGTAATTTTGTTTAAAATAAGTTTGTAATTAAGAATTTGATTATTTGATATTAATCAAACATCATACATTTTACATAGAAACCCAAGAGGTTCAAGGCCCAACTCTGGTCAAGCCCAGCTAACATGTGTTATCCGGACATCTAGACTTATAGAGGCTAGAGCTACTAAGGACATTTTCAACGTATACACTAAATACAACACCAAATTTGGTGTAATAAAGGAATCTTTCAGGAATATACTTGCACCAAATGTGTTTCATCTCCAACGTATGCACTAAATTTCCGCACTAAAACTACTTTTAGCATTTACACATTGACCCTAAACTATTTTTACATTATACTTGACGTGAGTTCGTTATTTTTATGATCAATTAACTTTCCAAACTATTAACTTAAATGTTAAGTTTATTTATTTATTTTCGTAAAACTTCAATTACATAAGTTTTTTGCATAAATCAATGTTTAAATTACCATAATTTGTTTGAAAATTATATCTTATTGTTTCAATAATCATATTATATAATCTAAAGTATATGGTACTTAAAATAATCATACAAATAAATAAGTTTCTTCAAGTTTGTACTTAAATAATAACAATAGTTCACACATAGGGTCTAAAACGAAACATTATAAATTTGATGCAAAGTTTAGTGTTGCACCAAATATAGTGCAAAATCTTCAAAAATTTAGTGTACACTAAATTCTGCACCAAATTTGGGAAGTTGGTTGGAGAGGATTTTTTACACTAAAACACCAAATTTGGTGCAAAACTACCTACATTGGAGATAGCCTAAGCCCCGACAAAATGTTCAGTCATATACTCATATGCACGCTTTTATCTTTTTGGAATAATGTCGGAGAATGCATCTAACTGATTTAGGATATTTATTATGCGTACTTGACTTATATTCGTTATTTTTAATGCCTCAAATTTTTAAAAAATGTTTTAGTGTATTTTGGTGACGTTTTGATGATGTGTTAAACTCTCGGAATACCACGTGACACATTAAACGAGAACATATAAGCAAAATACATTAAATCACCACTTTTTTAAAGTTGAATGCATTGAAATTAATAAAAGTAAGTAAGTTGCACAAAATAGATATGGTGCATAAGTTAAATAATTATCAGACACTAACCCCTTTTTTTTTTACATGTTAAAGAATGATTAGAACTTAAATAACATCATAATCATAGTAATTCATATAAAACAGAAAACTCAAAGCATAAACTATTACTCCGTAACAAAGTAAATCTTGGATTTTGTTTGTTACTATATATATATGTGTCAACTTAAAACATGCATTGACCACTTTTTAGCTAGTAGTCTAAACAACATAATTAGAAGCTCCTAATTGTATAATAGCCTACTGAGATATTTAACCAACATTTAATATGATCAACCATTGTTGACTAAAATCGATAGTAAATATTTGTATTAGGTCAATCGCCTCACCGTGGTCCATCTATGTCGATGTTTAAAGCCATAAATAAGACCACTCGATGTATTAGCGTTTAATGTGAAACACGTTTTTGGATGGTTTTCACAACTTATTGTCCATTGATTTAAATTAGAATGATACATTAATTTAATCTAACACAATCAAAGGGTCTTTGACCTAGCTCTATGTGAATTGTCTCTCAATCTAGTGTTTGTGGGTTCAAATTTTATGAGAAGCATTGTAAATAATTGTGATTGCATATAAAATGAAATAATTGTAGGTTTGTCTTTCTAAACAAAATAATCTAACACAAACTCAACCTATTGTCCTTACTTTTTACACATAAACAAAATCGGGTGAAAATCAAATTAGTGGTGAGAACTATGTTATCCATCTAATTTCAAGGATGCACTTCATATTATTATCTAATTATATCACAAAAAACTAGATGCATAATTTAGTTCTTATAGTTTTCATCACTAATTAGTTTCTCGCTCGATCTCTACCTTTTATAAATATATATATATATATATATATATATATATATATATATATATATATATATAATGTCCATTTACTAAAAATCAATACGGAGTACTCCCTTCGTCCCAAATTGTTTGTCCACCTTTCTATTTATGTTTGTCTCAAAATTATTGCCTACTTCCAAAATTAACCAATCAAAATACTTGAAAATTGTAAAGTTAAATTCTATTGGCAGTCAACAGTAATAAATGCACTTTTCTTAAACTGTATGTTTCTTGTTTGATGACAACTATTTTGAAACGGAGGGACTATTTCTTTTAGGCTCCTAGAAACTTTCTTTGGGAAACCAACCGTTCTTTTGAGGGTACACTGTATGTAACCTTATCTTCCAATGGTGATCGTGATAACCTACAAAATAGATAAATAAAAATAAAGCTCTTCTAGTAAATTTAAAGTGGTAAATCAATAAAAAAATTGTAATTACCTAACTATTTAGGTTAAAAGTGTATTTGAATTATAGTGTACACATAAAATACAGTATTAAAAATTTGAATCGTTGATCATAAAAATTAACGATTATCAATCGATGAGATCGTCTACTTTTTATTCTCCTCAAAATGTAATTACCCAATAATCTCGCACCAACTCTTAATATAATCAATAAAATAAATTGCTACGTATCTTGAAAATTTTACTTGACAAGTCCCTTTCGAAAAGTGGTTTTATAGTTATCCTAAGGCTCACTTTTAAGTGTAAACCAACAACTTTTAAAAAGCAACGAACCCACAAGCTAACTTCTAATTATTATGGATCATTGTTTACCAAGTGGATAATGGATATGAGTTGGTAGAAAGCACATTATTGGCCGTCTAATAATCTTATATTATAAATAAATTATAATTATAAATATAATTATATTTAATTTAATTCCAGAGTTTCATATAAACTAAAAGTATAATTATCATACTTCTAATAATAACTTTCTAAATTATTTTAAGAAAATTAAATTTGACATTAAATTGTATAATGTTGAAATGATGTGTTTTGACAAAACATGCATAGACAAAAGTTGATAAAATAATAAAAACGTAATATCGTGAAACTTATTATAGAAAGCGAATAAGGTAGGCGAGAAAGATGTGACAACACTTTGTTGGGTGGACGTGAAATAATGACACTTTTGGTTTTTGTGATGTTGAAAACGTGGATTTTATTAAAATCACACGATTAAAGATGTGGGAAAAATAGTAGCCGCCGTCATACAAGCATAAATGTTAATAACAACTACCAAAACTTTAAAGCAAGCCACTTCAAACTTATAACAATTTAGCACCATAAATAAATCCATTACATTTCAAGCGCCTAATATTATCGGTGCAAATTTTGAGTTTACATAAGGAAAATGATTGGTATGACTAAATATAAATCAAATCCATTACATTTCAAGCGACTAATATTATCAGTGTAAATTTTGAGTTTACATAAGGAAAATGATTGGTATGACTAAATATAAATCTACAAATGTGATCAGTAGGTCTGAAATATTGATTGAATAAGATTAAAAGAGAGAAAGAAAATATGATCATTCACAAAATTATGTCTGCTTTTATGTCTATAGAACTATGTTTATTTAACATTACTTAAAAACATTACTCTTTAAGTAATGATACTCAAATGGTCACAACCATAATATTATCAATAGGCGTACATCTATGAACCGATTTGAAATTTTCGAGTATCTACATTTTACAATAAATTATTGAATACAGTGAGTAGTAATTTTAAAAAATTAGTTGACATGAAAATATAATATAAGTTTAATAATATAAAAATAAAAAAATCAAGTTTTTATGAAAAAATTTTAGTGGATAAGCAAAGCCCACATTACCACTTGTCATTTGCTAAGTTATGTGTGAGGGCCTACAAGTAACCGGCCCAGTCAACATTGGTAATGTCATCCGTGGATCAATCATCCGATCCACCTGCTTCCTTTTTTTTCGGGGACAATAATTGTCCGAATTTTATTTGTGTTTTCATATGTGTACAAGTGTATTGTATCTTAAAACTCTTAAAAAATATGTTTATTTATATAAAAACGATCTTATTTATGTGATTTAAGTTATGATGAATTCTTATTTACTTATTTATCTGATATTATGTTACTACCTCCGTCATAATGTCATAATTAATGTGTCAACTTTAACGATTCACACACTTTTAGCAATCTCTAAAAAGTACACTCATCACCGATCAAATAACTTCTTTATCTAATAAAATTTATATTGTTACGTAGTAACATGAAAGTAGACACTAATTTGATATATTCCAATATAAAAGTATGTATACTTGTAAAGAGACGGACGTATTGGTAGATAAGGTCAGAAAATATTATATTTTAAATCCTAGTCAAAGGTCAACAAAATATGCAAATTATAAGAATCTAGCATCCAAAAATATGAAAAAGGGAATTGAGTTGTCACTAATTAAAAAAAATCATGATAAATTAACAATAATTTATTTTTTTGTCTTTATGAAAAGACACTTACGAAGAATGACATTTTGGTATTAGAGAACAAAACCAGAGTCGTGCGATTTAAGAATTTTCCTTTTGTATTTCTATCTTCCAAGTTTTTGTCACATACTTCGTTAAATCCATATATTTATTTGAGTTTTTTTAGAGGTTGATCATGTTATCGTATTTTTTTATTGTTAATAATTAAATATTATTTATTTTTCATCCACAACAAAATGATTAATCAAACTCATATAGACTAATTTAATTTTGACATACATTTGAAATTTTGAATCATACAACCTGTTTCTTATGTAACTATATCATGATCTACTAGTATAATATCTGAGTTATGCAGCGGAAATAATAATTTATTGTAATTGAAAATTATGTTTATCATTCAATTATTTAATGACATATTACCTATGTTGATGGATCGATCACGATAACTTAATTTGTAAAACTGTATATTCGGATTATGGAAGATGAGGTTAAGAGTGAAAATAATAATTATAAGTTACTACAACTTACAAATCACACAATTTAAAATTGGAAATGTTGAATCTTACTTCTTAAAAGTTTCTATAAATAAAGTATCATAATGTTTTATAAGTACTACTCCATCCGTCCCATTACAAATGTCCACTATTGACTTTTGAAAGTCTTTATTTTACAACTTTGACCCTAAATATTTTTATTTGTGTTATATAATATTTGATGCAAAATATATGAATGAATTTGGTTTTAAATGTATTTTCAATGATATAATTTTCATCAAGTATTATATAACACAAACAAATATATTTATAGTCAAAGTTGAAAGATTAAGACTTCAGAAAGTCAATAGTAGACATTTGTGATGAGACGGAGGGAGTATTAGATATGTGTGTTTCTTATGTGACTACATCATGATCTATAGGCTTGTATTGCAATTATTGTCGATTTTCACAAACAATATGACAAAAAATAAAGTTTCATATTCTTTCTACTCTACACGACACCGAGTATGATCCCTTTGAGATACACGTAATGCGGATGATATATCCATTATTGTTCTTGATAAGTAACTAAACAAGGCATATACATAATTACATTAATGAAGTTAATACCCCCAAAAAAAGTGGGGAATTAAAGGAAATTAAAATTGATGGTTTATAATGGAGTCAAAGTAGTATGGTCCCTTTGAGATATAGACGTGATGCAAATATTCCCTTCCTAGTAGCTACATATTTAGGATGATGATGCGGTTAATATTTGAAATATTATTATGTACTTAAGGGAGATTAATTCACCAACTTGACAATGTACAATTTTGATGAATTTATCGAAGATATTGATAAAGATAATAACTCCCTTATTATATTGTTTTGTAAAAGTAGATTAAAAAATTCAAGCATAAATATTAATTCACGCTTTACAATTTTATACTTCCTTCGTCCCACTTAAAGTGTCCACTTTGACTTTGAACGTAGTTTTAGAATTCTCCACTAACTACACTTTTCACCAATCAAATAACAAATCTATCCACTAAAATCCATTTCGATTGGTTACAACATGAAAGTGAACACTTATTTGGGACAACCCAAAATAGTAAGGTGGACATTTGAGGTGGGACGGAGGGAGTATTGTGTTTTATATTTTATGGATACACAATTTGCATATATTAATACCAACTACTAAGATTAAAAAGTTTCATCCAACAACTTTAAAATACTATGTATTGTTCAATGTAGTTTATAATGGAGTCAAATTAGTGGGTGAAATAAGTAGTATGGTCCCCTATAATCTTCATCCTGATTAATTAAGTGCATCTTTAATTGTTAAATTTGTACGTATTTTGTAGTGTTTCTTTACCAAACCCACTAAATATACCATACTCCAACGCTGTTCGTGAGCATCACGCGAATGTACTAGAGAGTGAGATTTTACCATTTAGTATTTACTGCTCCGTATAATAAAAGAGATGTAAAAGTAAAAACATTGGGTTATTGTTCTCCGGTCGGGTGGGTCGGGTCGGACTCGGACCCATGAAACTTGGTTCAAACCTCAACCATCATAATTCATAAATGAATGTTATCCCTATATTTCCTCTCATTTCATGGCCAACATTATTCGATGTACATAGTAATAGATAGAAGATTAACCGAGTATCTTCGTACTTAAAAAAAATCATGGTAATGTAGCAATAATACAGATTTTTAAGCTTAATTTCTTTTCTCATACTGACGTAGACGAATTTTTGTATATTATTTGTAATTTCTCAACAATCTTAACTGTGTTTTTCTAATGTCATATTTGAGTATACAAAATCAAAGCTTCAAAGTATCTTGTGAAAAGAGACATGTAGAATTGATATCTACCCTTAGAGAATATATCAATCACATGATGTGATTCTGTAAATAGTGATATAAATATGCCAATCATTTTTAGTGGTTTACATTATGAAAAATGTACCTAATTAAATAGATAGAAAATAATGCAAAAAAAAAAATTATCTAAAAATAATTGAAGGGGAGAAAGAAATAAAATAAGTGATGTTCTTGAAATTACCTTTCTTTTCTTATGGTGATTTAAGTATCTATTTCATCACTGTAATTTTGGGGGAAAGATCGTTACATAATTGAAAAATGAAAGAAAGAATTAGAGAAAAAAATGTGACCTTTTAGACTCGTGCCTATGATGGCATTGCTTCCCTTTCTTTCAAGCTTCCTAAGAATAACACCATAGGCATGGATGGGTCTTTGGTCCGTCTCAGTTAATGCGCGTCGTGGGCAAGATGAGAAAAGTAAGAAAAAATTTGAGGTCAAATATAAATTTCTTTGTTTTTCGTTTACTGTTCGTGTATAAATTAAAGTATTATTCCGTATTGGTAATGTGGGTCAAAAATATCAGTCCTTTCTGTCATGATATACAAAATTCACTCTTAGTTCAATCATTTTGGTTGGTTCTACACTACAAATATTTATGTATAATTAATATTTGTAGTGTAGAACCAACCAATTAATATTTGTTTATTGTCGTTGTATTAGATATTCTCTTTTTAAGGCTTGCTAAAGTTCTTTGGTTTTACAAAGAAACAAAGAAAAAAACAATAAGCACTTGAAAATATGCGATCTCAAACACGACTAAGTCAATGTTCATTGTTCAATATACAAAAATTGGATTCATATAGGGACCATTTCATGATATGTATACAATACCAATTTTATTTACAAAAGGTTTCAACTTAATTTGGTACAACAAATCATCTCCACATGTTTACATTATGTCTACAATTGATTATGAGAGCGAGGTCATAAAATCGCGTTATTCAATATTAAGTGGCCGCAATTCATCATAGAAAATTAGAAATGATAACAATAAATAGTGTATCCAGAGTGTTTCAATTTGGGTCATCTAATGTCGCAAATATATCATATCATAACATATGAAAGATGTATCGTAAAGTTTTAAGCTATTGAATGTTTCTGAAGAATGCAATTGAGTTACTGTTAGATTGGACAAGTTTGTTTAACAAAAACAAACTAGTAAGATTTGCCGTACGATTTATTCCAAGCCATGATAAAACACAACACTTTGTCTCTGTTTTACACAGCACATAATAAAAAGCTTTCGCTTGCTAAGTATACACTGTCTCCTTCAAGTTTCACATCACTTACACTTTGATCTATGAAGTTAACTCTTTTCAATTCCAACCCCCCATAATGTTTAAATCTTCAAGAACATTTGTTATTACTCCTATTATAGAAGTGGAGTTGTCTAATCAAGTATTGAATAGGTACATATTTGTTATTTTATGTTTGGCATTGGCACAAAATTTGGTTATAGATCATGAGAGTTTAAATTTAGTAAGTTTTTTATTTCAAAATTTAAGCTAGTAACATTTTGTCAAATATAATAGTTGAACTAGTTTTATAAATAAGCTCTATTTTATAAAATGATAAATTACATGGATACCCTTTATATAATTATGTATATGTAACCTTTTGTCCTTTTTAATAAATCAATAGTTTTAAACTTTCAGCTTCAACTACATTTTCAAATACTTACTTCACATAATTTTTTTTGAAAATGCTAACTATAGCCCTTATGGATATGGTTAAGCATACTATTTTTACATTATTTACATAATTATAACTTACAGTTACCATAAATAAATACTTTTACCAAATTTAAATAAGAAAACTTATTAAAAAAGAATATTTATACTTTGTAATTAATTCAACTAAATTTAAAATCTTATATATGGTAATCTTAACCATAGCCCTAAGGGCTATTGTTATCATTCTTCAACTTTTTTTTAATAAATTTCAACTTCAAGCTTCAAACATTAGGTCTAACTATAAGTTATCAATTTCAGCTAGTTTCGCCAAACATACCTTATAACAAATTTAGGTCCACCTATAATGTTTCTTTACATATTTCGTTTTCTTTTTGTCATAAAATTAAAAAAAAAAAAAAAAGGTTGGATAAAAGTGTTGACTTAGAAGGGAACATTAAACCTACTACTTTGGTTATACATTAACAAGTTTTATTAAAATTGTCGTGTGAAAATGGACTTTCCATGTAAGTTTGGGGGACACAAAGTGGGACTTGTAAGAAAGTCAAGGATTCATAAAAAAGAGTATAAAATTAAGACACGTAATTAAAGAGAAAAACAACCCTAAAAACCGCAAATCAACACAACTTAATGCACACGAGTTGTAGGAAACTTTCATCCTTTTAAAGTCACCCATTGAGTACCAAAAGTATAAACAGAGACCTTAATTCTCTCCACACATTCTAATCCTACAATGAATAATGCCATTATTCAAAAGTTTTATGGTAAGTAGTTTGACTCTTATAACATCATGTTTTTTAATGTTTCTTCCACTTTTAACCATAGGTAAATAATTTAAGATCATGCTAACATCTTTTATATAGATATGATCCGTACATCTATTTTTTTCTAAGTTTACACCAACAAATAATGTGTTTTAGGGTGTTATATTATACAACGTTATAAAATACGTTCGGTGATATGCGGTTAAAAGATGACGGGGGTACAAATCACTTACTGTTTTTTATGGGTTGATATCTTTAATTTTGAAACAGAAAATTACAAATACGGTAAATTTACGACAAAGACAAACTTTACCGCAACATTTGGTTAAGCAAACTAATGTTAATGACTTAATGCATTGCTTTGCTTGACAATTAATCTCTAGTTACTTACAAGTTAATTACCCAAAAAATGTGGTAACTTTGAATGGTTCAGAGGATTAAAAAAGGTTTAACTTTATGAATAAGGAATAAAGAAAGTAAACAATAACATTGGGAGGTGAGTCATACTCTAATTAGACCAAGTTGCTGTATGAAGAGGGAGCTGAGGTGATATGGTATGTATGTATGTACAGTCTAGTCTATATCTATACATAAATACAAAATAGACCCCTATTATATACAGCTTAAAAAACTTAAAAAAGTAAGTGTAAAGAGAATATTTTTTATATGCTTTTAGGTGTTTGGTTTAGGAAGAAAGTGGGCATGCTTTGCTTGTTGAAACAAACAACATATATATTGGGAAGATGTTGTGTTGCGTGTGTGTATATGTAAATACATACATACATGAATACATGATACATACATAAACTGAGTGCTTGTTATTTTTGTGTGTTTTGAGTGAAAAGGAATCTCTCTCTTTCCTTTGATTTGTATACACTTTTCCTGATTTATGCTTCATTTTTAGTCACCCCTTCTACCTGTTCCTCCCTATTGGTCTATTCTGTGCTCTATCTTCAAGATTTTTCAGACACAGCTTTAGACAGCATATAGCCATACTCAAAGCATACTAGTATACATACAGACACTGAGAAATAATCAAGAAAAGATATTCTGTGTCTTACAAATCCCAAAAAGAAGTTAACTTTATTAGCCTATATCCATTACCCATCTCAAGTTCTGTTATATTAATTTCATAGGTGTTTTCATTGCAATTTGCAACATCTCTTTTGTTTTTCTTGAAACTTTTTAAAGAAAATACAGCTGGTGGGGTAGTTAAAAAAACAAAAAGATTGTGTTTTCTATGTTTCTTTAGTGTTTGCTGTTTAATGTTTGCAGTGGGGTTTGCTTTCTTAGGTTGTTTTATGCTTGTGCTGTAAAGGGTTTTTAGATAAGAAGAATTTTTGTTGATTTTGCATTTGGGTTTGGAGTAAGTTTCTTGAAAGAAATAGTAAAAATGGAAGGTGGGTACTCAAGGATGGACGATGAAATCCATCCACAGCTGTTGGATTTGATTCCTAAAGAAAGAAACTGGTTTGTTACAGAAGGTGATGATCATTATAATAATGGATCAAAGAGAAGCCATGAAAATGGAGATGAAAATAAGCTTGAGTTAAGGCTTGGTCCACCTGGTGTTGAAGATTGGTCTCTTTCTGATGCACACAAAAACTACAAATCAAAAGAAAAAGCAGCTCATAAAAGGTGCAATCTTAACCTTTTCTTTCATTTACATTTAATCTCCTAATTTGAGAAAAATCTTAGAGATATGTATTGGATGGTCCATGCATGGAAAACAGCTCAAATTTCATGCTTTTTCTCTTTCTAGATTCATATCTTTTTGCTTCATTTTTTGCTTTGTATGTATCTGTTTCTTGTTTGGGAATACTGACCAACTCATGTAGTTTTGTTTTGTTATGTTTGGACACTAATGGTGGTACTCTGCTACATATTTTTCTGAATTACGGAGTATGTTTTTTATTAATTTTTTCAGCATTATGATAGTACTAGTCTGTTTATAACCATATATTTTAGAAATTTTAAACATTAGCTTCACTATCCTTTAGGAAAAGTAAATCCTTATGTATAATGTGAATTTTCTTGAATCTTGATGCCAAATTAGAAACCTTAACTTCATGGGCTTTTTGTTTTATGAACAATTAGTTCTTTATTTGACACTATGAATATTTCTTGAATTTTGATGCAAATTTATAGACATTAACATCATGTGGGATTGTTATAAATGTTATATTTATGTAACAACATGAATGATTCTGGATACTTGATGCTAACTATTTGTATTTTGACAAACTTGAAGAAGTGCACCTGCTCCAGTTGTGGGATGGCCTCCAATTAGGTCATTTAGGAAGAATATTGCAAGTAGCAGCTCAAAACAAGCATCACCTTCTGATTCACAAAATGGGGTTGTTCCAAACAATGTTAAAAAGGAAAAATTGGTGGAAAGTTGCCAAACCCAAAAAGGTTTCTTTGTGAAGATCAATATGATCGGTGTCCCAATCGGTAGAAAAGTTGATCTTACTGCTTATGACAGCTATGAAAAACTTTCTGTTGCTGTTGATCAACTCTTTAGAGGACTTCTTGCAGGTTCAAAATTTTTGTTACAGATTTATTATTTGATTCGAAGTTAGTTTTTCACATATATTCATATGGGAAGTATCAAATAAGAAAATTTAGTTTATAATAGTTGTAAAAACACCTCATATGCACACATATAATCGACCCACTAGATTCACATTCGTACATCTGTGAAATATGTGAAGAAATTGGACCGACTTTATTTTAATTTACTTTAATTCAAAAAATACAAATCCGTTTTTATACAAATATTTGAGACGTATGAATGTGAACCTAGTGATTTTGTCAACTATATATGTGATGTCTTCTTATTTCAAACTTTTCTTACAGGATCCGTACCTAATTAATACTCCATATATAAACTGAAATGTCTTGTTAATTGTGTGTACACAGCTCAAAAAGATACATCAGGAGGTGGGATTAATGGTAATCAAGAACACGAAAAGGCAATTACGGGTCTGTTAGACGGCCAAGGAGAATATACTTTAGTATATGAAGATAATGAAGGAGACAGGATGCTTGTTGGGGATGTCCCATGGCAGTAAGCATCTCATCACTTATGCGTTTTCTTTTTGCTAATTAATATAACATTATTCGCTTGTACTTGCCCCTAATTTTTGTAACTATGCTAGACATATGATTTATATTTTCTTAAGATAATAATATGCCACAAGTTGTTCTCTGTCAGTGCCCACATAATTCTAAAAAATACAATTTATTTGCCCTTAGATTCCTTAACCAGATTGGCATATCATTCCTTTATTAAAATATACCCACATTAGATGCTTGTTGTATGGAAATTTGCCTCTTAAACAAAGAATTTTAGATCAGAATGATGTTTTTTTCTGCCTAAACTTTAATAAATTAATGCAAGTGTCTCCATTACTGCATATAGTTTATTCGATTCTTTTCATAATTGATCTGTTTGTTTAGGATTTCAATAGAACATTTTGTTAAAATCTGTTTCTTTGTCTTGTGGCTTTGCAGCATGTTTGTTTCAACAGTTAAGAGGTTGCGCGTGATCAATAGTTCTGAAATTTCTAACATATGTTGTAAGTTAACTTTTCTTTAACTCTATAATCGCACTGTTTAGACAGTTTCCGAGCACCAGTTTATTGATGGTTTATTGGTTGGTTGCAGTGGGAGGTAAGCAAGAGAAGGTGCGACTTTGACGGCGATGGTGGGTTAAAGGCGTAGGAGTAGCTTTTTGCTGCAGTGTCTATAGGAAGTTAAATTGAAGAAGAGACTTTTGCTCTATTTTATTTAAGAAGTTGCTATTTGAGAGTCTTTCTTTAGGGAAAAAAGAAAGGCTTTTGCTGTTATCATCCATGTGAAGACTCGACCTGTAAAAATTGTTTCATCAAGCAAATTTTCTTTAGATTCGTCGTGGCGTGTTTAAACATGTGGCAATATGAATTTAGAAGTTAGTAGAGTATTATTTGCAAATTTGGTTCCATATCGGTTATGTTGATTTGTGCAAATCTCTAGTTATTATACTAATCAATCTTATGCACAAATTGAAGTCAAAAAATGCATATAGCCTTCGTATAAAATTTTGTGTGGACAGAATTTTTTGATCGACAACCCAATTCTGCCATGCTGCTGAAGCTTTTTCTTTTCCTTTTTACAAAGTCCTTTGTAAGTTTGATTGTAACTAGAGTTAATTGCATGGGTGCAATTTTGTTTTACATACAATTGTCGAGAGTCCAAAAACACAAAATTTATTACGCGTTTGGTCATTTTTCCAACTGAAGAAGTAAGGGTATTTTCATCATTTCAGTTGAACAAGAGACCAAACGTGCAACAACTTTCGTATTTTTAAACCGTCGGTTCAGAAAGTAAAGTTTCGTATTTTTAAACCGTCGGTTCAGAAAGTAAAGTATATGGATTTACAGTGCAGTGCAATTGTGACAAGAACGAACCATGCAACTATCTCTTTTAAATAAGTTTTAAGAATGAAAAATTTAGACTCATCTTACCAAAAAATGTGTAGTTTACAAACTTATATTTACTTTTAGCAATTGATTTGCATTTTTCTAGATCTCCTCTAACCGAAAATTATCAATGAGCAAACCGAAAGATTTATATCCACAATGGCACATCACATCCATACACAAACAAAGGATAGAAAAGATGAATACCATTTAAGCGTAATTGTAATCAATTTACAAGAAATACCAGGTTCACCTACCTTTCATCTAACCCCTTCTCCTCTAAATACTCTGACAACATATTTCAAACTCACCATTTAATTGGCAAAGCCCAAACACAACCTAAACGACAACCCTAATCACCCACCCATCAGAAGCCATGATACGCAAATAAAAACTATACATCGAGACTCGAGACCACTCACCCTAGTTCAAAAAAAAAAATACTCTAAAATTCCTCTCAACCGTCTGTCATTGCATGCGTACCGATTTGCTGTGAAGAAAACAATCATGGCCAGTGATACAAGTCAAAACAACTTACCTTAAACCCCTAGCTTCTGTCTTTCAACACCAGCAAGCAAAACCCTTTGTCTGCTCTCAAGCCGTTGATGTGACACCTAGCCTGATACATACATTTACGTACACAACCCAACACAGTCAACCAATAATACTTTGACATAAACATACTGTAAAAATTTAACACTTGCCTCATAACCGTATTCTGCTCCATGTCGTCGGCTGCCGTTCTGGAATTTAGTACTGTCTCCACTTGGACCTTCGGTTTCTTCACAATAACAATAAACCAAAAAAATCAAATATTAGCAAAATCTATGTGACACACCCTTGCCTTGCTTTTTAACAACTTCCAAAAATTCCTGAACAATAAAGAACTGAACTTCAAAACCATGGTTAACTAGCAAAACAAAACTTCCGATTCAAAAAGAAAAGGAATGAAAACTTAGAAAGAGTAATTAATTTAGAAACCAAAACCTGAGCTTCACACCCTTCAACGTTACCCTCACGCACATCTTCTTCAGAAGATTGAGAATCTCCATCACACGAATGGTTTACAATGACGGGCGAAACCGAATCCCGACTTTGTGGGCTCAACGATTGTCGCTTCTGACATTCGTCTCGTTCTACACAATCTGCTTCAGCTTTTCTTTTTCTGGAAACTTCCTCCGGTGAATGTTGATTTGCGTGTTTGGACAATCGGATACGTTTATGGCCGTCTGGAAAAACATACAAAGGGATCTGCTTTCTACGAACATGAGAAACGTATATCTCCATCCCTGGTCTCCAAAACACGTACATATTCACCGAATGCCTAAACTCATCAACAGTCCCACGGATGTCAAACTGTTGCCCTTCTTGAATCACTTCACCTTGTTTTCTCTGTAACCCCATGAAAAAGGCACTATGCGAACATTGCTTTAACAGGTCGGAATACTCATGAGGATAAGGATGGCACTGCAGCTTTCCCAATGTGTCCCGCTCAATCTGTAAATAAAAAAAATTACATATTATTGAGCCTCAAAGTCAAGAACCAAAGTTAACCCACCAAAAAACTTGAATACATTACCATCAAAGTCAACTGCCTCAATCGAGATTCAACCCAACCTTTCCAAGCACGTAAATCATCGGTATTTGCAGCAACGATATCAACCTGCAGATAGTTTTTGTAGCTTTCGAAGAACATATACGATTCAAACAATGCAGACCACTGAGCTTTGTTAAGTTCTATCTCCTAAAGTAACACAGAAGCCAACAGTTAAAGTCAACAGTCGAAGTCAAACACATAAAAAACAAAAAACACTTACAGAACAGCTTCTTATGTACCTCGCATATCTTATTGCCAAACAGAAACTGTTCATTCATGACACGGAGGGTGCTAGTAGAGACGTTGTAGCTAGAATTCATGCACGGGTATGCAGGTGTTATTATCGGCATATGGTGAGTTCGGTCCTTTGGATTTTTACGGGGATCCCATACAGAAAATCCGAGCTTTTCTTCTTGTATTGCGCAAAGCATAACTGGATTCGGCCACCGCCATTGCGTATACACCCTGAAAAATCTCGAAACTAACATACTTGGAATCGCATTAGGATAAAACTGACAAACCCGTGCCACCAAAAGAGCCCAGTTCACACCACCAAGAAATCCAGTCACCTGTACCAATGAAAAATTCAATATGTATACAGATATTAATATGAAACTTCTTAAGCGAAACAATGTGAAAGCAAACCTACTTACGTTTGAGTAAACGCCACGCTTTTTAGCCCAATACTTTAAACAACGAAGTGTTGTACGAAAATGCTGCAAACAGGAAAAAGAAAATAAAAGTTACAAGTCATCCGTCAATTGGTGATAAATGACCAGTAAGAAAGTCACCTCAACATTTGGAACATGCTTCAGAATTTGATCTGCAACTCTGCAACCGTTAAGACTACGGACGGTAGGCTCATCGACATCATATAAGACGGAAACATCTGAAATGTCCAAATCCTGTACAAATATAGCAACGGAATGTATTCGTCATGACGAGAGTTTGAGGAAGACATAGTGAAAATATTGACAAAATCAGGAAAACGTACATCTGGTACAACCAAAAGAGAAACACTGGCGTAAAGAAGATCAATAGATATTCCGTCAAATTTAAATTTCATGACCGGAACATGAGCATCAGGAACTGGTTGAAGTTCAGTAACTTCCTCCATTCCAGCCAAGATGTCGTGCAAACCAAAGAAAAAATCCTCCTGACAATTTTTTATAAGAGAACATTGGTTATAATGAGTACACTTGATTATATTTCGAATAACACGATGAGTGTCTAACTTACATCTCGATTCACATAAGAGGGTCCCACACACAATGTGTCAATATCTGCCCCGGGACCATGCACCTATAACCGAGGTTTGTTATTTTCGTTCAAGAAATCATTACAAATTCTTTTTACAAAATCAAAGAAAGCTAGCAGAGGCTAAGAAGACCATCCACTTTCTTACCCCAAGACGATATGAACCGAAAGTAAATATAACAGCATTTGCATCTTCCACCATCTGATCTGTGTACCCTCGTAGACAAGTAAGTTGCTTCACCCAATCAACTACGATCTACAAAACACATTGCAAAATAGACCACGATTCATAACATACAGAAAAACATTAATTCGGATAATATGATTCAACGAAGGTACCACATCTGCATAAGCACATTACTTATAGATCCAGCATTCCAGCTATTCTAAATGCTTATTCATCATCGTATCCATATCGACCAAAACTGAACGTCAAGTCTCATGGGCAGTTGGGCAGACTTCCAACAAGAACTCAAAAAGAAGTTACAAAATTTCCAACAACATAAACATTCCGAATGTTTCAAGTTGCTCCTATAAGATTTATACATTAAGGATCTTTCATAACTGATCAATGGCTAGAAATTACTCACTAAGATGCCTACATAAGATTTGTTACCTATTTCTAAACAATTATAACTTATTCAGTTAATCTGCCTTCATTATTATATATGCTTGCAATTGATACCACAATTCAAATCTTTCAAACATAATACTAGCATTTAATTGATAATACTAAGTAATTTTCACATAATCAAGAATACAGAATTATGGCATATCTTTACAATATGATGACATAAATACAACTAAATAAGAAGTTAAGGAATTAGATAATTCAAATAACCTGTTTAATTCGACCCAAAACTTCCTCCCTCTTAGCAGTTTCTTCTTTACTTTCATATAGTCCAGCATCAACCAAAAACTTCAACACCCAAAAGAAGATAAAAACAAATTTATACAAATAAAAAAATAATAAAGAAAAAAGATTCAAACATAAATTCATAAAACAATCAAACCTGATTCAATTTCTTGGTTCTTAGTAAATCAGCAACAGATGGTCCTGCTAATGATAAGGGTTTCGTAACCCCATGCTGCCTTGGTGAAATTAAAACCTCCGAACCCACCATTATCACACAAAATTATGCCCTAATCGAACGAATGAAAAAGAAATCTTTTTTTATTTAAAAATCCAAAATTGACGGAAACCCAGAAACCCAAAATCGATTTGGAAAGTTTCGAAGAAAGATTTTGAGAATAAGTGGGAAAAGAGACAGCAAGTTTGTAATTAGTGTTTCTTTTGAAACCCTAAAAATTTAGGGTTAGTAAAAGGGAAGAAGATCTGAAAAAGGAAAAAAAGACACAAACTTGTTAACGGAAGATAAATCGAAACGTAATAATGATGGATCTTTTTATATATGCGTGTAGATATAAGATAGATATTGTAAATTTTGGGAATTGGGGCCGAAGTTTCGGGTTCCCACACACACTAGAACAACAACTAACAAGTAGTAGTAATCAAGGAAGGAAACTGATTTTGGGATACTTTTTTCACACGTTTTGGATATTAAAAATAAATAAAAATAAAAATTGAAGAGATATTCTTATTTGCATTCCCACCGTCTTGATCTTATCTTAATTTACTATTTAGTCCCTCAACTACTCTTCGAAGTGGTATTCTTTTATTTATGATTTATGATGATGACATACCGCCTACAAAAAATACTCCTTGACTTATTTAATTGACTAGCAAGGTAAGAGTGTTATAGTATTATAGGATAGGGTTCAAATGAGAATAGAAATTTATGTGAAAATGTTCTCATGTACAAAACTCATTTACCCACAACATCAATTATCTTACAAACGATAAGTCGAAAAATTATAAAAATTGCCCAATTAAATTCAGCGTTTTTTCCTATTCGATTTGTCGTCCCTCAAAGCATACTTTCGACGAGTTTTTTTTCCATCTTTTTTTATGGGTTTCACGTTTACTAACACATGTGTTAAGATGTTGCGTTTAAGGTTTAGGGTTTGAGGTTTATTGGTTACGGTTTGGGGTTGGAGGTTTGGGGTTTCACCCCGAACCCCAAACCTAAACCCTAACCCATAAACTCCAAACCCTAAACTCTAAACGCTTTACAAAACTCTAAACCCTAAACCCTACTAAACCCTAAACCCTAAACCCTACTAAACCCTAAACCCTAAACCCTAAACCCTACTAAACCCTAACCATAAAACCTAACCTTAATCACAAATTAAATGTATAACCAATCACTAAACACATGTGTTAATAATTTATAAAATCCACCAAAAATTAGACGGGAAAAAAGTTTACGAAAGTATGCCTTGGGGGACGGCAAATCGAAAAGGAGAAAACACTGAATTTTATGTTGCAATTTTCATGATTTTTCGACTTACCGTTTATGATATATTTAATTTTTAAAATTATGGAGAGGAGAAAATAAAGTGACACATGACAGAAATATATTGGTTCCCTCATTCTCACTAAAAGTTGATGTACTAATTTGAACCTTACTCTAGTATTATATTTTTCTTTCTTTTCCATTAGGTTAGTCATGATGATAAATTTGACAAATTCAAATGTTGGACGATTACATTATTGTGATGGACAAAGTAATATAGTTGTTAGATTTAATTAAAAATATTAAAATAACATGGTTAACAAAAATATTGGTAATTAAGGGCCTGCTCCTGAGTTGATTTTTCGAAAGAATGGAAGAGAATTGGAAAGAAATGCAAATAACATTGTGTTCCATAGTTTTATTTACGGAGAGAAGATAAAAGAAATGCAAATAATATAGTTCTCTTCAAAAGTGGGAAGAAATAGAAGGATAGAAGATTAAACAAGTTATGAAATGTGACTTTCTTCCATTTCTCTTCAACTCAGGAACATCGATCTGCATAATTTCCATTTCCCTTCTTTACAATTCTTTCCAACTCGGGAACGTATAAATATTCTTCCTCTTCTCTTCTTTTCTATCATTTTTAATTCTTTTCTCTTATCTTCTTTCCCTAAAAAAACTCATGAGCGGGCCCTAAATGTTGAGCCTTAAAGTTGTTCTTAAAAGTTTCTCAACTTGGAAAGTCAAGATGTTTTATATGTAGTAATAGATAATCGCAAACATGTAAGACAATTTGATCAGTTTAACCTGTTAAAAGAGAAGCTCTTTCATTTGACTAAAATAAATGTTCAGTGAAACGTTGACAACTCGTCACAAAAAAAACCCATCAAAAGTGCTCAACGAGTATTTGTATAAAGGTAGACCCCATTCGACGATTTGACTAAAGTTTATGGTTAGGAGGATGTCACATCACCAAATGAACTAGTTACTGATGCACCTTACATTAGAGCCATGAGAGAGAGTCACATGCCAGCGACGATCAAATAGTTTTTTTTATAAAAATGAGGTTTCATCGATGTCACCCTTTTACGTATTACCGACGAGTTTCAATTGCACCAAATCAATGACTATTGATGGTTGTTTTTTTAATAAGTTGTCAGCATTTATTTGAACCTTTATTTAATTAAAAAGCAAAGGTTAATACTAGAGTTGGCAAAATGGGCGGGTTAGGCAGGTATGGGTTACGGGTCTAAACGGGCACGAGTATAAACGGGCTCGGGTCTAATTGGGTGCGGGTCTAAACGGATTATTTAAAAATTTTATAAAAAAATGTTCTAATTCTCTAAGATATATATTTCTTCCAAAATAAGTTATACATTTTTAACTACATAATATAAAAATATAACATGATGGTCATTCATTTAAATCCATTCATGATTTGAGTTTTATCAATTAAGTCCATTCCTAAAAAATCTCCAACCCATAAGAACCCAAACTTTATGTCATTATACCCAGAATTACCTAGATATGAAGCAACTGGGCAGAATTTGCCAGCATTAGTTAATACCATTGAAATTATTTGCAACAATTTTACTTTTATTCTATTATGATGGTTAGAGAACTACTTTGGTATTGATGAGATAAAAGGTTAATTTTCTTAAAGTGGGTGTCTAACGATGAGTATTTTGGTGATTTATGTGGTTAAAATTACTTAACTTATACCTGACCTAAATGAACATAGTTTTAATAAGCCAATCAAAATGGTTGGTTGACAGGTTAATGGGTTGGCTTTTGTGACATCCGTCAAATTAGGACTAATAATTAGTGTCTAATCATTATGTTTATACATGTAATTAGTTATGTTTAGGGCTAATTATGTTTATCATTATGTATATGAGATTATATACACACGTACGCGATTTGTTTAAATCGTGCATTTTCATATTGGACGGATATCGGCACATTATAAATACGGACGTTGGTGAACAAAATATTAAATAATATGAAATTAATTAATAAGCTCATAAATCTCTAAATATTTTGTCGATAATATTTAACACATAAATCGTATCGTATGAAATAACGTAAACGCGACAAAAACGTGCGGAACCCACCGACAATTGAATGAGAACCAAAATAAATTTTATGAAATTAAAATATATTATTTCAAATAAAGCTTTCATTTAAAATATCGTATTTTAAACCGATAACAAAAATGTACGAATTAAAACGTCACGCGATTAAGCAACCGTAGCACGTACACGCAAATCGAAACTGACAACTGAACGGAACATTTTTATAAATGTTATCATGTATCTAGAATAAATATTTCAAATAAAAACATCGAAATTTAAATCATTACTAAAATGCGGATATTAAACATTTAATGACTAAATAAACACCGAAACGGACAAGTAAACGAACACTGCACGGATGACAAAATTGAAAAAAAAAAAATTGAAAAAAAACTCAGCCTAGTGGCCCCCCTCTGGCCGGCTCCTTGCTGCCTCCACTTTCTTCCTTTGCTTGTTGACTACACCATCTTCAACCCATGCCCACTCCTCTCATTTCCCATTTCCACACTTCTTCATTATCATTTCACACACACCACCTCTCTCCCTCTTCCCCTCTCCACCGAATTTCATCATCATCATCACCATCACCAAAACTCAGTCTCATCTTCACCAAATATCATCCTCTTTCACCATTATCTACAAGGATCAAGAAGAAAAGAAGCTCAAGTTCATCATCTCCATCATCATCCTTTTTGTTCTTCACCATTTCATTGTGAGGAACCACTTCTCTCTCTCGAAATATCTTGCTTAATAAATGGAGTATCTATTACTATTTATTCTCCACTAACTACATTTTTATTCAATTAAATTAAATCTACCTAGTAAAGTTTTTTTTAATGTGACGGACACTTATAACGTGACATCCTAAAATAATAATGTGGACATTTTTAATGTGACGGACGAAGTACAATATGTTTTTATTTTAAAACATTCATTCGCACCCCAATCTACCGTCACCATTTTCACCGCTGTTATGTACGGATACGAGGCTAGTATATATGGATGGGTCGAGAGTTAAGTTAACGGGTCGTGGTCATCTTTCATACATACAAGTAGCTAGAAAGTAGCCCATCAAGAAGGTTTATTATACAACCATGTTTTGAAACCTCGTTAGAAAAATTTGGCAGCTCATAAAATATGACTGGCCCAACTATTCACAGCTATTATTCCAAACTTTATGTATAAAAACTTGGCAGACTTAGCCGGCCCTGTTCAGGCCCGTTTTTATTTATTTTAGAACTCTTCTAATCACCGATCTTATTTTATTATTTAAAATAAATATAACACGGTCGTTTGAAAAGTATAGTTATATAGTAATTTTTAAGTAGCCGACTATATAAATTGGCATATTTGTAAGTAGCCGACTATATAAATTGGCATATAAATACTGTTATCAATATTTTTTATTTTTTTTCCAATATTTTTCATATATATTATTTCTAGTATTGACAAATTACTTTACGTTTTTTTCAATATTTTTCATATATATTATTCATTTACTTTTCAACAAAAAATTATAAACCAAATTTTTCTGCAAAAATTACTTTAAGTTTACTTCAATATTTATTGTATATATCATCCCTTTACTTTTCAACATAAAATTATAAACCAAATTTATTTGCAAACAATGTTCAAAAGTTTATAAATTAACAATACGTAGTTATTAATTAAAATAATACGCTCTAATAGGTAATTAAAAATCTTTATTTTATATATAAAAACAAAGCATTGAACACGTGCAATGTACACTCATTTATATAATACCATTAAAATAGTCTGTATGTTATTATGTTTAAGTTTGTATATATAATACAATTAAATTAATTTGTAAGTTATTATGTTAAGTTTTAATACATTTGTTGAGCATATGCAATGCAAGATAATTAAAAAGGTAAACTTTAATCATATGTTTTTTAGGCCTTCAACTGTATCTTTATATTGTTGAAAGTTTAAAATTTATTACTGAAATTCAATAGTAATAGTATATACCAAAATTTACAAAAAATAATCAATTTCAAATATCTTGTTTCTAGGCTAATTTTCTTAAAACACGGTAGTTGATTATAATAATAATTGTTAATTACAATGTATAAGATATTAATAGAAAATGGATCTTTTTTATGTAGGTAGAAAAATATTATATATTAAATATAATATATGAATTTTAAAGGAAATTATAATAAGTATAAATGATAAATAATAGTCTTAATAATTATTAATTAAGGCTTTAAGGAAAAAAATAATATGATGATGTGGCAAATAAGGAGACTCTAAAGAAAAAGGAAATATTATGATGTGCCATGTCTAAAAATCAAAGAAATATCTTTGTTTTATATGTGTGTGTGTGTGTGTGTATATATATATAGATTGTTAATAATTATTTAACCCTCAAAGTTTTACATTTTTTTTCGTTTTTACAGCTCAAGTTTCTTTCTCATGATTTAATCCTTCAAGTTTGTATCGCCATATTGGTTTAACCGTTCACATGAAAATTTGGAAAGTTGAAAGATTAAACTAGAAAAACTTAGAAGGGCAAAATTGTTATAATTGATAAACTTTAGGGATTAAACCATCAATTTATGAAGTATAATCAAAGTTTAGGCTTAAACCATTAAAGTTTTGAAACTTTGAGGATTAAACCATTATTCTATATGTAAATTAACATTATATACAAATTTAAATTATTAATTTTAAGCAACTAATATTTTAACCCACAAGCATAGTTGTTAACTCGTGACTCGACTCACAATTCGGGATCTCGATTTTTAACTTGTGACTCGGATTGACTCGTAAGAGTCACTATTTTATAATATATATGTATTTTGATATCTATAAGGGTATTTATTGTTAAACTCTTTTGTTTTTGATTCAAGCAAAGCATGATAAAAGTCGATAATTAAGTCGTTGATCATAAATTAACATAAATGCTTCATTCAAAACAGATTAGGTCATTTATTTCTCTATTTTATCCTTTTATCTTTTATATTATATTACACCAAAAGTTTATCTGATTTTCTGACTCGTAAGAGTCGCACAAAACTCGTAAGAGTCATACATGACTCGAAAGCGGTAATACACAACTCGTAAGAGTCAAATTCATTAAAGAGTCGGGGTTCGATTCGCCTAGTTTTTTGTATTTTCGATTTGAATTATAAGAGTCAACTCGTTAATCGTAATAGTTTAACAACTATGCCCCGAAGCAATTGATTTTAGAGTTTACCACATGCCATTACTCCAAAAATCTATTGGTCACTTCGTTACTGTTCTTTTTAGTACAATTTTATCTGCACACATTTTTAAAATTCTTACATTTAATTTATAAATCTTTAATTATATATATAGGAAACACATTTACGATGTCATCATTATAATTGAGTTTCAATTTATTAGTTAAGTCCTCTAATTTTAGTATATGTTAAAATAAGATCCCTAACTTATTAAAAATAATTTTTTAAATCAAGTACTCACTTACATATAAAAAGAGGTTTAATTTATTAATTAAAACATTATCCAAATCAATATGTAATGTTTCTATATTCAATTCACTATAGAAATAAAATTACTTGAATATGTTAATTAATTTTTTTCATTAACTTAGGTTTTATAAAAAAAAAATTATCTACTTATATAAATCCATTTATATAAAGTAAAATAGATATTATCATGAATCCAACTAAATGCTCAATATACATATTAACTTACACACTTATTATTATAAATAAGATACTAAATATGAAATTTCGTATTAAAAATCAACGACCCGTATATATACACGAGTTTTGAATCCAGTATGTATATATATATACACTCCATACAATAAAAGAATGGGTTACGAAAAAGCAAGTTTGCTAAATAAAAAATACTTTCAATTCATATTTTGTTATTTATTTATTACATTTATATACACTAGAATTATAAATCATACTAACTAAAATAATTTATTTTTACAACCTGCAGATCTTTCTAACTCCATATAAAATGATACAACTTTATTATATACATTAAAATCCTATCTATAAAAAACGCTTACAAATCAACATGTCGGGGCATACACACGGGTTTAAGTACTAATCTTAATAATAAATACAAATAAATTATATATAAGAAACACATGATGATGTCATCAAATATTTAATTGATCAATTAAACTACTCAATTTTATTATATTAACTAAAATTAAAGAGATTGTGACATCATAATTTACTATTATTTATTTATTTATTTTTATTATATTTTTATAATATATTTTGTATATATGCGGATGGATAAAATCCTATCTTAATCCTAATAATACATAGGGATTAGTGCAGCGGGAATGCACTCAACTTGTGCACGAAGTCTATTGTATGTACCCATCAAAAGTTCTCTCTATTGTGTGTACCGAACCCGGATAAATAAAATTTGTGTGCACTTTACCTGATTTGCTTGGTCAATGCCGGTCACCCTTGACCAAATGCCACGTTGGATGACCACGTGTACTGCCACATCATGGATACATACAATAGACTTCGTTCCTAAGTTGGGTACATACAATAGACCAAATATCACAGGAAGTTTGAGAAACGGCCACGGTAACGGTTAGGCCACGTACATCACAAACATAAGCTTGACCAACCCGAGAAACCTTTTATAAACGGGAATACCTTTTAAAGAACTTAAAGAAAAGTAAAGTGGAAGGAGAACATTGCGATCTTCATTTTATTTAATTTCATTTGACCAGCTCCGATACATGACTTGTCTCATGTTAGAATATACAAACTAAAATCTCACTAAGAAGAACATATTTTGCCCACTTTTAGCTTTTCAGTTAACCAAGTTGTAACACCCCCAAATTTCAGGTTGCGGAAGCGGTCGGGTCAGGGTGTCACCAATCAAATATCACAAGCACAAAGGTACGTAATGAACGACTCTAAATGAGACGTTAGAAAATAGTTATTACATTTCCAAAATAAAGATTTACAAAGTTACGAGGTTGTAAGTAAATTCCAAATACATAATTTGAAAATACAAAAGCAATGCATGGGTAGTTCCAAATGTTTGAAAGCGTGCGACTAGAGTTAGGATCCTGAATGCCAATCCTACTATTGCGTGGTACCTGAGAAAGCATACTAAAATGGTCAGCTTTACGCTGGTGAGTTCACAAGTTTAATTAAACAATTCGTAATGTTATAAAACATTATAAGTTTCAAAGATAATTTGTAAATTGTATATTGAGTTTATAGTGTTAAGCGATGATTGCTGTCCTGAGCAATATCATGAGTCATTATGTAAACCTACAGTTCTAAGCCAGTAGGTTACTAATAGGGGTAACCTGAAAATGAGTATAAACTCAAATAATGTCTAATGAGGACGAGTAATGAACTCGTGGTTATACTAATAAGAGAAAGTATTAACCTACTTTAATACTGATGATGGCGAGTAATCACTCGCATGTATTCAGATAATGACGAGTGTAAATTCGTATTATGTTTTAATAAGGACGAGTCTAACTCGTATTGATTTCTAGTGAGGAGGAGTGCCAACTCGTGGATATAATAATGAGAATTAACTGTTGAAATAGTGTCCAATATCATAACTAATTGCTAAGTACATCATTAAAAGTAGAGTCCTTTTTGGATCGCTCTCAATGAACAGTAAGAGAAATAATTAAGAGATAATATTAATTAGAATTAATATTATATTTAGTTTATTAATTGGATATTAATTAGAAACTAAAATAAAAAGGACATTCTGGAAACTCCATCCATACGCCGTATGGAAATTCCATACGCCGTATGGATGCTAGGGTTGTAAAGCGGTGGAATCACCATCCATACGCCGTATGGATGTCTGTCCCACATCGGCTGGATGATCAAACTTTTGGTCTCCTCCTTCCCTATAAATAGGGGCCTACCCCTTAGGTTTTCCTAGTACTTTTCTCTCTTTCTTATTCCTGCTCCTTGTAAGAGTTTTGCGACCTTGAGTCGTGACCTTAGGAGACTTGGGATTTCTCTTTTTTCGTGGGCGTGAGCCATTAGAGGTGTTCTAGTTTGGGCACTTGCCACCAAGCAAGAAGGTTCTGCTAGTTTGTCTACGAATGAGAAATTGGTTTTCTCAAAAGGTTAGTAATTTCTTATTTATCTTATTTATTTTATTGCTTTTATTTATTCAAGTTAAAATCCCTTAGGGTTTAGTTTCCTAATTGCCTTGATTAATTATTTTGTTATAATTCCGCTGCGTGTATTAATCTAGTTAGGGAATAGAAAACTCAACATTATCTCGTATTGATTTTATATAATGACGAGTGCCAACTCGTAGATGTGATGACGAGAATTAACTCGTACTGATAAATGATGTGTATCACAACTTGTGATAGCGATTTGTATCACCTACTGTGATATCGTTTTGTATCATCCATGATGATAGCGATTTGTACCATCCTCCGTGGTATCGTTTTGTACCACCAACCATGGTATCGTTTTGTATCATCCAAGATGATAGCGATCATTGATTCATGTAAGTCTGTATGCATAGAGGAATCGGGTGTATCAAGACAGGCCCGATTGATAGAGTCATGAATACATATGTGTATGTATACCATTATACATAAATAGATTGAGACAACACCTAGTGCTTGGAATAACATATATGTAAGTATGTAAATTTATAAACATACTTAGTCAACGGATAACAACTAACGGAGTGTTATTGATTTTGATTTAATAGAGCAATGATACAGGTACTCAGGTTGTACCTATGATTGTCATAGAATATATGAGAATAATTTAATGTATCTAAGTATGTACAAACATCTCTTAGATATTGAGTGTAGCATAATAAGCCTAGGTATGAATAACCATCACCTAGTTGACTGGAAACAATATAAAGTACTATAATAATGTGTGATACTATTGTATACTCCTAGCCTTCAGCCTAGCAAGTATATTGAGGTAATTGGGTGATGTTCACTTAAGTACTACCTAAGCCTAGTAATTGTGAAATATAAATGTAGGGAAAACTATGGTTGCCAAAGCCATCATAACACACTTAAGAATAATTGAGGAAAGTTAATAATGTGAAAACATAATGTTTATGTCATAAATATTCTGTAAATGGTTTGTATTCATTAAGCAATAAAAAGATTTAATTAAGTATGCATTCTCCCCCAAAATAGATAAAAAAAAATTAAAAGATGGGGCTATGAACTCACCTGATGAGCTAGCGGTTTCTAAAGTAAGCTTATGATCCAAATTGTAATCCCCTGGCATCCTGAACATGCGAGATTACATATATATATATATATATATATATATATATATAAGTAAATGGACGTCTAATTATATCATCCATATTAAGGTTCACTTGATTAATTATCTTCAAATTATCCGGTTTGTGTTTATGTATGAAGTTTGTCAATTGTGTACGAACCATTGGTGACTAATTATATTCCAAAAGTATAATTAAGTTGGTTTTGTATAAATATGCTTCGTATGTTTGAGTATCGTATTGTATATGTTTGCTATTCGTAAATTTGATGGTTCATTTTGTAGTGTAAAATATGTGATTTTCGTTCTAGGGTTTTGATGAAGATAAAAGAAGAATTGATGAAATTATGTGGTTAACTTGTAACCTGAATCCAGTTTACTAAAATATTCGTATAAAATAGAAAATAATTCCGATTGACTTGATATTTGGTAGCTGGGTAAAAAACTATGTTTTCTACAACCTTCATGTTTTAACTTTTTGGTGATTTGAACTCGAAATGGGTCAAACAGGTCACTAAACGAAGCTGGACAGACTGTGACGAATTCAACAACATGTGTTTTACATAATCCTATAAAATTGAATATAACTTGGAGTGTTTTGAAATTTAGGATATTTTGAGATGAAAGTGTTGTGTGAAGTGCTGTAAAAGGATGTTGATAAAAGCTCATGTCTCATGCACATTATAAGCCAACAGGAAATCATTAACTTCTCATTCAAAGACTAAAACATTAACATATTTTTGTAACTTCCTTAATGATAATGAATAATCTAAGCATGATAACTAAAAATATTTTGACGATAATAATCCATTCATCTCAATAAAATTGTTAAGGAAGTTGTAAGCATTAGTAATACAACATGAGGTATTGTTAAACTGTTTGACGTGTTCTGCCTATCTGACCCGTTTTTGAGGCCACATAACGAGACCCGTTCGGGTCTAGTTTAATACCCGATCGACTGTTAGGATGTGTATGGGTTTCCGGTTTAAACTCAAACGCAATCAATCACAACTAGGTTCTAGCTTTTAATCTCGGCATAGTCAATATATATAACACAAACGTATGATTGTATAAACATTATGAGCACGAATTTGAAGAGAAATAGGAGGTTGCTCACGGTGGTGATGGGAGCCGTAGTGATGAAGCACAATGATGATGGTGATGTTAGTGTTGCTCGATGGTCATGACAACCGATTTTGCTAGCTGCTGTGTTGCCGAGGCTGCTGTTGTTAACTGTTGTTCTTGTTTCAATGGTGATTCCGAAGTGATGGTGGTGGTGCCTTGGTGATGGTGGCTCGGTTGTGATGGTGAGCCGAGAGGAGGAGAGACGAGATGGGGAATGATGATGATGATTATGTTGAAGTTATTTTTGTTGATTCTCTGTTTATTATTGTTGTTGTTACTTTGTTGTGGTTATTTTTAGAGAGATTGAGAGGGAGATTGAGAGATGGTTGAAGAAGAAGAATGAAGAAGAAAGAAAATGAATTAAACTGGGAGAAGTGGTGGATCGGTTTTGGGCAAAAAGAGATGGCCGACCATCTCCAATAATTGGAGGTGGTTGGTCAAGTTTGCTTTATTTCGTGGTATTTTGACCCGTGTTTTGGTATCCGATCGTAATATCCGATCGTAAAAAACGAAGCCATGGTATGGTGGGACTCGATTACTGGTCATTTAACTCAACAGCAGAAAGAAGCTATTCGATGGTCTGATTTCCATCAAGCTGCTTGTAATCAGTATTGTTCTGACTTTGATATGGCATGCATTAGGAGAGAGTTTGTGAATCTACAATTAACCGATAAGATGACTATCGATGAGTTAATCACACAGTTTTTGGAGAAACTACGGTTTGTACAACAGTGGGTTCCCGATGAGAAAACCAGAATAGAGCAGTTTGTGGAAACCTTACCTCATAATTATCGTACTACAGTGAGGTTAGCTAGTAATCTATCCCAAGTGTTTGCTCTTGCACGTTCGGTTGATAGTGACATTAGAGGTTATCGAGAATATCAAGCTAGAAATACTTCTTCTTCATTTCCAAGAGCTAGAACAGATTTTTCTGGTAAAGGAAAGTCTAGGTGGCAAGGAAATCGTCAAGGTCAAAGATTTAGTAATAAAAGTGGTTCATCCGGAAGTTCTAACTGGTATACTTCTTGTCGATCCAAACATACTGGTCCATGTACAATTCAGACGAACAAATGTGTTAAATGTGGTGAATTGGGTAATGAGTTTAAGAATTGTAAGTTTCCCAATTATGTATGTTGGAACTGTAAGAAAGAAGGGCATCGTGTTGGGTAGTGTCCTGAGGCAGGAAAACAGGGTTCGGTCTCGGTCGGGAGTTCATCATCTTCCGGTCAAAAGCGGAAGAATCATCCGCCATCGACGAGTAGGGCTTTTCAGATGACAGTCGATGAGGCTGTCCACATAGATGATGTGATTACTGGTACTTTTCTTATAAACTCTATACCAGCTCGTGTTTTATTTGATTCTGGAGGAAATTGTTCTTTTATATCTGTGTGTTTCCGTGATAAGTTGAAATTGATCCCTACTTTGATAACTAAGCCCTTAGAAGTAGAGATTATTAGTGGCAAGTTAGTTCCTGTTACCACCTCGGTGACTGGAGCTAATATTGTGATAGATGGCCAGACTTTCCCAATTTCATTTCTGTTAATGCCGATTCCAAGTTTTGATGTGATTATTGGCATGGATTGGTTAAGTCAGTTTAAAGCAAGTATAGATTGCCACCATAAGCTGATTAGAATCCCAATCTCTGAAGAGTCATACGTTGTGGCTCGAGGAGAACGGGATAGTGGGTGTATTCCTCCGATTTCCATGATGAAAGCTAGGAAATCGTTGTCTAAAGGCTGTGAGTCTTATCTAGCTTATGTCATTGATACCAAATTAGAAAAGAAGTCCGTTTCTGAGATTCCAGTTGTCTCTGAATATCCAGAGGTGTTTCCCGATGACTTACCTAGTTTACCACCGGTTAGGGAAGTTGAATATCAGATTGATCTCATTCCTGGTTCCTCGTCTATAGCTAAAGCTCCCTATAGACTAGCTCCGTCTGAAATGCATGAAATGATGAATCAGATTCAGGAGTTATTGGATAGAGGTTTTATTAGACCTAGTTCTTCTCCTTGGGGTGCACCGGTTTTGTTTGTTCGAAAGAAAGATGGGTCATTCAGAATGTGCATTAATTATCGAGAATTAAACAAAAGAACAGTAAAGAATAAATATCCTTTGCCTCGGATAGATGATTTGTTTGATCAGCTGCAGGGATCTTCTGTATATTCTAAAATTGATTTGAGGTCGGGTTACCATCAGGTTCGTGTTCGTGAACAGGATATTCCAAAGACTGCTTTTCGTACCAGGTATGGTCATTATGAATTCATGGTGATGCCTTTTGGTTTGACTAATGCTCCAACAGTTTTTATGGATTTAATGAACCGGGTATGTCGACCATTTCTTGATAAGTTTGTAATCGTTTTCATCAATGATATTCTTGTGTATTCTAAGTCCGAATCAGAACATGTCATGCATTTAAGGTTAGTTCTTGAAACCTTAAAAAGAGAACAGTTATATGCAAAATTTTCTAAATGTGAATTCTGGATTCGGGAAGTACAGTTTTTGGGTCACATTATTTGTAATGATGGGGTTAAAGTTGATCCTTCTAAAGTTGAAGCAGTAATGAATTGGAAAACTCCGAAGAATGCTTCTGAAATCAAAAGTTTTCTGGGTTTGGCAGGTTATTACCGAAAGTTTATTAAAGACTTTTCTAAAATTGCTAGCCCATTGACTAAATTAACCCGCAAGAATGAAAAGTTTGAGTGGAATAATCAACAAGAATATGCCTTTCAGACTCTGAGACAATTATTATGTCAAGCTCCGGTGTTAGCATTACGGTCTGAAGATTTTATTGTATATTTTGATGCATCTTACTCTGGTTTGGGTTGTGTCTTTATGCATAGAGATAGAGTTATTGCTTATGCTTCTCGTCAGTTGAAACCGCATGAAAAGAATTATCTAACACATGATTTAGAGCTGGCAGCTGTTGTGTTTGCTTTGAAAATCTGGAGACACTATTTATATGGTACTAAATGCATTGTTTGTACTGATCATAAAAGTCTTCAGTATGTGTTTACATAGAAAGAACTGAATATGCGTCAAAGGCGATGGTTAGAATTAATCAAAGATTATGATTGTGAAATACGTTACCATCCAGGAAAAGCAAATGTAGTTGCAGACGCTTTGAGCAGAAAAGGTACTTCTGACCGAATTTATTTTCTGAGAGTTGATGTTTCTTCTGACTTGGTAGATCAAATTAAAGCTGCACAGTTAGAAGCTTTGTTGGAATATAATCTTAAGCCAGAAATTATGTTGAAAAGAAAAGATTTATTGATTGACGATTCTAGAGGATTAAAGACTTTTCAGTCTCGTGTTTGGATTCCTCTGATTGGTGATATTCGAGATATGCTTTTGACTGAAGCTCACAAGTCTCGGTTGTCTGTCCACCCTGGTAGTACACGGATGTATAATGATTTGAAACCTTTATACTGGTGGCCCACAATGAAAACTGATATTGCAAAGTTTGTTGGTAATTGTCATATATGTGCTCAAGTTAAAGCTGAACACCAAAAGCCATATGGGTCGTTGAAACAGCTAGAGATTCCAGAGTGGAAGTGGGAACATTTGACCATGGATTTTTGTAACTAAACTTCCACGTACATCTCGAGGTAATGACATGATTTGGGTTATCATTGACCGATTGACTAAAAGTGCTCATTTTCTTGCTGCGAGTGAAACAACATCTTTGACTAAAATTGCTCAGCTGTATATTGATGAAATTATCTCGAGACATGGTATTCCATCATCGATTGTATCAGACAGAGATTCTTGTTTTATTTCTCATTTCTGGCAAAGTTTACAGCAAGAGTTGGGTACACGTGTGAATCTCAGTACAACTTATCATCCTCAGACTGACGGTCAGTCAGAACGTACTATTCAGACACTTGAGGATATGTTGAGAGCTTGTATCTTGGAATATGGAGGTTCTTGGGATTCTCACCTTCCATTGGTGGAATTTGCTTATAATAATTCTTATCATTCCAGTATTGGTATGCCTCCTTATGAGATGTTGTATGGACGTCGTTGTAGAACGCCCACGTGTTGGTTAGCAGTGGTCGAAAAGCAATTTTCAGGCCCAGATATAGTACAGATCACAGCGGAAAAAGTGGCGATTGCACGTGAGAAATTGAAAGCTGCACGTGATAGACAGAAACAGTATGTAGACCCACGTAGACGACCAATGAATTTCTCTGCAAGTGAGTTAGCTTATTTTAAAGTTTCACCGTGGAAAGGCATTATTAGATTTGGAAAACGAGGTAAATTGGCTCCTAGATACATTGACCCCTTCAGAATTCGTCAAGTGGTTAATGATCAATCCGTCTCATTGGATCTTCCTCCTGAGCTTGCTGGTATTCATGACACGTTTAATATCTGTTATTTGAGAAAGTGTAATGTCGAGGATCAATCTCAAATTCTTCCTTTGCAAGACTTGAAAGTCGACCAGAACCAGAAATTAGTAGAAGAACCTATTGAAATTCTCGATAGGAAACTTACCAAACTTAGAAAGAAACAGATACCAATGGTGTTAGTAAAATGGAAACACAGTTTAGGTTCTAATTTGACCTGGGAGACCGAGGAGTCTATGAAATCCAGATATCCTGGATTGTTTGATCGAGTTTAGATTTTGAGGACGAAATCTCCTAAAGGAGGGGAGATTTGTAACATCCTCTCGTCGGGTCTGGTAATTTTCTATTTAAATTGATTATTTAATTATTTTAGAAATTAATTGATATTAATTGTTTATTGAGAAACTAAGGTAAGTAAGTCTTAGGACTTATTGTGAATAGTAAATTGTTGCTTGTTTTGATTTACTATAGTCGACAGTATCATAAAATAAGTTTCTCGCAAATGAATTTTAGGTTCCAGATAATAGATTTGGAATGGGTATAAAATACCCACATATTGAGTTGGCTTAAATAGGAAAACCGACCTCTTTATTTGTTACTTTCCTAATTTTCATTTCCTTTCAAGAACTAAATACAAACCTTGATCAAACTCTAGTAAATTGAAATCATACATCTAATTCATCAAAGGATTAAGGTTGTGACTGTGTGATTACAAGTTTATCTCCTTCTTGCCATCACTCCTATCATCATTATGTGAGTATTTGATCTTTTATAAACTTAAACATTAGTTTAGATCAAATATGAAATTGATGAATTGATTGAGTTATATGTGTTTAATGTTGATAAATGGTATTAGTTAATGATAGTGAACTGATTCCTTAGCTCGAATTGTAATGTGTTTGCCATAGAATGGTGAATTAAGCTCACATTAGTGGGTTATTAAGAATTGGCATGAAAATGAAATGAATTGATGTGACTTTAAGTTGTTTGATGTTAAATGGTTACCATATGTTTCCCTTTAAGGTTAGAAACCTGTATTGGACGAATTTCCATTTCAAAGTTGTGAATTTGTGAGTTATAGTTCGTGCAGAGTTTTTAGTTCTGCTGTTGCTGTCAAATAGATGAACAAGCCGGCGGCTTGATGAGACAGCCGGCGGGTTCTGTGTCGGGTTAGAAAGTCGGCAGGTAGCACACCCAAGCCGGCGGCTTGACCCTCTGGACCGGCGGGTTAACCACCCTACCCGGCTGTTGCTAGAGGCTTTAAAACGCAACTTGGTTCTGTTCCATCAAAAACAAGTGTACCCGGCGGCTTGGGGGTGTGACCCGGCTGCTGGGGAGGTGAAGCCGGCGGGTAAGGAACCCCAGCCGGCGGCTTGCTTGTCCTGTCCTAACACTTTATGCTTACTTGACTTAATTCAGTGTTAATTGTTGCTATGTGTTTTAAATTGATACAAGCTAAGTATTTATGATCTGGATTACTAACTTATATCTGATTATTGATTCTCAGATCCTCCAAAAGATAAGTTTTGTGAAGACAAAGGTATCGGTGAGTGGATTTAGAACTCACCCTTCAATTTAGTTGTAACTGTTTGGTTACAACAAGTAAACGTAGATTGATTATAAGATTGTTAATCTGTGATATTGATTATGAATCTACGTGATATGTGAATCTATGTGTATCAGATTATTGAGGTCAATGTGTAGTTGGACTTTTGGTTATTATGTGAATTACACAGGTTTTGATTCATTTGTTATGTTGAGATCTGTGTATGAGTTTAATGACCAATAATTATCGGTCTATTCTGTATTGACCATACAGATTGACGTTAAGTGTTCTTTGGGAATCCCGAGGTATTATGATATCTCAAGAGCCACCGATCCTCATTGAAAAAGAATGTGTTTACGATTATTTGCTGTAAACAGATTGTTATGCTAAGTTGAATTGTGTGTGATAAATCTATTCACTTAGTTTTGTGCTAATTCCTCCAATTACTTCCTGTAGGATATGTTTTGATTAATAGTGGGTGCAGGAGGTGAATAGTGGTTCAAGGAATGTTTGATTGCGCTCGAAGACTCTGATATGGTTTTGTAATAAACCTTGTTTTGAGAATTTTATAATACCCCGTTTTGAATGATTGTTAAACAGTTTTAAAACTTAGTGTGAATCGAATATGTAATTTTCTATGTACATTATTTAATATAGAGTAATGAACTGTATTTTATAATATACGCTTCCGAGTAAAATAATATAATATTATTGTACAGAAAGAGCGGCGTTATAAGTTGGTATCGGAGCATAGATTTGGGAGAATTGGGCATTGTAAAGTGTTCAGTCCCAAATCTGAACTGTGTTATGTCAAACATTCCTGGGTATAGGATTTAGCATTGTATGTGGAATTGTTAGTAGATAGGTGCTAACGATTAACAAATATTGAGTTGTTGTGGTAAATACAGATATGGCAGATAACGAGCAACCGACCACCAACCCTAATAATGCCTCAAGAATCGAGGTTCCTCCTTCAGATATTCATAATGAGAGACATGATCATGAGGGTACTTCTATTCCTGCTCGTGAAGAATCGAATCGAGATGATTATCTTTTTCAGTTAGAAGATGAGGTGATTAATCTCAGAGAATTTAAAAGACAGGCTGAAACTGCATCATCTCAGCAACAGATACCTGTGTTTGGTAATATTCATGGCAAGTAAACATTCATGGTAATATTCGAGTCAAATAAACAGTGTTCATTCAAAACATTCATGGCAAGTAAACCGCCAGAGTTTAGAGGTAGTACAAATCCATCTATAACTTTAAATTGGTTAAGAGATATGGAGCGGAATTTTGATGTTACTCATTGTGAAGAAGAATCCAAAGTGTTTTATGCTATTCAGTGTTTAAAAGACGAAGTCATGGTATGGTGGGACTCGATTACTGGTCATTTAACTCAACAGCAGAAAGAAGCTATTCGATGGTCTGATTTCCATCAAGCTGCTTGTAATCAGTATTGTTCTGACTTTGATATGGCACGCATTAGGAGAGAGTTTGTGAATCTACAATTAACCGATAAGATGACTATCGATGAGTTAATCACACAGTTTTCGGAGAAACTACGGTTTGTACAACAGTGGGTTCCCGATGAGAAAATCAGAATAGAGCAGTTTGTGGAAACCTGACCTCATAATTATCGTACTACAGTGAGGTTAGGTAGTAATCTATCCCAAGCGTTTGCTCTTGCACATTCGGTTGATAGTGACATTAGAGGTTATCGAGAATCTCAAGCTAGAAATACTTCTTCTTCATTTCCAAGAGCTAGAACAGATTTTTCTAGTAAAGGAAAGTCTAGGTGGCAAGGAAATCGTCAAGGTCAAAGATTTAGTAATAAAAGTGGTTCATCCGGAAGTTCTAACTGGTATACTTCTTGTCGATCCAAACATACTGGTCCATGTACAATTCAGACGAACAAATGTGTTAAATGTGGTGAATTGGGTCATGAGTTTAAGAATTGTAAGTTTCCCAATTATGTATGTTGGAACTGTAAGAAAGAAGGGCATCGTGTTGGGCAGTGTCCTGAGGCAGGAAAACAGGGTTCGGTCTCGGTCGGGAGTTCGTCATCTTCCGGTCAAAAGCGAAAGAATCATCCGCCAGCGACAAGTAGGGCTTTTCAGATGACAGTCGATGAGGCTGTCCACACAGATGATGTGATTACTGGTACTTTTCTTATAAACTCTATACCAGCTTGTGTTTTATTTGATTCTGGAGCAAATTGTTCTTTTATATCTGTGTGTTTCTGTGATAAGTTGAAACTGATTCCTACTTTGATAACTAAGCCCTTAGAAGTAGAGATTGTTAGTGGCAAGTTAGTTCCTGTTACCACCTCGGTGACTGGAGCTAATATTGTGATAGATGGCCAGACTTTCCCAATTTCATTTCTGTTAATGCCGATTCCAAGTTTTGATGTGATTATTGGCATGGATTGGTTAAGTCAGTTTAAAGCAAGTATAGATTGCCACCATAAGCTGATTAGAATCCCAATCTCTGAAGAGTCATACGTTGTGGCTCGAGGAGAACGGGATAGTGGGTGTATTCCTCCGATTTCCATGATGAAAGCTAGGAAATCGTTGTCTAAAGACTGTGAGTCTTATCTAGCTTATGTCATTGATGCCAAATTAGAAAAGAAGTCCATTTCTGAGGTTCCAGTTGTCTCTGAATATCCAGAGGTGTTTCCCGATGACTTACCTGGTTTATCACCGGTTAGGGAAGTTGAATATCAGATTGATCTCATTCCTGGTTCCTCGTCTATAGCTAAAGCTCCCTATAGACTAGCTCCGTCTGAAATGCATGAAATGATGAATCAGATTCAAGAGTTATTGGATAGAGGTTTTATTAGACCTAGTTCTTCTCCTTGGGGTGCACCGGTTTTGTTTGTTAAAAAGAAAGATGGGTCATTCAGAATGTGCATTGATTATCGAGAATTAAACAAAAGAACAGTAAAGAATAAATATCCTCTGCCTCGGATAGATGATTTGTTTGATCAGCTGCAGGGATCTTCTGTATATTCTAAAATTGATTTGAGGTCGGGTTACCATCAGGTTCGTGTTCGTGAACAGGATATTACAAATACTGCTTTTCGTACCAGGTATGGTCATTATGAATTCATGGTGATGCATTTTGGTTTGACTAATGCTCCAACAGTTTTTATGGATTTAATGAACCGGGTATGTCGACCATTTCTTGATAAGTTTGTAATCGTTTTCATCGATGATATTCTTGTGTATTCTAAGTCCGAATCAGAATATGCCATGGATTCTTGTGGATTTAATGAACCGGTTATGGATTTGATAACGGGTGGGTAATAAGATTTGTTCAGATGGAAGGTTTGACAACTGAGTGTTTACTCTGAATCTGATTTGAATAAATCAGTATTGTATTTGGAATTATATAACACCCAAGTTGATATAACTTAGTTTGAAATAATTTGACTTTACAAGTGTTTTATATAATGTTTGTTGTGGACCTTCGCTTTCAAGATATAAATGTCAATTAGAAATGTTTTAAATTGATGTTTTAAAAGAAGGGTGCTATAATTTTATTGTGTCGTGAAGCTATAATTGTGTGGGATAAGGTCTTTAATTGGTGGGGCTTAGGTAGATGTGGATGGTTAGGAGTTGAGGAGTTAATTGATTCGGTAGTAATAACAAGTTTTTAACGGATATTTTGGAAGGTATAACACCCCTCATTTACTAAACCATTATAATAATAATTTTGACTCGGAAACGTATTTAAAATATATATCATTGTAATTGTACATGAATTTGTTTTCAAAACTTGATATCCAACATGACAACAACTATTACAATTATAATAATAAAACCACGACGAGGTGTTATATAAATTCATCAATTCTTATTAAAATGTATCAGAGTTGACGCATGATTGTCAAACATTCCATCCAGTCCAACTTCTTGCCCACCCGATAAAATCCTTCACCTGCAAGAAGTATTAATGTGGGGGATTAGCTCAAAGTGAGTAGACATATAATCACCAGTCTAACTTAGCAATAACAAATCTTACAACAAAATAATCGTAAAAACTTAATATCAATGAGATAACATCTCAATAACACACTATATCAATGACTATCGGTGGTTCTTGAGATATCATAGTACCTGGGGATTCTCCAAGAACACTTATCGTACATATCCGTATGGCCATAACGGACGAGACCGATAGTTTGGTACTAATCTCATACGACCTAATTTTCTATTAACGATGAGAACAAGGAAGTTCCTGTCGTCTTACAATAGTAACCAAACTCAACCATCAGGTTGACCCCAATACAATGATGCCCGAAGGCCAAATATCAAGTGATCACATATTCACATATTCAATCAGGTCAACATATCAGACTAACCAGTCTATCAACGGTATTATTATTATCAAACCAAAATCATCATGGCAAACCAAAAACAGTAATAATACGTTTACTCATTGTAACCGAACCTGTTACAACTAAATCTCACTGAGGATTAAAGATCCACTCACCGACTACCTCAGTTGTCCACTCAGTAGTCTAATATCATCGAGTCTTCTCCGTATAAGTTATTGATAATGATGATAGGATGATTAATCCGCGTTATTGAAGCTTAGTTTCAATTTCATCTCTTTAAGCTCCAATTTCATATTTCACTCTCAATTTAACTAGAACCCCCAAATACCTCTTTTTAGATCATGAAAGATGGAAGAACATGATTACTTCATGTTTAGAAAGATCAATTGATAAAGACACCAAGCTTCTAGCTTCAATTTGGATTTTGAAATGATTTGATGAACTTACTTAGGGTTTCGTGCATACATGTACATTACGGATGTATGCAGGGATATAAAATCAACAACCGACATAACATTTGGGAGTGTACTAGATTGTTTAAATTTCATTCCCTGTACTTATCATTGTCTGGAACTTAAAAACCATTTACGGGGAAACATTATTTTATTTTACCGTCATCTATAATAATTTAAAATAGTTAATAATTTACTAGTCACAATAAATTATTTGACTCTTTTCCTCATTTAGTTGACTAAAACATACCAAAACTATTTTCTGACGGTTTAAATAATATCTCAAGTCAGAAAATATTAAAATACTACCAGACCCGATGAATGGGTGTTACAGAAGGGGTAATTTGGGTCAAGGCATACATAGTTTGGAAAAATAGGAATGACAAAGTGTTTGGGACATAGGTTTTGCGTGGGCCTGAGTTATTTCAAGAAGTACAAGTAAAATTTTTTGAGTGGATAAAAGTTAGATTGAAGTCAAAAGAGTTGAAATGGAACCAATGGGTGGCTGATCCTAGGTCAGTAGCAGGTGCAGATGGGTTGTAAAGTAGGTCTCATAATTGTTTGGTTGTGGTTGTAAATTGGGCAGGAAATTGTTGTGTTTGCTGTTGTAAATAGATTATCTTGGTTGCTGTTATATTCTGCTATTAGAGGAGTAGTTGAGTTCACAGGGATGTAGCTTCTACTTGTACAGAGTTGTTTGAAAAGTATTCTCCATGTGTTTCTGTAACACACTGAATTTCAGAAATTTAATTTTGTGCGCGAATATATTTTATTATAATGTATTATGATATAAATAATGAGATATAAGAGAAAACGTAAACGAATTACCAGTTCCGGACTGTAGGAAATAATAGTGAATGAAATTAACATATATAATTATACAGAAAGGTGTACAGCCTTGTTATTATCTCACCTTCATTCCAAAAACATCCAGAACTTAAAAGAAAGAAGAGAAAAATCGCAGGGGGCTTTAACCCTCACCAAATCTTCCAATCAAACCCTTAATTCAAGCTCTAATCTTTCAATAATTACTCCCTTTCATCATCTTTATCATTCATCTAATTGTTGTAAGCGATTCTTCCCCTTTTCTTAACCTAGTTTATGGGGTTTTTATGAGTTTGTAGAAATTGGGTAAATTAATACGAAACTAGGGTTCTAACTTAATGAAGTTGGTGTTTATAAATGTTAATAAGCCAGTAGATGATGATAACATAACATAAAAGTGATAAAAAAAACAATAATGTTCTTGAATCAATTTTAGAGTTTTACTAAATGTTCTTGAATTAATGTACTATGAGTAGAAATGTGATTAGTAGTGTTAATAAAGTGTTGTTGTGATATTTTAATAGGAATTTCATGTAATCAAATATTAAAAGTAATTATCATGATAAGTGGAATGATTATGTAAATATGAAGGGTTGGTTAAAATGATGAAGGATGATATTGAGGAATTTTAAGTATGGATTGTGATGTGGATAGAGTAAATGAATATGTTAGCTGAATTACAAGTTAAATTAAGTAATAAGATTAATCTTTAGTGGGGGAAGATTTATGTTGATAGATGCTTGAATATGGTGATTAGTGAGTTTTAAATGTGTTGTATGTGACTATATGTTATATGCTAGGTGCTAAAGTGTTGAAATTATTATCATTAGCTACATCTTCGGTTGAAGACAAAGGTGAGTATTGTAGGGATTAATCAAGTAATGGTTGTATGTGTTTCCGGATTGCTTCCGAGCAAAAGGATCATACAACCATGTGGAAGCTATTTATAGTTTATATGTTATAATTGTTAATTGTAAATGTTGAAGTGTATGAATGATTGTGTATGTACCAGATAGCTTTCGAGCTAGAGGTTTGCACAATCAAGTGAAAGTTTACTTGTTTCTAAGACTTGTTTCTATAATAGAGATTAGCTAGCTTTTCTAGCATAAACTTGTTTCTTAAATTGGTAACCATTTCAACGTGATTTGGTACCTTATGCCTTGTTTCTTATGACCGCGGATCCACATTGTGTTTGGTTTCAATATGGTGTTCCGATGATAATGAAGTAAGGTTTTATGTTGTTGATTATATGATTATAGTGTTTGTTGATGTTATGAATCCTTGGTTAATTGCCTATGTGCTCACTAATCATGCATGCTTATTCTATTCATGTTTTATGTTTTTAGGTAATTCAGGACAAAGACATGAGAAGGGAATTATGAAGTGATATAGTGGATTGCTTGCTAGTTAGTGAGTGCAAGTTTCTTCCCTTGAACTATCGTTTTGTATTATGCTTGTGTAATGCGCCCAAGGGTTGTTTTGAAAGTTAAACAAGATGTTATGGGTTGGTTTTAAAATGTATGTTGACTTTGAAAGTCAACCACGATATAAAACGTGTGATCATGTTTTGTAAAACTTTGAAGTTAAGTGGTAAATATAGTATGAGTTATATATATTTCACTTGTGATTGGTTGGTCAAAGTGAGAGTTGACGTATAGTCAAATGAGTTGAGATAGTCAAACATGATTGGGAAAGGTTGAAATTTTGGTCAAAATATGGTCATTTATTAAAATGGGTCAAAATGGGGTCTATTTGGGTCAAGGAGTGTATAAGTGTTATGTTTGAATAAAATGGGTTGTGGTATTTTGGTTTAATGTCTCAAGTTTGTTTTGGAATATTAATTAAGTGCACAAAAAGGGTTAAGTCAAATTTCATATGGTTAGTGTTTTGAAGTGTTAAGTAAATGGGGTGAAAATGGCCGAAAACTACCTAAAAGTCCAAATCTGGCATTTTTGAAAAATTTGGGAAAGTGCGAAAAGTAAAGTCTTTATTTTGGTCAAATAAATATGTCAACAAAATTTTATAGTCTAACTCGTTGTGATTTAAAAGATATGCACGTTGAAAGTTCAGTTTTAAATTTGAAAGTGCAGGCCTGGCTGAAAGGGGGTTTACCCGGCTGGTAAGTCATCTACCCAGCGGGTAGGGTGACAACCCGACTGGTAACCCCATTACCCGATTGGTACTGCAGCCTTTAAACGAACAAAAGTTTCTGTTACTAATTTCTTTAAATCACCCGGCTGTTTCAATGATGACCCGGATGTTCTTTGTGTTACCCGGCGGGTAGAAAGACTACCCGACGGGTAGTGTGTAATTTTAGTGATTTTTGTTTTAGTTTATTTATTTGAGTTGTGTTCGTGTCATACTTTTTCAATTTAAATAAATGATACGAATGAGACCGAGAGTATGTTTTCCGTTAAAAAAATGGGATTAAAAAAATAAAATACTTTTATTGGGGGCGTTTCGGTTTCCAAATGTGATGTGGGTGTGGTGTAAATATGTATGATATATTTGGATGTAAATTTTGTAATTTTAATAAAAATTATCTTGCTTTTTCTAAAAAAATATTTTAGATCAACTTTACAACTGATATTTCGTCATGTTTTATCATAAATGTTAAATATGTTCCCGTCGCATTGTGCGAGTTACCAGCTAATATTAAAAAGATAAAAATCAAAAGAATAATATTTTTTTACACACACGGTCCTTCTTAATGAAGAGTTAACGATCGTTAGTATAAATAACTATTGATGTAACAAGTGTTTAAAAATAAAGGATGATCGGTGTAATTTGATTAATTAATGGACCGCGAGTGAAATTACAAGTAAACCATACGGATGATTTACGTAATTTTCTCATTCCTCATTTAATCGACAATATATTTGATGATGATATGTTTAATATTTTACGTTGAAAATAAAATATAAATTAAAACGTAACCATCATACTAATAAAGTGAGCCATGTGTAGACATGGTTTTAAATGCTAGTATAAAATAAAATATCATTCATTAAACACTGAGTCAAAAGATTTACGTCAAATATTGATAACATAAATAAATTATGTTATGTTACAACGTATGATTTAGATTCGATCATATATGGTGTATATATTATCGGTCTGGGTTATGCTGAGTTAGTAAAAAAAGGAAAGGAGAAAGATAATGTCCTTAAGTCAAAACAAAAATGAAAGTTAAAATAAAACTAAAGAGAGTTGTAAGTAGGGAAACTATACCTCAAGAATTTGAGTTAATTGATGATAGCTCAGGTGAAGATGAAGATGTTTGTTCAAAGTTCAAAAATGGGATGAGTTTGTAAAAGGCATGCAAGAGTCTCTAATCTCTTCTCACAAATGATCAAATATTTTCATGGAAGCTCGATCATATATTCTTGAAAGTGTTTAAATGATCAAAAGGGATGTTTACGCGACTTTGTTTTGCAAGGTTCTCAAGTAGTACTTATTCGGTTGCGACACAGTACACTTTAATTCAAAAGTTGCTATTTGTGCATTGATCTTAGTTTGGAGCTTTTGAGACTCCTCCCAAGAGTGACATTTACTGACACGTCAGGTTGTGTCACATTAGCGTCATGTCAATTTTTTTCAAAACTGACACAAATTGACACTTTATTCCCTACAATAACATCACTTCTCTTTTTTCAGGGCCCCACACACTATTTACTTTACTTATTTAATACACAAACATAAATAAACTAATATTCATTAAATTAAAAACATTGCATTAAATAAAATAAAACATTACAAATCCTAAAAAATACATTTATTTTCCGTACGTTTTAAAAAGAAAATACAACTAGCTAACGCGATTTATTAAAAAGCATTACAAATTCTAAAATATTAATGCATTCATTAAAAAAATACATTTATTAAAAAGAAAATACAACTAGCTAACACGATCGGAAATTTGGTGGGAGGCTCGCAATGTGTTCGATAAGAGCTTCGCGAAGTCGATGTTGCACAACACGGACACGTAATTCCTTATCCATACGTATGTGCGTTTCAACCCTTTCTTCCCACGATTGTTGAGGTATATTATCCGGGTTTGCTAGATAGTCTTCCTCATTTGGATACATATTGCGTCCATTGTCTTCGGTTACAGTGTTGTGTAAAATTACACAACAATACATGATTCGACATATTTTGTTGACGGTGTATGGTCTAGCAGGCTTTTTTATGATTTGCCAACGGCCTTGAAGTACTCCGAATGCCCGTTCCACATCTTTCCTTGCAGATTCTTGGTATCTCTTGAACCTTGTCTCGGATTGTGATAATGGATACTTAAATGACTTCACAATCGCCGCCCACTCTGGATATTCCATCGCCATGAATTGTTGACCGGCAATTGTGAACACAACTTTAGGAGCTCTATCTTGTAGTAAGTCTTGAATAAATCATATTCATTAAGAACGTTGAGGTCGTTGCTCGATCCCACAGGTCCAAAGAAAGCGTGTCAAATCCACAAATCGTAGGAGACAACGGCTTCAAGCATGATTGTTAGATGACCGTGATCACCTCGAGTGTATTGACCTTGCCATGCCACTGGGCAATTTCTCCAAGCCCAGTGCATGCAATCGATACTTCTAAGCATACCCAAAAAATCATGTAACTCCGCATGACGTTGATGCAAACGTTGCACATCTTGGAGTGTTGATTTTCTTAAATACTCAGTTGAATATAGATGAAAAATACATTTACAAAAGTTGTCCAAACAATCGTACGATGTTTGTTGACCCATATGTTAGTATTCATCAAATGCGTCGGCGGCACAACCATATGCCAATTGGCGTAAGGCTGATGTGACTTTTTGGAAAACATTAAAACTGAGTTTCCCGGTTGCATCTCGACTTTGTTGAAGAAAAGCAATGTAAGAGGGTATCGAAAGGTGAGAGTACGATATTATATCTTGACATATACGGATAAACAATGAGCGACTCATTCGAAAGTGACGACGAAAATAATCAAGTGGGAATGTCGGGTTCTCGGCAAAGTAGTCTTGATATAAACGTTGTTCGGCACCATCACGATCTCTAGGTATATAACGTCTCGCTCGTGGAATACGAAATGTAAATTTGGTATCCTCGTCCGAATCGGATGACGAATCTTCATGGTCGAGACGATTTACCCTAGCGATCGGATCGTATATTGCAATGAAGGCATTCACATCGTCTTTATTGGAATCGGTTGACGACATTATCAATTGAGAGTGTTTTTTTAAAAAGTGTATGAAAATTGTGTTTGAAGATGTGTATATTTTGGGGGTAAAATGATAATGGATTGTGTATGAAAAATGAGTTTGGAAATGGGTATATATATAGTGTATGGAAAAGGGTGATTTTTTTTTCTGTGTCGTTGCCATCCCCAACGGTTATAAAAATATTTTAATTATTTTTTTTAATATCGTTACTATGTAAAACCAAAAAAAAAACCCACCGAAGTGGGCCCTGCTCCAGACCTCCGTCCGTCGCTAAACCGATGCAGGAAACCGACGCGGTCAACCAACGGACTCTGCATATGGCGTCGGTTGAAACCGACGAAGGAACCGACGTCCCGTTGTGAATGGTCTGATTGAGAAGTACTTATATGAGAGTATGTTTTGGCACAGGATCCAAAAGTAACATCAAAGACATTTGAGGCTTCCTAGTTTTCATATGGCAGTTTCATTTAGCTATTGAGAGGTCTCGATCTCACTAGATTTTTTTTCAGGCATTCTTTGTTTAAGTGCTTCCTGTCATGTTTTAGCATGTTTCATTTCATTTGTTTAGCATTTGAGTCTATTCATTGAGGATTAGTCTATTGTTATATTATTTCCGCGTTGTATCATGGTCTTCTAACATCAGGGTGTGCATGTAATGATACAAATTTCATTATGTTATCAATCATGTTGTAATTGGTATAGTTTTTGTATACTTCATCAATAATTTATATCTTTACCGTTTTTAAAAATATATATATTATCAGTCTGGAGCTTTTAAAACAACATGAGAATCTATTATCTATGTTAGAAACTTTGATAGTTTGATCTAACCATTTTGTTCTTCAATTTAAGACTGTATTAGAGTAATAATCGAATTATAGTAGATCCAACTTTTAGTTTATATAAACTCAACAAGATGCGATATAATTAAGTTGTTATTTGACAGACAGAAATAAATGGTGGGTTATTGAAAGGAAAAGGTAACGTGATCATACAAAATTTAAATTTTCAAGTAGCTTTCGAGTACCTTTTAAAAAATATTAGTTGTTGTCAAATATACCTGAATTATTGAGGATCAGAGGAGCAGGCTAGTTTGGAGGTAGAGAGAGGGCATAAATTTTTTCATTCAAAAACCACAGCTTTTTGGTCCACTGCATTATATTTTTGATCAATTGCATTTTATTTTTGGTATTTTGATCCGTCTACTACATTTTATTTTTTGTCCTTTGCTTTTTGGTCCACCGCATTTTATTTTTGATCCACTGCATTTTATTTTTTGGTTATTTTTGACTAGTCTACTGCATTTTATTTTTGGTCCACTGCATTTTATTTTCGGTCAACTGCATTTTATTTTCGGTCCACTGCATACTTTACAGTATGTTAAACCTGCCTTCCCTGCTCCTCTAAATGATCATGCTCCTCTGAACCTCACCCGGATTATGTTTAACATTTTTTTTTTCTAGTTTAACGGAGTGTATTAGTTACTTATTAATTATGGTTTTTTCTGCCAAATTAATTGATTAACATATGAGTGTGTTTAGTTCAATGAGACACTTTTCTAGAAATTTTTTTCTAAGACAAGTGAAAAATTAGAAAACGATTTCAAAATGAGTATTTTCCAAAAAAAATTTCCAAGAAAATGGAAAACTCCATATTACAACTAGAAGTTGGAAAACATGAATTTCAAGTTTTCCCAATTGAACATTTTTAAGATTTAGTAACTCAAATGAACATTTTCGCAAAGTACAGTGACCTATTTGCGTATTAACCCTTTTATAAAAATTTCTAAATGCTTTCTCTTAATATCATGTTTCCAAAAAGAAAAATATATCAACTTTTGAACACATTTTCTAACACTTTTCTATAAGGGTGTTGCTAACGTGTGCCCCCGTAGTACACGTTAAGTCGCATTTAATGAAGTTGAAATTTTCTTAAATACTATAATTTGCATTTAATACTCATTTAATTCAATATAATATTTACCTTTTTATACACATATTAATTACAAATTATGATATATAAGAAAAATTCAATTTCATTAAATGTGATTTAACGTATGACACAGAGGCATACATTAGCAAAACTCTTTCTATAAAATTAAACTTTTTTAATTTCTTAATAAATTGAAGATGAAAAATTGAATTTTTTTTTACAAGTATAGACACACAATCTGTATAGATCCCACCTATAAACAGTACTCCTTCAAAGGGTACTTATATTTATTTAAAATCCATAAGAATAGTAATTAATTATGAACAAGTACTACAATTCATATATTATTATATAGTAATAGTATAAACGATATAAACAAAAACATATAAATAACAGGAGAGATTTCAATTGATTTGCCATGTACGACCATACTTCAAAATTACACATCTTTACTTCCAAACAAAAATGACTTGTCATTTTCATTATCTTTAACATGGCAATTTTTATATCAAAAAAACTTATGCTAATAAAATTATTGTATAGTCTCGTGTAACGATATCCATTATTCAACCATATATGTGATTCATTTTTTTCTTCTTCTATGTTTATTTAGCTTTACATGAAAAAAATAATTTAAACGGTGACATTATGTTTACAATGTTCTTTTGAAAATAGTAGTGATCCTCAAAAAGAAGATGAGTGTATGATATAACATTGTGTTAACCTTTGAAAAAAAATCTCTAATTAAGCAGCGTCGCGACTCGGACGTTGATGTTGATGCATAACGACATCAAAGAATGGGGTATTGCCGTCCGAGTGTCGGATGACATTCTCGAGCTTAAACGGTGACGAGAAAGGTTTGTACTCTAACATAGAAACATAATCTTTTTGTACCCAAATTCCGAGTACAATATGTAAGTAGTCTTGTAATTAAATTTCATCAACCATCCACACCACCATTATTTTCTGAAATCTTGCAGAAAGATTTATGATCAGTGGCATCCTTTTCATTAAAATTCTTTATCTAACAAGTACAACAACCAAACATTCACCCATACATTCTTTACTAGTTTACAGTCAATTATTACTCATCGCTCAATTTATTTAGTAACGTTATGTCGTTTCTATGTTCAAATTCAAATATCTCATAGTTATTTTATAATTAATTAAGAACCCAAATGAGTGTTTTATTTAAATTTAGAATGAAGGGGGACATAATTAAGTAGATAAATAAGGAAACTTGTTAACATCATAATTTGTTTCTCAACCACTTTTTACGGTTCCAATCTATACTAATCAATGTAATTTGTTGTCTATAATTATTTGGAAGTTTTCACTCAAATTTTATGCTTTACTTGTGTGTATGTGTGATGGGTTTTTTTTACTCTCATCGTCCCAGATAAAAGCGTCCATAATAACTATACATTATCATTTTAATAATCTTTACTAACCACATTACTCACAAATCATGTAAAATCTAACATGAAACTGAACATTTATTTCGAACAAAACAACTATAATCGGATAATATAGAAGAAACTCATAAAGTAAATGAGGGTTTTTTTAAAAAATATAGAAGGTGGGTAGTGTGGCCATTTAACAAGTAAATTTGTTGACATCATAATTGCTACTTTTGATGAAAGAAAACCTTTTTAACTTGAACTGATTTTGTCTGTGATTCTTGGCTTGTTTGACTGGCTTATGTGTTTGTGCAAATGATTCATGTTTCTGCTTTTTACTCCCTTACATTACCTATTTCTTACTTTCCAATTGGACCAATTCTCTCTTATAAATTTCAAACTTCCCTATCAATTTTTGTTAGTAAAATAAAATAACATATATACAAAAAAGCTTCTTATTATCGTCTGTAAAATCTAAAATTTGTGTCTCATTTTCCAACTTTTTCCTTTGTATGTTTCTGCATCACCTTTTTTGTCTTATAATGCACTTCATCACGAGGTAATGTCAGAAAAACAAGAATATAAGTTCAAAATATATAAATCCCACATACACTCTAAACCAGTACCACAATATATTTTATGTCTTTAATGCTTTTTTATTCTTTTAAACTTTGTAGAAAATGAAAAACGCTAGTATTAAAAGTAAATTTGTTTTTTTCTATGATCGTTTTTGTAGTCATAAAATTGTAATCATAAGTTCGAAATTAATATAGAAAAAAAAAACAAGCTTCTACATATATTATCTAGTCTCTAATGACAAGCATGTTATAAACACATAAAAAGCCCAACTTGAGATATAAAAAAATAGATGTTCCAAATTAAACTATTCTAACAATCTTATAATATATTTAATGAATAGAAATAGAAATTTAGATTAGGAAATTAGGTATTAATTTATAATATACTAGTATATTTTTATGTAATGAGCTACTAAAGTTAAAACGTTTTTAAATTTTTCATTAGTCTTGTAGATAGTTAATCTATTAGACGATCTAAGTCCGTGTTGTGCAGCGTTTAGGGGTTATAACGCCACAACGCCACTAATGGAGTTCGGGTGTTGTGGTAGGAACCACGAGCACACCAACACCCTGTTGGTGTGCCCCACGCGATTATTTTTTACTCCCTTCGTCCCATTACAAATGTCCACTTTGACTTTGCACGTAGTTTTACGATTCTCCACTAACTACACTTTTCACCAATCAAATATTAAACTCACCCACTAAAGTCTTTTTTATTGGTTAAATATCAAAGTGGACACTTATAATGGGACATCCCAAAATAGTAATGCGGACATTTCAAATGGGATGGAGGGAGTATTATTTTTTCTTTCTTTCTACCTTTCCAATCAAAACAATATTAATTTAGCAGAATCTATCATCCAGAACACTTTAGAACAAGGTGTTACCATTGCAAGGATTGTGTGATAACACCATGTTATGCTGACGTGTCACCCGCCACGCTTATTAGCAGTGCAAATGGTCTTAGGCTATTACTCCTATCTATCATACATAATGATAATATTTGTTACTAAGTATTTTCTATCTATCATACATAATGATAATATTTGTTACTAAGTATTTTCTAATTCCATTGAAAGTTTAAATGATCATTAGATAGCCTAGTGATAAGGCCTTCTATATTCTTACAAGAGTTTATAAGTTCGAATCAAGCTAAATAAACATCTTGAGGGTGGGCATAATCATGATCGAGTTCTTCTGCTTGTAAAATCCTTTACAAGATTAACTCAATTTTATTAACTAAGATCGTAAAAACGTGAAAATCTCAAGATGTAATCATCCCTTTAAAAAATGGTTAAAAGTAAAAAATTTATATTTAAAATAAAAAAAGAATACGTTTTGAAACTTTTTATCCTACCGCTAACGGTATATATAAACATCAGCTTAAATTATTAGCAACAATTTCTGCATCTCCAACTTGTGAAAAGATTCTAAATGTCCTTCCAAATGTTCCTCCACTCGCACTAATAAAATCTTACCTCTTTTTTAACTTTGCTATTTCTGTCTCTTATCAATTTCTCTCTGTCTTTAAAAATTAATCACCAAAAAAATGGGTAAAGCTACAAGATGGTTCAAAGGTTTACTGGGTATGAAAGATAATAATAATAACAAAGAAAACGTTAACAATATAAATTCCGGTGACCGGAAAGACAAGAAACGTTGGAGCTTTGCTAAACCTCAGTCACCGGCGACAACAACTGGTCGTCATAATAGTTGGTTGAATTCTTACATGTTGGAAACTGAAAAAGAACAAAACAAACATGCAATTGCTGTTGCCGCGGCCACCGCAGCCGCCGCTGATGCAGCTGTAGCGGCCGCGCAAGCTGCGGTGGCTGTTGTCAGACTTACCAACCACCGCAGAACAACACCGTATAACGGCGGCAGAGAGACATTGGCCGCCGTCAAGATTCAAACGGTCTTTAGATCCCATCTGGTAATTATCTTTATTATTTGTTATTATGTAAACATAATTTTGTGCTATGTAACAGTATGTAAGATGTGTGATGTTAACAAAACGGATAAATATATCCTTTTTATAACATTTTATTAGCATTACTAATGATATGATTATTATGTTTTTGCTAATGTTAATGGTGTTTATAAAACAGGCTAAAAAGGCATTAAGAGCATTAAAAGGATTAGTGAAATTACAAGCACTTGTGAGGGGATTTTTAGTTAGAAAAAGGGCAGCTGCCACTTTACATAGTATGCAAGCTCTGGTTAGAGCTCAGGCGGCCGTCCGATTGGAAAGGGCGCGGCGGTCATTCACAAAAGACCGCCGCCCTGAGCCGCTAGAACATCGTCGAAAATCAATGGTAAGATAGTATCCTTCAATTGTTAGAAATATACAAGTAAATATTAGTAATGCCATAATCATTGGTTAACTTTTATATTGTTTAATATGATCAGGGGAGATTCGACCATGAGAGAAATGAGTTCCATAGCAAGAGATTCTCGGGTTATGATTCGAATAGTAATTTTTACGATGAGAACCCGAAGATAGTTGAAATCGACACGTACAGGCCACAATCAAGATCTAGACGTATCAATAGTTGTACGTCTGAATCCGGGGAGGAATCATATTCCCATTCCCCCCATTACTATAACATGCCGTCTCCTCTTCGATGCACAAACCCCGGGTGTGCATCAATTCCTGAATTCAACAATCTTCAAGATTTTGAGTGGGGATTTACAGCTGATGATTACAAGTACGCAGCCACGGCTCAAAGCACGCCTCGTTTTGCTAATTTAACCCGGTCAAATGGGCCAGCCACCCCGGCTAAAAGTGTATGCGGAGATGGTTACTTTAGGCCGTACTCAAACTACCCGAGTTACATGGCCAGTACACATTCGTCCAACGCGAAATTAAGGTCACATAGTGCACCTAAGCAAAGGCCCGACCCGGGTCCTAAAAAGAGGTTGTCTCTGAATGATATAGTGGCATCAAGATATAGTTTAAGTGGTTTGAAGATGCAAAAGACTTGTTCTCAAGTTCAAGAAGCTTTTGATTTGTAAGGGTTCCTAGCTAACTTCAATGTGTTGTTTTTTGATAGAGTATTTTGGGATCATTGCATAGATGTAAACAAGAAATCCTTTTTCTTGATTTAGTTTGTGTAGTAGGATCAAAATTATAAATCTGTGTTTTCTTCTTGTAAATTATATTAAAGTATTATGATATGAATGAAGCTTTTTTGATGTGAAACTTTGTGGATATACCATAAAAATTGTTGCTTTTTTATGAAAAAATGTGATTTATTATTCTAAATGATTATTAGAAGTTGATGCAAATGATGTTAAATTTTATGGATTATTTTGAAGCTCCCAATTCAAACTTATTATTCCCTCCATCCGTATCTTAAGATTTGGTCACACAATACAACACTATCATGTGGATAGTTTTGGCAATTGTGCCCCAAAGAACATCATTGTGGCGTTGGCTTGCATCATTCGTATATACTTTCGTGCATTGTGCACATAAAGATTTACTACTAACTAGTGGGTTATTTTCATACGTGTCAAACTTTAAATGAGTTTATAACATATCAAAAAGGTATCGCATATTTGTCAACTATGCATAACTCATGCATACCACCACAAATATATACATTTGTCTACCCCGTAAACCTGAAGATACAATCTCAAACTAGTCGACACCGCTAAACCAATGACCCGTTGCCCTTTTAACCGTATTCACTAATTTTAATATAAATAAGTAAAAAAATTATACTCTGTATAAGCTTAAATTATACGATAATACTTAAAAGCTTAATCCTTTTAATCTAATTTTATGTCATTTGTATCTATTCGTGTGTCCTTTATTTGGTACTTTTAACATTCATATGTAAAAACAAGTACTTTGTCCGAGGAAACATTATTAGGTTCAATGATGATTGGTTATAAGATTTGTATAATCGTCATCGAGACAAATGATAGAAAAGAATACTACATGACCTAAATCATCGAATTTGAAAAGTACGAACACCTCACTTGTTAACGCAATTCAAGGATTTAATTACAGAAAATTAGGGTATTAATCAATGCAAATCGAGGAAATGGGTATTATTTTATACTAATAGTATAGGTTTATTAAATGGGTTTGTATTTAATACATTAAAAAACTTTGAATTTTGAAATGATAAGAGAATTTGAATTTAACGGCTATTTTGTTTTGTAATATAACAATTTTATCTCGATTCAAAGACATTAAAATAACAATTTGTTTTTGTATGTATTAGTGAATTGGAGCATTAATCAATACATATTTTTATTATTATATTGGTATTGTACGTCATCCTATTTTGTATCTATTAATTTTTTATACTAGTGAATATTTAAACGTTCAAACACTAGATCCCCTTTTGGTTACTGTTCAACTACTACGATTTAAAAAAAAACATCTCTCGCTTTGGGGTAATGCTAAGTATGCACGTCTCATAAAATAGAATTTCTGATAGATGAATTATACTTATTCTAACAATTTAAGCGAAGGTACAAGGAACAATTTGAGAAATTAAATTAGTATTCTAGAAAATAAATCCATATATAATACGAGTAATTACTACTGTAATAATATGCCATATAGTGTGTTTGACAATAACGAGTTGGAGTTGAGGCTGAGGTTAGAGTTTGTACCTGGAGCTGAGGCTGGAGTTGGTGTTTGTGGCTGGAGGTTCGAGCTGAGATTTGAGCTTCTATTCAAAAGCAACTTAGAAAAGCTTATTGTTTAAGGGCTTTTGTAGACTTATTTTTTCAATAAGCTCCATTTTTTTTACGTTGCAAAAGATGAATTATGAGCTGAGACTTATTAAAAATAAAAACTGAAGTCCTTAAAAGGCTCTAGAAGCGCTCTTCCAACACACCCATAGTACTTGAGACCATCTGTACAAGCATACAACTACTTGAAGTTATAACTAACCACGCCTACAATCAGGGTCCTACTATTTTCTTACCTTTATTTCTTTATGTACATGATCAAGACATAAATATAAGAAAGCATAAACACAGGAAGAACAAATAAAATGGAAATCACAGTGGAGCCCGCTTGTTTCCTGGTTCTAACCGGTCAAGACCTCCACGATGGAGCCCAAGAACTGCTCCCACTGCTAGCAAATTCCCGTCATCATGCGATGAGCGTGCCAAGGACACCCGCATTCTCCGGCTGGTCTAACTCATCTAAAAAATTTTGTTGATTATATTGTGATTTGCTAGTTTAACAATCAAAGTACATCAAGCATTTTAGTTTAATTGTAGATTCCGAATCTACCTGCACTTTGTATAATTCATATCCGAGTACAACACTAGTGGAACACTACTCGCATCGAGGGCATGTTATCAAAGTAGTAACCCTCAAATAAATTATCGTACATCATATACCGAGTAACTAAGAATATATAAATATTTTTATATATTGTAGATAAGGTTGAATATGACGTAGTTTCTTGGGTAAAACACATCGCTTTGGGAGACCAACTTTCATGTGCTATGTTCAATTCCAAGCCATAAGGAACCAACCTTCCCTTTTCCATATATATATGCAAAAAAAAAAAACTATTTTAAATTGAGCTAAACTTAACAAGAGTAATTAACAAGATGAGTAGAAATTCATAATCCAGTAAACCTTAATAATTCGAGAATCATAAAGCAATAACCATTTACCATGATGTTACATGTTCATCTTTTAATCGATACACTCTTGAAAATTCCAAACACCCCCATAATAAAATGTATATTTTAACCAAACATGATGCTGTATTTACTTAATTATTTTTTTTGTTCACTTTCGTATATAAAACAAGGTTCATAAACAAAAATATACAACAATACCCAATCCCGTATATGTGGGGTATTAGTAGATAAGATGGAGATAGTTGTTCTTCAAGTGTAAAGAGAGTCATGTCTCTACGTGAGGGTAGAGAAAGTTGTCATACTATCCGGAATAAAGAGACCACTTTCAAGTAGACATGAACAAAAACCGGGTTGGGCAAAACCCGACCCGTACCCGATACCCGAAACGGGTACACTCCCTAATTGAGAAACTGGATTTTTTCCCTACCTGACCCCAACCCGAACCAGGTTATTTGACCCACGAATACCGGTTTTAAACCGGGTTTTTTCGGGTTTTATTACGGGTTTTTCAACCCGACCCGTAGTGTATCCGGTTCCAACCCGATTTTGAATTTCAAAAACTCAACCCGGGTTCCTACCCGCCGGGTACTAAAAAAACCCGAACCGGGTTCAAAAAAACCGTTTTTTTGTACCGGCTTCAGGGTTTTCTTTTCGGGTTCGATTCCAAGTTTGGGTTTTTTGTTCACGACTACTTTCAAGAGACCTTCGGAAAACAATTTACAAGTTTTTTGTTCGGGTTTGTATCTTATTTGAGCAAAAAACTTGATACCATTGGGCCCAAGTCGAGTATTAAATAGCTTATATAAATTTCAAATGGGCTTGGGCTGAGGCTTTTGTACATAAAATAATCTAAATGATTCTTGTGTTAATTACAGGCCTGACCCATGTGATTTTGATCAAAATAAGACCAAAATTAAGTAATGGCTCCAAGCCTACCACGCCACAACGGTCATAAAAGATCATAATTTAAAAATTAAAACTAACAAATAATCATCACCCAATAATTGTAACGGTCAGAATTTAAATTTGTATCTACCTCTCTTATTTCCACTTCAATTTCAATCTACTTCATCACTTCTCTACTACTGTCTAGCAAGAAAATATTCAAAGTTACACAATTATGGATTATTTTACAGATACCCCCATTAAACCATCTCCGGTTATCAACCCCTCAATCAAAGGTGCGATCTTAATACTTGTTTTATAATCTTTGTGATATTTTTGTAATGGGTTATTTGTAGAACATGTTTATTGAAAATCTTGTAAAAAGGGTATTTCTTTAAACCTAATTTTATGTCACATTCTTATTTAAATTTCATTTCTTGAAATATATATGCAGGTGAAAACAATGAAAATGAACTGAACCCAGAAGTGGCTTATAAGTTGAAAAGCCCTAATAAGAAACAATTACCCACTAAGAATTTTATGAGTCCCACTATATCAGCAGCTATTAAGTCTGCTGCTAACCCGAAAAGAAAAATCTTGGCTGAACGAAATGAAACCGAAATCGAAACCCTAGATGTTGTTGAACAACAACCTAGTCTTGTTAGATCCGATAGTTCTTGTTCAAAAGCTGTTAAATTTCATGTTGTTGATGGTACTAATGATGATGATTTCGTTAAAAAGGATGTAGTTAGTAAACCATGTTTGGAACCCTACGATCCAATTAAGAATTACCTTTCACCTAGGCCTAAGTATTTGAGGTACAACCCGAATAGACGTAGAAAGATATTGGATGTACAAGAAAATGATATGGATAGTGTCAAAAGTAGTATATTACCCTCTTCAGCATTAGATTTAGGGGTAGGTTCTTCGGACTCTACGGATTCTTGTTCTCAAAAAGAATCTGTAAAAGAAGTTGATGACTTGATTAAAGAAAAAACTGAAGGTGAAGATGATGAAAACGATGAAGTTGAAGATGATGAAGAAGAAGAAGATGGATTAGAAGATGATGATGATGATAATGGGTGGAATTTTAAAAGATTTTTAAAGTTTTTAGCTGTAATGATTGCATTGGTCTTAGCTACCGAATCAATATGTTCGATGAACTCACCTAATAATACACACACTTTAGACTCAGTATTAAGTGTTAATGTTTGGTACGATAATGTTTATGGAGTTGCTCGTTCAAACTTGCCTGGAATTGTTCGTGAACCAATGATGGAATCGGATTTAGGAATGGGAAAATTGAGAGAAGAAAAGGTTTGTGATGATAATAAGGGACTAGATATGGCAGAAAGTGTCGAAGAATTAATTGAGATGCAAGACGAAGAAATTAATGTAGTAAATGACAAAACGAATTTCGTTCAGGATGATATTTGCAGCAACCAAGAGGATGTTGACAAGTTGCAAAGGATAGAAGTTATGCAAGAACAAGAAATTGCAGCAAGTGAAGTGGTAGAAACCAATAACTTAGAGGCTGTAACAGAAGTTCATGATTTTAGTGAAGGTGAATTCCTTGAAGAGAACTCTCAATTGACTGTTGACGCCGAATGTGAAATTGCAAACCACATGGAGGATGTATTGGAGGAGATTGAAGATATAGAGACTACTGATGTGTCAGACAAACTAGCAACTTTTGATCCAACACTAGCAGTTTTAATTGGGCTTGCAGTTACAATTGTGACATCTCTGGGTGTCATTTATCTTTCAAAGCAGACGAAACCCTCTTTTCCTGTACTAACAACAGTGAATCAAGAAAATAATGTAGCTGAAAAAGAAGAAATCGAGATTCTTGAACCCACTTCAAACCAACCATCTTCGATGCAACCAAGAGACGAACCAACGGTGTTGGTGGATTCTGTATATCTGCAGAAATCTGTTTCTGAGGAAATTAGCCACATTCATGCACCTGCAGTCGAGTTGCTAGGCGAGTTTGTGTTTGGAGAAGAAGTTACTAGCAATGTATCAGCAGCAACTAATGCAAGCAACTCTTTAATGCAAGCTACTACATATTCATTCAGTCAAACAAAGTCCACTTACATGGAAATGTCAACAGGAGATTCTCATACAGTCAAGAAACAGGTAAAGTTATGCACTTTTTTATATCATCATTTCAAATAGAACTTGATGTTAATTTTGAATCAAGTTTTATTAATTATTATTAACATGTTCTAATTTGTAACAGAGGCGAAAAAGCACAGAAGTCAGCAGCATGGTTACACCATCTCCTGTGAGGAGATCAAGCCGACTACAAAACCGGTCAATCATGTCTCCATGAATCAACATCATTTTCACTTTCTTTTTTAGTAGAAACTATGGAATTGAACATCAATTGATGATCATTTTAAGTATTAGATTTGTGTAACAACTCATTCATGTCACTAGTGTTAACTACTTTAATTGGCTCTCCTAATTTTTAATGAATAACTAATTCTATTTGGCATGGTCAAAATTATCCTAGCCAATGTCTAATTTCTTTGTATTTTTGTCGTTATGTTTCTTTACATTACACCGCCTCGCTACTTCTATCGAATATTGGGTGCAATCTTTCTTAACAAGTAGGGAGGCCAAAGTTGGGTAGTGGGTCATAACGAGTAACTTAATAGAGTTACAGTAATTCAAGATTTACAACCATAACAAACATCAAAATAAACCAAGATTCACATGGTGTTACTTTTTGATGCTATGGCCAAGCTTATATTTCTGGGATATAATTTTACTTAACAGGCTAACAAAAACACCACATACCCATTTCATTGCAGTTATCTTCAATGTAAAAACTGAAAGCATATGGAATTTTGTAGTGTAAAATTTTTAAGATCATGATAGGAGGTTACTAGAGATCAGACACCTGTGACAGAACATTCTGTGACTCATGGCATGTTTCCTTTACTTGAAGCAGAACAAACAAAAAAGGAGAGCATGCATGTGTCATTACATAATCTTTTACATCAGTTGATATGCTGACGTGTTTCTCTTAGAACATTTTTATATAAAAAAAAACAAAAGATATATCATATACAGAGAAGATTACATGCAGTTTTAGTTATATTTGTTTGAAAAAATGGAAACAATTGAGCATAGAACAGTTAAAGTAAATGGAATAAACATGCATATAGCAGAAAAAGGTGATGGCCCTATAGTCATATTCCTTCATGGCTTCCCGGAGTTATGGTACACGTGGCGTCACCAGATTCTAGCCATGGCTGATCACGGTTACCATGCGGTAGACCGGACTTACGCGGCAACTAGTTACACGTGTCTTCATGTGGTTGGAGATGTGGTGGCACTTATAGACTCTTTGGGTGTAGGAGTGTATTTGGTTGCAACTGATTGGGGTGCAATGATAGGGTGGTATTTGTGTATGTTTAGGCCTGATAAAGTGAAGGCTTTTGTGTGTATGTCTGTTTCATATTGCCCAAGGATGCCTATTAAAGCCTTGTCAACTTGAGTTTGAGAGTTCATTTCGAGGTACTTGGAAATGAGATAACGTTAGAGATTGAAGTTACCAAATAAAAGCCTGGTTTTTTTGGATGCATTTTTGTTGTTTTGTAGGTGTGAATGTTGAGATATGGTGTTGTTGAGTCATGCCATTCAAGAATGTTTATTTTATGTTGGTACACAATAATATATATAGGTGCAGGATATGGTTAGTCCTAAAAGGGACCCGGGACCCGGATTTGATATTTCATTCTTCGTTGCTCATTCGTCGGTTAATAAACATTAAACGTCTAACGTCCCGTGGTTAACTTTTATATTGTTTAATACGAGATCATGAGAGAAATGAATTCCGTAGCAAGAGACTCTCGGGTTATATTTCGAATACTAATTTTATGATAAGAACCCAAAGATAGTTGAAATCGACACGTAGCAATCAAGATCTAGACGTATCAATAGTTGTGCGTTTGAAATTCTGAATCCGGCGAGGAATCATATTCCCATTCCTCCCATTACCATAACATGCCATCTCCTCTTCCATGCACAAACCCCGCATGTGCATCAATTCCTGAATTCAACAATCTTCAAGATTTTTGCTAATTTGATTAACTTGGTCAAATGGGCCAGCCACCCCAGCTAAAAGTGTATGTGGCGATGGTTACTATAGGCCGTATTCAAACTATCGAAGTTAAATGGCCATAACACAATCGGCCAACGCAAAATTAAGGTCACATAGTGCACCTGAACAAAGGCACGACCCGGGGTCCTAAAAAGAGGTTGTCTCTTAAAGTTCAAGAAGCTTTTGATTTGTAAGGGTTCCTAGATACTTAATGCATACGGTGTGGGGCTGAAAATCACCGTTTTTAGCTGAGAATGCTGTCGGACGGTGTTTCGCTGCATCGGGAAGGCGTTTCCGATGATGTTTCAGCCAACGTCTTGATCCGGACGGCGAAGAAGGCAACATTTTTTTTTTCTTTCCAACATTTAGTATAATAAAAAAATTAGTAGTTGTCCACGACCAAAATAGAGAGAAATCTATTTGATTTGTTTAATTCACAACCAAACTAGATAGAAATCTTATTATTTTCAGAGGTGTTTCAAAATTAGTCAAGAATATTCAATACTAACTTGATTCAATACACAAACCAATACAAACTCGATTAATGAGTTGTCCACAATCGTGTGCAACTCTAAACAGAAAAACAATGAAAAATACAAGGGTTAATATTTAATAATGGTTAAATCACCAAATTTTTTATTTTTTTTCGTTTTAACACTTCAACTTTTTTTCTTCACGTTTTAACACTTCAAGTTAATGGTGACCGTTTAATTTGACCCTTTGTCGTGGTTATGACTTGATGTAGCCGGTATATCTCCAAAGTTAATAATGGTTTAATCACCAAAGTTTTATTTTTTTCATATAAAACTTCAACTTTTTTTTCCACGTTTTAACACTTCAAGTTCTCACTAATGACGTGTCAAACTCCTTTTCATTTGATTATGTAATGTTGATGGAGGCCCAAGTATTGAAGATCGAGCCCACGTATTTCTGGAGGCCCACGAGCGTGTAACAAAAAGGGCTGCACGTAGGCATGAACAAAAACCGGGTTGGGCCCTACCCGACCCGACCCGACCCGAATACCCGAACCGGGTATTGGTCAACGGTCAACGAACCGGTTCCAGTAGAACCCGACCCGGTTTTGGGTGGGGGAAAACCCAACCCTATAGTACCCGGTTAGTACCGGGTAGGAACCGGTTCGGGTTCAATACCCGGTTCCAAACCGGGTACTCTTTAACCGCCGGGTAATGTCTGTTCCAGCCGGGTACTCACGCCTTCCCAGTGAGTACCCGCCGGGTATCCATAGTACCAGCCGGGTACCCCTGCTTGTTCCATTGGCTACCCCCTGCTTGTTTCTATGATCCACCTTTTTACCATTCACACCAACATTTACCTAAATCCAAGTGTTTTGGGATGTCGTTGTACAAAAAAGTACCCAAACGTGACCCTAATCAAGTATTTCAAAATATGCAAACATAAAATTAAAAGTAGTTTGATAAACCATTATCAGTTAAAAGTGTCTAAATCACATGAGACACGCAAGCACTCAAAATGGGGAATAGTCATAGGGGAATCCACGCTCCTCTTGCTCTCTCTCCTGCTGCCTTCGATACTCTTCTTGCAGCTCTGCTAAGGCGGCACTCTCGTCATAAACCGGTGGTGGATAGCTTGCTCCAGGCTGACCCCACATGGGTGGGTAGTGTTAGGCTGTAGGCCGGTAGTTGGGCACCACTTCAGAAAGTCTTTGGGTGTTGTGTGCCGACCAAGCGTTGTGGTAGCGCTGTGCTGCAAACTCATACCTGGTTTCCTGTGCAAAATCATTATGGCTAACCTGAATGCCTTGAATACCCTGCATAAGATCTAGCATGGATGGTAGTGCTGCGCCCTGTTGATGGTAACCTGCCTGCTCCGGCTGCTCGTATGCAGCTTCTTCCTCTTGATGGCCCTGTTCCACTTGCCGATGTCTTCTTCTTCTGGGTTGTTGAGCCAATTGTTCCTCTTGATAGGGCACGTAAGTATTATTGACAACTGAAATAGCCTGTGCCCCCTGAAACTGAACTAACCCTACAGTTTTCGGTCTAGCCATCACTCGCTCTAAACCCTGAAAACTAATGTTGAAGGACTTGGCAATCCTAGTAACAAATTATCCCCCACAGATAGGGGATGACCCTCTAATCCCGCTGGCATTATGATGTAAATACCAGGCAACAGCGTATGGCACATTGATATTCTCCTCCGCTACGAACTTCCTCAAATACCATAAGTCTTGGAAGCCGACTCTCTCGGTGTTCTCCCTTCTATGCGAAATGGTGTGTGCAAGACATCGTTGGATTACCCGCAACTGCATGTTATCCATGTCTTTGTATGAACTTCCACCTCTAGCATATGGTTTTGTTGAAAATTCGTGCCACACATCCTTGGGATAAAATTCGGTCTCGATCATCTCACTAGCCATCAAGTAATCTTCAAAATGAGGTGCATCTAGCTGTTCTTGAGAATAAATGCCTAGACAGGCAGCAAGGTCCATCATACTCATTTTCCTTGGTTGACCTCCCAGTCGGAAAGTCATGAAAGTTTTATCAGTCGCCGTCTCAACATCCTCATTCATTTCATATGTGCAGTGGAATTCCACACATAGCTCCTTGTATACCTGCTCTTGAATTTGAAATATGCCTTCCCATTCTTCATATTCAAATGCTATGTGATGCACGAAATAACGTTGCCTAATGATTTCCTTTATTCCATTGGCTACCCCTGCTTGTTCTAGTGGCTCCCAATCGACCACCCTTGATAAATCACATTCTTTCCCCCTCAACAAATTCAGTTTTTGACAGTACGTATTGTACTTTGTTAGCTTGTTACTAAATCTGAGCCATGGGTGAATTGTATCGGGAACAAGTAGAGCATCAATGCTCATCGGTTGAGGGCGGTCACCCTCTTCATCATTAGCAGTCCCAGATGTGGTGCCTTTTTGTCTCTTGCTTCTTCCCTACAAAACACAAATGAAAGAATTGCCATGAACAATTCATCCATCACATAAGAGCATAGCCATATACACGAACTATTAGTTTGAACACTAAGAATTGCTATGAATACTTCAAATTGCCATGAACAAATCTAAATTTGCAATTCTAAGCATATCATTACATTAATGGATAACAATTATGAGCATATCATTACACAAAATTAATTTTCCCCAAAATGTGTGTCAAGAACCTTAAATTTGCAATCTTACATAATCATGTAAACTAAACACGAATTCATGCTATCATAAGGTGTGACCACATATAACACACAAAATAATCAGAGATATAAACAACTAAAACTTTCCCACATTCAATTTTAAGAAAACCTAAATTTGAAAGCTTCAATCAATCCATGAAAATTAAGATCATTGAATGAAAAAGTTGTTAATCATACCTTAAACATGTTGTAGAAGTGTTATGCGAGTTGAATTCACTAGTTTTTGCTTGGAATATAGTTGATTTGGGGGTTTGGTGGTGTTTCTCACGTTTTTTGGAGAGTTTTGGGTATATAGGATTTGAAAAAAACTGCCTTGGAGGCGCCTAATATCTATCTGGAAACAAGAGTACCCGGCGGGTACAAAGAGTACACGGCGGGTACAAAGAGTACACGGCGGGTACTATTGTTTGGTTCCCGGTTTAGTATGAACTACCCGGTGGGTACATAAACGGGTAAACATGTTGTACCCGGCGGGTACTCAATGCATTATAGTTTCTGTTGAAGAACAAGCATGAATACCCGGTGGGTACACTTGTACCCTGCGGGTACTTGATACCATCCAGCCTTTTTTAAACCGAAATTCCGATGCGCATAACTTTTTACTCGTAAAGACTTAAGACCTGAAATTTTGCAGGCACCTCCCATATAAGATAATAAAACTTTCCATTTTGATACTTTTTCAAATTTCACGATAACAAAGAATTCGTCCATGTGACTAATTTTTGAACCATTTGGACACATTTTGACCCGTTTACCATAACAACAACACTTCCAATTATTTCTACATAACTTGACAACTACTTAAAACAAAGTCTTCTAAATCATCATAACAAAGTCTTCTAAATCATCTTCAAGGTTTATTAATATCTTCGAATGCGTAGTCTTCATTCTTCAAAGGTCGAAATCTTCATCGGTGGTGATCTCCCGTGCAGCTTCATCGAGAGCAATTTCTTCATCAGAAAGTGATATTGCCATACCTGCTTCCACCTCGACATCGTGTATATCTCCTTCGTATTCCATTTCACCTTCAAGACTTGAAATGTGTTGTACACGTTCCGCGGCGTCTAGGTGATCCTTCAAGCAAATGCACATCTCTAATGAGGCCGGTGTAAGTCTTGTTCTTCGTATGGATAGTACCCTGCCACTAAGTGAAAAAGCGGATTCCGAAGCTACCGTAGAAGCTTGGACGGTTAGAAAATCTCGGGCCATGATGGTTAGAACGGGAAATTGAGGTTCCCTCCCTTTCCACCAAGCCAAAATATCAAATTTTGCAAATTCATCGGGTTGTATAGTGTTTAAAAAATCGGTTCCGGTATATCTCCCATACTCACTAGTGTTCGTTTGATTACCATCACCCCTTGCCCGTTTATGGTTTTCTTTCCTTAAACTATTATATAAGTTAATCATTGGATCGCGAGAGGAAGATGAACCAAACATTGTAGAAGCCGAGCTAGAACAAGCATTTGTTGAACCATATTTTTGAAAATAATGACCAAATAAATCTTTAAAACATTTGTTAAAATGGTCTTTTGTATTTTGTGCAAAAAATGGGTCCTCATCATTCAATTCCAAATCGACAAATGTTATCGATAAGCAATTCCACCCCGGAGACGTTCAAACATGGGTTTAATGCGGCGGCACAACTAATTACCGGTGGCATTTCTCTAAAATATTTTCTTAGTTTTTCTTTCATGGGAGAGACCATAATTGCGTATGCATTCCCAACAAATTCGTATTCACTTAGCTTTGAACACATTAAAAAAATTTGGTTAAGTACCAAATGAATCGTGGGATAATAAACACCCGATAACAAAGTAGTGACGGTTTTAAAAAGTTTGAGCAATTCGGTTACCTTTTGAATAATGTCCCAATATTCGATTGGAAATCCGTTTTCATAACCCCTTTGGACAAGTTGATGATGAAAAGCTTGTAAAGTCTCACGTTGGCGTAAACCACATACAAACATATTGTAAGTCGAATTCCATCTTACGGGCATATCCCAATTAGGGGTTAAAAAAATGGAATCCGTTTCCTTACACAATCTCATGTAATGTTTGTATCTAGCCTTACCCTTGCAAAATATATCTTGTAACATAGTTTTATAGGCCTCTTTTACTACATTTATTTGTGGAACCGCTAATCCGTCTTGCACAACCAAGTTAATAATATGTGCAACACATCTACTATGGTAGAAAATTCCTTTCAGAGGTGGTGCGTATTTTAGTATTAATTTTTGAACGGCATTTGTGTTATTACTCGCGTTATCAAACGAGATAGAAAAAACCTTTTGTTCTAATTTAAACATTTCTATTACATCACGTAACATGTAAAATAATCTTTGACCCGTGTGAGGATAGTCAAAGTTTTCAAAAGCAATGGTACGTTTCATCATTTGCCAACTTGCGGGATCAACCCAATGCGCGGTAACACAAAGGTACGATCCGGGCAAACCATGAGGAGCCGACCAAACATCCGTTGTTAAAGATACACTTGTAGTTAAGTTTTCAAAACCGGTTATTAGTTGAATTTTAGCATTTTTCCACAACTTAAAGTGCATCACGTCTAAGGGTAAGACGACTTACATGATTATATCGGGGTTGAAGAGTATTTTGAATAACCTTAGTAAACCGAGGGTTGTCGAAGTGGTTGAACGGCAAAGCTTCTTGAATCACAAAGCCGGCAAATGCTTCTCGACACCGGTCCGCTTGGTATGTGAAAATGGCTCCATCCCGTGACATGGTTGCTTGACCCTCCTCCGGATTAGTTTTGTTTGCACTACAATACTTTAAAGTATGGTTGTTCAACGTTGAGTTGGAGTTGGCTTTTAAAAAAATCCCACATCGTTTACAATGTGCCTTAGTCGAACCATCCGACAACAACACTTTGTCAAAGTTACACCAAATCTCCGGATTACGTTTTGTTTGAAAAACTTGAACAATAGTTGGTGCATTTGACGAACCAACAAAATCGTTAATTGAAGAACTTTGAGTTGCCATTTTGAGAGCGTTTTTAGAGGATGAGGGTAATGTTTTGAGAGTTTCGTATGTAAATCGTAAGCGTTTTGAGTGTTTTTATACTAGTTTGAGTGAGTTTGAGTGTTGTAACTAACCCAAACTCAAGGTATCTATTTATACTAGTTTTAGGATGACAAAATGGTAAAAAAAAGTCAAAAAAACGGATATAAAACGGCTAAAACTTCAAACACAACGGCTAGTGAAAAAACCGGGTCCAAACCGGGTATTCAAACCGGTTTTTGGAACCGGTTCGGGTACAACCCGGGTACAACCCGATTTGAAGTGTCTGGGTGTGTACCCGGTTGGGTACCCGCCGGGTACTCATAAAACCCGAACCGGGTACTGCCTACCCGGGTTATAATCGGGTCGGTTTTCCGGGTTGTCACCGGGTCGGGTACATAACCCGGTTTTTTTTAACACGCCTAGCTGCACGGAAAAGGGCATAACTTGGGCTACAGGGCTCCGTTTCAGGCCCATGAGCTGGCGAATCGAAGCTCGGTTCGAGACCCACCAAGCTACTAACCACCATAGGTGGTTAACCCCATGCTCAAAGCCCAAAAACGGCTCCGTTTGGGAGATACAGCCCATTATATGTTTTTCCTATTCATTTTGGACTTTTGTTTTGGGCTTTGTGTTTGGCCCGTTATGTTTTTTAGGCCCGTTTAAATTTCTGCTTATTATTTAAGCTTTCTTCTTCATTGTAATGAACTCAGTTTTAATTTTCAAGAATTTCGATTTTGCTTCCAATTTTGTGAATCAAGGTTCCAATTTTGTGAATCAAAGCATACCCATCCACGGTATTCTTGGTGAATCAACGTGCTTGGAAGAGTTTTTTCCTGGTATTCATAAGAATCAACAGGTTTAAACTATTTATCATAATCGTGCACTACATCAAATGTAGTGGGCGTATTTGACTTAAATCAAATGATATTTCACATATGATATAGATTACTTCATCCTCCAAAACCGTGACATTTTGACCTTAATTTACTTTTCACGATCGAACTAATCATATCATCCCATGCGTGACAATTAGTTCCATAATATGGAACCGTTTATCCCTTCTATATTCATTTTGTTTTCGCGATCAAAGGAGCTTAACTTTGAGTGAATTATTTGACTTTGGCGGGTATAATATAAGCGACATATAGAATGTTTGTATCCGTCAAATGTAAGCAAAACAAATATTAAAATTTGAGGTTAATAATGGTTTAATCCTCAAAGTTTCAAGTTTTTTTCATTTTAACCACTCAACTTTTTTTCAAATGATTTAACCTTTGAAGTTTGCATAGACTTATTCGTTTAACCCTTTAAAGGGTTAAACCATTATATTTATGAAAGTTTGATGATTAAAATGGAAAATTTTAAAAGGGCTAAATCATTATGAAAACTAAACTTTAGAGATTAAACCATCAAAATCATTATGAAAAATAAACTTAAAGGGTTAAACTACAATAACTTTGAAACTTGGAGGATTAAATCATGAGAAAAAAAGTTGAGTGGTTAAAACGAAAAAAATTTGAAACTTTAAGGATTAAAACATTATTAACCCTAAAATTTGAGTGCAATAAAGCATGACACTAAAAGCCAAATACGCCACTACATTACAGATATTAAAATTTGAAGTGTTAAAACGTGAAGAAAAAAAGTTGGAGTGTTAAAAAGGGAAAAAAGTGAAACTTTGATGATTAAACCATTATTAACTTTGGTGAAATTTGCCACGTCATTAGTGAGAACTTGATCAACCGGTCACCAATTGCTCAAAGTGTTATTTTTAATGATCATCTAAATTTAAGGGATAAAAATTTAGTCAATCATTAACTTGAATTGTTAAAACGTGAAAAAAAAATTGAAGTGTTAAAACGAAAAAAAAAATGAAACTTCAGTGGTTAAAACATTATTAACCCAAAATACAAAGACTCAATCTATACAACCCAGATCATAAAGATCGACTCTAAAACCTAATTTAATTTTCTGAAATATGTATTTTTCTTAAAAAGATAATAATGATAAAATATAAACCTAAACTACTACTCCATTATGGATGATAAACCACGTGTACATTTTGTCCCTTATGTTTTCCAATCTTTTCAACTTTGATCCCTCATATAATGTCACTTTATCACATTCCTCATTCTTTGTAGCACTTACATTTTACACCATGAACTTTACCTGCAACTACAAACTACTACAAATATACAAATAGAGACTAAGCAAGTCTATACACATATATGTTTCATGTTAGATTATATATTTTAACAGCAAGTACATGGGTTAAACATATATAGTGAATACGACTTGCAAAACAGGAAAACTGTCCGCCACTAGATCACGCCGTGTTGTATCTATTTCGCACCGCGAACTCTTAGATTGCGAGGCGATCTTATACCGTCGCATCGTGAAGTGCATCTCAGAAAGCAAATTCAAAACTGCACCAAATTCGCGTCGTGACCATAACTCACTTTCATTATTTAATCTTCACAGATACTCAACAAACTTTTCAAGAGACCACAATTTTGTTTCTTGCTTCTCAAGGACCATATTTCAGAATTGTATGAAAAATATTATTATTATGGTTGTCTAATTGATGTAATGAAGAAAAACAAGGTATTCATGGTTGTAAAAAATAAAAAAAAATAATAACATTATGCTCACAAGGTACGATTTAGTGATAGTAAATATATAGCACTAACTATAAGTTTTTACCATTACCATTTAAAGATTAATGCCATCTACAGTCTACCCAAGGTACGAATACATATTTCTATCTGCTCGAATGATTCGTATTATTAGTTTGAAATTTGGCAAACGTTTTTGTCATCATTTTTTCTGTATTATTTACTCCAACTAATTTTTAAGACTTCAAATATTTTGGATAACAATTTCATTTTTCTAACAATTATATAATGATTATATTCATAGCATAGTTAATTTGATTCAGATGGTAGCTAAAAGAATGCATCTCATGAATTCAGCTAGCGGTCAATCTTGTAGCTTGCTGATAACGTGTTTAAGAAAACTAGAGTCCAAAACAACCGAGCTGTCTGCAACCCGTTAATAAGATGGAAAAGTATTTTGATGGGTTTTTTTTTTTTTTTTTTTAAATATCATTGAAGAAAATAAGTTATTGGTTTACTTACCGGTTTTATATACATAATCTTCCAACTAACACAACTTTTATGCAATTTCTTTTGAAAAGAGAAACAAATTAGTCACTTTTAGTTTTAAAAATAAAATATTACTCATTCGTCTCAAAATAATTGTCCACTAACAAAAAAATACAGTTTGATAAAAGTGGGACTACAACACCTTATAACCAATCAAATAGAATCTCCACCCACTAAAGTCTTCTCCTATTGATTGAAATGAGAAGTAAACTATAATTTTAGAACATAAAAAAGAAGTGTACTATAATTTTGGAACAAACGGAATAGTATCTATGCTAAGGACTTGAGTAACTCACTAACACAACTTTTATGCAATTTCTTTTGGTAGGGAGTACCAATTGTCGTTGCTCAAAGCTACACATTTTATGTACCATGTATATTGTCCTTCCACGTGTTTGAACGGTTGGAAACCTGTATATCTACACTACTATATAGAACATTTGTGATGTTTTTTAAGATATAAATTACTATTTTACCCCTACAATTATTAAGAGCTTTTTTAAAAATACATATAAATAACTAACATGCCCCTACGTTTATTAAATTCACATTATAAAACCATAAACTTAATTAATAATAATACATTTAATTTTAACTTCAATGTCTATATATCTATATCCATTAAATTCACAATAATACTATCATTATAAAACCATAAACTAATTAATATACTGTAATACATTTAATTTTAACTTCATTGTCTATATATCTATATTATTATATATAGCATTTATTTATGATATTTTTTTTTAAGATACCCCTACAATTACTAAAAGTTATGTGATGGGTATTTTCGGAAAAGACAAAACTTTTGAGCTGTTAATTGTTACATTATGTGCTAATTATGGATGAAAAGGTTGCGATTTAGCGGTTTGTCCATCTTTCGGAATCAAATTTAGCTTCTAAAACTTAATTTTCCCCAATTTTACATGTGTTGTAAATTTTAAATAACTAAAAACGAATGTTTAAATACGTTTTTAATTGAATCCTATTTTTACACCTTTATTTATACGTTTAATTTCGTTGTTATGATGTCAGTTTTTATTTTTGAGAAATTCTATTTTTGTACAAAATTTTAGGATTAAAATTGAATGTAAATAATTGATGGTATTAAAACACGAATAAGCAAACGAACAATGAAAAATTAATAAAAGTCAAACCTTTAGACTCAGCCAACGACTTCACAAATCCAAACTGGCTATTTAGAACTTGGAACCCAACATTCGCAACTCCGACCATCGAGTTTGCAATGACATATTTTGATATTTATAATTTTGCGTATTTTTTAGAAATATTTTTTTGGTTTAAAAAAACGATATTATTCGTGTATTGTTATATAGTTTTTTGATTTAAAAGATGATTAAAAAACGTAATATTAGTTATCGAATTCACATGAAACAAATAATTTTTTCCACCTGCATCGTGCGGGCATTATGCTAGTCTATCTCTATCTAAATGTGTCAATAGATACACTCCGCGTCCCACTTTAAATGTTCACACTATTATTTTAGGTTGTTCCAAATAAATATTTACTCTCAGATTATAACCACTTAAAAAAGATTTTATTGAGTAGATATGTTATTTGATTGATGAAAAGTAGAATGTGTGAAGAATTTTAAAACTGTATAGATAGTCAAACTAGACGGACACTTTAATGAGACACAGGGAGTAAATATTATGAGAAATTGATGGGCATAATATATCATTAAAGCTTAATAATACTTAAAAGAAGGTCAACACAAAATTTCTCGGGAGAAATAGATGAGAAATATATGCTAATTTGTTGGCATGTTGATTATAAGTAGTAATAAATTAATTTATGCACAATTCGACATTCTATATCATCGATTTGTAAGGTATTAAGGTTAAGTGCATTCTAGCAGACTAGCAATAGAAAGATTATTTACAAATAATTTAAGTTGATCCTAAACTGAAAATCCAAGTATGAGGCCAACTCATTGGCACATTAGCATAGTTTTAGAATTAGCATTTTTCTTTAAGTCCCGCACACCATTAATCAAGTTAATAGCTACGTCCCCAGAAGGTCCACTTCTTGGCAGGTTTCCCCGACGCAAAGCATAAGGTTCCTGAACAAAAGTGAAGCTAAAGTAAGAACCGCACTTTTCTAGGCAATCGATTAATGATAATACCGTCTTCTTTTAATAATACCTTCAGGCAGTTCGGGCTGGTCCAATGGAGAACAAAGCGTCTTAGCAGCTCCAATATCCCCTTTGGTCCTTGCTTTCACTTCCTTCTCGACTTCCTGAAACATCAGAACATTCACAACAGGTTGTATTTATTATGTGAACTAAGAGGCAGATGAGTGAAATTAGACTAGCAACTTTAACCAAGTAATATATATATATATATAAATGGGTCGATCCAGATTATGTCTTACCTCCAGCGGGTCGAACCAGTGAACAAAAAAGTGCTAAAAATATTCTAGACGGCCTTTTTTTAAGAAAACCCAACAACCCCAAAATAAAAAAAGAAAGAAAGAAAAACCCAAGACACGTATACAACAGGACTGAATCCCCCCGCCTGAACTAAAAGTATTACCTCTTCATCGCACCATGGAGCCAAGATCAACTTCTTTTGGCCTAATGCTTCAACGAATTCATCCCAAGTTTTGGTAACTCGAATACACGCATCTCGTTTTTGCTTAGCAACGAAAAACATACTTTGTTGAATATCATCCAGAATGCCCTTTACTTTATCGCCCAAATCAGCCATAGGAATATGGACTTTTGCTCCATTATCACGACGAGCAGTACGCACCTGAAAATACACAAAATTTCAGGCTTTCAAAGAAGCACTCACAGTTAGTTAATGTAAAAAGTACATTGTGTTACCCGGTTATTGGCCACCTCATGCGGTCCTATTTCAATCCTGAGGGGGACACCTTTCATTTCCCAATGAGAATACTTCCAACCAGGTGAATGCTTCTCTCTAAGGTCTGCTTCGGCACGGATACCTGAATCGCATAATGTCTTTACAGTAGCCAAACACGCGCTTACTATTTTCTCATTTGAATCTGCATCGCCGTAAGGCATGTTAATCACAATAACTTGTATAGCTGAAACTTTTGGGGGCAAGACCAGGCCATTATCGTCACCGTGAACCATTACCATCACCCCGATCTGTAAAAAGTAACAGTTTGAATTTGTTACAGATAATTTAACGCCTTTTGGAAGACTTGATGAAAATTGACAATTACCGTTCTAGTACTGTAAGCCCAGGAATTCTGCCAGACCATAGCCTTTTCTCCCTTTTCATCCTCAAAGTTAATCTCAAACATCTTAGCAAAATTCCGGCCCAAGCAATGTGAGGTTGCACCTTGCACACCACGTCCAGTATTTGGTATGAAGGCCTGCATACAAAAATCATTTAACACTTCACTGGAGGTGTCAAAACAGGCAGATGCATCGGGTCTGGCAACTAATCAAAACTGGGTCAAATTCAAAAGGTAAATATTATAGTATGGGTCATCAAACAGTCGGGTTTGGTTGATCTGTTAAGATGCTAACAAAGACAATACTATTGCTCGTACAATGATGAGCAGAATTAAAATTAAATTATAAATATAGGAGGCTTTAAGCATTAAGAAATAGACTGAGTGACTTCCACCATTTGAGCTGTCCCCTTCTAACTCAAAACATATTCATACATGAAAAGTTCAAAACCCCACATCCACATTTCAAAAAGTATCTTACAAGTACCTCAACACAAGTAGTATATAGTCCACCGGCAAACTTCTCCAGCTCACTTTTCTTCCCTTTAATAACAGGGACAGCCAAGTATTCTTCATATAGACGCCTGTAGAGCTCAAGGATTTCAAGAACCTAAAATAGAGCATTACTTACAGTCAGATGGACCATCTAACAGAGAAATCATTTCAGTTTACATGCTGGTGCAGATTGAATATTATTCCAAGTGTTTCCACTGCTGGGCTAAAAATGAAGCAGCAAAGAATCTGATGTATATGATTTTGAATCAGATCCACAAGAAACAGAAAGCATCGTGAAGTGTCTTAACGAGTAAGGATTTTCTCTAACATATAAATCTAGAAATATGCACATCTTATTATCAAAACTAACACAATCGATCTATTCGCTTCATTAATCTCAGTGCATGGAGCGAGATGTATTCCATGTTACCTGGACTACATCTGGGTTGATTATACGTGTAATCAACAAACGGGAAGTTGGGAATTGAATGCGTACACTATGTCATGAAATGGATCTTTGACTTCGTGACTGTCCAATAGTCTGCTTTCCCATCAAAGGTAAGTATTATTTATGTACATTCGATCCGTTCCTTCATGAATACTTGATTCTTTTTACTTAAATGATTTAGATACATTTTGAATGCTTAACTCCTTATGCTAAAATGCTATGCTAAGTGTGGGTAATTGGTGGGGTGTGTATATATATATATATATATATATATATATATATATATATATAACAACATAAAATTGTATTAATCATAATCTTTATTTATAAATATATACAGGAAAATACAAATCTTTCATGCAAGATCAAAATAGCTTAATTGATTGAACATTTTGAGACGCGCCAAATGATGAAATCTCATATTAAATAGTTATTGTGGTGAAGGCAATTAGATTTGTTGAGCTGGCAATCTTAAATCGATTACCACTTATTAAGCAACACCGACTGATATGAGAGCACTTACTGAGGGGCAAGGGCATCTCGACTACTGTTTTATATAATAATGAAATTAGTTTATAGAATTAATATTTATGTGAAACTTTTTTTATTTACAAAACACACGGTCCACAAAAGAGAACTGTGGACCGGTAACATTTTTTTTATCAAAAAATTTAAGCAGGACCACGGTTCTGAATAATGAACTGCTCTCAGTTAGTTTAACCCATCAATGGTCTTGAACACGGTTTTATATTATTAACCGTGATCCGACTGGTTATTAAACCACGAATTTTCATACCGTGGTCCTTTTGCTTTGCAAATAGACTTCCCCCCTTAGTCCACCTCCCGTTTTTCGTGGTCCATATAGGATTTAAACAGTGAACCATTTGAGATTTTGTAGTAGTGTGATAAAATGTTGCTGCTGCTTCTTGTTCTACTCTTGCATCTGCTTCCGATCACATCACAGGATAACCCCAAATAATTGAAGGTAGGTGCAGTATGTATACTGAGTTGGAGGGAGTATGTATATATAAAATAATACGGGGTTATGATTTTCAAAGGGTGGGTATGGTGTAGTATAGTATATGTTCCCATATATTTTTAGTTGTAGTAAAAGTGTGAGTATTTAGCCCGTTATTTCGGGTACGGGTCCAATTATGTGTAAATTTATATTTAATATTTGTAAATTTATTTTGAAGTATTTCTCCAAATACTTTATTTGAAATAATAAAAATAAATTTTTTATTACTTTTGATTATTGAGTACGTTTTGTATTGTTTTTGTTCGCATACGATATGTTTTATACAAACATATAATTATTTTGTTTTCTGTTCATATTTCGTTGCTCACGAATTATTTTCAACTAAATAACTATTTAAAATAGTTTTGCGTTCTCTTTAATTTTTGTATCACCAACAATCGTATTTGAAATTCTGCGTTCTTTCAGATTCATTTATATGTGATTATTAGATAATTGTTTTGTGTTATATATATATATATATATATAATATCTGAATTCTTTCATATTAATTCGTACCAAGTACGAATGATTGAGATTTAAATTAAGCGTAAAATTTTGCCCATTTTTGACCGGGTGTTACATTAATGAATGTCAATATTAAATTTTATTGTCTCCAATGTAATTTTGTAACTGAAATTATTTATGACATATTAATCTTATACTAATAAATTGCATTTAATGTATTTAATCAAAGTTAAAAGAGTAAAATAGTATATTACTCATTTTAAGACTTTATCTCAAAACTAAAGAAGGAAAAAAGAAAATGAATCAATCACATTCTGAATTCTTTTGTGTAAAAAATCAACCTTGCTTGATGGTCAAGACCACTAAGATACAAACTACCGAGTTCGGATCCTTTTGTCTAAAACTCTAAATCTTCAAAGCTCATTTGACTGCTAGTTAAAACATCAAATACCCATTTCCCAATCTTCAACGTAAAAACTGATAAAATTTGGAATCTTTAGTGTAAAAATTTTAACATCATGAGAGGAGGTAATGTGTAACTTTAGATATCAAACACGTGTGACAGAACACTATGTGACTCATGGCATGTTTCCTTTACTTGAAGCAGAACAAACAAAAAAGAAGTGCATGCATGTGTCATTACATAATCTTCTCTCTTTGAACATTTTTATATAACCAAAACAAAAGATATATATCATATACAGAGAAGTTTACATACAATTTTAGTTACATTTGTTTGAAAAAATGGAAACTATTGAGCATAGAACAGTTAAAGTAAATGGAATAAACATGCATATAGCAGAAAAAGGTGATGGCCCTATAGTCCTATTCCTTCATGGCTTCCCGGAGTTATGGTACACGTGGCGTCACCAGATTCTAGCCATGGCTGATCACGGTTACCATGCGGTAGCACCGGACTTACGCGGCTACGGTGACACGGATGCACCACCTTCTGCCACTAGTTACACGTGCCTTCATGTGGTTGGAGATGTGGTGGCACTTATAGACTCTTTGGGTGTAGAAGAAGTGTATTTGGTTGCAACTGATTGGGGTGCAATGATAGGGTGGTATTTGTGTATGTTTAGGCCTGATAAAGTGAAGGCTTTTGTGTGTATGTCTGTTGCCTATTGCCCAAGGATGCCTACTATGAAGCCTATTAAAGCCTTGTCAACTTTCTTTGGTGATGAGTACTATATTTGCAGATTTCAGGTATATATGAGCAGTAATCAACGAGTCGAATAATTAACAAGTTACTTAATTGAGTTTGTCGAACGGTTAACGAGTTACTTGAGTTTGACAGTTCATTTACGAGGTACTCGAAATGAAATAACGTTAGAGATAGAAGTTATTTGATGAAAGCCTGATTTTTTTGGATGACATTTTGGTTGTTTAGTAGGTGTGAATGTTGAGATATGGTATTGTGGTGTCATGCCACTTATTAGGACTATTATTAATTAATTAATGTTGGTATACAATGTTGATTAAGATAGGTGCAGGATAATCTTATAATCCTTACTTATGTTATACGGAAATTGGAAATAAACAACTAACAAGATAAGATAGCTACAATTGAAAAATATATATAAATTAAAAAATTAAACAAGATTAGAGGGGTAGGTAACTCGTGTAGCCTATGGTTAAAAGGGGCCTAGGACCCGGATTATTCCTACATTCTTCTTTCCTCATTCGTTGGTTAATAAAGACTTAACGTTTAAGGTCTTGTGTAGATTTCCTTGAGTCATTATTCCGTGCTAGCTTTAAAGGTTTGTTGGTTAACTTCCGACAGAACCCATGCCCCCTGTTTTGATTATACATGTCCTTTCTGTGAATGTTTGCTTTCAAGTTTATATATAAATGTATAACTCATCTGAGAGATTTGCAGGAACCTGGAGTGATGGAAGACGAGATAAATAGTTATGGAGTAGAACATGTTCTCAAGTGCATTCTAACTGAAACTAGACCCGGACCTCTTTGCTTACCTAGATCAGAGCCTTTCGGTCCAAAGTCGTCAGATGCTCCACAGCTACCACCTTGGTTATCTGAGGAAGACATCAATTACAACGTTCAAAAGTTCGAGCAAAAAGGGTTCACTGGACCATTGAACTATTACCGAGCCTTAGATCTGTACGTATAGCATATCCGTTAACAGTACCAGTGTACCACACTACCACCAGTTAATTGGCAACGAAATACGCTATGCGCTCTGTCTTAGGTTGCTAATATTTCACTAAATAAATGCCATTAGTGGCAGATATATACCTAAGACAACATGCAATATCTACAGTTAATGCAACATGTTAGATATATGCATCAATAATGTTCCCATCTGAAGTATACTACTATATGAACAAGTGTTTGTGGAATAAATGCAGGAACTGGGAACTTACAGCAGCATGGACCGGAATACAAATAAAAGTACCAGTGATATACGTTGTGGGGGATAAGGATTTAGTGTACACTACGCCAGGCGCCAAGACGTATGTGCATGGTAACGGATTCAAGAAAGATGTGCCATTGCTTCAACAAGTTGTTGTGTTAGAAGGTGTTGGCCACTTTCTTAATCAAGAGCAACCTCAAAAGATCAATGAGATCGTTCTTGATTTCATAAAAAACTTTTGATTACCACAATCCTGGGATCTTTGTTTGTGTATATAAGTTGTATCTTTTTATAAACAAATAAAAAAGCAAATGTAGAACACTTGTATTCGACGGAAATGTGTAAATTAGGGGTATATGCTTATTATTGTAAAACAAGTTTTTTTATATAGGCTTATTGGTGAAAATGACTATTTATACAAGATATGCTTTCTTGCCTCTATAAAATTGATTTGTAAACGCAATGAGATTAATTAGGTGAGTTATAATGATAAGAATTAATGAAATCCTTGTAGGTACATAGTACTATAATATTGACATGTTTTTGTTCGATAAATACAAACCTAACCGATCGAACACGTTATACAAATCAAGATGGGCCATATAACAATCAGGACCATATATAAAATGCAAATTTGTGAGAACCGGATCACACGGTTTAAATGGGAACATGCTAGTCACCGGTTCATGGTCGTTGGTTCGACCGCTGGCTAACTAGAAGGTCAAACCAGGCCGTGTTTAGAGAACTGTCAATTGGTTCGACCAGATCAAAGGCTTATAATATATAGTAACAAAATCTTCTCACAAAGATGCGATATGGGGTTGATTTAAGCACTTTATCAATCACTCTGAAGTACATTTGGGGTTTATTACTTGTTCACATGTTTCGATATGTAACAGAGGCGCAAAAACATAAAAATGATCATCACGGTTAAACCATCTCAGTGACACGATCAAGCCAACTACAGAATTATGAGATCGCATACCTATTGATGATCTTATAACTCTTGTTTGGCTCTCCATAACTTATTCATGTATCTAGTGGACATTTTACAACTCCTTTAATTGGCTCTCCATAGTCTTCATAAACAATAAACAGATTACTAGTAAAAGAACAAAAAACCTTATATTTACACAAAAACTATCAACAACCATAACAGAACATCATGATAAACCAAGATTACTCATTGTTTTCCTTCTTGATTCTACTGCCAAACTTTTTCTTTCTGGATCTTTTCTTTGAGATGATTGGTTTAGGAAGTGTATGAGATTTGTAGCTTTTCTTCAGATTCTTTTGTGAATTGTTTATTTTTTTTGGAAGATCTTCAATGCTTGTGACTCTTGCAAGAGATGTAAATGAGTCTGATTTCCCATGATAAAACTTTGATAGTCCTCTTCTGCAATTAGTACAAGATATACCCGTTTCAATATACGGATCCATAATAAAAAAATCTTTAATCAAATTTGGAATCTTTTTGTGTAAAGAATTGAGCTTATTTGATGGATTAACCAAGATATCAATACCCCATTTCAGTATAAGGATTTTTAATGTACAAAGTTATCAAAGTTTGAATCTTTTTGTGTAAAGAATCAAGCTTACTTGATGGGTTAACTTAGACTAATATACCCATTTCAGTATAAGGATCTTTAATGTATAATTTAATCAAATTTTATCTTTTTGTGTAGATTCGGTATAAGAATCTTTAATCTTGAAATCTTTTTGCGTAAGTATAATATACCCATTTCAGTAATCGGATCTTTTATGGTAAAAGCAAATAAAAATTGAATCTTTTTATGTAAATAAATGGAACTCACTTGATGGGTAATTGGGACATGAGGTCTGATAGATCATATAGAGAAGATCTACTGGAATTAGCTGAAGAAGAAGAAGCATCATCCATTGTGTCAAATGATGAAGATGATGAACAAGTCAATGATGATCCATTTGAAATTGTTGAAGCTTCTTCATTAGAAGAACATGGATGTTGTTTTTCATGTTCATGTATTAATTCCTTCACAGCCCAACTTTGATGGTGTTTATGATCATGATCATCATGATGTTTATGTTGATGATCTTTAAAATTTTGATTTTTTCCTTCACCCATTGATACCATTAGATTCGGATCAAAAAGATGTAAATAATGTTGATGGTGATGAATGAAAGCTTTAGCCTTTTATATTGTTGATGGGGTGAGTTTGAAAATAAAGAAAATGAGTGTTTGAGAAACATAGATCAAAGATAGGATTGGAGTCATTCTTGGAGACATATAAATATGGTTATGCAACAAAAGCGTAGACACGTGGCAGTCAATTGTTGGTATGTGGGAATAGCGTTAGTGACTTACCAAGTCTAGCCATCTGCCATACAAGATATGGATGAATCCAAGTTTTAACCCAACAAAAAAAAAAGCTTGAATTTCCAATTTAAGTAAAACACTTTATTTATTTTCAACATTGGAATGTTAAAAGCTTGATTGACACATTTTCTTGTAGCAAAAGGATAACTTAAGGTTGCATTATATATTATTTAGATTAACTTTGCATCAATATATAATGTATTAGTCTTTTTGTAAATATCAGATAAGTATATAATTGAAAAGTTGTATCCATATAACTCTTCAATGCTATTTTGGTCACTTGAGTGCCCTTCTTCAGCTTAAAAAAATATTGATATACATGTTTGATCCGAAATATATCAACATACACACATTAATAATAATTAATTATTTCTCTTATACTAATTTTTGAATAACTTACCATCACATTGCGCAGGTAAGCTGTTAGTTTTATATAACAAAAAAGCATATTATCAACAAAAATCCTCAGAAATTGCACTAATGTCCGGCTAAATATTGAACTATGATATAACGCGGGTTTAGGATAAATGAAATAAAGTTTTACGTTGAATAAAAATAACATAGAAATAATTTCTACATCACTCTACACCATATAATAATAGTATGAGCATCAAAAAACATTATAACCTTTAAGTGACAATTTAATAATCCTTAATTTTTTCTATTAATCATTTATACTCACACATTAACGTTTTATATTTTATTTTATTCATTATACCTTGAAGTTATTTCACAATAATCATCTCCAATATAAAAACATATTCACCGATGAATAGTAGTCCCTTCGTACCATTTCATTGTTCACAATATCATTAATATTTCCTTTATCCCAAAAATATTATCCACTTGAAACAATAACTATAAAAGGTCGTCAAACTCTTAAAATATTACAAATTACAAAAGTAAAATAAAAATGATAAATTCTAACAAATTTATTGCTTGATGACCAAAATATATTTGAATTTGTTGATTGGATCCCAACAAGGATTTTCGTACGTTATCAATCACAGCAGGATATAGTCTTTTGTTTGGAAAACAATCAATCTATGGTGCATCTAGTAACAGAAGCATTTTATCAATATCATTATTAATATAAAATTAAATTAAATATTAAGAAAAAAAAATGTTTGAAGTGTGGACGATATATATGTTTCGATGGTTTGACCAAACACACAGAAACACGTTTGTGAACCGGATAAGAGCTCACACGCCTTATTTATTGTTTTTTTTGGGATAAAGATTATTTTTTATTTCTTTATTGGATATGGATGACCATGTTTCTCTTACTGTATGATGATCCTATCCTCATCTTATTTTTTATTTCCATTCCATTTAATTAATAATCCTAATATCATATTCATAATTTATTTATTTGCATTTAGTGTTAAAGTACATGGATAAAATGTCTAACAATATATAATTTTGTTATTTAAAAGAGTTACAAAGAATAAGCATTACAAGCTATAAATTGACAAATTGTTGTTGGTTTTACTAAGACCACCTGCAACGGGACGTTTTAGAGCCATGTTTTCATTGAAAATGCCATAATACCCGCAATGAGAGTGTTCTTGGGAGGGTATTGTGTAGCCCAAAAAGGGCAAAACTTAGAGCGTTCATGCAAGACCATTTCCATTTTCTTTTCCGTTTCTTCCCATGTTTTAACTCAAAACAAATGGGGTTGTGGGACTAGAGGGCAAAAATGGGGCGTTTCGGTGTTAAATTGTTAGTGATAAAAATGGTGTTGTACTGACTTGTCACTTAGAGAAGGGTGGTTATGTCTACAAGTGGTCTAACATGTTTCACGATTAGGTGAAACAAAAGAAGTTGAAAATTATAATTTTTATGAGTATAAAAATGCGCTTTTAGTGTTGATCACTTGAATCTAATATTTAAGCCTTTAGTGTACAGGGTGTTTGGGGTTGCTTAAATAAGCATATATCTGATTATTTACTTATTTTAAATCCAGACACCTATTTACTAGGAATAAGCACTTAAAAATAAGTAACAAGTCACCTACTTATTTTTTAAGTATATAAATACATAAAATAAGCAAACCCAAACACCCCTTAAACATAATATATATATACATTTTATTTTTTTTTATTTTCGGAGAAACTTTGAGGTATTTATTACAGCTAATCACGTACTAAATCACACACATTACAAATATACCTAACCTTGTAAAAAAGTTATTAAAAGCCTTGGAATAAAGAGAAATGGGTCTAACAAATTGTATTATAGCATCTAATCTGTGTCCACTCAATACGTATAACTTGTGATTTTTTTCTAACGATTTTTCAACAAGGTTTTTGAGTTTTTCTTTGAATTTAATATCCATTAATTAGATGCTACATTTAATATTCTATGTCCAAATATACAAACTTCACGCCCTTGGAGATCTCTCTTTGATCGTTTGTTGTAACTAGAAAACGGAGGGCCAACGAGATTTAAAATAAGGAAAAAAAACCATGGGCTCGATTTATTTACTTATTTATTATATAATTATTTATTGTGTGGCTAGATATGATTGATATGATGCGCAAGAAAATAATGGTAATAGTGTTACAACTATTCATGGGTTTAAATTGCACAAAAAAGACGTTTTATGGCGTGTATATTATCCTTTTTGGTTTTGATATTAAATAAGTTTACGATGTTAACATTTAAAAGGAGGTATTATATTGTTTAATGTTAGCTAATAGAGAACGAAATTGAAAATCCTTTTACAACATAGGCAGATTTATATCATGGTCATTTCATCTATGTTCTAACAGAGCAAATATCTTTCATTTCCAAGAAGAAAATAAAGAAAAATAATTAAAAAATAGCTTTTTTTAATAATTGATAAAATAATTAACTATTAATCGATTTTTGTTAAACAAAAAATACAAATTCTTTGAATCATCAATTATAACAAAAGCGTTATTTTAACCCTTTTGGATTCAATTGATGAATAAAAAAAATGTAGAAAAACTAGATTTAAAAAGCTAAATGTGGGGAAAATGATTGTTGAAAAACTCCAATTGATGAGAATGGAGCACAACTGCCCACCTTCCCCATGTCACATCTTTGTTGCAGAGATTTCTTTCGATCAAAGTGCACTGGTTTCTAGCACAACGCCGATACACACATATCCCTGCTTTTAACGCTTTTTTTTCTTTAATAAAATCATTGATCAAAACTAAAAAACATATGCTAATTTGATACTAATACTGTTATCATTAATCAATTAATGAATACAACATAACACGAAAATTGTATAGAAAGCAAAAAACAGAGGAGGAGCTTGATGAATTTAGGTATTCTAGCCGTCGTATGGAATATATAGACGATGATAAAAAAAAATATTAGGGTTTTATCTAGCTTTTCGTGGGCTTTAGTCGGATAAAGAAAACGAAACATTAATATCGTGGGCTGGCAAAGAATTACTTTTATCTATATGTTTTTGGATTCCAAGTATTTGATCCCTCTTTTTTTGAAGGCCCAAATTATAAATAGAGTCTTTTTTTCATTTTTTTTTATATTTTTATAAATGAACGTCTACATCTAAATCTATATCTACATTAGCTACACTATATATTACTGTATAAGATAGTGTAAATTAGGCCGTCTAAGATAGTCTCTACCTTTAAATGTGTTATTGAAACATGACTACCGAGGAAGAAATGACAAAAAGACTAAAATGACCCTATATTGATTTTTTAGAAAATTAGTTTTGTAAGCTATTTATTGATCGGTGATATATCGATAGAAATATTGAATATTAAATATTTTTTGCTATTATTAATAAAAGATTTAATTTACATTTATGTGTATAAATCTACACATAATTTAGCATAGCAAAAAATAAAGTTCTACATGATAAAAGAAAACGATTTGGGATGTTGTGTGCTTTAAAAGAATTTGGGAACACATCATCTTTTCAGCTGAATTTTTTTAATTCGTATAAATATAATCCAACTTGATTAGGTCGTGATTAAATGGGTTAAAAATGTCATCTCAAACTCTTGTATTTTTCATTTTCAACGGTATTATGCACACTTGAACTATATACGAGTTATTTGGCATTTGACGAATAAAAATTCTATATAATTCAAAGATTCGTATAAATATAATCCAACTTGATTAGTTCTGCATAATATGCAGGTTATAATCTAGTTATTTATAGTATAGTATAGTTTTTAACAATAGTACGACGTAATTTTGGCCCACATAGGTTTAATCGTGATACTGCACTAATGTTTACCCAATATAATCAGTTAAATTATTTAACTTAAATAGGATAGAAATTAGAACAATAATAAACAAAAAGGGAAAACAAACCCACAAACTTTTTACGTAGAAACTAATTAAGGTAAGGTAGAGTAGTACATACCAGAGCTTCAGACCACTAAAAATGTACACTATGCGAAATATATATTACAAAAACGGATATTTCTCTTAACACTGTTGCATTCATTCGCAATTATCTCAATGGTAGATTACAATAATCACGAAGTCACTTTCAACGTTATTAAAACACCAGAGACTCATTGCAACGGAGGAAAACTCACAGTTAACTCTCATAACCTCTTTTTTTCTTTCAATCTCCTCCACTAAACAGCAGCAAATAACTCATCTTTATATGGGCAAAACTAAACTTGTCCATAATGTTATTTGTTATATAAAATTGCTTGATGTTTAATTTTAGCTAATTGAGTAATTGAATTTACATTTATTTTTTCTATAAGCGCAAGCTTCCAACACTAAACATAGCTTTTAAATATAAGCTCCAAGCTCATGAAATAAGAAATCACATAAAATACTCATACAAATAATTATCATGGATTTTTTCTCATCTGATGTCAATTCGGTCGTATCTTTAAATTTAAGCTAAATTTGCCAAACAAATAAAAAAAAGGCTGTAGGTTCCAACTAGTTTTGTCTAACACAATTTCGAAATCTCAAGAAATTCAGAAATACTGTATGGTTTATGTGTGATTCATTAGCATCTGGTTCTATTGTTACAACTGATGTCTGCCAAGCCTGTTCCACCGGAAAGGTTTATACTTAGACTACCATTTGTGCAACTTGTAGTTCTAAGATAATATATTCCGTATAATCCTCTAGAGAAACTTATCTTGATTATTATCCAGCAAAGCCTAGAGCTTCTTGTAGAGAGATCAGTGATCATCCGTAAAGTAGTATAACATCAACAAACTACAAAGTGTTGTTTTTCATTCAGCGTAAATTTTCCTCGTTGAGGTTTTATTGGCACGGCCATGTTTATATTGATGAAGGAAAAACTGCAGAGTTTAGGTAAAAGAAGCCGATTGTGCCCCCATAAGGGTTTTTGACATTACATTCTTACCTTTAAAAGAAACACTGCTCGAGTTTTGGCATGATTGACTCGAAGGATCAAAACATGACCATTTTGCAATCATGTCATGGATATAAATCTATAAACTTCTGCATGATATATAAAGCTTGAAAATCTGATGGCTACATTGTCATAAAGGCAGAACTCATGATTGCATGGCATTCCGCAAATTCTCTTGAAACATCCATTTAGGAAGAAGAATTGAAATCCCGAAAAACACAATGTCATTGGAATGATGAAATTGCATTTCTACTGGCTGGCTGTTTCTGATACGCTTCACTTCATTTTGAGACATACATTTGCTAGAGACAATTCCAGTTACATAAAGGGTCCTAAAAGCCAGGTTATTGATGTATAGACTTGTAGAGTACGACGGTCACATACTTCGATAGGAAGCGATGAGTAGATCCAAGGGCCACAACCGAGTCACTACTCTTCCCTTTCTGCATGTAAAGATGGTTTATAACGACGTGTTGAGGTCTAGATGAAGGAGGTGGGATCTCCATATGAGGTGAAGGGGTGTTTAGTAGTGTCATTTGTAGATGTGGTGGTACTAGCGGTGGCTCCTTTGCATAATCCTCCAAGCCAAGTTGTAAATTGTTGTAGCTTGAATCTGGGGACTGAGGAGGTTCAAAACCAGAAATGCTTTGAATGTCTTCAGGTACGTATTCCTGTGTCAGATACAAGAAACTTTCCATTATTTATTTTTATAGGAAAATGCCCCAACAAAATCTATAAATGAAATAAAACTTTATGTACAACGACAACAAACTTTCCATCAACTAGAGAGAACCATCAGAACAAAGCTTTTTTGAAAACAAGAATGCTTGACTTGATGACATGACAAGAATATATGCATTCATATTTTGTACTATAAATTCAATTTAATATAATGTTCAGATCTTTAGATACATCAACTACAGTCTACTACTGATACAGAACAACATTCTTTTCCTGGGCTGAATAGCTCCAAAAGTTGCTAGTCTAGTTGTCATATATTCTTTAAAGCCTATTTTAATAAGTTGTATGGTCAACACCCAGCACATTTGACACTTAAATGTGACAAGTGAGTTCAGCGACTGACAGAGACACCAGAATACCCAAGTATAGTTTGTACATTCAAGACTTCATAAAGACAAGGATCCTTGTACATTGTGATATTGAAACCTATTTTCCCCCAAAAAAATGTGTATAGAAATGTTCAGCTTCGGGGTCAAAGCCTAGCAGCAAACATCCAACCAGGAAAATACATCTTCAAGTGATCAGTTGATTTAAAGAAAAACAATATTCACCAATCACTATGCTGTACTGGTTATAATTGTATGGTCTAAAAATAACCATTCCTAGTGTGTTAACAGGTTCAAAGGATGTATGATAAAATTATTACGTAAATATTCTAACTTAAATTAAATAAAAGCAAAAAATAAATCTGCAGTTTATTGTGAGGTCACATTAGATATACTAGAAGCAAAGATTTAAACGTATTTTGAAACAGAATATAGTTATTAAATCTTATAAATATAAATAATATAGGAAACCCAATGATAACATCATCTTCTAAAAAAAGTTAAATAAATCAATTGGATCCTTTTATTTCAATTAATATTAAAAATAGAACCTCCTACTTTAAATTATTGTAACATAACTTTACTATAAATTATACTTATAGATAGAAATACACATTTATTATATGTAGAATATGTATCTCATAATATATTAATATTATATTTTAATCAACAGGTTAGCCAAACATCATATATCGTACAAAAAAAAACTCTAACTTAAATTAAATAAATACAAATGTTATACACGTAATGCATTATCAATTAAATATGTATACAAATTAAACAAAAATAGATGAAAACAGAAAGAATAAAAAAACATATTTTGAGTCTATAAGATGGAACAAAATTTCAAAAAAAAAATCATATATAACCATTCATGTTTCTAAAGGAAAATTGTATCAAAATATATTAACTAATAATTACTCGCATTTATTTGCTAACAAATATAGCTACTTATAGAATCCCGTGTGTATACAGGTCAAAAGTTAGTATACTTATAACACAATACATATTACTTCCTGGTAAGTATAAAGAGGGAGATTTACACCTATATCATTGCAAAACTCCATAAATACACCAATATCCTTTCGAAGTTCATAATACGTCTATATCCTTTCAAAATTCTATAATATTCATTTTTATCCAAATACTCAATCTGATTGTATTTTACATACTTTTGAATTATAAAAATCTTATTTAGTTATTTACATATTGAAGATTTTAAATGACTTTCGTACCCTTCAGGCATTCATGAACATCTTATTCACACAAAATAACCTAGGAGGCAACCACTAGTCCACTACACCTCTTCATCCTCAAGAACATCACCACCTGCTCTACCACTATGGACCACCACTTAATCACAACAAACCACCACCTTATCTAGCTTTTCGATTTCATATCACAAACATAATAGTTATTTTATAGATAATATAAAGTAATTTTCAATTGCATAACGAACTAGGGTTTCATATAAGGCCCACCTGGAGTTGTGTGAATTACATTTTAGATATTTACAATTGGTTGATTTTGTGTGAAGGAAAAAACAGGATTGCAAGGTATAACAAAGAGTATCAAATGTTTAAAATTAACAGGTCAACAACAAATACTAATTCATTTCCTTTCTTCAGCGTCAAATCACCCATTTATCTTGTTACCAAAGCCTACTCTCACTTTAGAATAACAACATTTAATATCTTTCTCTTCTTCAATCAAAATATTTCTTTGGTTGATTATAAAGTCAAAATCACCGAATTGGCGAACAAGACGACTTCGTAATCATGTGTGCTTAAAACGTTTTGGAGATTAAATTTTTTTATTATTATTATTATTTTGAAAGGGAAAGGGTAAAAGAGTCATCCACTTATTTTTAAATATTATATAAAACTAAAAGTATTTAAAATGATTACATTGGGTATATATGAGTATTACAAAGTTTTAGAAGGATATTGATGTAATTTTGAAATTTAAAAGAATATGCATGTATTAGGAAGTTTCGTGAGGATATCAGTGTAATTTTCCCATAGAAAGATATATTACCTGCTACTGAAGGACGAAAGAACACATCCAACAGCCCACAGACTAGTTTTATACAAAAACAAAATATACAAGAAACTGGAACAGCACAAGACATGACATGATCAATCTAATAGGGACCACTTCAGAGTTCTGATGTACAATTATAAGCAATGAATAAGACATAATGTGGAGTTAAACATTTGAGAGATAGTACAAGAGATATACTTGTAATTTTGGCTCTTGACATGCGGACACTGTTTCAGCTTATTATTGTACTAAAGAATACCTCAAAAATCAACACTAGAGAATATAGCCTATCAAGTACTTAAGTGGCGTTAAATAACCAAATGGCCAAGCGTAGCAGTAAGGAAGAAACCTATCAACTAGGAGTGAGTTCAAGTCTCACTTCAGACAATGTGTATACAATGTTTGTGATTGTACATGATATGTGGGAATGTGGGATAGGGTGCAGGTTTGCTCTTCTCATGAAAAGAGTTCTAATTAGGTAAGATACCCATGTGCATATGAACCAATAAGACGTGTTGACAGGAAAATAAGTTTTGATAAAAAAAGATCCATGAATGATAGGCCGTGAATCAAATTCAGCTGTTCACGAATAGCAAACACACAGAACCTGATACATTAGACACACACACACACACACCCAAAAACATGATTCCTAGCAACTTTGTATCAGTCTGTAACCAAAGCAAACTTTAACATTCAAAAACATGACTCCTAGCAACACTTATAGCTGTGACAGCTGAAAAGAATCCAGAATAGTAATCAAAGCTGTACCAGAATTTATCTATCAACAGATGCGCAATTTAAAATGACAATTATACATAATAAAGTAAAAGAGAGTTATATTGTACTTTGATGTAAGCAACTATAATGGATGGAAAAAGAAAATACCTGCAAATCTAATATGTTGTAAGTATTGCCTCCTTCATCCTGTGTCCACGGCACATCAGGGGAATACCTCCATTGACCATCAACGACAAATCTATATTGGTAAACACCTGAAGGGAGAACTTTTAATATAATGAAATCTTTTCCTGATTTCTGCAAGGGCTTCCTGTTCAACAGACAGCATCAAAGATTTAAAAGCCGGATCACGTATTCCTTTGAGATAAATGCAAGGTTAATTAATACTAGAATAAAAATCAAAAGTAGACAGGTGTTTTACCTTGTTTTCCAGTTGTCCCATGAGCCTTCCACAGCAACTTCCTTTCCATCATAGCTCCATGTAATCATTGTTGGAATTCCTTGCTCTGTCATCATGTCCTCATAACTGGAGGAGGTGTGCATCCACGAATTGCTGGACTGCATCTCATCCGGTCTTTGTAAGGGAGCTACAGGTACCTGAATAACACAGAAAACATTAAAACTTCTTCCTACATGTAATTCCCATTGTACTGTATATAATCTGTTCTTTTGGCTGTAAAGCTTAAAGAGTACACAAATTTATCCACATTTGGGATTGTGTTTTTGAACAGCTAACAAGTATAAGGCATGTGGGACAGTAACTACAGCTACATGAAGAAGAAAAAAAAAAGTTGTTTGTTTGTCCAGAAAATAAGCCTTTTATATCAAAAGTTGAATAGAAGATTTTAATTTTTCAAAAAAATGCCGTAACAAATGGAAGTTTTGTCATAGCAATCAATTTTAGACTCGAGGGGAAAAAAAACAAAAAAAGCCACTACATTCCTTACAAAGTTATAATAATTTATCAATTACAGATTACTTTACAATGTAAGCTACATAACTTAGGAAAATCTAATGTGTTTGAACAATAAACCAATAGATTGCAGTTTTCTACAGGTGAAATTCACTTCACTTCTTTTAAACTTAGATAAATAAGTTACTTCAAAAAATTACATTCCCATATTAAACATATACATAGAGGTAGCTTGAATTTTTGTTGTCGACTCGTCGTAGAATAATTTTAACTGCAATCCATTCACCACATGAAGTGTTTGCTTGAGTTTACAAAGTGAGTACTATGAGTTGAAGAATAAGAATTAGATAATCAGTTGTCTACAGCCAGGGATAAGCTGGTAACATTAGACTTATCTCAGAAAACTATTATCTTAAAGATACACACTGAGACACATACTAGTTAAATCAATCTGGTAGTACAAGTTCAAAAAAAAGGGTTAATAATTTGGGAGTGTATCAAACTTTACACCTTTTACTATTGTATGCAACTATGCATCCAGCTTTTAAACCTCCTATTATATGTATTCAGGTTTTAAAACCATCTATTGTATGCATTTAACTTACTACAGTATACTATTGTATGTATAGAAGTATAGCACTTACAAAAAAAACAATTTAAGTAGCCAAAAACAAACAATAGACGGGTTTAGTTAGCGTGGTCCACCAACACTTTTTCATTTCTATATATAACTAATGCATTATGTCTCACTAGAAATCTATATTAAAAAAAAGAGCTCCCTTATCTCTTACTAAAATCAGTACCTCATAGTCAAAATACAGTCAGTTATGGCACTCTTGGTCTTGGATACTTACTATAGAGATTTGAAGGGAAATGAACACCCTTTGGGTAATGTAGATGGGACACGTAAAGTTTGTAGTCCTACCGCAAAATTCACCTCGTGTATTTAGTTTGTGTGATTTTCTGAATGTGGAGCAAAGTCGGCAAAGGAATATGGTTATTTGTGCTTATAATAGGAACTTCCAGAATTATTTGCAAATAACATTTCGGAGGGCACGGTATCTTATAAATGTTGTCAAAATTCAATAACATATAATTCAAAATAGTCATAGTCATTGCATTAAAAATATACTTTTCATTTAGTTATTAGGATATTCATATATCCATTGTTGATGTTAAACAAATACCAAATTAGATATTTGACGTATCCAAAACAGTGTTCCCCATTTGAAAATAAACAGATAAGCTAACGCACTACTTATTTTCTGCCTACTTGCAATGCAACTACTCCTAAGAAAGACTCAAACTGAACTAGGTGAAGCTTAGGGCCCCAATCGGCGCCTCGGGTCAGTAGTCGAGCTCCAGGACGGGTATAACACTAGCTAGTTGGATCCAAAAAACAGTAAGCATTTCAATAAGTAACCATCTATCAATCTACAAGCAAATAATGTTGGAAGACGGCTTAACTTACAGGTTTTTTACTATTATGTTACATTTCTGCACATTAGATATTAAACTAAATAATCAATCAGTCAGTAATCCTTTAACAATTAATGGATCTACCACACACACACACATACATACATGTATCAATCAAGGAAGAAAGAAAAACCAAAAAAAAAACAGATCTAGGATATATTAGCTGCTGCATTAGCTTTAGGGTTTTAAATAATACTACCTGAGGAGTAAACATCAACGGAGAACCAGAAACCCTAGGGCTTGGAGGTGGAGAGTGGCCCATAAATTCAGCGTCATCAACACCGCCGGTAGTTGTACGGCCGATATCTTGACCATTTGCATCGTTACCGATAGATGATGTGCTACCACCACCACCACCACCATCTTCTCTACCATTTATGTTTCCCATTGGATAATGGAAATATAAAAACAGATTAAAATGAATTTCCCTAAATTAAACTCAGATACTGATAATGATCAGGAGATTTTAACCCGAATTAATCCGTGATAGTCACCAGATCCGAACTTCAGGTGTGAAATTGCAAACTGATAGGGCAGAAGAACAACAGGATTTAAGAAGAATACACAAAGATTTAAGAAAAAATATGGATTTTTTGGTGAAAAAAGGATGGGATTGGGATATTGAGGAGCACCAAAGGGATATAGTTTTTGTGTTGTTTTACGGGATGTTTGTTTACCCAATCAATCAAATCATAATCGTTTTTATTATTTATTTCTTGATTTATTTAAATTATTCCAGGAATAAAATTCAGTATTTAATTTTATTTCTTGATTTATTTCTCGATTTTATGTATCTAAATGGTTTCATAAAATTTTAGTTAATATAATCTCTAAGATCTTACTATTCATTTCTTATAAGGGCTTACATGATTGACACATATGAATTTTGAATAATGACGTATACGTAGTAAATAACACACTTCATACGCAATTTCAATATTATATATACGTAATAAATTAAAGGTTGAAGTTGTACATTAAAGTAAGATATTGAAACATGACTTTATATAAGAAAAATAATATTACCAAGTATATTTCAGTTCGGTTCTAGTTTTGTACGGTTTTAACTGTTCTGGAACCGAACTGGACCGCGAACCATTAACACTCAAATATTGGAACAACGAACCGAACCATTATATCTCGGTTAGGTTCCGTTCTTGTCCGATTCCGGTTCGGTTTACCATGTCACCCAAATTATATACCATGTCTCTGATATAGAAGTTATAAAAAGTCAGATACATGGAATACCGATAACTAAAGGTTTAGTACATATCCTCAATGTTTTGAAACCCGGATAGAATCGGGATCCGAGCATCTAACCGGGTCAACTAGGAGTGAGTTTTCATTGATTTTCAACTCGGGTTGGCCCGTTGGGTTTCGGTCGAACTGGTGACCCGAAACCCGACATGTAAACATTTATTTTATTTTTATTTTTTTGTTGACCATTTGACTGACAAATAAAATTATCAAACCATGAAATGGGAAAACATAACAGGTTGTTGTCAAACTGAGAAGTTACATTTGATTCAGTGGTGACCAGAGTTGGCGTTCGATGAACTTGTAGGCGGAGTTGTAGGTAACTGAGCTTCCATAAAATTGGAGTTTAAATGAAGATGGTGTGGCTTCCATTATTGGTAGTTGTTGATGGTGTGTGCAATTAATAATCTATATTATATAGTAAAGGGCACTTGAGCCTGATGTCATCAAGATGATTTGGCCCAATCTTAGGTTGTAATTTTGATGACGTGGCTTCATGAAATGCAAGAATTTTTTTCCTTTTTTTGAATTTCTTTTGTTATTTTCGAAGCAGCAATTCCCTCCTTGCACGCTTTGTCAGGAGCATTTTGAGTATACGATGCACATTAATGATCTGTTACTTGGAATACCAATAGTCTATTTAAAAGCCCATCCATATTGCTTTGAGACTTAAAAATGTATTTTGCACTCTTTTAATTTGATTGGCCCCTCTCCAAACCCAAAAAAGATTTGTGTCAATTTTTAAATTATCTGTATGTTTAGTTTTGGGTTGCTACAAAACTTGAAAAATCAAACACGGTATTTTTGTTTTTTGTATGAGTTTTTTGGTTTGTAAATAAAGTGTGAGGTGAATAAGTTTTGAAGAAATGTTTGGTGCTTTATAAAACCTTGGTTTACTGTTTTTTAGAGCTTTTGTAATATCTTTTTATGTAATGTTCCTCCTGAGTTAAGCCGTAAGGTTTTAACAGGAAACTTTTAATGATAAACTCACTTATTTTAGACATATTCACACCTTTATCATCATATTTTTATAACAAAATGTGTGTAATTACATGTCTCTAAATGAAGTTTGACTTATACTCTCTAAGACTTAATATTTGTATCTATTACAAACAATATGGAGTGCCTATTTGCTATAACTTTCTTTGAACAATATATGTCATGGATAAATTATGCCATGAATAGATCATTTATCATAATATTATATAGTGATATTATTTTACTTTCTTTGTCGAACCCGTGTATACACGGGTCAATGATCTAGTGGTTGTAGATAATGATACTCAGTGAATAGTGAATTTTTGGAAAATTAAATTTAATGGGAAAATTAAAAGTCTGCCTCTTTTTAATGGTATTATCGGTGTACATATATTTATTGAAATTATTAGACTACTAAACTTACATATAAACTCCTCAATTATTGATGTCTAACATAAATCAAATATAAACAATTATAAATAACAAAAAAGTCCAAACTGGTTGAACCGGACCCATCACTTAGACTGGATCAACTTAAAATTCAGGTTTTAAAACATTGCATACCTTGAAAGTTTTCAAGTTAAGGCAAAATTATGTCTATTTTCATACACTTGAAACAACAATTTTGAATTACAATTATTTATAAACGTTGTACACTTAAATTATATCTTTAATCTTTATGAAGGTATGAAATTACTTACCATAAATGAAGTCCCTTGTATTGACACATTGACGAAAGAAACCAGATATAAATATGGTTTCTCCGGTGAGTGTGCGTGCATGTGTGTGTATATATATATATATATACACACACACATATGGTTGTGGCTTTTATTTTTCGACCGGAAGAAAGCAGAAAGAAAGTGCGATTTTATAAGTGAAAAGTGCTTTGTGTTTGTGACAGTGATACGAAGTATAGTGTAATTCTCTGAAGTTAGTAGGACATTATAAAAGCAGTCGCGTGATGGTTCAATAAGTGGAGAACGATACGCGTTGCCTTTGGTTTGATTTAGGGTACGTTTGGCACACACGTTTATTGTATTTTTTTCAAGAGATAAAGGTAGTAGTATTGTTTGGATGGTAAAATTTTAAAGTTTAAGAAAAAGCTAGTTGAAATAGCTTTAAAAATAAGCTCTTTTAACTTATGAAATGAGAAATTACATAAAATAAACTTTATATAATTATTTATCATCTTTTTATTTGTTTTTATTTATTTATTTTATTTTTATCATTTTTAAGTTAATTTACAGTTATAAGCTATAAGCTTCGAGTTTTATCTACTTTACCAGATACTTCAAACAAAGTAATAAGCTCTAGTTTTCTACTTGAAAAATATGCTTCGCCTATAGTCCTATACTACCGCCGAACATATCCTTATTACCCATTAATAGTGGGTTCATGTTCAATCGGGATAAATCGATAATGTATTCGACGACCATCAAATATTCATAAGGCAACAATTTAATTAAAGCCTTACAGGTGTAGTCAGAGAATGTGGACTTTTAATAATTATTATTATCGTTCTAGAATTAAAACTTATATGTGCCGGTCAAGTAACATAATAGTGGAATACTATAATTTATTTATTAATTAATTAATAAGAAAGTATTTAACAAAAATGTCATTATCAAATCTCTTCTCTCTTGGCTCTTATCTCTCTTCTCTATTAAAAGAGAATGTTAATTAATTAATCTTACCCTTTAAGATTAAATCTTGACTTTCAATGTTTCAAGAAAATCTAATCTAGACCCTTGATGATCATTAATATGGAAGATTAATTAATCATTAGTATTATTTGCACCTAACTTCTACAAATGCCTTTCAAATTACATCCCCTTATTTTTTGTTTGGTCAACAGACTCAATTTAATGTACATTTAAGATTACATTTATATTTTATTTGATTAATTTCATAATGTTTATCATTTAATTAGTTACTCTAATACTACTGAAAAAAACTATTCTCTCTAATTTGTGTATTTAAATTCGAATAATATATATATATATATATATATATATGTGTGTGTGTGTGTGTGTGTGTATGTATGTATGTGTGTGTGGATCATTAATCTATCATTGAATTTTTAATATTAAATATTAATGAAGAGAAATACTAACTTGTAATTATAAATATACATAATTATTCCCTTAATATATACAATGGCTTTGGAATTGAGATTAACTAACTATTAAATTATAATTTCGTGGTTAATTACGAGTTAGAATTTCATATACACATATAGTCCCAATGTTTGTTAAACAATTTATGGTACATCAACTTTTCTTATCGATTCCTGATAACATATATATAATATATTTAATACTTGAATACTATATTAATAAAGAAAACATAAGTTATTATTAATATATTAAAAATTAATATTAATATATTAAAATTAATATCAAGTTCATTTAATTTGCGGGATAATAATAACATATACTCTCTTCGTCTCAAATTAAGTCCTGAATCAGATTTGAAAGTCAAATCTTTTTCAACTTTGACCTTAAATATCTTTGTTTGTGTTATATATTACTTTATGAAAATTATATTAATGAAAATACGCATAAAACTCGATCCATTCATATATTTTGCATCAAGTATTATATAACATAAACAAAAAAAATTAAAGATCAAAGTTGAAAAATAAATACTCAAAAAGTCAAACTAGGACACTTAATTTGGGACGGAGTTACTACCATATACCATATAAATATTAATACTAGATGAAATAGACAAAAGCTATACGAATTGAAAACATGTTACTTTTTAACTAATCTTGACCTTCAATGTTTTAAGCAAAACTAATCTAGACCCTTGATGAGTTGATGATCATTAATATGGTAGATTAATTATTTATTAATAATATTATTTATTTAATTAAATAAATATCTATTCTCTCTCTCTATATATAGATGATTAATCATCATTAAAATTTTCATATTTAATATTAATGAATAAATGTTGTAAATTGGAATTATAAATATGTATAATTATTCCGTTAATATATACAATGGATTTGGAATTGAAATTAACTATAAAATTACAATTTCCTGCTTATTTACGATAGAATTCAATATACACATATAGTCTCAAAGTTTGTTAAACAATGCATGGTACATCACTATAATTTTTGAATAGAAAAAATGAATTATCACGTAAATTTTACGGGTTATGATCTAGTAAACTTAAAAATCAATGAATTAAAAGGATGATGTGAGTTCCCAAATACAAAATATATGTCCATATTTGGGGGAGGTCTATAACTCTATATCATGTGTATAGGTAATGAATGACTTGTTAGTTTTGAGTTTCCTTCTCCTAACTATTTTAAATTCTCTTTTGTAGCCATAGGCCCATAGCATATACTCTCATTTGTCCATGGTCTCATGTCCACAACTTAGCCACCGGTGGCCGGTCGGAACCCACTTTATCCTGGTTTTATGGGGTTAGAACTCGTTAGTAATGTCTAATCTCTACATTTACCTATGTGGTCCTATATAGTATATATCACCTCAATACCTCCAGAAGTGAAATAATATGATCAGATAGAATTTAAGTTTCAGATTTAGAACAAGAAAGAATTAAATATTTTAGTTTAGGAAATTACTACATTTCAAATGTATAAATACAGTACAAACCTGATAGTGTGAAATTACGAAAAGTGATACAAAGATAAAAAAAGTTTTACTTCAAACATCAAAAAATCTATAGACAACATTACAGACTTGAGTGCATGCGTTCTCTTATCTCATTTGGAAGTTCAATGTCCTTAGGAAAAAGGCATAGAGGACGGCGAACATCGCGCTAAAACCAACTAGAACCCCAGCAACTGGACCCATGAAATCCAATTGAAAACCGTAGAAGTCCTTGATATACTCTGCCAGGGTCGGGTCGGTTATATACCCAGGCACCTTGATATCGTTGTTCGCATCATGATATTGAGATACAATGCATCCGTACACGGTCCATGCCATGGGGCAGATCCAGTAGTACCAAATCCACCATCCGGGAATTTTCTGGAATTTCAAAAAGACAACAATACGTCAACTCAAGCTATTAAGAATGCATAGTACATTACAAGAAGTGGATATGATGCGTGCTGCTGGGTGCCAGGAGTACGGTGGACCAGTGTAACTGTACACATATTGCGTGCTGCTAGCAGTATTTCCATTAATAAGAATAACTTTTAATTGACAATACAAGGAAGAAGAAGACTTACTGGTCGTGGGATATAAAATCCCGAGAAGATGTTGAAGAGTAGGTAGAACCCGGCTGCGAAAATGGATGCTACTTGATCATTTGGTGTGACTGAGACAGTCAACATTCCGAAGTATGTGAAGTAAAGGAACGAAAAGAAGTGGATAAAAAAGAACCAGGAGAATTTGACCGCCGTCCATTCGAATGAAACCATGGTGTACACAATGCATAAATAGTAAGTGCATTGAATGAATACATATGGTATCTCTACAATCACCTGAAAGAATGAATATTATTAAAAACCTTGATGATAAGGGTTAATTTGTCTGAAAGTGTACCCAACTTTCTCCAAAATTTTATAGTATGTATCCAACTTAAAAGAATCTATTGTATGTATCGAGCTTTCAACTACTGCCATTGTATTTGATAACTTATTCATAGGTAACCGGTATTTTTGTAATGGGTAAATAAGTACGTAAAGTTTGTAATGTTATAACAAAATGTGTTGGGATTGTGACCTGTGACATGGCGTATGGTAGTGAGGAGTACATCCCGGCTGCTCTTTCACGATAGAAGACAGTTCGTTCTGTTGCGACAACAGGCTGCACTGTTTGGGCATTGTTAAAACCAATGAAAAATACAGAAGAGTACATGGCCCCAATGACTGTGCTCAGATCACTGTTGCTAGACCTGAGATTAGTAAATCAAGAATATATCAGCAAAACAACTCTATAATAAATGTGACTTTATTAACAATAAAACAGCGGAGACTCACTTTTTGTTACCAATCTTCCAAAATATGGTCCCAACCACAAGTGCACAAACCAAGGTGTAGGTGAGACGCACAAGGTTATAATCGGGATTCCTCCAGTAACTCCACCACATCTTCCACAAGCAAGATTTGAATTGACCCCACGTGGATTGGGCATACTGTGTTTCAAAGTGAAGATCTACGGCTCCTGCAGGTGGTACGCTCAACTCCTTCACCAAAGCCTTGTTCCTTCTGTTGTTCAAATGCACTTCATTATTTAGTTCTGTTGACGAAAGTTATAACTTATATAACTGATTTGGGGGACTTACTGATGCATAGCTGACGCACTGAATATGTCGGCAAAATCAACACCTAACCGCATCTCTGCAGCTCCTGAACTAACTTCAAGCATCCATGTTGCTGGATTGTATTTTTCAGGTATCTTTGGAACGCCATCAACTGCCTGGAAGTAGTCGATGATCGATTGAGAGTTTCTACCTAGAGGTCCTGAATAGATAACTTGCCCTCCTCTTTTCAACAACAGCAACTCATCAAAGGATTCAAAGATATCAATGCTAGGTTGATGAATGGTGCAAACAACAGTTCTTCCTGTGTCAACAGTGTTTCTTACAGCCCTCATAACAATAGCAGCTGCTCTCGCATCAAGCCCGGAAGTTGGTTCATCCATGAAGATAATTGAAGGATTAGCAACAAGCTCGACAGCGATTGTTAGCCTTTTCCTTTGTTCGGTTGATAAACCAGTAACTCCTGGAAGTCCCACTATTGCGTTCTTGATATTACTTAGTTCAACTAGCTCCATCACTTCATTCACAAAAGTCTGAAAAGATTTTAACAGAATTAAGATTAGATACACTTTAATGTAAATATGTAACTATATACTACTTAAGAATATTTATTGTGTGTGATATCTATTGTGATTTCGTTACCATTTTCTCTTCCCTGCTGACTTCTTTCGCAAGACGTAAGAAAGCAGAGTAGATCAAAGATTCATGGATAGTGATTGTGGGAGAATGGATATCGGTTTGCTCACAGTATCCCGAAACTCTTGCAAAAGTTTCTTGTTTTTTCGGGAAGCCTGAAATTCTAATATCTCCTTCGATATAACCACCTGTCTTTCTTCCTGCTAAAACATCCATCAATGTAGTTTTTCCCGCTCCACTAACTCCCATTAATGCAGTTAAGACTCCAGGCCTAAAAGCACCAGTTACATCACGAAGTAATTGCAACCTATTTTCTGTCACACCTTGTTCTCTCATTTCCTGTTTGATGATCACCGTCAATAAATAATCATTTAATCTGAATCTCATGTTAATATTTATGTTAGGAATGTTCACAGAATGATATGAAGTGGTGAACTTACACCAGGCATATCGACGTAATAGTTCATGTCATCAAACGACATGGCAAGTGGAGTAAATGGAAGGACCATTCCCTTCTTAGATACACCATTGGCATCAGGCTTGCGGCTTATCTGGTTCATTTCCTCTACAAAAAGTTACGTGATTTAGAGAATGAAAAAAGCTGATGAATCATTTGCGTATAAAGTAAGTTTTTCTTACTTGCTTCAGCACCATGTCCATCCATGGCTGCAGCTTCTTCCTTTGAGATGATTGCTTGTGGTTTTCCAGGGGCTAGTTAAAATAACAAAAATAAATAAATAAATAATTTAATTATAAAAATAAAGAAAAGAAAGTTTAGTTACAGCTTTGAAAACAAGTTTATGAGAGTCCGTCATCGAAACTTACCTTTTAAATACGTGAGAGACAGTGTGAACAAGATGTTGAAGAGAATCGCAATACCAAAAAGAGCAGCAGCACCGATCCAGTACGTGCTAGTTGAAGTTGGGACGTCCAGGCCCCTAAGCATCGCAAATCCCAAGTTGGTTGTATTGTCCGTACTCTGCATATCAAAAGTGAAATATATTTAATTGTCGTCCTGATAGTTTTTTTGTTATAACTAATAAGTAGAGGTGACAATTTTAGACCCATTGGTTATTTTTGGGTCAATTTGGTTGAATTTATGAGGTGGTGAGTTTGTTGGGTCCCCCTCTTTTTTTTAGATGGAAGTTTTAGTTAAGAATTACTTACTCTTTTGCTGGTCCATCTAGTGTCAAGGAATTCATTGTTGGTAATGGCTCTGAAGATATAACTCAGGGGAGATAGCCAATAAGCCCATCTCCACCAGTCTGGAAGTTTGGATTTCGTTATAATGAAACCACCCAACAAAAATACCAGATTAAGTACCATAGATCCACCCGTGTTTGCCACGTTCATCGTCTTACACACTCCAGCAATCATCTTAAACATTCCTGCTGCAACATTCTGGATCAGAAACACCAACAGGAGATGCTTGAAGAATCTGTAAAACGTACATATTTCATTAGCATACAGTGGTGGAAACTTGCATTAAAGTTAAGATAAAACTAGAATAAAAATTAGTTACCTGCTAGCATCAGGGGCAAGGCCAACACCCCAGTATAGAATAACAGTCCATATGATACTCTCGATTATAGATATTGGAATACGAAGCAAGAAAGATGGAATTGTGAAAGCCCACGGAGGGTGGAACATGAGGTCTCGTTGCTTGTAAAGAACGGGAAGCCTCATGACAGAAAAGGAAAGATCGGCAAGCCCGTTAAACATGTTAATAAGCATACTGTTAAGAAGTGCTCCTACATACAAAGCCCCGTCTACCTCGTTCCTCACGTGCAATTCTGTCCTCAGAAACAAAGTTGTGCAAACAAACGACAAAAATGAAATTTGAACAGACTTGAAAACGTATATGAAAGCGTTTCTCTTCATTAGTAGTATTTCCTTGTCCCATGAGGCCTTAAAGAGCTCCATTTTGGGTACTAAAAATTTCTTGTACACTAGAGCAGCTTTGTGGCTTTGGTTCTTGTCGTATGGGACTGACAATTCGTTGTTCAACTTCTCGCCTACATGGAAACTCTTGAACCGCTGAGAAAATTCGCTCACCGGGATATGTCTGTATGGTCTGTTTCTGTCTACCCAATATTGCTCTTGGTCCTTTTTAGACGTAACCTATTATCACAATACAAAAGTTAAGTAAATTGGAATCAAATTTAGTAGTGCTGTGCATAATTAAACCTAACAGTGTTTATACCTCTTGCAAGAAATCAGCAGTACCCTTTCTCTCAGGGCACTTGAATCCGCAATTCTCGAAGAACTCAACAACGTGTGCTCGTGGTCCTTGATACACAATCTGGCCCTCGGATAGTAGGACGATGTCATCAAAAAGATCAAACGTCTCAGGAGCAGGTTGTAACAGGGACATGAAGACTGTTGACTCGGTGAGGTGTGAAATTTGCTGCATACACTTCACGATCTGAAACGTAGTGGAACTGTCGAGACCTGTTGATATTTCATCCATAAACAGAGTTTTTGCTGGTCCCACAAGCATCTCTCCTGTGGTGACACGCTTCTTTTGTCCTCCAGAGATACCTCGTCTCATTTGATCTCCGACAAATGTATCACGACAGACATCAAGCCCCAATATCTATATTTTGGTTTACCAAATATACATGAAGATTTGATTTTGAAAACATTAAGAGATTAGAGATAAATAATAATAATAACAAAGAAAAAAAAAGTAACTTACTCTGAGAGTGTAGTATGTAATCAAACTACTATCATCTCCTTCAATGGCAGTTGCCTTCATGAAAAGATCAACTTCAGCTTCTGGGAAGATCCCTGCTTCCTTTTCTCTTCTCGCAAGCTCCGTAAGCAATTCTGCATTTCAATCGTTCGTTTAGATACTCATAAATCATATATATATGTTCCCACAATTATCACAAAAGTGTTTTTCTTGAAAAGTGAATTAGTTACCTAAACGAGACCCAACTCCTTGGCATCTTGCTGCGAAATCTAGAGTTTCCTTAACAGTCATTTCTCCTACATGATTATCGATCTGACTAATGTAGGCCGCTGTCCTCCTAGGCTCAAATTCATTTAATGTATGACCGTTGTAAGTTACCTCTCCTTGAACCCGTAAGCTGGGATCCAGCCTTCCAGCCAAAGCCAACAGTAGCGTCGTCTTTCCAGAAGATGGTGGGCCCAACAGCAGTGTCATCCTGTAACATTACAGAGTTCATTTACGTACTGTATTTTTTTAAAAAACATTATTTCTTGTGACTATTATCTCACTACACATTCCACATCCTCTAGAATCAACAAATAAACTTAACAATTCAATAATGAAATATTAAGATACACATACCTTCCCGGTTTGATAATCCCGGAAGCATCTTTAAGAATATGAAGTTTTGCTTTCTCAGAGAAACTGATACCGATTGAAGCTAGAATTGATTCACCAATATTTCTTGCCGTATTAGTCAACGTTGGAAGTGCTCTGTCTCCAACGTGACAATCAGCTTCGATTGACAAATTCTTGTACCGGACCTCAACTGTTGGAAGCGTGATTCCAACCCTGTGATCATTTCATCAACACAAATAGTAACAAATTTTCATCAGTAATTAAGCGTTGGCCCAATAAACTTTACTATTTCAATCATTTTCCTTAACCAACTACTAACAAACTCTTTGGATATGCAATACCATCTCAAAACTTACTCTAAACATGTATAAGTTCATCCTTAATCAAGCGTTGACTGAAAAAAAATCTCAATGTTGACTTTACTCTTTCAATAATTTCAACCTAAACCGTTATTAGTAGTAACTAATTAAACTAACAAACTCTCTGTTTATGCAATACAATCTCTAAACGTACTCTAAACGTGTACATAATCATCAGTAATCATGCGTTGACTAAATAATCTCAAAGTTGACTTTATTCTGTTAATCATTTCTACCTAAACAGTAATCATGAACAACTACCATAACAATAAGAGTTTTTTGGCCGTACACTAACAAACGTGTTTTATAGTGTTGTAAAGTACAACGTCTGTCTGTTTGGTGGTGTACACAGTAACAACTAATCCGAACTAATAATTCTCAACCTTAAGAACGCATCGAATTCGTACATAAGGCACGAATACGATGCGTTCTTCATATTAATATCAATTTGAATGAATGGAGAAGAAGAAAACGTACTTTTCAACACGATCTCTGAACTTTCTGAGGAAGATTTCATTATCTTCTTCAGCAACTTTAAAAATCTTATCGATAAACGTCTGACGAGCATGTGGATCAAGTTCACGAACATCTACCAGCATCTGATCAGTAGGTATCTCCTGTTGATCAGCTGGAATGTAAGATTTGAAAATCGTCGTTCGTAACCTATTATAAGTAGGTAATTTCTCTAACGCCGCCCATCGCAACGCTTCTTCATCTTCCATCGAATGCCGACTACTCCGGCCGTCGTGACTCGCTCCGCCGCCGGTCGAGAACACATCTTCCATGCGCCAACTTCCGGCGGCTCGGCTCAAACTTTTACTAATGCTCCTTCCGATGCTCTGACTCATACTCATTTTCGCACCTTCCTCCATGTTTGTGTTTCTCTCAATTTCCCCTTTGGTTAGGGTTTACATATAGAAATTATAATAGATCTGGTGATGTATATATACATGGAAGTATAAACTGTAATAAATAAATATATATTTCAACGAAGCTTCAAAACTATTGAACGAGAATATTATGTTAGAAGTGGGACCGTGTTGCTGATATTTGTGAAAAACAAAATAAAAATACTTTTCTTTGTACAAGTGAAAGAGCTTAAGGTACAAGTACTGAAGGCGTAACTGCTGTTTATTCATTTTAAAGAATTAATATTTATTTTTATGATGTGACAGCTTGGCTTATTATTTCTCTCGTCAAACTTGATGTGCGTGAATATGACCGTTGACTCTAGACTTTTATTTCCCTGCTTCCGGTTATCAACCGATATATTTTTTGAATTTTATTCGGCTCTTTTTTTACACGTCAGAATTATTTACCTCCTATTTATTTATTTATTTATTTATTATTATTATTATTATTAGTATACTCCAATTTAATAAATTACAAATATTCACATTTTCATGCAATGAAATTACAAGTATGTTTTATTACTCCGTATATCACACCCCATTAGAAAAGAACAGAAACAAACAATGATTAGTTTATTATTATTATAAGTTTTTTACTGTAGCTAATGGTCTGATAACCTTTTAAATGGTTTGGATGATATAATTATTAAAGTACGGTACAATTATGTTATTAATTGCCTTAAAAGGCATTTTCTCCTTTTTAACTTTTTTCCTTTTTAACTTTTCTCCTTTCAAATAGTGTGTATGATTGGTTTTTATTCCTTGTTACGTAGTATGAAATTATATCTCGGGTTAAGGTCATAACCTATATACAACGGGTGATGATTTATGCAACAAACAATTTGATGCATATAACACAACTATGCAATGTTATATTTATACCATCTGCTTTAATACTTGTACAATGTGATGTTGGTATCACTTTTTGTGTTGTAAATATCAACTCCCATATACAACAATAATAATTCTCAATATTGATATCAGTGGGTACAATCATCATCTAACCAATATATATTTTAAGTAGAGTAATGATGGATGAAATAAAGTTAAAATATGATAAAATAAAATATAAACATGAAATACAAAAAATTTGAGTGTTGAACACTTAATATAACTTCTTTTTCTTTTTTATATTGGTCTTTTTTTCATTTTGCAACATAAATTTCGATTTATTTATCATATTTAGTATTTATTTTAATTTATTAACCATACTTGCATAGGATACATTAATGAAGTCACGTGTGTTAATAATAAATGTAAATATTATCATCTAATAATTAATCACTTTTGTAGTTGATCAGAAAAAAGCTCTTCCCGGCCGGCGCGGATTTACAACTTTAACCATTGAAAGCAATGGAATACGTGATGAGGTGCAGGGTTAAGTACAAGTTCTAGAATATTACGTCAGCTAATACGTAAGAAAGATACATATACAATTATAGAAATTTGTAAATACCTTTTTTTTATTATAAACTTCATTAAATTAAATGTAAATAAATAAATGGCGATGGCTATTAGCCAGAGAGTGGATGCACATCTTGCCGGGCTGGCGGCTGCTATTTTACATACAAGGTTTTTGGTTTTTTTATTTACTCCCTATGGAATTTTTTAATTATTATTATTTTGGTAATAAATTATACAGCCTATATTTAAAAAAAAAACAAGTTTATAAAAATATGAACTACTGTACTAGAGACTATATTAAGACTTGGTAATGAATATCATCTGACCAAAGAACCTGATAGAGAATACACACGTATGTTAGATAGTAAGGAACGTTGAATTTGAATGTGGCAAAAAAAATTATTCATACTTATATATATATATATATATCTAATAGAATAATCAAGAACTACTGCACTAAAGATCACTTCTGTCTACAAAATCTTGAAAATCTTTTAAAAGTAATAGTTTTATCATTTTTAAAAGGCATGCGTCAATATTGTATATACATGTTATTCTTGTGAATGTCATTTAGTCCAGTGTTACCTGTGTCAATTATTGGACGGACATATGTGCACACTTTTACTGTTGTACATATATATGTTTTAGATTAAATTGCATCCGGTACTATTCAATTTATTATTAGTAACATAATAATACTATATAAAATATATATAAAATGATGATATAACATTTCTTTGAGGATATAATTCAAACTTATGTTGTCTTTTACTTATATATATATATATATATATATATATATATATAAAGCTAGCTGGCATATAAAGCCAACTAAATTATTTCAATTGCATGTAACGATGTAGTTTATACTAATTAATTACCATGATTATATATTATATATTATTAATTAAAATTAAATAAGTAATTATTCTCATGTTGAGGACAACCACATACACTTAGGAGATTCACATGGGTATTTAGAAAGCAGAAACAATAAGACAAGTTCAGACAGAGGGACTCTTATTAATTTAAACATGCATGATGCATGTAATGTATTTTAAGAAAGTTGGAATTGTTTAATAAAGCACCATTATTGGATTTTCGAATATTACCTTCTTTATATTTTAGTGTATAGTAATCGAAGCTTAATTTCAAAATTAAAAAACGTCGTCGTGCATTTTTTAACTAATCATTTCGACGTACATCATAGGTTAAAAACGGCTTGAAGAAGGCCGACGAACGATAAGCATCATTTGACGGTGATATATGGCAATGAATCGATAAGAATATGATACTAATGAAGATTTAAATATCAAAGAAGAATATAACGACAACGGATTTTAAAAAAATAATGACAATGACAATCATTTTGATTAATGTATGAGTCGATGGCTCGATCTATCGTTTGTATTATAGTGAAATTTCATTATCAAATTTATTAATCAAATTTGTTATCAAGTATGCAACTGGTAATTATAAAACATGTATATATAGATGAGTGTTTTAGAACTACTTTACAAAATAGATTTGTCTTCTGCTGATGCAAGTAGACAAGTAGTACGTGCTTTTAAATCATGTATGGTATGGATGAACATCAACATTGATTAATGTAGTAAACAGATTTGATTGTGATGTATGGTATAATTGCTTCAAGTCTATATATTTTGTATTTTATAATTAAGTGTGTTTTATGTTTAGAAGTGCGAAAGAAAAGCTTTCATGTTCAAAAAATTATGTGTTATATATATATATAGAGAGTTTGGATCAAATGAGAACACTTAAAAAATAAGAACGGTGAGAACATCTCATAAATGCACAACTAGCCAACAAAAATCATTAGATTCATAGTCATACATCTCAAATATGCAAAGAAAAACAAATGCATACTTCTAAAAATGCACAAAAAAATCAAAAAAATGATTTATGCACGATTATCTCTATAATTGTGCATCAATCGTTTTTTCGATTTTTATGTATTTCCGAAAGTCCGCATCTATTCTAATCAATTTTTCTACGCATATTGGAGATGTATGAGTGTGAATCTAATGATTTTGTTGGCTAATTGTGCATTTATGAAGTGTTCTCATTGGAACCTTACCCTATATATATATATATATATATAGAGAGAGAGAGAGAGAGAGAGAGAGAGAGTTTGGATCAAATGAGAACACTTCAAAAATAAGAACGGTGAGAACACCTCATAAATACACTACTAGCCAACAAAAATCATTAGATTCACAGTCATACATCTCAAATATGCAATGAAAAACAAATGCGCACTTCTAAAAATGCACAAAAATCGAAAAAAATGATTGATGCACGATTATCTCTATAATTGTGCATCAATCGTTTTTTCGATTTTTGTGTATTTCTGAAAGTCCGCATCTATTCTAATCATCTACACATATTTGAGATGTATGAGTGTAAATCTAATGATTTTGTTGGCTAATTGTGCATTTATGAAGTGTTCTTATCGTTCTTATTTTTGAAGTGTTCTCATTGAAATCTTACCATATATATATAGAGTTTTAATCAAATGATGTACGAAAGTTAATCGAGTTATTCTCGTAGTATTATTTTAAAATTTACATATTTGTAAAGAGTTTCCCTTAATTACGTAATCCAGTAATGTAATGATGATTTATATTTAAGGTCTTGTGGTTGTCATTTAGCAAATGAACATAGACCCTCTTTTTCATGTGATGATCGATACACTAACATAATAATTTGTTTTGGCAATCGATTAAGATTTTTTTTTTTTTTATTTGTGATGTCATACTATGATATTCTATATAGGTACATTAAGTCATAGATATGCTCCTGAATTGTCTCCCTTGTATCAAACTTCCCATATGTAGTCAATACGAAACACGACATAATGGTTAAGGTGTACTCTAATAAAGTTGTTGTCAGTTCAAAATCAGAAATACCATTGTAAGCTAGCGTTACCATACATGAATATTGTAGTCGAATCTCAATCATGGAAATAAATTTTGGTGTAATACAAATATACGAGAAAAGATTTTGGTAACGCAAAATGATTTTTGTTTTTAAAAACATGTCTAAAGATTTGATCGGTGGGTTTGGTAGAATGAGTCGTGGAGAGAAGAAAAAATGAACAAATGATACATATTTCATCAGTGTATGGATTAGAAGTAAATTTAGATTAATATTTTGAGCACATTTAACATTACTCGTAAACAAAACACAGATTTAAATTGGAATGATTAATGTAGCTGTTTGATGTGAAAAATACATCCTCTTTATTAATCATCATTGAAATTGTCGGTTTAATTCACTTGTACCTTATTTAAAATAAAAAAAAGAAGAAGGTATTTTGGTCGAATAAATTTAAATAAACAAATGGATGTCAATTTGGTTGTTGTAGTCTTGAGGACTAGTGTAAAATAAGTAAAGAAGAGCAGTAACAGTAGACAAGTTCGGAGGGTGTCAAGTGTAAAATAAACTAGTTCTGGAACTTTGAAATGTTAAACTAAAGGGTGCATAGTGTAAATTACAATGATTCCAGAATCCCAACCAACTGTCATTGAGGGTGCTAAGTGTAAATTAAAATAGTTCGAGAACAATAAACAGTTGGCAGGGATTAAAAGTGTAGTTAAAGATTGTTCTAGGGAGGTAAAACGCCTACTATATATTAAGATAAGGGGTGTAAATTGTAAAAAAAAAATTACAAAGAAAAGTAAAATGAAAACGTATACATAACGGCAGTTGAATTCAAAATGTTAGTATGCGTCGAAAAATATGTAAATGCGAGGTCAAAGTCAACACGACTTGACTAAGTCAATTGTATTCATAAATTTGCCTCGATGCAACTAGATTGGTCACTTGTTTACGACCTTACGCGTTTTTTTTTATGTATAAATTTCTCATCGTGCTAGAATTTATTTTGATCACGATGATATTATTACGTTGTTTATATAATTCATACATTATTATGTAGCACATGTTTATTAGTATTAATTAATTACTCGTCAATCATTGTTGATTATATAAATTAAGTTATAACTATCTTGATCTTGTAAAATAAGAAAATAGCGAACAATAGCTTATTAGTGTTGGTCTGATGCTTTTTAAACCCGTTTATGATTTGAATATGCGGTTGATGATGTAACTGAGGTTCTGCGCCATACATGATACTATCCATTGGTTCAATTGGATGTGTCTGATAACACGTCATATTACATTATTACCCCAAGTGAATCCAATATATAGAACTCACTTCCTACATGAAAAATGATCCGTTGTTTGTAGCCAAGTTCAATCTTGGAATTATAAGAAACGGCTCAACAATATTGTCAAAACTAACCTGACAAATTTGTGGAGGCACAGTGAGAAGTCCGTCGACTCGTGCTATTTTTAGATGGTTTAAATAAGTGCTTGTATAGGCAAATTAGTAGTGCGTTTTGACGTTTGACTTTCTTTTTGTAGATAGAATGTTCAGTAGGTGGAAACAAGCAACCTTGCTAAGCTAAGAAAGGTGCCTATTAGTTAGGGGTGTTCATGGACGGTTAACCAGATGATCAGTTAACCGGAGACCGGTTATCCGGATCCCCGGTTCATCATTTTCTTATCTCGAAATCAAAAGCGAAAAGTTCAGTTAACCGGTAATCGGTTAACCGGCTTTTCCGGTAATCGGCTTTATTTACCGATCATTTAAAATATAAATATCAAGTAACAAATACACACTCATTGATGAATACTTGTTATAAATTCTATATGTTAATCATTCTAACAATAAACATAAAGCTTTTGAATTAGGTAGAGAACATAAATATATAAACGCCGAACCAAGTTAGTCACGACACTTAATATATAACTACTAAAAATGCATAAATGTGAACATTCATAATAACATAAATACAAAAATATAATAATCGCATTTTAAATTGGAAGATATTTAGTAATATTAATATATAGCTATATATATAAACACATATTTAAAATAGCAATTTAAAATTTTCAATAATATTTGGTTCGGTTTTTCGGTTTCGGATAATTATGAACATTAGTAACATACGGAGTAACTAGAAAAGGTTACTATCAATATTGTTCGTTTTTATAGTTACTTGTACACATTTATACCCTTCGGTGCACCTTTTAAAATAGGCACATATGCGTTTAGTATACGAAAAGTCACTAAATTAATTTGTACGGAGTAATAATTAAGTTTCACAATTGTTCGTTTTACTTACTTTTGAATTTCGTATGTTTCATAATTGACCAATAATTTTTTTCTTTACATACTGAATTGATCAAATACCATACAATTCCGTGGCATCATGTTAGTAGTTATTTCACTATCTTGATATTTTGTAAAATTAAACTACAAATTATTGAAACCATCTTAGGACTAATCTTCTTCCGTTTATCATAAAATTAGCTTATAAACTCGAATGTTACATCTATACTTCTATACTAATATGTAAAACATCTTGCTATATTATTTTTAGAAATTCTAGAAAATAAGATTCAACATTTATAAATTAAAATATCTAATTCTCATTTTACCACTACAAAAAAGTGTAAATTTTCCAACTTTTTTTCTTCACCCTTTTATAAAATGTTAACTTATTTGCTAAGTTATTCACACTTATAAGTGTGTACAAAATGTTCACGCTTTTAAGCGTGAAGAAATTGAACTAATAACAATCTCTATTACAATGTTCACACTTATAAGTGTGAAAAAATTGAACAAAGTCCATACCTAAAAGCGTGAAGATTATTGCTAACACTCAATTTGTTCACGCTTCTTAAGCGTGAAGAATTTGGGTGTTAAGAATAATCTTCACGTTTTAAAGTGTTGCAAATCTAATATTGTTTCACACTTGTAAGCGTCAACATTGTGATATATATTATTATTAGTTCAATTTGTTCACACTTAAAGGTGTGAACAACTTAACAAATAATTTAACACTTTATAAAAGCGTGAAGAAAAAAAAGTGAAGAATTAACACTTTTGTTGTAGTGTACAATACAATCTTTACCATTTTCACATAATGTTCATTTTTCACTAACTATATTCCGAAGCTTAAACTTTACATATGAATAAACTACTTTTATCTACTAAAATTACAGGTACTATACCAGTGAATAACAAAAACTTTATACCAGAATCATTAAGCCGTCAGTGTTTATAGTAAAAAATATTAAATTCTGCTGCATAACGCGTGTATTATGCTAGTGTACATGATATATAAATAAAACTATGAAGAATTATTCTAATTAATTATTAATGTGATCTAATAATTATAATACTTTATATGAGTAAGGTTCAAATGAGTATTAGTAAATGTGAAACCCACCAAAAAAATGGAAAAAAAAATCTCGTCGAAAGTATGCCTTGATAGACGGCAAATCGAAGAGGAGAAAACGCCAAATTTAATGGTGCAATTTTCATGATTTTTCGATTTGTCGTTTGTGAGATAATTGATGTTGGGGATAAATGAGTTTTGTACATGTGGATCATTCTTTTTCCACACATGGCATGATATTATTGGTTCCCCCATTCTTACACAAATTCCTATTCTCATTTGAACCCACCCTACTTTATATATATTTAAGTTATACTTCATCAGTATAATATTTACAGCACTATTAAGTTATTACGTAGTTATATCATCAATATAATATTCACCGGTACTATTCTATTATACAATTATAAGTATTGACACCTATTTTTATTTTAAATTCTGACTTCGCCTATGGAGACTCAATATATACTATATGTTAAATGCTGAATTATTCTAATTTCATACGTTTCAAATAATATTTACTTAGTGATATCATAAGGATTATGAATAGACTACTTCGTATTCATGTATAGATTTTCGCTACCCAACCACTAGCTTATATCACTATACATTAGAGTAAGTTTTATTTAAAATTCTCTCTCAATTTGTCCCATCATATTGTTTATTATAGCATTATCTTATTATAATCTATTTTTTTTTGTCTTTTCCCTATTTTTCTAATAAAAAATCTTATCTGTTTGTACTTTTTTTCTTGACATTTTAACCTTTAGTTTATATTTTTGAGCTTTTTTATTTGCAAGAAGACAAAAAAAAATACAGTATTTGATATTTCGAATCACATGTTGAGTTGTTTAGACATGACCAAAAAAATGTGTGATGAAAAAATATTTACAAAATAAATTAAGGGGGTAAACAAAAAACGACACAGAGGCAAAGTTATAATACCAAAAAGAAGGAAAAGAAGAGACAGGGTATAAATTAGATATAAAAAATTTCATAGTTGCTAACCCATGACTCAGAATTTTGATTTATAACTCGTGACTCGGCTCGACTCGACTCGTAAGAGTCACTATTTATATATATATATATATATATATATATATATATATATATATATATATATATATAAATGATTTATAACTCGTAACTCGGCTCGACTCGACTCGTAAGAGTCAATATATATATATATATATATATATATATATATATATAAGTATATTATTGTTTCAGATTTTTGTCTTTTAAGCAAAGTAAAACATGGTGAGAGTCGATAATTAAATCGTTGATCTGCAATTAACACAAACACTTACTTTAAATTATAGTCATTTAGTTTTTTATTTTGTGATTTTGTCCTTATTATTTTTGAATCCCTTACACTAAACGTTTATCTAATTTTCCGACTCGTAAGAGTTACACAATACTCGGAAGAGTCTCACACAACTTGGAGGGGTCAATAAACGATTCGCATGAGTCAAAGTCATTTAAAAATTAGGGTCTTAGTCACTTCATTTTTTGAATTTTTGACTTGAACCATGATTCCGTGAATCGTAAGAGCTTAACAACTATGTAAAAAATAGAAAAAAGAGAAAGATATTAAATAGTATAAATTAAAAATTGAATAGGTTAGTACTCCATTTTCTATCTATTAGTTTAATACAGTACAATATATATTCTAAACAATTATTGGTGATGTAAGGCTGTAAGACTGCATTATTAATGATAAATGATAAAAAAGTGATTACAATAAAGATGCCATAATAATAATATAATAATTACTATGATAAAAAAGTGTTAATTATTTTTTAATATACAAAAAGATTCTTATACTACATGTCACACATACTAAGCCATTGACCAAAATTTAATTCAGGGAAAGTTTAAACATATCGTTGCACATGATATATTTGTAGATACAGCTATTGAAAGTTTGTAACTTCCTAAAAAGAGTATTACTTATATTTACTTATTTAGACATAATAGTATATAATTTTATATAATCTTAGTTATATTTAGCTACAATGTTTGGTATCTAATTAATCCTGATAAAAAATTGGCATTAATGATTCAATTACGATGACAAATAATTTGGAATGCAGGGTGTAAACATGTATAATAGACTAAGAAAGCTTGGTATAATATATATATATATATATATATATATATATATATATATATATATATATATATATATATACTAGTGTTAAACTCGTGTGATGCACGGCTAGCATTATAAAATGTCATAATATGTGAATCACATGTCAAAATGATATATGAAATGGTGAAAACTTTCAGATTATAAAGGGAATTTTTTTATCGATATTAGTGATACATTATATATTTTAACCCCTCAAAAATGATTTAATAACAACATATTTTTCCCATAATATATCAATGAAATGGGAAGGTTAAAAAAGATGTGTATTTTATAAATTGACATTTTTCTAGCTAACAAAAAGTTGTCTAGTCATTGTGACCTTTCCGTTTCCTATAGTTATAATATGTTAACTTTGCAACAATTGATAAACAATTTGTACGTTAATAGTCTTGGAAAAAATAAATTGTAAAAATTACTATAACAATTTAGACGTTTTATTGAATAACTAATGTACATATATATGCACAAAATGTAAATTATTCTACAACAACCAAATATATACCTACATTATATAGATTATTTGAAAAAGTAATATAGAATTAATAAAAGTACACGTCTTACCATTCGCATACTGAATTGTAGTTAAGTTGTGTGAGATTAAAAAAATAGAAAAAAATCTTTAAAAAATAGATGATAACCTTGATCTGCCTATCCATAAAGCTTGTATTCAGTTTACTAAATAATAGAAATTGAATTCCCTTAATCTGTAAGATGATAATAAAAAAAATTAAATTTAACAAAACTTTAATGAAAGATATAATTACATTAAAAGTAAGTTCTCATAATTTACTAAAAGTTTATTTATTTGTTTTTTTAAAAAAAAGAGAAAGTTAGAGGAATAAGAGTTAAGATTAAGATGAAAAAACTAAAAGATTAAAATTAGAAAGAAAAAATAGATTAAAGAATGTCATGAGTTTGAACTATAATAAAAAGTTATAAGTGTTATTATATGACACATTATTTTGAATTAAAATAGTATAATTTATTTTTATTAATTACCTTATTAAATGAAAATAGTTATAATATAAATTTTAATTGAATATTACCTTATTTGAAATTAGGTGTAGGAAAATCCACATCATCAATTTTTTTTACATGGTGATGACACATAGGATTTGTATGATGTGGCATGTGTATATATTTGACAAATAATTAAGGGTCTCCTCCCTTAGTTATAAAGATATATTATATATATATATATATATATATATATATATATATATATATATATATATATTGGCATGATCTAGCGTGAACACCTACTTTGAGAGAAGGGGGAAGTGTTGATCCAACCAATCATCTCATCTAAGCAAATTAAGTTGCACCATATTATTGTGGTATGTAACTAATGGGAATTTAATGCAAGCATGGAAGTACCGATGAGAATATGGCACGTGTACAATATAACACCCCATATTTCAAAAACATATTTTATTATATTTACTAACACTGGAAGCGTATGTCCCTACATCTTTAAAAAAATCTTTACAGTTCCCAAAACTTAACAATTATAAATATATAATTACAAAATAAAGTACTATCGGTTGGGTGTTATATGAGTTTCCCAAAAACAATGATTTTCAAAAATTATCAGAGTAGTCGCAACAGTAGTCAAACATTCCATCCAGTATCCAAACACCCATTCCATATTCCCAAACATAATCTGCAAAATGTTAAATATCGAGGGGTTAGCTCACAGCTAAGTGAATGGAACTGTAACCGACAGTTCAATCCAGAAATAACAAATCTTACAACAAATAAACACATAAGTATATAATACTAGAGAGGACCGGCGGTTCTTGGTATGCCATCACAAGAACACTTTAAACCACTGGTATGCCATCATAGTGATCTACCGATAGTTTGAAGCTATCTTCACTGACAAGGGTTCATCCATCAACTATGTGTATCGGAAACTCCGCAAGCCAAACAATAACAACAAACCCAACCAGTGTTGACCTCTCATTAAAACACATATGCCCAGCGGCCAAGTATCACATAATGCATAATAGTCACGCCATTACTGAATATAAACAATCAAAAATAACAATAACCCAAATGACTTAACAGTCAATAACCAATAACAAGGTATGTTCACCCGTTGTAACCAAACCTGTTACAACTGGGTTGAACTGAGGATTACAATCCCACTCACCAATTATCAGTCGTCACTCAATAGTCTAATGTCACTGAGTCTTCTCCATATATGAGAATACAATTAAATAATAAATCAGTAACTTATTCCATAACCAATAATCCATGTTATAATCATATAACACATTCAACATATGTTATCAATTACGACAATAACAAGTAGTAAATATCACTTATTATAATATCTAATTAATAACATGTATATCACTTTACAACTACTAGTTTAATCACATCATTCTCACATCTTAGTTAAATATGTAATCACTCAACATATATGTTTTTCGACATATAATCTATTTCATGATATAATTTTATTTCAAAAATATAGCATCGACTAACAATAACAATCAAGTTATCAGTATCATACATATCTAGCTAAGATATAGGTTCTCAAGATAATCACATACAAGCATTTGCTAAGTACATAACCTCGACTAATCAACCTTACATAAGTAGACTATCAAACATCCTTACACTTTAATAAGTCTTTAGTTAATTAACACACTCGAATTTAGTTCTACATCGTTCTTATAATATGTTAATTACTTCTATTTTACAGTCTAATCATGATAACATGTGCAAATTAAACATAAGACAACAACTGGTCTGTTCAGACCAAAATCGCGTCGCAATTATTATAGATCTCGTCGTTATGATCATCAAATTGCGTCGCCATTTCAAGACAGAATCGCGTCGTGATTCTATCAAAATCGTGTGGCGACTTTAACCAGGTCGCGTCGCGACCCAGGTCATAACAGCAAACTTGCAAATGAAGAACACCTGCTACTGCAACCGAACCTAAACCCCCAAAAATCATATTATTCAAGTTTCAACCCAATTTCAATAAATCAATAACTTCACATACAACATATATTATCAAGTATTATCACACAATTCATTCATATAATAATCTTTCAATTTAGGCTTCAATCTCAAGTTCCTACCACTTTCAACCCTAACAAATTACACAACTTACAATTAAATAATCTATCATGCAAACAACCACTTCATCACATAATCATCAATTTTTAAAATTCAATCTCAGTTTCTTTTACATATTATATTATCATTTACTTCAACTAATTTAATTTATACTAAATCAACACTTCAATAAAGAAATGATTAAAAACCAAGAAGATTACTTACAAATCAAGAAGAAAGTAAAGATGGTGATAATCTTCTTTCAAGAAACTTGAATCAAAAACATCAATTATTTGCTTAATTCCTTTTGTTTGTAAGAGTTTAAGAGAGTTAAAAACACAAATGAAGGAATAGGAAAAATGGGTAGGTGTAGTCGGTCACTCCCACCGCCCAATTTAAATATAGTGTACACTCTAAGCCTATTGTCTGGAACCTAAAAATATTCGCGAGATTAAATATTTTATTTTATCGTCAACTTTATTAATTTAAAACATGTACTATTTTATTAGTTACAATAAATCTTGTGACTCTTTTACCTATTTATTTTCAAGTAACTCAAATAAAAATCATTTCCCATTTCATTAAATAACCATTTAAAAACTTAGAAAAAATACTATAGAAATTCTAGACCCAAAATCTGGGTGTTACATACAATGAAAACCCATTTACCTATAAAATAAATTATCTTACAAACGACAAGTCAAAAAATTATGAAAATTACACCATAAAATTCAGCGTTTTCTCCTCTTCGATTTAAGATCACTCAAGACATATTTTTGACGAGTTTAATTTTTTTTCATTTTATGGTGAGTTTTACAAATTATAAACACATATGTTACTTTTTGTTATAATATAGATTTAGGGTTAGGGTTTAGTGTTTATTAGGGTTTAGTATGAGTTAGGCTTTAATAGGGTGTAGGGTTTAATATGCTTTAGGTTTTAGGATTTAGTAAAGCGTTTAAGGTTTAAGGTTTATGGGTTAGGGTTTGGGATTTAAGGTTTAAGGGTTTAGAGCTTTTGCTAAACCCTAAACCCCAAACCCTAAACCTTAAGGTTCACAAATATTAAAGTTCACAATAAAAAAACTTAAAAAAAATTCGTGAAAAAATTTACTAAAAAATTTATGTGAAAAAAATAAGGTTCACAATTAATAAAAGTTAAAAACTTTGTGTGAAGCAAAAAAAAAAAGATTTATAACGAAATTTTTGTGTGAAAAAAATATAGGGGTTCACAAAAAAATTTATATGTAAAGCAAAAAAAATTAAAATTAAAAAAAACTGTGAATCAAAAAGTGTTTTCACCGTTTTTTTTATCCCCACCCCTTATATATATATATATATATATATACACATACATACATATATATATATATTAGATTAGATGGAGGTTGGAGATTTATTTTCATTGTTTTTTTATCTCTTTGTTTTCAACAGAACCCATATATATATATATATATATATATATATATATATATATATATATACTAGTGTTAAACCCGTACGATGCACGACTAGCATTATAAAATATGTGAACCTGTTGGGACCCAAACGGTCGTGTGAAGACGACGTATGGATCGCAATCGGTTTGTTTTAAATTTATATTTGATGGGGTCTAAGTTTGACTTACTAATACTGAACCAAAGGCTAGTAGATGGTAAGTATGACCTAGAGTCATTCTTAAAGAGAAACTGAATTGAAACGGAGGTGATCCAATCAATCTTTTTTTTTCTAGTAAAGATTTTAAAAGAGTGCGTTGTGGGTTTTGGTTCAATTAACTAAGTAAACTAAATAAAGTGAATAAAATGTAATAATAAATCAGACGATAAAAGTAGTATTTGTTGTGAGTTCGTCAGCTAATAATGTGGGATGATGACTCTTATAGGAAGACGATTATTTAAATTGGAAATGTCTAGTGGATTCAATACCTAGTGGTATAACCAATAAGTTCCCTATTAGTCGGTTATCAACTAATATGTCACGAGGAACTAAGGTGTCATAATTCTTATCAGACAGACGCTGCTCAACTATCCACACTATCTAGTGAGGGAGTCAGTGACCCGTATTATTGAACGTATTCGCTCGTGGGCGAAGGAATAGAGTAGCAGGTCATTAGCAAGTTTAACCGTTCTTAATACCATAAAGATTTCAAATCCATTAAACAACTAACTTAGAATTTATGTTCAGACTTATTAACTAATTCCTATTAATGAAACTTAAGAATGATAAGCAGGGGAAAACGTTCAGGTTTCTTGCGTATCTTACTTGAAAGGATATCAGTGTAACTTGTATTCCAAACTTGCCTTTCTCATTACAATTAACAAATCCCTAGGTTTTTGTAAATGGTTATTTAGCCTGTAGCCTACCTACTCTAATCTAATCTAAATTAACTAATCTAATTAAAATGCTAATTAAAATGCTGGCGGCTTTTTGCATAAAGTTAAACTCAAACCATGTCGGAAAATGCTATGGTGATTCACAGTGTATTTAATCGTTTACCGATGTTTCCATGGTGAATTTAATTGCTTTGCTATGTGCACATGATAAGTATATTTTGATCGAAAGTGTACAATACTCATGGCAAGTCCACGTAATCACATTGCATTTTATGATGTTTGCATGACGTTACAGTTAAAAACATAGTTTTTACACAAATAACTATTGACAAAGTATCAAGGTTCGCGACTCCTCTTTACCAGGTTACAATCACGTTTGTTAATCGAAAGACGAATGTAAGTTTTAGGTTTAAAATCATAAGATAAGTCCGTTCATAAAGTTTCCGTTTTATAATGTCGATCCATAACACAACTACCTTCGGTCGTTTACCGGCTTCCATATGTATGTACTTTGCTTAAAAGCATTTCCAGCACTATACCAAGTAAACAGTCGAATAGGGGCCGTCATATTATTTCACGACATATTTAAAGTCATTCCACAATTATATATGCTAGCTACATCACAACAAATATAATAGCAATCTACTCGCTAATCATGTCACAAACTAATTCTAGCATAATTAAAGCATACATATTTAATTAAGATAGAATAGGATAGAAAAAATCCGGATTAAAATGCGAGAAGGAATAGACTTGAATTAATAAGCGTAACTCCAATCGTACACCAAAGATTACAAGATGTTTCCTAGCTTTCGTTTTACTTTAAACAAGCTCCCTAACTAGCCTAATACTAATTATGAACTAAGAAAATAGAATGAGAAAGTAAAGAGAGAATTATGCCTAATGCATATGGGACATCTTCAAATGAAAGCCTTGGGGCTCTATTTATAAGTGAATGACTCATGTTAGCATTCCAAGGCACACATTAGAAAAAAGGTGAAAGGTGGTGCACCGGGTACGAAAAAGTAGCGAAATGTGGCGCACCGGGTACGAAAAAGCATGGAAAGGTGGCGCACCGGGTACACGCAAATACGGAAAAGCGGAAACGAGACGGGGGGAGGGGGGCGGCGCCGCCCACCAGCAGGCCGGCGGCGGCTGGCTGCCACCCGCCCCGGTCCGTCGTCTTTCGATGCGTTGCTTAATTCGCGTGTATCTTCTTCGTTATGCATCCGTTTGCGTTGGATTCGTAATTCAAAAACGAAGTTTGATGTAAGGATATCCCATAAATATGTCTTCTATCTCCAGATATTGCGTACGAATCATTTGGATCTTCGGCGGGCGTAGAATCTTCATTCTTTATCCGCTTTTGTTGATTCTTCTTCTGTTGGATTCATGATTTGAAAACGAACATCTTGGATGAGATGGATGTTGATGATGGGCACTTTTGTCTTGAAATCTCATTTTGATGCATTGAATCTTCAAACGTGTGTGGAATCTTTATTTTTCATCCGTTTTGCTTGATTTTTATCGTGCAACCTTGTTTTGACCATCTTGGCATAATATCATTGATTTGTATTATTTTTGAGTTTAAAATGCCAAGAATCGTTCTAGAATGAGAAAGATATCGGTAGTAAAAACATGACTTTTTACGCGATATCAGAACCATAAGTCAAAACGGTATATGAAACGGGGAAACTTTCAGATTTTAAAAGAAACTTTTTTATCGTTATTAATGATACTTTATAAATTTTTAACCCCACGATATATCAATAAAATGAGAAGGTTAAAAAAGATATGTATGTTATAAGTTGACATTTTTCTAGCTAACAATTATTGCCTAGTCATTGTGACTTTCTCGTTTTCTGTAGTTATAATATGTTAACCTTGCAACAATATGATAAACAATGCGTATGTTAATATTATTAGAAAAATAAATTGTAACAATTACTATAACAATTTAGACGTTTTATTAAATAACTAATATATGTATATATATATACATATATATATATATGTACAAAATATAAATCATTCTACAAGAATCAAATATATACCTACAGATTTGAAAATTAATATAAAATTAATAGAAGTACACGTCAAATATATATTTACATTATATAGAAATGATGAACTTGATTTGTCTATCCATAAAACTTGTATTCAGTTTACTAAATAATGGAAATTGAGTTCTCTTATTCTGTAAGATGATAATGAAATATTTTAAATTAATAAAACTTTAATGAAAGATATAATTACATTAAAAGCAAGTTCCCATAACTTACTAAAAGTTTATTTATTTATATATATAGTTTTTTATATAAAAAGAGAGAGTTAGAGAAAGTTAGAGAAAGTTAGAGAAAGAAGAGTTAAAATTAATATGACAAACTAAAAGATTTTATAAATAAAATTAGAAGGAAAAAATAGATTCAAGGATGTCATGAGTTTGGATTATAATAAAAAATTATAAGTGTTATCACATGACATGTTATTTTATATTAAAATGGTTATAATTTAATTTTATTAATTACCTTAATAAATGAAAATAATTATAATATAATTTTTAATTAAATATTACCTTATTTGAAATAAGGATGTAGAAAAATCCACATCATCAATTTCTTTTATATGGTGATGACACATATGATTTATATGATGTGGCATGGGTTAATTTTTGATAAATAATTGAGGGTTTTCTCCCTTAGTTATGAAGATAGATTATTAGAAAAAGCTAAAGAAACTCTTAAGGGATTTCGATAAGAAAGAGAAAATGTGTTAAATATACTTAAAGTTTCCTTATATAAATCTAAATATAATTTAATACATGTTGTTTATTAGGAAAATTCAAGTGTATTATTAAATGCAAAAACTAATTAAATTTAAGTGTGAATTAAAAAGGAAAGTTAAACTTTAATCAACGCACTTGTTAGTTCTTATTGAAAGCTCTAATGACTTTATTTAGTATAAAACCTTTTTTTAAATTCCATGATTTACATTTTGTTAACTGACATCAAGTATCCTATATATCTTTCTGAAAGCTTCACCTTTACTTTAAAAGACACATGATTTATTTTTTAAGTGTTGGAATTAATAATCTCTTGCTTTGGTAAAAGCGCCACAATATAAAACTTGGGGGGGTGAATAGATCGATATCAAGTTCGTGTAGTTCATTTATTAAGTTATAAGATTTAAACATATTCGTTATTTAAATATAAAGTATAAATATACAAAATCTCATATTGTATTAACTATATATGCTCGTTCAACTCCTTAGGCTCGATTACCTTGTTTGGCTCGATATTACTCGAGTTTTGGAATGAGTTGAATCTAATTACTCGACTTGTTAATAACCCTACTTGTAATTTAATAGTTATGTTCCAAACATGAGAAATATGGACTAAAGAAAGATGCATGTTTGTAATTTTAACTCGACTAAAGGCATAAAAGTTACCTATATAAATGTGATTGTTATTTTAGATAACTAGTCTATACTTCCTTATAAAGGGATTAAAAGTTCTCTTTGAAAACTTACTATTTTTAATAATGCAAAATGATTAAACTAGTCCTCACCAATATACTTACCTTGTGTGAATAAAAAACTGACCAAACATTAAGAAACTTGACTGAATTTATTAAGCAATATACATTTTACTTTTATTGATTCAAACCATAATTTATTAAGCAATATTAATTTATTTTGTGAATAACAACCTAATCGGATATCATGAATAACTCGCCGCTTTGTGCGGTTTGGACGTTAGTAATAGTATAATATTCCTAAAAAATTAGATTAATCAAAGTTATTCTTAATTTAACTATATAATCTACATTTATTAGTAGAAATCTTTTGAAAGTATAAAAGGTAGGCTAGACTCCAAATTATAAAATAAAATACAATTTTCAATGTATTAATTAAGATTACTAAATAAAATTATGGGTATTAGTAGAAGCACCCTTAAACTTGACTCTAAATTAATAGAAAGTTTACATCGTGTAATGAATACCCGGAATCATGAATCACATGCTATATTTATTTAATTAATTCCGATTTGTTTTGTCTCAATATAGCTATTTTAACGTGGAATCGTATTCTCTACTTTATTTATAATCTGAAAAGTTATTATTATTACCTTTTCAATGTTGTAACGTGAATTAATTAATGTATCTCTGTTTAAATTAGTAATGTATAATTACTCATTCTTTACTATTTTTATTGTTTACCTTACTATATTGTTTGTCTCAAAAAAATTATTTTGTTAAAAAAAATAACTATTGAAAATCATTAAACTCTCCCAATTTACTCTCATTTATCACTTATAATCATTTTTTTCATTAATATAATGAAAAATTAGCATTTATTATCCAATTTATTCTTAAATATTTTATATTTTTTTGGATATGATTGGTTTAGCTAGGTTTGTCGTTCAATGCTTCAATCGCCGCCTACCTGACAGCAATTTAAACCCTATTATTGGTTTAATTAACAACGTGCAAATTTAGCTTATTAATTTATCTATGGAAAAATCACAAAAATAATCCAATCATCACACCCCCTTTAACAATCTAATCCTTTGACCAATCAATTTAACAAACTAATCCACCTTTTGGCGCCGGGTAGGCGCCCCTATCGCTCCACCCTCAAAAAACGTGCCACGTGAAGCGATTTATTAATATTTAATAGTGGAGCGCCGGTCCCACATGTTGGGTAGCCTGGCGATAATGGTGCAAGTTTTTTTCACGTGGCACCTTTTAAAAGGTGAAGCGCCTCACGTGGCGCATTTTTTGAGGGTGGGGCGCCCACCCGACGCCAAAAGGTGAATTAGTTTGTTAAAATGGTTGGTAAAGGATTAATTTGTTAAAAGGGGTGTGATGATTGGATTATTTTTGTGATTTTCCCTTTATCTATGGATGCTTTTCACTTTTCACCAAAATTAATTACTTCCTCGTTTCAAAGTAAATAAAATTTATATTTTTCTCAAAATAATTGTTCATTTGCAATAAATAACTATTAAGTATCAAAATATGAAAATAATTCATGCTACAAAACTGCACAATTGATTCGTGTTGTTTGGGTAAATGAAGAACCGCTCTTGTAATAGAATTAATCTTCAAGGGTTGAAAATCTAACTTTTGTTTGAAAAAATACCTTCAAACTATACTAAAGATTCGTGAAGCCAACTACACAAATGATATCTAATCATTAAACTCCATATATTATCATCATTCATTAATCTCAATCATGTAAATCTTAATAACTTTGAGTTAAACTTGCTTTAAACATAAAGATTAAATTTTGACATTTTGTCGATCTATCATAAATTAACAAAATTTTGTTTATGGGCATTTATTTTTTGAGGTTTTCCTAACATGTGCTCCTATGACACACTTTAAGGTGCATATAATGTACCTCTAATTGTCTTAAATAACATAATTTGTAATTAGTATATGCATAAAAAAGGAAAATATTAGACTGAATTAATGAACATTAAATATAAAAATTAATAATTAAGGAATTGATGACTTCTTTAAATACATTTTAACGTGTACCACGGGCACACATTAATAAAACCCATATTTAATTTTACAGAGAGAAATTTCTTAAATATATATGACGACTAATAATTAAATATAATATATTCGTTACAATATAGCAATAAAGAATAACAAATTAAGCAATTTGTTAATATAATAAAGAGAGAAATTTCTTAAATATATATGACGACTAATAATTAAATATAATATATTCGTTACAATATAGCAATAAAGAATAACAAATTAAGCAATCTATTTTTTGGGTAATGTTTACCGGAAAATGACAATTAGACCTATAAGAAATTTTGTCAAAATGTCAGGAGATACATAATAATAATATGTACTAGACAGCAACAAATTTTTATTCTTTTGAAATTTAGTTAATTTTAATGTAATTTTTAAAAATTTCGTGAACAAAATTCTATTTTCTCGTGCTATTTAAATATAGAGGTGTTTGAGGAGTGTTAGTGGGAGATTTTTTTAGCTTTTTGTGATATCATAACGTAGAAAAACACTTTTTTAGTGTTTGAATATATTTTCTAGAAGGAACTTTTCACTATTTCAAAGGATAGAAAAGCTAAAATGACAAAAGTCAGGATTTTGAAGCTTTTACTTAAAGAAAAAGCTAAAAAGCTAATGTTCCCCAAACACCCTATAATAAAATTATAATTCGAGGATAAGAATATACTTAAATATCATCCTCCAATAACTTGGAAAGCCCATAAAAATTGTATCCATGTGTCTGGCCATAAATAAAGTCCATATTTCTTTATTTCATATTTCCTTTCAAGTCCAAACATTTTACACATCTATATTAATTTATCAACTAATAATGGGAATATATATATGTAAAATATTTTTATTCCCCCCCTCCATGATTTCGATTTAGAACACGAAAAATAATAGAAACATAACACTTCAATTCATTTCATATCTCAACTCCAAAACAAACAAAAATATTGTACCGTTCTACATCATTATCAGTTTAGAAAAAAATTCATTAGAGTACAAGAATTATTAAAAGAACGAAAGTACTAATGATATTGTATCATGTGTACAAAGAGAGTGTTTCACATGTACAAAACTCATTTACCCTAAAACCTAAATATCTCACAAACGACAAATTATGAAAATTGCACCATTAGATATCTCACAAACGACAAATCGAAAAATTATGAAAATCTCACAAACGACAAACCTAAATATCCTCTTTGATTTGCCGTCCCTCAAGGCATACTTTTGACGAGTTTTTTTTTCTTTCCAATTTTTGGTGGGTTTTCATACTGACAGAATCGTTAATATTTGGTTGAACATTAAATTTAGATATAAGGTTTAGGGTTTAAGGTTTAGTAGGGTTTAGAATTTAGGAGGGTTTATGGTTTAGGGTTTAGTAGGGTTTAAGGTTTAGAAAGATTTAGGGTTTAGAGTTTTGTAAAAGGTTTAGGGTTTAAGGGTTAGGGTTTATGGTTTGAGGTTTAGGGGAGAAACCTCAAACCTCAAACCCTAAACCCTAACCCCTAAACCCCAAACTTTTAACCCCAAACGCAACACTTTAACATACATGTTAGTAAAATGTGAAACCCACCAAAAAATGAAGAAAAAAAAACTCGTCGAAAGTATGCCTCGAGGGACGGCAAATCGTAGATGATAAAATGCTGAATCTAATGGTACAATTTTCATAACTTTTTGATTTGTCGTTTGTGAGATATTTAAGTTTGGGGGTAAATGATTTTTGTACATGTGGAACATTCTCTTTGTTACACATGACATAATATCATTGGTACTTCCATTTTTTCAATAATTCTTGTACTCTATTGATCTCATTTCTATCACTTTATTTCCTCTTGTATATTTTGTTAGAAATAGGTTCCAAGATCATAACTAATTGGTAAGATAGGGAATAGAAAACCCAACATATCTCATATATTGTTAACCTTAAAAAGTCATGAGAGAAACTAATACAATACAATCAACAACGATTGAGTTCCTGATGGAATTTGGAATATACATAAACCTTTAAACATACTTGAGCATGCTGTGATGTGGTTTTATCTCATTTGGAAGTTCAACATCCTAAAGCACAATGCGTAGACAAATGCAAATAGTATGCAAAAACCAACAAGAACAACAGCTATCGGTTTGGTCTCTGCTGATGTAGTTCTAAGTGGATTGGTTTGTGTTGGAAATTATAGATATTTAGTAGACATAAGAAGGTTGATATTAGTGATCAACTCATGATTCAATTAGAATGAAAAATGGTGATATATAGTGTAAGACTTCAAAATTTAAAAGTATTATTTTTGACAGAAGTAAAATTAATTGTTTTAAGTTATTATTATTTTAAGTGATATAAAATAATAACAATTGTAATCGGTTTTAAAGTTCCAGACAATAATAATTACGAGAAGTAAATTAAAACTATTAAACTTAAATTGTATGTAATACATAGATACATATGGTAGCATGCATATGTACATACATATACAACTCAAGTTTCTTCCAGAAAATAAGAGAGAGAGAGAAATCGAGAGAGAGAGAGAGATCGCAGGAGGCTACAGAGGGATGAAATCAACATCTAAACATCAAATAGAAACTAGAAAAATCAAATTTAAGTAGCATCAATCATTCTTAACAAAAGCATGAATGTGTTTTCTTCCAATTTGGCTTAGATATTTGAGTTTATATGGGATTTTTGGGGAACTAGTAATTATAATCTGAAATTAGGGTTTATATATGATTAAATTGTGTTATTTTAGTCATTTGTTATGATTTTTAACTTGATTACAAGTTAGAAGTGAAGGATTATAATTAGGGTTCATGGTGGTTTTGAGAAAGTATGTCGAATTCTTTCCAATCTTTCAAGGACTTCCTTATACCTAAAAGGATCTTAGGAGCAGAAGCCCTCTTTTCTACAGTATAGTAACCCTGGTTAGGTGCACCCTAACAAAAAAAGTACCTAAATACACTTACTGTAGGAATCTTTTCATGGACTCGACAGGCAATCTCAAAATCAAGAATTTTAAGAGCACCCATCGGGGACATCTGAGATATGTGAAGTTGATAGTATTTCAAGACCGACAAGTAAAAAGATAATAGAGGAAGATGAATATTTAAAACAGAGAACAGTTTCGTGTATGCACCAAATTTTTCGGTCGTCGGTTTTGAGATAACATCGTTGAATTTAGGAAGAGAGGGTTCAAAATCGTCGGAAATTCCTTACTTTTTACAAAGATAGTTAAAATGATTTTCTCGCTGTACACTCGAAACTGTGAGGATGGTGTTGCTGGAAGACATAATTATGAAGAAAACACGAAAACAAAAGTTAAAAGAACAGGGACACTAATCTGCTAGAGTAATTGATTGGTCGCCGAAAAACACAATGAACAAAGTTAGGGTTTCTTCCAGGAGAGAAAAATGGCAAAAGAGTTTTTGGAGTTATGATTTTTTGAAAAAGGAAAATGGAACTAAGTATTAAGAGGGAAACTGATTAGTGGCCACATCCATCGATTAAATAACTCGTGTACGGTTGAGAACGCACCTAGAAAGAGCAATGATGATGTACATTAATTGGAAGCTGAAAAATTGACAAATCGACCTGACAAAGCATGACTTTTCAGTAGGAAAGAAATGGAACGAAACGGAAGGAACCACTCACTAAGTCTAGTAGAATCTAGCACAACTACCTCCCACTAGACTGGAGGACTTAATGGTGTAACCAATATTCCACCCACTTATTACCAACCTCCGTTCGGAGATTACCATCCTTTATGAATAAATTAATACATTTGCTTCCATTAGGAAAGAGGTCATCAATTGATCTTGTGGTGTACAGCTGGCACCCGTAAGGCGTCTGCTACCTTTTAGGGTATCACCATCAAATTATTATTATCTTCCAACCTCCGTCCAGAAGTTTGCCATACTTCCAAGTCTAACAGAATTTATAGAGGGGACCAATCTTGAATATGTGGGAGATCATTTGGATGGATAAGATTAACCCAAAAGGAATCATTTGTTAGTGCTCATTTGTGATTGACCGATGAGAAAGTGGAGGCCAATGCATGGCAACTATAAAAGGGCACAAACTCTTCACTTTTAGGTATGTTCATCTTCTCTATAAAAACCCTAATTTCATACTTATCTTTTCACGTTTAAAACACAAAAATCTTACTCTCACGCCGAAGGTGGTTCACAGGGATGATCCCTGTGCTCCACTATGACGTAGTGTTTCCATCTGTGTTGTAGGAACACTAAGACTAGGAACACTAAGACTGGAGATATTCAGCTGGAACTGTCGGATCAAATGACGTACTATCACTTGTGCGGTTGGACGTACAATCATGTTGTTATATCAATGTGTTATATGATAGGTGATCAAACGACGTGACATTCATAAACAAGTGATAAACGCATAATTGCCTAAAAAGCAAAGGTGAGTGAGATGGGGATAAAATGGGTAATGATTGTGTAATTCTGGATTGCTTCAGAGCAAGAGGTTTACACAATCAAGGTGAGTGATATAGGTATGTTCATCTTCTTCATAAAAACCCTAACATTGAGAGCACCTGTGTTGGATGCCATGGTATTGAAAAGAAGACAAAAACGCCCAGTTCAAAACGAACTTGGCTCTGATACCAATTTTGTTGGAAATTATAAATATTAAGTAGACATAAGAAGGTTGATATTAGCGATCAACTGATGATTCAATTAGAATGACAAATGGCCATATATATAGAGACCATAGAAATATATCACGAGACACTTACAGAAAATTGAAAAGACTGAAAGTAAATAGACCCAAATTCATGAAAAGCCATAAACATCAAAGCGATTGAATCCTCATTAACAGAAAGAGGAAAATCAAAGGATTATGAGACTCTCACAAACTTAATTATCATACTTATTATGCCATAAGGATAATAGGAGCCGAGTATGACAGTAAATCTCTATGATTATTGATGCTGGAAATAGTAAAACCACTTGAATGATCACTAACATTTAACAGTTTGTGTGTGCGCGCGCGTATTTTGTTGGTGTTGTTGTTGTCGTCAAAATGACCAAAACGGATTGTCATGCACTCTGTTTGGCTGTCAAAAGTATATTTCAATGCTTGTATACTGAATTTTGGTTTAGTTTTATGAAATTTCTCCAAAGGTTTAGTCTCCTTTATTAACAAAAAATAAATTAAATAAATAACAAGATTGATACATAAATATTTAATCATACAAAATTACAATAACAATTATAGTCACAATATAGTTTAAGAAACTTTAAAGACGTGACTTATAGATCATGTAGAATAATCGAACAAAAATCAACAATCTAAAATTTTTGAAGACATGCCAACATATGTGATGTATATATGTTTATCTTACTTGGAAATTCAAAAACCTTAAGCAGAAGGCATAAATGAAAGCAAACAATACACAAAAACCAACTAGAACCGCAGCAACATGACCCATGTAATCTAATCGAAATCCATAGTGATCTTCGATATACGCATTCATAGGCGGGTCATAAAACATCCCAGGCACTTTGATCGTCTTATCAACATCATGATATTGAGAAACAATGAACCCATACACACTCCAGGCTACCGGACAGATCCAATAGTACCACACCCACCATTTTGGAATTCTCTAAAAATTAGCAATTTTTTAGTTTTGTACTCTGGGTGAAATTTAAAAAAGAAAAATAGTATGCATGAATCATGATGACTTACAGGTTTAGGGATGTAGTAGCCCGAAAAGAAATTAAAGAGTCCGTAGAATAACACTGCTAACACGGCTGCTACTTGATCATTTGGTGTGACGGAAACAGTCATCAATCCGTAGTATGTAAAATAGAGGAATGAGAAGAAGTTGATGAAAAAGAACCAAAGAAATTTGGTTGCTGTCCATTCGAATGAAACCATGGAATACACTATGAAAGTGTAATATGTTGCTTGAAAAAATACATATGGTATCTCTACAATCACCTGAATTCATTATAAATCCGCATTTTGTTAGAAGCTAATTAACCAAGGATAAATTTAATTTTGTTATCATGCATGTGAACTAATATTTATTCAAACTTTGACCTGTGCAAATGCGTATGATAACGTTGAGTACATTCCAGCTGCTCTTTCTCGGTAGAAAACTGTTCTTTCTGAGGCCACTACAGGCTGTGCTGTCTGACAATTGTTCATACCAACAAAGAACACTCCAACATATAAGGCCCCAACGATTGTGCTCAAATTGTTGCTGCTCTCCCTGAAAAATTAGATTAAGAATTAGGAAAAGGGTTTAATATATGCTATTCAGGAAGAAAAAAAACAAAGAAAAGGTGTTTTAGAGGTACCTCTTTTCGCCAATCTTCTGAAATGTTATCCCAACCATGAGTGCTGCAGCCAATGTGAATATGTTTCGGACAAGGTTATAATCAGGATTTCTCCAATAACTCCACCACATTTTCCATACACAAGACTTGAATTGTCCCCAAAAAGATTGAGAATATTGCGATCCAAAATGAAGATCTACCGCATTTGGAGGTGGTATGGTTAACTCCATCACTAAATCGATATTCCGTCTATTTCCCATAAACATTAGTTTACAAACTGCATACGATTTTGTCTTACTTCATAATCATTTTAAAACGAAAACTTACTGATTTAAGCCTGATGATTTGAAGTGCTCAGCAAAATCGATACCAAGTCGGCGCTCTACAACACTTGAGCTGACTTCCAACATCCATGTTGCTGGATTGTATTTTTCTGGAATCTGTGGAACCCCTGGAATATTCTGGTTGTACGATAAATGGTTTATTGATATTTTAGTATCGCATAAAATGGTATAATTTGTAAAACAGGAACGTAAAATATATACCTCAAAATACTCTATAATGTTTTTGGAATTTCTGCCTAATGGTCCTGCATATATCATTTGCCCACCTCTTTTCAATAAAAACAATTCATCAAAGGATTCAAAGATATCAATGCTTGGTTGATGAATGGTGCAAACAACAGTTCTCCCTGTGTCCACAGTGTTTCTCACAGTTCTCATGACAATGGCTGCTGCTCTTGCATCAAGCCCAGAAGTTGGTTCATCCATGAAAATGATCGAAGGATTAGCAACAAGCTCAACAGCAATCGTTAGTCGTTTCCTCTGTTCAGTTGATAAACCACTAACTCCTGGAAGTCCCACTATTGCATCCTTAATATTGTCTAGTTCAACTAGCTCCATTACTTCCCGTACAAAAATCTGAAAGTTAGTTATTAAACAAGAATAGATTAGCCACACATCATATTTATTAGTCCTATGTTGGAAAAAAATATTTATCGCACAATCCCTTTCCTACCATTTTCTCTTCATCACCGACTTCTTTTGGGAGGCGAAGGAAAGCTGAGAAAATCAAAGATTCGTAAACTGTGATACTCGAAGAGTGGATATCATTTTGCTCACAGTATCCTGAGATTCTTGCAAAAGTTTCTTGTATCTTTGGGAAGCCTGATATTCTTATATCTCCTTCAATATGCCCACTTGTTTTTCGCCCTGCTAAAACATCCAACAATGTCGTTTTACCAGCTCCACTTACTCCCATCAATGCAGTTAAAACTCCAGGTCTAAAAGCACCAGAAACTTCACAAAGTAACTGCAACCTGTTATCCGTCACTCCATATTCTTGCATTTCCTGTTTTATCAATAACTGTTAGATTTCAAAATGAACCTTATTGGGTTTATTGTTTCAAAGTGTATTATAATTTACATATTTTATTATTGTATGAGACAATTTTTGTTTGTTTTATTGTAAGTATTGAACTTGTCAATTCCGTTTATTGTATGTATATATACATACAATAGAATGTCAAAAAAGGAAAGTGTACATACAATAGACGGAATTGACAAGTTCAATACATACAATAAAAGTTTTGATGTACATCCCATCCCATACAAAAGTAAAAGCGGTAAAGTATGATAGACTTTCAAACAATAAACCCGACCTTATTCTACCAATATATTTATTGTTGGAAGAAAACCAACAAGCCTTGAAAGCTAGCACGGAATAATGATTCAAAGAAATCGCACACATACAAAAGTAAAAGAGGTAAAGTATGATAGACTTTCAAACAATAAACCCGACCTTTTTCTACCAATATATTTATTGTTGGAAGAAAACCAACAAGCCTTGAAAGCTAGCACGGAATAATGATTCAAAGAAATCGCACACATAACCTCAAACGTTAAACCTTATCAAATAAGGAAAGAGCAACGAAAAATGTACAACTAGCGTCCATCAGTGCCCGGTATGAATCATTATCCTAATCCTAATACAAGTCTAATCATTTAATTATCCTAATATACTAATTACCAATTTAGAGCTAAGTACTATATAAACCTGTACTAGAATAATTTACATTTATGTATTTAACAGGGAATTATAACTGAAAATAGGTCAAATAGGAAAGGAATTTACTTGGGGCATATCAACATAATAGTTTATGTTATAAAATGACATGGAAAGCGGAGTGAACGGTAGAATCATTCCTTTCTTACGAGCATTAACATCATAAGAGTCCGATTGGCTTCTTACAAGATGTTTTTCCACATTGCCTTCTACAAAAATCATGAATTGCTTTAGTAGAATTAATAATCATGTGTTTATGTATGTAATTTTCTAAGTCATTAAAACTTTTTTCTCTTACTCGAATTACTTCCATCAATAGAAAATAATGATTGGTGACTTGTATCTTTCGTAGATGCAGTTTTTTTGTCTCCTGGTTGTTGGTTGATATCTTCTTGAGCTTCCATCTTAGTGGTTGCTTCTTTGGAGATGATTGCTTGTGGCTTTTCAAGGGCTGATTGGGAAATATCAGAATTAGGATGGTTAGTTACCGCTTAGTTACTTTGAAGTTTTATAGTATTTGACTCGTTTAAAAGGAACAAGGAACGTACGATCTAAATACATGAGAGCAAATGTGAAGAGGATGTTGAAGAGAATTCCAAAACCTACAAGAGATGCAAGACCAATCCAGAACCAACTTTCTTGGGTTGGCATCTTCATGTTTTCTAGGATTGCTGTGCCCAATCTGGTTGCGTTATTCGAACTCTGTAAACATCGATAAAAGCATACATAACGAATATTATTATTATGATAATTTTGCGTTTCCGTGTGAAAACTAATAGCTTACCATTTTGTCCATCCACCTAGGTGCAGAGAACTCATTCACTGCAAAGGCGTTGAAGGCATATGACAATGGTGATACCCAATAAACCCACTGGCACACAGCTGGAAGTTGAGTTCTTGGAAGGAAGAAACCTCCGAAAAGAACTATGGTGAAAAGTGCAAGGGTGCCACCTGTGTTTGCAATGTTCATTGTCCTACAAACTCCAGCAACAAACCTAAAATATGCTCCTCCCACATTCTGGACTATGAAAACCAACAGAAAGTGCTTGAAGAACCTAAACATGATAAATAGTATCATTCATTAGTAATTAAACATAGTATTACCAAGAAATAAGTGATGTAACAATAGTAATATATTACCTGCTAAGTTCAGGGGTTAGACCAACACCATAGTATACTATGGCCATCCAAACAGTACTCTCTACGACACTTATTGGTACACGAAGTAAGAATGTCGGAAGAGTGTAAGCCCATGGTGGGTGGAACAGAAGGTCTCTTTGTTTGAAAACTACCGGAAGCCTTAATACGGTAAGAGAAATTTCAGCTAGTCCATTAAACATGTTTAGGAGTGCACTGAACACAAGTATTCCTATATAGATTAAACCATCTTGTTCATTCTTCTGGTGCATTTTTGATCTATAAAACACAGTCATCGCAGTACAAGATAAAATGATGAACTGTACTGTCTTGAAAATGTAAATGAAGCTGTTTCTCTTTATCAGTAGCCATTCCTTACTACACGAGGCCTTGAGAAGCTCCCTTTTGGAGACCAAATATTCCTTAAAGACTAGAGCTGCTTTGTGGCTTTGGTTCTTGTCATATGGTATTGAAAGCTCATTCTGTAACTTCTCGCCCACATGAAATTGCTTGAATCGTTGAACAAACTCACTAACTGAGATATATCTGTACGGTTTGCTTCTATCCGCCCAATATTGCTCTTGATCTTTTCTAGAGGTTACCTATATCATGAGGATACAAAATGTTATAAGGACTTGTAAACTTTGAAATGATTAATTGAATGGTAGTTTGTACCTCTTGCAAGAAGTCAGAAGTGCCTTTTCTCTCAGGACACTTGAATCCGCAACCCTCGAAGAACTCAAGCACATTCTCTCGTGGTCCTTGATACACAATCTGGCCTTCCGATAATAGTATGATGTCATCGAAAAGATCAAAAGTCTCTGGTGCTGGCTGTAGTAGAGACATCAAGATTGTTGAATCCGTGAGGTGTACAATTTGTTGCAAGCACTTCACAATCTGAAATGTCGTGGAGCTGTCAAGCCCCGTGGATATATCATCCATAAACAAAGTTTTTGCTGGTCCAACAAGCATCTCCCCTGTTTTTATTTAGCAATACGAAATTTTCCATACAATTAGTACATACATAAACATTTGCATATTCATGACCACCTGCAAACATGTTTATCCTATTGCTGTTAAGAACAATTAACCTGTAGTTAATCGCTTCTTTTGCCCACCGGAGATCCCTTGTCTCATTGCGTCACCAACTAAAGTGTCTCGACAGAGATCCAAACCCAAAATCTGTTTTCGTTTCACAAACTTACATATATTAGTTGCTATTTTTCCAAATTTTATAAACTTCAATTTTTTGGTGAAAATGCAGAAACATCAAATTAAATAAGACTATAATGGTAGTATTATTTAGTTGTTGAAAAACTCCATTGAATCTTACTCTAAGAGTGTAGTAAGTTATCAAACTACTGGCATCTCCTTCGATTGCAGTTCCCTTCATGAAAAGGTCAACTTCAGCTTCTGGGTAGATCCCTAATTGCTTCTCTCTTCTTGCAAGCTCCTCCAACATTTCTAAATTTCATTCCAGATTAGTGACAAAAAATAGCGACACGCTAGAATTGTCACTTTAAGTTAGTTGTGGTAGAAATATTTTGTTTTACTTCTGGGTTTTACAAATGGCATAGAAAAAAAATTGCACGCACACTCTTTGTGTTGCTATATATGGGTCTACTGACAACACATCTAAGTGTAAGTAAAACACATCTAAGTGTCTCGCCCTTTTTTACTGTTCGTAAAATTTTTCCATTTTAGTGACACTTCTCACTAAATATGTTACTACTGATAAGAATTTCTACCTAATCTCGATCCAACACCTTGGCATCTTGCTGAGAAATTTAAGGTTTCCTTGACGGTCATCTCTCCCGCATGAACATCATTCTGGCTGATATAGGATGATGTCCTTCGTGGTACAAATTCATCTAATTTGTGACCGTTGTAGGTAATTTCTCCTTTAACCTGTTTAACTTATATGTTAGTCGGCTTGGTTTACATTCAACATAAAGAAAACTAGAAAAGACACTTTACAATACTGAATTGATCCTGTCAAAAACGATGAAGAAAACAGAAGCTCAATTGACATTCATCGTGTAGTAAATGATTAAACTTTGTACATTTAAATTGGGCATAATGCATTCAGGTAGACCTATTTTGCTAAACCTTTTCAGATAACGCCATTATCTGAAATGGGGAAAAGCCCCTTTTGTATATACTGACCTTTAAGCTAGAGTCGAGTTTATCTGCCAGAGCCAATAAAAGAGTTGTCTTCCCAGAAGATGGCGGACCCAACAGAAGTGCCATTCTGTACCATAACAAGAAATTAAAAACTAATAATTATCCTTGTATTTTATTTCAATTGTTAAACATAGATCCCACGACGACATCATACTAACGTGAGATATTTCAACATTGAATGTAAAAAGATCTCAAACAATTATTCTTGTACCTTGAAGGTTTGATGATACCAGATACATCATTAAGAATAGTGATTTTAGCTTTCTTAGACAAACTGATTCCAACAACTCCTAAAAGTGATTCAACATGATTTCTAGTAGCATTTAGTAGTGATGGAAGCGCTCTATTACCAACGTAGCACTCTGCTTCTATTGTCAAATTTTGAAACCGAACTTCTACTGTTGGAAGAGAGATGGCAACCCTGAAATACAAATACAAATAATGTATATTGTAATTAATTGTAAAAAAAAGTGGTTAACTAATCAAGTTAATCTCTAAAAGCAAAATGATATGTGATGCAGTACAGATGGAGGTTGTACTAAAGATGCTTACTACTACACATTAGACCGCAAAAGGTTTTAGAACTACGAACTAGAGAAAAAAAACTATATGCAGTCTACATGTGAAACAGTAGTCAGCTTAATTAGATGCGTATGTACTGCTGTAGCACAGATCATAGACTTAAAAGTACAAAATCTGGAAAACTAGGAGTTGAAGGCTAACCTATCAACACGTTCTCTAAACTTTTTCAAGAACCTTCCGTTATCTTCTTCAGCATCCTTAAAGATCTTATCAATGAACCCTTGCTGAGACTTCGCATCGAGCTCTCGAACATCCAACAACATCCTGTCATCTGATGTTTCACCCGGATAATATGACTTGAAAATAGTTGTTCTTATTCGGTTGTAGGTTGGCAGTTTCTCCAATGCCGCCCATCTTAAGGCCTCTTCATCTTCCAAAGAGTGCGGACTGTTCCGTGAATAAGGGCTGTTTCTTGAAAGAGGGCTGGTTATCGAAAATGGGCTGTGCCGCCCAAGAGGGCTGTTTCGTCCAAGAGGACTGTTCCATCCAAAACGGTAACTACTACCGATCGAAAACACGTCTTCAGCTGCCTTACTAAAATTTCTACCTATGCTCTTGATAAGGTTCTCTTCATCCATCACGATAATGCCCTCTAGCAGGTTGCCAGAGACACAAAAAGAAATAAATCACGGAATACTAATTCGTTTTAGTAGTCCAAATTGCATATTTTAGCGTTTGCATTTTGCATTGTCAATTCGAAAGGTATTTAAAGATTTAATTTCCTTTTTTATTTTTTTGTCGTCCATTTATATAATTTACTGACTTCCTAATTTGTATTATTTCTAGTCTGTTTATGAACCCTTAATAATATTATATTTGGGAATGAAAGCTATGGTTTTTACTTTTAACTAAACTCAAAGTAAATAAGTTTTTATGATCAATTTAAATAATAATCCATAATTTATCTATTTTAATTTGTCACTGTTATATAAATGAGTTAAGTGTCTGATAATTTTATCAAATTTGAATCGAAATTCTGTCGTGTGTATTTTCGGTTTGTTGAGTGCAAACTTAAGTCATCCCACATAGGAAACATACATAATTCATATCTCACATTGGGAAAATAAAAAAATCAAAGCATGTATATAAGTTTATGGGCTACTTCCTCTATCACTAATTGATTTTATAGTGAAATTTCATGTGAACTTATAGCTTTAGATGAGTTGGGCTGAAAAAGGTCTTGACAAGTGATATCAGAGCTACGATTGTAACCCAAGAAACTAAAGATTGTATATAAGTTCATGGGCTTTGGACGTTGGTTGAAAGGGTCAATTCTATAATAAACTCTTAATTTTTGCTATTAGATTTACGATTTTAGTTGATAATTTAGTTAACAAGCTAGCTAGTAATCGGTAACTTTGATGACGTATTGCATTATTATCGACTTAAAAGTTATAAAAGATTGGATACATAGAATAACTGATAGTATGATACATCAGTATATGATAGAAATTATCTATGTAACAATTATTTACCAAAGTACTGTAATTGTTACTATTCTCTATAGTTATTCTTGAGCATAAAATGTGGCTAATATATGTGATTGTGATATAATATTATCACAGTTTAACTATTATTATTATTATTATTATTATTATTATTATTTCTATTTTATTGTTATTTTTATGGATTTTATTAAATAAAACCCTTATGGCTCTTTTTAAGATATTCAAACATGCTTTAGGAATTGTACTAAACCAATAACTAACTCTCTCTCTCCTCATGAATTAAGGTTGACTATGAATTTTAATATAAGGTACAAACAATATATGCATGTTAATAAAAGCCCTTAGAGCTTCATTTAGCAAAACCATTATTATTATTATTATTATTATTATTATTATTATTATTATTATTATTATTATTATTATTATTAAATGTTTAATTATTATTTAACCTTATAATTATTTTATCTTATTAATTTTCTCTTTATGATTACTTATTATAAAACGTTGTTAAGATTAATACAAAGGTTGATTCACTTACTACTGTTACACTCGTCAGATAGACGGCTTGGATAAATAGTTTTATATGATAAATTTATTGATAATAGACCGAGATAATCATATAGTGAAAACTCATATTCTTAAGATAACTATGAAATGCTCAAACAGATTATTATTTTTCACATTCTTTACTTAAATACAATATTGATTGCATCATTAGTAATATAGTCGTATTATCATACCTTAACACCTTGAAAACCATTTCAACTCTTTACTTTGAAAGACAACATATAACTGCTCATTACTAAAAGTGATTTACTTCAATTCATCCAATATTTCTCCCCAATTAAAATCACCCTACAACAAAACAAGAATGTATTACATCTCGACATAGCTTTTTATTTATTATTGATAGAATTTGTCACACTATCTTATCAATCGAATTGTAAACATCAATTGCTTCATCTAAGTTCCAATGTGTAAGATTTTCTTCATGTTTTCATTTGTTAGAGTATAAAATATTATTATTAGATTTCGTGATGTGATACATAAAGAAAAAGTAAATTTATAAAATTATGTACAAAAATGATTATCTTGAATACTACTTCATATTCATTATTTTCTTCGTGGTTTTGGTCATTCTATTAATTTACTTTTCCGCAAAGAATATTACTAAATATATTAGTTAGCAACAAATTTATAACGCTCGATTTTGAAAAACTACACACACTTACGATGATTTTGATTTTATTCAATTTTCTTCATTATCCTATAGACAATTAAGAAAATATATTTGTCAGTCAACAATGCATTGACAAAAAAATGAATATTACATATAGTAGTTTTTAATGTAATATTCACTATTTTTATTTTACTACATGGAATGCAAGAGTGTGAAGAAAAAATATGCATAAAAGAGAGGACATTGGGATACCTTCAAGATGAATTGTGCAAATGACTATGATGTATTTATAACAATTGCAGAATTATTTGGCACAGTTTATACTCCTTGAAAAAGTGTAATTAAAAAATATATTATATATATAATTTAATTATAGAAAATGTAATATATAAAATTATGAAGATATTTTGACATATATAATTCTAGTCTAATTGTATAAAGCAAAAACTTTGTAAACAAAATTTTTCCAAAATTGTTTTCATAATTCAGTGAATCCATTTAGAATGTGTTATTGTAAGCTAGAAAAATATTTTAAAATTAATGTTGTGTTTAAGAATATTTCGATAACATATAATTAAATTATATGAGGTGACATTAAGATGAATGATTAACCATCTAAATACTAATAGGTTATGATTATGAAAAATAAATGATATCCTAAAAAAACGAATTGACTTTAGTTAATTAATTGACCTTCTTAGAATATTAGTTTGTCATGTAATTGAATGACATATTAAATTATAGTTAAAGATTACATGAGGAGTCATTTAATTTTGAGAAACTTAATGAAATGAGGACAAATAAGACAAACTAATGCAGAACAATAAAAATAGCAACCACACGCAACAAGAATTAAATCGAAATTCTCAAGGTGAGAAATTCTCTTATTCAATCAATATTCAAGTTTATCAAAACTGAAGATAACCAACCCTATAATTCGTCCATATAGAAAGGACAAGTTCTAAAAACGTCAGGAATAAAGGCCATGCAAAAACGAAATTAAAAAGCTCAAAATAAAGTCTGTAAAACAATAAAACGTCATTTTCAAGCTGTAAACGACCTCGAAAGGCCCAAAACTGACATGACTCATGACGAAGCGATGAATCTTGATCGTTATCTGCCACCGAAATCTGTTGGACCAAAATATGCACTAAGTGAATTTGCCGTGTTGACCGACACGTTGACCAACTCTGCATCACAAACGCTTATGTGTCAAATGTAAAAGTTTGCCAAACAAGTGAAAGGACATATTTTAGAGATACGTAATGCTAAACGGAATGATATGCCTAATTTTACCCCAGAAGAATTATTTCTACTTGCATATTGCAAATGATAGTACGTTTGTTGCAAATAGTTAATATGTTTATCTTTTATGTTTGACTTTTATGTAACATCTTATTCTTCAAATAAAGTATATTATTATAGAGCATTATAAACTCGTTATTATAATCTGAGAAAGATGATAGAATTTCAAGTAGAGTAAAATACATTTTCAAACGATTCAGCTTAAACAAAAACCAATATTTTGTTTGTCGTGACTAACAGTTCAATTTTTGTCATGTTTATAATATTTAAGCTAATCATATTATTCGTAACATCAATCAAATAGTAATTATATTGCTATCCTTTTTGACCCATCGGCCATCAGAATGTTATTTTATTATATATTGATATAAGTTATTCTTCAAGTTGGACTTTTCATCACGCTTGATTTTAATCATTCGTCATCACCGATTCATATGCCAGATAAACATTTAGATTTCCATTTTTTCTATCCTTTCTATCTCTTTCTAAATTAGTGTTTTCCATTTTTTAAACGCTGTACTTTATAGATTAAAAAAGAGTTAAATTAGTATATAATAAACTAGATATATAAAGATATTTAGCAAACACAATTAATAAAGTTAGGTTTAAGCAATCTATTTTAAAACTCGAGATTGGTAAATAGTTCTCTGAGTTGTCATGAGTCATTTACACCTCCTAGATCGATGGCTTCCAAACTCCTCCAAAACACTAAACGAATATCCACACTAAAAATCATACATTGTGAAATTGAAATGCTTTAAATCGTACATATTATGATATATATACATGACTTTCAAATTGTATAATTACTTAATATATGGATGGATTAAATTCCGAGGATTGTTAAAGTATAGCCACCGCCCACATGAGATGGAGTTAGAATTGATTAATTTGGAGGATATTTTTTTTTATCTGTTTGTTCAATTTTGAGGGGATAAAACTTATAAAACATCATAATTACTTTTACATGATTTGAAAATTTATTTCGAGGGAGGGGCATCTGCCCCTTACCCCATCTTATATCCGTCCCCTACTGCCCTTTGGGTGGTTATATGTGTTAAATAATTTTGATTGTTCTCCATTATAATAAATTAATTAATTTTATAATTTAATTGAAAGTAGGAAGACTCATTACTAATTTGATTAATGTTAGGTGGAGGACAGATCGTGATGAAACAAATGTGTAGCTTATGAACTAAAATTGCGAAAAAGAAAATTGAAGTTCGATATTTGTGAATTTTTATAAAGCACAGGGAGCATTAATTTATCAAATTTACACAAGAAAAACGGAAAAAGAATAGGAAATCGGCTTAACATTCATTTTGTTGACAGGTTGTCAGCATAAATATATTAGGGGACCAGTGATGTTGCATTTATAAAGAAGGGTCCTATTTTTCATATCATTTCTTTACTTTTTTTTATTTATTTTTAACATACTTATTTGTGCAAATAAATAAAAAGTAAAAGTTTTTAAGGCATGTGATGCTTTTGTAATTACAGTATTTTGTAAATGATGTTGTTGTTGAAAATTTCGTGGTATGATGAACAATGTTTTGAACAGTATTCTGGAGTCAAATATATTAATCCACTTACCATGATACTAATGTATTTGTTTAATTTAATAGTAGGGCGAGTAAAAAAAAGGTATGGTTAGCTTTTCCCAAAAAGAATGAAAAGTTTTATATATAGTTTTTTATTTTTACCCCTCAATTATTACAAATATACACAAATAACCTCTTATGTATAACTAATATCAGAGTAAATTATTTAAATCGTCCCTGTAGTTTCACGTTTTATTCATGGCTCATCCCTGACTTCTAAAAGCTATTTGAATAGTCATACTTTTCAAACTATTTATTTCATTGGTCCAAAATTTAGCTGGTCGTTAGTTTTCTCCGTCAAAAGAACCAACCGTTTATTTTTTTTCCTTCAAATTTCAAGCTTATTTAAATTTAATATTGTTTTATATTGTATTTTAGTTAATTTATGTGATACCCGACAAAATTAGGACAATTATTTGTGTGTGCATAATCATTCTATAATTACATGTAATTAGTTTTTTATTTGTGTGTGCATAAGAATGAAAAGTTTTATATATAGTTTTTTATTTTTACCCCTCAATTATTACAAATATACACAAATAACCTCTTATGTATAACTAATATCACAGTAAATTATTTAAATCGTCCCTGTAGTTTCACTTTTTATTCATGGCTCGTCCCTGACTTCTAAAAGCTATTTGAATAGTCCTACTTTTCAAACTATTTATTTCGTTGGTCCAAAATTTAGTTGGTCGTTAGTTTTCTCCGTCAAAAGAACCAGCCGTTTATTTTTTTCCTTCAAATTTCAAGTTTATTTAAATTTAATATTGTTTTATATTGTATTTTAGTTAATTTATGTGACACCCGACAAAATTAGGGCAATTATTTGTGTGTGCATAATCATTCTATAATTACATGTAATTAGTCTAGTGTTAGGCTAATTATATGTATCATTATGTATATTGGTATATATACATATACACGATTGATTTAAATCGTGCATTTTCGATTCGGATAAAATCCGAACACCTCAAATACGGACGTTGGTGATCATAATTATTAAATAATATGAAATTATTTAATAAACTTATTATTTACTTTATATTATTTCAAAAAACGTATATCGTATCGTACAAAACAAACCGTACGCGACAGAGCCGCGCGAAACGCGTCTAACAAAAGAAATAAACTCAAGCTATAATTTTATAATTCATTATTAAGTATTTTGATAAAACACTTCAAGTAAAAATATTGCGATTACACACGTACAAACAAAACATTTAAAACCTTACATGATTTAAATAAGCGTACGACTCGCAATCGACAACTGGATGAAAACCCAAAATATATTGTAATAGCTTAAAATATACTACTTTGAGTAAAACTTTTGTTAAAAATATCGCGTTTTAAATTGTTAACGAAACGTATCGCATAAAGCGTACAACGATTAAACGAACGATTAAACGATCGGGTGAACGAGCACCACACGTAACACAAACCCAGGGAACAAAGATTAGCCCACACCTCAGTGGAGCCCACCAAAACCGGCCACCACATGGAGGGATGGCCTCCCCCACTCTTTTGTTTCTTTGACTTTATAACCAAACCCCATACCCCATTTCCACATCCACACTCTTCCTACCTTTCCCCCATTTTCTCTCTACCTTCCTTCCTCTCTCTCTATAACCAGTTTTCAAAACCATCACACCACCACCATCTTTCACCAATATCTCCACCACCTTAAGCTTGAAGAACAATGAAGCTAAAAGCAAGGAAACGTTCACGATAACACGAGAATTACTTTCACCTTCTCTGTTTCTCCATACGACCATTGTGAGGCTTCGTAACCCATGTATTTTACTTTTATAATGTTTATTTACATGTTATTATACTCGCACAACTACGAAATGTCCAAATCAAAAGCAAAAACTCATTTTCCAAACATATATATATATATGGTTGGGTTCTAGTGAGAACAAGGGGATTCCATGAGAACGGTGAGAACACATTTTAGCCATCTATTTTTTGATCCAAAAACCTGATTTTAGAGGTGACACTTTTGTAAATACTTTGAAGTTTGATTTTGGAGGCTTCACATCACCTTTGCTCATGTGAAGTTTTTTTTTTTTTTAGCTTCATATCATTTTGCTCATGTGAAGTTTTTTTTATTAGCTTCACATCATTTTGCTAATGTGAAACTTTTTTTTAGCTTCACATCATTTTGCTCATGTGATTTTTTTTTTAGATTCACATCATTTTGCTCATGTGAAGTTTTTTTTTTAGCTTCACATCATTTTGTTCATGTGAATCTTTTTTTTTTTTAGCTTCACATCATTTTGCTCATGTGAATTTTTTTTTCTTTTAGATTCACATCATTTTGCTCATGTGAAGTTTTTTTTTTAGCTTCACATCATTGTGTGAGGTTAAGTTTATTTTTTTTCTTAAGATAAGGTTATGATGCTATAAATTTTTATTTGTATAGGTTCTCATAGATTTAATGAGATTAAAAATATATATTTTTTGTCTAGTTTTTAAAGAGATTAATGTTTATACATATCAATTCACTACTTCAAATATTGTTGTTTACAAAAATTAAATAAAACTTCACTATGTTAAAACTTATTGTGAAGCAAAAAAAATTAAACTTCACCTAGCAATCCTTATGTGAACCCTTCAAAATCAAACTTTAAAGTATTTACAAAAGTTCCACCTCCAAAATCATGTTTTTTGATCAAAAAATGGAGGGATGAGATGTGTTCTCACCGTTCTCACAGATTCCCCTTGTTCTCACAGGATCCCAAGTCTATATATATATATATAAACTGTTTTCTGGACAGATTTACAGACCTCGATAGAAAAATCATAACATATCGTGTACATAAAATAAACATATGAAACCATTTGAAAAAGTTTGGTATATTTCTTTTTGCTACAACTTTCATTTAGAACACATCTCCTAGAAATACACCATTTTCCTAGAAAATTTGGATTATAAGTGAAGGTCATTATTTGGTCAAAATTAGACCCTTAGTGCTTCTTTATTTTATTTGCACAACCAAACGACCTCTAAAATTTTTGGAAAAATCCTGTAAAATAGCTAAGATGTTGATAAACAAGTGTGTTTTTTCTCATAATTTATTTCGAGCTAAAAGTTGGTAAGAACGGAGGTGAAGTCGAGTCAAAAATCTGGAAAACAAGTTTAAGGAATGATTTTGGATACGTTTTAAAAACCGACACTTCAGATTAACCACGAAACATCACGATAATTTTCACAAACTCTATAAACATATTTAAGACTTGTGTAAAAGTCTCGGGTCAAACCGATCACGTTTGACCACAAACCCGAACATGTTAAAACTGATCAACCTCTTGTGTCGTAGATGGCACAAAGCCATTGTGACACAAGCCACTATGTCACATAAATCAATCGGGTCGCAACCTGCGACACCACACTTTTGACGAAAACGAGCGACACAATCTCTTATGTCGCACAAAATCTGAATGTCGCACATAGCGACACTAACTTTGTGTCGCACTGAACCGAATGTCGCATATAGCGACACAAACCTTTATGTTGCAAACCTTATCATTGTCGCATACTGCGACACAACACATTATGTCGCACTAAATTACGAATGTCGCACAATGTGACACTTACCTTGTGTCGCTAACTCATCAAATGTCGCAGACTGCGACACAAATCTCAATGTCGCAACATTCTCGAATTTAAATTTCCGATGCGGTTTTATTAAAGTTACTCATCAAATGTGTAACACTTGGCATTTTAGGCTATCATTACTGTGCCTAATTATGTGATTATTACGTGAATTTAGTTATATTAGGCTAAATATACATGGGATTCAGTGTAATTACATACACACACACACGATTCGTTCAAATCGTGCAAACAATGTGCCGGGTTGAATCCGAGACATCTACATTAGGACGTTGGTGACAAAACTTAAAAATAATGTGAAATTATCCTAACGAACATTATTTAAGGTGATAATATATTATAGTATTACTTATTATCTAAAAACACCCCGTACACGACGAAAACGCGTGAAACGCGCCCGACTGACAAATTAAATCCAAATTATGATTTTATAACTTGAAATATGTCGTTTTGAGTAAAACTTCCATTTAAAAATATCGTGTTTTAAAATGTTAATGAAACATATTATATTAAACGTAAAACGCGGAACAACATTTAATCAAGCACGGGACGTAACGCAAATTCGAGGAACGAGATCACGAGACCGAGACCCAACTGGGTCGGCCCGTGGGCTGCGAACCCAACCCCTCTTAAATCCCCTTTTCTCCCATTTTCTTCTCATTTCTTCACTACACAAAAACACATATACACACCACTTTCTCTCTACTCTCTCCTTCCCACCACCAAATCGGTCACCACGCCACCACCAAGTCGCCGCCACCTCCACCCTCGGCCATCATCATCAAAGGAACAAGGAGCACAACCCGAGCTCTTCATCTTCATCTTCTTCGTTTTCAATTTCGAGGTATAAAACTTTAAAACACTTTTAAATTATTTGTAAAGCTTTTATTTACATTCTAGAATGATTACACAATAAGTTTATGTCCAAAATCCCACGAAAAACGCTTTAAAAATCGAAATCCATACAAAAATTTACGAACAGCTCCTCCTGCGAGTTGAGATCCCAGATCCCAGTTCGCCCCGCGAGGCGAACCGAGATCTCGACTCGCGAAACCAAACAACGAACCGAAACTGCGAACCGAACCCACTCGCGAGCTGACTTGCGAGTCGATCTGCGAGTTGATTGGAGCCGAACCTTGTGCTATGCACCCAACTCGGTTCGCAGCCTACTGCCTTGCGAGCCGAACTCAGCTCGCACCGCGAACTCAGTTCGCAACACCTTTTCAATCCGCAGCCAGACTAGGTCAAATTTCCCGATTTTAAATTCCAGACCTGGCACCTCGACCCCAGCCAGGGGCTCTGCCCCTTGGACCCCGCCAGGGGTTGCCGCCCCTTGGACCCCGCTACCAGGGGCGCTGCCCCGGACCCCCGTCATCCGGGAACTTGTAAATACTTTTTTCACTAAGTGTCGAATACTCACAAATAAAGAAACCTGATACAACGATACATATAATAATAACACTTTTGAATTATTATCACAAAACGTCACCAACGGGCCATACTTGTTTTCAAACTACAAACGAAATACTAAGACAAACATTTGGATATTTTCTAGTTGAGTGGACAACTAGCATGAGTGATCTTTCAAGACACCTACTTAATTTCTTATTTACTTGTTTACTTACAACCTTGTGCATTTCGGACGCCAAAAGGTTGCAGGGTTCTGAGAACCAATATACGGACTTACATCCGACACGCCTACGAACTTACATCCGCTCTACTTGGTTGATTGCACATACGTACTTACTAGACTCAGGTGAGTCTCACAACCCCATTTTTACTGTTTTTTACCTAGGGGTAAGATGCATTACTTGTTTTTACTTGAACACATGTACATACTTTACAGACTTTACCGACTTACAGACTTACTGATATACTAAATTTCATGGGTTACGATTAATCCAATGAAGTCCTCTGAATCATAGTTGTTAATTATAGGATAAGCGCAAGTTTTAGTATATGGATCCATATAGGACTGACAATCCCCGCCCGGGGTAGCACGCACTACCACGAACCGTACTGTATATATGGGTGTTTCTTACTCGTTACATATGAGTGTTTTTGGATTAGCACTCACAGGGGCAAATTACTGGTACTTGATTGTTTACTGACGTGTTAAGCTTCGACTATGATACTCATGACAATGTATATCAACCTGATTGCATTCGTGTAATCATGACCTACTACTTGGTTAAAACTGTACAAACACTTTTATTACTTGATGTGTTCAAACTGACTATTTACTACAAACCTGTGAGATTCACCAACCTTTTGGTTGACCTTTTTAGTGATGCATTCTCAGGTACATAGCAACAGTAGGGTCGCCCAACAGGATTTGCTTACTAGCTCGAGTCGCATGCATCTACACGCTTGGAGATTTTTATGCATTACTTTTGTAATAGTTGTTATGTATTAGAATCTCTAGAATTTTACTCGAACTCAGAGCTGATGTATATTTTTGAATACTTATGTAATGAAATACTTTTCGTATGTCTCATATAGAGTCGTTCACTGTACCTTTGTGCTTGATTACTTGATTAGTAGCACCCTAAAGCATGCTTCCGCAAATCCGTAAATTTGGGGGTGTTACAAAATGTCGCAAACTGCGACACAAATCCTAATCTCGACCCCAGCCAGGGGCTTTGCCCCTTGGACCCCATCAGGGGTTGCCACCCCTTGGACCCCGCTACCAGGGGTGCTGCCCCCGGACCGCCGTCATTCAAAAGTTTGAAAATACTTTTAGATTAAGTGTTGAACACTTAAAACAACCGAACTTTATACGTTACTACTTGAACATGCAAACACATATACTTATATAAGTATACAACGAAACACATAATTATAATAATAATCAGGATTATTATTTCAACTGTCACCAACGGGCTGTACATATTTTTAAAACACAAACAACAACCAAATATTTGGACATTACTAGTTAAGTGGACAACTAGCATAGATAATCTTTTGAGACATCTACTCACATTATAACCTTGCGCGTTTAGGACGCCAGCATGTTACAGTCTACAGACGACATCATTGCTTATAACAACACTGACATACCAGACTCAGGTGAGTCTCATAACCCCATTTTTTTTTACTGTTTTTACCTCAGGGTGAGGATACATGCTCTATTTTATTTACATGTGAACACAAGTACAAAACTCGATATACTGATAGTATGAGTTGTTTTACTAATAATGAAAGCCCTCCACACCATAGTTTGTTAATATTGTTTTAGCGTGAATGTTAGTGTACGGTACCATATGGGATAGACAATCCCTGTCCGGGTTGGAAGCCCTAACTGGTCAAACGAAACATTATCATTTGTTCATACGAGGTTGATTAGGCACTCGCAGGGAGGCACCCTCGATCGGGCACTTGATTGTGATCCCGACACCTAAGTTAAGCTCGAACTATGGGCTCATGGCAATAGTATACACATTATTATTTTGCTTGGTTGTAAACATGATTAAATCTTGTGGTTCACACTTATACTTTATCATATAAACCGGTGAGCTCGCCAGCTTTATAACTGACCCTTTAGCATGTATTCTCAAGTTCTCAGCAGCAGTAGATATGAACATTCAGGATACCATAGCTTGAGTCGCATGCAAATACAAACATCAAGAGATTTTCCAGCATTACGATATTTTGTACAAGTAGTTATGCCATAGAATATCTCAGAATTAGGGTACCGAGCTCTTGTAATATCATAATAGTTGTAAACTTTTATTTAACTCAATGTATTTTGTAAAACGACGCATATAGTGGTCGTTCATTATGACTTTATGCAATGATCACCCGATTAGTCGCGTTCGGACCCAATTCGCTTCTGCACAGTAAATTTGGGGGTACAACGAATTATTTTTTGAATAATCTAATCAATTTAGTTTAATTATTTTAATCAACATTTTTTAGTGATAATTATTTTATTTTTTACAATAAAAATGGTCAACCTAAATATTTCTTTATTATACAGAGTAGTTTTTTTAAGTGTCCCGATATATATAAACCCACTAAATATATAATAGTTTAAAAATATTAAATTGCAATAACTACATAGCGCATAGTATTATTATACTTCATATGTTGAACATTTTGTGTTTTTTTTCTTTCAAATAATCGACACATATTTAATTATGTAAATTAGTAGAAAAAAATATACGGATAGTACCAGACAAAATTTTTACATTGTTTTTTTTTTATATATAAAAACTATGGTATTCTTAATGGGTTGATGTAGATTTTGATACTTATAATAATTAAAATAAAGAAATATTTAAATAAATCATTTTAATTGTCAAAAATAAAATAACCGTTACTAAAAAGGTAAATTAACTAAATACAATTATGTAAAAACAAAAATAATTATCACTAAAAAAGGTTGATTAAAATAATTAAATTAGATTATTTAGATTATTCAAAAAATAAATTAATTAAAAAAATTAAAAATAATATTAAATTTAAAAAACTTGAAATTTGAATTTTTTTTTACACGGCTCGTCCTATAAATGGAGAAAACTAACGATCACTTAAATTTTGTACTAACTAAATAAATAGTTTGAAAAGAGGATTATTCAAATAGCTTTTAGAATTCAAGGACGAGCAAACCACATGAACAATTTAAATAATTTACTCATAATATCACGAAAATATCCGTTCACTTTGTTGAATACTTGAATGGACAATTTTTACTACGTTTAGTATTCCGTTTAATAAGATTACAAATGTGACAATTCTAGTTAACATCACTTAACAGCGAATCATACCCCATGTGATAAATATAATAAACAAACGTGTTTGTCTCAATATAATTAACTAATACAGAATGTTCGTTTTTTTATAATAATGATTACAATGTTGTTAGTTAGCTACCTGTGAACGTGAGCCAGAGGAACAAAAATAGATTAACAGCTTTTATTCTCTTCGTTTTTGGTCAAATTTATTACTTGTATAACACTAGCGATATTTTTGTTTTCTTAATTTTCTTTTTCAAACGAGATGACTCTGTGACAGCCATGACAGTACACCGTTTATCTTTTCTAGCTTTAATCATCATATGCGGCTCAAAAGAATACATTAAACAAATTTGCGTTATATTATAGGGTAAGGTGTCATGCAATTAATAGCAGTTTAGTGGTGAAGAACATGTAGCGTATAGACAGAGGTTACAAGTTCAATCTTAATTTGTCATTTCCATTTCATTTAATCACGAGTTACACGGCTTATCTATTTTATGCTGGCTATGGGACTGGTCGGTGGAGGACGGTAAGATGGTCGATTTTCCCCATATTCATTTCTATAAGGTAAGGATGAGAGACGCACTATTGCATTTTGAGAAGAAGAATGAGCTGAATCTCAGTCGTTGATTTTTATGATCAAAGACCAGATGTGCTATATTTTAACAACATTGCATGCACGTAAAATAAAGTATTGCGAATCAATGTCGTTGATCACTTAAATCAACAACTACGATCGTTTGCCCTCTTCCTCTCAAAATGCAACCGCCTTCTATTCATAAGTATATATAAAAACTTTGTATCAAATCTATATAATACGGTAGTTGATAGATACAACATGGTTTTTGATTCAAACAATAAAACTGCGCATTAACAAGTTGTACAGTATGCATTATATTTATCAAATTGTGTTGTATATAATAAGATATGTGTTGTATTTATAACACCCATATAGTACCCCATATTACTCTAGAAGCAATAGGTTTATGACGTTGAACAAAAACGAAAGTAACCCGCACGAATATTAAATTCGAGATCCGAAAACAATAATATTATTAAACATAATGAATAATGAGAAACACACTCAATATATACTCCCTCCGTCCCAAATTAAGTATTATGTTTAGACTTTTTGAGTCTTTCTTTTTCAACTTTGACCTTAAATATTTTGGTTTTTATATACTCATCCGTTCCAAATTAAATGTCCCATTTTGACTTTTTGAGTCTTTCTTTTTCAACTTTGGCCTTAAATATTTTTGTTGTGTTATATAATACTTGATGCAAAATATATGAATTGATTAGATTTTAAATGTATTTTCATTGTTATAATTTTCATAAATTAATATATAACACAAACAAAAATATTTAAGGTCGAAGTTGAAAAAGAAAGACTTTCAAATCTGATTCAAGACACTTAATTTGGGACGGATGGAGTATAATACTTAATGCAAAATATATGAATGAATTGCGTTTAAATGTGTTTTAATTGGTATAATTTTGAAAAAGTAATATATAACACACACAAACTTATATAAGGTCAAAGTGGAAAGAAAGACTTCCAAATCTGATTCAAGACACTTAATTTGGGATGAAGGGAGTATAAGATAAACATCCTTTCAGAGGACATTACTACAAAATGAACCTAATGCAACACCCATATAGTGTTACCTAAGCCATAAAAGTGTTGCATATTTACGAATGCGACACTTAATCAAATGGTGTCTTAGGCGACGTCGCCTTAGGTATAGAACAACACTTTTGTAAGAAAACGCAACGTTCTTTCAAACAGTTGCTTATGTTTTCCAAATATAACGCTTTTAAATGCAACACTTTTCACTTACTCTATGAACATATGAGAACACATTTATATATCAAATGCAACATTTCTAATTGCTTGCCACGCTAAAATGCAACACTTTTTAATCTTCTATAGCAACATTTGTTTTCGATTTCATTTAATCCAAATGCAACACCTTTAATAGATATGTCTCACATTTGGTTCTCGCAATTAAACTAGAATCTTAAAAAAAATGATTTCAACTAATATATAATAAAAGTATAATACAACTCTATTTCTTTTTCAGCATAATCATACTATCAAAGTGCACTAAATTACTCTACTACTACAAAAAATTGAATAGGAACCCTATAAGAAATCGGTTTTTTGAGAAGGATGACGAAACCGGTTCCTTAAGTGAATAGGTACCGGTTTTTATGCATTCACGTCTAAATCAGTAACCGGTTTTTCATTTAAAAACGGTCCCTTTGGTGGACAAATGGAACTTTTTTTACAAGAAACCGGTCTTGACTTTAGGAACCTGTTTCTACGAAAACCTGTCTTGATGCGCCTAATCAAATGGATCTTGTGCAACAAAAATTCATCTACCTCACTACACTCATTACACAAAACGAATTTAAGAGAAACCAACCAAAATCTAAACACATTTACTCTATTAAATTACCTTAAAAAACACAAAATCCATATCCACTAACCAAGCTTCACATACATTTACTATACTCAACTATCCCAACATTACCATATTTAATACATTTCAACACTTAAATAAGGTATAAATATCTGTCTGGCACTTTGATATATATACTAGTTTGTTGTACGTAATATTTAATATTTGTGTACATATAATGCCTTGTTAATAAATATTATGTATGTTCGTTGTGTATTTTGTGTTGGTTTCTTTCATTTGTAGAGAGCTATTTAAAGAACTTTTTGGTATCACATGACAAGTTTAAAGATCTAGTTAGCTCAACTCGTAGATATAAGTAAGGTATATATATATATATATATATATATATATATATATATATATATATATATATCTCTAAAACTTTCGAGCAACTGAAACTTGATGCCTTTGTAACTTTAAGTTCATATAGTGTATAGGGTTAGTGTATAGGGTTCAAATCATTCACTTTATACCCGTCTATTAATCTAATAGAGATTAATTTGAGATTGTCCTCGTTTGGGATTAATTTTTGAATACTTTGTCCCATTTAGAATGTGAATGCGTATTACTGATTTAGTGACTAAGAAAAAGTTGACATCGTTTCCCCCTACTTCCGCGAGTTTGCATTTTATACACATATTTGGGGAGTTAAGGGGAAATGCTGTCGATTTTTTTAAATCACTAATTCAGCTGATACGTATTCACATATGAGACATAGTATTTAAAAAGTGGGTTAGGTGGCCACTTACAACAATATCAGTACGTACTCATGTCTTGCATGCATGCATCTTATTAAGTAATCTATTTGTATATTTGCATCTGGATCATAGTAAATGGATGTACGAGATACCACGCCATAGTCCTGAATAACTTATACGGTTGTCTGAATTTATAAAATTTGCTGTGACAGATCGGGTGAAGAAAGAAAAAGAGAAAGTCTCATGTCTTATAAAAAATGTCAAAGTTTCAATAGTTATGTGGATCTTAGTGTAATTAGCCAACATCTAATAGTAAATGGGTTTGTGGATGAGTATGATTGTTGGTCATGGCATGGAGAATTATTAAAAGATAGCAAGAAGGTTGTTAATGAATGTAATGTTGATGGCAATGCTAGAAATATTGATTTATCCAATGATGGCTATAATGATAATTTAGATGGCATGTTACACGTTTTGGAAGGTAATATTGAATAAAATAATTATGATAAATGTGACAACCCATACTTAAGGGTAGTCATTACCTTAAGTCATTAATGCTAAAACATGTATTTAGTATCACATTAGGTTAAATGCTCAAAACATTTCGTATATTATAGATATACGCGTACAAAATTATTTAAGATTTCCCAAACTCATCGGATGGGTTCCGACACACACGACCGTTGGTGAAACATTCCATAAATAACTTAAGTCTATTTTCATTATAAAATAGTCATTAATTTACTTTGAAATATCACTTATAATAATAAGTGCGGAAAACTATCACGTTTTGAGTAAAACGTAACGTACGCGAGAAAATGTACAAATCGAGCCTGACACCCGAACGAAATCCAAAATATATTTTGTAACTCAAAACAAAGTATTTAGAAACATTTTTATCATTTCAAGTATCATTTATATACCAAATATATACGCGAGAACATTTAACTTATAAAACAATACGTTTATCGCTCGGTATAACGTTTAACCGACCACGCGAAATCAAGGACCGAGACCCGAGCCCAACCTACCATGGGCCAGGCGCAAGCCTCGGCCCAATAGTCCAGAAATAGGCCAAAGGGAGCCAAAAACCCAGCCCAAGACCATCCATATATATATATATACCACCATAACACTTGAAATCCCTCACTTTAACCCACAAAAACACACACATACAAGGCTTTTTCTCTGCCCTCTCTCTCTAAAACGACCACAACTCTATCTCTCTAGAAGAATACTGAGGTTTTACACCAAATCTAGAAAGCCACAACCTTTTCCAAGTCGATCTAGCAAGAAGAAACACGAAGGACACAAAATCTGGACAGGAGCACCTTTCTCCTCTTTTAGACTTCTAGATCATCTTTTCTTTAGTAAGAACTCACTTCTCTTTGCTAGATATTGATTGGATAACATATATCTACATGCTACAACACGTTTCTACTAGTATATTGTCCAAAAACATGCTCAAAAATCGTTTGTAGTTGCGGTTAACCAATGGATAATAGCATTACCCTCTGGACAAAACTCAAACCGATTTATGATCGGCCATATCTAACCAATAACTCCATGAAATCTCACATTTCTTGAGCATAAATTGTAGCTTAAGATGTCTAGTTTCATTATCCGGAAGCCCCTATTTTATAAAGTTCATTTTATATTTTTAAATAAATAAATAAAAGGACAGGTCCAGACTGAAAAGTCTGACCAGATTCTTGGTCTATTTGTTCTGATCATATCTTGAGATCCACGAGTTCTTTAGACCTGAAACCAATTGTAAAAGTAGTGTAGTTTTGTTTGCTTTAAATCCCCTACTCGCACGTTTCATGAAGTTTTGTAAAACTCGAGTTATGAATTTATATTTACGTTTCTGAATTTATTTTTTGAGTTGTGTTTGTCTAAAGATTACATAAAAATATGTTTTGAAAAGATAAGACATAACACAACCACATATATTTTTCTTGGATTTGATTTTGGAAAAGAACTTAGTTAAAACAAGTTTCTAACGAGACCGAAAATCTGATATAATGACCTTAGGGGTTGTTTTCGTATAAATGTTAAAAATGACACTTCCGGGTTAACATGGGGCACGAAACTTATTTTATAATAGTAATATAACACTAAGTGTCGAAGTCGCACAACAAATTATAAACATTATGCAATGATATACGTACACACAATACATATACTTTTATAAGTATACATGGAAACACAACATAACGATAACCTCGTATTATTATTACTAAACTTCACCAACAGGACGTATGCATTTTAAAACGATAAACATTTGGACAATACTAGTTGAGTGGACAATTAGCATAGATGAACTGTAGGGCCATCTACTTACATTATCAACTCATGTGTTTAGGGCACTAGGAGGTTACGAGCTAGATACACTTTCGCTATTGGGAAGCTAGCACCTACAGGTGAGTTCATAGCCCCACTTTTAAACTGTTTTACTGATTTTGGGGTGAGAACGCATGCTCTCGTTTTACTCGCTTTTCATTGTTTAATGAATATGTAAACCCTTTAACCGACGTTTATGATAAACATTTTATGTTTTAAACCATTAATAAGTTTCCAAATACACTTAAAGATATTAAGTAATCTGGAGTTAGAAAGTACCTCGACTTGTACAGGTATAACCATCTAGGGACTTAAGGCCCCTCTATTTCACCATTGTGATATACTTACTAGGTTAGACTAGTACACAATAGTAGCATACATTAGTACATTATACTATTCCCCGATAACTAAGTGATGATTATACATACTTAGACGCATTATGCTACACTCGATATCTAAAGTAATGACCGTACGTACTTAGATACATTATGTTACTCCTGAATGTTGCGTGACAACTGTAGGTATTTATTATGATTTACACATAATATTACCATAGGGTAATACATGGGATAAACGTTGTACTGTGATTACAAGTGCATATTATATGATGTATATATACTATTTGGCTCTGTGAGCTACTTCCGGGCACGTTGTGCTACTTCCGGGCACGTTGTGCTACTTCCGAGCACGTTGTGCTACTTTCAGGCTCTGTGAGCTACTTCCGGGCACGTTGTGCTACTTCCGGGCACTTTGTGCTACTTTCGAGCACTTTGCGCTACTTCCGGGCATTATATGCTACTTCCGATTTACATGTGCACTTGATATACATATATGCACACTTGCTATACATACATTTACACTTGATACACATACATGATATTACTATTTTCGGCCGAGGTGCCTCTTCCGATATATATGCATACATGATTACACAACTAGACACGTAGTGCTACTCCCGATTCTTATATGCATACATGATAACCTGATAGATCATTTGAGTACACTGTACTATATCCAAAAATCATCATGGGTTATGATTCCTAGACTTGGTAGTTGAGCTACTTCGAAAAGTTGTACACACATGGAAAGACTTAGGGGATACGTTAAAACTAAACCTAACGGATTAGGTCATAAGGTTACAACAACCTTCACATTGTTGCACATCAATGCAACGATCATATGATATTATATCTTAAAATATTGTTTACAAACTACTTGGATGCGTTCTTCCAACTTCCAGCATTTCTTCGCAAGTATTATTTATATATTCTACATATACTAATAATAATATGTGGTTGAATTATCGAGTAACTAATTAAAATGATAACTTACAGTTTTCTAATCACTCGTCTTAATATAATCAAGATGAGATCTCGAGTCTAACAAAGAATGCGTGTTCTTACCACCATTGACAGTTTAACAGCCACTTAGAGTCTACATTTAATTACTACCCATGACATAAATCAATGCACAAAATATAAGTTGTGATACAAATTAAGAGATATAAGGTAGAAAGCATTCTCCATTACTGCACCAATTGAGCTAATAAAGTATCAATACAATCAAGATCATGCCGTTAAATGTTCTCAATACATTAACATAGTCCCATTGTCAATTACATAAATAGCATTAAGCCATTATGGCACTAAGCAAATAGATCCTCACTAATTACACAATATACTAAAACCTTAAAAATAAATAAGTCAAATGTGTAAATAGGCATTCTATTATGGCATGGGGCTCGTTTATATAAACCAATTCATAGGAATGGTCCATCACAGATATATATAATAACTATCTTAATCAAATTGATTATGCCTAAACGAACAACAGTTATAAAGTGTACTTTCTTAAGAAAGGCTTGAAAGGAATTTTGAAATTACAATAGTTAGAAAGGTAAAATAACTCAATCAATAATATATAAGATCAACAAAAAGAGATGTTAAAAAGAAGATTTATTTATTTACCTGATCCAGTACGTACGTATTGAGATTAACTCTTCTATTTAAAAATTGGAGTAGACACCCCAAGAACTTTGTGAACGACTTTTTTAGGATTTGATTCGATTACCTATTTATAGTTGAATGTGTTAGGAATTTGCAGCGGAAACATCCAACTAACAACAACCTATTGTTAGCAAAGAACAAACCCAACCAACGCTCGTGTAATTGCGTTACACCCACAAACAATAAACGGGTAGACAAATCGCTCACTAAGCAATTAACAAAGCAAACAAGATAATAAACACGAACAATATGAACACAAGGATTCAACGTGGTTATATCCAATCTCCAACTTGGAGATTGGTTTAGTCCACGGGGTCAAACCAGAGAGTTCTTTTTTTATTATATTTACGGCTCAAGGATTACAATAACATAGGGTTTATATTTATAGGCTATCACAAACTTAGGCACCAAGCCAAACCTAAACCCTAGCCCATCCATTAATATTCACAAGCCCAACAATCTCCCACTTGAAGATTAATGAACTCAAAACCAGTAATCCTTCACAATCTCGTCCCTTCACCAATGTCAGCCGTTCAAATTTCATACCGTCGAAATACCATTCGGGACACGCCGTTCGACCACACAGAGTCGGAAGACTTTCGAAACAAAGTTACCAGAACACTCACATCATGAAACTGGGACCACTCTCTAACCACCACCATCATCTTCTAAGCCCAAGAAGATTCGTTGAAGTGTGCGAAACTCCAACCAAAGGATTCTTTCAAGAGACACCTATCTCTTCAACTCGTCGATTACAGCCATATCTGATCCTTCCATCGACACGTCAACAACCATCCATACAGAATTTCGTCCATCCAATTTTTCTTCTCAGTATTCAGAAAATCACCGATAGAACAACGCGTAGATCATCATCAAGGTTTATCAGTGAGAACGCAGTCACAACCTTGAAACCTATATTACCAAACTTCGCTTTCCCGCTAGTACACCGACTCAAAAACATACGTATGGTTTCTATGAACACGTCTTCTCCAACTCAGCCCGCTCCCACTGTACGATTCAAAATAACAACCGCGACTCTCTGAGAAGACTCTGGTTCATAACACCCGGTTAGTCGCAAACTACTTTGCCATTGGAGAGTAACAACGAAGGTCTGAATGCTCTAGTGTTGCCGGAATTTGCACACTAAACCTATAGAAACTCGAGATCCATCAATCGCACAACCGTCTCAAGACTCTTAAAAGTTTCCAAACTACCACTAGCTTCGACTCTTCCCTCGGTTCCAAACTCCCTAGAGTTTCCGACACTCTTAACAATATACGAAAGCTCAACAGGACTAACAAGATTATCCGCCTCTAATCCACTAGAAAATTCCCAATTGATTCCTATAGAAGATTTAACTCTCTCGTTGAACCAAACATTAATCGATATCCGAGCCCAGTCGAACACATTCTATCCAGCATCTTCTAAAACCAATATCTCCAAGTGTAGAAGCTCTAACCTGCCTAATCATTCCAAGAACATGGAATATCCGACCAAAGAAACATGGTCTCCCATTTCAACCCGCGAGCAATAACCAAACTCCCTCTGACACGCATAACTGTCGATTACCAAAACGGATGTGATACCGTTTATTACCCATCTACCCAACCGAGAAAACCATTCTCTTGAACACTGTAACAAATCTCACATCTTTGAATAACCCAGTCTGTATCAATAAAGTTTCTGAGACATCACGTCCCTACACTCGCAACCTCAAACCCTAAGTTTGATAACGTTCATTTATTCTTTTGCACGGGGTCACAAAGAATAATGAACACGAATCCAAAACCTAGGATTCCAAAACTCTCTCTTCAACAAACCAAGAATCGAACCCAATCACTGACTCCATTACCATCGCGAACAATAACCGTTATAACGCATCCGGCCTCCCGCCGTGTCGGCACGTCACAACCCACCAGAAAAAAACCCTAGTTCAATCCAGAAATACTAACTCACTGAGTTCGTCGTGATCCGGTAGAAAAAACGAGTCTATTTATCTCGATAACATGTCGTTGCAAACAAATCATAATCGTGTCATTCCAATTGTTCCCTCTGATGATTATCTTTAACCGAATCCAGATCCACTATGATTATTTGACCACAATAACCCTAGCTCTCTATCTTCCAATAAAACCCTAATCATCAACAAACAATCTTGATCATGCTTTCATCCGCTATTGTTCCCAATTGCTCAACCTTGAACTCTGATACAAGTTGTTAGGAATTTGCAGCGGAAACATCCAACTAACAACGACCTATCGTTAGCAAAAAATAAATCCAACCAACGCTCGTGTAATTGCGTTACACCCACAAACAATAAACGGATAGAAAAATTGCTTACTAAGCAATTAACAAAGCAAACAAGATAATAAACACGAACAATATGAACACAAGGATTTAACGTGGTTATGTACAATCTCCAACTTGGAGATTGGTTTAGTCCACGGGGCCAAACCAGAGAGCTCTTCTTTTATTATATATACGGCTCAAGGATTACAATAACATAGGATTTATATTTATAGGGTATCACAAACTTAGGCACCAAGCCAAACCTAAAGCCTAGCCTGTCACACCCTCAAATTCGTTGATTTTGGTTAGCGGAAGTATTTAGTTAAGTATGGGGGTAATGACACCAACATTGTACACACATACATATCAGAGCATATGATTACAATATAACATATATGTATATTCAGATGCCAAGAGTAATACTTACAAAGTTTACGATTCATCAAATCGTACAAGTGTAAAAGTTGTTAAGTTTACAAAAGTAGATTTCGTAAATATGACTAAAACAGATTAGTTATATAAAAGAAATCCCGTTGTCAAAAGTTGGCATCCTATTTGCTTCGTGGGTCGCCTATGTTCCATATGTGCAGGCGGATCTTACGTGCAGCTATTTCCCTGAAAAACATAGTAAAAGTCAGCAACGAGGTTGAGTGAATTCACAGGTTTTTATGTTTGAGTGTAAGTTTGATCAATCAGTATGTTTGTAACGTTTTGCCAAGTCCAGTAAAGTTCATCAACATGAAGTTTCGTGGGGATGTCGCCCCAAAAGTATAGTTAGAAAAGCTTGTCCAAGAAGTAGGACCTTTCAATGTTTTCCCAAGTAGTAGGGACTAAAACGTTTGTCCAAGAAATGGAACGTAACAATATCTGCCCAAGAAGTAGGGACTTTCTGTTGCCCAAGACGTAGGGACTTTTCAAGTTGTGTCCAAGAAGTAGGATTGGCATCCAAGACGTAGGGCCCACTGCTCAAGAAGTAGAGCCTTCACCCAAGTCGTAGGATGGAACCTTGCCCAAGAAGTAGGAACTTTCTGTATGTATGCCCAAGACGTAGGGACTTTCTGTATGTGTGCCCAAGACGTAGGGACTTTTTAAGTATTTATGAAAATGTTGTTTCATAAAAGATAGTTAGCGAAAATGTGTAGCTGGTCGTTCTCCAGCTAGTTCCAGTTTAGTTTTCGTATGAAATACCATTTCATAAACAAGAGTTGTAACAGTTTGACCGAAGTCTTAAACAGTTTGTATAGTATACATCAAATCAATTGTATAAAAGTTTACACCCGTAGCAAAAGAGTTGACTATGTTTTCCACCCTTGTTCAAAAGTAGTAAAGCAGTAAAAGTAGGGGCTGTGAACTCACCTGTTGAGTTAAGTACGTTTGAGTGCTAGCAAAGCCCTAAGTCCAAGTCTAGTCCGAAATCTCCTAACGCCCTAAACGTATGAGATTATAAGTATAAATGTATAGATGTTTAAGTTGACCATCCATACTAGTGTTCATTCAACTAGATATGCCCAAGTATTCGTTTATCATTTAGTTTTGTAGTTTTGAAAACATGTACGGCCCATTGGTGACGGTGTGTAATAATAATTCTCAAAAACATTATTATTATGTTTTGATTCATTTGTATACTCATAAAAACGAGTGTTAACTGTTCTTGCATTGGTTTAATACCGTATTAATTAATTATCATCATTTAGTAACCATTTTAAGTAAATTTCAAAGTGCTGAAAAATGTTGATCAAAGTTGACCGCGAGTTGAGATTACCCTGCGAGTTGAGTTTGCCTCGCGAGTTGAGATTTCCTCGCGAGTTGAGATTTCCCTGCGAGTTGAGATTGCCTCGCGAGTTGAGATTGAATCTCAACTCGCAAAATTCGTTGTTCGCGATTTTTGTGCAGATTTCGATTTTTAAAGCATTTTTAAGTTGATTTTTGGGCATACTAAGTTGATATAACACTAAAACATGATGTATTAAGTATTATAAACATGAAATATCGAAAGAAATGGCGAAATCTAAGAGTTTTCGAGAATTATCAGAAACTTAAGAGTCGTCGCGCGAGAAATTTGAAAAGATGAAAATGTAGAGATCGTTGTCGTGGTCACTTTTCTCCAAATGAGCGAGGTGATTGGAGGTCGTTTGATGGTGGTTTCGGTGGCGGGAGTGAGCGGTGGAGGTGATGGTGTAGAGAGAGAGGTGTGTGTTTGTTTTTCTTAGAAATGAAAAATGAAAGGAAAGTGGGGTTAGGGTGGGGTTTTTGGCTGATTTTAGGTGCCAAAAGGGAGGGAATTTTGTCTCAAATTTGTGGTATTTTACCCGTGTTCATTTACCCGATCGTTAAATGTTAAAATAATTTTAATTGGTAACTTTTTAAATGCGTATTCGAATATATCTTTAGTTGAGATATTTTATAGAAATAATTTAGTTGAGTTATAAAATTATAACTTATTTTGTTTCGGTTTTACGGGTACGTTTCGAGTTGTTTCAGTTGTACGAAATTAATGTTATTCGATACAAAGTACTTTGTAAATATTATCAATATAATATTTAATAAACGTCAACGTTATTTAATAATTTCATATTTATTAAATAATTTTGTTCACCAACAGTCGTATATTTCTGTCGCGTTTACTACAATTGTTTTATACGTGTAATAACCTCAAATGAAGATATATTCGACAGAAATAATTTTGGAGAGGAAATCATTTTTAGTGGGATATTATAATAGCCGGAGAAAATAAATATGACCAACTTATAATTTTGTCGATTTCGGAGACGAAATTATGTTTAGGAGGATATGTTATAACAACTGGGATTGATAATTATTTTTAATTTTTTTTCTTTGATTTCAGTGATGCAATCATTTTAGGGGATATGTTATAATAACTGTATTATTTCAAGTTTATAATATAATAATGAGTAAATTCTATAGATGGTCTCTGTGGTTTACATCAATTTACGAAAACAGTCCCTAAACTTCTTTTTTCACTTTTTCAGTCCAATAAGTTTACATTTTGCTCGAAAATGGTCCCTCACCCACCTAAAATGACTAAAGTACCCTTTGACCGTTTAAATCGTGACTATCCAGTAATGACAAAAGGAAGGGTACTTTAGTCATTTTAGGTGGATGAGGGACCATTTTCGAGCAAAACATAAACTTATTGGACTGAAAAAGTAAAAAAAGAAGTTTATGGACTGTTTTCGTAAATTGATGTAAACCACGGGGATCATCTATAAAATTTACTCTATAATAATTGTATACAAATATTAAACTAAGAGTGTGAACATGTGATATGTAACAAATTATTATAATAGAAAGAAAGTAAACTAGTTACAATCTATTTATGGATGATTATACGAAAATTATTATGCCAGCTTATCAAATCAAATAATAATTAATAATAATAATAATATTAATATTAATTTGATAAGAAATTGTCATTGGGTTAAAATTGACCAAGTCAAGAGGTGAAGGTGTGGACGCCGTTGAAACGTGATAGCAAATCCCGATTTATTTGGGCTAACAACTTGTTTATAAACAAAGTATTTCTCCACAATTCATTCGACAAAAACAAGTCATCACAATCAGAAAGTTAACCAAGAGAAACACACAGAATATCCGGAGAGAAACAACGTCAAAATCGAAACGAGAGCGAGAACTTTTCGTCTCTAGTTCGGTGCTAATTCGGTTCTGATTTGAAGGTAAATCTTATCCTAACTTACATATTAATGTGTATTAGACTTTATTAATCACATGGTGTTCATATCTTTGGTTGTAACAAACCGAAATCAACCGTTTTAAATCGTCGTTTTCGATATCGAAAAATTCATCTCTTAAAATATGCGGTTCTTGACGAAGCGAAAAATTAACTAAGCATCTTACGTTTGGAGATGTTATACTTAAATGTTTATGTGATTACTTAACACTAAAGTAATCAAGAATCAATGAAGTAAGGGGATCAATTTTTTGTACGTACGAATACGAGCGAAAGAGATGAAGAATTCATGGATTTTTATGAAATTACACTTTGACCCCCTCATCTTTAGGAAGTTTACACAATTAATTTGCAAAGTGTTAAAGTGACATTTTGGCCCCTTAAGTATTAATGCTTTTGCCGAAAGATAAAAGATAACTAATTAACTAGATATGGGACTTGGAATACTTATAAAACTTGATAGAATGAAATTAAGATTCTAAATTTAGTTTAAATCATTATATGTAGACTCGTGAAGGATTATGGAAGACTCTTTCGATTTTGAGAGCCTTAAACATTTATTCAGGTACGGATGTCCGTACTTTTCGTTCAGCGTTATCTTGACATGCTTTGTTAATATCCTTATGTTCCTTTAATATCCTTGTGGTTCTTTTGATATCATGATATACTGGTGTGATCTGATTCCCCCATTTGAGCTGAATTATTTTGAGTTAAAGTGTTATTTGAGATATGATAAAATGTGAAAACTTTTGGGAAAACTTTGCATGAAATATGATTTTGGAAAAAAAACTCGGGGGTATTCATTGTTGTGAGCTATTTTTGATTCATTGATTTAGGTTCCATATGCATGGTGGACATACTATGGTGTGTGGTTGGTTTATATGTTCACTGTGCGCCCATAGAACCCTAGAGTTTTGTAGACCGGAGATAGGTATACCGTGTCAGCTTCCTGTGGAGGACCACATGGGCATCATTGCGGCACCAATGACGTCGCACTATCCGTGACGGTGGGATTAGTCCACGGCGTCTCCCCTTTGTTGATATTATGTGATTGCGTATTATATTATGCTCGTGGGAGAGCTTTGAATTATTTGGGAGGCGTATGGATGCATCCTAGGCTATGTTATGATACGATATGATATGATTTGTGTAGAGCGGTCGTGTGGTGTAGTGCCATACACACCTTCCGATTAGGGGTGCACCTGGAGTTGCGACCAGTGTGTTGTTTTGAGATACGATTTAATATGATATATTGTGAGACATGATATGATTTGGCACCGGTATTGTGCAGTTTTGATATTTTGTTTGTAGGGTACTCGGTATAAAATAACCCAACTCCGCGTTGCTTCAGCCTTAAATTCATTTGTTTACTCTGGTGTAAGGGTGGTGTTACTCGGAAAAAATTAATTTTACTTATTTATTCCGTTACATTCTCATTTTAAAAATATTATTACCGTTACTGTTTACTTCTGTTATCATCCGTGCACTGAGCAATTAGCTCAGCCGCATTTTCTTTTCCTACGGCAGGTATTCTGGGTAATTTGGGATGAGCGCGAGAGCTTCAAGATTTGGACTTGCCATAGAGACCACCAATTATATTAGTTGGATATTTATTTAGGTTATCATTTAATAGACATTGTCATTTATTATTATTATAAGAATTTATTAGTACATTTATTATTTAGCAATAAATGTGACCTCTCGTTTCGTTACCGGGACGGGGGTGTTACAATACGTGTTCATACAAGTCTCAAAATATGTAATGCTACACGTATTAACTAGTGGGACTTTGCTAGACTTATCTCTAAAATGTGTTGTGAATTCACTCTTAGTTAGGGAATTAGCCTATAAATGCGTGCAATTAATGTTTATAATTATGTCGAAATTGCGGGGTGTTACATAGCCCACCCATTAATATTCACAAGCCCAACAGAATGAACTTGGTAAGTTTCCAAATAAACTGTGAGTCTTGCGGAGCAAGTTAACATGGAGAACAAGTCGATATTTTGCCTATATATATAGGAGTTTAGTAAGGGCTTAAGTGTGAGGAGGTTGAGAGAAAAGATAGATCATATGAGAGTCGTCTCATTCCATCCTGTGTGGTGGTTTCGGTGATTCAATAACGACGATGTGAATTCCGTTCTTGTAATCTACCGTGAGAGTGGTGTGAGATACATGATAGTATTCAAGAGTGTTGAGATGAGCGTCCATTCTTATAATATTGTTCGTGAATAGTGGTATTTAAGTGGCCGCCGGTCCCGTGGTTTTTACACTCCCTTGATAGGTTTTCCACTCTAAATATCGTGTGTTATTTTTTTGTGTGTGTTTTGTATGCATTTGATTATTGGCTTATACATGGTTATGTGATTTATTGTGGTGGTGATCGATCCCAATGATTTGCATGAGAGGGGGATCGATCCCAACAACTGGTATGTAACACCCTAAATTTTGAGGTATTAATTTTAGCGAGTGAATAAGTATTATTATACAGTTAATAAACTAATATGAATCGTAAATGGTTTTTAAGTTTCAGACAATATGAATAAAGGGAATAAAAAATAATACATAGATATGTACATACGCATGTACATAGACAAGTCTATCCATTTCATTCCAAACACTTCCAGAATTTAACTTTGTGAAAAACCAAAATCGCAGGAGCATTCAAGCATTAAAATTCAAACTTCCAATCTTCAAATTAGGGTTCTACTAACTCAATTCCTTCCTTCTTGATCATCATAAACCTTATGTAAGTGAAATTTCTTTATTCTCTAACCTAGAAAATGGGTATTTTGTGAGTTATAAATAATTAGTGGTTTTAATCCAAAATTAGGGTTAGAAGTTGATTAAATTGGTGCTAGTTAGTGTTGCTATGATTGTTGGTAAAAATAAAACAAGTTGAAAGTGATGAAATCACAACTTGTGTACTTGAGTGATTTCATAATTTTTGCTAAATTCTTGTAAGTTGATGTTAATCAACTAAAAATGTAAATCGTAGTGTTAATAGAGTATGAATATGATGATAGAACAAGAATTGAAGTAGAAATTTGGATAACTAGATATTTGAGTTATTATGCTTATGAAATGTGGTCTTGATTTGGTTAGTTAAAGAATCAAATCAAGTTAACTCACAGTGGAGAAGGGTTGAATGTGGTTACTAGTTAGTTTTGATGATGATTAGACTCTAAATGTGTTATTCCATTGATATGTGATACTTGATAGGTGTTAAAGGTGTGGAATCAATTGTTGATCATTTATTGTAATTGTATCTAAAACAACAAGGTGAGTGTTATAGGGATTAATTGAGTAATGATTGTGTATTACCAGATTGCTACCAAATAAGAGGTTTGCACAACTAAGTGGTAGTTGCTTGTATCTTATCGTGTTTCTAATTGTGAATTATCATTGTTAAATTATGTGGAATGGACAATCTTGGAGAGATTAGCTAGCTTTACTAGCATAGAGTTGTTAAGATTGGTATGCATATCGATGTGATATGGTGCTAAGTGAGCTTGTTTCTATTGGCCGTAGATCCGCATAGTGTCATCTCTACATATTGTTCAAGTGGTTATTTGCTTAAGATTACATGTTTCTAGTTGTTGAATGAATTTGGTGAATTACATAATTAATTGCTTATATGATCATTAAGCAATATGCTTATACTTTTAATTATTTAATGTTTTAGACAAAAGTGGGCATCAACGTGGAAAGAAAATTAAGGAAGAGTAGCATGGATTTGCTTGTTGTATGTGAGTAACAAGTTCTTTCTCTATAATTGTCGTTATGGTTTTAACTTGAGTAATTCACTCAAACAATACATTATTGAAGTTAACTTGCGCATAGTTATGTAGACTATGAAGTTTTTGATTTTGTGGTATTTGACTTTGAAAGTCAAAGAAATATGTAGTAGTCTCATATTGTCAATGTATATGTGTTTTAGAAGTGTAAAATATTATAGTTAATTAAATGATGAAATTATGGTCAAGTGTTAGAATTTGGCCTTTGGGTTATAAATGTGGTGATATGTTGTTAGCTAATCTAAAATTGTCATAAATGTGTGGAAATTGGAAGTAAATTGGTTAAAGTATGGTTAGTCTTGTACATGGGTCAAAATGTGCCCAAACAGGTCACTTATATGTCTATAAGCTAGAACGAGTTGGATTGGTGGTAAGGTTTGCTTGTCGCATGTTTTAAACTCGATTTGGGTTGTTAATATTTTCAGTAAAAAGTTAAGGTCCAAATGCATATGGTTTGTGAATTGAGTTGCCTCAAAAAGTGGTCAAAACGACCATAAATTGGTGACATGTTCATATTCTTCATTTTCATGAATTCTAAAAAAGTGCAAAAAGGAAAACCTTCATTTTGATATAGTAGAGGTGTCCGCAAAATTTCAGGTCCTAACTCTTAACGAGTTAAAAGCTATGCGCGTCAAAAGTTCGTGTTTCAAAACTAAGTTTACAGGTCTGTACAGGCTGAAGATCGTGACGCGATCTTCTAACATGGCGATGCGATTTCCTTAGATCGTGGCGCGATCTTAGGGAATCATGACACGATTGCATGTTTACCCGAAAAGGGTATCCGGTGGATACCCTACCCACAACCAGATAACCCCTTTGTTAATTGGGGCAGTGGATGAGCCTTTGAGTGCTACCTGGTGAGTACCCTTTTTACCCGATGGATAATGGTGTACCCGGAGGCTAACTTAGGATCGCGACGTGATCCAACTCAATTACGACATGACTGGGTGTATTTTTCAATATTTTGGGTTTGAGTATAAGTCTTTTATTACATGTAATAGATGTATTATTCTTTTGGGACATAAATCAAGTGTAAAGCAATATATATATATATATATATATATATATATATATATATATATATATATATATATATATAATCTAAAAGTTTTGGGGCGTTTCATGATATCAGAGCGAGGTTGAAGGAGAACAATCACATAACCGGGAGGAAGTCGATATGAGAGATAACAGAGTGCAGTTCGTCATATTCTGTGCGACGTCGGTAGAATTGACGGTGTGTGTTCGTTAACCGTCGGATCGTACTGAAATTAGGAATGTAGGTTCATAAGAGGGTTATTTATATCTAACCGTCGGGATTTTCGGTTTGAGGTTTTGATAAGTTTTCTGCACAATATTCGTAGGGTTTCAGCGCAGCTGTGATGAAGAGAGAATTTCAGGTTCGTTAACCGTTGGATCATCGTGGTTTTTTGACAGGGGGTTCAATACATATAGATCTACTTTGTGAGAAAATTTGGTGTTAATCGTACTATTGAATGGAGAGATATCATGTTTTGAAGTTGTTGTGATATTGGAGAGGTTTTTCTAACGCAAACTCTTGTTTTAAAAGAGAACAATCGGGTATGATGGAGTTGAAAGAGTAATGTGATTTATATGAGGTTCAAAGATGATGAGGCTCAGAGGAGTATGTTAATCGTGAGTGTTCCTTGTGTTGAAAGTCTTTCTAACAATGAGGTTTTTGGGCGCCATGAATAAATAGAGAGAAAGCAGCAGTACAAGATGAAGATCACACTCATTATCGTTGAAGAGTAGATCATGTTGGAGAGATGATGAAGATTTAGGGAATTCGCATCAAGGGAGAATTTTTTAGGATTTGATTTGATTACCTATTTAATGTTGAATGAACTTTGTAGGTTTCCAAATAAATTGTGAGTCTTGCGGAGCAAGTTAACTTGGAGAACATGTCGAGAGTTTGCCTATATACATAGGAGTTTAGTTAGGGCTTAAGTGTGAGGAGGTAGAGAGATCATATGAGAGTCGTCTCCCTCCGTCTCGTGTGATGGTTTTGGTGATTCAATAACGACGGTGTGAATAGTATTCAAGAGTGTTGAGAGGAGCATCCATTTTTGTAATATTGTTCGTAAAAAGTTAAATTTAAGTGGCCATCGGTCCCATGATTTTTACTCTCCCTTGAGAAGTTTTTCACACAAAATATCTTGTGTTATTACTTTTTGTGTTTTGTATGCGTTTGATTATTGGATTATACACGGTTATGTGATTTATTGTGGTGGTGATTTATCCTAACGATTTGTATGAGAAGGGGATCGATCCCAATACGAATGAAAGGAAGAATATAATTTCGTTGTAGAACTTGACAAAGGGAGCCAATAAATACAACACTCAATTCGATTCCATTAGTGAAAGAGTAGTTATAGTGGAAATAGTTGAATAATTATCGATACATCTTGACTATTTATACATGACTATAATGAATCTATCCTAGTGAGATTGCAATACATGCAGATAAATGAGAATTAATTACAATCAAAATGATTGAGAACTATCTACAACTAATATTAGTACATTAAGTAAGTATTCTACAGATTAGTATGAATGATTTGTGTTATCCTTATCATGCCCCTGCAAGATGGACGATCGTGTAGTGAGACCAATCTTGGAAATCAGCTCATACAATCGGGTGCGAGCAAGTGGTTTTGTTAAAGCATCAGCTAGCTGGTCCCTGCAAGATAGCGTAATAGTCGTTTGAGAGCCTCCAATGATGGTCGGTTGGCTTGTGCATATATTGAGATAACCTGTTTACAACAAATGAAATATCAAGTCTCAGTTAATGATAAGTACCGTTGGATTCCGACAAGTGCTCGGTATTCGGTTGGGTTGGGTAAAGGAGTTCCATCATGCATGGATAGAGGAGGGTGTGTGGTCATTAATGTTGGTACGAGTTTGGCAAGGTATATATGAGCATGAGTTAAAAGGTCATGGATATATTTTTGTTGAGTAAGAAAGAGGCCATCAAAATGTGGAAATACTTCAACACTAAGAAAATAAGACAAGTTACCAAGATCTTTAAGAGAGAATCGAGAAGACAGTTTGGAGATAACGGTATTTAACAGAGCGGAATTCGAGCCAGTGATAATAATACCAATAACATAAACAAGTAGGTAGTTAATATCATTATTGAGTTTCAAGATGAATAAAAAGGAATCAGTGACAGAATTTTTGAACCCGAGTGAAAGAGGATAGGATTTGAGTCCGTTATACCAATTAAGCTCGTGGTGCTTGTTTAAGATCATAAAGAACTTGTCGAAGTTTGCAAACATGGTAAGGATTAGATTGACTAACAAAAACGGGGGCTGATTCCTTGATAGAACCTTGAAGGAAGGCATTATTGACATCTATTTGACGTAAACACCACCCAAACGTAATAACTAAAGTGAGTACAGTGCAGATGGTTGCAGGTTTAACAACCGGCCTAAAAGTATCTGTGTAGTCAAGGCCAGGATGTTGATGCAAGGTTGAAAAAGTCGTAAGTCGGGGGCGAGTCGGTCAGGACCTTCGAAGGACTAATCGGGGACTAGTCAGGTTTGACTTTTTTACAATTAAATAATAGATTTGAAAATTATATGTGTAAAAATAGAGTAGAACCATATATTTGAAAGATGAAGGACTAAAATGTAATTTTTTTTACTTTTTCCTGAAAATGTACATTTATTATCTCTCTCCTTTTTACCTCTGATCAGATTTCATTCATCTCATCTTCCCATCTCATTCTCTTCATCTTCTACATCTCATTCTCTTTATCTTTTACTCCATTATACCATTTTTTTTATTATCTATTTTCTATCATATTTAGCAACAAAAAACTATGGAGAAACACATCCGAGTCATAGAACGAACGAGGCCGACCTATTGACCGGCGTTGACCGGTGTTGACCAATGTTTGGTAGCGATTTAGGGGTAGGCGAGTCGGGATATCAATGGAGGCCAACTAAGTGGTGACTTGACGGCCGAGTCGGCCGACTTCTACAACCTTGCATTGGTGAAATCATTAAGCTACTAAACGGGCTATATGTCGTTCTATAAAGCTATCAGGGTTGTATTTTGTTCTATAAACCCACTTACAACTAATGAGATTTTGTGATGGGGAAGGAGGTACAAGGTCCCATGTTTTATTTTTGATAATACATTATATTCTATTTGCATAGCATCACGCCAAACTGGGTTTTTGAGAGCTATTATATGCTTGTACTGTCAGCTTTAACTGTTATACAATTTGGTGTAGGAATCAATATGAGTGTTGTATTTATCAACTCCCCTTGAAAAATATGGATGAGTAGATCTGCAGATAATGAGATGCAAAAAAAGAGATTAGATAGAAATTTGATGTCATACGAAAATGTAATCCAGATCTTTGTTCGTCCATTAACTTCATGTATGATTGTGAACATACCTCACGATTGCATCTGCAATTACAATCGGGTTTTGTAGGTTGGTTAAATTTGAACTTGTGAGTTTTAAAATTTGGGGGGTAATGAATCGTGTTCCTCAAAGGAGGGAACCTAGCCCGCTAAGAGCATACGGTGTGGAGGTGTTCCTGACGCCGTTTTTCATCAAGAATGTTGTAAATCAGTGTTCATCCACACCACCTTGGCGTTCTCAACAGTTTTCTCACTGCCATTTTTAGCCGACGTCTCCTCCCGAATGCCGAACCTTTCTTTCTTTTCCTTTTTTTTTCTTATTTTATTTTTCTGATTGGCTCATTTAACTAATACATGAATTTATTTTTTGTTAATGGAGGGTTGTTGGACTTTTTTTTGGCAAATGGAGGGAGAGGGAGGTGAGAGAGGCGGTGATGATGAAGACGATGAAAGGTTAAAAAAAGAGTTGTGAACTTTCCTTTTATAGGCCATAAATGTTTAGTGACGGATCAAATAATAAGTACTTGAAAAAATCTCACACAATAAAATTGGGAATACCATAAATAAATAAATAAGTGCAATAATTAATTAGGGTTTTGTTTTATTTTATTTAAATTTATTAAATCATTTGAAATTTGTAAAATTTATATTGCTTTTCAAAGTTAAATTTATTCAATTATTTGTACTTTAAAAATTAAAAAGACTAGAAATCGTATAGGTAATTTTGATAGTGTCATGGTCATAGGCATTGTAATTTGGTTAGGCTAGCTTGTAATTGTGTGAGATGTACATTAAACATCCCCATTAGGTATGCCAAAAGTAAATTTGTATATTGAATTTTGGTTTAGTTTTATAAAATTTCTCCTCAGGTTTTTCCCCTTTTAACAAAAGAAATAAGTAGCAAGACTATAAAAATTTAAACATACAAAATTACAATTACAATTACATAGTTAATAAAACTTTAGACACAACTCTTAGATCATGTAAATACTCTAACAAAAATCAAAAAGCTAAATTTTTAAAGACATGCAAACATATGTGATGTAACATATGTGATGTATATATGTTTATCTTACTTGGAAGTTCAAAAACCTTAAGCAAATGGAGTAGATGAATGCAAACAATACGCAAAAACCAACTAGAACCGCAGCAACGTGACCCATGTAATCTAATCTAAATCCATAGTAATCTTCAATATACGCATTCATAGGCGGGTCATATAACATCCCAGGCACTTTGATCGTGTTCTCAATATCATGATATTGTGAAACAATGAACCCATACACACTCCAGGATACTGGACAGATCCAGTAGTACCACACCCACCATTTTGGAATTCTCTGAAATTTAGCAATGTGTTATTTTTGTAGTCCGTGTGAAATATCAAAATAAAACATAAAAAGTATTATAAATAAAAATTTTAGTATGTATTATGACTTACGGGCCTAGGGATGAAATACCCACAGAAGAAAGTGAACAATCCGTAGAATAAAACTGCTAGCACTGCTGCTACTTGATCATTTGGGGTGATGGAAACAGTCATGAATCCGAAGTACGTGAAATAGAGGAATGAGATGAAGTGGATGAAAATGAACCAAAGAAATTTGGTTGCCGTCCATTCTAAGGACAACATGGAATACACTATCAAACTGTAATATGTTGCTTGAAAAAATACATATGGTATCTCTACAATCACCTGAATGAATTATGAATCGACATTTTGTTAGAAGCTAAAACCATGGATATATAAATTATATTTTGTAGTTTTGAATGTGAACTAATATTTATTCCAAGTTTGACCTGTGCTAATGCGTATGGTAACGACGAGTACATTCCAGCTGCTCTTTCTCGATAGAAAACTGCTCTTTCGGAGGCCACTACAGGCTGTGCTGTCTGACAATTGTTCATACCAACAAAGAACATTCCAACATATAAGGACGCTAGGACTGTGCTCAAATTGTTGCTGCTCTCCCTGTAAAGATTACATTAGGAATTAGGAAAAAACAATTATGCTTTTCAGAAAGAAAAAAAAAGGAAAGGAAAAGTGTTTTAGAGTGACCTCTTTTCGCCAATCTTCTGAAATGTTATCCCAACCATGAGTGCTGCAGCCAATGTGAAGATGTTTCGGACAAGGTTATAATCAGGATTTCTCCAATAACTCCACCACATCTTCCATACACCAGACTTGAATTGTCCCCAAAAAGATTGAGAATATTGGGATCCAAAATGAAGATCTATCGCGTTTGGAGGTGGTGTGGTTAACTCCATCACTAAATCGATGTTCCGTCTATATCCCATACACTTTAGATTACAAACTACATATGATTTTGTCTTACTTCATAATCATTTTAAGATAAAAACTTACTGATATAAGTCTGATGATTTGAAGTGCTCAGAAAAATCGATACCAAGTCGACGCTCTATGGCACTTGAGCTGACTTCCAACATCCATGTTGCTGGATTATATTTTTCTGGAATCTGTGGAACCCCTGGAATATTCTGGTTGTACGATAAATGGTTTATTGATATCTTAGTATTGCATAAAATGGTACAATTTGTAAAGGGGTTAGTGTCTGGAAATGCAATTAACTTATAGTCGATGTCTATTGTGTGTACACAACTTAGGTTTGCTACGTTTAATGTATCAAACTTTCAAAAAGGGTTTTGTGATGTATTTTGGTGACGTTTTGATAATGTGTCAAACTCTCCGGATGACACGTGACACCTTAAAAGAGCGACACCTCATCAAAATACATCAAAACACTCTTTTTAAAAGTTTGATGCATTAAAATTAGCAAACATTAGTAAGGTATACGCAATAGACATCGATCACAAGTTAAACGCATTCCCAGACACTAAACTCATTTGTAAAACATGAACGTAAAATATATACCTCAAAATACTCTATAATGTTTTTGGAATTTCTGCCTAATGGTCCTGCATATATCATTTGCCCACCTCTTTTCAATAAAAACAATTCATCAAAGGATTCAAAGATATCAATGCTTGGTTGATGAATGGTGCAAACAATAGTTCTCCCTGTGTCCACAGTGTTTCTCACAGTTCTCATGACAATGGCTGCTGCTCTTGCGTCAAGCCCAGAAGTTGGTTCATCCATGAATATGATTGAAGGATTAGCAACAAGCTCAACGGCAATCGTTAGCCGTTTCCTCTGTTCTCTTGATAAACCACTAACTCCTGGAAGTCCCACTATTGCATCCTTGATATTGTCTAGTTCAACTAGCTCCATTACTTCCCGTACAAAAATCTGAAAGTTAGTTATTAAACAAGAATATATTAGGCACACATCACAATTATTAGTCTCAGGTTTCAAAAAAAAATTAATTGCATAGTCAATTTCCTACTGATTTCTCTTCATCACCGACTTCTTTTGGGAGGCGAAGGAAAGCTGAGAAAATCAAAGATTCGTAAACTGTGATACTCGAAGAGTGGATATCATTTTGCTCACAGTATCCTGAGATTCTTGCAAAAGTTTCTTGTATCTTTGGGAAGCCTGATATTCTTATATCTCCTTCAATATGCCCACTTGTTTTTCGTCCTGCTAAAACATCCAATAATGTCGTTTTACCAGCTCCACTTACTCCCATTAATGCAGTTAAAACTCCAGGTCTAAAAGCACCAGAAACTTCACAAAGTAACCGCAACCTGTTATCCGTCACTCCGTATTCTTGCATTTCCTGTTTTATAAATATCCGTTAGATTTCTAAGTGAACCTTATTCTACCATTATATTTATTGTTGGAAGAAAAGCAACAAACCTTGAAAGCTAGCGCATACTAATGACTCAAAGAAACCACACACCTAAAACTTTAAACTTTTATTAACTAACGAATGAGCAATGAAAATGTACAACGGTCGTCCATCCCCCACCCCATGCCTCTATACTTGACAAATTTACTTCTAGATCCCCTAACTCCCCAAGTATCACGACTGATATACAGCATTTATGTTTCTAACTGGTAATAATAACTGAAAATATTTTAAAAGGAAAGGAATTTACTTGGGGCATATCAACATAATAGTTTATGTTATAAAATGACATGGAAAGCGGAGTAAACGGTAGAATCATTCCTTTCTTATGAGCATTAACATCATAAGAGCCCGGTTGACTTCTTACAAGATGTTTTTCCGTATTGCATTCTACAAAAATCATGAATGCATTAATAGAATTGATAATCATGTTTATATTTATGTAACTTTCTAAGTCCTTAAAACTTTTTTCTCTTACTCGAATTACTTCCGTCAATAGAAAATAATGATTGGTGACTTGTATCTTTAGTAGATGCAATTTCTTTGTCTCCTGGTTGTTGCTTAGTATCTTCTTGAGCTTCCATCTTAGTGGTTGCTTCTTTGGAGATGGTTGCTTGTGGCTTTTCAAGGGCTGATTAGAAAATATGAGAAGGAAGGTTAGTTACTGCTTAGTTACTTTGAAGTTTTATAGTATTTGACGCTTTTAAAAGGAACAAGGAACGTACGATCTAAATACATGAGAGAAAATGTGAAGAGGATGTTGAATAAAATTCCAAAACCGACAAGAGATGCAAGACCAATCCAGTACCAACTTTCTTGGGTTGGCAATTTCATGTTTTCTAGGATTGCTGTGCCCAATCTAGTTGTGTTGTTCGAACTCTGTAAACATCGATCAAAGCATACATAAAGAATATTATTCTTCTTCTGATAACTTTGTGCTATCGTGTTAAAAACCAATAGCTTACCATTTTGTCCATCCACCTAGGTGCAGAGAACTCATTCACTGCAAAGGCGTTGAAGGCATATGACATTGGTGATACCCAATAAACCCACTGGCACACATCAGGAAGTTGAGCTCTAGGAAGGAAGAAACCTGCGAAAAGAATTATGGTGAAAAGTGCAAGGGTGCCACCTGTGTTTGCAATGTTCATTGTCCTACAAACTCCAGCAATAAACCTAAAATATGCCCCTCCCACATTCTGGACCATGAAAATCAACAGAAAGTGCTTGAAGAACCTATACATGATAGTATCATTTGTTAGTAACTAAAACATAGTATTCCCGAAAAAAAATAAGTGACGCAATTATAGTAATATGTTACCTGCTAAGTTCAGGGGTTAGACCAACACCAAAGTATACTATGGCCATCCAAATAGTACTTTGTACGACAATTATTGGTACACTAAGTAATAATGTCGGAAGAGTGTAAGCCCATGGTGGGTGGAACAGAAGGTCTCTTTGTTTGAAAACTACCGGAAGCCTTAATATGGTAAGGGAAATATCAACTAGTCCATTAAACGTGTTTAGGATAACACTGAACATAAGAAATCCTATATAGATTAAACCATCTTCTTCATTCCTCTGGTGCATTTTTGACCTAAAAAACACAGTCATCGTAGTACAAGATAAAATGATGAACTGTACTGTCTTGAAAATGAAAATGAAGCTGTTTCTCTTCATCAGTAGCCATTCCTTACTACACGAGGCCTTGAGCAGTTCCCTCTTGGAGACCAAATATTTCTTAAAGACTAGAGCTGCTTTGTGGCTTTGGTTCTTGTCATAAGGTATTGAAAGCTCATTCTGTAACTTCTCGCCCACGTGGAATTGCTTGAATCGTTGAACAAACTCACTAACTGAGATATATCTGTACGGCTTGCTTCTATCCGCCCAATATTGCTCTTGATCTTTTCTAGAGGTAACCTATCATGAGGATACAAAATGTTATAAAGACTTGTAAACCTTGAAATAATTAACTGGATTGTTGGGTTATGACTTGAATGGTTTGGTGATTAAAGGTTGGATTGTAGGAAATGAAAGATAGCAATGCGAAGGAATTAGATCGCAATGCCATCGTGAAGTAAAACTTAAAAGTTTTGATCAGACGCCTGTTGGCGTTGCCATGGAACTTGGTGGCAACGCGAAGTCAGAGTTGGCAGTGCCATAGAATTTGGTGGCAATGCGAAATCTGATGTTTTCAGCAATTCGAGTCTAATTTGGTTTCCTTATTTACCTATCCTATATATATTTAATCCTTGATTCATTGTAACCCTAAGAGCTACGAAATTTCTTGGTGCCATTGTCAATAAAAGAAGATTACTCGGTTCTTGCCGGTGGATTAAACCAATCACATCGATTGGATATAACCTCGTTAATTCTGCGTGTTCTCTAATTGCTTTCATTAGGTTTATTGCTATTGTTCTTGTGTTTGATCATTCAAATCATGTTTTTTGCATAACATCGATGATAGTTTATACCTCTTGCAAGAAGTCAGAAGTGCCTTTTCTCTCAGGATACTTGAATCCGCAACCCTCAAAGAACTCAAGCACATTCTCTCGTGGTCCTTGATACACAATCTGGCCTTCTGATAATAGTATGATGTCATCGAAAAGATCAAAAGTCTCTGGTGCTGGCTGTAGTAGAGACATCACGATTGTTGAATCAGTGAGGTGTACAACTTGTTGCAAGCACTTCACAATCTGAAACGTCGTGGAGCTGTCAAGCCCTGTTGATATCTCATCCATAAACAAAGTTTTTGCTGGCCCAACAAGCATCTCCCCTGTTTTTATTTAACAACACGAAATTATCCATGTAATTAGTTCAAACATCTGTATCTGCATTTTCACGACCAACTGCAAACATGTGAATCCTAGTTCTATTTCTATTAATAGTAATTAACCTGTAGTTAATCGCTTCTTTTGCCCACCGGAAATCCCCTGTCTCATTGCATCCCCAACTAAGGTGTCTCGACAGAGATCCAAACCCAAAATCTGTTTTCATTTCACAAGCATACATAAATTAATTGGCAGTTTGCCAATTTTAGAAACATCAATTTAAATAAGTATATAATATAATGGTAGTATATTATTTAATAGTTAAAAACTCCATTGAATCTTACTCTAAGAGTGTAGTAAGTTATCAAACTACTGGCATCTCCTTCGATTGCAGTTCCCTTCATGAAAAGGTCAACTTCAGCTTCTGGGTAGATCCCTAATTGCTTCTCTCTTCTTGCAAGCTCCTCCAACAATTCTATATTTCATCCGAGATTTAGTAGCATAAATATTAGTGGCACACTAGAAATTGTCACCATAAGTTAGTTTCTCTTGACACTATTCCATAGGTGCTATATAACTTGTTATACTTGCAGGTTTTACAAATGGCATACAAAAAAGTTTGTACGCATACTGTTTGTGTTGCTATATATTGGTCTTTACCGACAACACATCTAAGTGTAAGTTACAAATGAGCACTTTATACATTTTTCCAATAGTGACACTTCTTACTATACATGTCACTTTATCCTTTTGTTTCAAGATTTGGTACTACAATTTAGTATTGATTGCTTTTTACCTAATCTCAATCCAGCGCCTTGGCATCTTGCTGAGAAATTTAAGGTTTCTTTGACAGTCATCTCTCCTGCATGAACATCGTTCTGGCTGATATAGGATGATGTCCTTCGTGGTACAAATTCATTTAACTTATGACCATTGTAAGTAATTTCTCCTTCAACCTGTTTAACTTATATGTTAGTTGTCTTGGTTTACATTTAACATAAAGCAAACTAGAAAAGACACAACTTAAGTAATTCTTTAGTTGTCTAGTAGACAAAAATTTGGTGGATAGGAGTTGTAGCACTAGATATTTAAAACATAAGTACTAGAATACTGGATTGATCCTGTCAAAAATAAAACAGAAGCTCGATTGACATTCATCCAGTAGTAAATGATCAAACTTTATACATTCAAATTGGGCACTTTGCATTTATTCAGACCTATTTCGCTAAACCTATTCAAATAACGCCATTATCTAAAACTGGGCAAAAGCCCCTTATGTATCTATATACTGACCTTCAAGCTAGAGTTGAGTCTATCCGCCATGGCCAACAAAAGAGTTGTCTTCCCAGAAGATGGTGGACCCAACAGAAGTGCCATTCTGTACCAATTCAATAGATCAAAAATTAATAATTATTCTTGTATTTTATTTCGGATGTTAAACATAGATCCCACGATGACATTACTAACGTGAGATATTTGAGCATTGAATGTAAAAAGATCTCAATAAATTTAATACTGTACCTTGACGGTTTGATGATACCAGATAGATCATCAAGAATAGTGAGTTTGGCTTTCTTAGACAAATTGATTCCAAAAACACTCAAAAGCGATTCAACGTGATTTCTAGTAGTGTTTAGTAGCGATGGAAGGGCTCTATCACCAACGTAGCACTCTGCTTCTATTGTCAAATTTTGAAAACGAACTTCTACGGTTGGAAGAGAGATGGCAACCCTGAAATACATAATCAAGTATTTTGTAATTAACTAAATTTAAAAAAATGGTTAACTAATTAAGTCAATCTCTAAAAGCAAAATGATATGTGATGCAGTACAGATGGAAGTTGTACTAAAGATGCTTACGATTACACATTATACCGTGAAGGTTTTAGTACTACGAACTCGGGATCAAACACTATGTGCAGTCTAATGTGAAACAGTACTCAGCTTAATTAGATGTGTAATTAAGTACTGCTGCAGCACAGATCATATGCTTAAAAATACAAGAACTGGAAAATTAGGAGTTAGAGGCTTACCTATCAACACGTTCTCTAAACTTTTTCAAGAACCTTCCATTATCTTCTTCAGCATCCTTAAAGATCTCGTCAATGAAACCTTGATGAGACTTTTCATCGAGCTGTCGAACATCCAACAACATCCTATCATCTGATGTTTCGCCCGGATAATATGACTTGAAGATAGTTGTTCTTATTCGGTTGTAGGTTGGCAGTTTCTCCAATGCCGCCCATCTTAAGGCCTCTTCATCTTTCAAAGAGTGCGGACTGTTCCGTGAATAAGGGCTGTTCCTTGAAAGAGGGCTGGTTATCGAAAACGGGCTGTGCCGCCCAAGAGGGCTGTTTCGTCCAAGAGGACTGTTCCATCCAAAACGGTAACTACTACCGATCGAAAACACATCTTCAGCTGCCTTACTAAAATTTCTACCTATGCTCTTGATAAGGTTCTCTTCATCCATCACTCGTAGCTACTTAATTAATTTGAGAACTCCACAAGTTCTTTGGATTATGAGAATGCCCCCTAGCAGGTCGTCAGAGGCACAGAATTTTAGAAAGTAAGAAATCACAGAGCACCAAGTTTGAGTAGTCCAAATTGCATCTTTTTGCGTTTGCACTTTGCATTGTCAAAATGTCAACTCGAAAGCTATTTAACGACTTTTTTTATTTTTTTGTAAAGGGTCCATTTATTTATTTATTTATATTCAAATGACTGACTTCCTTTGTATTATTTCTAGTCTGTTTATGACCCATTATTAATATTTTATTTGCGAGTGAAAGTTACGGTTTTAACTAAAATCAAGTTTATGACTTTTTGTGATCAATTCATATGAAATTAAATATAGTGAAGAATTAGAGGAGAAGCATCAAATGAGGAGAATAAGGAGGATGTCAAATTTACTGTACTTTTTTTGAGAAGGGGGTATTGTAAGTGTAAAATGTATTAAAATTTGTTAGATGTAAAGTGCAATGTTTTGTTTGATTTCGACCTTCCACTCGTCATTTGAGACTTCTCCTCATAACATTATTTTAAGGGTGCTTAAAAAAATTATCAAATTTGGATCAAAATTTTATCGTGTATATTTTCTAGTCTTAATTTTTGCTATTATATTCACAGTTGTTAATTTGTGACTCGACTCATAATTTGTAATCTCAATTTTTAACTCGCGATTTGACCCGACTCATAAGAGTCACTAATTTACAATTTTTTATTTTTATACTTATGTATATATGTATATTTTTATTTAAGATTTTGATTTTGAAGAGAAATAAAAGATGATAGATAGGCAATAATTAAATAGTTAACTATCAACCAACACAAAAGCTTAATTGAAATGAATTATAGTTATGTCTTACTCTAATTTGTCTTTTAATTTTTTTATTACATTACAATAGAAATTTGTTTGACCTTTTGACTCGTAAGAGTCGTACAAGACTCGTAAGAGTTGCAACGACTCAGAAAAGTTAATAAATAATGCGTACGTAAGAGTCAAAGTCATGTAAAAGTCGGGGTTCAAATCGCCTCATTTTTTGAAATTTTAACTCGACTCGTATCTCGTAATAGTTTAATAACCATGAATAGCTTTATTAGATGATTAAATTAGTTAACAAGCTAGCAATTGGTAACTTTGATGACGTATTGCATATCGTTTTCCAAGTTATAAATGATCGGATACATAATAGATCTATCTGATGTATACGATAAATTTTTGAGAAAGGCCATAGAATTTCGAGCAGAGTGAAACACATTTTCAAACGATTAAGCTTATAGAAAAACCGTGTCTTGTTTGTCGTGAGTGTCTTAATTAATCGAACCCGACAGTTCAATATTTGTCATGTTTATAATATATTAAGCTTATCATATTATTCGTAACATCATCAATCAAGTAGTAATAAACTAATAATTAATTATATTATAATGCATCTTTTTTGACCCGTCAAGTTTTTATATTTATAAATGTTATATAATTGTTATTATTTATTATTTATTATTGATTATAAAAATAATATTCTTCGAGTCTGACCTTCATCACGTTCGGTTTTATTCATTCGTCATCACCGATTCACATGCTGGATACTCCCTCCATCCCAAGTTGATTAAGTTTACCATTTTATCCGCACTTGAAATTAGAATTACGTAAAGGTAATGAATCTTTAATTAATTAGCCATCGGCAATATTGACATTCTACAAAAAAAAAAAGGGGGTAATGAAAAGCTTATAGCTGCGTTTGGATGTAAAATTACGGAGCTTTTCAAATTTTCTAAAAGCTCCCGAAGCTAATATTTGAAACGCTAAAGAGAACCGCGTTGAAAAAGTTTAGAAGCTTTTTGTACTTATATTTACTAAAGTTCCCCTGTGAAGTTAGTCAATCAAATGCGTAGCAATTCTTTTTACTCGAACTTATCGTGGGCCTCTGTGACAAATTTTAAACCGTCTGATTGTTTCAAGTATAATATTATTTACTACTAATATTTTCACATCTTCTTTTGTACTAAACTATATCAACTGAAAATCATTATGCATATGTAACACTCCGTCAGATGTTATAAGATGTTATCAAGAAAATCAATTTACAATTAATTAAGCATATATCGGATAGGGTAATCATTAACAAATACTTACACTGGAATATCATGGAGAAATCTATATCCTCCATTGAATTTTTCCAAATCGATTCGACAATCTCAATTAGATGTTGATAGATACACTTAACCCCAAAACCTCCTTAAATGATATATTAATGTTAAATCCAACTTAAAAAACAAACGGACAAAAATACTCCATACGTCCCAAAATTATTGTCCAAATTTGACTATTTGAAGTTTTTTTTTTTCTAACTTTGACTTCATATATTTCTGTTTGTGTTATATAATACTTGATGAAAAGTATACCAATGAAAATAAATTTAAAACTCAATACATTCATATATTTTGCATCAAATATTATATAACACAAATAAAAATATTCAAGGTGAAAATTGAAAAAATAAGATTTTGAAAAGTCAAAACTGGATAATTATTTTGGGATGGAGTTAGTATCATATAGCAAATTAAATAGGAAAATTATGTTATACAAATATTCAATAGAAATAGATAACCCCATGGATGTAAACCTTCGTTGACATATTCGTATTTCGATGACTTTTGTTAACTAATTTACCTAATCTCAATTGAAAGTAATATTATATTCTTATATATATATGTAGTGGAATGATCCGGAGGGAAGTGCCTTTTTGTAGGGAGGGGGAAGCGTTAGTATTCATCAAGAAGCATATTACATTCACCCATACAAATGTCAGAAAAAGCAAACTGAAATTTAATCAATGTTAATCAGAATCGATGTTATGAATGTTAAGCTTCCTTGTTTAATATGCATCGTGATACATATTAGTTAATAGTCATCATAGTGAATATTAAGAATTTATTAAATAAATATTTATCAACTAATGTTATGGCTTAAAAATAAAATTTATTCGTTAAAATTAATTTTTTGTTGACGTTTAATTGATAATTATAATATGCTTCTTAAAGAATACTAACGTCTTTCCTTTCCTCCAAAAAAGGCATTTTCCTCTTGATCACTACTATATATATATATATATATATATATATATATATATATATATATGTATATATATTTAATACATTTAACCCTCTCTCATCTCAAATTTTTTAAGACTAAGTGGATCCCACTTTTCCATTATCTTATTATCTTTTACGGAGTGCTACTTATTCTCCACTAAGTACACTTTTAATCAATCAAATATTAAATCTACTCACTAAAGTTTTTTTATTGGTTAAATATTAAAGTGAACATTTATAATGGGACATCCCAATTTAGTAATGTGCACATTTTTAATGGGACGAGCGGATTAGCACCTTCATCCACTATTACTAAATTCACCGCTACTATATGCGGGTACGAGGCTAGTATATATATATATATATATATTGTTTGATGTATAGGAATAAATGTATAATGGTGAATGTGGGGTATGAAAAAAGTGAGTGATGTGCCATGATTGGTAGTTTTCATTTAATTGTGTGAGTGTTGAGGTGCAAATTGAAAATCGTTTTTTTTTTAACCGGACGATTACGAAGCTCGGTTTTGATTGGTTTTAGGTTTACGAGTCAACCGGTTTTTTGAGAAAACCGTTTTTTATAAAAAAATCCATCAAACGGCTAGCTAGCTTTTGGAACATACTCCAAACATATTAAACAATGAATCATCATCATCAATAGTAGCTTTTGCATATTAGAACTGAGGTAAGTTGGTTTGTATGTCAATAGGTCGAGATGGTGGTCGGTGAGTGATGGTCGGTGAGTGGTGGCGGTGGAGGTAAGGGCCAACGAGCATTTGGGGTGTTTGCTGCCATGTTTATTTTGGTAATGAAAATCAAGATATGAGTTTGGGATGCTTTGTTTTTACATGTCTGAGATGAGATGAATTTTTTTCTCAAAGAAAAGAATTATTGTATCATGGGATGTGGATATAAAATGGAGAGAATAGAGATGAATGGTGTAGAAGATAAGCTTAAGACTACTCGCAGTCATAACACCAGAACGTCCATTTTCCCCCTGCCACGTCAGCATAACACCACAACACCATTTTAACCCATGCAATCATAACACCAGAACGCCCATTTTCCCCCTTCTGGCCCCACTAATTTCCACATCATTTTCACTTATTTAACAATACAAATACAATTAAATTAAAAACAATACATTTCAAAAAATAAAAAACAAAACAAATCATTAATAAAAATAAAAAAGTTACATTCCTAAAAATTAAAACGTTACATTCTTAAAATAAAAACGTTACAATCCTAAAAATAAAAATGTTACAATCCTAAAAAGAAAAATACAATAATTTAAAGTACGCGAATAAGTCCTAAAAATAGAAAATTACAACCAATTAATAACTAAACTACTCGTCGTTCTCCGAATCTTCATCCTCGTAGTACTCCCGAAACTCTTGTCGAAACTTTTTCTTCATTCTCTGAACTGCTGCGCGGTCACTTGGATCAGGGATGTCCGAAGTGTTGATTTGGAGAAATTGCACACCCTGCATAGCAGTTCGAAATCGTTCCTGGCGGGTGATCGTCTCAATTGACTGTCTTCTGGCGAGTAACATGTCGGCCTTATACCTGGCCATACTCTCTATCGCCTCCTCCACCCTGTCGCTTCCTGCCGATGCTCGGGATGATGTCGCCGCGTCGGAAGAACCGGAACTTCTAGCCGCTTTTCGGGCCCTGTCCCGACCCATGGGCCTTGAAAGTGGATCGGGCCCAAATAGCTCATTTGGTTGTGATGGAGAGTGGTCGGTAGAGAGATCAACGGAATCATCAAAAAAATCTTCTGATTCGTCGCGTAATCCGGTTCCACCTACTGACGGTGGTGCTTTCCATTTTGGGTGATCTTTCACCACCAACCAAGCCTCCTTCATGTTCCAGTGTTTTGTGTACGTGTCGTAGTATTCGGCAACGGACAGGTCGTACACCATGTTGTCGTCTCGCCCGCTTCCCCAAGCCTTGTATTGCGATTCGTAAATCGCGTTAAAGTCTTTGCAAATATTATTAATCGTACGCCACTTGGAGGAAAGTTGGTCGGCGCCGCGTTCCCATCCATGACGGTTGGCATTAAACTTCTCTTGCACCGTACCCCACAAAGTACCTCTTCTTTGTGAGTTTCCTCGTTCCGAGTCTTCCGACGCGTCGCACCAACAAGTAGCTAACCACGCTAATTCGTTAGGCGCCCATTGTCGTTTGTTGCACGTTTTCTTTCCGCCGTCACCTTTTTTTTTGTGGGACCTTTTGCTTGGAGATTGAGCAACTTGTTTTCCGGCTCGTTGGGAGGATTCTTGCTCGGGTTGTTGTTGGGGTTGTTGAGGAGGTTGAAAAAATGGTTGTTGTTGTTGTTGGAAGTACGGGTTTTGATATTCGAATGGTGGTTGGTGATAGTATGGATACATTCCGTATTGTGGCATTAGTGGTGGATGGCGGATTGAGGGAGACGAATTCGGGTCGGGTGCGTTTGGTGTCCCGAATAACATGAGGTTGGTGTATGATAAGTTATCCGGGTTTTGGTTAAAATTTGGGTTGGGATTTTGGTTTGAATTTGGAGATTGAGACATGATTTTGGGTGAGAAGTGTAGAAAGAATTTGAGTTTGTATTGTTGTTTTGGTGTGAAAATAGGTTAGATGTATGTATGTATATATAGTGTAAAAAGGGTTTGAGTTTTAAAAAATTATTTTTTTTTTCCTTCTTTTTTTCCAGCCGTTGCCCAACGTCTCTCTCTCTTTTTTTTTTGTTTTTACCGTTGCAAGCTTTCAAACGAATAAAAAATCAAGTGGGGCCCACACTTCTTCCGTTCTGCTGCCGTTCTCCCACCGCACGACGCCCACAACGCCCCTCCCACAACGCCCCGTTGCGGGCGTTCTGGGCGTTCTCGAGCTTCACAACGGGCATTCTCGTCTCCATTGCAACCAGTCTAAAAGGTGCTCACAAAATTGGTACTAACTACTTTTTTTTTGTGTGTGTTTACAGTCTTGCCATCCATAAATCTTACGGAGTATTTCAGGTTGTATATATAACCAACCAATAGTATGGTGAAACGTGTAGAATCTTTGACCTCCAATGTACAAAATATCAATAGTACATATTTAGAAAATCGGTTTAATCGGTGGGTTAACCCGGTATAATTATAATTTTGTTATACACTTGTATCGAATTCAAATACAAAAAAAACCCGAAAAAAACTAACCGATTAAAATCGGTTCAAAACTAAAAAAATAATCGATTCGAACATTTAAAACCGCAAAAAACCGATTCCAATAAAACCGCTTTTAACCGAAACCGATTTTTCAAATAACCGGGTTTTTTAAAACCGATTTTTAAAAAACTGAAAATCGGAAAAAACATGCGTTTCATCTCCAACGTATGCACAAAATTTCTGCATTAAAACTACTTTCAGCATTTACACATTGCCCCTTAAACTACTTTTACATTATATTTTACTTGAATTTATTATTTTTATGATCAATTAACCTTCCAAACTATTAACTTAAATGTTAAGTTTATTTATTTACTTTCGTAAAGCTTCAATTACATAAGTTCTTTGCATGAATCAATGTTTAAATCAGCATAATTTATTTGAAAATTATATTTTATTATTTTACTAATCATATCATATAATCTAAAGTTTATAGTACTTATATAAATCATGTAAATAAATAAGTTTTTTCAAGTTTTATACTTATATAATAACAATATTCAAACATAAAGTTTAAAATGAAACATTATAAATTTAGTGCAAAGTTTAGTGTTGCACCAAATTTGGTGCAAAATCTTCCAAAATTTGGTGTACACTAAATTTTGCACCAAATTTGGTAACTTGGTTGGAGATGGTTTTTTTACACCAAAACACCAAATTTGGTGCAAACACATATACATTGGAGATGGCGGGCTCCAACGTATGCAATAAACACTACATCAAATTTGGTGTAATAAAGAAATCTTTCAGGAATATACTTGCACCAAATGTGTTTCATCTCTAACGTATGCACCAAATTTTTGCACTAAAACTACTTTTAGCATTTACACATTGACCTCTAAACTATTTTTACATTATACTTGACGTGAGTTCATTATTTTTATGATCAATTAACTTTCCAAACTATTAACTTAAATGTTAAGTTTATTTATTTATTTTCGTAAAACTTCAATTACATAAGTTCTTTGCATAAATCGATGTTTAAATTACCATAATTTATTTGAAAATTATATCTTACTGTTTCAACAATCATATTATATAATCTAAAGTATATGGTACTTAAAATAATCATACAAATAAATAAATTTCTTCAAGTTTTGTACTTAAATAATAACAATAGTTCACACATAGGGTCTAAAACGAAACACTATAAATTTGGTGCAAAGTTTAGTGTTGCACCACATATAGTGCAAAATCTTCAAAAATTTAGTGTACACTAAATTCTACACCAAATTTGATGAGTTGGTTGGAGAGGGTTTTTTACACTAAAACACCAAATTTGGCGCAAAGCTACCTAAATTGGAGATGGCCTTAGTGCAAATTTTAGTGTTGTACCATATTCGGTGCAAAATCTTCCAAAATTTGATGTACATTAAATTTTGCACTAAATTTGATGATTTGGTTGGAGATGGTTTTTTACACCAAAAGGTGCAAACTCATATACATTGGAGATGGCCTAAGTAGGAGTGTTCACAGTTCGAATATAACCGGATTATCCAAATGGTCTATTCGGATTGGACTATTCGGGTCAGGCTATACGGTTTATTGGATCGGATCGGACATTAACCAAATTAGTATTTCGGTTATTGCATTGGTTTTGGTTATTATTATTGGAACCGGATAATCCAAATAAACCAGATAATAATAATAGTATATGTAAAACTCTTGTTTATCAATCAAAATAATCGTTAATATAGTTGCATGATTATTTTTTGTATATAAAACCTTATTATTGTTAATATATGTCATTGTATATAGCTTAAAATCCTAAGTTTGATCTAAACAACAAACTTCACATTTTTATATACCCTCAATGCAATATGACAATATGTAGCCATTGATATTAATCTTGACATTACTCTTTCAGAAGTCAAAACGATAATCTCATGAAGTATAATGGATAATCAAATGGTTAAAACCAATCTATCCAAACATTTATATAATTTGATTTGGTTCGGATTCGATATTTATTTGGATGGATCAGATTCACATTTCAAATGGATTCGTATTAATGAATCGGATTTGATCTGAACCATTCGAACGAACACCCCTAGGCCTAAGTGTGAGTGGTCTATTATATTACCCCTATTATAGTACTATTAGACAGATTACAAGTTTGGCCTCTTAACTTCTCACGTTATGGAGTAAACCACTTTTTTGGCATGTCTTAATAAATAGTTTACGATAACACTAATGAATACAGAACTACATTTAAGAATAAATTATATTATTTCAATATATTAATTAATTACTACTTTGAAGCAATAGATGTTTGGTACTTTGGTATATCAATTTTTTACTGAAACAACCGTCCAATCTTTGATTATCTATGAAAGTCAACATTTTAGAGTTTCATGATTTATTTAGTAAGCTAGTTAATTATGATGACAAATATCTTTTCGACAAATTTTGAGTATTTGGAAATTTTTTTAGCAATTTATGAAAATATAATTGATGGTTTTGTTTAAGCGACATTGTCTTCGGTCAAGGCCATCTTTGAGGTTAGGGAAGGGTGTCGACCGCCCAAAGCATCTTCGAATTGTAAGGGCTTCAAAATGTGTATGTGTGTATATAGATACAATCTGATTGTTACTTGCAAAAAGAAACATATGTTATAGTTATTTCAAAGTTGATTAAACCGCAATAAAAAGAAAATAAGAAAAACATCAAACAATTTGATTGTTACTTGCAAGAAGAAAAATATGTACTAGTTGTTCAAAATTGATTGAGTCGCAATATAAAAAAATAACAAAGACATTGTGTAGCTTGATATAGAGACTCATTTCGACAATTATTCAAGTCATTGCTTGGGCCTGAAAAAATTCAGAGATGACACTATCTTAGATGAATTCATTTAAAATTATAGTTTTAAGTTTATGTTATCATATATTGTTATTTTTTGTACTTATGTAATAATAATAACCTTTAATAAAAATAGCTTGTTGTTTGTTTATAAAAGATTGTTGGGTATATAAGATACAAACACCATTTTTAAAGTTTACTAGAAAAGGGAGAAACACTATAACAAAAATGTTCAGGGTGTATTTAGTTGTAGAAAAGTAGGGTAATTTTTCAGAAAATTTTTCTAAGAAAATTGGAAAATTGAAAAACATATTCAAATTGGTATTTTATTGAAACGTTTTTTATAAAATGTGAAGAAAATGATATCAACAATCAACCGGATTTGTTGTAGTGAAAGTATGAATATATTTTCTTCGTCTAATAAAAAAACAAAAAGTTACAACTTCCAATGAACGGCGAATCATACCCCCAAGTGATAGAATAAATAAATAAAACGTGTTTGTCTCAATATAATTGTTTAAAACAGGATATTTTTAGAGAATGATTAACTGTTGTTAGTTTGCTACCCGTGAACAGGAGTCAGAGGAACAAAAATAGACTAGACCCCTTTTATTCTCTTCGTTTTCGGTCAAATTTGCTCCTGTAATACTTACGATTTTTTATTTTATTTTTTATTTTTTATTTTTTTAGATTTGATAAGTTTTAATTAGTTGGGTTTTAATTCGGTGATAATTTGATACCATCAAAATTTCTTTTATACACCAATAACTATACTTTACAATGTTATATTATATTAGGGGTGAGTAAAAAAACGGAAAATCGAATCGTAACCGAATAACTGAAATAACCGACCGAATAACCGAAATAACCGACTGAATAAAATTGAACCGACACCAAACTGTTGGTAACCGAATCGCTAATAACCGACATATTTCAATTCAATTCATTCTATATGTGAAGATCGAACCGTTAACAACCGAACCAATATTTTTTCCATTAACTAAAATATTTATATTTATTTAATATTTTATATTCGATATTGTTCATATTATTATATCGTAATATAAATAACTAATAAGTTATTCAAGATTTCTTTATTATATATGTGTATAAATATTATGTGATAGATATATAATTTAGTACATTATCATTTATCAAATAATCCATCAACAATATTAACTACATGATTATAATTAAACTATAAATATTCTTTTAAATACCAAACAAACTACATAACGGAAATAGAAAAATTAAAATTGCCTAAAAAGTTTTATTTTGATCAAAGTTTAAAATTCGGATATTAACTGAAAATAACTGAATCAAAACCGAAACAAATGAATAACTGAATCGTAGAAAAATCGAAACCGAATAATTTTGATTATTAAAAAACCTAAATATTCATTTCATTTCGTTTTTTGGAAAATAGCAAATCAAACTAAACTGTGAACACCCCTATATTATATAACATCATAAATTACAATTAGCATGTATAAATCACTCCTAGTGTTAATTAGGTGTTTAGTGTTGTGCCAATTTCACACCAAGTGAGAATATGATGATACTTTTATAGGGTTCATTTCCATCTAAAAAAATTTTAGGGAGAAGATGAAGAATCAATCAGATTCGTTATTTTATTATCAAGACTCAATTTTTATACTTATTACTTTTATATAATAGAAAGAAGGCTAAATTACATTTCGTATCCCTATGGTTTTTCATTTTATCGGTGCATGCCCCTCTCAACTTTTTATTACACCGCCTATCCTCGTGGTTGGTGTTTTATCCCAAGTTTGTCCCTTATTCGTTAAATCTAACGGATGCCCAGTTAACTTGTAGAAAATGACTAAAATGCCCTTCTTCCCTTTTCAGTCAACCCAGATGTTCTTCACCTTTTTTGCACCTACCCATATTCAAACAAACAAAAATATAATCCTTCATCACCTGAATCAAATAACCAAAACTCATTTGGGAAAGTTAATTAAATTTAACCTTATAAACAAATAAGTTGTAACTTATAAAACATAAATACACAAACAAAAAAATAAACACAGATCTGAAAGGACACACCCATATGTGAAGGATTGTTAATTAACAATACATACAATTAACTCGATCCACGGGCGCAAGAGGAATATAAACGAGAAAAGAAAATATGAGAGGAGAGTGCAGTGGTTTATGGATTTCTTCGGCATTGATTACGGCGATTGATTCCGGCAGCGGTAGATTCCGACGGTGATGGATAATGGTTGTCGACGAAACACGAATCGATCTGCGGTGAAATCGAGGGAGGTAATCGATCTGCAACAAAACATGAACACAAACCGATTTGTGGTGGTGGATAATGGTGGTGCTGCTGTTGGTCTAAATGAATTTAGGTAGGCATGGTGGGTCATTGTTGGTGGAAGGGACGCATAGGTTGGATTCAAGTGAAGGGGTTGGTAAAAGAAATTTGTTATTTTTGCATTTTATTAGTTAAATATACAAATGTTCAACTTTGTGGTCACTGATGAAGGTGGTGGCTGGTTTATGGTTTAGAATTAGGGTATGAGGAAGAAAGCAAAGACAAAGAAGAAAGGTAGTTTGGTTATTTTGCATGAGATAACGGTGCATACGTTAGCTTTAACAAGGGAGGGATAAAATTGGGACAGAAAAAAAACCACGAGGACAAGCGGTGATATAAAAAGTTGAGAGGAATATGCGGTGATAAAATGAAAAACCACAAGGATACGCATTGTAATTTATCCTAGAAATAAATGATTATAATCAAAGCAATAAAATATAAAATATAGTAATACATTATTTTAATCTAAAGTACTACATCTTTTATGCTGAATCTTACAACACAAGAAAAGTTAATCGTTGATTGTTTTACATTTCCATGTATATATATCAAATTATACCATATGTCACTTTTACTTTTGACTAATAATAATAATTTTCGTACATTTGCATCTACCTTTTTTATATCTACATTGTTGACTTGTAGATGTCATCCTCATTAAATTGTCGCACAACATCAATTTTTATAGCTCTACATAAAAGCAAATCACCTCTAACAACTCTTCATCACGAGATCGTACGACTATCATTGAGTCTTTATTTAGAATAAAATAATATACTTCGTTGCATAATGTGGGTATTATACAAGTGGTAATAAAATAGTGAACCAAATTGATTCTCAATTTGTTCTCCATATCTTTTTTGTCCCCTACTATATTCATATATCATCATCATTATTATTATAATTTATTAATTAACTTTTAATTATAACTCCAGCTTCTAAGTGAGAGTCTTACTTCTTAAAAAAGTATAATGCCTAAAGCCCTAAACAAATCTTTCATTATGATAACCATCCACTAAAAAAAATCTTTCATGATTGTTGCACATTTTATGTATATATACCAAATTATACCATATATTACTTTTACTTTTGCCCTGTAATAATAATTTTTAAAATAGTTCATTTGCATCTACCATATATATATATATATATATATATATATATATATATATATATAATATTGAATTGCAGATGTCATCCTCAATGAATCACCACAAAAAATCAACTTTATAACTCTATGTAAAAGCAAATTACCACAAACAACTCTTCATCATGGGATCGTACAATATCATTGCGTCTTTATTTAAAATAAAATACTATACTATGCTGCATAGCGTGAGTATTATACTTGTAGTGATAAAATTGTGAGCCAATTTGCTTCTCAATCTCCTCTAATTAAATTTTTGTCTTTTTTTTATCCCTTACTATTTTCATATTCTAAATATACGAGACTTTAAATCCGTGTATATACATAAACCGTTAATTTTTAATATGAAATTTCGAATTTAGTATCTTGTTTCTAATGATAAAATGTGTAAGTTAATACGTATTATAAGTATTTAGTTTGATTCATGATAATATAACTTTATGTAAGTAAATTTATATAAGTAGAGATTAAAAATTCAAAAGTTTTTGGAACTAACTTAGTGATTTTTTTTAATTATTTTAAGTATATATATAACCTTTCAAGTAATTTTATTTCTACTCGGTGAATTGAAAGTAGAAACATTACAGATTTATTTGGATAATGTTTTAAGAATTTTGCTAAATAAAGCCCTTAGGGCTCTTCTTAAGCCTTTAAGACATGCTTTAAGAGTTGTACTAAACTAATAACTAACACTCTCTCTCCTTTTGAATTTAGGTTGACTCTAAATTTTAATTTAAGGTACAAATAATATATGCACGTTAATGAAAGCCCTTAGGGCTTCATTTAGCAAAACCCATGTTTTAATTAATGATTAATTTTTTTTTTTATATGTGAGTGAGTAGTTGATTAAAAAATTATGTTTAATAAGTTACGGAACTAGTTTAAGATATACTAAAATTAAAGTACTTAATTGAAAAATTGAAACTTAATTAGAATGATGAAATCGTAAAGGTGTTTCCTATATATAATTTAATTAGATTTTAAACCCTTATATAAACACGGGATGTCTAAAGCAAACCATCTTCATATTATTTGTATTAAGTGTCATTATCTACTACTTGAGTATCATTTTTGGTAGTTCTTCAAATGATATTTACGAAGAATTTGTATACTAATTCATCTTCGTGTTGCTTATTTAGCTATCAATACCCTCTGCAAATTGAAAGTTATTAGAGGATAAGAAGTTAGATAATCATAACTTGGAATTGACTTGAATAAACTAAACGATAATTATGGGAACCTATATTTTTTGATTAATTAGTCATAATCCAGATTAGAATGTAATTTTTACAACTTCATAATAAAAAACTATAAGCATTTGAGGGTTTTTTTCCTTCCTATAACATGGAGTATTAAGTACATTTTATATGCTTACATAGAGTCCCAATTGACAAGCCAATAAACAATCACTTTAAAATATTATTTTTAAAAATCAAAAACTCTTTCGAATCAACAAACTTAATTACTAGAAACGATCATTTTAAACATATGATAAAATGATATAATATTCTTATTAGTACTAATGATACTAATAGAGTAATGATAATAATAGTTAATTAGTAATAATAATAATAACCATCGAGCAAAGCTCAAGTGGTACTATCAAATTATTTAATTGGTTATAAAGTCTATATTTTATAAATTATTTTCATTTATTATTAGTTTAAACCTGTGTATACCAATGTTTTTAAAATCGGAATTTGAATCAAATTGGAAGGGGGTCGGGTTCCAGTCGGACCGGACTGGTCCAACCGCTCAAAAACCGGTCCAAAAACCCATTTATTAAAAAAAAAAAAATCAAAACCGGTCTAACCAATCCGATTCCCCGTTGAACCTCCCAATTTAGACCGAACCGTCCGGTTCATTAACTGGTCAAACTTAGGTGAAACCAGTTTTCAACCGACCTGAAACCTTCATTTTTTCAGTCGAACTGATTACACCGGACCAGACCGATTCAACCGGTTTTCAAAACATTGGTGTATTCACATATTTAAATATAAACGTGATAATGACAATATAATATAAATTTGACAATGATAACACAAAAATGTATTATTAAGCCCGTGTATGTAAATGTATCGTCAATGAAGATGTATAATAATTAAAAAAAAAAAACACAAACACAAATTGAAAAGTATAAGTTAATTGTATTTATTTGAAACAATTGATGTGTATAATTGGAGATATACCATTTAATGCGTAATTTAAATAAGTGATCCCTTTTTAAACACGAGAGTGAGTTAATACGGTAAAATGTGAAGAAAAAAAATTCGGATTAGTTGGTTAATTTTTGACAATTTTCTCTATTTATAAAATAATAACATGATAACGATTACATGGCTTTAAAAAATGTGTCAAATATTTCAATAGCACAATTTCTTTATATATTTATAATCATGTTTTTATTAATATAATATTAAATATTAATATCTATATTAGTATATTAAATTAAATTTTTATATAATATTAATATTTAATAATTAATTATTAAAGAGATATGATCGAAATATGAAAAGCAATCGTGAGCTATAGAAACTTTATCACTTCTTATTTAATTTAAATATATTTAAATTTTATTTTCAGGATGAGATTTTTTAGATAACTTATAGCATTTGATTGGTTAATTGAAATTTTAGTAAAAATATTGGTCAATAGGTCTCAATTTTTAAAAAAATTTCAATAGACAGGTTTTCTTTTATTAATATTTTGATTTGATGATTTGATTTTATTATTTAAGATAAGGTTATTATTAATTATAATTAATTATCAATTAATTGGTGTTTCCTACGTACAATTTAATAATAACAATTACGGAGTATTTAAGATAAGGTTGGAGTAATTTTTAATTATAAATCTCCAGCTTCTAAGCGTACATTTTGTCAACTTGCCGTTTGCCTTTTGATTTGGAATTTGGACGCATATAACTACTACGGATTTTTTTAATCATGTGTAACAGAAAATCATTAAATTCGATCTACTATAATACGGAGTATATTTTATTAAATTAATATTAATAAATCGATATTTAGCATATTCTCAAATCATTGACCGATGCTAATTATACCTATAATGTTTACGACAAATAAAGGTGTGATGCACTCATATAATATTATAACAAAATTGATTACAAGACTATATAAACAAAAATCATATTGCAGTGGCACAGAATACATTTTTCATACTATTCAAAAGTAACTTATATAATTAGTATACAAGTTTACAAATATAAAAATAACTGATATGCTTAAATTAATATATAAATATTTTTTCCCGGTAAACGAAAACATATAGGCATATTGGTATCTAACTGACCCCTCCAACCATGAAGTTTGAGAACTTGCCTTTATAAATAAAAAAGTTATTAAACAGAAATAAAGTAGGATGAAGATGATAAACTTGAGAAAAAGGAAAATGCGTTAAAGTATTAAACATTAATCAAATAATTAAGATTTAGCCAATTTTTAGACATATAAATTAGTCACATGGAGTACAACATTATTGGGCCAGATTTAGCAGTTTTTCAGCCCACGTGCATTTTTTATTGTTTCTCGAGTCCAAGGCTCAAATTAAAAATTTATCAATAGTCCATCTAAGTAGCAAATTGGTAGTCCATGGGCTTGTTTTATAAATAACAAGAACTCAAAAAGTAACCTGTCAAGTACTATAACAAATTTGCAGTTTTGCACTTCTGATTTCATATACACGATAACACGAACTTACATAATCCCTTATATAGAATAATAATATGTATAACTGTAAAGTAATCCACCTAAGAAAAAAGATGAACATTCTAGGTCCTGGGAACATATGATATAAGTTTATCTCATTTGGAAGTTCAATATCCTTAAGCATAAGGTATAGACACATGCAAACAGTAAACAAAAACCAACTAGAACCGCTGCAACCGGACCCATGAAATCTAATCTATAACCATAATGATCTTTAATATACGCATTCATGGGAGGGTCATACGACATTCCAGGCACCTTGATCGTGTGCTCAACATCATGGTACTGCGAAACGATGAATCCATACACAGTCCAAGCTAGTGGACAAATCCAATAGTACCACACCCACCATTTTGGAATCCTCTGAAATTCAACACCACCTTAACTTTAGCATTTAAGTCAATGAATTATTTATATATAAAAGTACAAAAGTATGGAAGACGGCATACAGGTCTTGGGATGAAAAACCCCGAAAATACATTGAAGACTGTATAGAATGCAGCTGCAAATATGGCTGCCACTTGCTCATTGGGAGTGATAGAAACAGTCATCATTCCGTAGTATGTGAAGTAGAGAAATGAAAAGAAGATGATGAAGAAGAACCAAAAAAATTTGGCTGCTTTCCATTCGAAGGAAACCATGGCGTACACTATTAGAGTGTAATATGTAGCTTGAAAGAACACGTATGGGATCTCCACTAACACCTGAAATAATCCCCATGTCTTAGAAGCTGAACAAATGCAATCATTAATTATATATATAAATATATTTAAAATTCTAACATGTGCCATGGCATAAGGGAATGATGAATACATCCCAGCTGCTCTTTCTCGATAGAAAACCGTTCTTTCGGTAGCGACTACAGGTTGTACTGTTTGGCAATTGTTCATACCAACAAAAAACACTGCACTATACATGGCCCCGATTATTGCGTTCAAATTGTTGTTGCTCTCTCTGAATATATAAAATCCACAATTAGAAGATTAATTACACATAGAGATTGATGCTACTAGTATATATTAAGATTGTTAGAAGTATTTAGATGTGACCTTTTTTTGCCAATCTTCCAAAAGATGGTCCCAACCATGAGTGCAGTAGCCAAGGTGTAGATGTTGCGAACAAGGTTATAATCGGGATTTCTCCAGTAACTCTTCCACATCTTCCATATACATGACTTAAATTGTCCCCATGAAGATTGAGAATACTGTGTTCCAAAATGAAGATCCGTTGCTCCCGAAGGCGGTGTGCTTAATTCCGTCACTAAAGCCTTATTCCTCCTAGTTTTCATAGATGTATCTGTGTTAACAAGTGTTGTTGATGATGCGTCATCTTATAAACGTTAAAAGAGAAGAACTTACTGATGCAAAGATGATGACTTATAGTACTCAGCAAAATTAATACCAAGGCGCATCTCTGCTGCACCTGAACTGACTTCCAACATCCATGCTGCCGGATTGTATTTTTCAGGAATCTGCGGAACCCCCGGAATTGCCTAATCATATGATACGATTACTTATTAAGTTATAAATTAATCAACAATCTTAGTCTTATATTGTTAAATCTATCCAATGGGATAGTTTGTAAATATGCATATGAATTAATACCTCAAAATATTCGATGATTTTTTGAGAATTTAGGCCTAATTCTCCTGCATAGATCACTTGCCCTCCTCTTTTCATCAGCAACAACTCATCAAAGGATTCAAAGATATCAATGCTAGGTTGATGAATTGTGCAAACAACTGTTCTCCCCGTATCAACAGTGTTTCTCACGGCCCTCATAACAATGGCTGCTGCTCTTGCATCGAGCCCTGAAGTTGGTTCATCCATGAAGATGATTGAAGGATTAGCAACAAGCTCCACCGCAATCGTTAGCCGTTTCCTCTGTTCTGTTGATAAACCACTAACTCCAGGAAGCCCCACTATTGCATCCTTGATATTGTCAAGTTCAACTAGCTCCATCACTTCGCTTACAAAAATCTGAAATTAAATTGTAAAGAAATTATCACTTCACCTTTTTTAATGCTTGTTTATTGCTCTTTGATTTCCTTACCATTTTTTCTTTATTGTTGAGTTCTTTTGGGAGCCGAAGGGAAGCAGAGTAAATTAAAGATTCATGAACTGTGACTTGGGGAGAGTGGATGTCTGTTTGCTCACAATATCCAGAAATTCTAGCAAAAGTTTCTTGTTTCTTTGGGAAACCTGATATTCTTATGTCCCCTTCAATATAACCGCCTGTTTTTCGTCCGGCTAAAACATCCATCAAAGTCGTTTTACCAGCTCCACTAACTCCCATCAATGCAGTTAGAACTCCAGGCCTAAAAGCACCCGTTACATTACGAAGTAATTGCAACCTATTCTCTGTCACCCCTTGTTCTCTCATTTCCTGTTTAACCAACAATATCAACAAGATAGTTCACAAAGTAACAAATCACTAGTTAAAGAAGGACTATACTTGGGGCATATCAACAAAGTAGCTCATGTTGTCAAATGACATGGCGAGTGGAGAAAATGGAAAAACCATTCCTTTATTATTAGCAACACCATTAGCATCATAAGAGTCGGACTGACTTCTTTCGATCTGCATTTCCATTTCCATCCCTATCGCTGCTTCTTTGGAGATAACTGCTTGTCTTTTTCCGGGGGCTGATTAATCAGATAATTAAGGTTAGTTGCCACTAAAATTTTTTATGGAAAATTAATCTTTCATGCTATTAGGTGGAAACGTGGAAACCTACGCTCTAGATACATGAGGGCAAAAGTGAAGAGAATGTTGAATAGAACTATAAAGCCTAGCAGAGCGGCAACACCAATCCAAAACCAGCTTTTTTGGGTTGGGACATCCATGTTCTCCAGTATCGCTATCCCCAATCTAGTTACATTATTCGAACTCTGAATATGAAAGCATACCCTTAATTATTCCGGCATGTTTGTGATAGTACTGCGTTTTTTAGTTTAAGGGAAGGAAACTTTGACATACCATTCTGTTCATCCACCTAGGAGCAAAATACTCATTTACCGCAAAGGCTTTTAAGCCATAAGACAAAGGTAATACCCAAGTTGCCCACTCCCACCAATTAGGAATTTGAGCTTTAGGAAGGATAAAACCGCCTAATAGAAATATGAGTAGAAGTGCAAGGGTTCCTCCAGTGTTTGCGATGTTCATTGTCCTACACATACCAGCGATAAGCCTGAAAAGTCCCCCTCCCACATTCTGGATCATAAAAACCAACAGGAAGTGCTTGAAGAACCTGTACACGATAGTACAAGATCGTTTTTTAAGTAAATATTGTCAGAAAAGCAGTACTAGGCAACACCAAATTTATGTGTGTGTGTGTGGGGGGGGGGGGGCACATATGTACGTGTTACCTGCTGGGTTCAGGGGCAAAGTCAACACCATAATATAGTATGACCATCCAAGCAATACTCTCCAGGAAACATATTGGTAAACGAAGCAAAAATGTTGGAATGGTGTAAGCCCACGGTGGGTGGAACAAAAGATCTCGTTGTTTATAAACTACTGGAACTCTTGCTATCGTGAGGGAAATTTCAGCCAGACCATTGAACATGTTTATGAGCAAGCTTAACAAAAGTGCTCCGTTATAGATTGACCCATCATCTTCATTCCTCGTGTGCATTTTAGTCCTAAAAAATAAAGTCATCCCAATAAAAGCTAAAATGATGAACTGTACACTTTTGAATATGTAAACAAAAGCATTTCTTTTTATCAATAGCCATTCCTTATCCCACGAGGCCTTGAACAGCTCCTTTTTGGAGACTAAATATTTTTTGAAGACTAGGGCTGCTTTGTGGCTTTGGCTCTTGTCATATGGGATAGACAACTCATTTTGCAGCTTCTCAGCCACATGAAAACGCTTGAATAGCTGAACAAATTCACTGACTGGGATATATCGGTATGGTTTATTTCTATCTGCCCAATATTGCTCTTGATCTTTCGGAGAGGTAACCTGTAATAAAGATATTAAAATTTTTAAAAATAATAAATTTAAGACTAATTCTGATTCATCACATTAATGGTAGTTCGATCATACCTCTTGTAAGAAGTCAGCAGTTCCCTTTCTCTCAGGACACATGAATCCACAAGCCTCGAAGAACTCAAGCACATTCTCTCGAGGTCCTTGATACACAATCTGGCCTTCTGATAGTAGTATGATGTCATCAAATAGATCAAAGGTTTCTGGGGCAGGCTGCAGTAGAGACATCATGATTGTTGTCTCGGTGATGTGTACAATTTGCTGCATACATTTCACTATCTGAAATGTAGTTGAGCTGTCTAGACCTGTTGATATCTCATCCATGAACAGAGTTTTTGCTGGTCCAACAAGCATTTCCCCTGTTTTTCATTTCAGGAGCAAAGCAAAATTTACCACTTCATGTTAAAACACGGGGTTAACAATTGATGATTCTAATCGATAAATTTCGATAGAAGTCATGTACAAGACTTTTGTGTGAAACGTGATCGATTATTAGCAAACATGACGTTTGTCACACATAATAGGGAATTTCTTGTATATCCGAAAAGTTCAATTTTAAATATACATGAGAACATCTAATATGTTGTTAACAAGACGGTACCTTGCGTGTTGTTAGGCACTAAAATATATATGTTTTTTCATTGGTCTAACAGCATCAACTAAATGGATGTATACAAAAAAAAAGTGTTATTTTTTTGGGTACTGGTTTAGTCAGATATTAGTCTTGTAACAGGTTTAGGTATAGTCGATTCATTTGCTACGGGATATCTTCCCTGTATATATTTCATTGAAACGAGTTAACAACTTAATTTGGTGTCTGTGTGTAAATCCTTTCTTGTTGCTTGTTACTAGTATTGTGATCCGAAGTTACAAATCAAGTTGAAACATCGCATTTACAAAGTTGAAACATGGACACAACAAAAGTTTCAGTTTTTATGAATCATAATCAAGTGTGAGTTCAAGAGTGACTGAGAAAGGGAGTTAACCTGTAGTTACTCGCTTCTTTTGTCCACCAGAGATTCCTCGTCTCATTGCATCCCCAACAAGGGTGTCACGGCAGACATCCAGGCCTAATATCTGTTATCGTTTGAGATGCATTTAAAACTTTTGATTTGGAAAAAATTCCATGTATAGAGTCATAGAGACATCAACATCCTTAATAAAAATAAATTATCAGAATAAAAAGAAAAAGAAAAAAAAAGGGCTCCGTATATATTACTCGAAGAGTGTAGTAAGTAATTAAACTGCTTGCATCTCCTTCAATGGCAGTTGCCTTCATGAAAAGGTCCACTTCAGGTTCTGGGAAGATCCCTGCTTCTTTCTCCCTTCTTGCAAGCTCCGTTAGCATTTCTACACATATTATGTTATTCGATTATACATCATATCTTTTAATATCAACATCAAATACAAGAGTACCTCTTCAAAACTTAAAACAACATTACCTAATCTGGATCCCACTCCTTGGCACCTTGCTGAGAAATCTAAGGTTTCCTTAACTGTCATTTCTCCAACATGAACGTCGTTCTGGCTGATGTAAGCCGATGTTTTTTGAGGTACAAATTCATCAAGTTTATGACCGTTGTAAGTAATCTCTCCTTTAACCTGTTCAGTTCAAATGTTACACCTCTATCGAATACGTATATGTTATGTGATTTTGATTGTTACTATTGACCTTTAAGCTGGAGTCGAGTTTTCCTGCCATAGCCAATAAAAGTGTTGTCTTCCCAGAAGATGGTGGACCCAACAAAAGTGTCATCCTGTAACATTAATTTTACAAAAACATTGTAACCTATTTTACTACTGGCCTAGATTGAAAACATTACTATATACATGCATACCTTGATGATTTGATGATTCCAGATACATCTTTAAGAATGGTAAGTTTAGCTTTCTTTGAAAAACTGATCCCGATAGAAGTCAGAAGTGATTCTATGGAATTTCTAGCGGCGTTGGGCAGTGTTGGAAGTGCTCTATTACCAATGTAGCAATCTGCTTCTATGGTCAGATTCTGAAACCGAACTTCGACGGTTGGGAGAGAAACGCCAACCCTGAAATTTGTGATCAATAACCGGTTGTTACCTCTGTTGATAATTAAGTGACACTTCTGTAAAATATTATATTACTACTGATCACTACCCAAATTGTTGTCTATCTTTTATACATTTTGTTCCAAAAGAATAACTGTCCACCTTCTTGAATGAATAATGGTAACTTACCATATATATTAATAAAAACAACTAGCGAAAGGCTAATCTACTTATTTCCCATTTTGCCCATGTTACTATATTTTGCAAGTTTAGGGAGATGTATGCGGCTTACTTATCAATACGATTCCTGAACTTTTTCAAGAACCTTTCATTATCATCTTCTGCAACCTTAAAGATTGTGTCAATGAACTGTTGTCGAGCATTTGGGTCAAATTCTCGTACATCCAACAGCAACTTATCAGTTGGAATTTCTTGTTGATCCTCTTGAATATAAGGCGTGAAGATAGTGGTTCGTAATCGATTGTAGGTAGATAGTTTCTCCAAAGCCGCCCATTTCAAGGCCTCTTCATCTTCAACCGAATGGTGGCTGCTTCGTGCATGATGGCTGCCACCACCACTGATGGAGAACACACGTTCTTCGATTCTTAAACTCCCAGCAGCCCTGCTCAAACTTCTACCTATGCTCCTGATGATGCTTACTTTATTTTCTTCCTCCATCACTTCTTTATAAGCTCTAAAATGATTGTAGTTATATCATGTCAATCTGCTGCAAATTGTTATAGAGTAATTTTTAACCAGCTTATAACATAGATATAGATTCCAGAAATATATATCCTCCAGATATATGACATGCATATTTCGCCTACATGGGGATCGAACTATCGAAGGCAAGTGGCTATCAAATTAATTGGTCATGGTGATTTTTATCTGTCCTACTAATTCATCCAATGGGAAAATATTGAACGCTGTGTGCTGCCAGCTTAAAATGAGGGACCAGGTATGTGTTTTCTAAAAATAACAGGTTAAATTGTAACATGAAAAGTAAACAGTAAATTCATGTTTTAGGCAAGTTATTTAATGCAGGGTGATTTAATGTTTTTGACGTTCATGCTTATATGTTCAAGATGGTATCTTTTGTTGAGATGGTTGGCTTGATGAGTTGATGGATGGTTCATTGGTTCAAAGAAGATCAAGATTGTAGTAGGTGCAGTGCATCTAATATTTCAATCATCAAAGTGGGTATGTGAGGATGGATGTTTAGTTTTTTATGGCTTTAGTTCCTCATCCAATTTCTATTGTTAGGTTGTTTGTCAAGTTTAGTTTGTAACTTCTTTTCCTCTTCAACTTTAGTTGAAATCAAGTGGAGTTATTTATATATTTATCTTTGTTATTTACCCAAACAAAAAAAACCAAAAAATCTATATGGGTAATTGTCTATTTTAACCTATAATTGAGAATAATATAGTTGCATTTGTTTGACTATTAAGTTAGATAATTGATCACACATTTATTAAGAGGACTTGATTATTTCATGATTCAAACTAGTAATGCTCAGTGCAATGCACGAATCTGATTAACCTACAATTATCATCCAATTTAAGAGGGTTTAGAGCAAGGAAATGCACTTAAATTTTACTCGATCTTTATAGTGTGTACCGAACTTTATTTTAGTCTATTGTGTGTATTATCTTTTAGTTTGGTCTATTGTGTGTACCCGTTGATTTATTTGATGATGTATCAACCATATAATTCGTCACGTCAGCTGACACATCATGGGCACATCATTAAAAAGGGGTGCCACGTCAGTTGGATACATACAATAGACCAATATTGGAAGATTGATACCCACAATAGACAAAATTGAAGTTGAATATGCATTATAGAGATCGGTCTAAAGTTTGGTGCATTTCCTTGTACTAATCCCAATTTAAGCTCACTAGCTAAGACAATTAGTTTATTTAACTTACTTGTAAGCCATGAATGAAAGTGTTGAAACCTTTTCCACACTTGAGTTTTTTAATCTTTACTAAAATGAGGAATATCATAGTAAATTACAAATATTGCATATCAAGTAGAATCACGAAGTTAAAGTTTAAAACGCTCACAATTATGGATGACTACTTGAGAGACTTGAGGACAAGTCCAAATTAGAGGAGTAGAAATGTTGCGTAAATGACCGTGAGCTACAAATAAACAATTGAAGATCATAGATTAGTTTCGATAATAATTTGGTCTATATTATTTCAACAACTAATTTCTATTTTGCTTGAACCAAACAACATTACATGCACTTATTTATATCTTTATGGTTATAAGTACTATAATTGAAGTATTACCTTTTATTTTCTAGCTTTAATTACTTTGTAACTCTTAATCAATCCTAGACTGCTGATCATTCATGAATCATTTGTTTCTTTAGTTTTCGTCCATTGTAAGGATTCCAAGTTATTATAGTATAGAAATCATGAGAGTTTAAGTATATTTAGCTTGTCATGGTGTTCGTTTGGATTGACTAGATCAAATCCGATCCGTTTACATGAATCCATTTTGATTTTGGTTCTGAAAATTAAATGTGAATCTGATCCATCCAAATAAATATTGAATCCGAACCGAACCAAATTACTATTTGGATTGATAAGTTTTTAACCGTATTATTCTTTCGTGAGGGTATCGTTTTGACTCATAAAAGTGTAATGTTATGAGCGATACCAATAGTTACGTATTGTCATGCTGCGATGATGGTTTATAAATGAGGAGTTAGTGTTATTTATATTAAAAGTTAAGATGGTTCTTAATTAAGTATAGTACTTCATCATTAATTCTATTGGAATTTTGGTTTGGTGTTAGAAACTTTATTGAGTCATCAATTTGGTAAATTTAGGTGGTGCTTAAGTACTATCCTATCATTGATTCAATTAGATTGTTAAGTTTGGCGATGAAAATTTTATTCAAGTCATGTTACTTTATTCTCTATTCTTGAATTTGTCTTGTACCATATGTCCATATCACCCCAATCCATCACGTATCAGTAAGTTAATGAGGTTTGTTACTATATATAGAAAGTTATTACTTTTACCTGTGATTTTCTTCAGGATATTATATCATATATATGTTAACCAAGATTCTAATCAAGATTGATGAAATGATGATTTTTTTTATGAACTAGGATTTGTTAGAGAGAGAGAGAAGTGAATTTGGGGAAAATGTTTATTTCATGAATTGGAAACTTGCATCATATAGTATCGACTAAGCTATTTATATCTCATAGCTTAGTCACATGCTTGACTCACATATCAAGTATGTTTACAATCTAAAATAAACGCTAACAATATATTATGAAACAAAATTTAAAATTAAGGTTAAAGAGTCTTTGGCATAACGGTATCGAGAGAATTTTTTCGATCATAAAGTTGATAGTTCAAGTCCTGAAGATGAAATAATTATAAATATTCATGGACTAATTAATGTATAATATTTTGTGAGAACCTATACATCCCTTAAATATATTTTATAATTTAGGGATATTCGTGAAAAAATATAGTATAAATTAGGGGAATTTATATTAAGGATATTCATGAAAAATAATATAGTATAAATTAGAGGAATTCGTCGTTGTTGAAGAAAGATTCAAAACACATGACCGTTAAGAAGGTTTTGTGAGTCCCGAAATCACTGTGAGTTAGTAATATGGAATCACATGACTTATGATTTTATTTTTATTTACAGTTGGTTTAACTTAGTTGATGGTTTTTAGGTCAAATCACTTTATTGATTTCACATATATTGAGGAAGAAGAGAGATTAGCTAGGTTAATGATGTATACTCTCCTTCACAATGTAGAAAAGAATTAACATTGATGTTAAGGGTGTGTTTAGTTACCAAAGGATTTATCCATTTTTCATTTTCCTTTTTCCCCACGAGTCAGAAGTATTTATGGTGTGTTTAGTTACAGAAAAAAATCTCTACTTTTATAAAAAATTCTTTAGAAAAATAAGAAAAATAAGAAAATGTGTTTAAATTCGAATTTTCTAAAAAGCTTTTTTAAGAAAAGCAAAATCCTTGTTATTATTTTTATAACTACAAAGTTGAAAACTACTTTTAATGGCGTTCTAAAGTTTTCTATCTTTACTATTCCTTGGAAAAGGAAAACTCAATCCCTTACAACTAAACACGTTTTCTTGATTTTTCAAGATTTTCTATAGAAGTAAAACATTTCTCATTCTTTAGAGAAATGAAAAAAGAAAAATGAAGAAATTTTTCTGTAATCAAACGAAACCTTAACTTTCCTAGAAAAACAATAAAAATTTGGAAAATTAATTCAAATTTGATGGATGGAGTTTTCATTTAATTCCAAAAGAATATATAGAGATAGAAACTTGAAAAAGCATAAAAAAGAATAGTTTTCAAATTTTAAGTTATAAAAAGGGAAATACAAAAAAAAAATCATAAAAAAGTTTTTATAATTTTTGGATTTGAACTCCTTGTCTAATTTTTCAGAGGTAACTAAACGCGCCCTCAAATTCTATCTCTAAGACGAATTAAACCAAAGATTAAATGGGAGTACAAAATTGCTAAAATAGCCCCAATGGTACCCAAGCTCTCGATGTTTAATTTCCCCTAAAATTATACATCAAACAATTGTACACAATCATTATTGTCGTAGATATCACCTTTATTGTATATATACCACTACTACGCGTTGTGTTTCGGCTGCATTATCCAAGCAACATGCTATACCTATCCGACGTTAATAGTTATCGTTCGTGGAAATCAAATAGTACCATCACATCATTTGTTTTAGCATGCATCCAGGTATTGAAATACGTGGGAATATATCGAACATGACTCTCGATTGTGTTTAACAGATCAACCACCCGTGAGTGGTTCCTTGCACATAAGATGAACGTAGTACAACGAGATTTAATTGTTACTTTATACTAATTTTAAAAATGTATCGAACTTTACTGAATACGCTGTTGTGTATATTTCAATCGACTTGATTCTGACCGATTTCATTGTCAATTGGTGGATATATAAATGCACCCGGCCGGCCACAATGATCGAACAAGCTCATGCAAGCCAGCACACGTACTATGAATGATATCTGTTTAACACTTATAAAGTTATACTTTCTTCGTTCTCATTTAATTGTTCAGTATTCCGTTTTGAAATATCTTAAAAATTATTGTCCACTTTTGATTCAACAAATTAGAAAAGATTTTAGTGGGTAGATATTAAATTCTATTAGTAGTTGACATAGTTAATTAGTAATCATGTGCATTTCAGTAGTGAACAATTTAATTGGGATGGAAGTAGTACTAAGATTGATTAGAAATTTAGAAGTATAACAGAACAATATATAATACACACCTTGGTTAATTCTTAAAATGTTTTCTTTTTCCATCAACAGTACGTATTCCACGAGCCGAAAAAAGGGATAAGATAATTTCTTCTGAAATCTCTTCACTTTCCCCTCAAACACTCCTTTCTTAAGCATTTAAAACTTAAAGAAGAGATATACATCTTGAATGAGCTATTATATTGTTACTGATGATGATACATGGCTCTCAAAAATGATTAGTAACTTCTGGTCCGATTACCCTTTATTATATATATATACTATAATCAATTAATCAATTTGAAAAGTGACTCGTACGAGAATATGCTTTTTACATCGCCGACTTTCTGGCTTGCTCTATTGATTATTTTAAGGGCTTAGTTCACCGAAATACAATCAATTTTGGTCCGATATCTATTGTGTGTAACCAATTTAAGGGTGGGTGTAAGAATGCAAACAACTTTCAAAAAGGGTGTTTTAATGTAATGTGATGACGTGTCATTGAGTTGTCAAACTTTCGGGATGCTACGTGTGTAACACCCTCAAATTTATTGTTTGGCGGAAGCATACTTGGGGTGCTACTAATCAATAACCACAAGCACATAAGATAAAGTGAACGACTCTATATGCGTCGTTTTAACAAAATACATTGATTGTAATAAAAGTTTACATGAGTTATAAGGATTACATAAGCTCGGTATCCTGATCTGAAAGATCTATGACATTACTACTTATACAAAATATAATAATGCAGAAAGTTTGCATGCGACTCAAGCTATATAATTCCTGAGTAGTCCTACTACTGCTGTGTACCTGAGAATACATACTAAAAGGTCAGCTAAAAGCTGGTCATCTCACAGGTGTAAATGATAAACATAATGTATGAACCACAAGATTTAATAATGTGTTTAAAACTAATCAAATAAATGTGTATATTACTGCCATGAATCCATAGTTTGAGCTCAACTGAGGGGTTAGGATCCGCCTTTAAAGACCTGAGCGAGTGCCTAATCTACACTCGTGTGAAAAATGATAATGTGCCCGTTTGACATCACAGTCATGGTAGCGCGACTACCCCGGACAGGGATTGTCAATCCCATATGGTACCATACACTAACATTCACGCTAAATCCATACTAACAAACTACGTGGTGGAGGACTTTATGATTAGTGAAAACAAACTCATGCAGTCAATATATCGTGTTTTGTACTTGTGTTTACATGTAAAACAAATCTGAGAAATTTGTATTCCCACATCGGGAGTAAAAACAGTAAAGTACGGAGCTATGAGACTCACCTGAGTCTGATGCGTTTATCTCAATAAACGTGTGTTGCTAAACCAAACAATGATGTCCGTAGACTGTAACCTGAGGGCGTCCAAGACGCACGTTGGTTAATACGTGAGTAGGTATCTCAAAAGATACCGTGTTTTGTACTTGTGTTTACATGTAAAACAAATCTGAGCATGTATTTCCACCTCGGGAGTAAAAACAGTAAAGTGCGGAGCTATGAGACTCACCTGAGTCTGATGCGTTTATCTCAATAAACGTGTGTTGCTAAACCAAACAATGATGTCCGTAGACTGTAACCTGAGGGCGTCCAAGACGCACATTGGTTAATACGTGAGTAGGTATCTCAAAAGATACCGTGTTTTGTACTTGTGTTTACATGTAAAACAAATCTGAGCATGTATTTCCACCTCGGGAGTAAAAACAGTAAAGTGCGGAGCTATGAGACTCACCTGAGTCTGATGCGTTTATCTCAATAAACGTGTGTTGCTAAACCAAATAATGATGTTCGTAGACTGTAACCTGAGGGCGTCCAAGACGCACGTTGGTTAATACGTGAGTAGGTATCTCAAAAGATTACATATGCTAGTTGTTCATCCAACTAGTTATGTCCAAATACATTGATTCGTTTGATTCATTGTTTGTGTTTTAAAAACATGTACGACCCGTTGGTGACGGTTTGTAATAATAATCTTACATCATTATTATATGTATATACGTGTTGAAGTATATATGTATCATGTACGAGTACATCGTATGTGGTTCAAAGGTTGTAAATGTTTGACACGCAGTGTATAAAGTATTTTCAAACTTTAATGACGGGGGTTCGGGGGCAGCACCCCTGACTAGCGGGGTTCCAGGGGTGGCAACCCCTGGCGGGGTCCAAGGGGCAGAGCCCCTCGCTGGGGTCGAGGTGCCAGGTCAGCTTGAAAATTTTTTATTTCTACTATACAGCTTTAGTGAAAAACGCACTTAAAATCTGAATTTGGGTATTGTAAGTGATAAAATTTCAAGTGTTGACACTTAGTGAAAATCCATGTTTTCAAGGTTCTGATTTGTGCGACACTGGGTGCGACATCGGATGCGACACCAAGTGCGACATAAGCTGATGTGTGGCAGGTCAGGACTGCGACATAGGTCTTTGCGTCGCTATGTGCGACGTCTACAATTTAATGCGACATAAGGTGTTGTGTCGCTACTGCGACATTCGCAATTTGATGCGACATAGTGGCTTGTGTCGCTATGTGCGACATATTCAATTTTGGTGACATAGTGACTTGTGTCGCTATGTGCAACATATTTAATTTGGACGACATAAAGGCTTGTGTCGCAGAAGGTCCAGCCCTTCTGCGACATAACATGTTGTTTGGGTTTTCGAGTGTTGGGTTTGTGGTCAAACGACCTCGGTTTGACCCGAAACTTTTACACAAGTCTTAAATCAGTTTATAGAGGTTGCAGAAATTATTGGTTTGTGTCGAGAGTAACCCGAAGTGTTGGATCTATAAAATGGTCAAAACCGACATTTTCGACAAATGTTTAGAAAATGAGTTTTATTACTTTATATGGACATAATCAAGCTAGATAAACAACATAACATGTAAGAGAGTAAAATACAAGAGTTTTCGAAAGTGTCAGGTTCTTACAAAGTGATCGCGTGAAGAATCCGAGAAGATAGAAATGTAGAACTCTCTCGTGCACGTTTTCTTCCAAAAGAGTTTAGCAATCCAAGGTGTTTTTAAGGTAGTTTAATGGCGGTTTTTGGGGAGTTCTAGAGAGAGAGAGATGAGCCGAGAGAGAGAGATGGGGGAGAGGTGGAGGTTGAGTGTGAGTTTGAAATGAGGATGGTGACTTGGTTTGGTGGTTTTGGAATCAAGAAGCAACCACAAGGTATGGTTGGCCATGCCTTGCATGTGGCCGACCCCAGTGGGTCCCACAGGGCATGGCTTGGCCAATCTTTTGTTCCCTAAATTCGTGTTCAGTGCGGTATTCATTTACCCGATCGTTTGAACGTTTAATTATCGTTATACGTTTGAATACGAGTGCTTCATTACAATTTAAATTGCGTTATTTTTATTGAAAGTATTATTCTCAATACTTTATTTTAAGTTATTAAAAATGTTGTCGGGTCTCGGTTTGCGAGTTAGTTGTCTATTTGAACGTTTATTTTACTCGTGTAACGTTTTTAAATGTTTTATTCGTGCGCGTGTAATTCCTAATATTTTTACTCAAAGTATTTTATAAAAATACTTAATAATGAATTATAAAAATATAATTTGGGTTTATTTCGTTTGTCGGGCGCGTTTCGCACATTGCTATTGCGTACGGTTAGTTTTAGACGACACGAGATACGTTTGTATATATTATCCAAATAATATATAAATAAAATGGGTTAGTTAAATAATTTCCCATTGTTTAATAAATTATTCACCAACATCCGTGTTTGTGATTGTGTCGGATTCCATCCGATAATGAAATGCACGATTTAATTAAATAGCGTACGTGTGTGTATTTCCCATTGTTTAATAAATTATTCACCAACATCCGTGTTTGTGATTGTGTCGGATTCCATCCGATAATGAAATGCACGATTTAATTAAATCGCGTACGTGTGTGTTTATATATATATATATATATATATATATATATATATATATATATACAACATGATACACATAATTAGCCCTAAACACAACTAATTACATGTATTAATACAATGATTAGGCACTAAGTACTAGCCCTAATTTGGCGGGTGTCACAACGTGACACCTCCGGACGCCACATGGCACCTTCAACGAGTGACACGTCATCAAATTACATTAAAACACCATTTTTGAAAGTTACTTGCATTCTTACACTCACCCTTAAGTTGATTACACACAATAGACATCGGGTCAAAGTTGATTGTATTTCGGTGACCTAAACCCATTTTTAACTATTTCACGAAATACTTACATTTTCCGAAATATTGATTTAATCTAGATCTTTAGACGCTTTCTTTGACTTTTAAATTAATATCCATTAGATAGACGCTGTAATTAATTTAGTTCTTACATTAAAGCTTTGACGATTTCGTTCTTACTTTTATTTTTCTTACGATAGAATCGAAGTGTGAAACTTGTTTATGAAATTTGAGTATCTCATACATACTACAAATATTAATAATATTATATATAGTTAATTTTAGTTCGGATTTGAATTTGGTTTTCGTTTTAAGCGAATAAAAAAATTCAAAATTGAAAATCGAATTCATAATTGAAAATAACCGAATTTGAATTTGCATGATTCGGGTTTTTTTCGATTTTAATTCAATTTGGTTTTCAGATTAAACGGTTTCAGACCAATTATTGAACACCCTTACGAGAGAGTGTGTTTGACAATGCATGGTGTGTTTGACAATGTAGCGTGCTTATGGGAGATTAAGTTTTTCTTTTCTTTCTATAAACGCAAGCTTCTAACAGTTTGACACACAAAAAATGTATTCTCGAGTTTTAAATTAGTAGAAATGAATGAGATGGAAAAGAAAATAGAAAAAGTGAATAGAAAAGAATGTAAATAAGATAGTTTACATACATTATCGACTTGGAAGGAAAACAATAGAAATGAGACAATAGTAATTTACAATTTTCTGATTGCACCCTTTATTGAAACCATTCGTATGAATACAAAATTGCCACAAAACAATTTATTAAATTGAAAATTAAAAAAGGAAATTCAAATCGGAGTCAAGTAAGCCTATAAACGAACTGAACGAATCATGTTTGTGTTCGTTCATTAAGGTTTTATCGAACAAACGAACGAACACGCACAAATAAACGAACGGATTGTGTTGTTCATGTTCATTCAAAAAAATTTGTTTGTTCACGAACATATATATAATCTAATGCATAGTTTCGTTAATACCTTAAACGAGCTCCAATGAACACAAACACATTTATAGATACATCTAAATGGAGATGTGTGAGAGTGTAGGGAAAATGTGAAAGGGAAATGTGACTAAATGTTTAATACTATTATATTTTAGAATTTAGATGAGATTAAAATAAGATGTACAAATATGTATTAATTTAATTATACTTTTAGTTAACAATCTAACATATTATCGAACATTCACGAACGCTAATAAACGAACGAGACTTATGCTCATGTTCGTTCATATAATTGACTGAACGTAACATTTTGTTCATGTTCGTTCATATAACGAAACGATTCAACGAACAAACATATAAACGAATTTTTCGCCGAAAGGTTCACGAATTGTTCGTCGAACGTTTGGTTCGCTTACAGGGTTGGTTCGCTTAGAGGGGTTGGTTGCTTAGAGGCGTAGAGTGAATCTATTTTCTTTCCATGTACTTTCCGTCATTTGTTTGTATACGTAGCATAAAAGAATTTGTGCAGACATAAAAGTGAAATATTTAATGTTTGTGGAGAAAAGCATAAACCTGTGATGCTATCTCTTGTATTCATATTATTAAACAAAGAAACATCGTTGGAAAAACTGTATATTGAATGGTTTCGTAGTTCTCAAAAGAAGATAGCCGATGATAATTTGTGCGTAGAGAATTGAAGTGTTAGATATATAATACCGGTTTTTACGATTAAATTGGTCATTATACATAAGCAAGATTAGTATTCCTTCTCAATCCACCGAAAAGTGGACCAAAAGTACCATAGACAAAAAACCCATTAAACTGTCAGTCCTAATCATTTACACTTCTTTTGAGTCCGTCTAGCATTTCCACAATATCGTTATGATCAATTAATGGGACTTGGCCAGGAAGTGTTCTTGCCTCTATCATTAGCTCGGGTAGTCCCCGTTTCTGGTATACGTACAGTCACCTTTCAATGGATCGCTTAATTATGTGTGAGGAATTACCCTATTGAGTAATGGGAAGCAGGCTACTCCTCGGAAATGCCCCGACCCTAGGTTCTTTTGTCGTTGGGGCTAAAAATCTTCCTTGCTCGTTTCTAGGCTTTTTATTCCATTCACCTCACAAAGAGCAAAGTTGGCTTGATGAGCGCAGATGAGGAAGCGGGAGTAAGAAAACCATGAATATCTTTCTTGTCCTTCTACTTAAGGGGCAAAGAGAAGCGCTTTTGCTACTGAGAAAGCGGACGGTCAGCGCGAATGTTCAAGACTTAGCTGGACGTTAGGAAGCTAGATTCTCATAGCGGGGCGCTTGTATTAAACTTTACACATTTTATTATTGTATGAGTTGAACTTTATATACTTCTATTGTATGTATTAAACTTGTAAATATCGTCTATTGTATTTAAACCTTTCCTTTTGGGTAAAGTCAAAATAAGAAAGTTTCCTTTTTTGGCCTTACCCAAAAAGGAAAATTTACATACAATAGACGATATTTACAAGTTCAATATATACAATAAATCAAATGAAAGTATGGCTCATACAATAATAAAAAATGTAAAATTTGATGTGTTACGAAACAATTATAAACCCTTTTTCATTTCCATCTTAAAAAAGAAAACTCAAGAATGACATATTAGTAATGTTTCCTTTCATTTACTTTTTCTTTCCACTTAAAATAAAACTCAAGAATGCAGTGTAAGAGCTTATTGAAAAAAATAACTAGAAGTAGCTTTTAAAAATTGACTTATGGCTTATTAAATTTCTAACAAATACTCCTTATAAATTAATTATCATATATTTTTGTGTTTTTTACGTCAATTCACATATTTAACTTTTAACTAATTTGTCAATTAAACACTTATTAATATTAAGGCTACATATACCATCTCTAGTAATAAGCTTACAACCCATCTAATTCTATCAAACATACCCCTATTAAAATACTTTTGGTTAAAATTAATTAGAATTGATCAATGGATATAACTAAAAAAAATACGTCCAATAAAATGTTATCAAATTGAAAACAAGTTAGATAAATTAGGTACAAAATAACTTATAATTTTTCCCATTACAACACACGAGCAATATATATTAGGTATCGATATATAATAAAATGTGAGCTTACGTGCCGTACATGGTGCAATATATTGCAACGTACCCTAATATGGTTTTGATTAAACGTGTATATATATCATCCTCTAAAGTATGGTCAAAGTGATACACTTGTGTTAATTACGTATGTAATATGTCCTTCCAAACGTTCTTTGTAATAAATGTACGTATTTATCTCATGCTGTACTTATCTAGCTAAAGGTGGTAGCTAGGCCTAGCCATTTTAGCTCATCAATAGTTGGTCAAAATTGAACAAATCCAATTAATTGAAAACATATATAGACGAATTTTTGTTTAATCATATACATTATATAATTACGAGGACAATTGTGTTCAGGATCTCCCACACTATAATCGATGTGATGTTCGCATGGTGATGGTCTTCAATTCGTTTTGAGAAAGAAGTTATCTTATGTATATTCCAATTCCAATTATAAATAAAATGAAAAATAATTATAATTATCACCTATATAGAAATTTCAATTCGGTCTCCGTCGAAGAAATTCACAAATTCAGCCATAGTGAAAACGAATGAAAGAAAATTTTAAAATTTTCAGGATTGAGCCCGCATCAAATTGTAAACTGAGATGATGGGCTAATGCTCTACAAACTTATACAATTGACATTTTGTAACTGATTGACATTTTGTAACTGATACTAATGGGTTAATCCCGATCATGCTAAAGAAAAGTGTTAGAAATGTAAATATGTTAAAGTATAGGTTTAATATGTAATTAAGTGAAAAGGCACGACTCTTGGTGAAGAGGCACAACCGCAGGAAAACAAGAGGAATAACCGAACGGTGAAAGGATGCACTGGTTCACACGAACCAACACAACTATTCAAATGCCCCTTTTCATTATGTATAAATAGATAGGAATTCTGTATCAAAAAAACTAATTCGATTTGGATCAATAAACTTTGTTTGTTCCATATTATATTCTCTCAATTTCTCATTAGATTGAACAAAGTTAATTCAAAGATCCGAGATGTTGGGCTAAAATCTACTGAAGATCAAATGCTCAAATATTCTAAGTGTTTAGCCTGTTGAATGTTAATGTTGCTGGTGCAATGAAGACTTAGTTCTGCTGGTGAAAATTAGCTCTGTTCATTTATTGAAAATAAAGTTTTTCAGAGTTAGTTATGCTAGTCATTTATTGTTAGTTCAGCTAAGTGTTTCCAAAGTTAGTTCTGCCAAGAGTAAAGAAATGCAAAGATTACATCTGCCAATTCAAATTGTTAGTGCTGCTCATTGTTTTGTTAATGCTGCTTAGTGGATCTGCTTTCTACCAACTCTGCAACACAAGTACACCTACTGCAGATGTGCTTTTGAGGAATAGTGCACGCTGTAGACAAAGAATGATTATGCATTTAATGCTGACGTGTTTCCTAGAAAACTTGTCTTAGAAAAGTAGATTTTGTATAGATTTTATACAAGTTGTTTAGTGTATAAGTATGTACTTTGGCTCATTGTTAGAGCATGCTTGTATCTGTGTATGTTTGAATACTTGTAAGTCTCTAGTCAAGTTGTAACCAAGCTTCAAGGTTTCTTTGTAACCCTGATACAACAATAGTGTATCCGTATTATTTCAATAATAATATTGAGGCTTTTGGCTATTGAATCAATTGTGTTCTTACATTGTTTACAAATCTGTTTCAATTGCATTACAAGTAATATACATAAATCTTCCTACTTGACAAGTGTTATTCCGCAAACTTCTTGTTAAGAATTCATAGCTTGTGTCAATACATTTGTGCAAACAAGTGTTATTGTGGGACCCCACAATTGGTATCAGAGCTTGTGTATGCTTTGAATTCAGGAAGATCTGGGATAGGGCTGTGATCATTTGAGGTTTAGTTCATCTTTAAGCTTGATTTTATTAGAATGGCATCAGAATTTGTAGATGGTATTCAGGTGTCTAGAATTCCTATTCTTAGACCTGATGAATACAACATGTGGAGGAATAGAATCAAGCAACACATGTTGCTCACAGACTATCAGTTATGGGACATTATGAAAAATGGTTCCAAGTATAAAACTGATGCAAATGGTGTAAGGCTGCCAAGGGGTACACCAACAACTGAGCAGGAAAGAAGAGGGAGAGCAACAGAACTTAAAGCTCTAAGCACTTTGTTACTCTCCATTCCAAATGAGTATCAGAGTGAGTTTGAGCAGGTTGATGATGCAAAGGTGCTTATAGAGAAGTTAGATAAAAGATTTGCAGGAAATGAAAGCACCAAGAAGAACAAGAGGTCCATGCTCAAACAACAGTTTGAGAATTTTAGTTCTGTCAAGTCTGAAACGAAGACTCAACAGGTATAGAAAGCTAGTTGGTGAGCTTAAAAATCACAAAGTTGTCATAGACAAAGATGATCTTAATAGAAAGTTCTTAAGATCTTTGGGTGAAGAGTGGACCTTATATACAGTTGGTCTAAGGCAAAGGAGTGATTTGGATGATAAAGAGCTCAATGATCTGTACAATGATCTCATAGCTTTTGAGCCTGAAGTTGAAAGCATGAAGCAAAGTGTTGGTGAAGCACAAAGCTCTCAGAATGCTGCATTTATGTCCATGGGAAGATCCAAGGTAGATCCAAAAGGTTATGGATCTGTACCTATTGTGAAAAGTGTAGGATCTAGTTCATCATCTGTAGCACAAGAGAAGTCTACAGATCAAGTTGTAGAAGCCTTCTTTGCCAGTCATTAGAACTCTTCACTAACTAATGAAGAGTTAGAACAGGTGAATCCTGATGATCTGGAGGAAATGGACATCAAATGGCAAATGACAATGATTACCATGAGGGTAAAAAGGTTCTTGCAGAGGACAGGAAGGAACAACTTTGCAGGCAAAAGAGATGATAATGTGGGGTTTGATAAAAGCAAGGTGGAATGCTACAACTGCCACAAATTGGGTCATTTTGCCAGAGAATGCAGAGCTCCAAGGCAAGAAGTGAGTGGATAGAGATCTGGAGGTTACAATGTTGCTTATAATGGTCCACAGGAAAGAACCATTGCTGTTCAAGAATCTACACCAAATGCTCTTGTTTCACAAGATGGTATGGGGTATGATTGAAGTGATCAAGCAGAAATGGAACCTCAGAATCATGCTTTGATGGCTGTTGGAGAAGAAAGCACATCAGATGAAGTCCCTTATGAGGTACAAGCAAAATTATGTTCTAGTGTGTGTAAGAAAACTGTTAAACACTACAGGGATCATAATGCTAATATTTGCAAAGAACTTAGGGATTGGGACATTAGAAGCCAACACATAACCTTAGCAATAGAAGATCTAGAAAAACAAATAAAAGCATACAAGAAAAATGAAGAACAATATGATTATGATCTTAAGTATGCTCAGTATGAAAAAGATATGTTGCAGAATAAGGTTGATGAGTTAATTAAGAAACTAGCTGAAGTCACTGCTGAGAAAGAAAGTATCAAACTTACAGTGGCTGAGCTAGAGAATGCTTCTAAAAGTGTTCAAAATCTGATTAAGAACCAAATCCATGATAAGATTAAAACTGGCTTAGGTTATAATCTTAACAATGTGCCTCCACCTTACAACCACACATACATGCCTCCTAAAACTGACTTAGACATAAGTAAGCTTAAGGAGAAAATGGTAGATGAGGTTAAGCAAGCAGATCCTGTTGCTGCATTGAATAAAAATGAAACTGATCTAGAAAAGGTTGAGATATCTGAATGGATTTCAGATGATGAGGATGAATCTAAGGAAGATGAGAGAGTTCATTCAAAACTTACTTCTGTTACTGGGCTAGTATCTAAGTTAAAAGCTAAGAAACTAGTAGAGAGTAAGAAATTATTTCAAGAAAAAGCTAGGATGAACTTGAATAATCTGAAAGGGAAATGTGCTAGTACATCTGTTAACACACCAGTAGATGATAAAATTGTTATTGTTAAATGTACTAAGTGTGTTTGTTCTGCTAACTCATCATCATTTTCAAAATCAAAGAAAGATTCAAGAGGAAACCAAAGAAATTGGAATCAAATAGTTTCCCAAAAACTTGGATCTAATTTCAAAAGGGTTGATGAGAAAGCTTGTTTCATCTGTGGAAGATTCAATCATCTTCAAAAGGATTGTTATTATAACCCAAGACTTCAACGGGTTAAACAATCATCATGGACTACTACTGACAGAATCAATCATCAAAATTTCAAAACAAAAGTTAATTCTGCTAGTATAGTCAAAAAGTCAAAGGCAAAAGTTAACTCTGCTACACCAAAAGGAAGTGCAAGAGTGTTGACCAAAAATAAAGCTAACAGAACTAAAATGACTAAGACAAACTTTAATTCTGCCAAGCAAAACAACAAGGTTAATTCTGCTAGGCAAAAGTTAACCAAATTTAGTTCTGTCAGGAAAAATTCAAGTGGTCCAGAAATTAATTCTGCCAAGCCACTTAATGCTGTCAAGTCAAATATCAGTTGGGTTTGGAAACCAACTAAACTGACATCAGCATCAATAACTTTCAAAAGAGTTGATGCTGTTGATCAGAAAGGGACACCCATAACCAAATTGGTTTGGGTTCCAAAGAGAAACTGATCTTTTGTCATTTATATGTGCAGAGCAAGAAGAAAAGCCTATGCTACATTGATAGTGGATGCTCTAGGCACATGACAGGAAACAAAAGCAGGTTGGAGGACTTCAAAGCTATTGATGGAGGTCCTATAGCTTTTGGAGGTAATCCTAGAGGAGGAAGGATTACAGGAATGAGAAATGTCAACAGTGATAAGATGAGCTTCAATGATGTATACTTTGTTGAACAATTGAGGTACAATTTGTTAAGTGTTAGCCAAATAACTGAGAAAAAGAACCCAGTGTTCTTTAATGATACAGAATGTTGTATTCTTTCTGAGAAATTTGTTCTTGACCCTAAAATAATTTTAATGAAAATTCCCAAAAAGAACAACATATATAGCTGTGAATTGGCTAAGTTTGTACCTAAACCTGAATTGAGTTGACTTATTTCAAAAGCAACTGTTGATGAATCTGACCTTTGGCATAGAAGGATATGTCACATGAATTTTAAAACAATAAACAAACTTGTTAAAGGAAAACTTGTCAGAGGTTTACCAGAGAAAACATATTCATGTGATGACCACTGTGTTGCATGTCAAAAAGGCAAGCAACACAAATCCTCTTATAAGGCCAAGACACTGAACTCTATTGACTCACCCTTACACTTACTGCACATGGATTTATTTGGACCAACAAATGTGAGTAGTATATGTAAGAAGTCATATTGCCTAGTGATCACTGATGATTATAGTAGATTTAGTTGGGTATTCTTTCTTAGAACCAAAGATGAGACTGGAGACATACTAAGGTCGTTCATCATTAAGATTGAAAACCAAACTAATAGAAATCTAAAGATCATTAGAAGTGACAATGGAACAGAGTTTAGAAATCTAGAGATGGACAAATTCTGTGAATCAAAAGGTATAGATAGACAATACAGTGTTCCTAGAACTCCACAACAGAATGGAGTAGCAGAAAGGAAGAATAGGACACTTATTGAGGCTGTTAGAACCATGTTAGTAGATGCTAAACTGCCAATGAACTTCTGGGCAGAAGCAATTAGCACTGCTTGTTATGTCCAGAACAGGGTATTAGTTGTTAACCCTCACAACAAGACACCTTATGAGTTATTTCTAAATAGCAAACATTTGGTTAGCTTTCTTAAACCATTTGGATGTCCTGTTACTATCTTAAATACCAAGGATCAATTAGGCAAGTTTCAAAGTAAAGCTGATGAGGGATTCTTTGTTGGTTACTCTTTCCAAAGAAAAGCATACAGATCAACAGTAGAACTAGAATAGTGGAAGAGACCTTAGATGTGACCTTTAATGAACACACACCTAATGCTTTAGGAAAAGGTCTAGCTCACCTGTTTGACATTGATGCATTAACCAAATCTCTTCGATATATGCATGAGTCATCAATTACAGGTACAAGTACAAGTGTAAATGCAGGTCAACAAACAAACAAATCACCACAATTTGTTTTGTTTCCAACATGGCTACCTGACCTACCTGCAGTACTTGAATCTTCCACTCCTGATCAACAACAGAGTTCAGAGCCCATTTCATCAAACTTAGATGATAATGGTGCATTTGGTGATGGAAATACATCATCAGATCCAGATTGTCCTCAACAAGAAGAAGCATCAATTGAAGATGCACAGGAGGATCAACAACCATCAAGGATAGAGGTGTCAGAATCAAGTGGTCAAATGATTCAAGAAGACACCAATCTGGATCAGAATTTTACCAATTTGGAATCTGGGATAGAGATGGCAGCTGGTCCACAGTATGAAGCTCATAAAAGCTACATGCCACTGGACAATGTCATTGGAGCAATTGATGCTCCTATGCAAACAAGAAGATCATCTAAAACTATTGATGAATATGCAAATTTCTCTTTGTTTGCTTGTTTTCTGTCACAGATAGAGCCCAAGAAAGCTGTTGAAGCTTTGAAAGATCCAAGCTGGATTGAAGCTATGCAAGAGGAGCTACTTCAATTCAAAATTCAAAATGTGTGGACTTTGATGGATCTACCCAAAGGAAAATGGGCAATTGGTACCAGATGGGTATACAGAAACAAAAAGGATGAGAGGGGCATAGTGATTAAGAACAAGGCTAGATTGGTTGCACATGGATACTCACAAGAAGAGAGAATTGATTATGATGAGGTATTTGCACCTGTGGCAAGAATTGAGGCTATTAGATTGTTCTTGGCTTATGCTTCTTTCAAGAACTTTAAGGTATACCAGATGGATGTAAAGAGTGCATTCTTGAATGAAAAGATAGATGAAGAGGTATATGTATGTCAACCACCAGGGTTTGAGGATCCCAAACATCCAAATAAAGTGCTTAGACTGGACAAAGCACTTTATGGACTGCATCAAGCTCCCAGAGCTTGGTATGATACTTTGTCTGTGTATCTGTTGGATAATGGTTTCAAAAGAGGTGCTATAGACAAGACCTTGTTCATCAAAAGAATAGAAAGTGATATTCTACTAGTACAAATATATGTAGATGATATCATTTTTGGTTCAACAAGGGACAGTTTGTGCAAAGAATTTGAATCTCTTATACATCAGAAATTTCAGATGAGTTCTATGGGAGAATTGACTTTCTTTTTGGGTCTTCAAGTGAAGCAGAAAGTTGATGGAATCTTCATAAGTCAGGATAAATATGTTAAGGACATCTTAAATAAGTTTAGATTCAATGATGCAAAAGTTGCAAGCACACCAATGGAAACATATAAACCACTACTTGTAGATCTTGAGGGGGAGAGTGTTGATGAACATCTCTATAGATCCATGATAGGTTCACTGATGTATCTTACATCTAGTAGACCAGATATCATGTTTGCAGTATGTGTGTGTGCAAGTTTTCAAACAAATCCTAAGTTGTATCATCTTAATGCTGTGAAGAGAATTTTTAAATACCTAAAAGGTCAACCTAAATTGGGTCTATGGTATCCAAAGAATTCTTCTTTCAATTTGGTAGCATATTCTGACCGTGATTATGGGGGTAACAATCTGGACAGAAAGTCAACTTCAGGGGGATGTCAATTCTTGAGAGATAGGTTAGTATCTTGGTAATGCAAGAAGCAAACCACAGTGTCTACATCAACAGCAGAAGCAGAATATGTTGCTGCATCAAGCTGCTGTGCTCAAATCCTATGGATTCAAAATCAGATGCTAGACTATGGTTTGAATTTTCTAAATACTCCCATGTATATTGATAATACTCCTGCTATAAGTATCATTAATAACCCTGTAAAGCATTCTAAAACAAAGCATATTGAAATTAGATATCATTTCATTAGGGATTGTAATGAGAAAAGATTAATTCAAATTTTAAAAATACATACGGATAATCAACTTGCAGACCTGTTCACAAAAGCATTCGATGTTGGAAGGTTTACATTCTTGGTTACTGGTATAGGTATGATGAACAACTCATTATAATCATTATCTAATTTTAAAATGTTTTTCAAATGGGATTACACTTGATACTTTAGTTTGTTATAGCAGATATTATAAGATTCTCAATATTTAATACTTTCATGACTTAGTTCTGCTAGTATAAATAGTGGTTATCTTATTTAGTTCTGCTAGTACAAGTTAATTCTGCTAGTTTAATTGTATTTTTGAGCTAACAGTGCAGGATTAAAAGCTCAAAGGTTGTTAGTTCTGCTAACTCAGTTTTCAACAACATTAATTCTGCTAGCACAAGTTAGTTCTGCCAGCACAATTAATAAAAGGGTGACGTGAAATTGTCCAAGTGTGAAGAAGGGTTGAAATTAGTTCTGCTAGAGTTAATTTGCAAACGTTAATTCTGCCAGTACATTTTCCAACTTTAATTCTGCTAGTGTTATTTTAGGGCTTGAAAGTACTGTGCACATTCAAATGGTATTTAATCTGTCAAACACTACACTTTTTCAATTCACTTGCACTTTTTCTCGAAAATTGAAATTACCTTCAAACAAATCTCCAAAACCTCTCAAACCTAACATTCAAAAATGGCATCTTCATCTTCTTCTTCTTCAAAACCACTCGATATTGGTGATCAACACAACGTCTGTGGCTTCCTTCTTAAGTCACAAGGATCAGATGATTACCACGAAATTATTGATTTCTTAAAGAGCACCACTCTCAGGTTTGCACTTACTGTTAATCCCATGATTTTCATTTCGCATATCAACGACTTCTGGACATCTGCCGTGGTGTTAGAAGAAAATGGGGTTAAAAACATAACGGCAACACTAAATGAGAAGCGTATCATTATAACTGAAGCTTCCATACGTGTTCATCTTCTCTTAGATGATGCAGATGGTATGGAATGCTATGCTACTTCTCAGATACATGATCAACTCGTGTTGTACGGGTATGAGGGGGAGAGAACAGAAAAATTGACATATTACAAACAACTCTTCTCTCCACAATGGAAATTTTTAATCCATACCCTACAACACTGCATTTCACAAAAGAAAACTTCTCAGGAGCAATTTAGCAGTAACATTGCTTCTGCTTTAATTTGTCTTGCCAACAATGAGAAGTTTAATTTTTCAAAATTAATTTTTAATGGAATGGTAAATAATCTTGAGAAACCAAAGGATAAATTTTTAATGTATCCAAGATTTTTACAACACATTATTGACCAGGAAATCCAAGATCTACCCAGGGAAGGTGGTAGATTAATCCTCTCAAATCTTTCTAAGAAAACTTTTTCTAATATGAGGAGAAATGGGATGGTCAAGGGAAAAGAATTTTCTGGGAAGGTGACCAATTTGACAGATCATATGTTAAACATGCCTTCCTTTGTGCCACAGGAAGTAGAAACTCCCACTAATTCTCAACCAAGTGGCACAATTTCTAAAATAAAAAGAACAAGGGACCTCAAGCCTACCAAACCAAAAGCAAAAAAAGCTAAGAAACAGACAACTGAGGCTCCTCTTCCTCAATTGTCTAAGTCCAAAAATGATAATGAGGTGGTCACTAAGGAGAAGAGAGACCATGTGGAAAGGGCTACCACTACTGTTGCTACCTCACTAGGAGAGCAGGACAGTGGTACTGGAATTAGGACCCAATCCATGGCAACACAGGATATTGAGATGCCATTGGATTCCTCTATTGCTGAGGATCCAGTGGATATCAATATATCCAGTGGTCCCAGGTGCCAAGAAACCACAATGGGGGCTAGTGATGCTCAGACTAGGTCTGAGACATTGGCTAAATCTTCCAATGATCCATTAAAGGAGGGTAACACTTCTGAAAATGGTGAGGATAGCTTGACTCTAAAAGAATTGACGGATATCTGTACAAAACTGTCAAAGGAGATAGAGGATCAGAAGGTGGAAATTGCCAAATTAAGGGAGAAGGTGGATTTATTGATGAAGGAGAGGGATGAATACAAAAGTAAGCCTGAGAGTAAGTCTACTGGACTGAAAAGGTTACTTGTTGATGAAAGCACCAGTGAGGAGGATATTGCAGATCAGTTTGTATTTACTGGTGCAGAGGAAGCAGAAAAGATAGAAATTTCTGAGAAACGGGAAAATTTGATTCTGGCTGAAGAGGAGCAGAAGAAGCAATATGAAAAGGATCTTGATATATGGAAAAGCCTGTAGATGATGTGGTGGAGATAGATGAGAGCATTCATGGTGATGTGAGTGCAGAGCAGCTTGGGAATGTAGATGGTAGTTTGATTCTGGAAGTGTTAGATGAAGATATATCTGAGGCTGCAAAGAAAAGTGCCAAAGATATGTTAGATAGTGCTGCTGGAGTTAGTGCTGCTGGTATAGATATTGGAGTTAGCGCTGCTAGTAGGATGGTGGATGCAGAAGTTAGTACTACTGGTGCAAAAGTTAGTTCTGCTAGTGCATTAGTTAGTTCTGCTGGGGTAAATGAACCAGAAATGGTTAAATCTGCTAGTCCTAAGGAAAAGGTTAGTGCTGCTATGACAGATATAGAACAACTTGCTGCAGATGCACTGTTAAAGGTTGCTAAGAGCACAACACAAGGGAAAAGCTCAACTGGCATATCTATTAAGGAAGATCCCTTCTCACAGGTGAGACCTACTATTGTTGATGAAGCCTTGAAACAGAAAGAAATTGATTTGGCTAAGGCAAAAGGCAAGGAGAAAATGGTTGAGCCTGTGAAACCTTTGAAAAAGAAGGAGCTAGAGGCTGTTCGTGAAAGGGTTGCTAGGAATCTGCAATCCCAATTCAATGAGGAGGGAAAGAGTAGATTTATTGAGGTGGACATGGGTGATGATGTAAAGATCATGATGACCTCAGAGGAGCAGATATTCTTTGATCACCTATTAGCAGATGGAACTCACAAAGCTCAAATGGAAGAGTTCACTCCTGATCAGAGGCTGATATGATACTTAGATATCTTGGAGCAGAGGAGAAAGCATGATGCCCAGAAGAAAATGGAGGAAAAGAGGAAAAGGGCACCTACTCAGAGGCAATTAAAAGATCAATATGCCAGAGTAGTAAAGAACAATACTGGGAGAACTTTGAAAGAGCTTATGGCAATGGACTTCTATGATTTGGAAAGGATTTATCTGAAAATTCAAAGGGACATTGAAGTGAGCACAAAAAGAGCCCTAGAAGAAAAGTCCAAAAGTGCAGCTGCTTCAAAGATTAAAATTCCAACTGCTGCAAAAAAAGAGCAACTTCAAAGAAAGGCAGAAATGGCAAAGGCAAGGGCGGAATTGGAAAGGAAAGAAAAAGATGATCTTGATGCTCTTAAGAAGAAAATTCCAACAGAAACCCTTCATTTCAAAAGGAGAAAGAGGATGGCTATCAGAAATGATCAAAGTGAAAGTGACACAGAAGTACCTGCTGTGGTGTCTTCTACATCTGAGCCCGCAAAGCCTATTGAGGAAGAAGTGGTTGATTGGACACAGATAAGATCTATGGTTGAGGTTGAAAGCCCTAAGGTGCCTATTGCTGTGCATTTACCTATAATTGATTGGATGTGGGAAACTGATGGGCAGATGAGAAAATGTTTAAAGATTGTGAGGGCAGGAAATACTGAGGAGAAGTTTCAATCCTTCTACAGATGTATAAAGACTTTATCCAGAGATGACTTGGATGACATGTGAAGAATTGCAATGAGGAAATATCAAAATGCTCAAAAGCATAGTGATGAACACATTGTCTACAATAGTCTCTCTATTCTGTATGAGATGGATCCTGAGAATGATTTTTATAAGGATAGATCAAGGGCAAAGGCATGATACTGCTATTCTCATAATGGAGTACATTTGGTGCAGCTACAGAGTGGAGTGTTTGCCTACTTCTTTATTGTGACAGAATACCCCTGGAATGTTGGACAGCTAAGCTCCATGCTCTCTCTAACCATTAAATGTGATGATCTGGATACAGCAACTTCTTTGGTTCATGAAGTTCAGCAGTACTACAAAAAGGCACTTGAAAAGTTTGCTGTTCAGAATGAGGAAATTAGAAAGAAAAGAGCTGCTGAGATCAGAAAAGAATTTGAGAAGAGCTTGAAGAAGAAAACTTGAATCTATTCATGGAAAGATCAAGTTTAGGGGGAGATTGTTGGGCTAAAATCTACTGAAGATCAAATGCTCAAATATTGTAAGTGTTTAGCCTGTTGAATGTTAATGCTGCTGGTGCAATGAAGACTTAGTTCTGCTGGTGGAAATTAGCTCTGTTCATTTATTGAAAACAAAGTTTTCCAGAGTTAGTTCTGCTAGTCATTTATTGTTAGTTCTGCCAAGTGTTTCCAAAGTTAGTTCTGCCAAGAGTAAAGAAATACAAAGATTACATCTGCCAGTTCAAATTGTTAGTGCTGCTCATTGTTTTGTTAATGCTGCTTAATGGATCTGCTTTCTACCAACTCTGCAACACAAGTACACCTACTGCAGACATGCTTTTGAGGAATAGTGCACGCTGCAGACAAAGAATGGTTATGCATTTAATGCTGGCGTGTTTCCTAGAAAACTTGTCTTAGAAAAGTAGATTTTGTATAAATTTTATACAAGTTGTTTAGTGTATAAGTATGTACTTTGGCTCATTGTTAGAGCATGCTTGTATCTGTGTATGTTTGAATACTTGTAAGTCTCTAGTCAAGTTGTAACCAAGCTTCAAGGTTTCTTTGTAACCCTGATACAACAATAGTGTATCCGTATTATTTCAATAATAATATTGAGGCTTTTGGCTATTGAATCAATTGTGTTCTTACATTGTTTACAAATCTGTTTCAATTGCATTACAAGTAATATACATAAATCTTCCTACTTGAAAAGTGTTATTTCGCAAACTTCTTGTTAAAAATTCATAGCTTGTGTCAATACATTTGTGCAAACAAGTGTTATTGTGGGACCCCACACGAGATTAGGGCCAACAATTGGTATCAAATACATTCATAGCAATTGTCGCATACGAAGAACAACCGAAAGCAAATCACAGATTATCATCAACATAATCATCAAGGGGTAGTTACGAAGTCTTAAAGGATTCACAAACAGAAATCACATAAGGGACAACGGTTCAAGCATCAAAAGGTGGTGGTTATACGAATCGGTACAAAGCAAAAAGGAAGGAACACACATTGTTTTTGCAAGACGAGATAACCCCACGATTGAACCATAGTAATGGTTCACCGAATTATCCAAGGAAGGCCCAAGGAATTGAACCGGTAATCACGAACACCGTACCAACCGAAACCCTAAGTTTCGCAATTAAACCAACATGGGTTTCAAAACGATTCAAAGAACGAACCATTAAACCGATCACCAAGAGAGAATAGCATCAATTGCACGGACAAACCGGCGGTTAACCGGATTTGTTCTTGAAGAGGCAACCGGGAAGAAACCAGGGCACCAACACAAAGGAACGAAAGAGCGACGGGTTTTTTTTTGACCCAACAAGTTCCATAAAAAAAAATTAATTAAAAAACTTTTAAACTTTTAAAGTGTACACTTTACACCCTCCTTTTATTATAGTTAGGAAATAATTGCTTTTATTTCCAAACTTGGTTAAAGTATAATAACCTAGTGATTACACTGCTTATTATACTAAAAGGATAATTTAGGGAGTGCGCAACCTTAGATTATTCGAGTAAAAAATTGAAATATTGAAACACATATTGTTAGATTTTTCATTTGGAGTTTTAAGAATATCCTAGAGATATGAGGATTGAAGGAGGAGATAATGTGAAGAAAGAATTGGGTAGTACACCACAATTCCAATGCCCAATATTAAAACCCACGAATTACTTTGTATGGGCATTTCGAATGCAAATCATTCTAGAAGCGAATGGTTTATGGGAAATGATAGAGCCGCAAAGGATGACTCAACCCGATTACAAGAAAGAAAAGACTGTCATAGCATACCTTTACCAAGGTTTACCAGAAGAACAATTGCTGAAAGTAACAAAGCACAAAACGACAAAGGCCATATGGGATGCTTTGAAAGCTAGACACATTAGCGAACAAAGAGTTCAACAAGCCAAGTTACAAACACTCAAATCTGACTTTGAGATGTTGCATATGAAGGAAGATGAAACAATAGATACCTTCACCGGAATATTGACAACGATGATCAATAAAGCTGCCAGCCTAGGGCACGTGATTGAAGATCAAATGGTGGTATGAAAGCTATTAAATGTTGTACCAGATATATACTTGCAAATAGTTGCATCGATAGAACAATACTCAGACCTGAGTAAGATGACAACAGAGGAAGCAATTGGGAGACTCAAAACGTACGTGGAAAGAATAAAGTACAGAAAGGGTAAACAAGTGGACAATCAAGAGAAACTGATGTTCACACGACATGAAAGTAAAGGAAAGCATTTTAGAGGACGTGGACATGGAAAGATTAGATTTTCATAAGGAAAAAGCCACGAGAAATTTAAGTAAGAGAGGAAGGATGGAGAAACCTCTCAAAGAAACCTCAATAGAAACAACTTCAAGAAGCCAAGATATGATAATAGCAAAACGCAATGTTTCAAATGTAAGAAACTAGGGCACTTTGCACCTGATTGTCCTCAAAGGACAAAGACTACTGAGCATTCCAACTTTGTGGAAGAAGATTTAGAACCAACTGTACTAATGGCGATACTAGAAGATTTGGAAGAAGAAAAAGAAGTTGTAAAGCAAGAGGTTTTACTGCATGAGTCTGATGTAGAACATGGAGAGACAAATGAAAGTACTAATAGCCTATGGTACTTAGACAATGGAGCCAGTAACCACATGACTGGAGTGAGAGAACACTTCAAAGATTTAGATGAGAGGGTTACAGGAAGAGTAAGATTTGGAGATGGTTCGCGCATTGAAATAAATGGGAAAGGATCAATCCTGATAGAATGCGATGATGGACAACAACGAGTCATATCACAAGTATACTACATTCTCAGCCTAAAAAGCATCTTGCTAAGCCTAGGGCAATTTACTGAGATCGGCTGTAAAGTAGTAATGGAAGACGACGAGCTACGAATCTATGACATGAATGGAAATGTCTTTATGAAGGTTACACGACAAAGAAACCGTCTATACAAGGAAAACTTAAGGATAGGCACACCTGTTTGCCTACTAGCAAATTTAGAGGATAATACATGGTTATGGCACGCAATACTAGGACATCTAAATTTTGAGTCACTCAAATCAATGGCTCAAAAGGACCTGGTACGAGGAATACTTGCCATTAAACACACAACACAAGTGTGTGATGTTTGTTTAATCGGAAAGCATAGTAGAACGCCATACCCTCGAAAGGCAAAAGAAAGATCAACAACACCTCTAGAGTTAGTATATGGAGATTTATGTGGACCAATATCACCACTAACACCTTCTGGAAAGAAGTACATATTCTTGTTAGTAGATGACTACTCAAGATATATGTGGGCATATTTCTTAAGCACGAAAGATCAAGCATTTGAGACTTTCAAGGAATATAGGGAAACAATAGAGAAGGAGTTAGGAACAACACTGAAGATTTTGAGAACAGATCGTGGAGGAGAATTCACATCGAATGAATTCACACGATACTGCAAAGAAAACGGTATTGCAAGGCAACTTACCGCACCTTACTCACCACATCAGAATGGAGTAGTTGAGAGAAAGAATAAGACGATTATGTCTACAACGAGATGTATGATAAAGATGACAAACATGCCACAAAACTTCTGGGCTGAAGCTGTAAGGCATGCTATATACATCTTAAACAGTGTTCCAACGAAAGCACTAGAAGACGTTACTCCATACGAAACTATCCAGAAAAGAAAGCCAAACCTAGAAAAATCGTGAGTTTTTGGTTGCATAGCATATGCAAAGGTACCATCACAACATTTGACGAAGTTGGATGATAGAAGTGTAAGAATGGTATACTTAGGTTTTGAACAAGGATCAAAGGCTTATCGATTGTTTGATCCAACAACACAAAAGATATGTGTTAGTAGAGATGTGAAGTTTAAAGAGAATGAAACATGGGATTGGAAGGAATACATGAATGAGTTCAATAACGAAGAACCTGAATGGAGTGACTTCACAATAGAGAATCATGAAGCTAAAAGTGATTATTATGAAGGATCTTAAATTAATGAATAAGACATTGAAATTCCTAACGATGAAAGTGATGAGTACACATCATCATCAACAAGTTCCCCATCAAGTTCTCAGACACCTCACACACTATCAATAGGTTCAATACAAACTAGTTCTCAGATCACACCAAACACCTTGATACAATTAAGCTACCAAAATGATAGTAGTACAACCTCAACTACATCCTCACACTCACATTTTGATCATACACCGGTAAGAGGATTTAGAACACTAGATGACTTGTATGAGAACACAGAAGAATTGTTATTGGCTGAAGATGAACCCAAGAACTACAATGAAGCATCAAGTGATCAGAAATGGATCGAAGCAATGAAGGTTGAGTTAGATTCCATCAACATGAATGATACGTGGAAATTGACTACTCTACCTAAAGGACATAAGGCAATTGGCTTGAAATGGGTATTCAAGACCAAAAGAGATACTGATGGAAAAATAATCAAGCATAAAGCTAGATTAGTAGCAAAAGGCTACATACAAGAGCATGGCATAGATTTTGAAGAAGTATTCGCACATGTAGCAAGGATTGAAACTATCCGACTACTGTAAGCCATAACTGCTCATAACAAATGGGAAGTACACCACCAGGATGTAAAATCTGCATTTTTACATGGAGACTTGAAGGAAGAAGTGTACATTACACAAACCGAAGGATTTGTTAAGAAAGAAAGTAATGGGAAAGTATATAGACTTATAAAAGCTCTATATGGATTAAAACAAGCACCACGTGCATGGAATATCAAGTTAGAAAACACCTTAAAGGCGCTTGAATTCAAGAAGTGTGTACTCGAACAAGTTGTTTACACGAAGACAACGAAAGACTCGATACTGCTAATAGGAGTTTATGTAGATGATTTGATCATCACTGGCACACCAAAGAAGGAGATTGACAAATTTAAGGCTCAAATGGAAGGAAAAATTGAGATGAGTGATCTTGGACTATTAGCTTACTATCTAGGGATAGAGGTCACACAAAGTGGGGGTGACATATCAATAAAGCAATCTACTTACGCAAGCAAAAGTCTACAGGAAGCTGGATTGTTAGACTGCAACGAGACGCAAATACCTATGGATCCAGGAACAAGACTGACAAAGATCACTGAAGGAACATTGGTCAATGCAACTGAGTATCGAAGCTTAATTGGATGTTTAAGATATTTGCTTCATACAAGACCAGACTTAAGTTATTCTGTTAGATTACTTAGTCGATTTATGCTAGAACCAAGGGAACAACATATGAAAGCTATAAAGCAAGTACTACGTTATGTGAAAGGAACAAAGGATCATGGAATCACCTACAAACATAATGGAGGAAACAAGATGCAAGGTTTTAGTGACATTAGTTATGGAGTCTACACTCAAGAAGGAAAAGGAACTACTGGGATAATATTTTACTATGGAGATGCACCTATTAGCTAGAGCACACAAAAGCAAGCCACTGTAGCATTATCATCATGTGAATCTGAATTCATCGCAACAACATCGGCAGCAACACAAGCATTATGGTTAAAGAGGTTACTAAGCAAACTTACACAATCAAAGGAAGAGAAAGTTACTATATTTGTGGATAACAAGTCTGCTATAGCCTTGATGAAGAACCCAGTATTTCATGAAAGAAGCAAACACATTGATACGAAGTACCACTTCATAAGAGAATGCGTTGAAAGAGAAGACATTCAAGTTGAGCACATAAGTGGAGAATATCACAAAGGCTGATATACTTACCAAAGCTCTACCAAAAATCAAGTTTCTAACAATGAGACAACTGATTGGAGTCAAAGATCTACGGCAAGACGATCGAAATAAGGGGGTGAATGATGGGTTAATCCCGATCATCCTAAAGAAAAGTGTTAGAAATGTAAATATGTTAAAGTATAGGTTTAATATGTAATTAAGTGAAAAGGCACGACTCTTGGTGAAGAGGCACAACCGCAGAAAAACAGGAGGAATAACCGAACGGTGAAAGGATGCAATGGTTCACACGAACCAACACAACTATTCAAAGGCACCTTTTCATTATGTATACATAGATAGGAATTCTGTATCAAAAAAACTAATTCGATTTGGATCAATAAACTGTTTGTTCCATATTATATTCTCTCAATTTCTCATTAGATTGAACAAATTTAATTCAAAGATTCGAGATTAGGGCTAACAGATACCTTCCCATGAAGGAAATGCTTGCGTCATGATCTGAAATTGTCTCTACACTCCAAATGCATTTTACCTTTTTACCCTTGCGTATTCATCCACAAATGAACACACCAGATTTGTTCTCAGTGTTCTCGATCATTAGTAGTCGATTCCAATTTCGATAAGGACAGTTGCCTGTTTACATGTCGCCTTTAATTTCTTACGCCTATTCAGCTAGGCGGCTATTGATCATAGCTTAATTTCGTTGAAGGAAAATGAAAAAGAAGAGAAAGAAATAGAAGTTTTTGTTTTCAATCTAAATAGTAGGACAAAGAAACCATTCAAAAATGAAAGTTAGAAAATAAAGAAGTTTCGATAGAGTAAGAATGCTCGATTGTCCACTTCTAGTATAATAAACCATATTGTGCCAATTCCAATTTCACGAAGGAAGACAATGACACTAGCTTGAGAATTTGTCCCGAGGAATGAAAAGTACCTGATAAATACTTGCTCTTTTTTTAATAGGTCGATATATATATTTGCTTGCCAAAAAATGTAAGGTGTTTTTTCTTGTTGTCGAAGAGTGACCTAGGGTAGAATGACAGGGACTGAATATATCATGTAGTGTTGTTTTAATAATTTTGTTTTTTTAACCGAACGAAATTAAAAACAATAAGTTTAGTTATTGTTTCTTTTTATGCAATGATTTCTTGTAGTTTTAGATAAATATTTGGTGCGTATCAAATGGGATGTTGACTTCAAGCGGCATATGATTTCAAGCGTTTATTTGTTATGATGTAGGTCTAGGTTCACTATATCACAAGTACATCATTGCATCTTAACAACATTACATATATGTATATAATAACACTGTAATTTACCCTTACAAATTTGATTGCATCATAACAACACTCTGTTTTACCCCTACAAATTTGACACGTGACACAAGCTGATTGATCCAATCTCTCCCCTCTCTTATATATTCTCAAAACCTCCACCCCTAAGCCGGCTCCAAACAACCGACTAAAATCTACTGGTCAGTTGGTGCTAACTCATTGTCACATCAACTTGTTCCAAAGCTAATTGAATATGGCTGATAACTGCCGGCAGTGACTAGTCACTTAATTTTTCCGAGCCTCACACATTATTTACTTTATATTTAAGGGGTAAGTGCGCGCAAATGTAATGAACTATGCTCTGACATTCATTTTATGTAGTCAACTACTCGAGACTCCATTGTATGTAACGAACTTCTAGTTTTGTTAAACAACAGTTAAAAGTGAAAGAAAAAAACAATACATATTTTTATTGCATGGCCCCACCGACTTCGTCGTCAGATATTCGATGGATGGAACCGACAACTCCAAACCGATGGACCATGTCAATGGTGATAGTCTAATCGACCCTCCATTGGACAAGTATAAGAATTGGACCCTTAGATAGTGTGTTAGGAGACGGTTCAACCGGTCCGATCTGACCGGTTGGACTGTATTTTTCAAGGATTCAAGCTCAAATAAAATCGGTTTTTTGCAAAGTTAATTTGATTAGTCAGTGGGGCGCTTGGGCTGACCGGTCAGACCGGGTTGGATCAGGAATCAGACCGAAGTGTTGAACGGTTTTTTTTATATATTTTTTTAAAAAAAACTGATTAAATTACTTCCTAAACTTAAAAACCTTTAGGCCCCTTGTAATAGATAGTAAGTTGGAGTGTGAATTTTGTTGATATCATATAGAAGGTGATTCTTGAGATGGAATTGTTTTATAGTCTATGTGGGACAAATTAGTCTTGTTTACTCAAGTAGTTACTCTTGTTTACTCAAGTACTTAATGGTATTATATAAAAGGTGCTCATGAATAGTAACTTCTTAACCAAGTATCTAACATTTAACTTATTTTGATTATTTAATCTTAATATATTTATTAAATATATCGTATCACTCATGATATGTATAGTCTATTCGAAAATTATAGGTGTGTTATCAAATTATAGTTTGTTGATATTATATATCTTATGAGGCAATATGTATTATTTGATGATAGTATTGAATATAAAGGACTTATTAAAAGTTAATTTATAGATATACAATGCGTTATTGACAACATCCTATCCTTAGGAATGTTGTTTACTCCGTACTTGTTAAATTGTACGTCTTTAAACAAATTTTACTTGTCTAATTGTTGTTAGATTGTTAAATTGTTTGGTGAATATAATTTTGTATGTCTTCTACTTCATTTATATATTATGATTTCAGATTTTAATAACTTTGGTCTGACTTTCCGGCTCAACCGATCCGACCGGTCCGACTAGAAATCGGTACTAATCCGGTTCGACTAAAACACTGGATTTTAAAACATTGCTTAAACTATTTAATGATTTCATTCTGTATAGTTTTTATTATATAAAGATGAAAAATTTTCATGACGATGAAAGTAACAAATATCTAATAAGTCTGTTGTAGTATCACTTTATTATACATTTTGTGTTTTTATTTCTAGATTTAAGAAATATTTAATTAACTTCGATAAAGTAAAATATATAAATTAGAAATAAGACTTCAAGTTTAAATAAAGTTACACAAAAGTTCAAAGATAGTATTTAGTTTATTTTTATTATTTTTGTATAATAAATTTAATTTGGAGCATTTTTAATGTTTTTTGATTATTTTTTATTTGAGTCAAAAGCTTTTTTTTGCAAATGGTTTCCAAAAATTGAGCTTTTGAGTGTGGGCATAGCTTATCGATATAAAAATATTTTGTGTGTACGAGTTTTGAAGAAAAGAATTTTAAAATTTTTTTACTATTGAAGTGGAAAGGTTTATAATACATAAAAATAATGTGGCACTAAAAATGGCTATAGAAAATTCCAAACCACTCTCAGGTAATTAAATGCTATTATTGTTTTGTTGTTATTATTATTTTTTACATTACCATTATTATACTCTATTCGTCTCAGTCAAATTATTCACTTTGATTTTGCATACAATTTTAAGATTTCTCATTAACTATATTTTCCACATATCAAATAATACTAGTCAGTAGCCCGTGCAATACGGCAGTAGTGATAGAAAATATAATGGTGCTCGACAATAATAGTCGACGTACCAATAATAATTACATTAGCAAAGATTACTATTCCATTTTTCTTTCTTTTAGCCTATATTTAAATTTAATTTATACCTTATAGAATCATAAGATATATTATATGAATATTATTACTTTAATAGTGATAGAAAATAATTTTGATATTTAAATTTAAGTTTTTACTAAATGTACAAACAATTCAAAGAAAATAATTTTGATTATTTAAATTTAAGTTTTTACTAAATGTACAAACAATTCAAAAATATATTATATATCGAAAGCTGATTGAACAAATTTAATCAAATGGCTGACTTTATTTAATTAAATGAAGAAAGTAGGTGTAAATTGATTTAATTATGTTAGCTTTCATGTTTATCCAATTAGTTAGAAGGTATAAATGTAATTTCCGATATCTCTATTTTAAACATTAAGTCAAAATGACTAAATGCATAATCATGGTTTAAGATAAGATATTCACCCATTAAAATCTTTTTCGCTTGTTTGAAGTATGAAAGTAAACACTTATTTGGGACACCTCAAAATAATAATGTAAACACTTGATTTTCAAGATGAGTAAGTAATTTGTTGCATGAAAGAGCAGGGGTTCAGGGGGTTCATCATTATCTATTATTGAAATTAAAAATTGAATAAATGAAAAAATATTTATTTTTAAAACCATTTACATCGCGCGGGAAATAAAAGTTGTATTTGCATCAACTCCTATGTGTGAGTTGACTCACTTTTAATCATGATATGATAAAAAATCATATTCGCAATGGGAGTCCCTATTTTTTTTAGTTCAGTTTTGAATTTGTGATGTATTCCGTTTTTCTGAAAATAAGTGTTTCAATATAATATCTTATGTCCAATGTTTTTAAAATCGGAATTCGAATCTGACCGGAATCCTTCAATTTCCGGTCGAACCGGTCTGGTCTAACCGTCCCAAAACCGGGCCAAAAACAATTTTTAATTTTTTTTTCTTTCAAAAAGCGGTTCAACCGGTCCGGTTCCCGGTTGAACCGTCCGGTTTTGACCGAACCGTCCGGTTCGTTAACCGATCAACTTTTGGTCAAAACCGGTTTTCAACCGGCCGGAAAACATAAAAATCCCGGTCAAACTAGTTGGACCGGACCGGTTCAACCGGTTTTCAAAACATTGCTTATGTCTACTCCTTATAAAACATATCACTCTTTCTCTTTTGAATACTTGAAATATTAATTATGCACAATGTATAACTCACAAAACTTATTGACAATACAAAACTTTATACTTGTTAATGATGATTTTTTTTTATGTTTTAAGTGTTATTCATCATATTCCTTCATATTATTATTATTTTGATCCATCTATGACAAATCATTCAAATCAATATTTTAACACTTAATCGCTTTTTTTAACCAATTTAAATTTGTCCTGCCACATTGCGCGGGTTACAAGCTAGTATAATAATATATAGATAGAGTTTATAGAAGGTCATTATCTACTAATAATACTTCATCTCCACCCACTAAAATATCTACCAAGAAACGCTTATTTTTTGGGATGCCTATTTGGTAAAATCTCTAATGTCAACTAAAAAAAGTACTCTAAAGTTTTTCAATAAAGCTTTAGCTATAATGTAAAAAGCTTTTTATAAGATTTTTTTTCAAAATTTACGGTCACAATCAAATATTTTTTTTACTCTCGTGCTTTTAAAAAGAACTCCAATACCAGAAAGCTTTAAAAAAAGGCTTAAGTATCTGGAAATGCTTCCAACTTGTCATGAATGACTATTGTATGTATTATACTTACGGGATGTGTATTTAATGCATCAAACTTTCAAAAACTGTTTGTTGTATATATTTTAATGACGTGTCATCTTTTAGAGATGCCACGTAACATCGTAAACGACTGACACATCATCAAAATACATACAATAAACCGTTTTTAAAAGTTAGATAAATTAAATACAACTCAGCATTCCCACCCTTTAAAAAAAGTCAACGTTCAGTCAATGTGACCTGGCCATGAAAAATACTGTAATAATCCAGTCTGTTGTCTCCATTACTGGATCCCATTTGATGATTACTCACGTTGCTTCTCAGTTCTCAGGCTCACAGAGTCACATGTATGTTTCTCCCGTAAACCTTTTTTTCCGATTGTTGGTTGCTAATATCTCTATCAAAATGTAATGTTAGTCTACTTTCTCGAAATTCTTTATCCCAATTCTCTTAATTGAGGCTAATTAACCAATTGAGCTTTATATAGAATTATAGATGTTGCAAATTTAGTTATTTGGTGGCGATCAAATAGTGCCCATTATCTGTTTGATGAAATGTCCAAGAGAAAGTTGGTTACATAGTATTGGTAAGTATTTGCTTGACTGCTGGTTTAGTGTTTTGAAGATACATCCTAAGTTTTAGATGAATGGGTTAGCCACTTTTTAGTTAAAGCTTGGGTGGTGGTTTTGAAATTCATCATGTTTTGATGTTTAGGTATCTGGTTGCTTACACACATGATGCAATTAGCCCCTTAAGACTGTTTTAGTGTTATTTTAGTTGTGGTTGTTTTCTTCATTTTTCTTTGGCCCTTCAACTGCAATAAGACAGGTTATGTAAGAGAAGGTGAAGACCTGAGATTGATAAGAATGCTCAATTAGGTGCTGGTTTAATATATACTCGCTAATTGTATTATATGTGGGGCCTTATTATCGAAATTCATAGACTATAGGTTTTCGTTCCCATCAAAGTGGTAATACTCATATATAATATGATACGATATGATTATATATATATGCAACATATAGAATATTACATTATCCTGGTTATACACACACACACACATGGTTTTTAGAGAATCAATAATAATCCAACACTATCGATCTGAAGTTGAAACTACATGCAAATACACTTGGAGCATGCGTGTGATGCAATTTCATCTCACTTGAAAGTTCAGTGTCCTTAAGCAGTAGGCATAGATGAAAGCAAATAAAACGCAAAAACCAATTAGAACCGCAGCAACCGGACCCATGAAATCTAATCTATAACCATAACGATCTTCGATGTACGCATTCATGGGGGGGTTATATGACATTCCAGGCACCGTGATCGTGTTCTCAACATCATGGTACTGCGAAACGATGAATCCATACACGGTCCAAGCTATGGGACATATCCAATAGTACCACACCCACCACTTCGGAATTTTCTGAAATTAAAGGTGTGTCAACTTTAGCACTATTTGAAGTAACACTGCATAATAATTAATGATGACTTACGGGCCTGGGGATAAAAAACCCTGAAAAGAAATTGAAGAGTGCGTAGAATGAAGCTGCTAATATGGCTGCTAGTTGCTCGTTTGGTGTGATGGAAACTGTCATCAGCCCGTAGTATGTAAAATAGAGGAATGTAGTGAAGTTAATGAAAAAAAACCACATAATTTTGGTTGTAGTCCATTCAAATGAAACCATGGCGTACACTATGATAGTGTAATATAGCGTTTCAACGAATACATAAGGTATTTCTACGAACACCTGAATCAAAGTCCATTCGTTAGTAGCTAAAGCAGACAATATATTTTGTTAATGATCAAGTGAATGGTTATTAATCCAAACTCTGACCTGTGCCAAGGCGTATGGTAATGCCGAATACATTCCAGCCGCTCTTTCTCGATAGAAGACTGTTCTTTCTGTGGCGACTACAGGCTGCACTGTTTGACAATTGTTCATACCGACAAAGAATGCACCACCATACATGGCCCCAATGATCGTGTTCAAATTGTTGGCGCTCTCCCTAAAGATATGAAATTAATACTTGTAAAGAGGGCTTTATAAATCATAATTATTGATGTCAACTGCTGAATTGAGGGTGACCTTTTTTTGCCATTCTTCCAAAATATTGTCCCAACCATGAGTGCAGTAGCCAAAGTAAAGAAGTTGCGGACAAGGTTATAATCAGGATTTCTCCAATAACTCTTCCACATTTTCCATGTACAAGACCTAAACTGTTCCAATGAGGATTGAGAATATTGTGTTCCAAACTTTAGATCCGTTGCTCCAGGAGGCGGTGTGCTTAATTCCAACACTAAAGCCTTGTTCCTTCTACACATTTAAGTACAAACTTTAGATGCTTTTTTGTTGCATCATAATTACATTAAGATTAATCACAACTTACTGTTGCAACGATGATGATTTGAAGTGATCTGCGAAATCTATACCAAGTCGAATCTCTGCAGCACTCGAACTAACTTCCAACATCCATGTAGATGGATTGTATTTCTCTGGCATCTTTGGAACCCCAGAAATTTCCTGATTATATTGTAAAAAGGTTATCAAGTTAGTAGTAGTAATTTACGTCTCAAATCATTTATATTGTAAAATGTAAATGTAAAATAAGCATGTGAATGAATTACCTCAAAATATTCTATAATTTTCCTAGAATTCTTCCCTAAGGGTCCTGCATAGATGAGTTGCCCTCCTCTTTTCAATAGTAGTAACTCATCAAAAGATTCAAAAATATCGATGCTAGGTTGATGAATGGTGCAAACAACAGTTCTTCCTGTTTCGACAGTGCTTCTCACAGTCCTCATAACAATGGCCGCTGCTCTTGCATCAAGCCCAGAAGTTGGTTCATCCATGAAGATAATTGAAGGATTAGCAACAAGCTCGACTGCAATTGTTAGCCTTTTCCTTTGTTCGGTTGACAAACCACTAACTCCTGGAAGTCCAACTATTGCATCCTTGAGGTTGTCAAGTTCAACTAGCTCCATCACTTCGTGTACAAAAATCTGGAAGGTAATAAACAAGAAGAGATTAGCACTGCATATTTTCTTGGTCTATTGTTTGACCAATTACATAACGACTGCTTAATCATTTTCTTACCATCTTATCTTCATTTCTTACTTCCTTTGGTAGCCGAAGGAAGGCCGAGTAAATTAAAGATTCACAAACAGTGATATGTGGAGAATGGATGTCAGTTTGCTCACAGTATCCAGAAATTCTTGCAAAAGTTTCTTGCTTTTTTGGGAATCCTGATATTCTTATATCTCCTTCAATATAACCGCCCGTCTTTCTTCCTGCTAAAACATCCAGCAATGTCGTTTTACCAGCTCCACTGACTCCCATCAATGCAGTTAGGATTCCAGGCCTAAAAGCACCAGTTACTTCACAAAGTAACTGCAATCTATTTTCTGTCACTCCTTGTTCTCTCATTTCCTGTTTAATCAATAAATGTTGGATTTGTATAATTGGGAACTTGAGCGAATAATGTGTTAAAAAAGGGAATTTACCTGGGGCATATCAACAAAATAGCTCATGCTATCAAATGACATGGCAAAAGGAGAAAATGGAAAAATCATTCCCTTCTTACGAGCATTAGCATCATAAGAGTTTGATTGACTTCTTACAATCTTTTTTTCAGTATTCCTATCTACACAAGCCATTAATTTTGTCAGGAGAGCCAAAATCATGTTTTGGAACTTTAGTTTTATTCAAACATACCTCTGCCAATAGCAAATACGGATTGAGGGATTGTATCTCGTGTGGATACGGTTGTCTTGAGTCTTGATTGTTGGTTGCTATCTTGTAGAGTTTCCATCCTGATGGCTTCTTCTTTAGAGATTATTGCTTGTGGTTTTCCAGGGGCTGATTATTTAATGGGAGAAGTAGGAATGTTAGCTACCGCTACAAGTACTTGGGAATTTACTTTCAATGCCTTTGTGTGGGAACATGGAAACTTACGATCTAAATACATGAGAGCAACAGTGAAGAGGATGTTGAACAGAACTACGAAACCTAGAAGAGAGGCTGTACCAATCCAGAACCAACTCGATTGGGTTGGGACATCTATGTTCTCTAGTATAGCTATCCCCAATTTAGTTACGTTCTTCGAATTCTGAAAGCATAAAAACATTATGATTATGATCATACTTCCCCTTTTTATGGTTTTGAGATTTCAGTTTAAGAACTTAAAACTTACCATTTTGCTCATCCACCTAGGTGCAAGGAACTCATTTATTGCTAAGGCATTGAAGCCATATGACAATGGTGATAGCCAATATCCCCACTCCCACCAATTGGGAATTTGAGCTTTGGGAAGGATGAAACCTCCCAAAAGAAATATGAGTTCAAGTGCAAGGGTTCCTCCGGTGTTTGCGATGTTCATTGTCCTACACGCTCCTGCAATAAGTCTAAAAAGTCCCCCTCCCACATTCTGGATCATAAACACCACAAGGAAATGCTTGAAGAACCTATACATCCATAGTAGGATATAAATATTGCATCTCGTTGTTAGTAAAATACTCCCAAATATAATTAAATGTGACAATTAGCTATTAATTTGTTACCTGCTAACTTCAGGGGCAAGGCCAGCACCATAATATATTATGGCCATCCAAACAATACTCTCTAACAAACAAATTGGTAAACGAAGCAAGAACGTTGGAATTGTGTAAGCCCATGGTGGGTGAAACAGAAGGTCTTTTTGCTTGAAAACTACTGGAAGTCTTATTACGGTGAGAGAAATTTCAGCTAGTCCATTAAACATGTTTATAAGCAAGCTGAACAAAAGTGTTCCTGTATAGATTGCACCATCTTCTTCGTCTCTACTGTTCATTGTAGTTCTAAAAAACAAAGTCATCCCAGTAAAAGCCAATATGATGAACTGTACACTCTTGAAAATGTAAATGAAACTGTTGCGTTTCATTAGTAGCCATTCCTTATCCCATGAGGCCTTGAGCAGCTCCCTTTTGGAAACCAAGTATTTCTTAAAGACGAGAGATGCTTTGTGGCATTTCTCCTTGTCATATGGGACTGAAAGATCATTCTTTAGCTTCTCACCCACATGGAAACGCTTAAATCTATGAGCGAATTCACCAACTGGGATGTATACGTAGGGTTTGCTTCTATCTGCCCAGTATTGCTCTTGATCCTTTCGAGAGGTAACCTGTCATGAAGATACAAAATGTTTGCAAACTTGCATTGTAAGCGTAGAATTCTGACTTAATGGTAGTGTATACCTCTTGCAAGAAGTCTGCAATACCCTTTCTTTCAGGACACCTGAATCCACAATCCTCGAAGAACTCAAGCACATTCTCTCGTGGTCCTTGATACACAATCTGGCCCTCTGATAATAGTATGATATCATCAAAAAGATCAAAGGTCTCTGGAGCAGGCTGTAGTAGGGACATCAAGATTGTTGAATCGGTGAGGTGTACAACTTGTTGCAAGCACTTCACTATCTGAAACGTAGTGGAACTGTCAAGACCCGTGGATATCTCATCCATAAACAAAGTTTTTGCTGGCCCAACAAGCATCTCTCCTGTTTTATTTGGAGAACAAAGACATATTTGTCAGATTAAGTTCAACGAATACACATTGCATTTTCATGATCAATCGAGTGGGTATATCCAAGAGTGATGGAGAGAGGATAATTAACCTGTTGTTACTCGCTTCTTTTGTCCGCCAGAGATTCCTCGAATCATTGCATCACCAACTAAGGTGTCACGACAAACGTCTAGGCCCAATATCTATAATTTTTATTCAACAAAATATGAAATTTTGAATTGGGAAAGTTTTCGAAGTGTAGAAATAAAGTGGGTATAGATGAGGTTTTTTCCTATTTAGGGTATGTTTGGCCTGGCTTTTTAAGTTGACTTTTTAGCTTATTGCGTTATGATACAGCTAAAAAATTCTTTTGAAGGTGTTTGAATGAGCTTTTCAGATAGATCTTTTAAAAATTTAAGGGGTTAATAAGCTAAAAAGCCAGAAGCCCCATTTTGCTAGCTTTTAGATAATGTAAAAGCTGAAAAGCATAAGCTAAGCCAAACACCCCCTTAGATTATCTTGGGAGGCGAGTTTTTTTTTTTTTTTTTTTTTCGAATTAGATGTATGCGACCTAGCCGTGAAATCCCCGTGACCGTTTTTAACCCTTTCAATGGTCACCGCCAAGATGTTAACATAGTGAGGTTCAAACCTAAGACACGAGGATATTAGGATGCCTTACCACTAGATCAACATCAAGTATAGAAATTTCAACTTATTAAATTTATATAGTATCAGATTAGTAATTAAACTCCATCTTACTCTAAGTGTGTAATAAGTAATCAAGCTGCTAGCCTCTCCTTCTATGGCAGTTGCCTTCATGAAAAGGTCAACTTCAGCTTCTGGGAAAATCCCTGCTTGCTTTTCTCTTCTAGCAAGCTCAGCCAGCATTTCTGTATTTTAACATTTTCTTTATATATCATACCTTTATGTTTGAAGACTAGATGCAACAGTTCATTCTTGAAAAGAATCACTTACCTAATCTGGATCCGACTCCTTGGCATCTTGCTGAGAAATCCAAGGTTTCCTTGACGGTCATTTCTCCAACATGAATGTCATTTTGGCTGATGTAAGCCGATGTCCTTCTAGGTACAAACTCATTGAGTTTATGACCATTATAAGTAATCTCTCCTTTAACCTGTTTTGCTCATTGGTTTATCAGTTGCACCATATATTATGTCTAAATCTCATATACATTTTCTTTTGTGTTGAAGAAATACACCGACCTTTAAACTGGGGCCGAGCTTTCCTGCCATAGCCAACAAAAGTGTTGTCTTCCCAGAAGATGGTGGACCCAACAGAAGTGTCATTCTGTAATATGACAAATAAATTTGTCATTACTTGTTATGAAAGAACAAAAGAACCACACTATCCTTGATCTTAAAGCTATGATATATGTACCTTGAAGGTTTAATGATCCCTGATGCGTCTTTAAGAATGGTGAGTTTGGTTTTTTTGGACAAACTAATTCCAATGGAATCCATAAGTGATTCAATAGAATTTCTGGTGGCGTTTGGTAGTGATGGAAGTGCTCTATCACCAACGTAGCAATCCGCTTCTATTGTCAAATTTTGAAAGCGTACTTCTACAGTTGGAAGAGAGATGCCAACCCTGCAATATAGAGACAATTAGTTAATTAACTTACTTTCAAAACGTAACACATACGAAGCAATTCACAAGCAGATCGATAGGCTAGCTTACTTATCAACACGATCCCTGAACTTTTTCAAGAACTTTCCATTATCTCGTTCAGCATCTTTAAAGGTCATGTCAATGAAGTCTTGTTGAGCATTTGTGTCGAGCTCACGAACATCCAACAACAACTTATCAGATGGTCTTTGGTTTTGAAGCTCAATATTGTAAGACTTGAATATGGTTGTTCTTATTCGGTTGTATGTTGGTAGTTTCTCCAAAGCAGCCCATCGTAAGGCTTCTTCGTCTTCCACAGAGTGGTGGCTGCTCCGTCCATGATGGCTGCTGCCACCACGACCAATGGAAAACACGTCTTCCGATATTCCCAAACTCCCGGCTGCCCTACTTAAACTTCTACCTATGCTATTCCTTATCATGTTTATTCTGTTCTCTTCCTCCATCACTCTTTGATTACTTGTGTATCAAAACTCCCAATTAAGTTCTCAAGATATATTTTTAACTATTATTCCATCTGTAAAGTTTTGTTTAACGTTAGTCTGGTACTTCAGCTTCATTCAAACAGAATCCAGAAATATATATAGGATAGGATGCTTTCGTATAACAGTACTAGCTATAAAAATTAAAAATTATGAATTTAAATATATAGTTACAAAGATACGTATTGATCAAAAGCATATGAACAAATCCAATCACTATATACATTAAAATTGTGTTTATACGTATTTAAGAAAACATAATCGTTTTTAAAGTATAAGTAAGTTGGTATCTGTTTATTTGCTAGTTAAAGAGTGAAAAGTAAACATGCAATACCATATACGCCCGACCGGTTAGACCATTCGTAGTCGTAACACTAGAACGCACATTATTAAGTCGTCACATCAGCATAACACCACAACACTATTTCATCACACACAATCATAACATCAGAACGCCCATTATACCCCCTGGGCCCCACTATTTTCCACATAATTTACACTTATTTAACAAAACAAATACAATTTAATTAAATACAATACATTTCAATAATGTTAAAAACCAATACAATTCAATAATTAAATTACAATACGATAGAAAAAATAAAGAGTACAAAAATTTAAAAAGCGTTACAATCCTAAAAATAAAAAGTATTACAATCCTAAAAATAAAAAACGTTACAATCTTAAAAAACCCGTTGCCCAACGGTACAAAAAAAGTTTTTTTTTTTTTTGTTTTTTCCTCCGCTCCACAACGGTTATATATGTATGTATTTTTTTTTTATAAAAAAGCGAAAGAAACAAACTAAATAAACAAATAAATAATCGAGTTGGGCCCACTTTTCTTCGTTCTCGTCCCGTTCTCGCACCACGAGCGCCCCAGAACGCCCTTCGACAACGCTTGGATGCGGACATTCTGAGCGTTTTTTTTACACAACGCCCGTTTCACCTCCCACTGCGGATGTTCTTAGATGAAATTAATGCAATAGCCTATAATTTAAATACTCTTTTTGTCCTTTGTATTTTAATATTAAAATTAAAAAATATTTGACTTGCGATACATGAAGTTAATGCAATAGTCGATAATTTATATGTTCCTTTTGTCCCTGTAATACTAAAATATGACTTGCGACTGAACAATTAAAAGATTGAGTGTTCAATCTAAATACTCTATCTTTGTATTAGTCTCTTCGTCCCAATATTATTGTTCATCTTTTCATTTCGAGTCGTTCTAAATTTATTGTCCACAACCAAAAATAAATAAGGAAGTTTGATTTGTGATTACCATGTTACCGTTATTTAAAATTATTATTATAAACTTAAAAAAAAAAGTAATTAATTGGTTAAAAGTAAAATTTTCATTTCAGCAAAAAAAGTATGAAAGAGAAAGCAGTAATGATTATATTTTTATTAAACTGTGTGTATTGTATCGAGTGACAATTATTTTGGGACTGATGAAGTAATAAAGTAAAATTTAAGTGCACGAAAATGTAATTATATATACATCAATATTATCCATAGTGTGTATTAAACTATTCAGGTTTATATTGTGTGTAAAAAATTTATAGTACATTGATGTTGTATGTAAATTTGGTATTTTTACTTGTATGACACCTATATGATTGTGACATGTGAATCATCACAAGCTGACATGTAATCAAAATGCATACAATGTCAATAAGTTTTTATATTCATGGTTTAAGTGTCTGAAAATGCATATAACTATGCGTTAATTTTCATTGTGTGAACGTAACTATATTGATCTCTATTGTGTGTATATTTGTGACGTGTTCTCATTAGTACGGTGACACTTGACATCTGTACAAGTTGATAACTCACAAATACACACACAATGGAGATCAATAATTAGTTTCGTACATACAATGGAGATCAATTTAGTTATGTTCACACAATGAAGATTAACGCATAATTATACGCATTTTGAGACACTTAAGCCAAAGTACATTACACAATATGTAACCCTAAGTACTTTGTTGAGCATTATAAATGCGAGAGCATAAATAACTAAACTGTCGTACACTGAAAGATGAAAAGAAAATATTTTATAAGACCATTCCCAAAGCCATTGTCGGTTGGTCGTCGGTTTCAACCGACGGAACCGAGACCGATGGCATGGAGCCGTCGGTTCGGTCCGTCGGTTGAATCCGTCGATCAGCCTACGCTCCATCGGTTCTAGTGTGTGGGTATAGGTAGCGAGAAAGAGAGCGATTAATTTAAAAAAAAAAAAAACAAACTAGCCATTTTTTAAAATTAATTTATTTTAAACCCACTTTTTTCTCTATAAATAAATAAACATCTTTTACCCATTTCACACACAACAATTCTCACTACTTTAAACATTTTCATACATTACAATTCACACATCTTTTACACATTTCATACACCTCCATTTCAAACACAAAAACACTACACTAAATTGATTCCGATTCCGATCTTGAAGATTTGAAAGCACTCATGACTATTTTCGATCCGATGTCCTCTATCGATATTATTAATTCGATAGTCATCAATTCGGACGACGAAGACGAAACTCCGATCCGTCCGCCAAGAGTACAAAAGGTTGAACGGACCGAGAATGAGGTAAAAATATTGGCCGAAGAGTGGCTCGAAGTGTCCAAAAATTGTTTGGTTGGAGCTTCAACATCGAAATTTTTTTTTGGCAAACCGTAAAAAAAAACCTATAACTCAAAAGTTGAGGTGAAATGTACAACAAATCAATTAATCGTCAATTGGAACGAAATAAAAAAAGTGACCACTAGACTACTAGTTTATATTTACTATTTTTATTGTGGTGTATTTTTTTAATAATGTAATACTTATTTTTAATTAATTAATTAATGTTGTTTTTATTTAATTGTATGCTTTTAATTTAATGAAATATGTTTTATTTAAATTATTTTATTTTAAATTATTTAAATTATCAAAAAGTGACAGAAGACTGATGGCGAAGGTCTGTCAGTTTTTGTCAGTTGTGAAAAAAATGACGTGACGCAGACGTAACACGTCATTTTTTTGTCAGTTTTTGTTGGAAATGGTCTAACACCAATCAAACTCTTAATACATTAATCCATTAACCAACCCAATCATTTAATCTCATTTACCCTTGTACTAACTAATCATATTAATCAATTCCTTATCAATTCATTATTTTATCTGTTGTTTTATTATTATCTATAATTAAATATCTAATAAACGGTAAAGGGATGGAGGATTTTATCTAATATTATGGCCACCTCAAACTATGTATCAAGTGATTTTTGAATATGAGACCTTTTATGATTGTATTAGGACATCAACTACCAGATCACATCGATAATGATTTATAACAAAATATTTAATGTCTACCAATATTAGTAGATTTCAGATCAAAGAAGGAGGGCTTTTAGGAAGGGCAGGGAGGGGCAGGTCATCACCACCGTCCATAGTTCGAGAACAATGCACGTAAACACTCACATACTAACACACCACCACCACCTCCGTCCACCACCACCGCGTTGTGACCGGAAAAAGAGGTGGATAAACGACATCAGATTTGTGGTCGGAAAGTTGAGATGCAAACCACCACCATTGATGAACCGGTCTCCACCGGACATAACCAACTACGATCGTTTATCCACATTCTCTCGCCGCTCCATCGCCACCATCGCCGCTCCACCATCACCACTAGGGGTGTTCATAAGTATCCGTATTTGAATCCGTCACCCGAATATCTGAAAATCCAATCCGAAAATTCGGATATCCGAAATATCGGATTCAGATATCTCTTTTCAAAAAAATCGAATATCCGATATTCGATAAAACTAATTTTCTTCTTCTAATTTTATGAAAAGGATAATAAATTAATAGATCATAGTAATTGAATATTGATTAATAATGATATTATGTGCTCTAATATCTCATATTTCCAATATATAAACTCAATAACTTAAGATTTAATTACATAATGTGACATTTTGAAAGATTTGAAAATGATTTTTTATAATTTTCGGATATTCGGATATCCGTAATTGCGGATAGTGGATATCACTATCCGATATCCGATAGTGGATATCCGAATTTTCAGATATCCGAATTTGAACACCTCTAATCACCACCATTTACGTCATCATCTTTACTACTACCACCACTTTATAAATCTGGATCTCGAAACTCTTAGATCTAGATCTAAAAAGTAGATCTGAGAAGTAGATTTACTTTTTAGATTTGAAAAAAAAATCAACAGAATTTTGCTTTTATTTCTACTGCTTCTTAAATTCGGCTCACCATAGTGAACAAACTATAAGGAGGTATAAGGCGGGTCGCTTTGCTTCCCTAAAGAAGTATGTTTTTAATAAGCTCTACGCTGACCTGCTTCTCCGCTTCTATGTGCGTTCAATGGAGCTACCGAAGACTTTTGATAGGATGATGTCAAGATTAAAAGTAGAAAGTAGACTTAAAATAGTAGAACAAAATCCCATTTTAGCTATAAAAAATGTGAAAAATATGCTAACCCATGAAAACCGCACATTTCTCGTATGGATTGTTAATAGAGCGTGTGTGGTTAAACGGAACATTAATGTGAGGACATATTGAGGGGTGATGTGATACTCGCGATTCTCGAGCGTACTCGAGCCGGGCACCACGCGGGATTTGTATGGTTAGTTCACCATCTAGTTCATGATACTCGGCATCCCAGTCGTGAATGGTAGATGAGCATAACCGGGATTATCATGCCATTGATAGGTATCAATGAATCTCAAAGATCTAGGAGTTTCATATAAATTAAATATACAAAAGTATTTTGTTATATGATTACTCCGGCCCTTTTCATAAAAGTGAAAATATAAATCCTAGCCTTAATTAGAAATTGGGTAATTAATTAAGGAATATTCAGACTAACTAAAACAATGTTTATCTCAATAAAATCTGTTGAAAATTATAATAATCCTCCCATTCTCAATTCTGAAAAACAACCCAAACTTCTCACTACTCTCAGTTCTTGAAGAGGGAAAGGCTTACTAGTCCAGGATATATGAACCGGATATGAAACCTTAGGTTCACTCAAAGAAACGAGAACAAGGAGTATGTTCTTGATGAGTTGTGGAACTGTAGGCTCACTCTAGGGTACGAGAGCAAGGAGTATTTTCTCGACGAGAATAAGGAGTATATTCTCGATAAGCAAATTCCCACAATTGATAGTGATTTAACCCAAGAAGAGATTGAAGCTCACCTGAAATATTATTATCAACATAATCTGTCCGGTCAGCCAGTTGTCTACAAATAGTTTTTAATCTCATGTCAAATGGTTTTGAATGAGAGAGAGACCTCAATAATGGAACTCCAAAATTGTTAAACAAGGGATCAATAAGACTGACGTGTCCTCTAGCTCAGCAGCTCTTGTGTTGTCAATTGATCATAATGCAAAGGAAAGGAAAAGATCTGGAAAAGCTACAAATGAAAGTTTAATCGAAGGGTTAAGAGAAAGATTGAATCTGAAACTGCACCTAGAATGATCCAAAGAAATCAGTGTGTTACACTGCAACATAGAGGAGCACTAGAAGCGTTGCAGCCCAAATTATCTGAAGGACAATAAAGACGGTAAGGTCAAAAAGGATTCAGATATATAAATGATTGAACTCAAGGAAATAAAATTCTGAGGCATGGAGAGCTCAACTTAGTCATGGGAGACAAGAGTGTCATGCTTATTGGAAAGTTTGAGCTTATGCTAAAATCTGGAGTTATGATACATTTAAATAATTGTTGTTATTCGAACATAGTTTCATTTCATGCTTGTTTAAGGATAGTTATCAGTTTTCATTTGATAATGAAAATGGTGATAAAGCTTCTCCTTGCAAAGGCATATATGAAAATGTTGAATATGTTAGCAAAGTAATTTAAATGATGGTTCGTCTAAAAAGCTTGATAAATCCAAATTATGGCATTATCATCTTGGGCATGTAAACAAGAAAGGAATCACCCAACTCCAAAAGTATGGAGTGTTGAAATCATCCGACCTCAAATCGGATGATATATGCGAATCTTGTTTATTGGGCCAAATGACTAAATCATTATTCACAGGGTCGTGTGAAAGAGGTGAAATATTATAGGACTTGGTATACAAGGATGTGTATGGACCTTTCCGATGTGTCACAAAAGATGGAAATCACTACTATGTTACTGATTACTTCAGTAGACATGGACATGTTTATCCGATTAAACATAAGTCGTATCCTTTTGAAATTCAAAAGGTATCAGGATGAAATAAAGAACCAAATTGGCAGAAAGATAAAGGTACTCCGATCCAATAGGGGAGGAGAAGACCTTAGTATCAAGTTTCTTGATTATCTTAGAGACTGTGGAATAGTTTCACAAGTGACTCCTCCTAGAACACCATAGCTTGATGGAGTTGCTAAGAGAAGGAATAGAATCATGTTAGACATGATTCAAGTCTGTGATGAGTCAGGTAATACTTCTAATAAACTTATGGGGTTAGGCATTATAAAAATTCGCGCATATCTTAAAACTAATACTCACCAAGAAAGAGGATGTGGAAGAGAAAAGGTTCTTCTCTTGGGCACATCCAAATATGGGTTGTAAAGTTATCGTTGGATGAGAAACTTAGCACAGACTGGAAGCCAGATATGAAAGGCATCTTTTCATCGGTAATCCACAGTAGTCATTTAAATATTTGTTTTAATGACCCAAGGGTAATGTGGTGTTTGTAGCTCGAAAAGAATTGTCCTTGAGAGAGAAATGATATCTAAAGAGGACAGTGGGAGTACAATTGATCTTGATGAAATTCAAGGATCTATCGATGAAAAGCCTATGACAAATACTGACACTCACCAATAGGTGGTGACACCTGTTGAACTTGATGACATATCCTTACCTGCTTACAGTTGTAGAGTTAGCAATCCTCAGTTTTACTATGGTTTCCATATAGAAGAAGAGAATAAAATTAGTGACAGTACACTAAGTAGATTAGATAGGCTTTTCGTAGCTAGAATCTATGCTTCCATGAATAAGTCAAAAAAATTATATTTTCTAGAAGCAAAGATGAGTCTAGCATATGTGTCAAAGTCAGTGAGAGCATTGTAGTCTTCTTGGTATTATATGTGAAAAATATGATACTCATAGAAAATGTAATCCCAAAATTACAAGGTGTAAAGAGTTGAATGGGAAAATATTTTGCTATGAAAGATTTGGAAGATATAATATATTCTTGGTATAATGATTTACGATGATAAGTCAAAACGTCTCAGATGACTGAGCTAAGACATGTACTTAGAATAAGATTTTAAAAGGTTTTTAAAATGGAGAATTCTAATAAAGGGAATCTTCCATTAATCATGGCATAAAGATTAGTAAGTATCTGTGTGTAACACCTCAGTTTTCGAGATATTATTTTAGTGTATCCTTTTATAAAGTAATATTAATTTAATAATAAGATATGATATAAAACGCAAATGGTTCCTCAGTTCCAGAATGTGTTAAAACTAAAAGAATTAAGCTATTAGGAGTAACCATATGTACGTATACTCATTCACTCTTATTTCTCTTTCCAGAAACATCAAGAAATAACAGGGTAAATCGCAGAAAACCTTCCATCATAATCATACCTCAAATTCAATCCCTAAACTTCTAATATAAGTCTCTAATTAGCAAATTCACCATCTTTGATCCATCTCTAATCTCTTGTAAGTGATTCTCTTCATCTTTCTTAACTTAGAAACTAGGTTTTAGTAGGTTTCATAGGTTTTGTATAATTAATGAAACTAACTCGAAATTAGTGCTTGAAATTGAATGAAATAGTGATAATTAGTAGTATTTTAATTATTAGTGACTACTGTATATCACTAAATGAAGAATCATAAACTAGAGTTTTTGGTAATTTTAAGGGTTTATGACAAAATTCATGTTTATTGAATTAATTGCTTTTCATTGTAACTAGAATGATTATGATAATGTAAATATGATGATAAAACAAGTAGAATGATTAAAGAAGTGACTTTGGTTAGTTAGTTATAATCTAATTAGATTAGCCAAAGTGGGGGAGGGGTTTAAAAGTGATCATCAATAGAGATTTTGATTTCATGATGTTAAATATGTTGTTATATTGTTATGTGTTATGTTAGGTGTTAAAGAAGTGACTCCAAATTGTGATCAATTATTGTGTTCATCAATTATATTTCAAGGTGAGTATTACGAGGATTAATTAAGTGATGGTTGTACATTCCGGATTGCTTCCGAGAAAGAGGTTTGTACAATCAAGTGTTTGATAGTGGTAATTTGCTTTTACTTTCATTTTATGATGTGTTGTGTTTTATGTGGATTGGACATAGTGTAGAGATTTGCTAGTTTTACTAGCTTTATAATGTCGTGCTTGATATGCATATCGTTGTGGTATGGTATTAAGCTATTATGTAGTTGGCCATGGATCCACACAGAGTTTAAATCTCTACACATTAGTTATGTGTTTAAGATTATGTGGTTTTAAATCTTATTGACAAGATGATTATGATGTTATATATTGCTTAGTTAATTTATCATAAGCTCACTAGGTAATTATGCTTATTTCTTTATGTGGCTCAATATGTAGGTACGAGTGGGCATCGGGAAGGGAAAGACGTTAAGAAAGAGTAAAGTGGATTAGCTTGCTATAGGTATGAATTGGCGAGCCCTTCTCTTGATACTTATCGTTATGTATCTAGCTTGTATAAATCACCCACAAATGATGTTTTGAAACTTATTATGTTAGAGTCGAACTTTTTGTTTTGTTGTAGTTGACTTTTTAAAAGTCAAAACTGAGTAACTATGGCTATATTGGTATGTTGAAAGACGTTTAGTCAATTAGACGTTGAAGGTGATAATGGTCAATGTAGGATGTATAAAATGGTCAAATTATGTATTTGGTTAAATTGTGTGTTAATAGTTTTATTGGCTAATGTTGAACTCAAGTGGGTGAGAGAATGGGCCAAAATAGCCCCATATCTCAGAACGGGTCATAAGTGTCAAATTGGGTCACAAATGACCCAATCATATGAAAAGAGTTAGACTAAAGCTATGGAGCTTTATTAGATTACTCTAAGTTTTTTTTAGTGAGTAGAAAGTGTGTGTAAAAGATTAAAACTCATATGCTTGTGGTTTGTGATATGAGTCGTCCACCAATTGTGCACAAAATAGCTGAAATTGAGTCACACACCCACATCATGTGATTTTGTGAAATTTGAAAAAGTGCATAAAGGGAAATCTTTATTTTGGTCATAGAGAAGTGCCTGCAAAATTTGAGATCCTAACTCTTTACGGTTTAAAACTTATGCGTATTTGAAGTTTGTGTTTTGGTAAGAGATAGTTAAATCTGCAGGTCTGCAGGTTTCTGTTACTACCCGGCGGGTAGAGATAGTACTCGGCGGGTACTAGTGCCTAATTTTTGATAGGATTTAGCCAATAAGTGATTACCCGGTGCGTACTCTAGTACCTGAGGCGTATAGCCATTACCCGGCGGGTACCATGTCTACCCAGCGGGTACTCAACCATCTCCAACCTTGTTGACTATGACAACAGTCGTGACTATAAACAGACTCGCGACTAAAGTGCTAAATGGGAAAGTTTATTTTGGTATCAATGAGTTTTCAGCAAATTTTCATACTAAAACGAGTATCAAGTCAAGAATTATGTGTGTCGGAGTCTAGTGTTTGAATCTGAGTCTGTGCAGTCTGTACAAGTCCAAGTCACGATGCAACAGTATAAGATAGTGACACAATGGTACCAAATCGCGATGCGATTTTGATGCCTCATGACACGATTGTGAGAGTACCTGGACAGGTATTCAGTGGGTATCCAACCCCAACCGGATAACCCATGGGTAAATGTGAACAGAAGTAGAGTGTATGAGTGTTACCCGGTGGATAAGTGTTACCCGGTGGATAAGTTTTTACCTGATGGATATGGGCATTACCCGGCTCCGTACCTTCCTGATAAAGAAAGGATCGTGACACGATCTCTCCGTTTTAGCGACGCGATTTAGGAGTTTTCTCAGAATTTATTTTATTTAAATTTTCTACTTTTATTGATTTAATTACTTTATACTCAAAAACAAACAAGGAAGGTTTAAAGTGCTATATTGAGTCAATTGATTTTATTCTGAGTAATGGGACATTTAAAAATAAAAATCGACGCGTTTCAAGTTAGTATCATAGTTATGGTTTAAGGGATTTGAACATCCGCCATTAGTGGATACTTGAACTTAGACTTGTTTAATTATTGTTTGAGCATGATTTAGAATAACTTAATTGCATTATTAACATTGAGTTGTTAGTGAGTCGTTGGAAACTTATGAATTGAGATGTTATGTGTGATGAACTTTGAGAAATGCGATGTTGTGTGATAATTATTACGCCTGGCCAACGTAATAATCATCACACAACATTGTATGAAACTTTGGGAGTCACGTCGTGGATTAAGTCAAGATGATTCCTAACTAAAGGTGGATAAAAGTAGACCTTTATTTGCATAATTGAGTATTTGAGCTTTATTGAATTGAGTTGCGTCTACTTGTATTTAGAGAGATTATGAGATAATTAAGAGAAATTAGTTAAAATGAGATTTAAGATATTGAGTTGAAAAGAATAAAGATAAAAGTATACACGATAAATATTTGAGGAGTAATAGTAATAAAAGTTGATGTGTTTACATTTCGAGATTAAAGTGAGTAATATTATTGATGATGAGAACATTTTGAGTAACATGAGTAAATAAGAGGGAGTAAACAATTATATATATATATATATATATATATATATATGTGTGTGTGTGTGTGTATCTATATATATATATATATATATATATATATGTATATATATATATATATCTTTATAACTAAGGAAGGAGACCCTTAATTATTTGTCAAATATATACATATGCCACATCATACAAATCCTATGTGTCATCACCATATAAAAAAAAACTTGATGATGTGGATTTTCCTACACCCTTATTCCAAATAAGGTAATACTCAATTAAAATTTATATTATAACTATTTTCATTTAATAAAATATATAATAAAATTAAATTATACTATTTTAATTCAAAATAATGTGTCATATAATAACATTATAACTTTTTATTATAGTCCAAACTCATGACATCCTTTAATCTATTTTTTCCTTTTAATTTTAATCTTTTAGTTTTTTCATCTTAATCTTAACTTTTATTCCTCTGACATTCTGTAACTTTCTCTTTTTCAAAAAATAAATGAATAAACTTTTAGTAAATTATGAGAACTTACTTTTAATGTAATTATATCTTTTATTAAAGTTTTGTTAATTTGAAATTTTTTTATTATCATCTTACAGATTAAGGAAATTCAATTTCTATTATTTAGTAAACTGAATAAAAGCTTTATGGATAGGCAGATCAAGGTCATAATCTATTTTTTTAAAAGTTTTTTTCTACTATTTTAATCTCACACAACTTAATTACAATTCAGTATGCGAATGGTAAGACGTGTACTTCTATTAATTCTATATTACTTTTCAAATCTATATAATGTAGGTATATGTTTGATTGTTGTAGAATGATTTATATTTTATGCGTATATATGCACATTAGTATTCAATAAAACGTCTAAATTGTTATAGTAATTTTTACAATTTATTTTTCTCAAGACTATTAACGTACACATTGTTTATCAATTGTTGCAAGGTTAACATATTATATGAACATTCTATTGTTACAGCAATAACACTAGTGGTAATGACTACCACAATATACACATTAACAACAAAAGTTTATCTCAACTCATAACTAGCAAATTTAGCTAATAATCATGTATTTCTTTAACTAATAACTTGCTAGATTATCTCTACTTTTGCAACTAGTCAATTACTGGTTTACAATTTGTAATCACAATCACAACTAGGTTATATGAAACTCTTTATTATAAGGGAATCAAAATCATATAACCATCAACACATAGGAATAATCCATAAGCAGTATGTGGAGGTCAAATCTTATGAGTAAAACCATTATCACATAATCAATTAGCATCCATTCACATCAACTCGGATACTAAATCAACACCTGTTTATACCATGCGTCATCAACATAGGTATTTCATCAACACAAGGTGTTATCATAATTCACATATTCAACAATATCATCACAATGTAATTCACAGTCAACTGACCTCTACTTTGCTTAAATCATCTTTTAATTATTACTAGTTGCAATTCATCACACATACCTCCCATTTACAATGGGTACCACATTAAAATAATAGTTTAGTGGTTTACTACTCTTTCATTTCAGTCAATCATTGCATATTTCTCAATTACAGGTCAACATATCTCACCTGTTATTTTAAAACCACTTAACTTTATCTGGTACTTAGTAACCTCAACAACTTCATGTGAAATGGCATAATATAAATACGTTTGCCAGACGTCGTCATATTATGTCAGTCACACTTCATTCTCAGGCCACTTCATACCATTTACTTTCCAAAGTAATTCATCTTTACTCTATTATATATCACTATAGTGATATCAACCATTTACACCTATATAATAACACCTTTGCAACAAGTACAAAATCAAGTATTAACTTGTTACCCTTTTTCCATTTATCATTATGAATTTAAAACTACTTATATACTCAAGTAGTTATAACCAATATTGACATTTAACACTCTTTTCAATATCTCTTTAACATGGATGTAATGTCCAACAATTACATCCATCAACATCATTATACTCTTATAGTACATTTAGTACCAAACTCTTTTGTCAATACTATAAGTAATATTCAACACATTCTAATACTTTACATGATTCAAAATACTTTATCATGTTTCAATTAATTCACATATATGATCCACATAACTCTATAATCAATGTTTACTAACCCTAGTTAGCAACAATCAACAATACCAGTTGCTACCTGATTTTGAAGTTAAATAAACCATCTAAGAACAACTCATACACAATAACATCTGTGGACATCTTAAAACAAGTTTTAATATTGCACATATACACAGGAATGATCTCTTGGCATAAAGAAATAAAATCCCAATACAAAACGTAAGTCAAAAGTCCAAAATAAGGTCCGAAAAACAGTAAAATGCCATTTTCGGGCCTCAAACGACCCCGAAGTGCCCAAAACTGACGGAGCTCATGGCAAAGCGATGAGCTTTGACCGTTGGGCCGTTTTTGAGTGGACATGTAAATTTCGTCTTATTCTGACACCGAAATTTTTTAACGAAAATTTCTACTTCAAATGTTACGTCGAACGTTGAAAAACAAAGAGTTTTATTTTATCACATGAAAAGCCCCTAGCCGCCGGCTTATAAGGTGAAGCCGCCAGCTTCAGACCCCAAACAGCCGGGTCATAGGTGTAAGCAGCCGGGTACAGTGCAATTTGGGCGACAGAAATAAATGGTCGTATTTGGGCTATAGTAGCCGCCGGCTTAGGGTCACCAGCCGCCGGGTCAACCACTCCAGCCGTCGGGTTCACTACCCGACCCGCCGGGTCCCATGTCTGCACAGCAGACTTCAATTTCCTGCACAACTTAGTGCAAAAATGCGAAAATTAAACGCGCATATCTCACAAACCGTAAAGAATTAGGGTCTGAAATTTTGCAGGCACGTTTATATATTCAAAATGCAACTTTTCATTTTCACACTTTTTCAAAATTCACATTTATCGAGAAAACGGATGTACGACTCATTTTTGACCATTTTAGCTCATTTTGGTGACACGTCAAATTTCAAATGGCTTGGTTTCTGACTTCCACCATTTGCCAACATGCTTCTATATATATTTGTGACGTGTGGTCATATTCATCACCTTCATACACTCTTTCTATCCTATTTTAACTAATCAACCCGTTTAAGGGTCCAATTGGACACTTTTTCCAAATTCAACCATATTGACCACAATAGCACTTTCAACACACCTTCCCACTATATGTAGGATTTAAAATCACTTTAACACTCATCATACAAGAATCACAACTGTTTTTAACCGTTTTATCACTATGTGGTCCATTTGAGCACTTTAACAACCCATTTGGGTTCCCGCCTAATTGATCACTATTCCAACAATCAATTCACACTTCTTTGACTATTCTAAGTCAAACCAAAACTGTTTTCACTATTGGTGTCGTATTATTCTTTAAAACACCCACTTCACATAAAATTCATTATGTTTAAACCAATTACAACAAATTTTCAACTTTGACTTCTTTTACAAACTTGTCAACATATATAAAGACTCGTTGACCACTTTGACTTTCTATTTTACCCCTGTTAATACCTAGATCATAATTCAACCACAATCATGATCAATGTTAAACACATAAGCATCTAGCCACATTTATCACTTTATAACATTGCAATTATCAAGTTCGACACGGCCACATTCAACTTTGACTTTTCCAAGTCAACAACACACATTGCAACAACTAGACACTTTCCCATTTAAACAACCACATGACTCCAAACCTATTATTGGAGATATACCAACATCTCATTAATTTCATTAATTTTTATTGTAGACACACTTAATTCCAACAATACTACTATTATACTTTAGTCAACAATGTGCCTACACAATTCATTTCTAGTTCATTTAGAACTACTCATGATGCTAAACATCTCAATTCTTATTCATAGCATCACATTAACATGTATTAATCATCAAGGACTCGTCATTGGGGAATCATATTAGTCTGACTCAATTTACTTTACTACTAATCATATCATAGCAAAGTAAACAATTCAAGCTTATTGAAATTCACCAAGCTTATCGAAAATTACCTGATATACTTAGGCCCACGAGTATTGAGGAATCATTGAGAATACCATTCGGTTCCTCATATTCCTCCGTCTTTGCAACCAAAACAACAATCTTGCATCTTGTTATAGGTTAGTACACATTTAATAACCATTTTCTCATACAACCACTAATCCCACACCCACTGGAATGTTTGACTTGACACAAATTTAAGTTTGGGATTGAACATCTTAAAATGTCCAATTCACCCAAACTTTTGCTCTGATACCAACTTATAACACCCCTTATTTTACTAAACCATTATATTAATGATTTCGACTCGGAAGCGTATATTTAAAACATATATCATATAAAATGTACATAAATTTCTTTTCGAAACTTGATACCCAATATTACAACAACAATAATACCACACGAGGTGTTATATAATTTCATCATTTCCTTTTTAACAATATATCATAGTTGACGCTAAGTGGTCAAACATTCCATTCAGTCCAACTTCTTGCCCACCCGATACGAAATCCTTAACCTGCAAGAAGTATTCATGTGGGGGATTAGCTCAAAGCTAAGTGAGTGAATAATAATCAACAACCTAACTTAGCTTAACAACTTTGTTTACAGAAAATCATAGTAAACAAATAACATTATAATATATCAATGGTTCTTGGGGAAACCTTCAGCCAAGAATACCAACAGTAAACACATAATTTCAATGAGATAACATCTCAATACAATGAGGATCAGTGGTTCTTGAGATATCATAATACCCGGGAATTCCTCAAGAACACTTCTCGTACATATCCATATGGCCATAACGGACGAGACCGATAGTTTGTTACTAATTTCATACGACCTAATTTCCCATTAACGATAAGTACAAGGAAATTTCTGTCGTCTTACAATAGTAACCAAACTCAACCAATAGGTTGACCTCAATACACACATGCCCGAAGGCCAAATATCAAGTGATCACATATTCACATACTCAATCAGGTCAACATATCAGACTAAACAGTCTATCAACAGTATTATTACTATCAAACCAAATTAATCATGGCAAACCAAAAGCAGTAATAATACGATTACCCGTTGTAACCAAACCTATTACAACTAAATTATATTATATCAGTGTCTCTGTTTCAAACTCATTATCAATATTCAACACACTTAGTAACTATAAACTTCATAGTTAACCAATCATGATCATTTATCAAGTTATGATTCTTATGATCACAACGTCACTTTAATCACTTTATTCATCACCAAGTAGCATATTTAAACCATTACAAGGTCATTAACTTCAATATCACTAGATAATCAAAATCTCAATATTAGGTTTCATGAATACTTAGCCACACAATTTCTAACTTTACTCTTTGATTATCAATCAAGTATTCTAAATCATAATCCATATCGAATTTCTCATATAACTCATGAATATCATCATAATCACTATAATTCTCAAGAACACTTTAATCAATTTATAACTTTTAACTTGAATAATGTTTATCATCATCATTAATCAACACTTATCAATGTATACATCATTATTCTAAGCTTTAAAACCATAATTCATGTAAAATCACTCAAACTCCTAACTTTCTTCATGAACATTTATCAAATTATTCATTTCTATGTTAGGGCTTAGCTATTAATCATGATTTAAGCATCTACTAATCATTATATCATGAACACAAGCTTCAATTTAGCATCAATCACCCTAATTTAATCATTTGCCCAAAAACCCATTATCTAGGTTTAGGAAATTCAAGAATTTAACACTTACAATGAGTTAAGATGATGAAAGGATTAATAAAATCACTTTATTGAAGCTCAATTCAAAGATTTACAGCTTCAATTTCAACTCACAACCTGTTTTGTAAATTATAAATCGTCCCTGTGGGTTTGATACGTACGGCCAGACACAACCAGGGAGAAAGAACACTTTTAATTTATCAAAACTTGAAGAAACATGATGATTTAAGTGTATAATTAGGGTTTTGATCTTTCCTCTCGCTAACAATCGAACTCCCTGGAATTTTTGTGAAGTTTAATACGTAATACACACATATATTAGAAATATGTGTACTAGTTTTATCCCCTTCTAAATCTATTGCCTGGAACTTAAAACCATTTGGAGGAAAACTATTTTATTTTACCGTCAACTATGTTAATTTAAAATAATTAACAATTTACTAGTCACAATAAATTATGTGATTCTTTTCCCAATTATTTTCAAGTAAACTTAAACAGAATATTTCCTAACATATTAAATAATAATTTAAAGTCTATAAAAATATTATAAAACTACTAGACCCGTGAACTAGGTGTTACAGGCATGATTAAAATGAATTACTGCGACACAAAAGGTTATTTTATCATGTATTGTATAAATTAAATAACAAATAGGTGTAAGCGACATATCTTATTATGTATTGTATAAATTAAATGAATTCTAAATTTGCATCTAAATCCTATACTTTCTTACTTCATAGTAATTAAACTTTTGGACCCCATTTTTGATCACAATAAATTGTTGGTCTAATTTAACTAATAGTAACTAAATTGTGCATTTAAGTATTACTTGACAAAAACAAAAGTTAGCTATATATATATATACTTTCATTGTTTAAAAATTGTGGTCCAATACTTGAAAATATATATATATATGTGTGTTCTCATTTAACTAATACTTTACAAAATTAAAATATTAGCCGCATGAACTTTCATTGTCTATAAATTGTTAACTCAATACTTGGAAGAAAAATAAAGATGGTAGGAATTGTACCCAAGATCAAGAGGTTAGATAGTGAGTGTACCATCAAGCTAAACAACTTTTATTAATACACTTGCACATTTAAACATATTTATTATTATGATTAAGATTAAGATAAAAAAATATGGATTAAAAATAATTTAGTGAAAATAAAGTGGTTAAGAAGTGATTAGTCATTGATAGCATGAAATAATTAATTGTGAATCAGTTAGTGGAAAGCTGACGTAATGCTAATGTATCAGAAGTGTTTTGGAAGTGGTTTGGAAATGGTTGAAAGTAGAATAAATAGCAATTTGTCTAACAATATACATAAGAAAAGTGATGCACGTCCCATAAATTGTTGCGTATCATTCTTTCATTATTCATCATTATTGTTACTACATAGTATCAATTTGCAAAGTTATTAAACACTAACATGCCTATTACAAATTTAACATGTGTAAACTATAGAGTAAAATAGTCTTTGACTAACCAAATATCTTGATCATGTTGGTATTTTCTGCCATTTTATTTGACTTTTACTATATATCTATACTACTATATAATACATCTAACAATTTCTTTCTTCAACAAATTTTAAGACTAAGTAAAATGGATTTCACTTACTATTTATTCTTCACTAGTTACATTTTTCATCAATCAAATATTAAATATACTTACTAAAATCTTTTTTGATTGATTAAATATTAAAGTGGACATATAATATGATATCCCAAAATAATAATGTGAACATTTTAAATGGGACGGACGAAGTACAATATGTTTTGTATTTTAAAACATTCATTCGCACATCCATCACCGTCACCACTTTCACCGCTGCATTGCACGGGTATAATGCTAATATATAATCATATGTTTAATTACTTTTTCCAATCTTTGTACTTCTTTTCTTAATTAAATATGCTCTATAATATTGAAAGATATAAATATTGCAAATAAATTACCATCACTCAACATGTATATATTTTCTAACCAAAATATTCTTATATGTGATAATACATTATAATTGTATGTAAAACTGGATTCTATATGTCTTTTTGTTAAACATTTTTTTAATTTTTGAAATAGTGCGATAACGCCCTAAGATAAAAATAAATAGCTATAGCTATTCACTTACATAGAAAGATCATTCCCAACCCTAAAACAAACTGACTGAAACTGACAGAGCCACGTCAGTGTCATGTCAACTTTTTCAGAAAACTGACTGAAACTGACTGACCACTCCCAGCCATGATCTGTCACTTCATTTTTCTGGTACCTACTGACTAATTAATTAATCAATTAATACACACTAATTTACTTATGAACTAAAAAAAAGGAAATCAGACCCACACTCGTTCGTTTCTCGCGTCGGAATACTGAAGAAGGGAAAACCGACGACCGGTCGACGCCTTCGTGCCATCCCCGTCGGCTCGTCGGTTTGGAAGAGACGAGAACCGACGCCAAGCGTTGAGAGTGGCGTAATTAACTGAATTTTTCACTTATGATAACGAAGATATATGTTATCGATTAAACAATGATACTCCAACCAATCTTAAGTTCATAAGGAAAACAAAATCAAGCTGTATTAAAAAGAGAGATATTGATGAGTTTGAGGTAGGTGATGTAACATATAGGTCAAAATTATGAAAAGTTGATATACGGGACATATGGAGTCTTAAAGCTTTTTAAAATTCTTACTTTCTTGCTATTCTATTTGCGGAGATCATAAATACAACCAAAAAATATTCAGATATTAAATTGTATGAATCATTTTCTTTGTTGTAACTGCACAATGAATATAGTTTATGGAAAAATAATAAATTAAAAGCAAGTAATTAATATGTTCAAACTGGATATTCAAGATAGAGAAATTATCATTTAATATCAATTGAACACACGTATGAATAGTAATTTTTTCTCTCTTTTATTTATGAATAGTAATTTTTTTTCTCTTTTATGACATTATTAATATATATGTTTTTATCCTTACCCCTTAATTTCAACTAATAAACTATTATGAATATTAACTACTTTTATCTTTTGTGACATATTAATTTGTATATATATTTTGATCCAAAATATATCATCATAATATAGTTGTAGTTTGATGAATTGATATTAGATGATAATGACTTTGATTTTTAATGGGTTGCATGAGTTTAAGCCTTAAGTGTTACATTGTTTCTTTTTATTAATAAATTTGAATTTCATATGGGTTACATGAGTTTAAACTTTTAATGTGACATTGTTTTATTCTATTTATTTAAATATACATCAAAACTTTTTTGGAGTTGTATAAAAGTGAGACGAGAGTCGTCAACTTTCTATCAAGTATCTGAATATAACTCATATTTACTATTATTATTTTATCATACTATTAGATACAATAATTATATTTCATGGTTATTGTCTCTTAATATTTATTATTGAATTTTTACGTTTTATTTTTTGAACGAATAAATTTATATATATATATATATATATATATATATATATATATATATATATATATATATATATATATATATATATATGACGAAGGTAAACATTATTCAATAGGTATGTTGTACCACCACTTTATGTTATATTTTGTGTTATATTTAAAAAAAATCGATTAATTCTTATAATAATATATATAAGTTAGAAAAAATGACAGTATAAATAAAATTAGGAAATATTATATTCATAGTTATTAATTTTGCTACGATAAATTTAACTTGAGTAACTACTATCAATGTTTCCTTATTATTGTTATTATTATTTAGATAGTTATCTCATTGGTATTTTAAAACTTTTTAGTAATTTATAATTACAAAAAAGTATAAGTTCATAGCACCTTTTCATTAAGATTAAAAGAACAAAAACCAAATTAAAGATTTAATATTTATGTAAAAAATACTAATTTTTAAAACCCGTCACATTATGCGGGTAATATAAATCTTGTTTCAATCAATTAGTGATGACTGTTATAGGGCGGCTTTAGGTATTCCGGTACGTGTACACTCAATTAATATCGAGGTAATTAAGATATGATAGAAAATTGATTCAATTTTTTCACATCAAATTAATGAGAAATGAATATGTGTCGGTAGCACCGATCTTGGTGTATCCAGTCAAGAAATCGACAAGCGTATACTATTGTTTATTATTATTACTACTACTACTAATATATCAATATCAATATCAATTTTACCCTAATATGAATAGTAGTTATTTTATCCTTTTGTGATTTAATATTTTTTTTAGCATATCCTTTTGTGAATTAAGAAAAAATTAATATTAATGATAAATCAGTTTTTAAATTAATGATAAAACAATGATTATTAATTTTCACCTATTATAAATAGTAGCTTTGTGATTTAAGAAAAAAATAGTATTAATACTAAATTAGTTTTTAAATGAATGATAAAACAAAAATTATGAATCATATGTTCTTTCGCCTTTTGTGATTAAATTTTTTATAGTATTAATGATAAATTACCCTTTTAATGAACTTTACAACAAAAATTATAGTTGGATGATGGTAAAAAGTTAGAAGGTAAGTTTGGTGGCTAAATTTGACCAATGTTCTATTCCTATTTTCTTGGTGTCTACATCCATTCCTTTATATATATTGATTAATTATATTTTTGTTATTTACCTTACAAGAGTTTTGAATAACATTTTTTTTTCAAAATACATTAATCTCTAAAATTGTTATACGTTATATGACCAAAAAAGTTTGGAGTTTAACTCTAATGGCTAGAATTGACCCATGTTTATTTACTCCTTCGTATATATATTATCAATTAATATCATTTTTTAAACAACTGAAGCAGCTTCATATTTTAATGTCGTTTGAATTTAGTAGAAATAAGTTGAAAATATTACATAAAGTACATTATTGTAATAAAAAATAATAAATAAAGGATGATATTGGTGGTTGTATTGTTTCTAATTTGTTCAAGTCCTAACTCACTGTCAACTATATATGTTTATATTATTTTTTCCGTGTTTCTCAAACTTTTAAAATAATAGATTAGATTATATAACTTTACATTTGTCATAATAAAACTGACGTAGTATTAGTATCATCATCATTATTATTAATTTAAATATTATACTAATTCAACTAGCAACGCATGTTCGTACTAAATTTTTTATGCTTCAAATATCAAATTACTTATGTATGCATGCATCGAGCAATCACATATAATACTAATTCAATAATGTATGTTCGTACCAAATGGTACTAAGTTCTTACATTTTAAACATATAAAACAAACTTAAGATACTACTAATTAGCCTTTTATTGTTTGGTATTTCTTTGAATAATAATATATTTTGCTTATTGTCTCAAAAAACTTAAAGTTGATCATTATTTCTTTACTTTGAAAAATTTATATGTGAATGATTGCGTATTTTAGATTTGTAGTCCAATAGGATTTAATTTACTTTTTGTTATAAAAAATTGTTAATCATTAAACAAACTTTTAATTCCTAACATATACGTAGTATATCATTATAAGTTTTTGTGAATGTACGGTTATTACGGAGAATAAGCTAACATGCATGTACATTATTAAAAGAAAAATTAATACATCAGATATAAAAGATAAGTATTTCTCGATAGTAAGCACAGACGATGAAATAACCTATTATTATCATCATCTCTTTAACATATGTACATACGACTTACAAGTATAAATTAGTGATGCTAGATATATCCCGTCGCAACGCGAGAGCATATCATATCTTGTTATATGTCAATTTTAAAAGGTCTCCAAATTCTTATGAATTTTGTCATTGCTATAGATTTAAAGTTGAAAAAATGATTGTTATATCTAATCTAATGAGGTAAGTATATATATATAGAGAGATAGAGAGAGAGAGGATGTGGTTCTAGGGAGAAGAGTTTCAAATAAGAGAAGACGAAAAAATGATCTGAACCATTTATTGTTTTAATCAACGACTCAAAATAAAAGTAGCATAATTAAACCATTAAAACGAATTTTATCTCACGTGTTTACGGAAAGAAGGACAAAAGAGTAATTAAATCACCCCTCTTTGTCCCTTGTGCAATCAATGTGAGGAAACAATTGAGCATCTATTATTATTTTGTGAATTTGCTAACTTGTTGTGGTGCTTTATAAGCTTGTGGTGTAAAATAAATCTCATCTTTGCTTTTACTATTCGAGATCTTATCTGTTATTCGGTCAAGGAACATGGTGTGAAGAACCAACTCATTCAAGCGATCTTATTTTCTGCCTGCTGGTGTATTTGAAAATTGAGAAACGAGGTATGTTTCAATGAAGTCTCACCATCTTGGCAAAAGTTAAAGGAACAAGTTCAAAGCCATAGCTTTATTTGGATAAAGAGCAGAGCAAATTGGAAACACTTGACATGGGAGCAATGGTGTGAGTTCAAGGTCTAAAACGCAATCTCAGAGTACATTAAAGATTCTGATGCTAGGAAGCTCCTGTTTATTTTTGAGTTTGTATTCATTTTCCATTTTCGGCGCATATTGTTATGCTTACGGTGTGTATTTCGAGTATGTTATCTAAGGTCTAGATCCATATGGGCTACCATCAAAAACGATATAGGGTGAAAACCGGTGGCTCGACCCTTATACTCGGGGATTTTTTCTTGATCTTCTCAGGGTTTTTTTATCCATTTTGATATCCTCACAGTTCGAATCTAGAGTTAGGGTGTATTATTTTTGATTTTTAACTGGTGTATGTACCTTTGTACTTTGATGTTCTACTAGTACCTTGCTAGTAGATATTTTATATATAAAATCCTCTGCCTTTCAAAAAAAATTAAAACCGCCTCCACATTTACAACCCATCCTTATTTAATGCAAACATTTAAAGACTCTAATAAAAACATTTATATTTTGTTTTATTTTACCTTTTCTTTTTTAATGTTGGATACGATTCATAAAAAGGAAAAAAAAATGGGAACACCAACTTTTCGTTGAATCAATAGATGCTTATAGTTTAAATTAATTTAATATGTACTCTGTATTACTCCCCCGTCTCAATTTTATTGTCCCCAGACAAAAAACACACAGTTTAAGAAAAACATCACTGTCTATTTTGCTTTTTGGTAACAAGACAATTTTACCCTTTACTTTTTACCTACCTTTTTGTCTTACATATATAAATTAGGGGTAAAAATGAACTTTATCTTATTATTCTTTTCTATTATAGAAGTGGAAAATTAAATTGGGACATCCCAAAAATGAATAGTGGACAATAGATATGGGACGGAGGGAGTATTTATTTTTTATTTTCTGAATCATTTAATGAAATGCTTTAAAATTCTCATAATAATATAATATGATTATAAATTCTGAATCAATGTAATTAAATTCTTGAATCAGCCTGATATAATTTGTGGATCAATCTTATAAACGTTATAGATCAAGGTTGTAAGTTTTATAAATTATAAACGTTAATGAAATTTGGTTGAATAATATTAATATTATGAATTAAATGATTCGTACTTTGACACTTCCATTGCCGTCATTAAGCTTTCCACAGAGGACAAAGTTTTATCTTTGTTGGAAGTTACATAGATTTTTTTTGCCTATTATGTTTAACTTGACAATGTAAAATTAATTAGTGGTTAATAAATATGTAAACTGTATAGTTGGCATTCAAAATGGTATTATTGTTTGATTCGGTAAATTCATTTTAGAAAATATGAATTATCCCAAAGAAGGGAAAAAAATTACTAAATCATAGTAGTTAGTTTTCAAGTGAATCGATGTTTTAAAATGTTGAAAGTATTGAATCATAATTGTAAAGTCTAAATCACAATTTATACTTTAATTTCATTTAGTGCTGAAATCTATTTATTTTCACTTAAATCAATTGGAATAGTTACATAATATATCAAAGAATAAATTTTAAATAAAACGTACTTAGATACCTCTTATTAATGGATGATCATCTAATTACCAAATAATAAAAGTAAAATTATGACAGCAATAACAAGGAAAAATCACTTTATACGAACTTCAGTCGAAGAAAAAGAATGAAACACTAAGAAAGTTACAAATATCATACATCTCTTTTGGGTCATCTTTTTAAGTTTTCATTAGAAGTTAACCGAAATTGAATCGAGAAACATAATGACGGCAAATTAAAAATTGATGCATATATGCATCAATTTCATCTAGAACATTCAAAAGCAAACTTTGTTGATATGTAAAATCCTTTCTTCATGATGGATTCACGCACCGGAAAAACTGCCATGTAAATATGGCCATTAATTAATTTTTATTATTGATTAATAATAAATTAGTTGGTTGAATACCTAAAATACCCTTTGACCATATTTTTAAATGATTGATCCATATTACTTCTTCATCTTCTTTCCCTAAAGTTTCTCTTTTTTATCCTCTTACTATATATATATATATATATATATATATATATATATATATATATATATATATATATATATATATATATAGATGCTTCAGATATAAAAACGGTAAGAACACTTCATAAATGCACAATTAACCAACAAAATCATTAGATTCACACTCATACATCTCAAATATGTGTAGAAAAATTGATTAGAATAGATGCGAACTTTCAGAAATACACAAAAATCGAAAAAAACGATTGATGCACAATTAGGAGATAATCGTGCATCAATCGTTTTTTCTATTTTTGTGTATTTTTAAAAGTGTGCATTTGTTTTTCTTTGCATATTTGAGATGTATGACTATGAATCTAATGATTTTTGTTAGTTGGTTGTACATTTATGATTTTGTGCAATTCTACTATTAAAGTTTTGTTCTTCACACTTAAATACATGAAGATTGTGGTGATTTTCACATATTTATGGATGTAATAATTTTCTATATAATTATAAGTGTGAATAATTTAATATAATTTTACACATTTTAATAAATTTGAAAAAAGTAGATAAATGATATCTTTATTGTAGTGTCCCTTAAATCTCTACCTAATATTAATCCTCTAAAAACTATATACATATTAAAGTAATGTTCAAATTAGTACAATAACTAAATGTGAGAATATGAGAATCAATTGGAAATGCGTGTTACTAAACCCTTTTTCTTCCATGTTTTTAAAAATTAAATATCTACCAAATGCAAAGTCGAAAAATCACAAAAATTACACCATAAAGTCAGCCTTTTTATTCTTTCCGATTAGAGACGTGACAAGGTATACTTTCGACGGAATTTTTTTTTCCATTTTTCGTTGGGTTTTGAAAACAACTAACACATGTGTTACCAGCAATTAACACACGTGTTACTAGCTAGTAACACATGTGTTACTAATTTTGTACAACAACAAAAAAAGTCATCGAAAATATACTTTGTGAGATGACAAATCAAAGAGAAAAATATGTTGATTTTTTATAGTGTAATTTATATAATTTTTCGATTTAGCATTTGTGAGATATTTGATTTGAAAAAATGCGAGGGAAAATGATTTTTATGACACATGACATATTCTTATTGATTATTTCATTCTCACTAAATTTTCCATTCTTATTTGAATCTGACTCATACAATTTAATCGGAAATACCTGTTGTTAATTTTAAGATGAGAAAGAGCCTCCTTTAAAAAATCTCTCGGTGAATTTATTAATCGAATAACCCTCTAATATCCAAAATAAACACCGTCGAATTTCAAGAGTAACTTTTCCAAATATTTGTCTTCTCTTTCTTGCAAAAGAAACTAATGGGGCTTAACTATATAAATACCTACAAAAAGAAAATTGAAAACCAAAACTACAAAATAATGTCTAAAACTACAAAATTATGGCTTTACTATATTAATAACAGCTCTAAAACCGATTAGACATAAAGCACATAAAACATGCAGAAATATAAAAAACACATAAAACTACAAAATTATGGCTAAATATTACAACTATTGCCTCAACCATAAAACTACACATTGGACTATAAATTATTAAATTAAATTCAAATCAGACCATCCAAAATTATTGACAAATGATTAAATTGTTTAAATGTCAAAACTTACGTTGTTACGGGTCCTCACTTATTAAATTTTCAATATGAAAATGTTAAATTTGGTTGTAAAGTATTTATGTCCAAAGTATTAAATGGATTTTGAGGGCCCCGTCAAAAATACAAAACTCTATTATGAGCATCCATAGATATGATTGGATCGTAAAATTTCATAAAAACACCTTCGGTTATGGATGGAGATATTCATCATTTTCTCAAAGACATTATAGTGTACTATGTGGAAATGAATTTAAATGAACAAATCATTTTCCTTTCCCCTTTCAAAACTTAAAGTTGAAAATCGTTATCAAATCAAATAGTAATAAAAGTCGCAGGAAAGTTTGGCCCCCCTAACCCGGATTTTAATGACACGAGCAACCAAATAAATACTATTACTTTCATTATTGATTAATACTATGTAGTCATTTGTCATTTCAAGACATCAATAACTAGTAGTTAACCTAAGCGTTGCCCAACTTAATTGTTGCCATAAGATCACTCCTATCCCTAACAAAAACTTACCGAAACTAACAAAGTCACGTCAGCGTCAATTTTTTTTCTTCATTTTTTCCATGCTTGAATTTTAACCATCCTTTAATTTTTTGCAGCCCGTAATTTTTAAATTCTTTAATTCTCACTGTTATTTTAAGTTTTCGATTAATATAAATTTATAACCCAGAATTCCAGATGTATAATAGAATAAAGGATGACTATTAAAAACACATTTATTAAATTTTAAGTTTAATTTTAATCTATAAAACAATTTCATATAATGGGAATGACAAGTCGTGAATTCAAACTCTTGTAATAATATGAACTTTTGGAGACAAATGATCGATCATAAATTCTTAGGAAACAAAACATAAAAACACTACTAATAAAACAATCAAAAGCATCACATACTTCATAAGGGATTATCTAAAGCCACCCCGAGAATTACTGGGGGATACCCCCTAGGCCACTTTGGCCCCGTGCAGTTCTTTTTCAGTTCAGTTTTATTTAAGATAAATTCCAATTCAGTACAGAATCAGTTCCAGTTTTAAACTAAACAGGGGGTAGAAATTAGAAAAATAGGGGGTGTACCCAGAAAGTAAAAAAAAAAGAACACGATGTGATTGATTAGATGGGTGGAGGGGGGTAAGAGATGGGAAAAAGTGGACCAAGGGGGTATCTTTAGTAGGACCCACTTCATAATCATAGTACATTGGAATAAAAAAATAATAAAAACTTAGCTGATTAATAAAAAGACAAAAGGGAAATTGGAATTTAAAAAACCAACAATGTAGGAGGTCAGCTAGTCTAACTAAGAGGTTATTTTAGACATGTCATTCCAAATCATATTCCTGGTCACTCGAGTAGACAAGTTTTAAACGCTTAAACTTTGGCTCTTATTCTCAAGCCCGCTCCCGAGTTATTTTTTCGGAGGAAGAAAAGCGAAGCTGAAAGAAGTATGAATCACATTGAGTTCCAGAGTTTTGTTTACGGAGAGAAGAGAAGAGAAGTGGGAGGAGAATTTGAGCTTCTTTTCTCTCCAAACTTTCTCTCCAAAAGTGGGAAGAAATGGAAATGGAAGATCAAACAAGTTATAAAATGTGACTTCCTTCCATTTCTCTTCAACTCAGGAACACAAATCTATATAAATTTCATTTCTCTTCTTTCCAATTCTTTTCAACTCGAAAACACATAAATATTATTTCTCCTCTTTTCTTTTCTATCATTTTTTTTACTATTTTCCCTTCTTTTCTTTCACTCAAAAACTCGAGAGCAGGGCCTTAAGGCTCAAATATCGGTAACTAAAACTCAAACATCGGTAAAAAGTCACAATTTATTTTTGTATAATATCCAAAAATATGTACCATACGTCATAAGATATCTCTATAGCATCTTGTAGGGTACTTCCAGCAAGGTTACTGATACATTTTTTTTACCATACTCAGGCACATGATCCTACAATTACATAACAATACAATCAGTTAAATTGAATGGGGTTAGTATCTGGAAATGCATCAAACTTTGACACGATCTTAATTGTGTGTATCCATTTTTTTTCTATTGTATGCATCTAACCTGAAATACGCTTGATCTGAATGCATTTTACCTACCATATGCAGACGTGTATCAGGTTACATTTAAATCGTCCAAGTCAGCTACCATCTGTAATACACATCAGCATGCCACGTATAAAATCAATAAAACCCTAATAATAATTCCCAATCATCTTCCTCATTTTCCCTCCATTTATTCCTTGATCCACCCCGTTTCCCCCCAAAAAGAAATCACAGGAGCAACAATGGCTTCCTCATCCTCTTCCACAACCTAACATGCTGAACCCCGATTCTATTATTGTGAATGTGGTGAGAAGATGTTTGTTCGAACATCCTGGACCGCAAAAAACCCAGGTCGAAGGTTTATCAAATGCCCTGATGTAAGTATCCCTTCTTGACCTAATTTGACATTGAAATTCTTACGACTTGAAATTGATCTAAAACATAAGCTAATCTTTCTGAATATATATGCCCTAACGTTTTATTTTTGCTGACTAGGTGAAAACCCCTTTTTGTGAAAGGTATCGTTTTATTGATGTTGAACTAACTGATTATTATAAGAAGATCGTTTACGAACTGAAGTGTGAAACTAAGAACCAATTAAGGAATCAACCCAATCATCAATATGCAAGTGAAGTTTCAGAGACAAAGACCAATCATCAATATGCAAGTGAAGTTTCAGAGACAAAGATGGAATTGATGAAGAAGATGGAAGAGTTGACTGTGGTGAAGGCAAAGTTGAAGTTGTATGACTTGATGTTTTTAGTGTTAGTTGGTGTTGTAGGAATGCTATGTATGGTGATTGTTGTTCTAGTTAAGAAGTAGTTGTATGATGTACTAGTATCTTGGTTAAATTGGAATGAATGGTTCATCTGTGAAATGGTAACAAATTGGGTAACACATTCCATACGTTGGCTTTACCTTATGTGATAAGCATGTCTATCATAATACGTGTGTAAAATGGTAAGAAAATGCATATACATATGTACGGGCAAATGAAGTAAATTCTAACATAGGCAAAGGCAATGTATCAAATATACCAAAATGATGCATATAACATCCAATCCTTGGATTAATATCAACAAGGTACCCTACATGATTCTTAGAAAATGTTATAATGCCTGAAGCATTTATAGCATATTACATACTTAGGTCCTAATCAATCACATTACATAGTTACAATTACAATGTTTGATCCATGCACTACTCAAAACATAAGTTATAAGCACCAAAATGATTCAAAAATATAACTCTAACTTGTGCAGCAAAGTAGCAGTGGGATCAACATTCAAAAAGACTTCTAATTGCTCAAGTGAACTAATCAAGATCCATAGCAGAATCTTGTGTGCTACCAGGTCCAAGAATTGTCTTTGCCAATTTTCTCTGTGCAATCCTTTCACTAGGCTTTCTTTTCTTCACTTGATTGGCAGTCACAGATTCTTGTGTTAAGATCACAGGATCTGGATTGTTGTCAGTAAATTGAGAAATAGTATCTTGAGTACCTGCAGTTGGTGGGTTAGTTGAGTTATTGTTTCTAACTACGACACCAGATGACCCTAATCCACAACTAAACCAGCTTAAGGTCCTACCAAATGCTACCCTTGTCTTACACCTTGCTCCACCCCTGGTTGCACCACCTCTAGCACCCCTTGCTCCACCCCTGGTTGCACCACCTCTTGCAGTAACAGAAATTCTACCCATTGAACCACCCCTTGATCCACCCATTGATCCACCTCTTGCAGTAACAGGAATTCTACCCATGGTTCCACCACCCCTAGTTGTACCCATTGAACCACCCCTTGATCCACCTCTTGTAGTAACAGGTAGGCTACCCAGTGAACCACCATCATTATTAACTTCAGTAATTGTACATGACAATAATATAATCACAAATAAGCAAATACCCACCCACATGATTTTTGATCCAGTTTAGTTTCTTCCTAATACTAGGTGTAATATCATCTAACCCAAGCTCCCATCTAGCATGGATCTCCCTGATTGTTTCCATCCTAATCATAACAATTACTCTAATAGCTTCTAACATGGTAATTATTGGTTTGCCTCTAACCCTCAACAACACAGAATTCCAACACTCACTAAAGCCATTCTCCACTTCCTCACATCCAGTATGTAACCAAAAGAAAGCTCTAGACCATGAAGCAGGATTTCTATCCATTAAGTATTTGTGAGCATTAGGATTAGCTAGCTTTATTCTTTCCATTACCTCCTCAAATTCAGCTGGGTGAGATGCCTTTGAATCTTCCCAGAAAGTACTACCTTATGAATGTCTTCTTCAACCTCAATATTAGAAGTGGAACATCCTAAGTGTGGTAGATGAGAAGATGCAGGAATCTTGACTATCTGATTACCCTTTCTAACCTTCAGTATTTCATCTTCACCTTCACTAAGATGGTCTAAAGAAGCAGTATCATCCTCATCATCACTATCTACATTCTTATGAATGTACTCATCAGATTCACTATCACTCTCAACAACACCTTCTTCTAAAGTTTTCTTACTAGATTCACCATGCTCTGTTTTCTTAGCACATTCATCATCTACCCTTTTAGTCTCAATCCTCAAGTTACCTACTGCTTTTATTACATCTTCAGCACTCTCAATTTCATTCTCAGCAGCACATTGTTTTCCTTTTACCTCTACATCATTAACCACTTCTTTTCCTTTCTTATTCTTACTACTAACATCACCTACTTGGTTTTCATTTGTCTCATGTGCTACCTCACTAAGGTTATAGTTATTGTTTGCAATATACTCACCAAGCTCAAGACATAGATGATCTATATACACACTAACTCTACCATAGCTTTCAACAATGTCGAAGAAAATATCTAGATCATCATCACTTTCTATGATCATTAAGTTTTTCAAAACCACTATCAGGTAGTACATAATAAACATTAGACAATGGAAACCCAGTTTCATGAATTAATAACGCGATAAAATCATCAACCGGGATCCTTTTAACCATCAACGATATTTGTTGTCCATGGTCATACCTGAGTGGTTGAAAGAAGAAAGCGCCATCATAGTGAACATCTATCGGAAACCCCTGATAACTACCTTCCATATCTGCATCAATAATATTTTTATTTAGTAAATATGTAACGAATACAACTAAATCCATTCCCTAACAGCATAATTTTTTCACAAAAAAAAATATATATTAAAAGCCCTAATTTCAAGACTGAAATCGGGATTATTTCTTGATATAAACTAAGCAACATCATGATACATACCTGCTGTAAGCTTCTGATGACAAAAAATAGCTAAAATCGACCCTCAATTTTGCTTCTCTTGAAGAATGGAACAGAGTGTTTGTGTGTATTTAAGTTGGGAAGGAGAGCATTTTTGTATTAGGAAGAAAGTGAGTTTCAAACGTGCATGTGTATTTTGATATATATTAAATGATGGTTTCACTTCCGGACAAGAAAGAAACTTGCTGGCAAACAGATCTGAGGTGTCTTGCCATGTAATCACAATCTTTGGAATTGGTCAACGAGTTACTGGTTACGGGTTTGACCGGTGACAAAATACATTATTTAGCAAGTATTTAAAGTTAGATGCATACAATAGAAGAAAAAAAAGATGGATACACACAATTAAGATCGTGTCAAAGTTTGGTGCATCTCCATATACTAATCCCAAATTGAATATGCAAGTATGAATAAATTAAATTAAGCATTATTCACTACAATATTACCTCCTCGTCACTTGATATAGTTATAACCTCATCGGCTCTAAGCCCTACTCGATTGCTGTGAGGAGTCTCCCTTTTTATTTAATCCTCAATCTGAAATTTAAACCAAATATGAATCATTTGAAAATAAATTTGAAACTGTACATATACATACGCTGAGTGTTACACAGTGAGTCATTGTTTGGTGAGTCATTGTTTGATTATCCTGTAAAAAACTAAAGGTGTTAAGAAAATTAACTGAAAGTTACAATTGAATGTGACTTAGTAAAGAACCCCATTAAACACCTTATCATTATAAACTTCATTAGGAACATGATGATTCACTGGTATCTCGGGATTAGCAAAGGCATCGTGCATCCTGGTGTGTGGCATCGTGGGATCCTAGCGTAACCAATTCGCAAACAAACTTTGGCAAAAAATAACGGAAATTATCAAATTATAGAATGGCTGAGATTGAAAGTCAAGGCAATCAAACGATCCAGAATGGAAGTCAACGCAAAAAAACTGCCCAAACACTTACACTACGCTAGAGTCATATATATTGTAAATATATGTAAGTCTAATTTTAGATACGCATACGAAATTTTTTTTCTCTTTTTAATAAATTAATAGTAGTAAAAAAAAAATTGAGCTGTTATGCTACGTGTTTTTCCTACTAATATTTCTAGAGAATTTGTACGGTATGTTTTGGAAGAACTAAGAACTAGCTATAAGTTGTAACAACAAATTTGAAGCTTTTAATCGGAGGTACTTGTTGTAACTTTATTTACATAAACGTCTTTGGTAACAAGTTGTAGTTGTAATTGTACTTATTAATAGGATTATCTCCTGGGAAAGGATCTAACTTGTGTCCGAAACTTGTGTTCGATGTCTACTGAATGTATCATATTAGCGTTTGTAATTTTTAATGCATTCAACTTTCAAAAATGGTGTTTAAAACTAAAATGTCTATTTTACGACTTTAATTTGTCATCCGAAGAGTTTGACACATCATCAAAACGTCACCAAAATACATTAAAACACACTTTTTAAAAATTCAATGCATTAAAAATAGCAAACTTAAGTTGAGTACACACAATAAATATTGGATACAAGTTAAATGCTTTCGAAGACACTAACCCCTTACATAATATACGTTGAGTAGTAGACCATTGTATTTTATGTAATGAATTGAGTAGTAAAGTTGTTTGGTTAACAAAAATTGAAGAGTTTATTGAATAAATAAGCTACATGAACTAGCTTATTAAAGTAAGTTTGAAGCTTATAAAAGTGAGTTTTATATCAATTCACATATTTAAGTTTTAGCTACTTTTAGAGGTGGCAAAATGAATGGGTCAGGTCGGGTCAGGTCTCGAGTCTAGATGAGTTTGGGTCTAAATGGGTCCAGATCTAGATAGGTCATTTGGAAGGATGGGTCTAAACGGGTTCGGGTCAAATGGGTCTCGGATCGGGTCATCGGGTTCACCAAACTTTTTTTTTATTTGAGTGAAAAATAAAAAAAATGAAATGAGGTGAAGAAAAAAAAAATACCCGCTAGACCCATCCAAAACCGTTGGTTAATTGTTACACAATTATAGGTTATATTGAAAAACCCATTTAGACCCATCCAAAAAATGAAGAGGAGACCCAACAAACTCATCCCCTCTTAAAAATTAACAAAATTGACCCATAATTAACCAATGGGTCTAAAATTGTCACATCTAGCTACTTTTATCAAATGCTTATTAGAAAATAAGCTATAGCTACCAGCTTCAAATATAAGCTTTAGCTGCCGGCTAGTTTTGAGTTTTGACAAGGGAGTGATCCATACACCACCAAAAAGTATCCGTACATTACTAAATATGTTTTACGATGTTGTAGGTTCTGTACGGATTATCACCCCTTCGACAACACACCCTTAGATTTTTATTCATTAAGCCTTTACATCTATATTCACCGCCATTCACCGGGCAACCTATTTTCCGATGAACTAGTGGTCTTCGGTGAACTACCTTTCTGATTTTGGATTTGACGTGCAAGTCTGATTAAGCTTTTTAAATGCTCGATATTGTGTGAATGTCTAGTTAAACCCTGTTTGATGTGAGAAGAAGAGGAGCAGCATCTAGAGTTTTAACGGTGGAGATGAAGTTATAATGATAGTGATGTGCCGGGTAGATAACTTATTTGTGAGAAAAAATAATTTTATTGGCTTTTTTATAATAATTATAATTGCTTTGTATTATTGATCAATATTGAGAAAATATTAAAAAGTGATAAAATTAATGAAAAGGGTATCAGAGTCGATCATTTTATGTCAATAAGGGACTATTTATAAAAAAATGGTAGTTATTGAACTGAAAACGTAAAGAAAAAAAAGTTGACAGAAAGTTTTCGTAAATTGGTATAAATCATGTTGGGAAAAATATGTGACATGAATTTTCTATCACACTATAAATTTGATGAGACAAAATGTAAACTGATTAAGAAAACACGAGTTGGAAATCTTGTATAATAAAAATGGGAGGATGGAACTAAACATGGGAAGATGGAACTAGAAATGGGAGGATGGACAAAATTAGTACTATTAGGCATCGAGAGTTAGTTCTGCTCATTCATCTTCTGTTAGTTAGTTCTGCTGGTTCATTTAGTTCTGCCAAAAGAACATCACACTTAGTTCTGCCAATAGATTTTTCCAAGATTAATTCTGCTAGTGCAAATCTTAGTTCTGCTAAGTGGATTTCACTTTCTACTAACTCTGCAACATAAGTACACCTACTGCAGACCATGCTATTAATGTTACAGACCATGCTTAGATAGATTTGTTTCCATACATTTATTTGGAAATCTTATAAAGGACAACTCTATATTTTATAAATAGATTTGTGTCTTTAGAAGTATGGAAGCTATGTACTAAGTCTTGACTTTTAAAGTAATTGTGTTTCCAATGTAAGTATGTGGGTTTCTATAAATAAAGAAACCCATATACATTTAGGTGGGCGTGCCATACACATTTATGTGTGTGTGTTTTACTTGACGTATTTTCAGGCACACCACGATCTCATAATTTGAGATCGTTCCCCATGTATATGCGTATAATATTTTAGTTAGCTCCCTAAGATTGTGCACAACCCCGATACAAGTGAAGTGTATCCGTCTTGTTAATGTTATTAATAAGATTAGGGAGTTGGTATCAAAAATCTTCTTTGTGTTCTTCATATTTTGCATATTTTTATTCTACTTCTTTTGCTTGGAGTTCAAAAGAGACCTCACAATTGGTATCAGAGCGATAAGACGAGTCTACCCAGATTCGCACAGATCCGCTCTGAGCAAAAGATGGCATATGAAAGAAGATTGAAGAAAACAAGTTTCACAAGAACAAGAACTCAGACCCAAAAGAATGTCACTTCCTTATGAGATCCAAAGGTTAGCTCATTTCTAAATCAACAGTTGTAAAGCTTAAAGATAAAATGTTCAACTGGTATGTTCATCATTTATACGTTTCATAATGATATGTTCACATTCTGTAACGGGTTAGCACTCCATGTTCATATTAGTTGAAGATTTTTCCTTTTGATTTATAATTGTTAGTGAAGATATGGGCTAGAAATCTGTTCGAACCACATCATACAAACCTTCTTTAATTTGCGGAAAGAAATAAAGAAGGGTAAGACAAAATAGGGGGAGAACTATTCAACATTGGGTAGCTGATGTTAAAGGGGAGATTAAGGCTTCAAAGTCTACAACTTGGATAGGTACAAGTGTCATAAAATACAAGCCAAAGATCAAAGTGTTCAAGTTAACTTTTGAAGAAACTTGTAGATAAGGGGAGATTATAATCAGTTTACAAAAAGTATTTTGTCATCATCAAATAAGGGGAGATTGTTGGGAAAAATATGTAACATGAATTTTCTATTACACTATAGATTTGATGAGACAAAATGTAAACTGATTAAGGAAACACGAGTTGGAAATCTTGTATAATAAAAATGGGAGGATGGAACTAAACATGGGAGGATGGAACTAGAAATGGGAGGATGGACCAAATTAGTACTGTTAGGCATCAAGAGTTAGTTCTGCTCATTTATCTTCTGTTAGTTAGTTCTGCTAGTTCATTCAGAGTTAGTTCTGCCAAAAGAACATCACACTTAGTTCTGCCAATAGATTTTTCCAAGATTAATTCTGCTAGTGCAAATCTTAGTTCTGCTAAGTGGATTTCACTTTCTACCAACTCTGCAACATAAGTACACCTACTGCAGACCATGCTATTAATGTTACAGACCATGCTTGGATAGATTTGTTTCCATACATTTATTTGGAAATCTTATAAAGGACAACTCTATATTTTATAAATAGATTTGTGTCTTTAGAAGTATGGAAGCTATGTACTAGGTCTTGACTTTTAAAGTAATTGTGTTTCCAATGTAAGTATGTGGGTTTCTATAAATAAAGAAACCCATATACATTTAGGTGGGTGTGTCATACACATTTATGTGTGTGTGTTTTGCTTGACGTATTTTCAGGCACACCATGATCTCATAATTTGAGATCGTTCCCCATGTATACACGTATAATATTTAAGTTAGCTCCCTAAGGTTGTGCACAACTCCGATACAAGTGAAGTGTATCCGTCTTGTTAATGTTATTAATAAAATTAAGGAGTTGGTATCAAAAATCTTCTTTGTGTTCTTCATATTTTGCTTATTTTTATTCTACTTCTTTTGCTTGGAGTTCAAAAGGGACCTCACAAATCAAAATCTATTTCACAAATATAGTAGTCCGTTAGTGTTAGATAGGGCTTGACCTATTATGTTTAGGGTTTCGTATTCTCTCTTTATATTCTTGTAATATGTTTCAATCTAAGACAAGCAAAAATAAGACTAATCTTTATTCTTTTATGGTATCAGAGCTTCTCACTCTCAAAACCTCTCAACCTCTAGTCGTCACTTACCCTTAAATTCTCGTTCTGAAAACCGTTTGTTAAGAATTTATTGTAATAGTTGAACTCATCTACGTCTTTGTAAAAAGCATCCAAACAGATTACTATATTCAAGTTCACAAGGTGCATCACCATTGGTTAAAAATTGCCATTCTGATTCTAGCAACGTGCAAAGGAATTGGCTCAAAAAGTTGCCATCACCAAATTGCTATTTTCAATCTCTTTGAAAATTGCAGCCATTATATTTTCATGACAAAACGAAATTGCTTTATTTTTGAATTTTCAAGATAAGCAATGGTATATGGATACGGGGCGACTTCTCATCTCTCTTCATAAAAATTTGTAACTTTCATTCATATTTTATTAATAGAAATTTTCCTTCAGTTATTGTTGGTAATGGATATTCAATACCTTTTTCTCGTTCCGGTCATGCACAAATTCTCAATCCTTATCGTCCTTTACACCTTAAAAATGTACTTGTCACTCTAAATATTATAAAAAACCTTGTTTCAGTACGCAAGTTCACTATTGATAATAAATGGTCCATTGAATTTAATCCATATGGTTTCACCATTCGGGATTACCATACCCGTCGAATTCTTCTTCGTCGTGACAACATTTGTATCATTTACATGTTGCGGCTTCAACATTTGTTACAATTTCCAATAAATATTCTCTCTGGCACCAAATACTTGGTCATCGTGGGTGACTTAGTCCTCTCCGGACTCTTGCTTCTGAGTGTCTTATCTCCTGTAATAAAAAAAACACCCATATTTTGTGTTGTGCTTTTCAGTTAGGCAAACAAACAAAACTTAGCTTCTATCCATCTTCTTCTGTAGTTGCGTCTCCCTTTGACATTATTCATTCTCATCTTTGGACATCTCATGTCTCTAGTGTTGGTGGTTTTAAATATTATGTTCTATTTATAGACCATTTCTCTCACTTTCTTTGGGTATATCGATCCATTACGTAGAAAATATGACGCCTCTAAATTTTTACATTTTCGTGCATTTTCCAATACTCAATTCAATCGTGAAATAAAATCTTTTCAATGTGATCATGGAGGAGAGTTTGACAATAACTATCTACGTGATCTGTTTGCTACACATGGCATTCAGTTTTGCTTTTTCTTGCCCACACACATATCAGCAAAATGTAAAATCCAAACGCATGATCCGCACTATCTATAATGTTGTGCGTTCACTTCTTAATCAAGCTCGACTTCCACCAGAATATTGGGTCGAAGCACTACTAATGGCAACTACCCTTCTTAACCTCCTTCCATCTACCTCTATTAATAACACCATTTCATACACTAAATTGTTCAATAAACCAACTTCATACTCTCATTCTCGTACATTTGGATGTCTTTGTTATCCATATGCCTCCCCCCTACAAAAGCTAGCTCCATGCACCACACCATCTATTTTCCTCAGGTACCTTGCTGATCATCATGGTTATCGGTGTCTCGATCTAAACACAAATAAAATAATCATTTCTCATCATGTCACCTTTGACGAGTCTGTATTTTTTTCGGTTCCATGAGTCCTACTAAATCTCTTTCCCATGAATTTATAGAAAATAATATCGACTCCTCACCAAATGCCATACGCCTTCTCACTACACCTAATTCTTCCAAATAATCACCACCTCAAACTCAAACTCCACCTACACCACCACCTACATCTACACCACAACCAACACCAACTCCGCCTCTACCTACACCACCACCACAACCACCAACGCCGAAACCGATTCCCACTCATACACCACCTCCACCAACCAACAACGTTGTGTCTCAACACCCCATGGTCACACATTCCAAGGTTGGTACAATAAAACCTATTGAAAGACTTAATTCTCATGTCACCACTCTCTCTCATATCCCTCGGTCTCCCTTTCATGCTTTGAAATATCCTAATTAGGATCATGCTATGTTTGATCATTATAATTCTCTCATTCGGAACAACACTTGGATTCTTGTTCTCCACCCTTCGAACGTCAACATTGTGCGCTCTATGTGGCTGTATAAACACAAATTTCATGCCGATGGTGAGTCGCTATAAAGCGCGACTTGTTGCTAAGGTTCGTAGTCTACAACGGGGTATTGATTGTGATGAAACTTTTAGTCCAGTTGTTAAACCAGCAACTATTCGTACAGTTCTCAGTCTTATTGTATCTCGACAGTGGTCTGTTCACCAGCGGATGTGAAGAATGCTTTTCTTAATGGTCATCTATCAGAAACAATTTATATGCACCAACCTCCTGGCTTCTCATATCCTAAGCACCCTAATCATGTCTGCCTTCTGAAGAATTGATTATATGGTCTCAAACAGGCCACTCATGCATGGTTTCAGCGTTTTGCAGATTATGTCTCTCGTGTTGGTTTTCAACATAGCAGATGTGATTCATCTTTATTTATATTTAGACGTGAGTCAGAGATTGCTTATTTATTGCTTTATGTGGACGATATGTCCTTACAGCTTCATCTACAGCTCTTCTACAACGGGTTATATCTTCCCTTCATCGAGAGTTTGCCATGACTGACCTCTGTCCACTTAACTATTTTCTAGGGATTTCCGTTCTACGCAACAAAATCGGGATGTTTCTCTCTCAGAAAAAATATGCCACTGAGCTCAAATTGCTCAATTGTAACATGTGTAGAACTCTAGTAGATACTGAGACAAAACTTGGCCAAGATGGGCCCCCTGTTTCTAATCTCACTATGTACCGTAGTTTTGTTGGGGCTATACAGTACCTTACTTTTACGAGACAAGACTTGACACACGCAATTCAACAACTATGTCTTTTCATGCATGATCCACGTAAGCACCATTTTGCCACGTTAAAGCGTGTTCTTCGCTATGTTCGTGGGACTATTGGTCATGGCCTATAGTTTTACGCATCATACACTACCTAACTCACGGCTTACTCTGATGCCGACTGGGTTGGGTGTCCTACTTCTCGCAGGTCGACCTCGGGCTATTGTGTGTTCCTTGGTGAGAACCTGCTCACTAGGTCCTCCAAAAGGCAGCACACTGTTTCTCGTTTTAGTGCTGAAGCTGAGTATCGGGGAGTCGCAAATGTTGTTGCTGAAACTATTTTGATACCTAACCTTCTTCAAGAACTTCATGCACAGCTTTTAACAACCACTTTAGTCTGCTGTGACAATGTTAGTGCTGTATACATGTCATCTAATCCGGTTCAACATCAACGTATGAAACACATTGAGATTGACATTCACTTCGTTCGTGAAAAAGTGGCTATGGGACAAGTTTGCGTTCTTCATGTCCCCTCTCATTATCAGTATGCCGATATCTTCACCAAAAGGCTTCCTTCATCGTTGTTCATCGAATTTCGATCCTGTTTGAGCGTTCGAAGAACTCCCACAACAACTACGGGGGAGTGTTAACGAATATAGTAGCCCGTTGGTGTTAGATAGGGCTTGGCCCATTATCGTTTAGGGTTTCGTATTCTGTCTTTATATTTTTGTAATGTATTTCAATCTAAGACAAGCAAAAATAAGACAGCTCTTTATTCTTTTAAATCTTACTTACAATCCAATAACAATCCAGCACGTTTTTGTTAAGTAGGATCGTAGATGATCAAAATTACGATCTTGATAACCTTGAATTAGGGTGATGCATAGTTCGTTTGAGCCCGAAAGTTTAAAATTGTAAGTAAATTCTATTATACACACTTCAAAATACATCGCAAAACTTCGGTTACATATCATAAACCCCCAAAAACTAATATGGATGATAATTATAATTCTATAAATAATGTCTATTTTACAAGTTGACTCAAGGACCTAACTATCTCATTTGGAAGTTCAACGTCTTCAAACAATAGGCATACATGAAAGCGAAAAAGACCGCGAAACCAACCAAAACTATAGCAACTGGTGCCATGAAATCTGGTTCATAACCAAAATGGTTCTTCACATACCACTTGATTGTCGGATCAGGCGACATCCCGGGCACCTTGATGGTGCTCTCCACATCACCATATTGCGAAACAATGCATCCGTACACAGTCCACGCCAACGGGCAAATCCAGTAGTACCATATCCACCACTTCGGAATTTTCTGAATGTAACAAAAAAATTATTATATTAAATAACTTGCTAAGTTTTGACAATAATCGCTATTTAAAATCAAGGACAGAGTCACAGTCTCACAGAGCTACTATAAACAATACATTTCTTGAATTTTAATACGATTTTATAAACTAATATCACTAATTCTTAAATTTAAATCCAGTGGAAATTTTTTCTAACTATGTCCCTGTTTATAACTGGACAAATGTAGAAAGAGTACTTACAGGTCTGGGGATGAAGAAACCAGAGAAGAGGTTGAAAAGTGAGTAGAAAGCGGCTGCAAATATAGCGGCTACTTGATGGTTTGGTGTTATGGAAACCGTCATCATTCCATAATACGTGAAGTATAGAAACGAGAAGAAGTTAATGAAGAAAAACCAGAAGAATTTAACTGCTGTCCATTCGAAGCTCACCATAGCATACACTATGAGAGTGTAATATGTAGTTTGAAATAATACATATGGTATCTCCACAAATACCTGTATAAAATTTCAAGTAACAAATTTAGCTACAAAATATATATTGTAGTGTAAGTTCTTTGTGTGTTCAATTGTATTATTTCTGACCTGTGCCATGGCATATGGTAAAGCAGAATACATTCCAGCAGCTGTTTCTCGATAAAAGACCGTTCTTTCAGTTGCTACTATCGGTTGCACTGTTGAACAATTGTTGATACCAACGAAAAGGATTGCAGAATACATAGCTCCGATAATTGTTGTTAGATCAGTGCTGCTGTCTCTGAAGATATAAAGAAAAAGTAATTACGAAAGTGATTTTGAAATTATGTATCTATACTTTATATAACTAAACAAAAGGGAAAAATTACAAGAAAAATCAAACCTCTTTTTTCCAATTTTCCAGAAAATGGTGCCAACCATTAGTGCACAAGCCAACGTGAAGAAGTGGCGAACGAGATTGTAGTCAGGACTTCTCCAGTAACTCCACCATTGTTTCCATAAACATGATTTGAACTGTCCCCATGTCGACTGAGAATATTGTGTTGCAAAGTAAAGATCTTTCGCACCTGCAGGAGGTATGCTCAACTCCTTCACCAAACCTTTGTTCCTTCTGTTATATTTACATACGAATGTATTAGTATGTAATGTGTCAACATATTTTTATCATATATAGCTTATAAAGGGTTATGTGTTTCCAAATAGTAATGACTGAAAACATGTTATATACAATTAAAACCTTTAAAGCTGAAAACATATAATACAACTCTGGGTAAAGTTTGATACATTTTCAAATACTTGACCCATTTATAAACAAGAATTCTTACTCGTGCAAAGCTGATGATCTGTAGTATTCAGCAAAATCCATTCCAAGTCGGTTCTCTGCAGCAATCGAGCTTACTTCGAGCATCCATGTTGCTGGATTGTACTTCTCTGCTATTTTCGCTACCCCTGGAATTTGCTGCAAAATATAGTAAATGTTTAATACTTTTCCATTGTGACTAGAATACATCGACAAGTAACGAAATTATTAATGAGAAATACCTCAAAATATTCAACAACTTTCTGTGAGTTCCTGCCCAATGGTCCAGCATAGATCACTTGCCCTCCTCTTTTCATTAGTAATAGCTGGTCCATTAATATGATAATTAAATTAATATGTTGAATTTGAATTTGTATGAAGCACCTTGATAGTTATATCTAGACAGGGTACTCCGTATTACCTCATCAAATGCTTCAAAAATGTCAATGCTAGGTTGATGTATAGTGCATACAACTGTTCTTCCAGTATCCACTGTGTTTCTCACAGTCCTCATAACGATTGCAGCTGCTCTTGCATCTAGTCCAGAAGTCGGTTCATCCATGAAGATGATGGAAGGATTAGCAACGAGCTCTACCGCAATAGTTAGTCTCTTTCTTTGTTCTGTTGATAAACCAGTAACTCCTGGAAGACCCACAATGGCATCCTTGAGATCGTCTAGTTCAACTAGCTCCATCACTTGGTCAACAAAAGTCTGAAATGTATACAAATGGATTAACAGATATCTTAACGTAAGTGTTCCGTTGTTTAGGCTTAAACTTTTGTGAATAGTGTAAGGGTAAAAGGGTAAAAATTGGTTATCTATTTTTGAAATGGGACATTCTTGTTGGGACAAACTCTAATGCTAACGTGGACAGTTATTTTGGGAAGTATCACTTGTAAATTTAACCAATGCTACATTTGAATAAGAAAATCAAAAGAACGAATTTACTCACCATTTTTTCTTCGTTGTCAACTTCTTTAGGAAGTCGGAGGAAAGCAGAGTATATCAAAGATTCCCGGATTGTGATTTGGGGTGTATGGATATCAGTTTGTTCACAATATCCAGAAATTCTTGCAAATGTCTCTTGATTTTTCGGATATCCAGATATTCTTATATCACCTTCAATATAACCACCTGTCTTTCTTCCTGCTAGAACATCCATCAATGTCGTTTTACCAGCTCCACTAACTCCCATCAATGCAGTCAGGACTCCAGGCCTAAATGCACCTGTTACACCACGTAGTAGTTGCAGCCTGTCTTCTGTCACCCCTTGTTCTTTCATTTCCTGTTTAAGTTCAACATATTTATCATTTATTCACTTAGTTGAAGCTACCAGATCAAGTTGATCATAATGTGATAAAAGTTAACTTACAGCCGGCATATCGACATAATAGTTCACACTATCAAAAGACATAGCAAGAGGAGTGAATGGTAGAATCATCCCCTTTTTAGCAGAAATTCCATTTGCGGCCGCGATACTTGAATCTTGATGTCTATATAAGTCACGGGCACCAGTTCGGCTGCTCATTCGCTGCATGGCCAGTTCCCCTGGGTAATGATAAAAGTTGATTAAAATAAATCTTATGATTAAAAACTTCTTCATGAAAAAGTGAAGTCAATGTTTCATACTGGTATTGTTTCCATCAGCAGCAGTTAATGATTGAGGAACCGTTTCTCTCTTTGATGTATTCATTTTCAGTCTTGGTGTTTCGGTTGTTTCTAGTTCCTGATTTGCTTCCATTTCCGCGGCTGCTTCCTTGGATATTACTGCTTGTTTTTTCCCGGGGGCTAAAATACCAACATTGGACATATGGTTTAAGTCAAAAAATAACAGAGGCTTAAGTCTTATCAAAGGTATCAATCCTTACTCAAACTTTTGTTGTATATATCAAACTTTTATCTGTTATTGTATGTATCAAGCCTTTTATAACTTGTTAGCCAGTAACGTGGCACCAGTTTTGAAAACATGGCAACTTATATGACTATCACATCAACAGAAATCTAGTTACCCAATGAATAAGCCATCAGGTTTATACTAGAGGTGGCAAAATGAATGGGTCGGGTCGGGTCTCGGGTCTAGATGGGTTTGGGCCTAAATGGGTCCGGGTCTAGATGGGTCATTTAGAAGGATGGGTCTAAACGGGTCCGGGTCAAATGGGTCTCGGGTCGGGTCGGGTCATCGGGTTCACCAAACTTTTTTTTTTTAGTGAAAAATGAAAAAAATGAAATGAGGTGGAAAAAAAAAATACCCGCTAGACCCATCCAAACCCGTTGGTTAATTGTTTCACAATTATAGATTATATTGAAAAACCCATTTAGACCCATTCACAAAATGGGGAGGAGACCCAACAAACCCATCCCCTCCTAAAAATTAACCAAATTGACCCATAATTAACCAATGGGTCTAAAATTGCCACCTCTAATTTATACAATTGCAGTAAAGTTGAATACATACAATAGAGTTTTTGGGTAGTATTGACACATTATATAATCAGGAAAAGGTTGAAACTTACCATTCATAAACATGAGAGCCAAGGTGAACAATACGTTTAGAAGAATCGTGAAACCGGCGAGAGCACCTGTACCAATCCAATACCAGTTGCTAATAGTAGGAACGTCAAAGTTTCTTAGTACTTGTATACCCAACTTGGTGACATTATCCGAAGCCTGTAATATATGTATGAAGTTTAGCTCATGTGTTCGACATTTTTGACACATTAGAAAGAATAAATGTGAGTATATCTGTGGCATACCAATCTGTTCATCCACCTAGGAGCATACATCTCATTGACAGCAATGGCATTGTAAGCATATGTCATGGGTGAAACCCAGTAAGCCCATTCCCACCAGTTTGGGATTTGACCTGTAACACACAAATTCTTAAACTTTAAAAGCTAATAGAGAAAGTCAACATGTTGCAAAAAATCAATTTTTGCAAGAAAAAGTCAACATCTTGTAGAAAAAATCCAAGAAAACGTCAAACTTCACAAAGAAAATTGTCAAGGAACTTATTTTGCAAAACTTTAAGTTACCTTTTTTAAAAAACTTTTCAAACGTTACTTTGTAAAATGAATTATTATAAAATTGTTAATCAAAAGATTTCCTATTTTTGTTTATTAGAACTAACCTTTAGGAAGAATGAAACCACCCAAAAGAAACACAAGGAGAAGAGTAAGAGCTCCCCCTGTATTAGCAATGATCATAGTTCTACAAACTCCTGCAATAACCCTAAAGATTCCAGCAGCCATTTGTTGGACTAAAAATATCAACAAGAACTGTTTAAAGAATCTGCTAGCTTCAGGTGCAAAACCCATGGTGTAATACGATATAACCATCCAAACGGTAGTCTCCAAGATCGATATAGGCACTCGAAGCAAGAAAGTTGGAAGAGTGAAAGTCCATGGGGGGTGAAACAACAGATCTCTTTGCTTGTAAAACACAGGAAGTCGTTGTATAGTAAGTGATAATTCAGCAAAACCATTGAACATATTAATAAGCATACTGAACAAAAGTGCACCAATATAACCAGCACCATCTTCTTCAGTTATTGAATGCATTCTTGTCCTTAAAAATACTGTTGATCCAATGAAGGCCACGATAATGATTTGAACGGTTTTGAACACATAGACGAATGAGTTTCTTTGGATTAGTAGCCATTCTTTATCCCATGAAGCTTTCAAGAGGTCCATTTTGGAAACTAAGTATTTTTTGAATACTAATGCAGCTTTGTGGCTTCTTGATTTGTCGAATGGAACGGAGAGCTCATTCTCGAGGCGAAGTCCCACATGGAAACGTTGAAATCGTTTTGTAAATTCAGTGACTGAAATGTATCTATATGGTTTGGTTCTGTCAGCCCAGTATTGTTCTTGATCCTTCCTTGAGGTAACCTGTCAATATGCCATAAATTTAGTACATATATTCTATTTCGTTTGTTTGTATTTTAGTTTCATTAATAACACAGACAAGATATTTAAAAATGTATATATAGCAAGAAAAGAATAGAGTTAAATTTTTATTAATTTGATATATTTAGAATAATTAAGATAGAAGATAAATATATATAAAGGTCTTCATGGGCTGGCCCAACCCTTGTTAGAACGATCAGCCCATTTAAACATCTTGATTTGGGTTTCAAAGAAGCCCACCTCTTGCAAGAAGTCAGCAGTGCCCTTTCTTTCAGGACATTTAAATCCACAACTTTCAAAAAACTCGACCACATGTTCTCGTGGGCCTTGGTATACAATCTGTCCTTCTGACAATAGTATAATGTCATCAAAAAGATCAAATGTCTCGGGTGCAGGCTGTAGAAGAGACATTAAAACTGTGGCATCGGTAAGGTGCACGATTTGTTGGAGGCATTTCACAATCTGAAACGTTGTTGAGCTGTCGAGCCCAGTCGATATCTCATCCATAAATAACGTTTTAGTCGGCCCAACGATCATCTCCCCTGTTTTCACAAGTCGAATTTTATCAAATGAAACTTAGATGATCATAATGTGATGTATTTACTTAGTTTTTCCTTCTTCTTTATTCGGTTACATAAATTTTTACCTAATGTGATCACATTTATGAAAATAAATTACTATAAATGTAATAATATCTATTTTTGATATATAGGAATCTTGATCCAAAAACAAAGAGACAGGGGAGTTGTGGATTAAATGAAAGTAGCTAGTGGGCCTTAATAGGACAAATGACAAATTGGCTAAGCCAGCTACTATACATCTTGGAACATTATTTGTTGTACAAAAATATATTAACATTTCTAAACATGGGTCATGCGAATATTATCTTCCATTATTTGTTGCAATATATTCTTCATTATCTTTACATTTTTGTTCATGTTTATAGGGAGCGGTCAAGACAAAATGGCTCTTATCTAAACGCGTAAGAAAAACGATATTACTGACGCGTATCATGATGTATCATTTTTGCAATTTTATGCCGTAGCTTTTGAAATCGATGCACCTTTTACTATTCTATCATATCAAATCGTAAAAATTGCGCTCGCGGAATCATTCTAAGTCTACATATAAATTCAAAATTTTGTTTTTATAAACAAGAATGTAGCCAGATTGTTAGAATAATGAAGTGACCACCTAGCCAAGAATGTCACATTGGTGAATGGTGATGTGGGTTTACCTAACATGACTTAAAATGGATTGTGTTAGGTTTAATTTAGTACATATAAGTAGTTTAGGTAATTATGTGAACCCTTTATTTGTTGCAGTCAACCACTCACCCACCATGAGATGACTTGGGGTGTAGTGGGTTCATACTTAAAATCAAACTTTTAGGTCAACTTGATCATTTGTGTCCATGTTTTAGTTCAACTTTCAATTCGAACATGTACAAAGTTACCTTTTCTTTGCATTTTCATGAGATTTGTGTGAAGTTTTTACCTGTCGTCACTCGTTTCTTCTGACCGCCAGAGATCCCTCGTATCATTTCGTCACCAACGATCGTATCACGACATACATCAAGTCCCAGAATCTATAAAAAAAGGGTTTATAATAATAACCAAACTAATTAGTACAATTTGAAATATTGGTTCACCAACCAGAATGTTGAAAAAACACCAGGCTGTGGACAAATAAAACATCTCCTTCATTAATTAATAAAATAAGATGTAAAAATTTGGTTGACCCACAAAACGTAAAGTGGAGAGAATAAAATAATTAATAACATTAAGGCGTAACATCACACATGTATGATGATGCTATTATTTATAATCCCAAATTAAAACAGTTTTAATATTTCTTAATTTATTTGATTATAACTAACATAAAATTTGCTAGTTGGTTTAGAAGTCTCCTACTTACCCTAAGAGTGTAGTCGGTAATTAAACTGCTCTCCATTCCTTCCATTGATGTTGCCTGAATTTATAATATCAAATCAAGTCAAGAATAATAACAAATATAAGTGTAATTTCATCGGTTTATAATTAAAAAACATCACATTTTTTAAATAAATTTTTGTGTCTTGAGATTTACCTTCATGAAAAGATCGACTTCGGCTTCAGGGAAAATCCCGGCTTCCTTTTCTCTCCTAGCGAGTTCCGTTAATAGTTCTGTCATTCGTGCACAACAAATATCAACAACATAATCAAGTCATTAAAATCCTAATTAATTTTTGAAAGTGTAATGATTATATAAAAATGCAGGTACCATAACGTGAGCCGACTCCTTGACACCGTGCAGAGAAATCTAGTGTTTCTTTAACAGTCATTTCTCCGACATGAACATCGTTTTGGCTAATGTAAGCCGACGTCTTACGTGGTACAAATTCATTAAGTTTGTGTCCATTGTAAGTAATCTCTCCCCTAACCTGTCATTTGTTATCATCATCATTGTTATTAATCATTTTTACGAAATTATGATATGTGTTGACGCGCTGCTAAGTTTATACATTTTGTGTATAGTGTGCATTATCCATGAGATCACGCACAGTTCTAACATATAACAACAAACAATTTGCATATTTTTTTAATAAAATATACGATTTTATTTCAGGATGTTTATTATTAGTACAATTTTTAGAATTTTATTTATATATCTACAAGTCCAAATGTACCTTGAGGCTAGGGTCCAATTTCCCGGCCAATGCCAACAAAAGAGTTGTTTTACCGGATGATGGTGGGCCTAAAAGAAGTGCCATCCTGGTAATTAAATTCAAAAAAAACAAACAAAACCGTCTTTAGCATCAACAAATATTGCTTTCAAGGTCATTTTCAACCCATGCATTTAACTTCAATTCACATTGTTATAGTTAATATAGTGTGGTAAAAAGTGTTTTTTTACCGTGACGGTTTTATAATCCCGGATGCATCTTTAAGAATGGTGAGTTTAGTTTTTTCAGCCAAACTGATTCCCAACATTCCCAAAAACGATTCGCCAAGGTTACGCAAAGTATTTACTAACGACGGAAGTGCTCTGTCTCCGATGTAGCAATCAGCTTCAATCGTTAAACGTTCAAATCGTACTTCTACCGTTGGAAGGGTGATCCCAACCCTGAAATCGACCACCAAAAAACATCGTTCTAATCTAGTTAAAGTAACTTTAAACAAACATAATCTATTACAAAGAGTAGTTCAACTACACAACATGTTTCATATCATAATCATAATAAAATTCCATAATTAATCCCAATTTTGGTAAAGTAAGTCAGTTAGATTCTAAATTCTGTTGCAAGTTTTAGTCAATAAGCATAAACATCAAAGTTAAAACTTAAAAGACTATAGATTTCATGACATTTCCCAAGAGCATATGGGTGCTGACGTGGCATATGTGAAACTTTGACTTTGCATGCATGTGGACTTATATACATTTTGTTACATAAAATCATATAAATGTAGATACATAGATATGGATATATAGATAATGTCCTATACAAATAAGTAGGTAATTACAAGGTGTGGTATTAAATTAATATAGAGATGAATGACGTCAGAATTACTTCTTGATCGTTATTTTTTGAATAATTAAAATAAAAGCATTCTGGCAAACAATCATGACCTTTTCATAAAAGAAATTTATAGCAACATATTTTAAGCTTACTACAATGTCTATGTGTATGTCTCAATTAAAAGGTACTAATTAATTAATTTTTGGTGTTATCCAATAACCTTAAACACAAGATTAAAAAGTTAAAAGTTCTAGTAATATACAAAACTTACTTATCGATACGATTTCTGAACTTCATCAAGAACTTCTCATTATCTTCTTCAGCAACTTTAAAAATCCTATCAATAAACTGTTGTCTATCGTGTACATCGAGTTTTCTTACATCGATTTCTTTATGCACCGCGTCATTCTTATTGTAACTCCTTCGGTTGTCATCGTCATCATTCATGTAAGACTTCAATATAGTCGTTCTTAAGCGATCATAAGTAGGCAATTTTTCGATAGCAGCCCATCTTAAAGCCTCTTCGTCTTCCTCCGAATGACGGCTAGATCGTCTGTTGTAACTTCCACCACTGGCGCCAGGTGTAAACACATCTTCTATCCTCCAACTAGCCGTACTTCGGTTCCTACTCATGTTGCGGCTCGTTGTTCGCCTCACCGAACCCCTCCCTAACACTTCTTCCATTGTGTTTAGCTATAATGAGTTAATGTGAATTACTTGAAGTTGTAAAAATGTTCACAATTTATGAAATGGTGATGATAGTTTTTATGTTATGTATGAGTTGTGGTTGGTGAAGAGTTGAAATATTGGAGCATTTTGTGTTGTTATATGAAATGGTCAGGGTTTAAGGTGTGACTACTTCTTGGTTGATGGTGTCAGGGTGAGCTAATTTATACAATGGAGTTGGGATGAGGAGGTATTTTTATAAGTTTATGATTAAATATTAGGATGATGACCAAGTAAAAAGTTGTATTTCCGAAGTGGCTTTATTGTCATTTTTCAATTTTCTTTTACTTTGGTAACCTGTGCGGTTGGTGAGACTAGCTAGGATATGGTCATCGTTTCGAAGAAAATACACGTCAACCAAATATAAGTATTACGGTAACACCCAAATATAAATATAACAAACTATTATTATTATTATTATTTTATCATGAGTTAAAAAAAATATATCTAACTCTTATCCGTTTTCAAATCACTTCTATCACCTTAATGTCACGTCAGCTTTTCACTAACTAATTCACAACTAATTACTATACGACATCAATGACTAATCACATCATTTTTCTGAACCCCACATCTACCAATATACCACCATTTTATACACTAAAAAAAAGTCACACGGACCCATAATACACATTCAATCGACTATCATTCGGTTTAGCGATTACGAAGCCAGCTGATTAGCAAGTGATTGACCGGATGGCACGGAAATGCTAATCGGTTTCAACCGATTAGCAAGTGATGACTCTCAATGGGAGCACCCTAATGTTGACATTACAATTCAATTGTAACGTTGACGAATCACAAAATATATACTTTACATTTTTTGGCTTTCAACTTTTTTATATTTACATGAATCACCCCTACAACAACACTAATATTACGTACCTTAATATTTCCCCCAAAAAAATCTTCCTATTTTGTAAAACTCTTTAAGAGTATATGCCACTTCAAATTTAAGCACACGTGTAAGGGTGTTCATAAGTTCGATTTTCGGTTTCCTCAATTTAATCAATTCTGTTTATTCGGTTTTGAAGTTATTGGGAGCAAAACCGAAACCTGAACCGAACACCAAATTCATATTCAAAACCAAACTAAAAACCAAATTCGAAATCGATTCGATTTTGGGTTAAACCGAAAAAACAACAAAATTATCATTTTTTAGAAAACACTCTTCAACATACAAAACTACGAAATATGCAAGATTATACGATACAACTTATATAAATTTAACTATTAATAATTGTTATTTGTTAGCCACATTCGAGTTTAGAAAGCATAAAAATGTCAATGTACGTGAATTTTAAAGTCCAAACAAAACATTTATATTTCAAAACACGTAATAGCTAAAAAGATTTAAGTTTTCAAATGTTAAACTCTTCAAGTATTTAGTCGAATTCTAAAAATCATATATATAAATAATAATATATTTATTAAATCGAATTGGTTCCGAATTCGGTTTTCGGTTTAACCGAATTCTAAAAATTTAAAACCAAATCCATTTAACTGAATTCAATAAATAAAAAACCGAAAATGTAGTTCAAATTTGATTCGGTATTCGAATTAAACGATTTAATATTGAACACCCTTGCCACACGTGTATACACCCTTTGTTTTGTTTTAAGGTTTTTAGGTTTTGTTAATTGTTTTTGCTTAACTTGAAGAAAACACATTGTAATTACATTTAGGCATGATAAGAGATAAAAAACATTGAGGACTTTTTTCCGCCGTTAAAGACCCATTAATGTAGGGAGTTTGATGTTAACCATACTGCTTCCGCGTCGATTGACAAACGCGGAGTTAAAGAATTTTTTTTCTCAATTCCTTTCATTTTTTTAGTTTCAAAATTTTTTCACTTTTTAACACTCAACGACTTCTCCTAAACTCTTACTAGATCAACTTGGTGATAAAATTTATCACCGAGTTTAACACCAAACACTCCTTTTTTTAATTATTACTTATACAATTCAAGTTAGAGTATTTATTAAGCTAGTATCTTGCTGCTTATTCAACATTAGACCACTTTTTGAAATTTCGTTATTGCACAAGGAATGGAAGGACAAACTTTCAGTTGGACACCAGAAAGTGGATGTTCACCACTTCCCGCCAACTTAAGCTCGATGTTCAATTGAGAACACTGCATTAGATCACACCCATCGGTCTCGTCGGTTGGGAGCTGACGATCTTCGATTTAACCGACGTCGATGGCACGAAGTCATTGGTTGTGGCCGTCGGTTTCCTCCTTCGGTTTGGCGACGAGGGGGGACGGATGAGGGTGGGGCCCATTGCTTTTTTTTAATTATAGCCGTTAATTAAAAAAAATTAACACCAATGGTCATATGGCCGTTTTTTTGATAAAAAATATTTAAAAAAAAAACTCACTTTTCACCTTTAAATACCACTATCATTTTCACACAACAATCTTCCACTCTTTCAACATACATTTTCTATATTTCACACTTTCTTTCAACAACCACCATCCAACTTTCTCACATTTCTCAAACAAAAATGTCAAAAAACACCAAATCAAACCCCAAACCCAAAACCAAAACCAAAAAGAAAGATTCACAAAATATCGGTCATGATATGTGGCAAGCTTTGTTAAACAACCCGTTACCAAACTCGTCACCACCAAACACCCAAGCTTCCGGTTCCTCCCAACCACCTCAACAATATGCTTCCGGTTCATCCTCTCAAAATCAACAATTTGCCGCCTTCCCACCGATTGCTCAACCATTCAACCTTGTCGCCGATGATCCGAGAAACAACTACCAACACCACGGGTGGTACCAAAACACACAATGGTCACCACAACAACCATAATTCCACCAAACACAATGGTCACCACCACATCCACAATTCCATCACACACAATGGTCACCACAACAACCACCACAATGGTCACCAAGCACTTCCAATCCTCACTTTCACCAAACCAACTTCACCGTGCATCAAACGTTGGAAGAAAGCTCCGACGAGGCCCAACCTGAAAATGAACCCGATGATCAATCCGAACCTGAGTCCGAACCCGAACCGGTCACCGATCCAAAAAAGTCCAAAAAAAGGGTAAACAACCCGCCAAGCCCAAACGCCACCAACTACGATGGACCGACGAGGAGGCAAAAATTCTGACAGAGAGGTGGATTCACTGTTCCGAGATGGGGTCCAAGGAAAAAACCAAACAAACGACTCTTTTTGGTCCAAAGTCCAACAAGGTTACAACTCTTGTGTGCCAGATTCACATGAGCGCAACCTCAATCAACTTACCGGCAAGTGGAATAAGATTTCACATGATTCCAAGGCATTCCAAGGCATCTACATGCCTTATGGATGTGTGATATACTTTTTAATTTTTAGGATTTGTAGTTTTTTTTATTTAAAAATTATTGTATTTTTAATTTTTAGAAAATTTGTAATTTTTTATTTTTAATGAAGTGTGTTTTATTTAAATTGTTTTGTTTATTTAAATTATTGTATTTAAATTGATTAATTAATTTGTCAGTGGGTCCCAGAAATTGAAGTGACGGACCACTGATGGGAGTGGTCAGTCAATTTCAGTCAGTCTGGGGAAAAAGCTGACATGGCTTCGTCAGTTTTAGTCACTGATGAGAGTGGTCTTAAAGGCCTTTAACATGTTTTGCTTTATATATGTTCATTTCTTCATTTTTGATTAGTTCAAATCATTTTTATGAACCTATTTGAACTTTGAGTCGAACATTGCACAATTATCTTTAAAAGTTAAAATTATATTCATATTAAAATTCAATATTTAATTGAACATCGAGTTGGATATACCGAGCATAAAGATAACCACTCTTAGTTTACTAACGAAAACCCAAGCCTTTCTTTTTGACATTAATTACTCTAGCTACGTTTTGGGTGTGTATGATCGATGGGATTCAAAGAGATTATAGGGCGCTAATTATAACGGATACCCTACTGCTCTGCGCTAATTATAACGGATACCCTACTGCTTTGCGTTAATTATAACGGATACGTTTCTTGTTTTATTCCCTTGCATTTATTATTAATGAAACTTGGCTGAACTTTCTCCTAAAACTTTGCCAAAACAAAAACAACACGTAAATCTACTAGTATTAATTAATTTAGAATATAACAACTAGTTTGTAATCAATTATATAAATTTTTTATAAGACTTCAATTGTTATCTACTTATTGGAGAAAGAGAACTCGCGGACATAAACCTTGATGATAGATGATAATGATGAACAAATAAATTTATAGTTAAATAAGTGATAAGTTTTAGAAATATATTGGGGTTATAAACAAATATATTACTCTATAAGTAATATATTAGACTATTAGTTTGTTCAATTGAAATACTAAACTATTTTCATATCTATAATTAATGAACATTTTTACGTTGTAACATTTATAAGTTTAAACTCAATTAAGTTCTTAGGTTAAGTAACATGATATGGGTGTTATTATTTATAAGTTATGTACATACATATTGTGATTTATTAAATTCAGTAATTTAATTGAACAAATTATTAGTTCGGTAACTTACTTGAACAATCACATAAGTAACATATTTATCTATTAACCGACCCAAATATAAAACATATATAAGTTATAAACTTCTTTTATTGACATTTACATATTGTTTCCCACGTTAAATAATTGTAGTTAATAATTTGTCGATCATAAAAAGTTATAACATGAAATCAGAATATGAACAAAAGTACTTAGAGCTTTAATTCTACAAAAAATTAGTTAGAACATCTCCAATGGGGAAAAGCTTTTAAAAACTTTTTCTCATGCTATATCATTTTTCAAAAGAAAAGCTTTAGAGAAAAGTTTTCTTTCCAATGTACAAAAGCTTTTTTTATTATCTAATTTTACATTTAAAATAGCTAAAAAGCTTTTGCCTCGAAGCTTGATAAATCTCAAGCTTTTGATACAAAAAGCTTTTCATCCAATGATATAAAGCTTTTTCAAAGACTTTTTTTCATAAAAAAGCTTTAGATAAACTTTCATTGGAGTTACTCTTATAAAACCGACTTTTCAATCATTTATATTCATATACATTCGACATGTCAATCAATAACTTTTACAAATGGAAGGATATTTGATTACTTACTTTTACTTTTAATATTTATAAAACTTATTATATCACCTATGTCTCAAATTTGCCGTTCAGCATATAATCAAAGAACATTTGTTAAAGATATAACAACAGACACTATATCATAACTAAACGATGAATTAGCTTTAACTATTTATTTACATTATCAAATTATTAGTACAACTAAACTAAACGATGAATTAACTTTTATTAGATTATGACTCATGCGGCCCATCTCAAGATAATCATATCGTTAGTTGTAAATTTAGCTTATATACTTATAAACGATTACCAATAAGCTCGATAGATAAACTTCTCCAAACACCACTTTAACACTGTATTGTGTACAAATTTATAAGAAATTTATTATACGGAAGTGGAAATTAATTAGTAAGAAAAATGATGAAGTTGAATTTGTATAAAAGACAATAATAGTAAAATTCAAACATGATGGCTATATCAGTACACTATTCCTACTTCCCACTTGAGTTTAGCTACTTCATAATATAAAATTAAGAATTAATGGGTTGGTAGTGATGCAACCCGTGGGCTCCTTCCTCGAACCAACATTAACTAGAAGAATATATGTTAGGCTCATGGACCTGATAACTCATTTCATTTGCAACTTGACCATGTCTTATTCTTAGCCACTCTAATAGACCCAAACCCTGGTTGGTGGCCGTTTTTTTATCACTTTTATTATTTTGGACCCTATATTATATTCTAACAAAATATAGTATATCATATTCTAACAAATATCGTTTTACTATAAGACCATGTCAACAAAGTCAATTCAACCATGCATGATATAGTGAAAAACTTAAGGGTGCCTCTGATTTGTTTGAATTAGTTAGTATAGGTATGAGATAACTGTTTTGAAAACCGGTTCAACTGGGATTTTGAGAGTTTTCGGTAGATTGAAAACCGGTTTTGGCCTAGGTTTGACCAGTCAACAAACCGTCGGTTTTTTAGGTTTTAACCGGTTGAACCGGAAACCGAACCGGTTTTCAACTAGTTTTTATTTTTTTATTTTTTTAAGTTTTGATCAGTTGTGGGGTGGTTGAGCCGGTCCAGTCCAGCCGGTTCGACCGAAACCAAACCCCTCACCGGTCCGAGTTAAAAACTGGTTTTCAAAACATTGTATGAGATTCGTAGTGAAATGGAGTAATAGGAATTGTTATTGTGTAAAAACCCATCATCCTAGGTGGGTTTGAAGAAAACTTCATTTCAAGAGTTTATTTCTAAATTTATTAAACCTACACCACTTATGACTTAACCCAATACATATTATCATTTCTCATTCATTTAAAGTTCCATTCCCGGATACTTAATCCAAACACTGTGTAAAAAAGTTATACATACACGGTACACTTATAAGTTAGGTGGTAAGGTGTTAGTTAAAAATAGAGGCTAAATGTATATATTTGAATAAGTTAAAAGGTAAAAAAATGTGAAGCGTATAATATTCAAGGTTGTAATAAATAAATACGGATTATGAGAATTTTGAACCATATATGGCTGACCATATATACAATCAAGTAAAGCTTTGTTATAACTAACAGTATAATCATTATGCACGTTTTTTTTATTGTTATTTTTCGATTTCTAATCTTCGTTTATAACCATTTTTTTATTGTTGTTCGTTATCTATTCTTCGTTTATTAAAAAAATGTCTAACATCTGAGACGTCTTTCTATTGTCATAATGAAAATATAGATAGATTCAAGTAACCATTTATTTTTTTACACATGATAAAAGACAAAAGTGGAGCATAAATGATAAAAATATATAAATAATACTCCATAGTCAGTAAGGATTAGGAACGGGAAAATGATCAACAAGCTAAGCTAGGTACTCCTTAACTGTGACATGAATTTATAATTAACAAGCTATTTATTCTACTTCAAACAAGTTATTTATTATGTAATCCTAAAGTTTATTTCACAATATAAGTAATCTCAGTCTTTTATATTTAATAATTAATAATAAACTCCTATCAATACATACTCATAATGAGTCTAGTGTTTTTTTTTTTAATCAAAGTCTAGGTTTGTTGAGTTAATTTAACAAGAGAAGCGCACAAATTAATATTATTATTATTATTTCGAAAGTGTACGTGGTTTAGCTTAGACAACATGAATCCGATATAATCGTAGTAGTGTCAACAATACGTAACAAATTTGTTAAGTCATATAAGAAGAGTAATATGTTTGATCCAAAATTGATAGTCTCAAGTCACTAAATTAATTTTCTAACAATTCGTTTGCATCCATTATTCGTATAAAAGTTGAGTAATGTGAAGTTACGTGGCGTACTAAGGTGATGGACTGCACTAGAGTGATCATTTTGATTTTGGTGTTGTTATCAGTGTGGTAGTGACTATGCAATGGCTACCACCTTCAGATTTTGTACCTTTTTCTTTATTTTTATGTTTCTTTTTTTTTGTGTGTGTACAAATGTATAATATTAATAGTTTGAAAGATAAATAATGGTGAATTGTGGATCAAATTTTCAGTGAGATGAGTACATATAAAAAATGTGATTCGGTGTGAGCGTGTGGGGCGTGTAAAAATGAAGTAAATTAGGTGAATAGTCAACCTTTTTTGGGGTGGTCAAGTGACTACTCCTTTTCCTCTTATATTTAACATGAGTTAAGACACTCGCATCCCTGATTGAAACTGACGGAGTTACGTGAGCGTCACGTCAGCTTTTTCAAAAAATTAACTGAAACTGACGGACCCCTATCATCCATGACCCATCACTTTATTTTTTTGATCTCGCATCTACCAATTTACCTTTAATTTTATACACTATATAGAAAGAAAAAAAAAACTGATTTCACATCGGTAATCCGACTAGAAAAACTGACAAGGCAAAGTGACTAAATGGTAATATTGGTGTCACTCACTCGTCATTTTGAAACTGACGAGAAGTGATGAATGGCGATGGGAGAAGCCTTAGCTATTATTTTCATATTTAATCTAGTCGATCTTAATAAGTGTATTCATATGTGACGCATTATTAACTAACCTCACAAAGGGACATATTTACATTGAGTTATTAAGGATAGAAAATGATATAGGTAGCGCCGTAGCGTTAACCTACCGAAAATTGAAAACGACTAATGTCTTTATTTACTTCTCGGTGACATTAAGATGAGGTATCAAGATACCACTCCTCAGTTATTATTTATTTATTTATTTATTTATTTATTATTATTATTATTATTATTTTAACCTACGAAGTAACATACGATTATTTACCACTCCTCAATTTTAACTCGCTTTTCCTTTTCAATCGCTAACTAATCCATGTTTTCATTTGATACACATTTTTTCAATGAAGTCACACTTACATTGTTGCTAACTTAAATTTTGCATAAGGACATTAAAAATTTACAACTTTAACGTAAATTAACTTTTTTAATAAGTTGATAACGTTTTAGTTGATAGCAGTGTAGACACACTGGTCACATCCCTGTGTGCATAGTATCACACACAAGATCTTCAAAGCTGTGTTTAGGTGCGGTACCACAGTGTAGGCACTGTGGGCCACCGCCCCCACAAACATTTTACGAATCGTGATTTTTTCGAAGATGTTATGAAAAATTCGTGTTTCACCCCCATAAATAAATAAGTAAATACAGTTCCAAACCATGACCAAAGCTCCGTATTAGCCTAGATGTAAGCTAGAAGCATCATTTATCTATAGGTATAGAGTTCGATTCTTGCATATGTCATTAATTTTTTTCTTTTTATTCAATTTTTGTCTTCAATCCCTCTATAGAATATTTTTTTCCTCCTTTATTCCTTTCCATCAGCTATTGCATTCTTTTTTCTTTATATATAGTTCAAAATCCAAGTTGGTTCAAACTAAAAATGTTTCAGTTAAAACGGTTAATATAGTAAAGTTGACAGAGTTTTGGTTAAAGCAGAAAAATTAAGCCAAGTTGAAAATGTTATATGGTTAAAGCGAAAAAATCGAGTTGACTTGAAAATTTACCCCCACTTATTATTATTTTTGGTACCACCCCTGGCTGTGTTTACATACATTACTTAAAAAATTGCATGGATTAGCGCCACACAAAAATGGATAAAACGAAAATCCGTTATGCTCCGTCCTAAAATAATTATCACGCTTTGACTTTTTGAAGATATTTTGTTTCAACTTTGACCTTAAATAGTCATTGTCCACCTCACAAGGATAACTCCAGATAACTCCCCTGACACATTGGGGGCGTCTGGAGTTGAAATGAACATTTATCCAGGAAGTTCTTCTAGGGATGACTCCGGACAACTCCCCTGACACATTGGGGGCGTCTGGAGTTGAAATGAACATTTATCCAGCAAGTTCTTTTAGGGATGACTCCGGACAACTCCCCTAACACAGTGGGGGCGTATGGAGTTGGAATGAACATTTATCCAACAAGTTTTTTCAAGGCCCCATGTGTTTTTTGAAGGTGGGTACATAGCATGCTAAATGTTTACCCAGAGTAGGATTCGAACCCCTGACCTCTAGGAAAGTCAAGAGTCCACCCTACCACTAGGTCATTTAGACAAATGGTACCTAATTGAAAGCCCTAATTTGTCGGTCACAAATATGAAGTCTGGGAATTTATGTTGGCGGTACCACTTGGGTTATATGCCAAATTGCTAGTTAGGTCCAGAGTTGTAAAAAACGCCCAACTCGACCGATTACTTGTTGTGTACTCGGTCAACAGGCTTGGACTGTGGTGACTAGGTGTTAATCGGCCAAAAAATGTTCAACAGCGGTCAAAGGTTTAAAAGTCGGTCAAATTCCGATTACACAGTCAAAGTCGGGTAAAACTCGGTCATAATTGGTCAAACTGGGTCACAATTGGTCAAACTTGGTTAAAATTGGTCAAATTTTAACAGTATATAAATTAGAATTTTGAGCCCATTTAACCAACAGTCTGTTCTATTCTCTATACAAATATTATCTGGTAACAAATATTTATACAATTATGTTTAATGTTTATGTTTATAATTCTATTTTATATTTTTGCACATATAACATTGAAAATTATTAATTAAATGTAAAAAAAATGTCTAATCTGAGTACTCCCGATTACACCCCGACTCGGCCGAATACTCCCTAGAAGGTCCTTATCGAGTACACCACGACTAGCGTCTTTTTCAACCTTGGTTAGGTCTATCTTCATTTGTATATATACGTAATATCCAAATCACCTATGTTGTCACCTACATGCATCCATCATTATGATGAAATTAATGTTGATTAATTAATATATGTATTATTGAGCATGTAATTAATCAAAGTATTAGGGATATCGATCACACGTATACGTACTAGTAGTGGTGGTGGGTGAACGATTGAAATTGAACCATTATAAATGAAATGAGGTGTTAAATTAACAGTCACAAATAACCTTTTATCGTTCAACGACTTGATTTGTGAAGAGCAAATAAAGAAGCACTAAAGTATAGTTTAGACCCCACCAAGTATCCAAAACCACCAACCAAACAGTCTCTAAATTCTTGTCTACTCACAAAATAGGTCTTCAAAGTTGACAATTTTGTACTGATGATCAATCATACAAGTGTTGGTTAGATGGGCTTTAAATTTGTATGGTTTTGGGTGTGAACATTTGACTCCATGCAGGATCTTTGTTCTCGTTTTATTTGTACACATTGAAGCTTACCTAAATAATGTTTGTATATATTTTTACTATTTTTCATAATTTGTAGACTCTATGGTGATGAAAAGGGACACGAGTTCTAATTGTGGTAAGCATGACGAATTTGTCACACTGATTCACTACTACTATGACTTGCTAATTCAGTTGGTCTAAAGTGGACTTTGGGATAACAAAGTAAACACAGTATTTTTAACAAACATGTTTTTCGTGAGGTGAACATGTATAAATTGTAACATAGCATTAAGTTACAGATATAAGGGGTTTTTTAGCGATTAGCCGCTTAGACTTAAACACGAATTGAATTACAACATGGATGTTACGTGCTACTGACCATTCAACGTCCAAAGAAGTAGCTTGTAAACCCTTGGCTTTCTTATGTTTATTTGCTCGTCACCTCCTTTTAATTAGCCTAATAACGTTAACCATTTAGTTGTTTTTCCCTTCTAGAACTTTGACGCGAATCTAGGTCCAAATAAAATGATATGGTTCGGCCAAACCACCCGTTAGAGGTTGTTCGTCAATGTGTCCAGTCTGTAGGAAGCTTTCAGTGAGTTTTTCAAAGCCTTGTAACACTGATCGAATCGAAACTTCTGATGTTTCAAGAGTTGATTTGAGTAAATTTCTCACATTCTCACTGATACGAGATAACAAATAAATTATATATATATATATATATATTCCTCATCATTAAGTGTGGTAAGCATTTCAAAAGTATTACCAAAGTATAAGGACTTGTTTGCCACATGACTAGTGACTTCTTTAGTTAAAGTCGATCTTTTGGTAACAGACATTGGGTTAACCCTTAAATATTTTAAAAAAAAACACTCTAGATTAGAAGGGAAAACAAAACAAAAATGTTTGAATATGTCCAAAAACATCACAATTTCAAGTTTCAACCCTGCTTTTAACTCCTAACCCATTATCTTCTTTATCTTTTTATGTTTTCAAACCTTTTAATATAAAACAAAAGTAAATGAAAAGTGGATATCAACAATGTCTGTTTTTGGAAAATCATATTTTGTAGTACAATTTATCTCAACATAAAATCAACTCGTATAAATCAATCGAACTTGTTGAATAAGTGAATTTACATACAACAAACATCTTCAAAATCGAACCTAAATTTTGTTCATGAAAAAAAAAATCCTTCATATTTTTTTAAGCATAATGCACTTTATACAGTAGACAAGGGCAAATGTAAGGGAACATAAAAGTTGTATATTTTTCTATTTATTAAAAGATCATGTATAGGTTTATATTTTAAAATAATTTAAAACATCAACAAGCCCGTCTAGCTCAGTTGGTAGAGCGCAAGGCTCTTAACCTTGTGGTCGTGGGTTCGAGCCCCACGGTGGGCGACTTATTTTAAAACTGTTGCAAAAACAAGCTGACATTTTATTTTCAGCAAAAAAGCCCAAAACGACACTTTAAGAATGGGCCTGTAAAGTATAAGTGCGGACATTTTGATACATCTGCAGAATTATTTTTTTCCCGGGCCTGTTAATGATATGATATAAGATTATAAGATGTTAGAATCAATTACATTTAACTACTTGTTTTATTTTTGCTAATTATTTTGAGATCTGCTATAATCACTAAAAGTTTACAAAACAATACCCACAAAATGATGTGATATAGGGTTTCATCCAATCAAATCATTTTGGTTTTTCGCTCTTGCTTAACACTCTTAATTTCATGGCACATGTCATTTTGTAAAGAATATTTTGTAAAAATTAAGTGAACAAAACATTTCTCCAACTGTTTATCGTAACTTGTTTTCCCTGATTATGGATGATGATTAAGATACTAATTTACCATTTTCCTTACATATTTTTTAAATGTATAAACATAGTATATTAAAGAAAACATTTGCATATCCAATCCTAAGTTATCATATCCATCTAAATTATTTTGAAATGAAGTGGCGGATATTATTGGAGCAAATTCGATTTAAATATTAGAGTTATATCCTATATCGATTGTAAGAAAAAGAGGTAGCACTTTTAACTACAGTACTTAACAACTTTTTGTGTAGATACCAATAATTGTAGAAGCCAAGTGTCCAAAAGAGTAATCATTTTCACTTTTTAACTTTCATCATAAATATTTGCATGGGTCGATCGATAAGGATGCAACATTGAGCAAAGGCAGTTTTATTATTTTTTTTATTTATTTATTTAACGTAGGGTAATTGTTGGTGGGTCCAGTTTTGAAATTTGTATCTTTACACTAAACCTATGCTACTCTTTGTAAGTATACAAGGAGCCAAGGAGGTCAATTGGTAATGGAAAGTGTTTGAATGGTGGAGTAATAAAAAAAATCAAATTTAGAAAAGAACATAATGATAAGTGATTTAATCCACCATCAGAGGACATGATGTTCATACATGAACAATTTTTCAATATCTTATATTAGGTTAAGGTGACGAGGTACTGCTGCATTTTGAGAGATATAAAAGGCAGATAATCTTAACTATTAATTTTAATGAATTCGTTGTATCTTAAGAGCATCGTGTTTTACAAGAAATGCAATATACATATAATATGAAATATTGTGAATCTGAACTGTTAATCACATAAATTAACGGCTGATATCGCATGCCCCTCCGTCCTCTTAAACTGTAGTAGTCTAATAATCTCACACCTATTTATAATTATGTTAGATAAAGATTGAGATTTAATATATGAAATAAGACTACATTTCTCTAAAATAATAGAAGAAGTCCTCTAAATATAACTATAAAGAGTCTTTTCTAATGTTAAATTAAATACATAAAGTATTAAAAAAATTCACAAGTGTTGGATTATGTGGATAAAGCAGTTACATATCATCCACTAAAATAAAAAGACAAAAAAATCAAGAAAACAAAGCAGCCAAAACAGCAAAAAGCTTATAAAGCAAAAGCCAATCCTACCATCTCATTGGCAACATATCTAATACTAGATTATCATCCACTCATTTGATATTTTAATTTGAACCAAATGTTGGTGGTTACAATAACATTGCAAAAAGATACATAATAATGTTGTTACAAACTACACTTCCAAACTTAGTGGCTTCAATGATAATACATATGGATATCATAAAATCTATGTAACAAAGTACGACTTCTTTTACAAAATGTTATTTTTTTTCTATTGGTCAAATATACGCCTCTACCTTTTGCCTTATGATTCGTCAGCTCTTTTTTTCGATGGGGCGGGGAAGGAATATAAGTCAGTGGTAGAGTGTCACCTTGACATGATGAAAGTCATTAGTTCGAGCCTCATTATCCCTAAACCCAACTATTGACATTGTATTGGGTAAAATCAAGTAAGTAAATTGTGTGCATTAGTAATGTGTAACCATTAATAATAATGACATGTTACCAAAAGATAAAACACATTTATACAATTATGTTTAACCCAAACTTTACTGAATTCATTCACTTTATGTGCCAGACACATTACAAAACCGTCTTATAAAAGAAGTAGAACACCTAAAAGGCTAAAACAAGAGTTTTAACAATTATTTTTGTCCAATAATATAACAGGTCACTCCATACTTCTTTCCACATCTACATCTACCTAGTACCTACCCACCCGGCCACCCCAATAGGTAATAGTCGGCCTCTTCAAAAGTATGGGCCTGGGTTCTAGCCCAAATTCCCATTATATTACTTTTCCATTTACGGTAGATTTTAATAATTTCAAGGATTGAATACATAACTTTTCTTTTTGCTACGATACTGTTGTTGCATCTATCATATACATGACAAAAAAAAAATACGGATACTAATGTTTGTGACATGTGTATTTATAAATACAATTTCGTTGGGTTTTTCAGTTGTGATTAATTCATAACCTTGGTTCAAATTTACATACAAATGTATAATCATGCTAGACATAAATGCAAATTATTAATATGTGACCACTTGGATATATATGTTAATAGATGGGGAAAGTTTTGCATTAAAAAGAAACCAGACTTTATTAAAGCTAAAAATTATTATTAGTGTCACTTTATTGTTGGGCAGCTCTCTCCCACAAATTCAAATCTCCATGTTTTATGCTTATGGCTCTTGGTACAACCGTGATATCAATGATAAAGCCAGTGAAGAGTTAGCTTTTATGACTTGTGATTGTTTTTATGAACATTCGAATCTATTTAGTGCGATTTTATATATATAGAAAAAAACTTTTTACTATAGAATCACAAGAATGTAATGTCTTGTTCACGGCATATATGATAGTCGCAACTTGCAACACGAAATTTTTTCACAAAAGAATACAGTTACAACCTTTAACGTTCGTCAAAATATATAATTGGTCCCTCATTGTAGCTACACATGAATTTTCCCATAATCATAAATTATAGGGAGTAAGTTATAGAGGGGAAATAAGTGTTAAATTTAATTTATAGATTTTTCGTCTTTAATTGTCGTTTGCTTGATATGCTACATTACTAATGGTACCCTACAACTCTTCTTTTGCCAATAATGACCAAAAAATCTAAGGTGTTATGGCCCCCAGATAATGGCACTATATATCTTTTCGTTTATAGCCCCACTCATGAATTATGAAATCTCAATGTTCACAAACAATAGTTTGTAGCGTTTTAATTATTACAAGTATATACAAGTAAAGTGCATATATCATAGACTCGTAGTAAGGATTAAAGTGTAGTATCTAGAGCAGTGAGAGTCAGAGCACAATCTAGGACGTCAAAAAGTGTAATTTAAGTAAATACGACCATTTATGGACTTTTAGGTAATTACAATTAATCAAATCTAAGTAGATCCGATAAGTGTTGGGACTAGTTGGCACGTAACAAATTTCAATAATTACACTTCTCTTAAAATAATAAAATTTTATATTTTTTACCTTATGCGGAAAAAAAAAAGAAAATGATTGATATGTCTAATTAGATAGGTCTAATGTAGACCTAAAAATGTAAGAGTGACATGTGTCAAGTTTAACAAATAAGATTAGGAGAGAGAAACTGTATTAACCAATGAATATATTAGGTCTACTTTTAGGTCCATCTAAGTAGGTCTATGTAGCAGTACTCGGAAAGAATGAGTTGTAACATGTGCGACCCCACAACAATAGTGGTTTCGCCCCTGGAGCCAAGTGGTTTCGCCCCTAGAGCCAAGAATACAAGTGAAGATAGCATGTGATGTGGCGCGCACTGTGATTAATTGCATGTTTATATAGAAGTGGCTTTTAATGTTTGTTAATAGCCATTTTCAACAATGGTTTCCCTTTGACTTGGATATATACCTCTCTTTTTTTTCGTTGTCACCTTTGTTCAAACTACCATAATTTGTGGTGAAGTAGCACTCCTGCGATGTATCTTTCCTTTTGTATGGAGACTAGAGTACGTAAACATATTTGACCCGATTAATACCGATTTGTTGGTGATTTTAATATAATTGAATACATTGTAGTATTTATACAATTAAATTTTGCGATATTGAAACCATTTTTACATTTTACATCACATCCTATAGCGGGGTTGTAAAAGATAGATATACTACTATGTCTAAGCGAATTACCACATGATTTCGAGTAGTAGTTATGTGGATTGTTTATCGATTATCATTCTCACCTTGTTCATTAACGCTACGTTTGATTCGCGGATTGTTTTTGATGAAATTGAAATAAATCGAAGGAATTAGAATACCTTTGGTGAATTACATTTTAGTTCATTACTGAACCAAACATCCATGCGGAATGGATTTTAAGAATGTATTTGAGGTATCGATTTTTGCACTTTAAGAATGTATAACAACTGATTATGGAATTAGGAGACACATGCATTTGTGACTAATCCATTAGTTTGTTACTGAATTCAACGAGTGCTCTTCGCGCTTTGTTTCACTCCCTGTGCAAGACATGATGCAGATCCGTCATGAATCATATTTTTGTTGTTGATTTATTATTGTTAGTTATAGCTATGCTGATAAAAGTATTTATATAGTTCGTGTTGGTATATGATCCAGTTGCAATCAACAAACTTTTTTCTTCACTAAGCAACTCAACTATTCTATTAGTATAAGCTTGTTTGGCATAAACACGGCAAATATAATTATGCATTTATTCTCACTCAAATGTATCCCAATTTTTTATTAATATATAAAACATTAAAGGCACCTAATTAACTGAAAAAAATTAAAAAGCAGGTATGTGTAGAAGAGACCTGCAGAAGAAGTCTTTCTGTATGCGAGTCCTAGACTACTGCTAGTGGTTTCTTTGGTTTGAAAGGGAAGAAAGCAAAGGAAAGAGACACCGTTGCACGGGCTCTTCCTTTGCTTCTTCTGTTTGAGTTCTTCGCTTAGCTGACGCAAGGAGATGAGTTTTTCGCGGATCCCAAATTATATTTAATGTATTGTTATTTTTTGTTTAGTGTGTGTAAATGTATATATATTGGTAAATATAAATGAAGTGATAAAAAGAGGGTTGACAGTGCTATATCAGTCTTTCTTCAGTTTTGGATTTGCTGACGTAACAGCTAGCACAACTGAAGAAGAAATGATAGTTGGGAGTGGTCTTATCATTATTAATGTTGTTTGTCAACCCTCCAATAGTTAAAGGGGGTGCAAATGCTATTTAAAAAAAAAAATAACTATGATAAATAAATAATGATTTAAGCAGAGGATGCCCTGATTTTGTACAACTTAAAACAACAATGATTCACCATTAAGCAGAGGATGGAGACCATTACTAGATATATTGATTGAAACAATAAGATAAACTAACTCCAAATTACCAATAGAGAACTTGCAACAAATCTTGAATGAGACCTCATCTCTACACAGAGCTGCAAAGTGCAGGCTAAAAATTTTAATAACAGGACAACACGAAGATAAGTTGAAGCTAACACTTATAAAACGTTGAAAACAAGCATAATATTTACGGAAAACCTGTAACGACCGTGAACTTTATTACTAGTTCATTTTTAGAATTGTGGGCATTGTGGGTCTAAAAGAATAACCCGTGTAAATGACTGATATGTTTCATTAGTTCAATCTTTAGTCTACCGTTCTACTCTGTCTTTATACTTGTTATAATTTCTCTATTGAATATGATGCCGTGTTCTATTCATCATCAACAAACATATAATTAACATTCTAATTAATAACCATTAAAATTGATGAGTAAAAAGAGCCAAAATATCATATATAAAGGCATACGACTACTATAGCTATAACACAAACTCAAACGTAAGTATTTGCATCTCCATGAATAGATGGATATAAAAATGGTCCATTTTCAACTACATTATAATCTTCATACATAACTTTCTTCTCATATTTCAAACTTTGAAGTACTCATCATCTTGAACTTGTACAAACAATTTTTCTACGAAATCAACATAGATCATCATCCTTATTATTTATATTAAACTTATTTGAATCTAAGTTTAACAGCTTAAGGTCAAAAGTTATCGGCCTAATAAATACGAGGACACGATTAATTAACGTAATTAAGTAATGTAATCTTGTGTTATGTATTAAAACCTAGAGAACACGTATACATCAATTATGAATAAAGTCGTATTTTGAATGCGTGGATACAAGGTACGTGTAGAGTTTTAATAGATATGTTGGTGGAAATGTAACGGTAGGACCGAAATTGTAAATGGAATAACTTTAAACATCAATTATTGAACATCCAATCAAACTCCAACTACTTCTTGTTAATAAAAAGTTCAAGATTACCCTTATAACCTTATTTAACTTTATACACCTACATGTGTCCCTCAATTTCACCTGGTTTTACACTTTGCCCTCACTTTTGGAAAATTATTTCCCCACACTTAAAATATTACTTTCTCCCTGTTAGTCAAAGTGCCAAATTTCAAAATATACACATTAATTACTAATAATCTCTACTAAACGATGTAGTACCTTCACTATCAAAGCACGCCCACCTACCAAACAAAGAAAAGCATACCAAACAAAGACACAAATTGGCTCCAAAAGATTTGGGAGATGATACTCACACAGCTACTTTTAGCCCATATACACCAATTAGTGTAAATTTCCTATTCTACCCTTGAATTAACTTAAAGAAACAAAATCTGAAAAATAAAATTGTAACTAAATTCCGAGGTTTCGGGTGTGCACAAAGCATCCAAATCAATAACAAATTCTTCATCAAACAACATTCAAATTGAGAATAATATTGCAAGAGATCCCCACCTCACTAACACCCTCGATAAATCAACACATAATATTTCTTCATTTAAATAATAAATTTGTAATTCAGATTAGTCGACTAACATGTGGGTAGCCGGAATCATCATCTACCCAATAATAAGAAGTTAAGAACCCCACACTTACGAACAAATATTTAAGTACAATAATACTACAGTGATAATTTGTGTCGGAGGTTTTGACGGGATCGAAATACCGACGAACAATAACGCAGTAAGAATAGGGAAAGAAGGGGAGAAGGTATTAATGTTGGTGATTAAGAAGTAAAGATTAGAAAGCAGCGGATATTCAACGAAGAAAGAAGGTTAACAAACAACAATGATGGTTAGCGGAGAAAGAAGGAAAAGAAATTTAAAAAATTAACGATGCGTTTAGTTGCAGAAAATTTTTCAGAATTTCCATCTCTAATTTTTTAAGAAATGAAAAGAGTTTTCATTTTCTAGAAAAGTAATGAAAATTTAGAAAATGTGTTCAAATGTTGTTGTATTTTCAATTTTGGAAAACTAGTTAAGGTTAGAAGCGTTTGAAAAATTTTTAAAAAGTGAGGTGGTGTTATAAAGAAAAAATGGAAAAGTGAAAATCATGTTTTTCCAACTCCCCCTTATAACATAGAAAATTGAGTTTTCTATTTTCTATGAAAACTTTTATGAAAAACCTCATTTTGAACACATTTTCTCTTTTTTCAATTTTCTTAAAAAAAAATTCTGAAAAACTTCTCTATTTTTCTACATCTTAACACAACCTAAATTGTTTGAGATTTCTCCCGTTACTAAAATTATATTTTAGATTTATTTTCTTTAGATTAATTCAAGGGTAGAAATAGGAAGTTTATATTAAATGGGGTGTATGGACAAAAATATGTGTGTGAGGATCATCTCTCAAAAAATTTGCCGGCATATAATTTACTAAAAATAAATAAATAAATAAAATATAGAAACTACATGATTTCAAACCCTTGTTATTAATTAAAAAATGACTGAGATTCTAATATCATCTTATATCTTATATATATCTTACTAGGTTGCTTACTCGTGTGATGCACGGCTAGAATTCAAGTAAATGTTATTGTTGTGATATGGCAATTGTGTAAACAGAGTGTAAAATAGAAACTTTTAAAGTTTATGATGTATCTATTGTAAATTTAATCATTGGTGTGTGTGTATATATATATATATATATTTATATTGTAATTAGTGAATAGAGTAGAGTAAACAATGTTTTTTTCTAAGAGTGTGTATATCAAATGTTAAAGTTTTAAGTTTGAACTATATTTTCCACGCAACTTATAATAACAAAACAAACGTACGAGTATAATTAACCAACACTCAAATGCAAAAATGTTAAAGAAAACGATGAATGTTCAAACACATGGATGAACATAGTGTCCATAAGATGCGGATGGACTTTTTTGTCATGCGATGCATGGCTATGTATGTTTATTACTATCTATAGTCTATATCTTACGTGTGAGTAGTGACCATTTTTTTTGAAAAAAGAAAAGAAAAGAAAAGATCATATCTTACATGTTATATAATTAAACATTTATTGTGATATATACAATGATTTTTTACAAGTCGTGTGGGATATATGATCTATTAGAGCACCTCATTTTCGTAGCTAAAAATAGACTTTACATTAACGATATCCAGTAAAAGAATCCATTTATTTTAAATATCTTATTAATTAGTTATAAAAATGTCTCCAAACAAAATAATAGGCTCCGTACAAAATATTATACGAATAAAAGAACTCTTAACAATGATAATAGAGATTCAAACAATAATAAATACAAATTAAGAGTGTAGGAATCCGCACCTCAAGTTTGTGCTAAATAGCTAAATTATTAATGTCGAATCAATGCTATTTTTTTTTCCTTCGAATGGTTTGCAACATGTCATAGATGAATAGGGGTATATCATGAAATTATAAGTCTACGATTTTTATATTTGTATTGTAACTGTTTGGGACAAATAAGCAAATTTAGGTAATGCTATACGATTAATATATTACTATTTATTAAAATTTAATAATATATAATTATATCTAGTTTTATTATTATTATTGTCATTATCATTATCATCATTATTATTATTATTATTATTATTATTATTATTATTATTATTATTATTATTATAATATAAGATCATACAAATCCTTAACTAAATTAACTCATGATGACATGAGAAATAAATTTTATGGAAAGCTATCAATATGACACATAGGATTTTTGCTTATTTGTCAAAATAAGAAGGATGTCACATAGGTCTTAGCTACTATTCTTTTAGTTATATAGATATTGATAGATATATATAACTAAGGAATGAGATATCCAATTATTTGTCAAATATCCACTCATGTTACATCATATAAATCCTATGTGTCATCACTATATAAAATCACTTGATAATGTGGATTTTCCTACACCCTTACTCTAAATAGGGAAATATTAATTAAAATTCATATTATAATAAATATCATTTAATAAGGTAATTGATAAAATTAAAATTATAACCAATTTAATTTGAATTATGTGTTATGTGATAACACTTATAGGTTTTGATTACAGTACAAAATATAATCATGATATCCTTTAATCTGTTTTTCCTTATAATTTTAATTTATATACTTTTTTTAATTTTTTTCATCTTAATATTTACTTTTCTCTCTTTAATTCTCTAAAAAATAATAAATAATAAATAAACTTATAGTAAGTTTTGAAAACTTTCTTTTAATGTCATTGTAGTTTTCATTATAGTTCTATTAATTTTGAATATTTTTTGTTAAGCTTTAGGATAGGTAGACCAACTTAAACATCTCTTTTTAAAAGAGTTTTTTAGTTTAAATTACACAACTTAATTATTCAATATTATCTATCTATTTTTTAATGTTAACAAAAATGATTATATAAAGATAAGTGATTCATACCCACTTTTTTTAGCCGTACACCACAAACATGATTCACACAGTTGTACAGTACAACACCTTAAACTATGATTGATGGTGTATGCATACAAAACGACAATGTACTAATCATCACTTTTACATAAAGTATATATAGCATAAAGTTACGTTGAATATGATTAAAACATTTTATGTATCGTTTTAACTTATGATCGACATATTACGATATTATATATTTCTAGTCGTGCATCGCACGGGTTTAACGCTAGTTATAGTATAAGAAGAAGCATATAGCTTCAAAATGTAACACGTCTATCTGTTCTTATTAGCTTTTGGTAGGACACATCATTATTCTAAAGGATGACATGTTTTCATAGTTTTTTAGTTTAAAATTTCTAATTTTTTCTTATTATTATTTAATCTTGACTTTAATTTTAATGTATACATAACTAGTTCAATGATCCGTGATTACACAGGTTTGACGAAGATAATATTACAAATTAGGTGATGTAGTCTGAGTTTTATGTATTAAAATCTCATATGTGCCTAGCAAATTCCAGCTATGAAGTGTCTTCCTCAATTTCCCTAGCTGTTGAAAAAAACTTTCAAAATTCAAATTAGAAGTCTACATTCATCAAACCCGAGATGTTTGTTTGCAGAACTTAATTTAACAGGTGCTTAATTGTATACAATCAAAGTGAAAATGAAAGAATGAGCAGACCAATAAACTGACAAAGTATCCAATGTTACATACTTACATATATATCTTCTATAACATGTTGTCGTTTTTACCTCACACCTCCACATTACAAAATACTTGGCACATATTTATGCATACTAAAATCTCATGTACCTACTTGACCATTGGACCTAAAGGTTAAACCTATAAGGCCCACTGTTATAGTTTGTGCATAAAATGGAACAGCATATTATGTCTCTCAAAAATTCTTCATACCCCAACCCATATTTTCTACTTCTAAAAATAGTGACAACGATTTCTTCTTATAGAACAAAAATTGCATCTTCTTGAAAACATTAATCAATTCATTATAAGTTAACAATATACGTAGTATCAATATAAGGATGAGGTTAATATCAAAGTAATGCTCCAAGATTTGAAACAAATACTTACCATAGCATGATTTTCTATGCGGATACTAATTCTTTTTTACTTTAAATGAATAGACTTGGGTAAGTGGAATGCCATGTACGGACTCGTTATAGCAATCAGGCAATTGACCAGTTAGTATTAGGTGAAGATTCACACAACTCCAAACAGATAGACCAAGTAAACATAAAGACAAAAAACAATTAAACATCTTAATATAAAGGTAACTACAAACCTTATCCCACTTGCTACCACCATCTGTTTTCAATTACCTGAGAAAAATCTCAAGAGCATTGGTTATTAATACTACTATAATCATCATCTTTAAGAATCCTGAAAAATTAAAGTTTAAAAATCAATGAATAAACCTGATCAACCAAGAAAGAAATTTTCAAAAAGTAATTTTATCAAACGATATTTCATTCATAGTAACATAAACTATAAATCAAATGATATAAAAGTTACACAAATCAATCACATAAACTATAAATCCATGAATAGTAACCTTTATCATTAAATAAGATGACTTTCCACCAATATGTATATGAGATTTCTGGAAAAAAACTTACAATAGGATCGTGCATTTAAAAAACCTTCGGAACCATCAATACACCTACTTCAAATTCAAAGACAATCACAAAATGGGGACATTCAAAGGTAAAATTGAAGTTAAATCAAGAGTTACATATAGCCCTTTTAAGGTTGTTCCCAACGCCCCTCGTCGGTTTCCTTCGGTTTGCAAGTGACAACAAGTGACAAAGTGATAGGGATGGCACCACCTTTGTCACTTGTTAGTTGGTTTGCTCATAGTCGGATATCCGACGTTTACTTCCCCTCGTCAGTTTGTTTTCTTTTTTTGTTATTTTGTTTTTTGTGTGTGTAATATTAAAGGTAAATTGGTAAATGCGGGACCCAAAAGTTAAAGTGATGGATCAGAGATGGGAGGGGTCTGTCAGTTTCTGTCAGTTTCAAATTGCTTTTGAAGTTCGGGAATCATGCTACCGAGCATCAAACAAGCAACTTCATTATGACGGTCATAAAGAGCATTCCAAGCTGCTAATTCCTCAGCAGGAGCAGTAATAGCAGGAGCAGGTCCCAACGGCTGTTCAATGACATCAGTTTTCTTTTCAACTCGAAGGACAATCCTTAGTTGACGAAACCAATCATTGAAATTGTTTCCATAAAGTTTTTCTCTTTCTAGCATTTGCCTGAAAGCCGAATAGTTCGAGTTCGGTGCGGGATTTGCTATCTACAATAGATAGAAGTTCAAATTTAGTATTTTCGATAATATTTCCTTAGAAAATTAAATACCCAAATGTTTATATTTAACAATTAATTTTCTTAAGGCTAGGATCCTATTTGACATACCACCATCACATCAGTTGATCTGCTAGCAGTGGTGTACTCAAAAAGGTAAGTGACGATCAATAATTGCATTACAAGTGCAATTCCTAGAATTATGGGACTTAATGTGTACTTAGTGATCAAGCAGTAAGTTTCATTAAGCATGTTTCATCCCATCGTATGCCACGGGCTTAAGGATCTCACCGCTTAACTCGCTTTAAGTCGTCCAATTAAGAACTGTAAATAGTCCACCACCGTCTCACGATGAGTGGTAATTTACCTTGGATACAATTCACCTACGTCTCACGCAGAGCAAAAAGCAAGTACAAGTGTTCTTACAAATTGGATGGCATATGACTTAATTTAAATGGGTAATAATTTGATAATGTGTATCAAATCTGTACGAAGAAGCATGCACACATCTTCGTATCATAGATTTTAATAAAAAATTTCCAGTTAATCCAATTATTAACGTGCGTCAAGATGTCTAATTTAATATTCATATTAAAATAGAGATTGCACTTTTATTAAAATTGACGATTCAACATGTTTTAAACCTTTTCGGCCATGTACAAGAGAGGCCATGAAGAGGCCAGAGGAGGGGCTAGGATCTTTACATCGTTTATCCAACCCGTCATCTTAGACACCAAGCCGAAGATACCTCTCTTATACAAGCTCCTAGTCGTGGTTTAAAACAAATTATTAACTTGCAAATCTCGTCGTGGGAGAAAATTACGGTATGTGAGCCCAACCCGAGTTGACAATAAGATTTGCAAGAAAATAATAAATCTTATTTCATAGTTATTAGTTCAGTTTATTTATTTTCATAAAAACATTTTGCTTTACAAGTTACAATAATACGCAAAATAAATAAACTACTAAATAATTAACAATTAATTTTCATGCAACATTTGGTAAAACCCTAAAACATGGCCAACTAGGGACAACTTATCAATTAAACAATTTTAAACAAGTAACACATAATTAAACCAGCATGTCATCTCAATTAACAATTAATACTAACTAGCATATCAATATATCAAAATGATATCCATAACAAATTATGCATGAATTTTATGGATACCCTTGTATCTAGTTAATTAAAGGTAGATTAATAATAACAAACAATTTACATTAAATATGTTACTATTCTCGTTAAACATAAAAATTTAATAGGGTTTAAAAGTTTAACACCTTAACTCAAGTTTAATTAAAAAAAAAGTTCGTTTTGTTTGGAACCACCAAACTAATATAAAATTTTATTTTAATTTCTTTGCTGTTGACTTGGACCACACGACAAGAACGAAAAAAATAATTAAAATAAAATAGAAAAAATTTCGTTGTTATCTCCCTCCTGTACGTCGACATGTGATCCCAACAAAACCAAAAAATACAATTTTTTTTTCGTTCCATGTGTTCGTCTACTAACATATCCCCACAACCAAAACCAATTTTTTTTTTTTTTTTTTTGTGTTTAGCCGAACCAAAACAACCCCTATCAAATTTTATGTTTAACAAATCTAACTTATTACAATATACGTGTGGCTCTGATACCACTGTTAGAGTATACAAATCAGATATATACAAATTGTCACATAATTGCGAAAGCGAATAAACACGTATATGTAATTAGTTAAGATAGAATTGTACCTTTTAGCAAAGCTCCAATAAAACTATAATTAAATAGTTTAGGATTTTAAGTAAAATCTCTCTACGATCGCACACACGACAACAGCTCAATCCGTATGCTAGTACTCCGTTCTTATTGCTTGGTCAAACCACAAGATGACGAAAAGCAAACAAACCCCTTGGGTTTGTTTTGTTTCGTACGTATACAAAAGAAAGAGAGAGAGAATTGATTATTTTTCAGGGTTTAATTACCTCTCTATTTATAGGGTGTAGGTAACTTAGAAAATAAGTTTAGGGTTTATCCTAAACCCATGGGCCAGCCTCGTAGGGTTTTCTGGAATGTTCCAGAATTCTTCAAGTTTACTAATTACATTTAAGTCCCTCTCCTTTTAATAAACGTCAATTAACATTTTAATAAACGTTTATTTATTATTTCTTGAACGGATTAATTAATATATCTCACATTTATATTAATTAATTATATTGAGCATAATTGTCAATACGTGTGACCCCGTAGGCTTAAATATTTCCGGACATGCATTTATTTATTACGTGGTCATATCCCAACAGCTCCCACTTGAGCATGTCATTAATAAAAGCAATGACATTGGTAAGCGTCTAGCAACACGCCACTGCCCCCGAAATTGTTTAAGTATAGTTTCTTAAAATATATTATAGTTTCTCAAAGTATAATATAATTTCTTAAAGTATAATCAAGCTTCTTAAGAAAATGATTTCAGTCTTTACCATCCCTTTGTTTCAGATACCTTGTTAATTATGGATATGGATCAATATCATTTCATAAGTTGGATTTTGGGTTGGGAATGACCTAACAATGAATCTTAGTATTATAGCATTTATAATAATGAGAAAATGGTGATGAATACATCATATATTAAATAAAGTCTATTACTGTTGTAAGCACCAAAACCTAAAAATTCAAATATAGAGAACATAATTTCCAACTATAAAAATGAGAAGTAGCAAATAATTTTAAGTGAGCAAAAACAAATTCCAATTATTCATTTAGAAATTTCTTCAAACACTTGATATGCATAGAAAAATATATGTATTTCATGATGATAACTTACTTTCAAGCTTTAAATTGGTTGTCCTTTTTCATCCGACCCTTGACTACATTCTACAATTAAGAAAATGAAGAATCATACTCTTTATCACCATTTATAAATTATGAGATAATACTGATTCTGAGAAAGTAAATAAGAGTCTTCGACCAGTAATGTCGAGTAATTCACTTTTGTTAATTGAATCCAGCAAACAAACACAAGTATCCAAAATCCAAACCCATGAAAATCAACCATTAAACTCTTATACAAACATGCATAAATCTGAACTCAAATCCAAAGCCTGAAAATATCAAGCATTTTATCGAGCAGTTGGTGTTTAACAAACAAATATAGAGTGCATCTCACCCGACCTTATATAAATCACCAAAATCTTGTGAAACATAAAAGAAAACAGAAAGAACATCATACCTGGGTGTTGTAATTACTTTACAAAAAAAATGTTGTATTTACTCCGATACAACAATCAATAAAGTAAAGGCCACAAACAACGTATCAATAAGGCGTACTTAGATTACCTAGCAGAAATTTTATGTGATGTAGCTCGAAGAAGTAGAAGCTTGAAGATGATGAAGGGAAGAAGAAGAATAGAGGTTTAAATGAAACGAATGAACTACTCAAAAAAAAATTGGTGGTGCAATTGGCAGAAATCAAGAGAGGCGTGATATTGGTTGGCACAAAAGCATTTAAAGATGGTGAATTTGGGCGGTGCACAATGAAACAGGGAGGCGTGATATTGGTTGGTGTGAGAGACCAATAAAATATTTACTTGTCTAGAAACTCATAAAATAAATAATAAAACAGTTATTAAAGCAAAATTAAAGCAACTAAATTTCTGAATTATTAAAAAAAACTAAAAAAAACCATAAAATTCCTTGCACCTCCATGTGTGTCGCACCCTCAAATTCGAGTTGCGGAAGCGAATCGGGTCGGAGCGTGACTAATCAATAATCACAAGCACAAAGATATAATGAACGACCACTAAATGCGTCGTTTTACATAGTATTGATAAAACCAAAGTTTACATTAAAATATTGTTTACATTAGCTCAATTCTTGAAATTGAGAGATTTACATTACATAATTACTTTATTCAAAATATAATAACGCAATTAAATCTCTGATTTGATTGAATGCAGACTCGAGCTAATGATTCCTGATTGGGCAGCCAACCTACTGCTGAGTACTTATGATACATGCTAAAATGGGTCAGTGAAACGCTGGTGAGCTCACAGGTTTGTATGTCAACACATATTTGTATGAACCGCAAGATTTAATTGAATTTAAAATGCAATTAAGCAAAATAAAAGTTATACAGCCATGAGCACATACTCTGAGCTTAACTTGAGTGTCAGGTCCAATTAAGGAAACCCAACTGAGTTGCCTCCTACGAGTGCCTAATCTACACTCGTTTTCCCAAATGCTAATACGTCCTTTTGACCAGTTAGTGCGTGCTAACTCGGACGAGGATTGTCAATCCTATATGATATCATATACTAACATTCACGCTACAGATGTATTACCAAAATATGTTGTGGAGGGCTTTGAAATGATTAGTGAAAACAACTCATGTAGTATTTGATTTGTATTGTACTTACCTTCATATTGTAAAATAAAACGAGCAATGTAATCACACCCCAGATGAAAACCGTAAAATATGGGCTATGAGACTCACCTGAGTCTTGAGTGTTTAACTTAATAAAGTTGAATTGATTAGCGGTGAATTGATGTCCGAAGACTTGTAACCTGAGGGTGTTCAAGACATGCGATGGTTATAACATGAGTAAGCATCTCGAAAGACTGCCCTTGTAGTTGTTCGTCCAACTTAGAATGTCCAAATTACTACGATTTGGTTGATTGAATTATCCAAATTACTACGATTTAGTTGTTTGACTCGTCCCAGTTACTACGACTTGGTTGATTTGATTGTGTTTTGAAAACGTGTACGGCCCGTTGGTGATTTGCTTGTAATAATAATCTCACATTATTATTTTGGTTTTCGAACGGTGTTATACTTAAAAGTATTTGTAAACTTTAAGTGACGCGGGTTCGGGGGCAGCGCCCCTGGTTAGCGGGGTCCCAGGGGTGGCAACCCCTAGCGGGATCCAAGGGGTTGGCCCCTGGTTGGGGTCGAGATGCCAAGTCAGCTCGAAAAATTTTTATTTCTACTAAATTGCTTTGGTGAAAAACGCATCTAGACTTGAATTTGGGTGAAATCAAGTGATAAAATTTTAGGTCTCGACACTTTGTAAAATATGTGTTTTCTTGATTCTGTTTCATGCGACACTACGTGCGACATAAGGCTTGTGTCGTTAGGTGCGACATAATCTATTATGTCGCAGATCATATCTGCGACATAAGGGTTTGTGTCGCTAAGTGCGACATCCGCAATTTATGCGACATAAAATGTTGTGTCGCTATATGCGACGGAAATAGGTTTTGCGACATAGTATTTTGTGTCGCTAAATGCGACATCCGAAGGGTTTGCGACATAGTCACTTGTGTCGCTATATGCGACATAAGTGGGGGTTTAGCGACATAAGGGCTTGTGTCGTAGGTGGCCTGGAGCCTCTGCGACACAACGAGCTGTTGGCCGAAATTTGAGCTAAAAACATGTTTTCCGCGATCGTTTGGTCCGATTCTTTTACCCAACCCATATTTGGACATTTTAAGCTTAAATAACACGTAACCAAGTGAAAATGAGTAAAATCGGAGAGTTTCGAGTTTTGTCGGAAACTTACAACTTCGCGCGAGGGGAATCCGGAAAGATAGAAATGTAGATCGTTGCGAGGTGGCCACTTTTCTCCAAACGAGCTTGACGATTTGAGGTGGTTTAGTTGTGTTATTTTGGTGATTTAAGGTGGTTGGTGGTGGTGTTTAGAGAGAAGGAAGAGAAAAGAGAAGGTAGAGAGAGATTGAGATGGTGAGAATGAGGAAAGGGTGGGGTTTCCTCCCCCCCCCCACCGTTTTTTGCTGATTCGGTGGGGGGCCACCGAGGTGTGGGTCTCCACTTTTACTCCCGTACATTTGCGCTCCGTGCGGTGTTCGTTTTCCCGGTTGTTTAAACATTTAAATAATTTTATTTACGTTTAATTATAAGTTTTAGAATACAAATATTTAGTCAATAATTTACTTGAAGTATGTTATCAAATACTTAATAATTGAGTTATATAGTAAAATATAACCTTTACTTGTTTCGTTTGTTTGCGCCCTTAATATTTTAACCGCGTGGACCTTGTTTGTACGATACGAAATTGAATTTGAAATATTTTTAAAATGATAATTGGATGTAATAATGTTATTAAATAATGTTATATAATTTATCTAAATTGATCACCAACGTCCGTATTTAATCGAACCGAATTACATTCGATTTGCATTGAGTACGATTTAATCAAATCGTATACTTGTATATATATCCAACAATATATATATATATATATATATATATATATTAATCGATACATTAATTAGCCTAACACAGAACTAATTACATGTATTAATAGTTGATTAGGCACTAATCACTAGTCCTAATTTAACGGGTGTCACAATGTGGCAAATCATCAAGAATATTGTTTAAGAAGGTGCCAAGTCAGCTTGATGACATTAGCGGTAACTCCTTTTTATTAGATAGGAAAGATTCAATTCTAATATAGATATCAAGAGTAACTATATTTCATTTCATTAACATGGTGACATTTCAACACATTTTTAAGTGATATGCGTCAATTAATTTTTTTAACTTAATTTTTATGTCACGATCTTAATTATAATCTTAAAATGAATATAAGAGTTGATATCAACACCTTAAAAGTGCTATATACATAAATTTAATCACATGCCATCAAGATTTAATTACTTTTAATTTTTATCTTATTAACTTAATACTCAAAATTTATTTAAGATGTTAGTAAGTTCAATAGTGTCTTGAAGATGAGTTAAAATCAACAAACTAAAATAGAATTATACTTAAACTCTTTTGTTGATAAAGAAAAAGTAAGACATGATATTAACATTATATTAACCTTGCTACTTTTTATGTTTATTTTATGGTTACACTATATATCAATGAAAAAAATAGAAGTTTAAATGCTTGGGATTACATTTTTTTTTTAAAAAAATACTTGATTAATTTGTAGTTAAAAGATGTTGATATATTTATTTTACTTATAATATCAACCAATTAGAAATCTTTTTTAAACTTTAAAATTAATCTAAACATTCAAATATTACCATCTTATAACCTTATATCTTGCCCCTTAAAGTTCTAAACTATAATTTAAGAAAACACATATCAACTCAATTATGAACATTTAACCATTTAATAATAATACTTACTTTTTCTTTTTGGCATAATAAGTAGATATATTAACTTGAATTCACTGAGGGATAAAAGCTATTATTCCAAATATTATATAATAACATCGATTCTTATGTAATAGAACTAACGCAAAAGAGATCTCAAGACCTCTTGAACTTGTACTTTGAGATTTCGAAATTGCAAACTTGGATATCAAGCTGAATGTGAACCACAACGTCAAAGAACATTTTAACTTAACACAAATAAAATCTTGAGAGAACTTTAAATTTAAATAAGACATTGACAAGATTTCATTAACTTAAATCCATATATATTGCGAGTTTAAACCTTGAGATCCTTTCAATTGCAACCTTATATATATCAAGTTGACAATGAATTACTACTCTAAAGAACATATAAACTCAATACGATTGAAACCTTGAAAGAATTTCAATGTTAAATAAGATATTGAGAAGATTTTAATTCAAAGAATATACACGTGACATTGCAAAAATCAACATTAACTTTTTTAAGAGGGAGCCGTGCGTCGCATGGCTTGAGTACCTACTAGTATTTTATCTATAATCAATGTTTGAAAATGTTATAAACACCTAGAAATAATAAAGAAAATAATGAGTGAAAAATATATAATTTATGTACTGTATCTTGTATAATACTTTTTTTTATTTGTAGAATTCCTGATCAAACAACTAGACTTCAATAAGGGGTATTCGTTGTTTGGTTGAAACCGTTTAAATCAGTCAAACCGAAGTGATTTGGTCGGTTTTATTGTTTATAATTGGTTTAGTGGTTTATGTTTTTCAAAGCCGTCATATGTGGCTTGGTTTATGGTTTCAAGACTCAAACCAGCCGTTTAAACTGAACCAGACCATATCATATTTCCTTATATTATTATTAATTAGGTATATGTATATTTAATTTAAAATATTAATTTATATTTAACGAACAAACTCTATATTTGCTTTTCCTATGGTATCCAAATGGTTAATTTGAAAAGTTGTCAACTTATATAATTAAATAAATTTAAAAGTAAAAATAGTAAAAGAAAACTTTTGGTTATGTAACAAAATTATAAAAGTCAATTATCATTAAATTATATTGTTAAAAATATTTTTAACCAATACTAAATTATGTATTTATATCTTTAAAAATTTATTAAGACAATCATAGTTGCATTACTAATTTAGAGCACAGGGAGCGCTGAATGGTTAATTTTGAGGTTCAGTGTTCAGTTTAGTGTTCTCGTGATTATTTTATTATTATTATTATTTTCTAAAAACAAATTAAATACATAAAAGAATACAAAATAAAAACAAATAACATTAAATTAAAAAGTACTTTCATACAATAATTAAAATTCCTAAAAATACATAATTAAAATACGATAATTAAAGATCCCAAAATACGTAATTAAAGTTCCTAAAAATACATAATAAAAATACATAATAAAAATACAATAATTTGAAAATACATAATTATTCGTCATCCGTCTCCGATCCACCAACCGAACCCGATCCACCACCCGAACCCGATCCACCAACCGAACCCAATCCACCACCCGAACTCGGTCGCCTCCACCCGAACTTTTCGCGAATCTTCTCCTTTTCCATGTTGAGAAACCACGCGTCATCTTCCGATAAGCCATCCGTTGTCATCTTCAAAACCCGCATTGCTTCGGTGATGTCTCGGGTACGATAAACGCTAGCTTTGGATTGAGTCAATTGTTGAAAGTTTGTTGTGATCGACTCATCAAAAGAAGGCGTGCTACTTTTAGTAGAAGTGTCGGAAGATGTTTTCGCACTTTTAGAACGCCTTGATTTTCCGGGTGGCCGCGGGTGTACGTCATCTCCAAAAAGGGCGGCGTTCGGGTTTTCTTCATTCTCCACTTCATTCTCCAAGTCATTCTCCAAATCATAAGCTACATCTTCCAAGTCCACCGTCTCCCTTCGCTTGTTCCTACGCCCGACTAAAACCGCCTCGGGCACCAACCATTTTTGTTTATCTTTCAAAAAATACCAAGCGAGCTCTTGACCAAAAGCCGATTTCGACTCAAACCGGAACGTCTCTAAACACCGCAACCTAAAATCTTCATCTTTTTCACCGCTATGCCTTTCTCTTCCCAACCTAGCAACGATTCCTTAATACTTATGACAACGATTGTTCAAAAAAGTCCACTTAGACGACAATGCGTCTTTCCCCCGTTGGACGACTTTTTCCTTATCCGCACGTTTATTGTACTCGTCCCTCACCAAGTACCAAAAAGACTCTCCTTTTTGATCGATGCCTCGGTTTTGATCTTCGGATATACAAATCCAACATTGAGCTAAAAGTAGCTCCTCTTTGGACGTCCAATAATTGCGGACGGATATTACTTTCTTTTTCTTCCGCGACTCGACTACTTTGGATTTAGATTTATTGGGCCGAGACGGCGTCGGTGTTTCGGCCTCAACCGAATGCTCCAACGGCGGCGGCACTTGACTTTGCTTCCATAACAAAAATTCTTGGTACTCGGGTGTCATTTACGGGAATTGGGTGGGTGGAACTTGTGATTGACACGGGTTGTATGAAGATGATTGTGTTGTTTGCGGGTTGTAAGTTTGACCAAAACCCGGCATTTGAGCATTTGGAACTTGTGTTTGGGGGTTGTAGTTTGGTGGAAATGGATTCCATTGTGATTGGAGGTTGAATGGGTCATTTGGGTTTTGAGACATTTTTTTAGGTTTAGTTTTTACAAATTACAAAGTATAGAAATAAGAAAAAGAAGAAAAGATTTGAGGTGTGAAAAATGGTGGAAGTTGAGTGTGTATTTATAGTGTAAAAAAAAGATTTTTGAAAAAAAAAAAAAAAAGTGCCCAACGGCCAAAAAAACGGATAGTTTTTTAAATATATATATACATATTTTTAATTCTTGTATCCGTTGCAACCCGAAAAAAAAAAAAAAAAACCTTAAACGTCGCAAACCCAACGTTTTGATCCGAACGCCGGGGACGAACGCCGGTCACGAACGCCGGCCTGGAGCGCCGAACGCCGGTGACCGGCGTTCTCCTATGTTGAAGGGTGGGAGAATTGCGGGCACTCCCTGTGCTCTTATCATCTAACTTGAATGTTAGTTAATAAACTTTTTATTAAAATATATATATAAAGAGAAAATTGGTTCAAACTGTCAAATCAGCAGAACTAAACTGGTTTCAATTGTTTAGATTTGACATATTAAATTGAGTGGTTCGATTTGAGAAAATCTCAAACCGTAATTATCAGTTTAATTTAAAAATTAAACTCAAACCGGTTCTAATGGACCATGAATACCCTAAAATCAACACATAAGCTAAGTGAATCTAATCACAAAGCTTACGGGTGTACGTGGGCTATTTGCACCGCCTTAAGTTTTCGATTTCCATTTTCAAGAAATGAATTAACTTTTACGTCAAATCTATTTTTACAAGAAATTTTTTGTCACTCAAACATATGTAAGAATAGAGGTTTAACTAAATAAATAGTTTGTATCATTTTAAATATTACGAGTATATAAATAGTTATCGTTAAACTCGTACAATGCACGGCTAGAAATATATAATGTTGTATATTTGTGGATCATAATGGTATATGAAATTTTTTTAATTATATTCAATTTTGTTGTACATAAGAATAATGAATAATACATCGTCATTTTTTATCAATACACCATCAATTATGTTTTAAGGTGTTGTATAGTATAACTATATAAATTAAATTATAAACTATATATGTAGTATACGGCTAAAAAAATCGTGTATACGAATGGCTTCTCTTTATATAATTCTTTTTATAACATTAAAATACACACATACACACACACACACACACACATATATATATATATATAGGGTAAGGTTCCAATGAAAACAATTCAAAAATAAGAACGGTAAGAACACTTCATAAATGCACAATTAGCGAACAAAATCATTAGATTCACACTCATACATCTCAAATATGTGTAGAAAAATTGATTAGAATAGATTTGAACTTTCAAAAATACATAAAAATCGAAAAAATGATTGATGCACAATTATAGAGATAATCGTGTATCAATCATTTTTTTCGATTTTTGTGCATTTTTAGAAGTGTGCATTTATTTTTCTTTGCATATTTGAAATGTATGACTGTGAATATAATGATTTTTGTAGGCTAGTTGTGCATTTATGAGGTGTTCTCACCGTTCTTATTTTTTAAGTGTTCTCATTTGATCAAAACTATATATATATATATATATATATATATATATATATATATATAGAGAGAGAGAGAGAGAGAGAGAGAGAGAGAGATAAAATATTGAGTAAGTCATTAAGTGGATGAAGGTATGCGCTCAAAACTTTCAGATTTTGTATATAAGAAACTTTTTTTATCAGTCGCATACTGAATGAGTTTTGTGATTCAAACTAAAAAAACACTTTATAAAAGAGATGATGGAATTGATCTACCTATTCATAAAAAATCTATTCATGTTACAAAATAATCGAAAATGAGTTCTCTCATTTGATAAGATGATGAAAAAAAATTAAATTAAATTAACAAAACTATAATTAATAACGAAATGTATAATTGCATTAAAAGTAAGTTATCTAAGTCACTCAAGTTAATTTTTACTAGAGAGAGAGATAGAAAAAGAAGAGTGGAGACTAAGATGGAAAAAACTAAAAAAGTTCTATACATCAAAATTAGAGGGAAAGAAATAGAATAAAAGATGTGTACGATTTTGGGCTATACCAAAAAATTATAAGTGTCAAGATAAATTAATTTTGATTAAATTGGTTATATTTTGGGTTTATCAATTACCTTATTAAATAAAATTAATTATAATAAGATTTTTAAGTTAACTATTAAATTATTTAGAGTAATGATGTGGACAAATCTAAGATTATTGAGTTTCTTTTATATGGAGAATGATGTGACATTTGTGAATATTTGACAAATAATTGAGGGTCTCATCCTTTAATTATAAGGATAAAAGTACACGTATCATACTACCATAGTGTGGATTTTAAAGTGAACTGTCCAGAGTAGCTGAGAGTCAAGAGCGTACCTAGAATGAAATCTTAGGAAAAGTACGATTGTTTTTCATAAGATTTAAATAAAACGTAAACTATCATTAAAGTACAGTTTTAACAAATATACGACGTCAAAAAGTGTAATTGTAACTAAATACGACCATCTATGGACTTTTAGTTCATTAAAATTGATCAAACCTAAGGGCATCTCCAACGTATGCACTAAATACTACATCAAATTTGGTGTAATAAATGAATCTTTCAGGAATATACTTGCACCAAATGTGTTTCATCTCCAACGTATGCACTAAATTTCTGCACTAAAACTACTTTTAACATTTACACATTAGCCCCTAAACTATTTTTACATTATACTTGACGTGAATTCATCATTTTTATGATCAAGTAACTTTCCAAACTATTAACTTAAATGTTAAGTTTATTTATTTATTTTCGTAAAACTTCAATTACATAAGTTCTTTGCATAAATCAATATTTACATTACCATAATTTGTTTGAAAATTATATCTTATTGTTTCAATAATCATATTATATAATCTAAAGTATATGTTACTTATAATAATCACACAGATAAATAAGTTTCTTCAAGTTTTGTACTTAAATAATAACAATAGTTCACACATAGGGTCTAAAACGAAACATTATAAATTTGGTGCAAAGTTTAGTGTTGCACGAAATATAGTGCAAATCTTCAAAAATTTAGTGTACACTAAATTCTGCACCAAATTTGGTGAGTTGATTGGAGAGAACTTTTTACACTAAAACATCAAATTTGGTGCAAAACTACCTACATTGGAGATGGTCTTAGGAGATCCGGTAAGTCTTAGGACTATTGCACTTAACAATTTTCACTAGTAGCACGTGCAACCCCCACCGCAATAGTGTTTTGCCCTGGTTAGAGTACAAGTGAAGATACCATGTGATGTGGCGCCGTGACTTGCGTGACATGAACTTACGTGCAAAAGCAACCTTATTATTTGATTAATTGCATGTTTAACTAGTAGTGGCTTTTGACGTTAGTTACTTGCCATTTTCAACAATGGTTTCCCTTTGACTTGGATATATACCTCTTTTTTTTTCGTTGTCCCTTTGTTCAAATTACCATAATTTGTGTCGAAGGACCACTCCCGCAATATATCTTTCCTTTCGCATGGAGAATAAACATATTTGGCCCGATTAGTGCCGATTAATTTGTGACTTTATCTTTTAAAATTTTTTTATCGCGATATTGAAAGTATTTTGCATCACATCCCATTGCGGGCCGTAAAAGATTGATATACTAGTATGTGTAAGCGCTTACCACATGATTTCGCATAGTTATGTGGAGTGTGATTGATTATCATTCTCACCTATACATTTAGTTCACAAATTGTTCTTTTATGAAATTAAAATTTATCATAAGAATTCGAATTCCTATGATTGTTAATTTCATTAAGTGAAGTATTTTGTTGATTCATAATTCAATTTATATTGAACTAAACACTTTTACGGAACGGATTTAATTAAGATTTCAATCTCATCGAATCCTGCGAAACAAATGCAACCTTAATTTAGGAGTTTTTACTCGTCCTTTGCAAATTTATTTATTTATTATACTGGTAAACACGGTCTTTGATGAAATGATGAGTTAATAATACAATAGGTGTAATTAGCTAATCAAAACCTAATACATTTGATTTTAACTACTTCATTAATTCTTAACTGTTGTTTCATTAGAATACAGGGTGTGGTAAACAGTGTTCTGGAGAATATTGTTGGTGAGAATTTTGTGGTGTGGTAACAGTGTTCTGGACAGTGTTCTCAAAACTTATTTTTGTTTTTATATTTATTCTTTGTGTGAGGAAAACCAAAAAAAATGAGAACATTGAAGGATACAACGTTTCGTTCTGGACGCTGATAGCTGAACACCGATGAGAACACTGAGAAGAACACTGGGGCGGTGTGGGAGAACAATGTGTTACAGTTTTCTTTTTGAAGAACTTTGATGTCACGTAAGCCCACTCCACATGCTCTTATCAGGTGAACCGGATAAGATAGTTATGGCACATGATAGATAAAGACAAATATTGAAGCAAATAAAAGGTAAAAATAGCATGAGCAAAAGGTTATTATTGTGTGGTGGAAGAGAGTAGTAGATAATAAGTTATCCGGAACACGACATGGCACGAAACGATCTATAACCAAGTTATCGGGATGCGGATGACAAAATGAAAACAATATCCAAATACTTAACGTTTTGTTATCGTTTGTATTTTCTAGCTTAACACCTAAGAAAAACATGTAATCATTTCATGTGTCAATTCACTTTGATAATTACATACATACATACATCCATAATTTTGGTGTGCCCACATTAAGCTCATAGTCTTATAGATTCCATTAGTGGGGCATGGTCCCAAATTCTATGAAGATACAAATAAACAAAACTCTTGATGGAGTGTTAACTAAAGGGGTGTTTGGTTTGACTTAAGCTTTTTAGCTTATGCGTTATTTAAAAAATCAGGAATATGGAGTTTTAACTTTTTAGCTTATGCACCCTTAAAATTTTGAAAAGCTCCCTCAGAAAAACTTACCCAAACACATTCAAAAAGGCTTTTTAGCTATATCATAACACAATAAGCTAAAAGGCCCTCCATTAACGCCAGGCCAAACACCCCCTAAATGTCTAGAAGATATAATACTTATGAAATGTATGGGTTGCGTTTGATTGACAGGATTTAATAATATTGAAATTTTGATACCATTTTATATAAGTTTTATTAAATAATGACTCGAATACTTGTTCACTCAAACGAATTTACATTGCTTCAAATTTCAGTTTATATGATGAATTTCTTTTAATATCAAAAATATGTATTCTAAATTAATCTTGAAAACATATGGAGATCAAATGTTCGTGTATGTTAATTTATATGCACTTGACAAGGAAGCCCCGATTTTGTACAACTTTGAAACAACGTAACAATGATTCACCATTAAGCGGAAGACGGAGACCCTTACTAGATATATTGATTGGAACAAGAAATAAGATAAATTAACTCCAGATCACCAATAGAGAACTTGCAGCAAATGTTGAATGAGACCTCATCGATCTCTTAAAAGAGCTGCAAAGTGCAAACTACAAGTTTAATAACAAGACAACACGAAGATAAGTTGGAGTTAACACTTGTAAAACGAAAACAGTCATAATATATAATTACGGTGGTGGTATCACTAAACATAAGCTTTTGCATCTTCGTGAATTGATAAATATAAAAACGTTTAATTTTTAACTCCATTAATCTACATACATAACTTTCTTCTCTTACTTCAAACTTTGAAGTAATCATCATCTTGAACTTATACAAACAATTTCCCTACGAAATCATCATTCTTATTTTTTTATCAAATTTATTTCACTCTAAAGTTTAACAGCTTAAGGTCAAAAGTTATCGGCCTAAACTCGACAATCATGTACTAATAACTATGAGGACATGATTAATTAGCGTAATTAAGTTATTCAATCTTGTGTTATGTATCATTTCACACCATGAAGCTTGAGAACACGTATCCATCAATAATGAATAAAGTTGTATTTTGAATAAGTAAAAGACTGCGTGGATAAATGGTACGTGTAGAGTTTTGATAGATGTGTGGGTGGAAATGTAACAGTAGGACCAAAAATGTAAATGGAATTACTTTAAACCTCAATAATTGAACATCCAATCAAACTCCAACTACTTCTTGTAAATAAAAAGGTAGTTACCCCTATTAACTTTAAACACCTACATGTGTCCCTCAATTTCACCGGGTTTAACACTTTGCCCCCCAACATGTTGCCGCCACTTTCGGCTTTCTATTTCCCCACACTCAAAAAATTACTTTTGAAAACGGAAACATATATGCACGAGCAACAAAAACGGAAACATACATTAAAATACTTGTGAAACCACCTAGATATCGTTAGATACTTTGATTAAATCAAAATTTCGTGAGAAAATTTGACAATCAACAAACATGTTTTGTGATTGAGAAATGATAGGCTCACAAAAATAATATCTATAAACTAAGGTGTAATTAACAACATACCTAAGAGAAAGAAAGAACAGAGAAAGACCAATTTGAATTAATTATACTAACTATTGTGCAACAAATTTTTGTGAATACTTTTTTATAAAATTTACGTGAATGTATATATACGATTTTCGTTAAAAATTTGATTAACGATGTAGTAACTTCACTATCAGAGCACGCCGACCTGCTCTTGTCAAGAATCTTTCATGGCCAATCAAAAAACCATCAAAGAAAAGCATTTGCAAACAAAGACACAAATTGGCTCGCAAAAAGTTTGCGTGTGTATTCCCTTTTATCACTACATAATAATAATAAAAATAAATAAAACATAGCAACTACAGAATTTTAAACCTTTGATAATTAAAAGCTATTGGGTACCTAAAATATTATCTAAAATCAACGTCTCAAAATGTGATTGACACATAAAAAATAGTGAAGTAAATAATGAGTGAAAAATGTATAATCTATGTACTGTATTTTGTAACATACTTTTTTTTTTTTTTTTTTTAATTTGTAGAATTCCTCATCAAACAAGTAGATTTCAACACATAAGTGAATCTAAACACAAACCTTACTAGTGGACGTGGGCTATTGCACCACCTTAAGTTTTCGATTTAACTTTTTCATAAAAAGAATTAACTTTAATCGTTACCTCGAGTCTAGTTTTATAAGAAAGTTTTTGTCATCCAGATACCCGTAGGGAATGAGGTTTAACTACATATATATTTTTTTTTTTTAAAAAAAAAAGGAAACAATACCATTTTTATCTTAATTCACAATTTATAACTCAGACTCTCAGATTTAGCATGAATAAATACTAGTATTATCATAAAAGTCAATCTTAAAAATGAATTTTCATACTTTATATAATCAATTCCTAATCAGTTCAATTGAGTTTTATATTTTAAATATATAAATCTTAATTAGCAATATCCTATATTTAAAAATAAACATAACAAGCGCAATGTAACCAACAACGCATATAACAAATAAGATAAAGATAGAAAAATAACATTAATCATTTAAATGAATTAGTCTTAACTTTAAATCTATCTAATTACACGTAAATATCGCTGTTCGGAGTAGCATTTTGATTGAATAACAAAATTATTACAGCTTTTAAAGAACTATTTTTAATCCCTTAAATAAAGAATTTGAATTGGTACAATTAATCGATAGGTATATTCTGTTGCAGATTTGATTCCAAGGTATCCTAACCTCTTTTACCAAATCTTTGAAAAGGCTTTAAATTTGTTATAAATTGTACATATTCCGAATATATGTACTCTCACGTACATGTACTATATCAAGATTTGATTCATGTGACAATTAATCAAAGGTTATTCATATGTTATGATTAATAATAATATTAAACATCATAAAATAAAAATATAAAATAGTCGAAGAATGTAGACATATACGTTTTAAGTATCTATATATTTATTTTTGTGGTAACTAAAATTACATACACACAATTAATTATCAGAGAAGCTTCAAAACAAATACACTGGCTGCAAATAACTTACAAACCTAATACAGCACAAGTTATATAATGCATAGTAACCCCCTGACAAGTTCAAGATTTAAATTTTACACCCAAACTTGATATTTAACTTTGTCTTCGCAACTCGTTATAAAAGTTCATTATAAACTTTTCAGCAGCCTCATCCACATAGTTATCTTCATCCCCGTTACTTAACGGGAATGGGGAGTCCGTGATCCTCAACTGCCTAACCATTGGACTCTTCCCAAATCCAGGAAGAGCCGGTGAGGCAGTGGCACTGGTCAACATCTCCAGTGCCCTAATAACTGCATGGTCAATGTATATCTCATCATGGTCATTCTTCATGGCCGACTTCTTGCTTCTGTAATGGTGCTTCTTATGAGTGGTGAAAAGAGACATAGGGTAAGCAGGGCTATTGCTGCAGCTGAATTCGTAATCTTCGGTTTGTGGTGGTGGGAAAGTGAAGTTTGATGAATCGTTTGAGCGGCGATTGAAGGCGGAAGATGACCAATTATGATGGTGGTGGAACATGAGGTTTTGTAAGGCTTTCCCCGCGACTTTGCCACGTTTCATCATCAAGTTGAGATCGAGTAATAGTTTTCGTTTTGAAATGTTTTTTCTTAGCATGAAAAGCATCACACGTACCAAACTCCATACTTTTTTTGCAACTAGTGGTAAATTTTGTTCCATTTTTTTGTGAAAAGTGTGGGATTTGTGAGAAGTTGGTTAGAGAATGAGAGAAATAGTCAAATAGAAAGAATGTGAAGATGATTGTTATTGATGTTGTGGTGAGAGGATGAAGATGAGAGTGGTATTTAAAGGGAGAAAAAACAACTATGAGTGCCAATGTTAAGTTAAAGTGACATGCTCCTTGTACCACTTATTGAGTTATCTCTAATACCTTTTTATTCCACTCATTTCAAATTAAATAATGTAGATAGTGAAATTTAATAAAATTAATTGTGTAGTTTAAAAAACTAATCATCATTAATAAGATATATGAAGTATATCTCTTAACAACCCGGCAAGTTTTAACTCATAATTTTGGAACAAATGAGTGTGCATGTATCTAAATCTAAACAATTAAAATAGCGGATATTCGAGTTTGTAATACAATGTGTTGTTAACTGCAAATGTGTTATCCGTTTTATCCGTTACTTTAATAACTACATAATCAATGATTGAAACCACCTATGAGCAACCAAGTGTAATCGTTTAAACATTTTTAGATCAATTATTGGTTAATTTACAATAAAACTATTTTGAAAAATCACGACAATAAACATTTACCTCTAAACAAATTAGCAAGCTAGCTGTTAAAAGTTAAATCATAAAATTGTGATATGCAAGCAAAAAAAAAAAAACAGACAGAACGGAAAATCTTTTCCTCAAAAGTTCCACACTTAGAAATGACCACACCTTGCAAGAAGCGACTTTGATATATGACAACCAAACCAAAATCATCCGGGAGTAAAAAGGAAATCAATCATGTTTTCAATTTCATATCGATCTTCACTTCAAAACATGATAACAAAACCGACCATTCTTTTATTTTTCGTATCAAAGTTAAGCGAAAAAGTAATTAGCAAAATCACAAAAAGCGAACCAATATTATGTACAACTTTCATGTCCATCGATTCTTTTGAAAAGTATATATGGAGTTATTCCATCTCGTAGCTAAGACACGATATAGTAATTACTAATTAGGATGATATATAACTTTGATAGTTACCATTACCATATATATTTTGTTCATTCGAAATAACTACCACTTAATTACTAGAAGCTTAAATATCTCTCAAAGGGTTGTTTCCACGGATAACCCTACCCATTGATTCTGACGTGACTCTTCTTCAAGAATCACACCTCACTCAACGCTTAATTCACTACAAAAAATATATGAGTTCTCCCCCTATTTAGCCACGGTTTAAATATTTGTGTACTTTTATATGAATTTGTTCACACTTATACCCGTGTAAAATAAAGTTCACATTTCTTGATGTGAAGAAATAAAGAAAAAAGATATTAATTATATATATGTACAAGTTCACAGTTTTAAATGTGGACAAATTGAAGACTTGTACACGGCATCAAACGTGAAGTGTTTTACTGCATACTCCAACTCATCAAATTAATAACTCTGAAAGTAAAATAACAAAATTAACCCTCCCCTTTATTATTACTTTTTTCTTTTAATTAAAATTTTTTAAAAAAGGAACAATAAAACAATTACAGAAACTTTTTCTCAATTAACACGCACTTTTTGTTCAATGTCAGTTTTCATTTCTCTTAATATATTTTCAAAATAGGGTTTCAATAGGTTACTCGAATCGATTTGGTGCTAGGTTAATGAAAGGACCGTGTGATTCGATTTGGTACAGTTCATAATATCTAGGGTTTCAATCGGTTACGTTTTTATAAGAGCGGTCGTTCGGTAGCGTGATTGTACGGTTCGTTAATTAGAGTGAAGCGATTCTTTGATTGCTACTTTGAGCTATTGTATAAGTGAATCGGTTCGTTTCTTTGCGGTCGTTCAATTCATCAATTGATTTATTCAGGTACAAAGCTTTTGGAGTGAATTGAGTTAGCATTACATGACTCATGAAGAGTTACTCATTACCTATTTTTCAAAAGCCCTCCTCAAATATCGATTTAGTTTATTGATGTACCAAATGCAATAATAGGTTGGAACGTGGAGTGCTAAATACATGTGTACTATGGTTATTTGGTAAACAACAACCACAAATCTCCATTGAAGAGAAAAATTGTCACTTCGTGAAACACAAAATGGTGGTGTTTTAGGAAAAAGGAAAGCTATATAGCTTTTACTTTCCATCCTACTACGTGGTTATTGCTTTCATTAATTTGTTATAAGTTTTGCTTGACTATTTATTGTTTTAAATAATCAATTCAAAAAATCTAGAATCACTACACGCAAATATCGGTTTTTAAGAACGATAACACCATATTAGAATTGGAATTTAGGAGTCAAAGCTACACGCACAATATATACAATATAGACATCGCAACACACAAACAACCACCGAATATAAGAAAGCGTAAAGGTAAATAGACACAAGCAATTAACGTTATAACGTGTTATATCAAATTGGAGAAATGGGCTTATCAAATGACCCACTGCATAATTTTATTTTATTTTAAATTTCATAGTTTGGGGTTTACAACTTTACATACGCACAATGAAAATAAATAAATTCGGTTTCCTAATCACTATAGATAACCCCTCTACTTCGAGCTCCTCATCAAAACTTTGATTTTACATTTTTACTCTAGTAAGAGAAAATTACACAAATAGTCCTTTAAGTTAATATAAATTTAATTGGCAATCCTTTACACAAATTAGTTACATCAACGATCCTTTCTTTTAAAACTTGTTACACTAATAGTCCTTTCGACTAACGATAGTTAACCCTTTATTAAAAAGGACCACACATGATATTATATAACGCCTTTATTTTTTTAGTAAAATATAAATTATAAATTTTAAACACCGTATAGATACATTATTAGCTACACAGAACATAATTTTCATCTTCCCACCACCAAATCATACATTTGTGACTTATAGATTACGAGCAACATATATGGTTATAATTCTCAATGTCATTTTAATTTGAAGCTAAGGTCTTCGATTGATATGTTTTTCGAGTAAGAAATGAATGTAAAGATAGGAGACAGTGACTACCAAAGTCGTGACGAGATAAGATGAATGAGTGATGGAAGGTCTTAGGGTGGTGAAAGATGGTGATGAACTATGAAATTTAATGTTTCGGAGCTGAAGAGAACGGATGTCGATGATGATTTTGCTAAGTGATACGGTGAAGATGAAAATGATGTTCTCTGCAGCTAATAATGTATATATACATATTTTAGATATTAAAGTTTATACTATATTTACAAAATTGGAAGAACAAAAAATTCACGCATAGTCTTTTTTAACGGAGAGTTAACGATCGATAATTTAAAGGACTATTAGCGTAATAAGTTGCAAAATAAAGGATCATTGGTGTAATTAAATTTTATAGAGGACTACCAGTGAAATTTGAGGTAATGTTAAAGGATGATGCGTGTAACTTTCTCCTCTAACAATATACTAAGCTTCATCATTAACACAAGATTGTCATAACTTAAAACGTTTATAAACAGGTGACGTAGGTAACTAGGTAGCTAAAAGTTGGATCGATCAATGTAGATGTGAAATGAACTATAGATCGAACAAAAGTTACACCACATTACTAAATAACTGCACTCGATTAATAACCAATATCAGTCTCACGGACAGAAATCAAACCAAAAAGAAATTTCTACCTTACAACTAATACTCTATGATCAACACCAATAGGTGATGATCATACACTCACGATAAAATCATAATTGATCCAGATGATCAAGAGTGATGAATGGGTTGAGAGAACATTACAGAAATCGCAGAGTAATGAGAGAATAAAAATTACAAAAATAGGAAAGGTTTTTATATTTTGGTATTTGCAGACTTGTCACGTTAGGTCCCTTAACATCCTTTCTCCAAAATAACAACAAACTTATATTATATATTTCCAAATTAGCCACTGCATACACAACATATATACAAACATTTTCTATAAATAACATCACAAGTTAAGATCGTGTATTCGCATATAGTCATTTTATCAAAATGAAATTTTAATTATTGTAAGATCTTTTATAAATTTTAATATTGTTTTATTCCTATATAATTTGTGTAATACATAGTATATATAATACAACAACGTTTAAGATGTACACCCCACAATCTCTTAAAAAACTAGTACGGAGTATTACAAGCTCTATCTAAAATTCACTTGTAACAAGAAACTGATAAGAGACCTATTAACATAAGCTTCACCACAATACAAATAACCACAAAGACATCAAATTCATGATGAACCAGACGAGTTTGCATTGGTATTCTGCTTCCTTAAATCGTTATAAAACCGGTTAATAAACCTCTCGGCCGCCTCATCAACCACGTGGCTGTCCTCATCAACTTTAGCTAACGGAAATGGTGAGTCGGTAACCCTAAGTTGCCTAACCATTGGACTCTTCCCAAACCCTGGGAGCGCAGGGGAAGCCGTTTCGCTGTGAATCATCTCCATTGCTTTCCAAACCGCAGCGTTGACCGCCATCATGTCAACATCCTCCTTAGAATGATTGTTGGAATAATGTTGTTTCTTATGAAATGGGAATAAAGAGAATGTGTGATGGTTGTTATTAGTAGAAGGGGTGTTGGTGCAACTAAATTCGTATTCGCCGGGTGGTGGGGCCATAAACGATTCGTGTGAGCCGTTGTCGTGGTGATGGTGGTGGGACATTAGGTTTTGTAACGCCTTACTGGCGGTTTTTCCACGTTTAACCATCATGTTGAGATCAAGTAGTAGCTTGCGTTTAGATATGTTTTTTCGTAACATGAAATACGCCACACGCACCAAGCTCCAAACTTTCTTGGCTAAAATTGGTTGGTTTTGTTCCATTTTTGTAAGTACGAAAGTTTCTTGTTTTCTTGATATGGTTTCTTGTTGAGAGAGTAAGATATAAAAGATTATTAGAAAATTGTTGATGAATTGGGGGGTTGGATAGAATGCTATTTAAAGGGTAGGGAAACACAATGGTTATGCTTTGATGTTAAGTTAAGGTGCTTGGTAGTGCCTTTATTATTTTATTAATTATTAATTATTAGTTTTACTTTAGTGTACATTGCTTTTGTTTCTCTAACAAAGTAATTTTATTTCTTTTTCATATTCATTTGAGGTTGAATTAATTAGCAATTATTGATGGCAGAGTTTGGATTGGATAAGATTATGGTCATGTGAGAATTGATTAATGTTTGGTTACCTTTAATTCATATAAGGCAAGCATGCATGGTTTCTATAATTATGTTTATGAAGATGCTTGTACCAACTTGGATATAGTTATAATTTTTTGTATATTTTAACATAAAGTTATCCAATCTTATCCTTTAATCATGTTTCTATAACATTATTTCTGATGAGAACAACCTGTGAACTTTTGATAGTTCAGATCTTGATTAGATTGAGTAAAAACTGCAAATTCTAAAAATTTCCATTCACAACAAGAGGAAATCCAAATTTATTTGATGAAAGATCAAATCTTGAAACTTATATAGAAATCTTTCACTTAATGAAATATTCCGTGAAGCTGTAGATGATCGATATCAATATCGCAGTAACGAATCGTGTATGAATTATTATGAATGTGATAATTGATATGAAAGTTGAGAGCACAATGTGAATTTATTGATTAGGAATTGTTACATTTTAGCTCGAAAGGTTACATAATTAGCCCTAGATACTAGTTTATAAACCTTGTTTCTCCAAGTATTGATATCAACAATTAACCTCTTATCTAATAATACATGTTTACAATCTATTTATTTGTCCAAAGAGAAGCAAACAATCTGTTAAATTTTTTATAATTTATTATTAACATAATTAAGCTCTTTATATTAGTTGTCCACATTTGTCTTTTTAACTTTAAAACTTGCACTTGAAATACAACTTTTAAAAATATCTTATTCAAGCTTAGTCATAGCCAATTATTGAAGCTATGAGTTACGAAAATATAAATACTTTCAAGTTTAAAATTGAATAATAAGTAAAATGTTACATGTGTAACTAAGTATACAAGTTTTATGGACCCTAGCTAGCCAGCCTGCTGTCATTGTTACAAAAAGTAGGAGTCCCCATTTGGTGGGTTTAACTTGTAGGCATACTAAGGCAATTACTTAACGAGAGAGGTTATGTGACCACTGCCCCTCCTCCACGTCACCACCTGCCTCGTTATTCTCAAACGCTAAATAACTAACGGTAGTTTTATGAATATAAATATAACTGCACCAATTAATAAAATAATAGCGTAATTCATCCACCTTAGACCAATCACAATGGTGACTGAAACTGACTGAGTTACATCAGCTTAACGTCAGTTTTTAAAAAAAACTTACTGAAACTGACTGACGGACTCCTGCCATCAGTAACCCGTCACTTCTATTTTTGGGTCTCACATTTACCTATTTCCCTTTAATATTATAAACACGCACACACACAAAAATGAGGAACGTCAGATATTCGACGTGTGAAACTGACGAGGCGAATCGATGGAGCCGTGCCATCGACATCAGCTCCGTCACTTCAAACCGAAGAGAACCGACTAGCACCAATGGGTGTGCTCTTACAATCAAATAAAAAGAATGTAGAATGAAATAAAACCTTAATTATGTAAAACGTAAGTGAGCAAACCTTCTAATTGTTACTCATACAAAGATTCAAACTTGTAATTCGTAATTTGTAAAATATCAATAACTAACAGCGTTATCGATCTGTTTATGTTGTTCTCCCGCATTACATACTAAGTATACCATTTGAAAAACAAGTATAGATTACGAAACGAGACCATATTCATAAACTCTTATATTACGAAATCGGTAGATTCGCACATCTGAAAACCGACTTCAGAATTGCACTCAACGAGAATTGAATTTGTATATTCACCGAAGTAACCCTTGATCATAATATACCAGTTCTTCAACTTCAACTTAGTAGCTACGTGGCATTACAATATTTTCCTTTCGTCTTCGTGTTTAAGATATTAAAATAAAATGGATCAATGTAAGTTAAGCTAAAATTGTTTGTGTTGGGCCCAACCGCCCAAATGACCAATTAGCCTATGTCTTCAACTATAACTTTAATAATGACACATACTTACACTTATAGTTTTCTGACTAAACAAATACTCCCTATCTTTCACTTAATTTACTCAAAAGCGTAAATAGATATTAATATGAGATATATATAATCGTTAAAAAATTAAAACTCATTCATTCTTGAAATTCGGTTTTTTTTTTGCACTTTTTAACTGTAAAGTTAGTGTACCAAATCTCTGCAACAAGGCAAAGAATTCCACTTTTTCAATTTTTACCCAAAAACTTTTTTTTTTACTCTTTTTTAAGACCCCTATATTTTTACCATTTTTCTTTTTTGATCCCGCATCTTCTCGAATAATTGCATTTTTGACTAAATTTGAGTAGCTGTAACCCAAAAGGATAAAAGTAAAACTTCCTAAATAAATGATCGAATAATGCAAATGTTGGGCAAACCATAACATGCATCTGTTTGTGGGTGATTAATATCTAATTAAGGAAAAAAGTGATATGTATCTCATTTGTGACCAAAATGAGGATTGTTTGCTTTTTTGCAAGATGGGCGTTACTTGCACAATAATAATTGTACTTGTATTTATTTCCCTTTAGTTAAAAGTTGACTGTCCTCGTTAACTTTTTGCACAAAGTCGTGTACCTTATGATGATTGTTGATTAAGGGTACATGAACACGTACATGTTTTTAGAGTTTCCGTATGAATCGTAGTCGGATAAAGATCTTGAAGACGTGGAGAAAAGTCATAGAAGATGGTCTTTTTATAGGGCTTTAATTTGCTTTCTAACAGCATTGTTAATTAAGTATACAATGGTCCAACATGGCTACATAACTTTTGCTAATCTAGCATTAACTTTACGAGAAATAACTAATCGATTTTAGTGTTAATGTTGCAACGTTATTCATAGCAATGTAGTTAGTTATAAGATGGTTGAATGTGTTTTGCAATTAGCAAAGATGATCAAAGATGTAATTAATCTTAAATATGATTAAGGAAACAGATTTATGATGTCATCAATGTAAAACTAGTAGTGTATAAACAAAGGGTCTTAACTAGTTGAAACTAGCATCGAACTCGTTCAAAGCAGCGGGTGATGTTTATATTTAGATGTTTGATTAGATTATTTCATTTTGTTGTGTTTGATTCAAATTAAACAGTTCGCTTGTAAAATATAAAAACGAAGTGTTAAAAATAACTTGATTTAAATACAACACGTTAATTATCATATGATAAAAATGGCTAACTGATTTTTAAAAAGTAGTTTTTATATACTTATTATGAGTGTTATTACTATTAATTTTACATGATAGTTTATATTGCATAAGTTGACTAATTATTGTATGGTTGATGATCCGTGTACCACCACATTTTGATCATGCACCACCAAATGTGTTTTACATAGTTGTAGAGTATAATACTGTAAAATATATTTAATGGTGTATGTCCAAAATATGATGGTACCAAATGTAAAATACACCTGCAAAAGTTTACTTAGATTGTTGTTAAATTAATAAAAAAAATATGTTAAAGGCATAAGTTAATTAGAGGGGCATGTTGGGTATTTCTCATCTTTCCCGTCTTTAGTTTAAGGGGAAAAATAAATGCTTAATAAATATTTTAGATTACATTCTATACTCGTCGTATGTTTTTAGTTACTAGCTATAATCTTTATTCAACTATTTTAATTCAAAGAAAGCCTAAGTTGAAATTGTATATGTTTTTACTAGACTTCACGTACTAACTGCGAAGTATCATATGTAGATCAACAGATAGATACATGAACATTGAACACCAATAATTAAAGATTACTTTGATTAGTTTAATACGGAGTATAAATAAGAAGGGCAACGTTAATGATTATGGCATAGCCCATTCAATTCCATACCTCTCCGTTACCTTTTTCATTCCTTAATTTCGAACCAAGTGGCCTTAATTATGATACTTTTAATTTGAGGGGGTTCTCATATGTTAAATTACTAGAAGGATATTTGCGCTTAACATTGTACATAAAAAGTGACAAAACATTGGGATTAAAAATAAGGTTACACTAAAATTAGGGGGAAACAAACTAATATGAAAAATACAGAGAGTATGAGAAATACAGAGAGTGTCATGTAATGTTGTCAATCTGAATATATAGATTCCAAAAGCTACACATCAATTTTTGAATTTTCATGAGCTTGAGCTTTATTGATCGAAAAACCAAAATAAACCTCTTTTATATCCGGAAAAAACTTTGATTCATTCCCTTGATTTGGCTATTCATTCTAGCAACAAGCCCCCGAGGGGTGGGGAATCTAGCAATCCGAAACCTACTTTCTTTTCTCTGTTTAAGGCCCTTCTCCCTCTTAGTCATGTGCTCGTGTGTTCTTGTTATCAAGGATTGGCATCACCAGGTTGGGTCTCTCTCTTTGGCCATCTCCTCATATGAGGCTGCTGCTTATTCTTTCTAGAATACATGAATTAATAACATAAAAACAAAATTAAATATGTAAATAAATATGAGAAATTTATAGTTCCTCAAAAGAAAAAAACATTTTTTTAAAGCTTAAAAACGTATAAAATTGGGAAAATTGTGAAATTGAAGGGTTTAAAGGTGAAATTTGCATCTGGAAAGTGAACAAACCGCCTTTGGAAGTTTGCCAACATGTTTGTCTCGTTCTAACCTTTCCGGAAATTGATATGTCTTGTATCTCTTTATGGTTTCAAAGTTATGTCATATGTTTATTTGTAATGTTATAATGGGTATTTTAGTAATTTCAAGTAGGTTTGCCAAAAATTATAGTAATGTTAGGGTGTTAGGGGTTGATTACTAAATTCTCTCTTTAAAAAAGTTTACAAATGTATTACAGTATATATTAGTATAGATATGAAAACAAATTTGAAATAATAAAAAATAATTACCATTTTGCGACAAAAGTTTGAGGGCTCTGTATTGTATTGATTACTCAAACCAGAAATGTGTTAGATGACCAAAATCGATTACCTATAAAATATGATGCTAGACGATATACATAATACGTACATTACCCGAATATAATTAACGCCAAGTAATGATACACTTACAAAAATTTTACTCGTTAAAAAAAAATCATACAAAATCATTTCTCATCGTACAATGGTTTACATAGCCAATCAATACAGTTAGCATTACCTTTAGGGCTTGTGTACGATAGCCATAAGTAGACGATATACTCTGCTTTCTGATTTCATCGTCAATAATATGAATTCAGAATACGCTCCTCTGCTTTTTGATTTTTTTTATACATCAAATCACCAATAAATTCATTTTAATAAAACTAAAAATAAATGTACACATAACACAATCTTGGTGATCACCCAAAATTTCCACATTAGTGAAAATCAATATCAATATGGTAACATATAACCCTCCAACATTTTATCATATGTAATTATGTTTAAGTTATACAACAGTTGTTTCGCCACCACAAATTCGCTTCTGATGTCTCAAATCGTTATAAAACCGTCTTATAAACTGCTCGGCCGCCTCATCGACATGGTTGTCATCCTCATCCGTATTACTCAAAGGAAACGGTGAGTCCGTCACCCTAAGTTGTCTAACCATCGGACTCCTCCCAAACCCCGGTAGGGCCGGTGAAACATTCTCACTATGAACCATTTCCATAGCCTTAAGCACGGCCGCGTTAAATGCCACAATATCAACATCCTTGTAACTATCAACTTCTAACGTATTCGAGTCGTGATGATTTTTCTTATGAAATGGAAATAACGAAAAATGATGGTTAGTTGCTAAAGGCGTGTTGGTGCAACTAAACTCGTATTCACCCGGTGGAGGGAGGTGGTGTGGCGGGCGGTTTAGAGCGAAAGCCGACCAATTATGGTGGTGATGGAATAGAAGATTTTGTAAGGCTTTACCCGCGATTTTGGCACGTTTCATCATCATGTTAAGATCTAGCCATAACTTGTTCTTAGATACGCCTTTACGTAACATGAAGTAGAATAAACGGAGTAAGCTCCAAACTTTTTTTGGTAAAATTTGTAGATTTTGTTCCATTTTTGTAGCTTTATTTATTGATTGTTAAATTGCCTCTTTGGTGTGTTGTGGCGAGATATAGAGGGTGGGAGGAAGGTATTTAAAGGGGATGATACGCCGTTATATATGACAGTTGTCCGTTAACATCATTTGATGGCCACTTAAAAATGTTATGCGCTTTTAAGTTTCACAATTTTTTTTCGCATAACATCCGTATATCGTTGAGAGTATAAAATGTTGGGTCATGATAAATACAAAGGCACAATATATTTTTGCACATATAGTTATTATTGGATTGACCATAATTCTCCTAAAATAACCTGAGTTACATGTGAAGAAATAACAAGTCCATGCGGCAACATCACCTCTTGTACTGCTACTCGGTCATTAATTAGAAAAAAATTGTATATTTTTCATTTTTAATTTTGTTGGACGGTATATATATCTTTCCTTTTGTATTCCCTATTTTTCAAAGTTTGTTTAACAAGTGACGTAATTTTAAGTAAAATAACGCGAAATCATTTATCATTCAACCCGTTCTTAGTAAATACAATTTTAAAAGAGTAATGTTAAACTAAACTAAAGTAATATATAAATATCAACTTAATGTTCATACAATATCATATCATATATATTTTATTTTTTCTCTATTCTTCCCAATTTATTATTTATGTAGCTTCCTGTACATTTAGTTTCCTAAATAAATAGTTTGTATTTAATTTTATCCTAAAATTTATGTAAAGAAATGACAATATAAACGCTCCATGACCGTTAGAAATGGTGACGGATACAAGTTTGACCGTTACAAATTGGAGGGTTCACAAAAAGCACAAAAATTAAGTTTCAAGTCAAAAAGGCATACAATTGCTTAGCGAGAGAGGTTTTGTGAACAGCAGCAGCACCCACCACTTTTAATCATTTCTCACCTGCCTCGTTAACGTTGCCGTAACAACAAACCTCTATACTCTATGCACCACTTCAAATGATCCGCAAAATGTGTAACTTGACTGGAACACCCTACCATTTCAAATACCACTTCAAATGATGATAGACTAGTGATTCCATCATGTATAATTAAGCCTCGCGTTTGATTCGTAAAATATTTTCGATAAAAATTAAAATGTATTCAAAGAATTTTTTGTTCGAGGAATCTAAATTTTCTTGTGAAGAAATATAATGAATTCTAATTTAATTAGACAAAACCCCTTGACGGAATTTAATTGAGATGTCAATTTCATGGAATATAATGAAATTCTGCAAACGAAACGTATACTTAATATTTGTTCTAGTGGTATCTAGGTAGTATATTGATTAGTAAGTTGTAGATGCAAGTTCTTTGTGTGACAATTGTATACATGTGCGATTTGTAGATAATACTATAATTACTATACTATGTTAGTTTGAGTGTAGGACTGATTTTTCTTAAAAAGTTTACCAAAGATATTAACAAGATATGAACTGGTTGAGATTTGGGAATTTATCGGATATATACAGCTTAAAATTCACATCCTTCCACTGTAAAGTAGTACTCGTGTTCCAAGTCTACCTCATGAGGCAAATAACCAAATGGCAAACATTATTTTTCCACTCTTTTTTTTTCTTACCACATTAAAGAAAATTATACTCGTTTGTTAGTCTAGTCCCAATCATGGTTAAACCACTTTCAAACCACTTCCGTCACTCAGATTTGCACAATTGATTCAAAATTGAGTCATAACTTATTACTCACTGTCATCAATGACTAACCACTTCATTATTCTGAGTTTCACATTTACCAATATACCACCAATTTCATACACTAAATAGAAAAAAGCATGCGGACTCCACAGAGATTCAACCAATTTGCAATTGGTTAACTGGTTTGGAATGAAAATGGTTGGCAACCGATTTGGCAAATGGCACCGCAGACAACCGGTTTGCAAACCGGTTGGCAATCGATTTACCCCGTTGGGAGTGCACTTGGGGGTCTGTCTTAAATCCTTTTTATTTGTATATTTCGCAATTTTAAGCTTTTAATAATTCTTTGCATTTCGGAAAAAAAACTCGCTTATGAAACCTCTAAATTTTATTCTCTTCGTCACAAAGAGTTCATCTTTTCATTTTAGATTGTTCCAACATATTAATCTTCATTTTCAAAAATAATAAGTTTACCAATTTATTTATAATTTACTGTTTTTTAAAATTGGTTTATAGAAGAATGTACATAGAGTAAAGGTCAAACTATCATTTTTCTTCTACGTAATGTAGATTATGTATTTATTTTAAAACATTGTGTAATCTTATCAACACTTATTGTCATGGAACATAGCAAGTACTACCTCTGTCCTATTACAAGCGTCTTGTTTTGACTTTTCAAATTCTTTCTTTTTTCAATTTTGACTTTAAATAATTTTATTTTTATTATATAATATTTGATGAAAATTATACTAATAAAAATACATTTAAAACTCATTTATATATTTTGTAACAAATATTATATAACACGAACAAAAATAAATTATGTCAAAATTCAAAAAAAAAAAACTAAAAGTCAAAATATGACACTTGTAATGAGAGAGAGTGAGTAATATTTCTCTTTTTGGCCCAAAACTTTTTACGATGGTAAACTTGTGGGAACAAAAAGGTAAAAGTAGAAGACCTAAATTGCGTGGTCACAGTTGTTAACCAATAATTAAGAATTTTAGAGTGATTAACGATTTAACGTCAAGCTAATCTAGCATATTAAACCATGTGTACCTACATACTACATTAATTTGATTTGGTTGCTTTATGCGAGATTTTGTTTCATAAAAATTTACTTTTTATCAAAGGTTTCTCGAACGTTAAAACAATACATGGTTTTCATCTTTTCTTAAAAAAGTTGTTTGGTATTGTTCGCTTTCCGTTTTACTAAATAAAATCGTGAACCATGTGAGACTAAATTAATTAAGCATGACCCATTATGTTTTTAACTAGTGGTCATAACTCACAAGTCCTAATCTTGTATAAAATCCTCTATAATCTTTAAAATGACAGTTATAGAGCTATCTTTCTTTAAAATATTATCATATGTTATATGTACAAGTATTTTCTTTATTGTATTAGCCTTTTTATAATGATCTCTTATCAACGTTCTTCGATGGGAACCTTCAAATGTAGCGTAGTTTTGTCATTCGAATACGTGAAATTTCATACCGTCGGTTTATATATGTTAGACAATAATTTGTGTACGTATGGAAAGTAATTGATCTAAACCACATATAATTAAATTTTAATTATCGGCTTTTGATGAAGGGTATTATTGACATGAAAAAAATATTCTTAATGGTGTTTAACTACATAAATACGCATATTATATTAGCACAGAAAATATTCAACTTAATAACTAAGTGGATACAAGTTGAGTGATTCATGTCACAATGTTTTAAAAAGCCACCACATCTTCTATTTAACGGGGATATAGTAGTCAATATCCAACATAGATCGTTGTTTTAAAGTTGAATTTAATCTAAATTTTGTTCAAAAACCTTATATACAAAAATATAAATTGTTCAAAAAAGCAAGCACTCGGAAGTTAAAATTTTATAATACTAAATAACATAAAACCACTTATACACATATTGGAAACAAGTCATTTTAAATTTCCTCACTCTTGAAAATATATATTTTTTTGAATTATGGAATTATTATATACTCCCTCCATCCCAATTTTATTATCCCTAGACAAAAATACGCAGGTTAAGAAAACGTAATCGTCTTTTAATAAGATGACAGTTTAACCCTCGACTTTTTACCTACTTTTTTATCTTACATATATACACTAGGGGTAAAAAGAACTTTAACTCATTATTCTTTATTCTAATCTATTTATAGGAGTGGACAATGAATTTGGTACAACACAAAAAGAAATATTGGACAAGAGATTAGGGACGAAGGGATATCTATTTATTCTAGTCATACATACATGACAAATAAATACACGGATAAAGGGAATATTTTTTATTGATAGGGTTCTTTCGTAATATGTTTGTGGTTAGAGCATCTTCAATGTATGCACTATTTGTAACTTTTTGCAATATAATAATGCAAAAGTGCAAAAAATGCAATCTAATGTATGCACTAAACTTTACACTATTATAGTGCAATCAAAACTCAATGCAAATTTACACTATATTTGGTGTAGCACTAAACTTAGCACTAAAACACTATTCACATTAAATATTAATAAAAATAAATACTAAAGTGTATTATTATCATGCATTATATATCAATTTATGATTACTTTATTTAAAATTCTTAATTACATGTTTACTATCATATTCATCAAATAAATTCAAAAATTATTATAAAATTTTCATTTATAATATTAAATTTTTTAAATATAATGATTGTTATTATATCTTGTATGACAATTTAATAGTTATATAAAAGTTTTAGTATTATATTGTTAAATTGTATGTTTTTAATCAATTTAGAAAGATTTAGTATAAAAATTTAGTGCAACACATTGAAACAACTTATTTTTAGTGCAAACATATTTTTAGAAGATTTTACTTTTTACATTACAATAGTGCAATTTGATGCACTATAATAGTTTATACATTGGAGATGCTCTTATAGTGTTATCTCTCCCGATGTTATGGGAATGGGTCTCACGCAAAATGGTTTTGCGCCACCGTAGTTCCCAAAGTTTGCAAAACCATTTTGCAAACCATCCATTCACACAACTCCCCATACGTGAACAGAGTAAATGTCCATTCACACAAGTTTTGCATTGCAAATTGTATTTACCGTTGCGGTTAGAAATGAACATTTACACTATTCACATGTATGGGAAGTTGTGTGAATGGATGGTTTGTAAAATGGTTTTGCAAACCTTGGGAACTATGGTGCCCATAATACCTATTCCTATAATAACGAGAGAGATATCATCATAACCACAAACATATTACGAAAGAAATCTATTAATAAAAAAAATGCGCTGATTTTCACATAGGTAAATTTACTTGTACACAGGGAAAGTCACTTATCAATTCACATTAAATCATTTAACTACCTGTGGAGATAATAATATTGCCTGTGGCAATATCATTTGCCATAAAAAAAATTCGGATAAAGGGGATATCGTACCGCTGGTACACCAAACAGGCGAATCCAATTTAGGAGTACTGATCAACTTAAATTATTATTATTTAAAAAATAAATTCTCGTAATAGCTTCAAGGAAACAAAAAAAAAAGTATATCTAAAAAATTAAAGTTTAACATTCGTTTAAAATAGCTAATTGTACATCCATGTTATGTGTAGTCTGTCCTATACGAGTGTTTACATATATTAATTATTATTAAGGGTTTTAAAAATGTGAGAATACAATAGCTAAAGTAGTAAATTAATAAATATATCGTAAAAAGTATTGTTGCTTAAAAAGTACTATTGCTTGAAAATCAACTAACCACAACCTATGGTTCAGCAGCATGGCATGACATTCAGGGCGGAGCTAGAAATTTTTATAGTCAAAATTCAAAACTGTCACTAATTACCTTAAAAATATATATATATTTCCTTTAGTTTTTTATTTCTAGAGGGCGCGACTGCCCCACTACTCCCTTCTAGCTCCGCCCCTAATGACATCTGAAATAGGGGTGAACCGGAATAACGATTAGAGGTTGGGATATTTCCAGTAACAACATAAGATAAACACATGATCGTATAAATACACACATAAACAAGTAAGGTAGTTGATAGATACAATATGGTTTTTGATTCAAGCAACAAAACTATGCATTAACAAGTTGTACAATATGTATTATATTTGTCAAATTGTGTTATATATAATAAGATATGTGTTGTATTTATTAACACCCAACACGTAAAGGGTACTTCATCTAATTATCTAAACTACCACACTTACAAGCAATCATATCCTAAAATCGTATAGATTCTTATCCTCACGTCCGAGTTTGGTCAACAAATGAACCCTTCATCCATTTGATGAGGCTACGTGTATTGTTATTCTTAGTTGTTACAGGTTAGGAGCGAGACGGGATCCCGAAGGAGTAAGGAAATCGATCGCTCTATATTTGGTGTAGTAACGTATTTTCGTTGCAACAGAGTAAATGGCACAACTTGTCCTTCTGGTTTGCTGTTTTGCATGTACATATGGTTCTTATTGAAAAAATCATCTAAGTGAAGGTCCTTGTGTATACGATATGATTTTGATTTATTCAGTTCAATTGCATTTGATCGCAATAACCAAAATGCCATTTATTCAGTTGTTTCGCATATGCATTTGATCGAACGAATATAGCAAACCACATATACGACTGGTGAGAATCGGTAACCTTTTTTCAGTGAGATTTTTCAACGATTTATGAGGCATAATTTATAACTATTTGTGACACCGTGCAATTTCGACATAATTAAAACGTAATTAGCACGCACATTTAGGCTATTTCCCTACTTGAGTGAATTCACAACTACTTTAGAGATAAGTCTAGCAAAGCCCAACTAGTTAATACGCGTAGTATTACTTATTCATAATTAGTTGTAATTTTGTACATAACGATTTAAACAACGCGACAAAAATATACGACTGTTGGTGAATAAAATTATTTAATAATATGAAATTATTAGTTAACATTAACGTCTATTAAATATTATTTTGATAATATTTAACGAATATTTCGTAAACTGAACCAAATTCGAGACATTTCTATAACAAAACAAAGTTATAATGTTACAACTTAGTTAAGTTACCTTTACAAAAAAATCTCAACTAAAATATATATCTTAAAATGTATTTAAAAATCTCCAATTTAAAATAAATTAATATTTAACGATCGGGTAAACGAACACGGGTTAAATACCACAAATTTGAGACAAAAATCCCTCCGCTTTTGATTCCCCAAACCGGCCCCAACCCACCCCCATACCCATAGCAATTTATCGGTTTCAAACTTGCAATTCAAAAACTATCATACGAGGATGACTCACTTATACAAGAACTGATCGATGATATAAGACTATAAGACCACACCCAACGGATGCGTCGGTTTTCCGTTGGTTCCAATCGACGGAACCGACACCGATGACACGGGCTGTCGGTGTCGGTCCGTCGGTTGGTTCCGTCGGAATTCCAACGGAGCGTCTGTTTGATGGCGTGGGTCCGTGGGGCCGAGTGAGAAACAAAAAAATTAATTTAATTTTATAAATAAGAGCCGTTTGAAGGATTAAAAAAATAATAATATTTTTTAAAAAAAAATGGTAACTAACGGATCTTTTTTTTAAAAAAAAAATATCTAATATTTAACTCTATAAATACCACACTTCCCTAACACATTTTACACACTCAAATCTCACCATTTATCTCATATTTCATCATTTTCAACCTCAAAAAATGTCTAACAACAACAACAAATCCAAATCCAAATTTAATCTTTCTTTTTTTAGGAATTTAATGTTTGTTATTTTTTAGGATTGTAATGTTTTTATTTTTTAGGATTGTAATGTTTTTAATTTTAATGAAATGTGTTTTATTTTAATAATTGTGTATTATTTAATTTGGTTATTTAGTTGTGGGGCCCTGAAAAATGAAACTAACGGATGACTGTTAGGAGGGGCCTGACAGTTTCTGTCAGTTGTGTGAAAAAGCTGACGTGGCGCTGATGTGGCACGTCCGTTTCTGTCACTGTTGAGAATGGTCTAAGACTCCTCCCATCCCTAAAATAAACTGACTGAAACTGACAGAGCCATCTCAGCGCCATATCAACGTCACGTCAGTTTTTTCAAAAACTGACTGAAACTGACTGACCACTCTCATCCCTGCTCCGTCACTTTAATTTTTGGGTCACGCATTTACCAATTTACCTTTCATTTTATACACACAAAAGAAAAAGAAAAAAAATAAAAACAAATCGACGAGGGGAAGTAAATATCGGATATCCGACTATGAGCAAACCGAATAACAAGTGACAAAGGTGGTGCCATCCCTATCACTTTGTCACTTGTTGTCACTTGCAAACCGAAGGAAACTGACGAGGGGCGTTGGGAAGAGTCTAAGTGCCCTTCCATTGGTGAAGTCGCCCGACGTGCGTCGGTCCAACCACCACTAGCACCAATTGTCACTTTTGCTTCGTAGCTTGATTCGGTCGGATATCCGATGCACAATTATTTATTATTATTATTTTAGTGCATAGACATAAAATTATACTCCCTCCATCCCATAATTATTGTATATCTTTCCTTTTTTAAATGTCCCAAAATAATTATCCACTTCTCATTTCAACCAATAGGATGAGACTTGAGTGGGTGAAGATTATATTTGATTGATTGAGAAAGGCTTTAGAAATCATAGTAAGGTGAACAATAATTTTAGGACGGAGGGAGTATTAGTAAATGTGGGTCCCAAAACTCAACATAACGGTGTGATTATTAGCAGAGTTAAGTCAATTTCAATCAGTTTTGTAAAAAACTGATATAGTGTCGATGTGACATAAACTGACTAGTCGATTTCAGTCTGGGAGTAATCTTAGTCACGTATGCAAGTATACATCATATTATATGATTCCTTAGCTTTACTATAGATTTAATTATCAGAAAATGAATTAGATTCATTGTCATTTAATATAAAACGATCTTCCTAATTGGATTTGATGGTATGCTTTGTGTACTTTATTAGGTAGGGTTTAGTACCAAAAGTCTAAATAAATGTGAATTCTTTCTAATATTGTAAACAAACTTTAAAGAGTGGTGTTTCCAATATGTGTTCAAGTGGGTTAAGTTACACAAATTTTATGTTGTTTTTGTTTATGTTTACTAATTTAAATTGTCGTGCGTTCACTTTTTGTTTGCTTTCCTCAGACACTTTCATCTCTTAGGTTTGATCCGACTTTATATTAACTAAACATTAAATTTAATTATTTTGATCACTATACATTTCTAAAAAAAAGGGTAATCAACCTTTTATCAAAACCTATGGATGAGTCACTCAATAAGAGAAATAAATCGTGTAATTTATGTTTGAAAGAATATTAGGGCCAGATCTGAACTCATCATACAAATTATTCTGCACAATAATTGATAATTATTCATCATGTAAGAGTAGAGAATCAATTATTAAGCTATATCGACTCGGTTTTCTGGATTTTGGATATTCGATAGAATCGAGTGTTATTCTTACACGATAAAAAGTGTGTACGCATACATATATCGGTACATTGTTGTCATATATATGGTTCGAGGGTTAGTGGAAAAGACGGAAAGCAAATAAAAAGAAGAAAAACTTTAGAGAAAAGATAAATAAAACCAATAAGAAGTGGTATATGTTTAAAAGATGATATTGCTAAAAGCAACCAAACCCAATAGAGTAAGAAAGCCTTTATTTTTACTTGGTCAATTAGAGGTTACCATTTAAAAGTAAAATTAAAACCATAAAATAAAAAATAAAAGTTATTACTGGTTGCAAACAGCTGTGGTTTCCAAAATAGGTACTATAACTTTTGATCTTTTTGTACCCCAGGCCTCTCACATTAACACATTTACCACGAGTATTAAATTTAAAAAGTTAAAGAGAACATGACAATATAAGTAGAATTAATGTACTGTAATTTTTTAAAAGATAAGGACAAACATCCCTTACACACATTTTTACCTTAAAAACATGAAAAATTCAAGCTAGGCTATGGGTTATGAGTTAGGTATATCATATTTAACTTAATTTCATAATTATAACTTACATTAATCATGAATGGATATCATTATCAAATTTAAATAACGAAACTTTATATTAAAAAGGAATGTTAATACTTTGTAAATAATTCAATCCATTTTAAAATTTCAAATATAATAATTTTAACCATAGCCCTAAAGGCTACGATTAGCATAAATTTATATGTAACCGATTTTCCAATACTAAAAGACTTTGAGCATATAAAAATACTTTCAATCATCGTCAAATTATGAATTGAGGAGGTTTTCCTTGATAATATCCGACTTTTTTCTGATCACTTCAAAATGTTTACAAACCCCGATATCTGAACATGATGCATCACCACTAAATCATCTTGGTGATGATTCAGTCATCAACTACTATAATAGTCTAAACAAATTAATGTTTATAAGATTTGGAAAATTACATATACATTTACCCAATATTTTTGGGTCTCATGGAATGTGTTAATGTGTAATGTAGTTTGAATGGGAAAAAAGGGTTCGGTGAGTGGTTTGTGGGTTAGACTTGGACCCAACACTTTAAAGTGAAAAGGAGAGTTCACTTTATTAATTATTTCATTCAATTTTTTATATTTTTTTTAAGTGACACGAATATGTTTCTAGAAAATAGTCCTCGTGGATGTTACTTGTTAGGGCATGCCTACAAATCAAATGAAAATCGTTTGTGTAATCTTGAATATAAGTCCGATACTTAAAGCAAGGTTAGGTCTACATCATTTGTGGATAATTTCAATCTGATCGAGGTTAATAGTGTCACACCCCCAAATTCGTTAATCGTGGTTAGCGGAAGCATTTAGTTAAGTATGGGGGTAATGACACCAACATTGTACATGCATACGTATCAGAGCTTAAGATTACAACAGAACATAATATATTAAGATGCCAAAAGTAATAGTTACAAAGTTTACGATTCATCGAATCGTATAAGTTGAAAAGTAATTAAGTTACAAAAGTAGATTTCGTAAATATCACTAAAATCACTTTAGTTATACAAAAGAAATCCAGCTGTCAAAAGTTGGCATCCTGTTCCTTCGTGGGTCGCCTATGTTCCATGTGTGCAAGTCGTCTTACATGCAGCTAATTCCCTGAAAAACATAGTAAAAGTCAACAACGAGGTTGAGTGCATTCACAGGTTTTATGTTCACAATATTAGTTGTTTGTTTCAAAACGTTCACAAATAGTTATTGTCATCACGATCTAACAAAGTTTCGTGGAATATTATCCAAAGTGTACCTTTAGTGAGATGTAGCCCAAATATAGTTTAAGTTTCGTAGGAAAGCGGTATCCTATTAGTATTTGTAGGAATGTAAGTATCCTAATGGTTGTTCGTAGGAATGTCAGTATCCTAGTAGTTATTCGTAGGAATGTGAGTATCCTAATAGTTGTTAACGGATCTATGTCAGTAGGATCGAGTAGCCATGTCAGTAGGGTTCACCTAGTGGGGAGTGTCAGTGTCCCCTGTTCTACAAGTATAACGGATCCATGTCAGAAGGATCTAGTACCCATGTCAGTAGGGTTCATATAGTAGGGAGTGTCAGTGTCCCATGTTCAATAAGTATAATGGATCCATGTCAGTAGGATCTAGTACCCATGTCAGTAGGGTTCAAATAGAAGGGAGTGTCAGTGTCCCTTGATCCATGTCAGTAGGATCTGGTCCATGTCAGAAGGACCCATTAGTTACCCAGTCAGTTTCGTAGAAGCGTTGCTGGTCATTCTCCAGCGTTTCCAAAACAAGTTTAATACGTTTACAGTGTTTGTAGTATGAAAACGTTTATTCATAAATGTCAGTTTGTGTAACAGTTTAACAGTTCAATGTACTCTAATTGTTCGAGTAAATCAGTATACAATCATGTATTTCAAACGTTTGACTATGTTTTCCACCCCTGTTCAAAAGCAGTTAAAACAGTAAAAGTAGGGGCTGTGAACTCACATGTTGAGTTAAGTATGTTCGAGTGCTAGCAAAGCCTAAAGCCCGAGTCTAATCCGAAATCTCCTAACGCTCTATACGTATGAGATTTAATAAGTATGTGAATGTCTATGTCGACCATCCATGCTAGTGTCCACGCAACTAGATTATGTTCAAAGTGTTTGTTTGTCGTTTGAGTTTGTAGTTTAAGAATGTATACGACTCGTTGGTAGCGGTTTGTAATAATAATTGCTGAAAACATTATTATATTCGTTTCGTTTTATGCCTAGCAAAAGTATATACTTTTGTATGTCAATCATCGTCGTAAAAAGTGTAGTTGTCGTTACGCGAAATGTCGAATCGTTAGGTAAAACTCATTTCGCAGGGCAGAATCTCAGTTCGCAGGCCAGGTCAGTTCGGCTCGCTCGTTCGACTCGCAAGCTCGGATCGCAAGGGTTCAATTCGCATCTCGGTTCGGTTCGCATCGCGAGCTCGGTTCGCAGCTCGGCTCGGTTCGCATCGCGAGCTCGATTCGCAGCTCGGCTCGGTTCGGTTCGCAGGAAGAACAGATCTCAGCTCGCAGAACGAGCTGATCGTATTTTTAACTTTAAAAACGCATTTTAAGTCAATTTTTGGACATAATAAGTTGATAAAACACTAAAGCATGGTATATTAAGTATTACAAACACGAAATATCAAAGAAAATAGCAAAATCTAAGGGTTTGCGGGATTGTCGGGTTCTTACAAGGTTATCGCATGAGGAATCCGAAAAAATGGTTACGTAGCTTTCGTCGTGGTGATCGTTTTTCTCAAAATGAGCTCAGTGATTTATTGCATTTTTGTAGTAGTTTTTGTGTGATTTGTGGAAGGTTTTTAGAGAGATAAAGAGAGTAGAGAGAAGAGGGAGAGAGTTGTGCTTTGTTGGAGAAATGTTTGAACACATCCACATGCATTATAATGTTAAATGAAATAACTATTTTGTAATCAATCAAGTATGCGATTAAAATGGGCTCTTTTTGTAATGTCATAATGATCGATATGGCTATTTTATACTTATCATATATATTCATATACATCAAGTCATTGGTATAATCAATTGAGCATTGTTAAATACAACAGAGTAATTGCTACATACAACAAAATTAATGCATTACAATATCGTACAGTACAAGTCATAATGCACATTAGTTAATGTATACATCAAAATAATTGTTGTATATATCAGCTCCCTAATCAATTTATCTGATGTTATTATTAAGATATATCTTGTAATTTAAATAATAATTTTAAGAGTAAATTATATAAATCGTCCATGTACTATCAAGTTTTGTTCATGAGTAGTCCCTATATTCTAAAAGTTATTTTAATAGTCTTACTTTTCAAACTATTTATTTCCTTAATCCAAAATTTAACTGGTCGTTAGTTTCTCCATTAAAAGGACCAGCTGTGTAATTTTTTTTTCAAATTTCAAGTTTATTTAAATTTAATATTGTTTTTAATTTCAAGTTTATTCAAACTTATTTTTTGAATAATCTAATCAATTTAAATTAATTATTTTAATCAATCCTTTTAATGAAAATTATTTTATTTTTTACAATGATCAACTTAAATATTTCGTTATCCTAGTTTTTTTAAAAAATATTTTTTTAATAGTTTACGCTTAATTTTACATATCATCGATGATTTCATGACTCCGTAAAAATCTTAATTATGATGGTTTTCCTTTTCTTAAAATCAATTATATATTAAACAAATTAAAATTTATAACACATAAACTTGATACTTATAAGTTTTCGATCAACAAAATGGTCAAGCTAAAGAAATGTAAAACAAAATGGTCAAGCTAAAGAAATGTAAATTGAGTGCTTAGGTCCAAATCTCGATCAGAACATGACATTCAAATAAAGTTCTTTATTTATTTAAGCGGAAATTATACACACATGATAAATCATGAATCATAATAATTAAATTGTCATAACACAATTGTTGCATCAACCGTATATTCAGTTTGACATTCCAGCCAGAAATTTACAAAGTTTACCCTCCAACAATTTATCTTGCTACATTCAACCATATAAATTATATTGAGCATTGTTTACATCCTTATTACATGTATATAATTTGCACTTCTCAATCACATTTCAGATTTACCACAGCAAATTCAACCCATTCCGGCCACCTTCATCAATTGCTGTTTTCTTGAATTGAAGAACAACTTCAATTATCGGTACAGATTTAATTCCACTTCAACTCCATCTTCGTACGATGAACCAATAGACGTCGCGCTGGTATATTTTCAATTTTGCTTTCTTAAATCATTGTAAAACCGGCTTATAAACCTCTCAGCCGCCTCATCAACCACGTGGCTGTCCTCATCAACGCTATTCAACGGAAATGGTGAGTCGGTAACCCTAAGTTGCCTAACCATTGGACTCTTCCCAAACCCTGGGAGCGCAGGGGAAGCCGTTTCGCTATGAATCATCTCCATTGCTTTCCAAACCGCAGTATTGACCGCCATCATGTCAACATCCTCCTTAGAATGATTGTTGGAATACTGTTGTTTCTTATGAAACGGGAATAAAGAGAATGCGTGATGGTGGTCATTAGGTGATGGACTATTGGTGCAACTAAACTCGTATTCACCGGGTGGTGGGGACATGTTGGTTGCGAATGTAGATGGCCAATCGTTATTATGATGGTGGTGCATGTGGGTGTGGAAAATGAGGTTGTGAAGGGATTTACTAGCGATTTTGCCACGCTTCATCATCTTGTTGAGGTCGTGTAGTAACTTACTCTTGGAGAGGCCTTTGCGTAACATGAAGTACAAAACACGTACGAACTTCATTACTCTTTTCGCGAAAATTGGAGCCTTTTGTTCCATTTTTGTAAGTGTTGATCAAATTGAGAGATAGAGATAGACGTAAATGTATGATCGAGAGAGGAATATGTTTTGTTGTTTGAATAAAAGGAGGATGGGAAGGAGAAGTATTTATAGGAGATGAAAAGAATGGGGGTGGAGGTAGGAAGAATGAGTCATACACTATATTCTTTCATGTTAAGTTAACTCGACTAACCGACTAACTAGCCTATATTCATTTCTTTTTATTTTATTATTTTATTTTTTCTTTCTTGTGGAAATTAAATTGATCAATAATTGTACCAAAACACTGCAGTTCACGCACGAGAAATGCTAGGATTACATAAATTTTACAAACACATTTTCACAAATTGATGTGTAATCATATGTGGACCAATCACATGCTTTTATCGTTTTTTTCTTATTGTTTTATCTCTTATTGTGATTGGTACAACTCATTTTGTAAAACTTTTTTTGTAAAAAATGTGTGGATGCATATATCATTTCTCTTCACGCACACAATGTTAATTGATCGTACGTAAAAATGACGAGTGTAAGTTGTATATAGTTCCAATAAATACTCCTCTTGACGATCTAATTACGCAAAACGACCACAAACACTACCGTTAAGTGAAACATGAGAATAACCCTAGTGATTCATTTTAATCCACGTACCAGTGATGTAATCCTATGTAACTTTCTACATACTATTCATTTTACTATCATCTACTTATATTAAAATTTTACATTTTCGCAGTATAGCGAGTAACTTCGCAATTTTGGCAAATTTTGAAGAAACAAACTGCTATGTTAATTTGCACTTATTCATAAAATCATTTGCGACACACGCAATATAGGGTAAAATTTTAGTCTTGAACTCATATTGTGTTAAGAGGTATGTTACACTCACTTGAATTTTATAAATATGATCTCATAAAATGGACACCCCAAGTTAAATTAACCAATCACATTGATTCATTGATTTATTTTCCTCTTTCATGTTTGAATGACTCGTTAATTTGAAGGTTCATAACGTTTTGATCCTTAAGTTTCACGTTTCATCCCTAAAGAAAAGGGTGATGACCTTTTTAACACCCATATATTTCCACGTCTTATTTTTCCTTATAACATTCATAGTGGTTATTTTAAAGTGTAGTCTTGTAGACCAAAAAGGTAAAAGCAAAACAGCCTAATTAAAAAAACCGCGACTCATGGGAAATATATTGTAGGAGGGTGTGGGCACAGCTGTTGACAACCTACACAATTAACATGTTAATTTGTGGAGTCATTAACGTCTAATTAATTAATTCACTAACTAATCAAAAAGACTGTCATCCATACGACCTTAATACAGTGGCGGATCCAGGAATTGGGATGACCCGTAGCAGGAACATCTCAATTATTGTCAACCCGTATCACAAATAAGAATTGCGGCCAAAAATTAATTTTTATATGAAATTCCCATCGCCCCTACCTTATGACCCTTTAGGGTTAGCTGGTTAGGTTGCTTTTGTGCAAGATGGTGTTATTTTTCTACTTGTTTCCACTTTTTCAAAAGTAATCTACTCTTTTTCCTTTCAAAATCGTGAACCAAATAGCCACAATAAACATGCATCGATCTATATAACGTATGTTTTACGTGCGGGTTTGAATCACGGTAGATACAACTTCAAGAATTAGAAATGTGAAGAATGATAAAGAAATTATAATTTATAAACAAGTATTAATACGTCATAAGAATTGAATACGAAAGATGTAATAAAGCTAATCACGACTGATATACTATATAACAATGTTTTCGAAAGCCAACCCTTTTCGAAAGATATAGTAGGTCAAGATTCTATACCTTCGCTCGATTCAAAGTTGGATTGTAACATAAGAATTGAAAATGTTGGTTAAACAAAACAAAATAAAGTACTTAACGATTTAATATCCAATTAGCATAAAACAAAAACACTACCAAAATATATATAACCCACTTGTGGACACATTGGAAACAACTCTTTTTTAAAGTTTGGTTATAATATCGAAAAGAAACACTATTATATATTTGTGTTAGTATTGAGTATGCATGGTAGTAGTACTTATAAATCCACCTATAAAGGGGTCTTCGTACCACTATGAAAACATACAAGCAAAAACAATCTAAGAGCCATACTTAATATTATAAAAACTTTTTCTTAATAATAAATAAATTCCTGAATAATAAACAGCAAAAAAAAGCAAAAGGCACTATATAATATATCCACTTTAACTAATATTTAGATAAATATTTGAAGAATTTAATAGTAGAATGGCTATCCATTGGAACAGGTAAGATCGAGTGCTTCAATGGTTGGAACTATGACAATTCACTTTTGCAAGTATATAATGTGTGGAACTTGGTAAAGGTTGAAAAAAAAAAAAAAAAAAAAAAAAAAAAAAAAAAAACTAGCTATTATCTTTGTTTTATCAATTTTTAGCTCTAGCAAGTAGCCGTGAACAAAAGTTGGGTGAGGCTAAACCCGATCCGAAATCCGAACCGGGTTCTAGTCAACAAAATAAAACCGGTTAGTTGACCAACCTGACCCGAACCCAACACGGGTTTTTTAAATAATCCAACCGGGTTATTACCGGTTTTTTCGGGGTTTTGATTGGTTTTCCAACCCGATCTGATTTCAACCTAGGTTTAACCCGATTTCGAATTCTAAAACTCAACCCGGTTATGTACCCGGCGGGTACTCACAAAACCTGAACCAGGTAGGGTCAAACTCGGGTTTTTCCGAGTCGGGTTTTCGGTTTGACTCGGGTAGGGTTTATAAACTGATTTTTTTGCTCATGTCTACTAGAAAGTTGTGTCATTAGTTAGAAATTATGGGTTAATAATGGTTTAATCTTCAAAGTTTCACTTTTTTTCGTTTTAATCACTTAACTTTTTTTCTCATGATTTAATCCTTCAAGTTTCAAACTTATTGTGGTTTAACCCTTTAAGTTTATTTTTCACAATAATTTTGATGGTTTAATGCCTAAAGTTTAGCTTTCATAATGATTTTGCTCTTTTAAAATTTTACATTTTAATCATCAAACTTTCAATAATTTAATGGTTTAACCCTTCAAAGGGTTAAATCAATAAGTCTATGCAAACTTCAAGGCTTAAATCATTAGGAAAAAAAGTTGAGTGGTTAAAACGAAAAAAACTTGAAACTTTGAGGATTAAATCATTATTAACCCGAAAGAATATAATGATTGTTCCATCAAAAATTCGAAGTCTAGCTTTATTAGGCCCAAACTGTAAAATATTTTAATATTTGGGTTTACTTGAAGTTTTAGATAGAATGGGCTTTTAAATCAACTGGGCTGATGGGCGGAGGTTTTAGGAAATAAATCAGACACCCGGCCATAAACTCCCAACTGGGCCGATGGACCGAGTAAATAAATGGAGTCTAGTAAATTTAACATATGTTGCAAGAAAAGTCGTAATTTATACACCACCAAATATTAACCATATATTATTTTTGTGCATTATTGTGTTGTATTATATAATATTGTAAAATAGTTTTAATAGTGTATGACTAATTTTTGATGGTGTACAAATCACCTCTATGCAAGAAATAGTGTCTATCTTATTTATTTTCCCGTAGATTAACTCGAGTCCATGTATATACTTTTTTAACTATACATGACTAAATCACATGCTTAAAGAAATAATTGGAAAATAATGAAATATGGTAAATCGGCCAATAACCGGAGACAAAGAAATAGAAAATGAAATTTATAGAGTGCGTTTAGTTACATAAATTTTTTCTCATTTTTCCTTTTTTGGTTTTGTGAAAATTGAGAAGTATTTTGCTTCTCTAGAAAAGCGATGAAAACTTAGAAAATGTGTTAAAATGTGAGGGATGGAGTTTTCCTTTTACAAGAGAGAGTAGAGATGAAAACTTAGACAACAATAAAAATTAGTTTTCAAATTTTGTTATAAATGAGAAAATAAGAATTTTCCTTTTCTTAAAAAGTTTTGTGGCAGATTTGAACGCGTTTTCTATTTTTAAAGTTTTTTTATAAAATTTATGAAAAAGTGAAAGAGTAAAGGAGTTTTCTGTAACTAAAAGTGCCCATGCTATTCATATTTTTACTCGGGATACAACTTCCTCTCTGATCTGATCTCACACCTATTTATTTTACTCTCGCAACGTGAATGAGATTTATTATTGGCTTATTGCTATTATCGCCAAGCTAGATCACTAATGTCGACCACTTGTTTCCAATTAAAATAAATGCTATAAAGAAAACTCTAATGAATAAATGCACGTACATAGACACTTAACTATAAAATGACTGGTTCGAAGTTGATGACCACAAAGAGACGAATGATACGGGTATTATTTATTCAACAATTATTAATTAATCATATTATTTAATATATTTAATTAAAAAGATAGGCTTAATCTTTGAGAGGCTGTGACACCCTATTCGTGAACCTTGATAGACACTAGCGACTCCAGTCCACAACAGATATATATCAAGAGTCACGAGCAAGATTTGGTTTTTTATTTGTCTTTTTTGGACCACTAAATTAAATTAACTCCTTTAGAAATATGCACTATACAAGCAGGGTGGAGCCACTTTAAAGGTAGAGGTAAGAGTATATACGAGTCCATTTCGGGTCCATTTGATATACAAAGTGTATATTTATATGAATGTTTACGATCTTTGTTGTATACTTCGTTTATATTACGAGTTTACAGAAATTGAGATACTGATGCTACATGTTACTACATATTCTAATCCCGTCACTGTATACATGTTGTATACTTTGTTTGTATTACGAACTTACAAAAATTGAGATACTGATGCTACATATTACCACATATTATCAACCTGTCACTGTATGCAAGCATGCATGCAATCTACAGCCCCACGAATGCATGAAGGGACGTCATAGAAGTTACTAGGTTTCACCTTTTGATTTTGTAACTTTTTAGATCTTAGTTTCATGAACTCTGTGACTCACGTGAATTAAACTAAAGTTACATATGGCTATCTTCTTTTTAATGTATGGTGAGACTGTTGTTTTCGTAAGCAAGTAAGTGGTTTAAAACTATGGTTTATGGTTTATATGGTTTGAGTATATCAACATGTGAACTCTTTCTAGCTATACCTTGATGGATCCTCTTAACTGCTCGTTCATCAAAAGTTGCATTATATGCATGTTCACCAATTTTAATTCTATTTTCCTATGTTTCCTATTTTTCTAGAAACTTTCGGTGCGTCGACCTTCTGCGACATATATGTCGTCGCAAAGGCCTGTAGCGACGACAAAGATCTTAATTAATACAAAGAGCTTTATTATATCAACATTATATTATATGCGTACACATTTGACAATATAATCTAATCTGTTTCCTGATAGATTAGTTTTGCTGAGAGATAAGAGACATGAATACTAATTCCATTTTATAAATTATATAAACCACATGCAATATATATATATATAGAAATAGAAATAGAAATTAGCAAGAAAAAAAAGTTGGTGAAAATTCTTGATTTCAAGTGCATGCCCATGCATTCTTTTCATTAAATAATATTGAACATATTGATTGTGTTCACACCAACCTAAGAAGTTGACATTACATTCATGATTAATTATGTCCAACATTTATTTAACAATGACATGTGAATCACCATGGTTCACAACACTCTACTTTATCCCTCTCCTATTTCTCATTATAAATAACCCCCCTTATATGTTGCTTCCCTTCTACACTAAGCAAGATAACATTCATCATCAAACTCTTTACATATAATTTCCATTTTCACTATCTTCTCTTAGGTGTTCTTTTATTCACTACAATACAACATGGCACCTCATGGTGACACCATTGTAAGCTCATACGGTCAGCCACATGCGTTTACCAAGCCACCAAGACTATCGTCTGATGGCCTTAAACGCACGGTATCTGACATGTCATTTGAGTTGAGCAAAGAGGCGATTGATATCAAGTCATTGACCACCATATCTGAGGTGGTTGATGCTAAGTGTGAATGTTGCGGTATGATCGAGGAGTGTACACCCGAATACATGGAAAAGGTTCATAATCGGTTCTTAGGGAAGTGGATTTGTGGGTTGTGTTCAGAAGCCGTCAAGGAAGAAATGGAGAAAAATGGTGGGAATAAAGAAGAGGCGTTGAGTACTCACATGAACACGTGTGTTAGGTTTAACAAACGTGATAGAGCCTTCCCAGTTTTAGCTCAAGCCGAAGCCATGAGAGACCTATTGAAGAAGACTAGGCTACGGGCTAAATCTTTGAGCCCTAGAGAACATGGCCCGATCAAGAAAGGTGGCATTGCTAGAAGTTCTAGCTGCATTCCTGCCATAACTAAAGAGATTAATGGTGTCAATGCACAATAAACTAATTAATTACCATTCACTTCACTAAGGTTTTATAAATTAGCTTCTCCAATTATTAATAGGATTTGCTCATAGTATTAGTATCGGTTAACTTCAATACGCACAAACGTTACACTCATATAGGGACTGAGAGAAAAACAAGATTCTCCTAAATGGGTTTTTATTGAAAGTTTGCTAATCCGAACCCAAGCATATCCAACCAACATATCTTGACCCGATTTCAGGGGTTTTTTTTCGGTTGTTGGTTGTTTTTTAAAGGGTTTGGTACGTCGTCCATTATTTTCCAACTGTAACTGTAATTGTATTGTTTGTTTGTACTGTACGTGATCGAGTGTCAATTAATTCTTGTAAAGCTTGTTGTAACTAATTCTAAAAGGTGAATGAATTCGTTTAATAAAAAGCATGTAACTTGATTGTTTAATTTCCTTATTCATGAAAGTACTCTTTTAGCGTTGAGCATATCATGTTTCTTCACCAAAAAACTTAGCTAGCTAGCTATATATGCATATCAATAAATTCTTATTATCGGCGTTCTTCCTAATTTGTTTCTCATGATGTGATATCGTGGCTTAGTCTTGCTAGGTTTATCTCAACATGAATGTTTCAACTTTTTCAACGCTGAAACTGAATGCTCATAAATTGGAAATAAGGGTAGGCTAGGTTCTGCACATAAAAATACTGAAAGTGAAAAGAAAAAAAAGTGATCCACCCGAAAATGTAGATATATTTCATTTTAACATGTATATCACAACAGTTGTCATGAGATCTTTAAGGCTAAAGAAACAAATAAGCATGACTATCAGATTTGTAATTTGTGACCATCTTTATAAAGTTGTGGAGTATGTTTATTCTGCACGAAAGATGACATGTTACCGATGGAGCACCAAATTCCATAGAAACAGTAGTAGCTAGTTTCATAGTCATTAACTTACATAAATAGGGATACAAATCACAAGTAGCAAAAGGATCACGTCGTGCTACACAAAAACAAACCAAAGTGCAAAAGAGACGTGATTGTATCCAAAAGTTTTTTCATGTTACTTCTTGATGGTAAATTAAACAAACGACCAGTTAACAAACATAAAGCAGATGCAGTGAGCGTTCTCTTCTTCATTCAACACCTTCCATGCCACTGCTCTCTCATAAGACACCGGTCTCCCCATGCTCGATAAACATATCCCCCCTTGAAGGCATGCAAAACCCTGTAAAAAAGTGGGAAATTTCTTATTAAGCATTGTTGATCTTTTTGTACTTTAAGATAATAATGTGTGCTGTTTATAGTTAACCTGTTGCATTATTTGTGGAAACTCGGAGTAAAGACTTTTTCTTCCATGTTCATCAAAAACTTTCTCCAAAGTGATTTCTTGAAGAGCGACTAGTGTCGTTTCAAGCATATCAAGGCCTGCCTGGTTTGCAAAAGTGAAAACTGGCAATGCCTGTATCAAATAGTAGATGGTCACAATATACGTGAAGACAGAGAACCAACGGTACAATAAAAATATGTGATCTGGTGATATTAACAGGATGATTTGTTTTGGGACGGAAGGAGTAAGATTTTCTACACTTCATAATCGTTGAGACTAATTTGTTGAGCCCAATTTTCCCACTTCCAATCACATAAGGAAATCACTGTATCTATATCTATTCTATATTACTTATAAAACATCTTCATTGTTGAATCTTAAACTCTTAAAATAAATTAAATTGACAAATTTACCCCTCTCAATTACATCTCCACTGCTACTACTACTTATTACTTCCTAATAATTATAATAGTTCTCAATCAAATCACAATTATTTATGGAAAGTATTTTATATTAAAGAGTTATTGATCTACTTAATATTATCAGTATTTTTATATAAAAAGCATTTTAATATAATTTTATATATTTACAAACTTTTGAATTTAAAACATTTTCATATTTAACATCCGTTAATTATCAATGTATAACAAATTTATGATTTTAGTATATACACAATTGACATAATGATAAGTACAAATATACTATTGTCACAATTAATAAAAAAAATCATGGAACCGGATTTAAAAAATAACAAGCATGAAAATCATGTATCAAATCAATCAATGGAGACCAATAAAATGTCGAATGTGATGTGTTGATTTTGAAATTAAATTCAAAAGACAATATAGCCGAATAACATCAATTATACGGTTTATTAACACTGCTGCATTGCGCGGGTTTGTTGCTAGTATAATGGTACGTGTGGTTGAGAAGTATGGTTTTGATTACCAATAAAGGAATGTGTTTGACGAGTTTATTTTGTAGGTATGGGTATCAAATCCACAACTATAGGTGGGTTTGAACTTTGAAACTCCATTCCCATGGAAAACCGATAACCCCCATACCCAAATTGATTCCATGTCTTAAACTAATACATCCCCAAAACTCTTACAAGTGTAAACAATTTATTAGAATTCGTTTTTAAGTCATGTAAAAAAGTGTGCAAATATACAATCTTTTGTAACAGCAACGATAGTTGGTAGTTAACCTGTGAAAATTAAATAAGGCATACCTTTAGAGAGCAGCACATGATAGCATCCGAATGGTGCCAAAGAGACTTAAGAATTGATTCATTTCCATGGCCAGCAGCTTTAAGGAGCTCTACACCCAAGTAACACCTATAGCTGTGGGAGATCCAGCGAGCTAGCGTATGTGCTTCAGGGGTGCCCATGGGTGCCTGCAGACCTCCATTAGGGTTCAGATGAGATGGAGACAGTGCCAATGCCACCCTCTGAACCGAGGAGATAATGGTTCGCACATATTGACGAGCCATTGATGCTACACTTTCTTGCATGTGGCTCTCAAATGCAAATTCAAATGCTATTGTCATCACTGATCTTGTAGTCCCACTAGCCAAATTATGATCACCAGATAACTTATTTCCAGACCCTCCTATTTCTAAAGCGGAAGCAAGATCAAGTGTGCGGTTTGGGCTCGAGGTTTCCTGCATATTAGTTATTAATATCACCAGATACAGAACAGGGATTGGAGCCAAAAACAAATATATAAGGGACTTCTTGCATAAAAAGTTAACCAAATATCATCTAAATTATATTTAGATAACCAAATGTTTTTAGGCAACAAAAGAACATTGAAGGGTTTTTTTTTACTTCATCTTTCAAAGAAAAGGGTTTAAGGTAATCCGGTCCCGTAAGCGGTCAAGATTAGCACGGCTGCTGACGTGTTGGTATCTTTTGAACATGTTGACTTCTTTTTCTGACATTGCAAGTAGTGCTTAAAAGCAATGTATCTAAAGTAATCACCTTCAGTCAAAATTTACAAGACTCTGATGGTTTAATCCGCCCAAAAATACTTGGTCATCCAAAGCACAAACCAGACAGAAGTTGGTTACTATTTAAGCAATTAGCCCATAGCTAATTGCACAGAATAAAGGGGTATAGAAATACTAACTTTGCCAGAATCGAGAGGAATGATGCGAAAGCCAGAAGGCAAAAGAGGTGCATCATCAGCAAAAGAAGAATCAATAGGAGCAAATATTAGTTCGGCACACATGCCAACAGCATTCTCATCCATTCCACTGCACAGCTATAAAAAAATATAGGCGCTTTATAAGCAACAGATACTATTATTCAGAGATTGAGATTATAAATTAACGAAAACATCACATACTTGAAGAAGAAACATATCTCTTGGCATTAACGCATCTTCAGGACAATGCTCAACACCCTCCAACTTGATAACCTCCAATAACTATAATGCAATAAAGAAACTTAGATTAATCTTCAGACAAAATTCTCAAACGAAAATACAACTTTAAGCTTTAATGGAGTATAGCAAACATGATTTAACTTGCCTCTTCATGCTCAATTGTGTGAGCAAGCGGAAGAATAACTTGACCACCATAATTACCGATTCGAGACCCGGGTACGCTACATGGTCCAAGTTTAACGGCTGCAGCAGAGTATGCATCAATATTGTTGTCTGCCCATTCTGACCGGTGCTCCCTTAAGAACCTTAGGAGGAGAGCTGGAGGAACATTCTGCAATAAACCAAAAAAAAAGTTTTGCGGTTAGAAAACCTCTGTAAACGCTAACCAGGCAACAAGAAAATGAATAACTAACCTGTAACAACATAGATGCTTTTGCACACAATACAGAATTACTGACAGGTGTGTATCCATTTCCGAAAGATAGGTTCAGTCCCATAAGCTTTTCAGGAGACGAGTTCACATGAATAGTGACATCATCTATCCCATCGTTATCAATCATTGACCAACCTTCGTCTGTAAACCCATTGAGAGCCTCATTGAAACCCCTGCCAACAAAAAACCATCAAATATAATGGCTAAAAGACCCGGGATGATAAGAAACAAGTGTACAATTCGTACGCACAGTTTTTTAAACCGTTTAATAATATGTGCAAAGTATGCACTTTAAATCAACTTTTCTAAGACGTGCAAATAAGTAGGTAGAAATTGCATATGTGTTCTAGTGAAACTTGTCGAAATACTGTTGATAAAGTTTACCTGCTTAACCTTTGGCTAAGTGCTCTTAAAGCTGCAGGCCTTCGGCCCCAATTGGGGGCATTGGATTGAGAAGCTTCTTGAGCTATCTGTCTGAGTTGGCGTAAAGCCTGTTGAAAAATGGACTATGTAATGAATCTAATCCAGATTACGAAAAACCATTATTAAAATGGCTTCAAAAGGAATAGAAATGCTAAATACCATCATTGTCGTTTTCTGAGCAAGCACAGTTGATGATTCATATAACGGGCGCAGCACTTCTGGTACACTCCATGCCTATAGTAGAATAATTTGTATAACCGAAATGTAAATAATCAAGAAAAATATATATTCTCTAAATAAAGTATGATCTACCTACCTCTAAGTTCATATGATCGACAACATGAATAATAGAACCACCTCCTTCACAAGGTCTAATAAGGTAACCACTAGGCAGCATTTCACCTCGCACAAAGTTTTGAACCGATGGCATGCTCGGACCATTTTGAGTGTTGGGTAGTGATCTCTCACAAACCTACACATCCAACCATATAACACAAATATGAGCGCTACAAAGCGATGTAGAATAAACAAATAAATTTGGCAATTTTAAAAATCAAGTATATACCACTAGACTGCCGTCTTCTGTAGCAGAAGTATAACGCAGCAGCCAGAAATCACGAGCAGTAGCCAAAGTAGTTGGAGCATAAAGCTAGACCAATAAATAGACTTAAAATCAGAATATTCTAAACGTATGTTAACGATTAGGTCAAACCACAAGAAGGTGCAATGTACTTATTATTATAATCATCTGACGTACTTCAACATTTCGTATTAAATGATACAAAATTATGAATCTTTTGGTTGATAAACTTTTGCATAAATTTGGTTAAAACTTGAGAATCATTTATGGCATATATCCCACACCTGCATGTACAAAAGCTCGATGGTTCCACCATTGGCAGTGGGTAACAAGTTAACCACATCCACAGCTCGGCAATCACGATACCACGAGGGGCGATCCTTAAGGATCTCAGCAACCTGAAACCAACAATGCATTCTTCAAACTTCTGCCAATAGCCAATAATACTTGGCGTTACAATTTGTTCAAAATTTGTAAGCGGAGATCACATTTACTAACCCTTGTAGGCTCAAGACCGACCAGGCCGCAGGCACGTGCTGCCACACCAATGCAACCATGAGAAATAGCAACGATTCCAATGGAATCCGGACCAGGCTATATATTAAAAAAATAAAGTTAAAATAAGAATAATATGGATGGATTTCAAAGAAGAAATGAACATAATATATATACCTTCATTCCAGGCATTTGGACCCACTCAACAGCGGTTCCAGTAGCCTTCGATAAAAACTCTGTTAAAGTTTCTTCAGCGATGGACAAAAGTCTTGAAACATGTAAACATGAGACAGAGTAAGATTACATAACAAATCCACGTATGTAGAGAAAAATAAACAGAACCAACAATATGAATGCAGCTTCACTGACCCAGCAGGACTAGCATCCTTTGACGGATTCTGAGTCAAATGACTTGTCACCACCGATTCGCAGCTCGTATCTTTTGTAGCAAGTGTTGTCTGTATTACCCAAAAACTCAATTTATCAACTTCTTTTAATTTCACCAAACAGAATATGAATGACATGTGAATCATATGAATTATGATTCTTACATTCGGAGTTTGCTGGCGAAAATAACCATTTTCATACACCAAATGTGACACTTGTTTCTGCAATCGATCATTTTCTTCCATCAGGAGCTTGTTCATCGCTGACAGTTTGCGGTTCACGCCTTGAAGGCGTGAAGCCTCTCTCCTCTGTTTTTCTCTACATCTATACAAGAAAAACATGAACATATACCACCCATTTAAAAATTTCTACAAAACATTATGATCAAAAGGTGTGAACTTGAATAACAAATAAAGATTTGCACACCCAATTAAGAATTTTCACAAATACATCAACAATTCAGGATTTACAAAACTATGAACTTGAAGCATTAAAATAATGATTTAGACGCCCATTAAAAAAAAAAAACTGGACAGTAAAAAAAAAATACAGATTTGCTTACCCATATTAGAATCCTCACAAAACATAAAGCCGATAAGATTTGAAAAGCTATGGGCTTGAACAAATAAAAAATGCACAATCATTCATAAATATTTACAAAAACGTCAAAAATACCAGACATACAATACCTATGAACTTGAACAAAAACTATTGCACACCCATTTAATAATCATTACAAAAACATCAATAATTCAAGACTTCAAAATCTATAAGGACTTTCAAGCCCATATATCTTTAAAACAATTAAACAAAATCAAGATTCTCAATACTTAGAAAGGTATGAGCTTATAACACACAAAATAAAGATTTGCACACCCATATCACATTAACATCAAACATTCAAGACTTACAAAGCTATGAGCTTAAAGCATATAAAAACTAGACTAAAGACTGATTTATACCTTCGATTCTGGAACCAAACTTTGATCTGTTTAGGTTCAATGTTAGAGAGGATAGGGCATTCACGAATGAGTTGTTGACGACGAATAGAACTTGGTTTTGGGCACTCATGATATAATCTTTCTAGGGCTTCAACTTGTTCGGGTGTGTATCTAACATACTTCCCATTATCAAGTATTGCTCCTTTACCATCTTTGCATGACATCGCCATCATCATTCTTTCTTATGAAAACTAAAAAAGATCACAACTTTCACCTTCTTTGTTGATAAAAACTAATACCCTTTTGTTAATATCCTCTAAAGTTCAAGAAAAATGTATCTTTTTATGTTCTTTTTTCCTTCCAACCCAGTACCAATTTGTATCTGTTTTACCTTTTTACTATCGTCCCTAACCTTTGAAACATCTTGAATTCTTGTGTTTAAGAAGAAAAGGATATTAAAGTTTTGATTTTGAACTTAAAGACATGATGGGGTGGAGTAAATGAAAGATCTTGTGAGAAGATTGTGTGAAATTGATGAGCTTTTTTGGAACCCTAAAAAAATTGTGAAAAAGGAAAGAGAAATAGGTGAGTGGGGTTTAGGAGTGTAGGATTGATATGATATGATGGACTGGGTGGGATTTTGGGTTAGCTCATTCGCTGCTGGTCTACTCCACTTTTTTAGAAAATAAATAAATAACTTTACTTTGTTTCACTGTCACCTATGATACTATGCTGCCAGCTGAAAACTGTTGAAGACTGAATCTGTCTGCTTACACCATTAATTTTGGATTTTGCTTTGTATCTTTGATGCATTTTGCCCCCTCCCCTATTCCCAATTCTGATGCTCAATTTACCAACTTGCCATTCATTCATGGAGGTGAGCGTAGACCACAACATTATTTGGCAAACTATTTCATGTATCATCTTTTCTTATCTTATGCATATTAATGAATTGATGATGTATGTATAAAGATTTCGTTAATGAACTTCAAAAGTCAACACTGGTGTGCCAATCCATCATTGCTATAAGTTGTGATTTGTTGCATCTACCACCAGATGGTAATCGATAAAACACAGAATGTATAAAAGTTTCATGTATAAAATTCCTAAGCAAGGCTATAGGATGTAGAGGTTGCAATTCGGATTGGGTCAAGTTAATGGATTCGGGTCGGTAAGTTGATAGGTCAGAATTGGCTATTCTAGACCCAACCTGAATTTTAAATCGGGTTGAGTATTTCAACCCAATTCAAAACTCATTAATCCGGACTTGACCAGGTAACCCAAATTTTATTCAGCTCTATAGGTTTTCGGGTCATTTTCGAGTTAATATATCGGTCTCAAGTCAGATCGGTTAAATGGGTCAATCTTTTAAAAAAATAATAGGTAATCATTAATAAGCAAACAAATATTTAACAATCATAATTAGAAGTCTCAAGTGATGTTGGAGTGAATTTTGAGTTACGGGGATGTGGGCTTGACAAAAAATACGTTCAAATATTTTATTTAGAGATTAAGTTTATATATTTTGAAAAAAATTAAAATTACTTTTTGCAGTTTTCGGGTCATCGGGTTAACCTGATGACCCAACAAGTTACTCGAACCCGACCTGAAAAAAAATAAGCTGTCGGATTTCGGGTTGGCGAGTTAACGGCTCAAAAAATCGTGACTCAACCTGCTTATTTTTGAGTCGGTCTCGCGTCGTGTCGAAAATTATTAGCCCTAATAAAATTCACTCTACATAAATCATATTACAAGATGAACGTCATAATCAACACTTTTTAATACGCTTACAAGTTACAATCCTCTCAAACATTAGGTTGGATTAAACGAGTCGCTTTCGGTATTTAATCATCATAGACTCTTCACATATGGAAAGAGAGAGACTCATGATACGACTCTTGTTTAATACTATAATTATGGTATTTGAAAGAAAGAACATTGCATGTGAAGACCAAAATGAGGCGAAATCAAGGTTATCAAAATCGCGATCTTGATCGTAGGATCATACGATCTTACGATCCTACTTCACACAAACGTGCTAGATCGTTGTAGGATCGTAATTTTCATAAGATTGTAACTAAAATCATAAGATCGGTCATAAGATTTCGTAACCAACATCGTAATCAAAATCGGAAGATCGTTTTAAGTTTATAATAAATGTATATATGAATTAATTTTTATATAAATTATTTATTAAAGTAGGATCTTACGATCTCGATATTGCAAAGATGAAAACGATCTTGGGTAAGATCTCTATCTTGACAACCTTAGGCGAAATTAGTATAGATAGGAGGACCAATTAAGCAACACGTTGAGAGTTTTTTGGCTTGTATAGATTTGGGTAGAGGTGACACTTTTAGACCCATTGATTATTTACTGATCAAGTTGGATAATTTAATGAGGAGATGAGTTTGTTGGTTCTCCCTCTATTTTTTTAAATGATTCTAAATGGGTATCTAATATATTCTCCAATTCTATAATAATTAAGCAACGAGTCTAGACAGGTCTAGTGGGTCAATTTTTTTGAACACCTTATTTCATTTATTTTTTTTCTATTTTTCACTCAAATAAAAAAAATGTTTGGTGAAAATCCGATGGGTCAACCCGACTCGAGACCTATTTGACCTGGATCCGTTTAGATCTATCATCATAAATGACTTATCTAGACCCACACACATTTAAACTCAAACTATCTAGATCTGTGACCCGACCCAATCCATGACCTGACCCAATCCGACTCATGCATTTTACCACTTATAGATTTGGGTCATGAGGTTCGTATATTTGTCTAAAGTTTTTTTTTTTTGGCAAGCAAGCAAAGCAAACTTCATTATAAAGAACAAGCAACAGTACATAAAAAGCTACAAAGCTCCAAAGAGGAGCTTTAAACTAGACCAAATTAAAACAACAAAAATAACCCAGAAGGTAACACCGAAACAAACTTCAATTATCGACATAATTGATGCAATCTCCGGGCTTTAGAATCCATCTATCCCATTCCTTTTGTCAGGCGAGAACATCTATTTCCAATCCAGATAAATGAGAGTCTTTGTATATGCGGAAATATGTCCTCTTCAATCACCAAAATAGTAGTTTCAGCAGGCGCGTGCAAAATCCGATTTCGCCAATTCCAAATTGACAAGAAAGTGATGTTTTTGTAAGACCAATTGCCCACCCATGAACTATCTTTGTAAGACCATCTATCATGAACATTACACACTTTATGATTTTTCTAACAAGTACAAACGAGGAAATAAGTCTTGCAGCCCCCTTCATGCCATATGTCCTCCCAAAAGCGAGTGTTTTTGCCATTCAAAACATTTTTTGAAATTAATTTCTCGCAGGGAATTCCCAGGGCCTCAATCTCGTTACACGTGCCCAAGATATCACCCCACGGGCTGGGTTTTAAACGAGAGTTTCCAGTAAGATCAAAACAACCATTTGAGCTATAAAAGTTTTTTATTAATTTGCACCAGAATGCATTATTCTCTATATGAAAACGCAACTTCCATTTGTCTAAAGTTTGACCATCTCACAATGAACATGCTCTTGTGCTTGTTGTTTCCATATCTATTTTAGCCAGTTATTCAATTTGCATCTTAATAAAAAAAAAGTTTTCATAGGTAATTATTTTCTTTATATGTAATTCTGTAAGTTTTATACAATCTCTGTACTATGAAGCATTTAATTTAATAATGTATGAATCGGACTCCAAATTTGTAATAACAAAAAGACTTGGAAGGTTTGAAATCGGGGTTAATAATTCCTGGAGTTTAACTGCTCAAAAAATTCGTGCTATTAGCTTTGAGAAGTCGTTTAAAAATATATATCGTACAACTTTATTAATTTCACAACTTGGAGAGAATGGCATGGAAGGTAAATTCATTGAAATTGAGAGGTGAAAGTGTAGGCTAATGGAGTGTTTATAAAATAAGGACAAATAGCATGAGAGTAGCCAAGTAAAGAGAACACCATCATGATTGTTTTCTTTGCATGCGCCTCGATTTCTACATATGTATTTTATTTTTTGTTATGTTTTTTATATATTCATTTCACATTTCCAAAAACTTTGCTACTTTTGTCTTCTTTTTAAGTTGCAATACTTCTCACTTTCGCCCCCTCGACTTCACATCTTTCTCGTTTAAAGTTTAAACACTACTTTTCATTTTAGGTCAAAACTTTTGATGCTTTTGATTAAAATGATTCGTATAAACTCAATTAAAATTCAATATATTTAGTATCTTAAGCATGTCAATATCATCTATAAGTGATAATATATTCAAATACTCTATGTAAAAAAATTGAATATAAGAGATGAATATAATTGTTACTCGTAATTAACAATGCTGAACATGTTTTGTCACTCATCTCTTGTATGTATGTAATCCATGATCTTTATTTGAAGGTTGATATAGCATATAAAAATTGTAAATTACTAGAAATTTAATGCAACACGTATTGGATTATTGACAAGAAATGATATCAATTCTTCTATATCTTTTCTAACAAGTTTCAGGGGCAATATTTAAAAAGTTCAAAAATAGCCTTTAAAATTGGAGGAGATTTTTCCGGTTCATGTTATTCGGAGAGGTAGAGCTTTTTACTTACTAAGGTATTCCCGTTATTGTTCTAGACCCTTTCTTTGGTCACTTCAAGATGTGCACATAGTAAGATTTGAACCTGAAACTTTTTGTGAGATTATTACGATGTCAATCACTAGACTATGTTGGATTCTTGGTGATGGCTAAAAATATAATTTAATAAACTTTAGAAAGCGTATGTATGATTGGGAAATATATATATGAATCCATTTGGAATGTAAAAACAAAGAACAAGTCAGGAAGGGTATCTTAGTCTTATAAGACAAATGAGTGTGACATGAAATAGACACATTTGAGACTGTGGACACAAAGAGTAACGTTTGCATTTGCCAAATAATACATGCACAAACACCTTTTACTACTTTCGAGGTTTCCTGTTGGACCACAATCATTATTTGGGTGTTTTATACTCCGTATGTGTTTATTTATTCATATATTTTTGACTTGGTATCGATAATTTGGTAGATGCGTCAAAATAAGCGTCTCAGTTATTAATTTGAGTTATTTCAAAAGTATTCATATTCCGTTATGGACTTATGGTCAATCAGAAAATATATTGACAAGATGTTATTAGTAGATAATGACTTTTTTTACATTGTGTATATTCTAGAATGAGTCGCTTTATTCTAAGACGGTTAATATGGAAAGGAAATAATCATATACGACATAATTTACTTAGCATGTTTAGGGTTAAAATATAAAAAATATATTATGAATTATGTGAAAATAAATATTTTGTCTAAATTTCATTTTGGAAAATTCGATTCGTTCACACGTTAAAATTATTGATAAAGATTAAGAAGATCTAATGGAATACAAACGTCAAAATTGTATTTATATACAATTAATCATCAGGTCTATTTAATAATTTTCATCTTGTAAACTAGGCGCATTGCATTTGTTGGTAAGTTCAGTCACTTGGATAATAAATTTAATTAATAATGAACAATGATTTGTAGACGTATGTTTCAATCTCATCTAATAATAATATTATTGGTGTACATATTAACTGATTCGTAAATATAATAAAGAGAGACAACAAGTGAAATTCAGTAATACTACACGGGACTATTTACGTAGATCTAAAAAAAGACCTAATCTTTTGATTGATTGAATACATTATTTCTCTGGATCTTATCCGATGAATTTTGTATAACTATCAATCACAATTTTGAGTCTAAATTTAGGTCTCAAATTAAAACCAATGTATCATTTTTCCATGTAAAATACAGTACTAAAATATGCGTTTTCTTGCCCACCAGGCCTGATTGCTAAAGCCCAATGGTATATTTTATAAGAGTATAAAGCCCAACTTTGGAAATATGAAATATTGCAAGCCTAACAACAGTACAACACCACGATTCACGAATCACAAGATTTTCGAAAGATGAGAATTTTGGATGATTGGATCCATGAAAAAAAATACTCCGTATGTTCATGTTTCAGAGCCCAGTAATTGCAACTCAAACAAGCTCATGACTGATCGAGTCTAACGAGGTATTGTATGCCCTCACGTTGCGACGGGATGAATCTAACATTATTAAGCTATACTCGTATGCTATATATAATTGTCAAAGAAATGATAATAACATATTTTTGTTACCAACTTTCGCATCGAGTTGGTAATACGGAAAAAAAACATCATAAATAATATATGTATGCTAAGAATAATATATAAGGTAAATAATAATAATAATGATAATAATAATAATAATAATAATAATAATAATAATAAAGAAAAGATATAGAATTGATGATAAAAACAATAGAAGGGAAAAAAAGCAAATGAGAAGTTTGCTGGCCTGAAGACTCGAACATGAGTCCCTCAACATGTGAACAAACACAAAAACAACTCAGCTACCAATACATAAGTATTAAATTCTATTAAATCAATTATATACATATATATATATATATATATATATACATATATATATGTATATTATATGCGCCTAATAAAACAAAGAAAATAACAAAGGGATCTCGAACCCTGACCTACGGAAACAAAACACAGGCGCCATCTACTGAGCTAGCGCAACAATATCATTTAAAACCTGCATTTCTTATTTTTATATCATAAGAAAAACTTAAAAAGTTACTATTCATAACTGTCACTCAATTGATATTAGAGGGAATTAATATGACAATTCTTGATTCACTAATCAATCTAGTCTCGTGCACACACATCCGCACTTACATATTTACATACGTGAAAAGCTAGATTAGAGTTCGAGTTGGTGTTTTTCAACATTCAAGCTTGATGTGTTATATGTTCTCAATGTTTTGAAAACCGGTTAGACCGGTCCGGTCGGACCGGTCGAACCAGTAATTTGAAGGAATCTGGCCAGGTTTTGGGGAAAGTTGACCGGTCAACGAACCGGACGAGTTGACCTAAATCAGGCGGTCCAACCGGGAACCGGACCGGTTGGACCGAAATTTTGTTTTTTTAAAAAGGTGACGTAGCCGGTTTTGGGGGCGGTTGAACCGGTTCGACCGGAACCGGATCCCCATCCGGTCCGGTTTTCGGTTTTAAAAACATTATATGTTCCAGGCTCACTTTGTACCATAACACGACAAAGGATGAATAGAACACTTTGAGTTGGGTCAAAGTTCGGAAAAAAGTAATAAAAGATGGACAATTTTGCAGTTTAAAAGCAGTATGCGTGTAAGAAAACCTTGGTTTGATCCCGATAAAGATCGATAGTATGAAATAAGATCAAATACAATTTGCTTCTTTTGTAGTAATAATAAATACTTTTATCTATTAATGCTGAACAATTTCACTTCTTTAACAAAAAGTGCATTTGAAATTAAATTTAACCAAACAACAAATCTTGATCAAAAGCCCAACGTACATTGGAAGTGGGCTACCTGGTAGAAGCCCAACACCAAATGTCCTTGTATATCTTGTCGATGAATTGGGCTTACAAAATCAACATTCCTCTAGTATATAAAGTATAAACTAATAAAAGACCAATGATGTGTTTGGTTTAGCATTATATTTTGGATGAAAATCAAAACTCGTCTAAGGAATTGAAATTCAAAGAAATATAAATGTTTTTAAGTTAAGAAATTTCGTGACTTACAATTTACCTCATTATTGAACCAAATAATCTTATAAAATGGAATTGAGATTACATTGAATTTTATATAATTTTCCGGACGTAACGTAGCTTAAATTTGTTTGAGCTACTTTCAACCGAAATTTTATACATAGTATATATTAAGTCCAATTGAAATCATATTGTCGATTATTCATTGAATCGTCAAAGATGTATTAATTCACGAACTACAAATTATGTCTACCCTATCGGTTTGCTCATTTTCATGGTATTTATGAATATTGAATAGTTAGATAAGAACATGAAAAAAAAAATACCCTAAATTAAAACTTGACAAAGAATATATATCATATAGTATTAAAAGATTAAAAATAGTAATGTCCAATAATGGAGAGCAAAGAAAAAAAGAAAAAAACATTATATAAACAATCTCACATGACGGCTGACAACAACCCCTCACCCCTATCACGTGGTTAGTCGGATCCCATTATCATTTACATTAATTTTTTAAGATTACCATTAATTACTAATTTTAATATTGTTAATATTATTTTTTGTTTTATTAGCTTAACTTTACCATCTTCTCATTCTTACTATACCAGTCTTTTTTTTTTTTACATTTACGCATAATAAAAATGTGAAGAATATGTTAATGCTAACACGATTCATGATGCATATTTTTACATTTCGATGCATCAAAAAAGGTTGTTCACCTTCTAAAAATCGATACATAATATCGTAAAAAATAACGGATCGAAACACAGTTTATCATCGAAATCCTTCCTACATTTTTCTTTTAGGAAAATTAATTTTAAAAAACTTACCCACTCAAATAATAACAATAATATTATGTGTCTCAAAAAATCACTATATATACGTTGGATATGGTCGTACTTCGAACTTGTTCCCCATCCACAATGCTCGGACAAAATGTTTCAATTATATATATCATATATCAAGTAACAGGTTTTGTTTTGCAAGGCAGTTCTAAAAAATACATATATTATATTAATATTTAATTAAATATGACAATTACTACTCCATATAATATAAGTAAAATTGTAAGTGTGCTCTTTTATATTGCTACAACTTGGTTGTAAATAGTACAACTAATTACACGATATATTTATTTTTAATTATTTTCAACGGTTTTAAGTTCATATATTTTGTGACGACGTAGCATACAATGTGGGAAATTAATAAATAACAATAATGTTATGGTTTTAATTGGATTATATAAGTAGTAGGTGCAACATGCTACATAGGTAATACTCGTTCGAATTCCAAAAAAAAAAAAGTCAACTTTTTTAGTCTCAACACATATATATAATTTTAATTTTAATTTTAATTTAATATACTTAATTATATTTGATTAGCACATTGAAATGTAACGGATATATATTTATATATCATGGTTTCCCATTGAATTTACAAGTCAAGAACATGCACAAAGTCGCATTCCCAAAGAAAATATGGTATGTGTACTATACGTTTTGTACAAAACAAAAGCACACATGACATCTATATTGGATTTTGGTATTATGTGGCTAGTTGTCTAGTTGTTCAAGCTTGAGAAAGATATCTATATTATTACTTAAAAAGAACCATAAATTAAAAATCACCATTAGATTAAATAGCAACTTGATTGATCTCACCATTAATTCTCTTAATGACATCATATATCTATAACCTTCTTAATGGAAAGTTTAATCTACCATTAATAAAATGATTTTACATGTCCTTTATAATTCCTAATTTTATACAATTAACCCCCTGTATTTATATATAGCTACAATCATTTTCTAAACTTCTTCAGTCATTCAATATTTCTATCACAAAAACTTTTAATGTTAATAAAACACCACACCAACGTTTTGTTCTTATTATTATTTGAGTTATACTTTTGTGTTTATAATTTTAGTCATTAATAATTCACACATACAAAATTTATATAACATATAATATATATATTATATATAGTAACACGATACATATAGTATAACTAGGCTTTGAGCTCGTGAGATGCATGTTTATTTGAGAAATACAATAATATATATTTTGTAAGTTTCAAATGTAATTAATTTTTCCAAAGATCCAATTACTATTGACGAAAAATAAAATTACTCCGTCCGTCATACTACATATGTCCCACGTTACTATTTTTTATTCTCCTAAATAAATATCCATTATCATGTTACAACTAATCAAAAGAGAATTTATTGGGTTGATATGTTATTAAATTTGATAAAAAAAAATAGTTTGTGAAGAATTTTAAAATTATGTGCATAGTTAAAGCTCACATTCTAGATGAGACATATGGAGTAATTGTTACTAACAAAGTGTATTGGAAACAACATATTTCATAGTATTACACGAACTAATGATAAAATCACGTAGCGATGAGTGATAATTCAAACAGTTAGTTATTTTTAGATGAAGTGTGGCTATTTTTTAAAATCAATTATAAAGTGTATTTGAAATTTGTTTCGATCAAGGAATTGATATGAAACAAAACCACAATAAAATGGATGACATTCTACTTTTACTTGGATATATAGTGGGCTATCTTATGAAACTTTGTGCAATAATTTATTTATATCTTTTATTACTCGAATTGTATGCTCTTAACCTGTTTACTCCTTTGTGCGATCTGAATAGTGATAGAGACGATTGGGTAATATGTGTTAAAGTGTATCACGTTTAGAATCATATGTACAAGAATAGTTCAACCGAAGTATCTAGCATGGAAATGATCTTGCTTGACTATCAGGTATACATCGAAATCACTAAATAAAATTTTTCATCATGTATTACTTTATGTGCATATATATATACACTCATAAGAATACACAATCAAATTCAAATTATTCTAAAAAGCATCTATATAATGACTTATAGAAATATCTATTATCTCACATTTTAAGTGTAAGCATGAAACGTGAACATAATGTAACACATAATTTTCTTCAATTGTTGAAACTTGCATTTTACTATTGTCCAATATGGATACATAACTACTTCTCTCGACTAAGTACTCTTAGCACACTCTCGGTTACTCGCCACTATAATTAGTTCTTTCAGATGTTGGATTGCTACTCTAAATAACATATTTTATAGTACCGATTAAACTCTAAAAATACTTTTCCAAGTCCAGACATATATTTTTGTAGTACTCATTCATCAAATTTTATATTCTATCCATGTTAACTTAAAATGTAATTCAAAACTTTTTTTGTTAAAATCCGCGAATTTCGCGGATCTTAATCTAGTTTTATATATACGCAAACATTTGATTTTCACACAAAGTTTCTATTATGCTCCTACGAATTTTTCTAAGCAATTGTACAACCATATATGGTTGTTATTATCAATCTTACTCCAATTTATATTTAGAAAACACATTTATTTTAGAGTTCATAATGAATTTCGAAGATGAACTAGTGGTAAGGTGTTATGAAAGTCTCGTAAGATAGATCAGGTTCAAACTTTGCTATGTAAATGGTTAAAGAATGAGTTCGGAAACAGTAACATGTAAACTCGATAGACCATGTACATCTAAACGAAAAACATTCAAATTTTCTCTTGTATATAACATGAACAACAATCTCTCCTCGTTTACCCGTTTAGTTTCAAATAATATATGCTATATATGGAGGAAGAGTTTGTGTCCATAAAAATACATAATGCAAATAACAAAAACCCACTCAAATATAAAATCTAAACAAATTAAGCAACTTGGAAACCGTAGGATCTATAAAAAAAATTACACTAAATAGAATAAATGATTAGAAACAAGGACAAAATGTCTTTTAGTATCCAAAAACATACACATTTTAATTAATATTCCAAGTGGATAAATGAGATTTGTGAGCTTCAAATGTTGTACAGTTTGATACTTTGATGTATGAAACAATTTCTTTGTCGCATTTATCATTTCCCTCTATAAAGAATATATAGTGGTAAAAAGTAAATGACAAAAGGCGTAATATAGATTTAATTACTAGTAAAGTAGTATTAGATTTAACTTGATTATGGATATATCATATTTAATAGTTTACTGATTAAAGTTATAATCTTTATTTATGTTTGAATTAGTGTAATTATACATAAGTTTTTTTTTGTTATTAATTACTGTACATGCTACTGTATCATAAACGACTTAAGTGCCCGAAATTTTAATTACTTGTATTTCAGACATTTATAGTGTGTAAATATTATTATGGTTTCCATTCTTCTTCATCACTATTGTATTTAAATTTTTGTACTTTTACTTGCGTATGAGTTGTATGAGATGACACGTGACATAATTACAAGTAGTCACATTATAAACATAATACAATAACAAGAAATGGAAAGTTCATCATACATAAGTAATAAGTGAGTACGCATGTCAATCCACTTAAGCCTACCATAAACTGATAAGATAAGTATCAAAAGGCTTTTGATCTATCGGTATGTGAGTTGTCCGTTAACGTAGTGCATGTTTCAAGCTTTGTGGGAGTCATTCCTCATAGGCTGATAATGATGCCACATAGAGTTTTATTAGGAACACATGAATCTTATAACTTTACAGGGTGAGTTTCAAATGAGACTAAAAATTTGTGTGAGGCTAAAGGAACCAATGATATCATGTCATATGTACAAAGAGAATGTTCCATACTACAAAACCCATTTACCCCAAACATCAATTATCTCACAAACGACAAATCGAAAAATCATGAAACTTGCACAATAATTTTCAGCGTTTTATCCTCTTCGATTTGCCGTCCCTCAAGGCATACTTCCGACGAATTTTGTTTTTTTTTTTCATTTTTTTGATGGGTTTCATATGTTACTAACACATGTGTTAGAGTGTTGCGTTTAGGGTTTGGGGTTTAGGGTTTGGGGTTTAGGGGTTAGGGTTTGGGTTTTGGGGTTTCCGAAACCCCAAAACCTAAACCCTAAACCCTAACCCCTAAACCCCAAACCCTAAACCCTAAACGCTTTTTAAAACTCTAAACCCTAAATCATACTAAACCCTAAACCCTACTAAAACATAAAATCTAAACCCTAAACCATGAACCCTGCTAAATCCTAACCCTAAACTCTAACCTTAAACCCTAACCATAACCGTAAATAAAAAGTACAATCAATCACTAACACATGTGTTACTAATTTATAAAACCCACAAAAAATAGAATTTTTTTTTTATCGAAAGTATGCCTTGAGGGACGGCAAATCGAAGAAGATAAAACGCTAAAAAATATGGTGCAAGTTTCATGATTTTTCAATTTGTCGTGTGTGAGATAATTGATGTTTGGAGTAAATGAGTTTTGTAGTATGGAATATTCTCTTTGTACATGTGACATGATATCATTAGTCCCCTTGGTCTCACTCAAAAATTATGGACTCATTTGAACCTTACTCTAACTTTACACCTACAATTATATTAATTGTCTGTGTCTTTATCTTTTTTGTCTATGGCAATATCACCTCCCTTCCTCGTAATGGGAAAAAAAATGGTAATTAAGACCGTTGGTTATTTTAGCTGTAAGCGTCGTGATGTAACGTCTAGTGTAGTAAGTAAGTAAAAGAAATATTTATTAGTTACGAATAAGAAAAACACGTAGGATTCTTTATAAACAAAGAACTACGGATCCGCCTCTGATTTTGCATAATGCTCATGGACGACTCGTTATTCTTCTACACCAAACACAAATTAATTAATACCTTATTTTAACCTCCATCACATGTCTCATGTGTAATTTCTTACAATTTTTATTTTATATTTATATTATATTTTTATTTAATTGTTATATATGCGAGTTGGAATGATTTTACAAAGTTTCTTCAAAATATTGATTTCGATCAATCCCAATGAAGATAGATTCCAGCAATACCTATATATATTCTTTTCCTTTCTAATTTATTATTGATGTTTCTGAATTTAAAAATACTTTTCTAGACCGGTTGAAAATACTAGCTAGAACCCTGTTGCTACAACGAACAAATATATCCAACTAGTAGTTAATTTCACTACTGGGATATGCTTGAGATGCTCGCTGACAGAAACATCAATTCTTCCAATGGTTCGTAGCGGATCAGATGTGTACCTGAAACACTAATAACAGACACAACCGTTAGCCTCGTCAAAAGGGTGAAGGGGATTCCCCCTTTTGATCAAGCTCGGGTGTGAGAATAAGTATGTGAACTGAATGGAATGGGTGGAGGTCAGGATTAATTGCGTGTAGTAAATGAGAGCAAAGTATTCATTGGGCCTCTCACCTTATGGCCATTGAGTGGTATTTATACCTTCATGACTCTAACCCTTGTTGTATTGTCGGCATGTCTTCTTGCTTGCTTTCGTTGCCTTGGAGTTGGCTATTACCATATTGGTGTATGTTTCCACTTTTGCTCTAGGCATGGTTTACTTGTTCCCAATGCGAATATTTGTATTTTCGATACGCCGCCCATGGAACTGACAACGCACCTGCTATGTTTCTGACCGTTGACCCTTACTGTTCACGTCTCGTAATCTGGAGGTGTTTTGGTTTGCTCATTGCTCCTTTTCGGCTTTGGCTTCGATGCTTGGATTGACATAGGGATATTTCTTACTATGTTTGGCTAGCATCTTTCCTTGTACTAGACGTTAATAGATCTTGGGTTGGCATAGGGATATTTGGCCCTATGCTTGGCTAGCATCTTTCTTTGTTACTAGTCGTGAATAAATCTTGAGTTGGCATAGAGATATTTTCGGCTTGGATCATAACTGAATGGCGGGTACGTCATCAAACCCCGCACGATGCAACAAAATAATTATAAAGAGTAATATATTTCTTGGTATGTAGTGTTAGAGATCCGTAATATAGTGGTCAAAGGAAAAATAGTCATGAAAATGATAAAAGTAATACTATTGATTGAAACGTACATAAGTAAAAGCTATAGAAGGTGAGTTATAATTTTTAAAAGTTTAAATACAAAACAGTAAAATGATTTATATATTTACAGGTCAACAATGAACAATATGTAAACATATACAAAATTGCACAAAAAGTGTGTTTTGTAATACATACAACTTTGTATATTATAATGGTTTAGGTTGATTTACATTATCAATGAACTTACTGACTTTTTAAATTTCAATAAAAGCTCATAAATTCAATTAGTTTAGATAACTCAATGGAACTCCTAATTTGTTGATTCTTACCCAACTTATGACTACCCAATGGACTCACTTTCTATACAAATGACTAGCTAGACTACTATAAAGTTAATTAAGATGATTAAGCAATATATAAATGTCACATATTATGTATTATTTATTGGAATGGTTTTAACTCTTGTAGTAGAATATAGTGTCATACATCAATAATTTAGGCAATTGAGAATTACAGAATACCCGAATGAGTTTCATAATAAGTTCTATTACACGCAATGTTTTTAAAACGGAATCGGATCGGAAAGGGTTCGGGTTTCGGCCGAACCGGTCCGGCTGAACCGCCCCAAAACCAGCCAAAACTCTTTTTTTAAAAGAAAAAAAATAATAATAATAAATCCAGTTGAACCCGTCCGTTTTCCAGTTGAACCGTCCGGTTTTGACCGAACCGTCTAGTTCGTTGACCAGTCAAACCTTGGTCAAAACCTGTTTTAATTTGTACCGGTCAGAAGGGCTCCGGTTCCCGATCGGACAGGTCCGGTTTGACCGATTTTCAAAACATCGATTAACGCTAAAAGTTGCTAAAAATGTGCACATTTTTACAAGATACATGAGTATGGACTTGAAAATTAGCGAAGGGGACCTAATATAATAATCATGGGTTTGGCATACAAGTGTAGATGCTTATTTTTTACTGTGTCTATCGTCATTCTTATAGCGTGTTCATGTATTCGAGTACTAACGATATGGGGTCGCATAGGATGCATTAGGATTATACCAAGTACAACTTATCAACTGTTCATATAATTATTCAGAATCAAGTTGAAAATATATGTGTGTTTGATGAGTGTTTTGGTAGGTTCCAACTAAGATAACGATGTAACGCGTATGATGGTGACAAATGGGGAATGTAAATTGGTGTTAGAAGAAGAAAATGAAGGCATTAACAATTTACAGCTCACTCAAGTGGACCAAAACCATTGGTGATTGTTGGAGAGGGTGGATGCTTTGGCATTTTCTTTATCCTACCATTTAATTGACCACCCATCAAATATTCTTCTTATTTCTAATCAAATTATTAATCACAATATTACTAATTAACCCATTTCCACTAATCTATTTGCTAATCTTGCCTTCCACTCTGCTTAAAAACAATAATAAAACACTTAATTCGCACATGAGTTCTTTAACAATACTATATGTGTATAGGCTACTCAAGTTTTCATAAATTACACTAAAATCATTATTCAAGGGTGTGTCTGATTCCGGTGTGAGGATGAACGATTCAATTTCGTCCTCACGTTAGGTGTTAAATTAAACTAACCACGTAAACTTAGATGTATCCGTAAAAAAGAATGGGCTATAACTTTTAGCATCCATCTTTATTTTTAATCGGGTCTTTACGAAGCTCATACCGATACTAATTGCTTATTAAAAACTAAACAATGTAGGATCTCATCAAACCTATGCATGTTTGCATTTTAAAGGGCATTATTGTCATTTAACAATATATCTACCATACTCATCATAAATCATATCAAATTAAGACTTGAATGACTTGTAATGCTCGATATGTATGACTTTAATTTCCATTATATGCAAACTTAGATAGCTTGTGCCTTGTGTGTATATTGATGGATTTATTCTCTTGTATTAACTTTCATGTACTTAGTTTAGTAAGCATCATCAAATCATATTTATGAGATGTTGATGAATAACGTGATTACGTGAAGTTAGGAGTATTAGGTTAAACCAAAAATTAAAAATAAAACCATGTGAAATACAAAAGAAAAAAGAGGAAAAGAAAAAGAAAAAGGAAAAGCATAGTAGTATTTCAAAGTTAAATGAAGAAGAAATACAGGAAATTGGAAGCAACTTTACAGTAGTAGCAAGTGACTTGAGCCATTAGATTCTATTTTTAATTTATTTTTTTATTATTTTAAGCACTAAAAGATACTTATATATTTAATTCGGGATCAGAGAGGATGGTGACTTAAACACATAAGCATAATGTACAATCTCATCCTTTAATTTTTTTCATCTACGACTCACATTCACTACATTATAAACGTACACCGCATCATAACAACATTACATATATTAGAGAGTAACATTTAAAATTTCATCACATTTTAATTCTTTAAACTTTTGACCCGAACCATATATATTTTTATTTTTTTTAATATATTTACAATTCACCCCCTCATCCTTCACCCTCAAATACCCTCCCATTATCAACACACACTTTCATCTTTCTCAAACCAACAAAAAAATACATACGTTTATCTAATACCATATCTATTCATGGGAAGCTACTTCGGCACCGGAGATTGTTACTTTGAACAACAATTCACCGTTGACGACCTTCTCGTTGACTTCCCTAACGACGATGAAGATTCCGTCATGAACAACGATTCATTTTTCAATTCAACTGCCTCTAATTCCTCCGGTTCCGGTAACGAAACTCAATTTTCCGGTAACATGAGCTCCTACAGCCTCTCCGACTCTCAATTCTCCGGCGGTGAACTCTGCGTTCCGGTAGGTTTACGATTATTTCTTAATTTTGTGTTAGATTATGTAATTTGAACAAAAGTTGATGAAATTAGGGTTTTGAATGTGTACAGTATGATGAATTAGCTGAGCTGGAATGGCTATCGAGTTTCACTGAAGAATCGTTTTCAACCGACGATTTGCATAATCTCCGGTTAATCTCCGCCGTGAATAAATCCCCGGCGAATGACACGTCATCTTCCGATACCACCAAAACCTCATTTGCTAATAACCGAATTAACTCACCGATTTTTCAAAATGACGTTTTAGTCCCTGGAAAAGTACGTAGCAAACGGTCACGTGCAGCCCCGTGCGATTGGTCGTCACGAATTTTCCATCTCAAAACGACGTCGCCGGATGCCGAAATTAAACCGGAAAATAAAACGGATGGTTCAGGTTCGGGTTCCGGTTCAGAGAATGCGGTTCGGAGATGTTTGCATTGCGGTTCGGATAAAACACCTCAGTGGCGAAGGGGACCAATGGGACCGAAAACATTATGCAACGCATGTGGAGTTCGTTTCAAGTCGGGTCGGCTAGTACCCGAGTACCGACCCGCTGCTAGTCCATCGTTTGTACCAGCAAAACACTCGAATTCGCACCGGAAAGTTATGGAGCTCCGAAGACAAATGGAGCTCCGAAATGCACAGCAACAGATGATTAACTCAAATTTTGAAGGATGTGATGATTACTTGATTCATCGTCAAATGGGTCCGAATTTCATGCACATGATTTAATTTCGGAAACGGGTCATGAAGTTTGCATGAACCAAATTATATTAATTAGTGGTTAATTAGTATTAAGAATTATGATTAGGCTTCTAAGAAGAATCCAATCCATTTTCTTGAGGATTACTTTCGTTTAGAATCAAAAAAAAAAGGAAAAATAGTTAACATGATCAATTCATTGTAGGTTTTTGTAATCAAGTTTACTAATTGTTCGTTCTATATCTAATCAATCAGTTCTTTTAATCACCAAGTGATGTTTGTAATCGTTAAAGTTTACATCTTTCATCCTTAAAGCGATGTACATTTACTGTAATTTACATCGTTGTATTTTTGTCGGAACTTAAGTTGATTGTAACTTACTGGTAATTTTTGTGACCCGAACCTGTTATAGCTCGAAGTCATTTAAACTCGGTTACCTGAATCCGCTCACTCACCCGTCCGTTTCGCCACCTCTAAGCGTAATATATAATTTCCCTTACATAAACTATATAATATATTTGAAATATAAGTTATATATGAATTGTTATGTTATGTGGGCGTTGAAAAGTGCAATAGTGAAATGGTGCACTAATATTATTAATAGTAACGTAAGCGGTATGGTCCATGGTTGTGCACTCAATATAGCACATGCAAACCGCTCAAACTTTTATATCAAAAAGTCTTATCTGTTATCATTTCATTTTCCAAGACTTTGGTTATAATTCATGAATCAAAAATTTACGTTACTACCCCTTTAACTTCATCATTCAAGTCCCATTTATATGATACATTCAATTATATACTGCAACTACTCACTAACAAACTTATATTATTATCATCATTATGTTTTTGGAACTTCATATGGTTTTGTGGCAAAATGTTTGTTAACATGTGCAACCTAAGGTCCTAAACCGATCAACAATATGCTGTCATTCCACAATATAATGTAAAAGGCATACATGGTTCACTCACCGATTGTAGCTATGTGATTGCCAGGGGTTGAACTCATGACGTTGAGCTTTTTGTGGTAAAGACGTCTCCACCCCATTACCGAATGAGCTTTTCTATATTTTTAAAAATATGGTGATCAAGACGTTAAGGATGAAACAAAATTTTAATGTGCATAAGTGGAGTATAAAATATGAAAAGAATGTTGAATGACAAATAAAGATGCAAGAGCTTGAAGCTAGCTAGGTAGCAATCTAATAGAATCCATTTATTAGATAATTGTGGTGGTTGTGATACTAATCAACATGTTAAGACAATTTTCCATGATTATGATATTGTACGTTAAATAAGTGTCGGTTGAGGGTTAAATGGAAATATTCTACTTGTACCATGAGACCTTAATTGCAATTAACAAATCAAGACTTTGTTTATAAGCAAATGAGTCATGATCATGAACCTTAAGTTTCACTCAACTTCAATGGTTCATTCTCTTTTCTTTGTTTTAATTAAATCTTCATGTTAATCAGAATTCAAGTCTCTTTAATTGTATCATGTACACACAAATCAAGACCGTTAGAACCGATTACGATAGTTTATTAGGACAGTTAAAGAGTGATTATATACGATTGTCAGTACCAAAACTTTTAAGACAGTGAACTTTCATTATAGAAAGCTTCAATGCAACAAGTAACGTTATTAGTTTTGCTTTTGATTATGAAACAAAATGTACGTTTTGCTTGATTATTTCCTTCCTACCATCACCAAACACTTGTCTCAAATAAATTGATCAAACTTCATCTATCAGTGAAGAACTCTTATGGATCAACCAACTTTTCGGTACAAACTTTTAAATCTTTTCAATTACTTGTCGAAAATCTGAAACGACAACATCATCAATGTTCGTGTCTGGCATCGATCATCAATCGAGAGAGACAATGGTAGTGCAAAGAAATGATCATAGTATGATAGTAGCCAAGTAGTTAGGACTTACGACCCAATGTAGTTTTCAAAAACCGGTTTTTATTCATAAGATAGGAAAAAGAAATATTGATAGATTTAGAAAGTAACAATAAAGGAAAAGAAAAAAAAAGTACTTGAAAGTACAATGCATGTACACATGACAAGGGAGTGAGAGTAGAGGGGGGGCATACGTGCATGTGGAGAAGCACATGGTACAATAATTGAGGTACGTGAATGGAGAAATATAAAATAAAAATAAAAATATAATAAAATATAATAAATATAAATATTAGATCCATTCAACCATAGGTATATGTCTTCCATGTTACTACTACTACTACACTACACTACACACATTATTCTTTGAATACAATACAAGATGATGCAACATGTAATGGGTTACTTCCATACTTTCTTACTTGAATGCTATTAATTATGCAATCCTATGTTTGTAGTTTTGTTTGACCAAGATTCAATAGCACCTATTGTAATTATTAGCTTATAAATTGCACGTAACGCGGATTAGTAAACGACGTGTGAATCTTGACTATACGATACTTCCTCACTCGAGTCAAACATTTGTAGGATGAAGTTTGACTTCGCGTGATCAAAAGAGTTGGGGAAGGTTTAGTTTGGTAGATATGCCTAATGCTTAGTACCTAATGCCTAATGCCTTGCCCACCCAGAAACATTTTCATGTGCCCAGAAGAACATATCCATCATGCCATACCTTTCAAACACATTATAAACATTATCTACATCCAAACACCATTTATCTTTGTAAATAATATTCAGATTATATAAAATACTTACACAAAAATCCAGCATAAGGCTTGATGATTCAAACATACAATATCAATTGGGAAAATTTTAAAAAGGCCGAATACATCAATACTAATGAAATTGCTTTTACAAATCTCTATACCTCTAATTGACATAATCCTCTGACAATACCAATTGCATCTTCATAGAACGCGCCAAATTTATACTTTGATTTGATTTTTTAGCCAATGAGAAGATGTAACTCGACTACAACCCAAACATCAAGTCCACAATTTTGGAAACGACTGATTTTGCAGGGGAGGCCATGGTTCCACTAGATTGAGAGGTATTCGTGTTACCATTTTGATGATAAGAGCGAGCAGATGCATTGAAGGCAATTGGGTCAGATTTTTTGGTGGATGTGGGCGGTGGTAGAGGCATGAATCCGTGATTGTGCTGTCTATCAGTAAGAGACTGACGTTGCATTGGATCCACTGGTTTCACTCCAATTATTAGAGCTCCATTAAGTTGTATCCCATTCTTGCTAAGAGCCTTTTGAGCATCAAATCGACTCTGTATTAATTATCAACAAAACAGAAAAGATCAATTTCTCGTCACTAATAAAATGCACACTTTAGAGTTGAGCTCACTCTTACAATCATCACCTTACAGAGAATAAATAATAGGGTGACAAAACCTATGAAAACAACACTGAAATAATCTTACTCATGTAAAACACAAGCATTTCACATTACCAATTATACTACCGCGCATAGATTGGATGCTTTTTACCACTTCCTAATATCACTTTTATGTTATAACAACATTATGGATGTTTAATGTTTAAGCAAGCAACACCACATTGACTTCAAAATGCATCCACAATTACTTATGCCTGGCATCAAGAAGTGCATGCGATCTATGAATTGCAATGACATGTATGTGCAGATACTGGGACATGATATATGAGAACTGGAGTTATAATTTACAAGTATAAAAGATCAAATAATCAAAGATTTAACGCTGCATTGATCATTATATGTTATATCAGTATATCACAGCAAAATAAAGAATAGAATTTATCACTAATCATATTAAGAAGTACTAGTCACAGTTGATCATTACTTCACTGTTCATTACTAATCATATTAGTAAATTTTAAGGAGTTGATTTTGACCTACATGATTTTTTTATTACGTGACTAGTAACAAGTATATTAGATTTGAATGGGGAAATCGCATCTTTGACTAGTACTTAAAACCTTCTATCACATCATGAAGAGAGTCAGACACTATCCTGAAGTCCTTGAACATATAAAGTAAACAGGTAGAATGCTTTATTCTTGAACTATTATCACATCTATATGGTGCTCCCGTCTCTCAGTGTAATGTACAAACTATGGTGGCCATATCCTCTCTCTCAGTGTAATGTCCAAACTATGGTGGCCATTTTGACTATTTGGTTGTAAATGGGTCAACTTGGGGTGTTGTATCTCAAAATGATCAAACGATGAAATAATTTTATATAGCTGAAAGGGACCGTTAAATCAGTTGGGTGGGTTGAATGTTTCCCACAGTTTATAATCAATGCATATACAAGCTCATGCTTATAAAGATTACTATCATATAGTTTTGTAAAAGTAATTTAAACATTCATTATTCAGAGTTAGTTTACAAAATGGACAATAAAAGCATCTGCCACTCTACCAGTCAGCCTAATCATACCCAGTCAGTGGTCCTATACTGAACAGTACAAAAAAAAGGCTAGTTTCAACCCAAACATGTTTTGACAGGCCACCCAACCCACTTGTCCCGCCATCTTGCCACCTCTTGTCCAAACTATAGAGAAAACTGTTACATTGCATCACCTTTGACGCCTGATTTTCCTTCCAAATGCATAAAATTTGAGTTTCACTTTAGATTTTGAGTTATAACTTCTGACTCTAGAAACAGTGAATTCAATTCTGCCCAACTTTCTCCCAGAAAGAGAAACATTAGACCACCTACAGTCCTGTATCTCTGTAAATCCATGCTCATCTCTACTTTACAATAAGGTCAACCTTGTAACCCCCCTCCCCCCACTACTTCTATTCCCCCAAATGTACCCAATACAGCATCCCAAGAAAAGGGATAGAAGCAACCAAGTTTCCCACCCAAAAAAGAGAAGATAGCCTTAATGCAATGATAGATAACATAAAATGATTAATAAAAAAGCCAGGCAAAAAGCAAGAGTCTGCTACTAAAAAAAAAAAAGAAATAACCTGATAAAGAATGTGCATCCAATTAGAATCTCTTGGACCAGGAATGTGTTTGAGAATCACACCACATTTTTCAAACTCCCGAAGAACTAAATTCGTGTCTGCTGGTGAAAACCTGTGAATGCATAGTAGATAACTAATTTTACATCTAAGATAAGAAATGAACGAAATACTGCTTGATGTTTAACTATTTGCTTAAAAAAACACGACTTCTCTTAGAAAATCTGAGTTGCAGAGCCATTGACTATAGTTGCCCCAATGAACAAATCACAATGAATAACTGCATATGCAACCAAATTTTCATGTCATATGCTGATGTGTCAGCCAGAGTACGATGACCAAAGAACTTCTTAATCATTATGCAGCATTTTAAGATTGCAGCATGATGCCAGACTACAACATTACACTAAAATTCCTTCCAACAACATTACATGACAACGTTTGTATGTAATAAGATGCAGCTTTCTAGTTACTCCATGAATGTTTGAGATAAATACCATAGCTCCTTTTGTTTCTAAACTAGTCATATAACCATACGGCAAAAGAGATGAAAAGGATACCCCATCAATTCCAACAATATGAGTAATATATTACAGCACAGATTACAACAGAATGTATCCAATTTAACCATTTTTACTGTTGTATGTACTGAACTGTAAAGTTGCTAATTTACATTGTATGTATATGGCTAATCGCTGATAACATGTAAATTGATGATGTGGCATCATATATGGCTACCATATTGTACAAAATCCAGTCACTCAATGAAGAAGTCACCAGGTACATCGAATAGCAAGTTTTAGAAAGTTCAATACACATACTATAGCTTTATTATTGTTATTATTTGACATACAACAAAAAAGATGGTAAAGTGGTGTAATTTGCGCTAACTAAAACACATGTCAGATTGTCAATGCAAGTAGTTCCATCCACTAATGTCCTCCTACTAGATTCATGTACAAGTATACAATAGCATATCAATAGACCAAACAATTAAACTAATACAAATTACATACATAACAACATAAATTCACCATCAAACAATAACCAAACAACCATATACACCATATTTAACAACAAATAACAAGTTTAGTTAGTGAATTACCCATAAACAGTAACCCATTCTTCCTCATCAACCGTACCCACAGGCACCGAATTCCGCTGTATCTCTGGTCTCGCAACCTCCCTAGGCGGTGGTAACGTAATCAACGCCCCAGGCTGCCGGTGCACCACACCGTCCACGGGCGAACCCGAACCCTTCCCTTTATCATCACCCACACTATCACTCTTCCCACCAGCTGACCACCAGCTCGAATTCGCACCCGGACTCTGTAAAACCTGCGATTGCTGCTGATTCCCAAACAAGGAATACGCCGATGTGCTAGGGTTTGAATTGTTAGTACTATTATAATTTTTGTTAGCGGTATTAGGGCTTGCAGAGAATAATTTACTGGAAGGAGTTCGGGCGGGAGTTCTAGGGTTTGAATTCGGTTCGGGTGAGTTAATAGGATAGTCTTGGATACCGGATTCGGGTGAGAAATCGGATCGGTCTTCAAGAGTGAACATAGGCGGAGGTGGTAGATCTGACGTGGCGAAATTTTCACGCCATAAAGCGGAAACGGCGGCGGCTTGACCGGGAGTAGTGAATTTACCGGATCCGGTACGCCGGTTGGTTACCGGTGTGGATAAATCGTTAAAGAATAAAGATTGCTTACCGGTTGTTGATTTGGGGGTTCTGTGAATGCTTGAACTCATTTTGATTGCCCCAATTTGATTGAATCCGGGGAATATGGTATTGGTAAAACCCTAGAAGCGGGTGGAGTGTGAGAATTCAAAAGTAGGGTTTTATTTAGTTAACAAACTTATGAATCTTTATAGAAAACTAATTGCGTTATTTGTTAGAGGAATCTCATTTTTTTTCCTAATATTTATTAGAGTTGTGTATTTTAGAAAACGAATGGAAATTCAGATCACGTGTTTAATTGTATTTGTGAGTTTATATGATTTTCTTTTACAGTCTATTCTCGAGTTTTATTGCAAAACCTTTTACCTTGCTGAGGTGAAAAGAAGAAAAATAAAATTTACAAGTTTCATGTTAGCGAGTTTGAGATAAAGTGAACGAAGTGCGATTTTATAAATTGTACTACGTATAATCTTCTTGAATCCAATAAATCTATCGAATTTCGGAGGAATTTCGGAGAGAAAGATTGTTGAATATATCATCACCCTAACCTTTTCGTTTTTTCTCTCAACAAAACTCGGAAAGTCAACAAGATTTTTATTCTTTTCAGTTCTCTTCTCTTCTTCTGAAAAAACAACTTATAATACCTAAATACCTTTCCTCGATTGTCTCATATTTTTTGAGATGTTTTAAATTATTTATTAATTTATGATATTTTACAATAATTAGTTTAAAATTTAGCAAGAACATTTTTTACATTTTAAGGTTTTATAAACGACATCAGGAAGAAGAAGTTTCTTTCAATAAGTATTTCATTTTGAAATGGTGGTATCTTAAGGTATGTTTGGCAATAACATTTTGAAGCTAAAGAGTGTGGGATTAAGCTTTTACTATTTAATAGCCACTTTTAAAAGCTTCTTATTTAAGAGTTTATTTTTTTAAGAAGCTTCATTTTTATTGTGTTGACAAACAAAGTTCAACCCCAAAAAGTTTCTCAAAAGCTTTGTCCCAAACACACCCCTAGTTAAAATAGTTAATACTTTGATAATAATATTTAAATTTAAATATAAGATTTTAGTAATTAAACGTATTTTTAATTAATGAATGGGTGTTGATTTGGTACACCATCAAATTTTATTCATCCACCACCAAATATGCTTTAAAGTATTGTACACAATTTAATTCATAAATAATAGTGTATGGCTAAATTTGGTGATGTACAATAGTTAACAATTTTTTCCCTTTTAGAAGCACTCAAGATTTGAACCTCAACGTAGTAATTAGAAAAGTCAGCTCAATACCCGCTAGAACGATAACCCTATGATAAAGAAGGATTTTTACGATTATTCCTAACGAAACCCTTAATTTTATATTCGTGAATGCTATTTATTAGTGGTTGTTAACATCAATTATATTGATACATTGTTATGGTAGTGAATGATCCACACAACTACTCTAATGTCTTAATTAATTGTTGCACCTTTACACTCTCATCTAAATGAGTTATGTACCAAAGCTACATTTCCTTGTTTGATTTGTAATGTAAACTAAATTTCAACGAAAATTAACACAGAATAAAACAAAAACATTTACCATCAATTTTCTTTATTTAATGAAACTTGAGAATACACGGTAAAATGTTCAAATAGATTAGAAGAAATTTCATTTAAGTTTCGGCTTAGAAACATAGTTCAGAAAGGAGCGGAATGGGGCTCCTTCAAATTACACTGATCAGGAGTAGAATGGACAGTGGTCATAGCGCATTCGCAAACCGTCTCGATGGTTGTAATGTTTCCTTGAAGCTTGTGTATTGAATCAGACTTCTCGATGGCCTTAGCCATCTCCGAGATCTCCATTATTGGTTTCCTTCCCTACAAAAGTCGAGACCCAAAATCAACATCTTCCGTATCTAAAATACGTTATCAGCATCAACATTATCACTTTATTTACCTCCAAGGACGGAGTTAGAAATGTTTTAATCACGCTCAAAATAACAAATCATCGACATTTTGTATATAATATAAACGAGTTACATTGCAGCTTTAGAAATATGTTTTTCTAGCCGGGTCGATCGACTAACCCTGCTTGAGTGCTTGACACTGTCTAGCTCTGTTCATGCTTACCTCATTCATTATACGAGAGGCTTCAGCTGGTTCGTTGTCTTTCAGAACACCAACTGCTACTTCCTATATAGCAAACCACATAACTAAAAATCCAGTTACATAACAAATCTCATTTTTATACGTGTTTTGAAGATAGTGAACGTACCCGGGCTTGGTTAAGTACGACTTGGTTCAAGGTCTTGGGTTCGTTCTCAATGGGGCAGCAGAAGGTTGCCATGGGTGTGGTTAAGACTTAGGAAAGATTGGCTGATAATTAAACAGGTTTAGTTTGGTGATGGGATTTTGAAATGTCTCTACCAAAATGCAGCTGATAGGCAAAATCAAATGTAAACTACGATATGATTCATTCACGGACTAATATGGGGATCTTAATTAGATTTGACTAATAGGGACCAAGAAACAGACAAAGGCAACTATATCGATCTCATTCAAATCCCGTGCTTTCATTAGTGTAAAAATAAAGAAAAGTTATTTTTAGGATATATATATATATGACTTGGATCCGTTTGTTCCCCCAAAATTTAAAATTGATCGAAAATTCATCCGTAAATATTTAGAGAAAATAATCTTAGTTATGCTTTTCTACCATTCTCTCTTTCGGAAGATTGAAACTTATATTTTTACATTTGAACGTGTTTTCTGAATTTTCACGTTTTTCAGAATTTTTACTTATTTTTGAACCAAACCACAAATAGATTCTATACCTTTTGACCAGTATGAATCAATCAAATAACCACAACTTTACTAAACCAACCAAGAACAATATTACAGTATACTTTGAGATTTCAGAAAATCAAACCTATAATCTATATCAAGATGATACAGATCTAAACTAGAACAAGCAGATTAATCGTGTATAAAAAACCAAAGAGAGAAATAATTCTATTTTTTTTTTATCTGAGAATGAATTAATTCATTAAAGAAAATAAAACAAATATTATATAGTCTACAACTATTAAACAATTGCAGAAAAGCCCTTTAAGTTGATATCTTCTGACTTTAACCACAACAGCTTATCCTGTACAGCATCAACTTTCATTTCTTTCACTTTGACCACCAAAAATACGAAATCTACAAAACAAACACAACATTTGAAAGAAAACATAACCAAGATATAATCAGATTGATCATTTTAACACCCTCCCACAATCTGATTATGAAAACAAATTAAACAACTTTAACTTTTTGCAAAGATAGCTATGTTGACCACTATTTAATCCTTTAGTAAACACATCTGCTGTATTCTCAGCAGAATCAATCTTGATTGTAGAAATTACCCCTACACTTATTTTTTCTCTAACAGAATAAAGATCTATTTCAAAGTATTTTGTTCTTTCATGAAACACCGGATTAGCTCCTATTTGAATAGCTGCTTTATTATCAATGTAAACTTTAACTGGAATCAAATTTTGTATTTTAAAATTATTTAACAATTTTAACAACCATATTATTTCACAAGTCACATTAGCAAGAGCTCTATATTCTGCTTCTACAGAAGATCTAGACACGGTTGCTTGTTTCTTGCTTTTTCAAGAAACTAATGAACCATTCAAAAAGATACAATAACCAGTAACTGACCTTCTTGACATTACAGACTTACCCCAGTCTGAGTCAACATAAGCATGCAATCAAATCCTGTGCACTTAGAAATAATTAAACCTTTACCTGGAGAAGCTTTAAGATATCTCAGAATCCTTAGAGCATGCTTCAAATGTGAATTCATTGGTTTGTGCGTGAATTGACTTAAAACATAAACTGCATAACTTATATCAGGTCTAGTTAATGTTAAATAGATAAGTTTTCCTATTAATCTTTGATATTCATTGACATTCTTGAGTTTAAAATCATTTTTTTCAATAAACTCATCATTAGACATAATTACATTTGCTTCTATAGGAGTTTGAACAGGTTTACAACCTAGCAAACCAAACTCATTTAGAAGCTCCAAACAATATTTTCTTTGACTTAGACAAACACCACCATCAACCTCTAATACTTCTATACCCAGGAAATACTTTAACTTTCCTAAATCTTTTATAAGAAACTTTGAACTCAAAAAATGTTTCACTTTATTAACCTCTTCTTTATTGTTACCCGTGATAATAATATCATCTACATAAACAAGTGAAGCAATAAACACATTATCTACAGATTTTATAAACAAAGAATAATCATTTTTACTCTGTTCAAACCCATTTTCCAAAAGAGAACTTGTGAGTTTCTCATTTCATTTTCTTGGTGCCCGTTTTAAACCATACAATGACTTAACTAACTTACACACTTTGGGACTTGACTGATCATAGTAACCAAGAGGTGGAGTCATATAAACATCTTCATCCAACTCACCATATAAAAATGCATTATTAATATCTAATTGAAATAAATCCCAATTATTTTGAACTGCTATATTAATTAAGCATCTCACAGTCACCATCTTAACAAGTGAAAAAGTTTCATCAAAAACTATTCCTTCCCTTTGACTAAATCCCTTGGCAACAAGTCTTGCCTTATATCTATCTACTTCACCATTTGATTTATATTTAACTTTATAGACCCATTTACAACCTATAGGACTTCTATCAGGTGGTAAATCTGTCATTTCCCATGTTTTATTCCTATATAAAGCCTCCATCTCAGAATTCATAGCTTCAACCCATTTTGGGTCTTTACATGCTTCCCAATAAGTATTTGGTTCTACATTTTTATTTAAGGTAGATATAAAACATTTATTTGCAAAAGAAAGCTTAGAATAGTTAACAACTTTTTCAATACCATACTTCACCTTACACTCTATCACATATTCATTTAATCTTTTAGGTAAGGTAGTGTTTTTGGTTGACCTTCTTAAGTCTGCATTATTTAGAGCATCACCTTGATGAGTTGGTACAGTTTGTGTGCTATCAGAATTGCCCTCAGGGATTTGGTTATCATTATCAAATGTTGCATATGATATATCATCACTAGTATGCTCTTGAGAACTTTCTAGCACATGATCCTCATTGCCATCATTCTCAATGTCATCTTTCTCTTCATCATTGGACTTTTTTGAGATTTGATTTTCATTACACACTGAATCAAAAAAATTTAAATGATTTATTTCATCATTAACTTTTAAACTTTGAACAAAAGATTTACTTTTAAAAGGAAACACATTTTCATAAAATTTAACATCTTTGGAATAAAAAAACGGTTTTATGATCCAAACTTAAAAGTTTGTATCCTTTTTTAACAGATGAAAATCCAAGTAAAACACACTTTTCTGATCTATAAGAAAATTTGTCTGTGTTATTTAAAATAGTTGAAAAACAAAGACAACCAAACACTCTAAGATGGGAAAGATTAGGCTTTTTGCCATACACCAACTCATAGGGACACTTACCATTTAAAACTGAAGAAGGTAACCTGTTAATCAGATAAGTAGTAGTTAGAACACATTCACTCCAAAAACTTAAAGGTAACCTCCCTTGAAACATAAGAGATCTAGCTACATTGAGCAGATGTCTATGTTTCCTTTCTACTATACCATTCTGTTGTGGGGTATAAATACAAGAGGTTTGATGAACCATCCCATGTTTATTTGTAAACTCTTGCATTTTATTATTTATAAACTCAGTTCCATTATCACTTCTCAAGATTTTAACTGTTTAATTGAACTGGGTTTTAATCAGATTTACCAAGTTTACAAAATTCTCAAAGACATCTTCTTTTGTTTTTAGTAAAACACGCACACTGCTCTAGTGTAATCATCAACTACAGTCAAAAAAGTACTTATACCCTTCTCTACTTTGAATCCTATAAGGACCCCAAATATGTAAATGTATAAGTTCACCTAGTTCACTTGTTTTATGTTCACTAATAGGAAAATGATCTCTTGTTTGTTTCGCCTTATAGCAAATCTCACATGGATCAGAACTAGAAACATCTTTAAGATCAAGACTTGATTTTAAAACATCTAGAAATTGTTTAGCTGGATGTCCAAGTCTATTATGCCAAACAACTCTAGACAAGTAACATGTTTTTAAATTTAAAGGTTTCAGATTAATACCTCTACTCACATCATCAAACAAATAAAGACCATCAAATTGACTACCAGTCCCAGAGTTTTCCTTGACCCCAAGTCCTGTATATAACATTTATTCTCATCAAACCCAACAAATAACTTGCTATCTCTAGCAAGACAAAAAACAGATAATAGACTGACATTGTATTCTGGAACAATCAACACATCATACAATACTAATTCTGTTGACATTCTTAAGTTACCAATTTTACTCACTTTAGCTTTAGTTCCATTTGGATGACCAATGGTCAGATTGAAATAAGAAACATCAATAATATTTTCAAAGTTTTTATCATTATTGGTCATATGTTGATTTGCTCTTGAATCAATTATCCAACCATAATCGATATTATTTGATAAAGTGGCTCTGTTTGAAACAAAAAACTTATCAAAGTTTTCATTAAAAAAACTATTATGATTTATAAATTCACCTGCCATATTGGAATGCACAGGCTTTGCAACAGATTTTTCATCTAACAAGCTTAATAGTTTGAGTACTTGATCATTTGTTAAAGAAACTGAGGAAGAAGAAGAAGCCCCTGCAGACTTAGAAAAAATATTATTTGATGTATTTATCACAACACCGGATTGATTAGCAACCTTTTTCTTAAAGTTGGGTGGATACCCAACCACCTCAAAGCATTTATCAACAGTATGATTTGTCATGCCACACTTAGTACACTTCATATTACTATTTCTCGGTGGATAACCTACTATTTTAAAACACCTTTCTATTGTATGTCTTGTTCTTTGACATTTTTTACATTTTAACTCACTTGTTCCTCCTGTTCTTTTTAATGGTGTTTGAGAAAAAAACAGATGACTCACCAATAATTTTCTTTTCTTTAATATGAGTACCCCAGTGTGACTCTTCCCTGGAAATTACAGAAAAAGTTATTTTGACACTTGGTAATGGATCCTTTGTTAAAATGTTACTTCTGATTGGTTGATATACATCATTCAATCCCATCAAAAATTGCATCAACTTTAATAAACCAATATGTTCTTGAAAATTCTTTGCAGCTGCACATGTGCAAGTTGGCAATTTTAACATGACATCATATTGTTTCTAATATGAATTCAGTTTATGATAATAATAAGAAACTGGAGCTCCATTTTGAGTTAATGATTTTATCTTTTAATGTAGATTAAAAACCACAGATCCATCTACCTTATTATAAGTTTCTTTTAACTCTTTCCAAACATCTGAAGCTATTTTTGAAAATATATGCCCATTATATAACTCTTCTGATAAAGAGTTTAAAATCCAGGAAAGAACCACATCATTACATATGTCCCACTGTCTAGCAAGTACATCATCATCATCGGATTTTTCAAATGATCCATCTATAAATCCCATTTTATTCTTTGTTTGAAAAGCAAGTTCCATCGCACAAGACCAAGATCTGTAGTTTTCTGTACCTTTTAATTTTTCAGTTATTAATGGTGTACTACTGATATCACTAGCATGTAAATATAGAGGATCACCAAAATCTAATTTACTAATTTCAGTTATATTAGACCCACTAGCTTTACCACTATCACTAGGCGGTTTATCACCAACTTTAGTCATATTGTCAAACAAATAACACTTTCAACACAAAGCAGCAAACAAACAGTTATATACTAAATAATCACAAACCAAGACCTATAGACTTCTGAATAATAAGTCTCTCTTCTACCAAAGAAATCCGTTAATTTAATCAGATAAATCACACAATATAATCAGATCAAATAATAAAAAAAACAAGTACCAATAGTTAAGGACACATAAACAAGTAATCAAAGAATAACACAATAAAGAGATAAGAATGAAACGTTCTCACAAAGTACTCTGTGCAAAGCAAGAAGAAGAGAACGACAGCGGAAGATCCAAACATGCTCTGGAACAGCCAAGAGCTTATACAAGAAGATGAAGAAGAACCTTCAACTTTCAGAAATCCGAAACCCTAATTTGAAGAAATTAGGGGTTTCAAGATGAAACACCTCTTAAAATCACTAGCGGAACCCTTATTAACCGTAAGAATCCCAACCAGAACCCAAACAAACCAAAAAACAATGATCTGAAGATAAAAAAAACTCCAAATCGTTTGATCCAAACCCTAATCCAAATTTTTCCGAATCAGAAATTGAATCAAATCACACGGATAAATCGAGCCTACTGCTCTGATACCATGAACCAAACCACAAACAGATTCTATACCTTTTGACTAGTATGAATCAATCAAATAATCACAACTTTACTAAATCAACCAAGAACAATATTACAGTATACTTTGAGATCTCAGAAAATCAAACCTATAATCTATATCAAGATGATACAGATCTAAACTAGAACAAACAGATTTGATCGATCGTGTATAAAAAACCAAAGAGAGAAATAATTCTATTTTTTTTATCTGAGAATGAATTAATTCATTAAAGAAAATAAAACAAATATTATATAGTCTACAACTATTAGACAATTGCAGAAAAGCCCTTTAAGTTGATATCTTCTGACTTTAACCACAACAGCTTATCCTGTACAGCATCAACTTTCATTTCTTTCACTTTCACCACCAAAAATACGAAATCTACAAAACAAACACAACATTTGAAAGAAAACATAACCAAGATATAATCAGATTGATCATTTTAACACCCTCCCAGAATCTGATTATGAAAACAAATTAAACAACTTTAACTTTTTGCAAAGATTTTACTGTGGGTGAATAACACATAGATCTATAGTTTTACCTTTGGAATTTGAGATTGGAACTACAGTTTTGGAGATATTAATTGTCGAATTAGCAGTAGGGTTTTTTCGTCGGTTTAAGCGCAACTGTAGGGAAACGAACATTTCAGGTTTGTTAACCGTTGGATCGTCGTGATTTTTTGGACAGCGGATTCAAGACACACGGATACAAGTTTTGACCGTAGGGATTTGTAATCGGAGTTGTTGGAAGAGAGTTATAAGTTTTCGATTCCTTGGACAGATTTGGGTTTTTTTTGTTATTATTCGGAGCAATTTTTTGTTGGTTTTTTATTGCTCTAAGGTTGATTTATTGAGATGGCTAGTGATACGTCAAAGTTTTCGATCCCGATCTTCGATGGAAAGATGGATTTCATGGTTTGTGATCGCGCTCCAACGGTCGGTCAAGGAATCGATTCCTTGTCGTTGCGGACCTTCCAGTCGAGACCGGCGATCGGAGGGTGGTTTTAAATTTATAATAGTCGGGGGGAGCCAAAACCTTCCGAACTACTTACTATTACTAGGTACGAATACCTGATATTAGTATGTGGTAAGGATGATCTAGGGTCGTTCCTCACGACGGTAGAATTGAAACAAAGCTAGTTCTGATAACTTAATAATTAAGCTAGGGTTTTTATAGATTGAAGGGTGATTGTTTTTAGGTTTTTATTTATTTAAAATACTAAGAAAGCATAAAAGTAAAGGGAGACTAGCAGATATGTAACACTTAAGGATAACAAAGACGTGGTTCACCATGATTTAGGATAGCGTATGATGATTATTGGGGACACATTCAGCTAACAGACAAATAAACTTCGGTGTAAATACTAGGACTCTACTTATTTAGTTTCGGTTCTAAATTAGTATGTCACTAAATACCTAGGCTATCATGATTTTGATCAGATCAGGTTGCTCAACCCCCAACATTGTCCGATAAGGACAAGTGACCAACACTGTCTGTTGAAGACAAGTGACCCTCCTTGGAGATATCTCCTGGGTGCATGAATAAGGTAGCAAACTGCCATTACAAGATATTCTGACCGTTCTTAACACCTATGTCTAAATGTTATTACCTAATTGTGTACTGGTTGTTTACGTTGTTACTCTAAACTATCGGCTAAGTGGAATTAAGGGGTTTAAGCATCTTAGACTACTAACGAGTCTTCGCTTTCTTTTCAGAATTCCTTTTTTACTTATTTTAAGCTCAAATCCTTCCGTCATGAAATAGACCCTCCTTTACAATCAGACGTTCATCCATAGGTATACTTACGGTGTATAATGCATTCAGTTATTTTCACAGTTTGTATAAATCTAACTATACTCACGGTGTATAATACTGTTAAGGTTTAGCATTTCCACAGTTTTACGTGTCCTAGACCATGTTCAGTAAGGGTAACTTCCAGGTATTCACGGTGTCATATACCTACGACCGGTCCGTAGCTTCCACGCATTTGTACTTCACCAGAGGTGTTTCCAACGCTATACTAAGTACTGGGCCGTTTTATGGCATGTCCACAGCTTCATACAAAAACACAGATAACTATATCTACGAAGTATTCGGGTTTGAAAAGTCCTATCCTAAGGGCAATAGTCACGTGAAAGCCTGGAAAGGGTGAATGATACGGTCTACTTAGGAAAAGCTTAGACTGATAACAGCGTAAAACAATTCACATTTATACAGATAGAGAATTAATGTAACATCACTCCTAACTATCTAAATCATGGAAACATACAAGCAACTAATCACAAAGCATACCAATAAACATTTCTATCATTAATAAATCATAAACATCAAACAAGAACATTATAACAAATTAATAATAGAAAGGATAGATAATACCGATACGTATTGCGAGCAGAATAACAGCTTATATTTCTTCGAATAATATCCAATTATTACAACCGCTAGCCTCTACTAATTATATTACATAGCTATTCTAAGAAGAAATGATTCTCTCCTAATCTCCACTAGTTCCCTAGAGAGAGAAACTAGAGAGAGACTAGAAAGAGAAAGTCTAAAGAGAGAAACTCTAGAGAGAGAGTGTAGTGTGTATGAAATGAGTTGTGTATTGTGAGGGATGGATGGATTGCTTGCTTCTTGAAATGAGGAGGTGTGTAATGTGCTCAATAACAGTCTGGTAATGTCTTTACTTTTAATAATTATTTAATAAGTTATAAGTAAATTAAATATTATTTGCTTATGTGTAACTTATTGTGAATAGTGAAATATTATTTGTTTCAAATAGTTATTGTTGACAGTACATTAAAATAATTATTCTCGCAATCGATTTTTAGATTCCAGACTGTAGATTTAAAGCGGGTATTAAAAATGCCTAATTTGGGTCGGTTTTGAAAGGAGACCGACCTAAACTCCACCTAATTTTTCCCCAAATACATTATACCTTTCCTCTTCACACTTCTAACCTCAAGAACTTGAACCCTTAATCAAATTTGTAATCTCAAGTTGTGATTCTGTCAAAATTATCATCTTCTAGTTGCTAATGTTTTGCTATTATCTTGTACATCATCAAGAAGTAAGTATTTTCTTCCTTATGAACATAAGTGTTGTTAGATCAATTAGAGAATTGATAAATTGATGTTGTGGTTAATGATTTTGATGCTATATAGTGATTGTAGACTGATTTTGTAGTTATTCTTGTGAGTTTAAGTTCTTCAAATGGTGAATTTGGAACCAAGTTTATGACTTAAATGGATTCTTTGAATTTGACAAGAATTTGATATCTTTGTGGTTAAATGAAGTTATTTGATGTTACTAGAAGTAAAATGATGTTTTTTAGATGCTAAAAATGTGAATTGTTGATTTAGTATCTTGAAAATTGGCTTAAGTGAGTTTTTGGTTCGAGCTGAGTTTTTGCAAAAAAGTTGCAGGTCATTTTCTTCTTGCTCACGCGATCCCATCTTTGGTTTCTGGATCGCGTAAGCTAGTTAAAATTCGTCAAAATGTTCAAAGTTTGTCTTGGATACGCGATCCCACAAATGTTTCTGGATCGCGTATGTTAGTGCAATTTGGTTACAGAAGAAAATGAATTAGGATACGCGATCCTGTAAATGGTTCCCGGATCGTGTGAGTTAGTGTAATTTGGTAACAGAAATTTTATAACTAAGCTACGCGATCCGGCTAGGATTTCTTTGATCGCATATGCAAGAGTAAATTTGAATGTTTGGTTAAAATCCAATGTTTTGATTTAGTTGATTGTGATTAGGAATATAAGTTGTTTAATTGTTTAATTACTTAGTATTTAAGTATGTTGAACAGAAGAAATGAGTTATTAACTTATTGACTTTGTATTCTCAGATAAACAGAAGACTCAGTGATATAGAAATCCTGAGTGTGGAGACGACAGAGGTATCGGTGAGTGGATTTATAACTCATTTGTTGATTTAGTTGTAATTACTTTGATTACAAAAAGTGATAGTTGTCATGTTAATAGAGTTAGTTAATTTGTGTTATTAATTGAATCTTATATGCTAGTTGCCATGTGATTATATGTTGTTTTGAGGTCAACACGTTGGTTGGGTTAGTTGATTATTGTGTGAATTACATATAGTCTTACTTCATTTGTTGTGTGTAAGACTTGTGTTTGAGTATAATAATCACTAGCTATCGGTCTATTCCGCATTGGCCATATGGATTGTTGGACAAGTGTTCTTAAGAGCCGCTGCGACAGTAGGGTTTCTCAAGAACCACCGATCCTCATAGTTGAATTGTTGATTGTTGATATTGATGTATAATATTGTTTGGTGTAAACAAGGGATTATACTAAGTTGATTAGTGAGTGTTAAATTCATTCACTTAACTTCGTGCTAATCCCTCAATTTACTTCTTGCAGGTGTTATTTTGATATGTGGGTTGCAAGAAGGGACTAAGAATATTTGATATTTAGCAACTCTGATATAGTTTATATAAAACTATGTTTTTGTACAAAATAATACCCCGTTGTTATTATGTAAATGATGGTTTTGTAAAATATTAAACATATGGCGCATGTTAATATTATAATTTTATAAATTAATGTTTTGTTTTAAACGCTTCCGTAGTTGAAAATTATAAAATAATGTCTTTAGAAAGAGGGGTGTTATAAGGTGAGAGCCTCTATTGATAGGCTTACAAGATACAATTTTACACTCAACACCCTCGCTCTCAATTTAACACTGAAATACACCCTCGAGCTATGAAATTCGACACCAAAAGGGGCGTATTCAACACCAAATAAGACGTATTCGGTAGTAAATATGGCGTATTCGGTAGCAAACAGGGCGTATCCGGCACCGTAGAGGGGGTATACCACCCCAAAAGGGGGGTATACGGCCTCTTTAAGGGCGTATACGGCCCCTAGGGGTGGTGTAGCCCTGGTCGTGGTCTTGTGCACTGGATCGTAAGTCGTGCGTGCTAGATCGTAATTCGTTTGGCCCTAACTTCTTCATTCTAGCTCCGTTTTTAGCGTTCTTTATGTCCACATTCTCGTAATAACCTGAAGATCATAATGAGATAATCAAAGAATAATTTCAAGGTATTATGCTAAAAAGTGCTAGTGGAACGTGACCGTATCGTTTATGCTTTGTTTTGTACGTTATTTATCCATTTTAAGTGATTTTTGAAGCAATGTCTTATTTTTAGCCTTAACAATGAATTATGGTGAAAAAGTATTGATATTGAATGATTTCGTCTACTTTGGGGCTAAAAATGTGGGAATTATGTACAAAAAAACGTGACTTTTTTACGTCCAATCAGTTTGGAAGATGACTATAGAAGATGTGTTGGTTCAACAGGGTATTGATGAAGCTTTGTTAGAGATACGACCGGAAACGATGAAAGAAGATGTTTGGAAGATGATGCAGAAGAAAGCTTCGAGTACAATTAGGTTGGCACTTGCTCCCGAGATCAAATATAGTGTTTTGAAGGAGAACACGCCAAAAGATATATGTGATAAGCTCACGAGTATTTATGTATCCAAGTCATTGACGAATCGGCTATATATGAAGATGGATTTGTATTCGTTGAAACTCGGAGAAGGAGGTAACTTGCATGATCATATTAATTCTTTTAATCAGTTGGTGTGTCAGTTGTCTAATGTGGATTAGGTTATGAAGGATAAAGAACAAGCTTTATTGTTGATATCATCATTACCTAGGTCATACAAACCGTATGTGCAAACTATGTTAACAGGGAGGACTACCTTGACACTTGAGGATGTACTTAAAGCGTTACGTGATAGTGAAAGAATGATTGGCACTTGTAGTTTCTTGAGTGGGGAGAAAATATTAGTCATGGAGGATCGTGGAAGAGGGAAATATTTCAGCCGGGGTAGTTCAAGAGGGCGTTCAAAGTCTCAAGTGAGAGGAGATCGAGACTTGAGCGATGTAGAGTGTTACTACTGCGGGGAGAAAGGTCATATGCAGCTTTGTTGTCCTCAATTTCGTAAAGATTTAAAAAGCTTACGAGATGCTAAAGGAAAAAGAAGGGCGATGAGGAAATAAATATTGTGACCAATATTGATGATGAGTTTATGTTGGCAGAAACTTCAAGCGGTGAAATCTTGAAAGAAGAAAAACCAAAGTGGGTGTTAGACTCTGCGGCTTCGGTACACATTTGCAACGACCGGGCTATGTTTGAGACATTAAATGGTAAGGGACAATTCGGTGAGATCAAAGTTGGTAACAAAGAGAAAATGAAGGTTGAAGGTGTTGGACGTGTACGCTTCAAGCTTCATGATGGTAGTGTGAGAACCGCTTTGAACGTGAAGTATATTCCGGGTGCGACAACGAATATACTTTCACTAGGAGTTTTGACATCTCGTGGGCACCGTTATGTTGGAAGAAAAGATACTTGCAAAGTTTACAAGGGAGATCGACTAGTTCTTCATGGGAGAAAAAATTCGAAGAATCTATGTTACTTGGAAGGGGAATCTCTGCAAGTGAGGACTTATCGCAAAAGCAATAAAGAGAATACTCAGAAGAGAGTACATTTTTCGAATAAAGATGAAATTTTAGTGAATTTGAGTCGAGGGAGGATATGTTAGTATTTGACTCAAATTTTGTTGCCTATTTTAATAGGAGTTATTTTAAGAATTTGATTTTGAATCAATTAGAGTTAGGGTTATGTGTTACCTATATATATAAAGGTGTAAGTTACATAATTATGTAGAGAGGAGAGAAAAACTTGTGGGAGAAAACTTGTTATTAAAGTTTTAGTGAAGTTTTTCATTGTGGATTAACCTTGAGGAGGTGAACCACCTAAATCGTTGTGTTGTTTGTTTTTATCGTTTACGTTTATTATTAGCTATTTAATCTTGTGTGACTTCTTGTCAAAGATCGATCCTAACAGAGACCTCTACTTTCCTTTATGCTTCTAACCGTATATTCAATAAAGTGTATCAAAAACATTGAAAATTTCAAAAAAAGAAGAAGAGCAAATTTTTAAAAAAAGAAAGAAAAGAAAAGGAAAAGTATGTCACAAGATATAATATATCTTCTTCTCTTATTTTTTTTCTTTCTTTTTTTCTTTTTGATTCTTATCTCATTGATTCATAAATTTCATAAATTGATGAATTCATACATTGTGGAGATCGATAACATCTTAATAAACATTAAACACGAAACTTAATGTTTTAAGTGACCATATATAGTCACCACACCTTACTTGATCAATCTATTGGACCAACAACTGCAAGCTATGGCCGGGTATCACATTTATTAAACCAAGCCACTAAACGCACTGAATACTGATGGTACTGTATCGATACATGAACCTCAAATACAAACAACACTCATCGTTCACGGACCACTTTCTCATTCACCATTCACCACTGCCACGTGTCTCTACTCCCCTTCATTTCCGCCCATTTCACCAGTTTAAAAACCTCCAAAACCATCACAAAACACATAACAAGAAATTTCACTTCGAGTAGTAGTACACAAGGATATAATATGATGAAGAACGTGCTTAAAACGACACCGGATGCGACCGAGGTTGAATGTGGCAACGGGCCACCGGTGTCGTTGAGGACGGGCAGGAAGCTAACACGAAACTACGACTTATTGCATTTGGGTTTACGACTTGTTTCCTTATTGGCGGCGATTGTGGCTCTCGTTGTAATGATCAGCGCGAAAGAGAAATCGACCATCTCACTTTACGGTTTTGATGTTCCTGTTTATTCCAAATGGTCCTTCTCGGAGTCCTTCGAGTACGCTTCTTCCTTTTAATCCATCCATATTTTTCTTTGACGTTAAATGCCATAATGTAACGTACTTTAATCTTTTACTTTCCGACTTAGAACCTATGCAACTTGTCCCAGGGGCGGAGCCAAGATTTCCCGATGGTGGGGGCAAAAAATTTTTATTTTTTATTTCTTTAATAGTTTTGTAAGGGTGAAAATTTAAAATGTAATTAATACCTTAAAAAAATTATTTTTTACGTAATTTAAATATTCTCGTGGAGCGACTGCTTACGCTGTCCCCGCTCCGTCTCCGTCCCTGACTGGTCCCCTATAATTATAGTATAACTTAACTACATTACATGGTTAATTAGATACAATTACACGAAATGAAACTATAATACATTCATCGAATCATCGGTATTAACAAGTTGTGTTTATCTACAATTAGTTATAGTTGTCACTAACTTAAATAATACTGAGGGCGTGGAACTTTTGACTAATGTTTTTGATGAATTGCAGCTATTTGGTTGGAGTAACGGCAGTGGTAGCAGTTCATTCTCTACTTCAACTGTTGATGACGTTACGAATGCTGTTAAATAAATGTTCTGTTATATCGTCTAGGAACCATGCCTGGCTTCTGTATGCTGGTGATCAGGTAATTAATTAACTAATCGTCGAAAACTTTTTAAACCTTAAGATGACTTAATTATGTATACATTTGTTGTTAATTGATCATGTAGGTTTTTGCGTTTGCGATGATGAGTGCTGGATCAGCTGCATCCGGTGTCACGAATTTGAATCGAACAGGGATTAAACATTCGTCTTTACCTAATTTTTGTAAGGCGTTGCATAGCTTTTGTGATCGTGTTGCCCTTTCAATTGCGTTTACGTTCTTTGGATGCTTCTTGCTTGCGATGTCCGTTGTTCTTGATGTGGTTTGGCTATCCGAGTTCTGACGAATGAAGGCGTGTCTTTTGATATGTTGAGAGTGATGAGTTTTTACTTATATAATAAGCTATTGTCTTGCCTTCTTAGGAAGGGAGTTTATCAATATCTTGAAGTTTATGAGCTAAAAGGTTTATTAGAATTGGGGGGAAAAAAGAAATAGTTACTGTATGGCATCTTGAATTCAATGTGATTGAAAGAGTGAGCAAAGTAATGAGAGCTTGAAAATCATGTTTTTTAAGTAGATAACAAAAGCTAATGATTTTAGCAGTATATGTTAGGAGTCCTTCAACCAAAGAGTGTGGGTTTAAGACGTGAGCTACGTTAGCTTGTAGGATTATCTTAAAAAAAAAATGTTTTTTAAGTGGATTTATTTTGTCTCATAAATTAGACATGAATCTCTAATATCAATTTTTAAGTTAATGGTTAATTAGTGAAGATGTAGCAACCGAATGAAACCAACTTAATAATTTTGTCAATAATTATAAATTTATTTAATTTAAGCTTTGTAACTAGTGAAAACGAAAAAGTAATAATTGTACTATTATGAGCCATTGGCTAGTTAGATCTTCAATTTTGTTATAATAAACCAAAACAACTAAGTAATACTCCATAGTTTTTTGCTAGTTCGTAAAAAGATTCAAGGTCTTTCACCATTAAAATTTTATGCAAATCCTTTAAATTTCAAAAATTATATAATAATAATATCGACGCATATTTATACAAACTCTGAAATAGTGTACCACTTATCATAATCTCTACACGGTAATACCCTCATGAACATCTAGAGATCCCAACAAATCATAAAGGTTTAGAGGACGATCATGGGTTCATGACCGATAGAATCTAACAACATAGTATAAAAGAACAACCACCAAGTATGATTGTTACACGAGTGAATATAGGCTATGTTTGGCACGCTCATTTTTTGAGCTTATGGGAGCTTGTAGCTTATAGTTTTCATAAGCTCCAAAACTATAAGCTACTTGAAGTAGTTTATGGAAGATGAAATTACATAAATATCCTTTAAATAATTATATTTATCTATTAAAATTAATATATTTGTTCTTTTATGTCATTTTACATTCATAAGCTACAAGCTCCAGCTACTCTGCCAAACACAAATATTACCACAAGCTCCAGCTACAAGCTACCAGCTACAAGCTACCAGCTCCAGCTACAAGCTACCAGCTACTTTCGCCAAACATACCCTATCTCCCTACCTTCATTAGCGTGTGGTAGGTTTTACGAATCGCGTCTTTGAATGTCGTAGCTCACTCCTTCAACCCCCAAATCTCATTGATATATGTGTCAAAATCGAATCAGTGACCACTAACCTTTACAAAGAATATTTTACTTCCTATATTTCGTTACATACGAGTGTTAGATTATTTACGTAAATTGGAGTGTAACAAATCAAGTAACATCGTCTCGCGATCAACCATAACCCTAACACCTAGATATAACTATGAATACAACAATACACATTTCTCCTAAAACTCTATGGTTAGAAATTATCTACATAAAAAAAACCGTAAACTGTCCAAAAATGGTCAGCGTTTAATATTTTATACTGTAGTTAAAATCACGTAAAATAACAGTAAATTTAGTTATCTAACCGCCGTAAACTAACTGGCCCTTGGAAATTTTTAAAACAAAATTGTAAACAGGGTAGCTAAAACGGAACCTATCTACAAAGCTTTTTCCAAAACTCAACGCCGGCAACAACTCCGGTCCGGCTTTCATTTCCCCTGCAAATTCCGGTATTAATTTTATCTTCAACTGCTGATACGTTCTGCTGCATAATACTACTCTGATGATATTCATTATGTCACTTCACTGAAGATGACGTCATCATAGAGACACGAAAAACCCCTAATCTTCTCCGGCGTAGCCACCACCGTAACGTAATACCTTCATCCAATCTATCTACATATTCACTTTCTGTACGTATATATATTATCATGTCATCTCACTGTATTCTTTCTTCTTCATTATTCCCCCAATTTTCCTTATTACAGTATAGAAGAGTTATAAAATACTCACGTAACCCTAATTCGTCAATTACATGTCAAAATTATAATCAGTCGGACTCAGAGACTGAATTAAAATCTAAAAACAAAATAAACGCTTTAAATTTACTTCAGTTATCTGTAACCCTAACTGTAATATCAGCTTCGTTACCTCAACCTGTATTAGCAGCTAAAGTTGCACAAAAAAAGCGTCCTGTTAAAAAAGTGGAATCATTAACACCACAAGAGTGGAAATTATGGTCGCAAGGTCTACCTGTTGTCGCTAATCGAATTCCGTATACCGATGTTCTGAATTTGAAACGTAATGGAGAGCTTAAACACATAATTAAGCCTCCTGGTAAAGGTTTGAAGGAAAAACCTGTAGTTGTGTTAGCTGTTTTAGAGGATTCTAAGGTTGTTAGATTGGTCGTGCCTTCTGTTGAAAGTGATCGGAAGTTTTGGGAAGCGTGGGATGAATTGGAGATTGATTCGGTGTGTGTTCAAGCGTATACGCCTCCGGTTAAGATGCCCGAAGTTCCGGCTCCATTTCTAGGGTTTCTATCGAAGTTTCCATTGTGGATGTATTCGTTTGTGAAGCCGAAACCGGTGTCGAAGAAGGTGTTGGAGTTAAGGAAGCAACGTGAGGAGCTTAAGAAGAGTAGGAGTAACGAAATGTTGAGTATGAAAAAAGAAATGGCGCGAATGGAGAAAGCGGCGCGAGCGCAGAACAAGTTGGAAGAGAGGAAGAAGAAGATGGAGATGCAGAAGCTTAATAGCGAACAGTCGATGAATGAAGCGCGTCTTAAATACTATCGAATGTCTAACATGTGGAAAGAATTAGCTCGGGATTCAAATGTGACGTTAGGTATTGGATTGTTGTTTTTTGTTATATTTTACCAAACGGTAGTTTTAAGTTATAAAAAGCAGAAAAGGGATTACGAGGACAGGTTAAAGATTGAGAAAGCGGAAGCTGAAGAAAAGAGGAAAATGAAGGAATTAGAGAGGGGAATGGCGGGACTTGAACCCGGTGATGATGACGATGAAGAAGGAAAGCAAGGTGAGGAGAACCCGTATATGAAGATGGCTCAACAGTTTATGAAATCTGGTGCTCGGGTTCGTCGTGCACAAAATACAAGACTTTCTCAGTACCTAGAAAGAGGTGTGGATGTGAAGTTTACAGATGTGGCTGGACTAGGGAAAATACGACTTGAACTTGAGGAAATTGTGAAGTTTTTCACTCATGGGGAGATTTACCGTAGGCGAGGAGTCAAAATCCCAGGTATACCTTCTAAATCTTAATTTAAATTCTCGTTTCTATGATCTTGCTCAAGCGTTCGTCTGTTGTCCTGGTTTGTGTGGTTTTGTTTGTGCCACTTTATTATCTTTGAGATATGATGTTGTGTGTTTCTATTAGGTGGTATACTTCTTTGTGGCCCTCCCGGAGTGGGAAAAACTTTGTTAGCGAAAGCAGTTGCTGGTGAGGCAGGTGTGAACTTCTTTTCTATTTCGGCTTCCCAATTTGTGGAAATATACGTTGGAGTTGGTGCATCACGTGTCCGAGCACTCTACCAAGAAGCAAGAGATTGTGTGAGATTTGATTATGTCTTGCACCTAATTTCGTACTTTGCTATTTCACTTTATCTTATGTTATGTTGTCCGTCATAATTCCTCACAGGCTCCATCTGTAGTCTTTATTGATGAACTGGATGCCGTTGGAAGAGAACGTGGTTTAATAAAGGGATCAGGTGGACAAGAACGTGATGCAACTTTAAATCAGGTCAAATTCGCTATTTGACTAAATTAATATTACCCGGTGTTTGGTAATTAGTTTGTGTTTGCATTAAGGCTGAGTTTTTTCTGTACTTCAGCTTCTTGTATGCTTAGATGGATTTGAAGGAAGAGGAAATGTGATCACCATTGCTTCCACTAACAGACCAGATATCCTGGATCCTGCGCTTGTGAGACCGGGGCGTTTCGATAGAAAAATATTCATACCTAAGCCGGGATTAATTGGGCGTATCGAGATTTTAAAGGTTTGATCAAGCTGTTTAAGATACAGTGGGGATAATGTGTTGTAAATTGGCTGATTGGGGTTATTATTAATTTCTGACAAGTCAAACAAGATAAAACAAAATAAAAAGTTATCTGAAATGAAAACTGGTTAATTGGGTTGAGCAGGTCGAAATTCTCCTCCGAGTGTACCTTTAATATCTTATTGCTTAAATACTCTTAAAGTCATTTTATATGCAAGATAATGATTGAAATAACATGCATTTCTGATATGTTTGACCCACTATTTATCTGTTAAAAGTTTTCAAATTTTGTGCAATAACTGGTTCGGTTCAATTGGGCCTGTCTCGACCTGCCCCCAAAACTACCATTTTGACACATTACCCGACTTGTGTAGCTTTCCACCTCTATTATTGTGTATCTGTATGCTCTCTTGTGTCTAACTATCCATTAATTATTATTATTATTCGAATAGGTACATGCTCGTAAGAAACCAATGGCAGAAGATGTAGACTATGCAGCCGTTGCAACTATGACTGATGGAATGGTTGGTGCCGAGTTGGCTAACATTGTTGAGGTTGCTGCAATTAACATGATGCGTGATGGAAGAACTGAGGTACTTGTTATTCATTTAGGATTTTGTTGTAAGTATATATATTAACAGAGACATCACACATGTTTGGCTTCGATTTAAATGTTGACATGGTACTACTTATACAGATCACCACAGATGACTTGTTACAAGCTGCACAAATTGAAGAACGAGGGATGCTTGATAAGAAGGAAAGAAGCCCTGAAATTTGGAAGCAAGTGGCAATCAATGAAGCAGCTATGGCAGTTGTAGCCATGAACTTCCATGATCTTAGGAATATTGAGTTTGTAAGATTCTTAACTACTCGATATAACTATTTTCACTCGGACTTCTAATTTTGGGAATATTTGTTTTGAACAGATTAATATTGCTCCTAGAGCTGGTAGGGAATTGGGTTATGTGCGGGTAAAAATGGATCACATAAAGTTTAAGGAAGGTTTGCTGAGGTAATTTTTTTCCCTTTACCTTGTTCGATACCTATCAAAATTCTTGTCTTATATTAGTTCCCTTTTCCATTAATATTTCATACAGTCGACAGTCTCTGTTAGATCACATTACCGTACAACTAGCACCACGAGCAGCTGATGAGATTTGGCATGGTGAGGGTCGGGTGAGAATACCTTAATCTTCAACGCTTCCTAAAGCCAACTAGTATTTTCATATTGGCTACACTCTACATGCTGATTAATTGTATAATTCTATAACCATTTTTTTTCTTCGGCCTTTGAGATGGCCTGTGACTGATTTATGTGAACTCTGCAGTTGAGTACAATCTGGGCTGAAACAGCAGATAACGCCAGGTCGGCTGCACGGACGTTTGTTCTTGGTGGGCTCTCAGACAAATACTACGGTGTATCTAATTTTTGGGTGGCAGATCGAATAAATGTACTGATTTGGGATATTCTTTTTTCTAACTTATTACTATGTCTATACCTTATTCATTTGTTCATACATCTGATTGAAGATCTGAAATTCAGGATATTGATACTGAGGCATTGCGGATCCTCAATATTTGTTATGGACGTGCGAAAGAGGTATAACGCTATATATGTTTAGACTTATACTTGATGGTTGATTTAACACATTACGTGTAGTAAATATTAAGATTTGGTTTCATCTACAGATCCTGGGGCAAAATAGGAAACTTATGGATGCTGTTGTTGATACACTTGTTGAGAAGAGAAGTCTGAACAAGCAAGAATTTCTTAACTTGGTTGACTTACATGGCTGTATTCAAGCCAGTCCACCAAGTATACTTGATATCAGGGCTGCAAAACGTGCAGAGATGCAATCAGTGTTGATGAAGCACAAGGAAGAAGCTAATCAGATTACCATGTGAATCTAGAATCGTTAAGCTTCACCGAGCTTGTAAAGGTTTTAACTTTATCTTTCAATTTTTTTTCCTTTCGCATGAAAAAGTCACCCTCTTTAGTAGTAGTATATTCAGGTGGGAAGCAGGGCTGGTTGGATAATAGGTCCAAATGGGCAATTTCTGTAAGAATCCAAACGGTTCGGGTCAGTCTTACTCATGAACGCATATTTCCATTATATCCGATACAAAAAAAGCTACTGCTTTTAACACGATAACAAACTATAGTGTCAGAATAGTTTAGTATAGTGGTTTTGGAGGATGTAAGCACTTAAAAACACTTTTGGGTGACTTCTACCAGTTTTTGTTAGGTAAGTTAAATAAATATTACCTGTTTGACCCATTGGAGATAAAATACAACCTAATTGCGTCCTCTCTTGAGTAAAATGTTGAAATGGCTACCTCTATGGCTCTGTGTAGTAAATTGTATAAAAAAGATGTTATATATGTTGTGTTGATGAAGCTTACGAGTAAAAGCTGACTTTGATTGTTTTGTCTGTAGGTTGAAAGAAGCAAATTTTGTTTTTATGGTGGAGATGCTCCGTCATGCAAATTGGCAAGATCTGCACGAACCAAATTTGATGAACCGCCCTTTGGTTATGCTGTCGGTCCCTGTCAAGTGATCATCTGAATTTGAAATTAGATTTATGATTAGACCAGAGGTGGAATTCTAATCGCAGGGATAGTGGTGAGCTGCAGTTTTGTAAAGCATTTTTTGCATAGAATTGTGATGTATTTTGTTTCTCTGTCAAAATATATAAATTAGGACTTCACTTTATGAAATTGTAGTTGTTTAGACAATCGATTAAAGCATCAATCTTTTCAAAAGATGAGATGTCATGAGTATTTGATGTTACAACTATTATAAAAATACAAGTTTTTCTGCTCGTCATGATTTGGCCTAACTTGAAGGTTTCTGCGTCAGTTTTTTGCTTTGGGGTTGAACTTTACCAAGTGATGTAACAACTTATTAGCTGCAATATAAATAATTCAAACATATGATAATTCGTGTTGCATCAATGATTTCTTTATCTAATTGTAATTAGGAACTTAGCTATGGACCGGATGAGCGAAATCGAAAGTTGGTTGAACATATGTCTGTAGTCTTCTAAGGTAAATTAATTCAGTAAGTTCTTTTGCTCTTTAATAGTACATAATTATACAACCTTGTTCAATTTATCTGTCTGTATCCTCGCTATGAATCACAATTCACAAATCTTTAACCTCATAATTGTGCCTTTTGACACATCAAAGTACTCAATAACTGCATGTTATAAACCAACTGCCAAATATAACCCACGGTAATAATTAATGACAAAAATGTAATATCGTAGCACTTAAAGGGTTATTCATGGTAATAAAAACATAATTGGAATACAATTAAAATAACTAAAACCGTTTTACAGATAACATCAAATCCCTAACTGAAATCAAAACCAACTAAACAAAAGTTAGAAAACCAATTCAACCCTAATATTAATAACATAACCATCAAAATCAGTAACTGTGAACCAAAAACATAACTAAAGCAGCACCAACATAACCCACAATTGAAGTAGAAACCAACACATCAGACCCTGAATCCATAACAATACTCGAACCCAAACCCTGAGACTGCGAAGGTGACGTGGCATTATAAGGATTATACGGCGCAACGGCTATAGGTGGTCGAAAGTGATTCGGATTTATCACATTCACAATCATTCTCAGTCCTTGATAACAACTTATCCATCTCCCACTTATAAAGTAGAAAGCACCCGGTTTATCAAGTTTCACAAGTGTATTTCCATCAATGGCATAGTCAATCGGTAGACTCGGATCACAATGGTAAAATCCATATTTATCAACTGTCACAACTGATTCATAATCGTAACGAAACCCTGTTCATAAAATCATCATCCATAGTTAAACATAATAAATACATAGGATCAATAAAATCATCCATACAACAAACTACATAGATCATAAAATACAACAGCAAACCAATACTAATGTATATTTTAAGAATTATAAGTCTATACATATAGTTTATTTCTCTATATATTTGCTATAAACAACATATATGATATCAGTGTTACATTTTTACCAACTTAAGAAAGAAATCAAGGTAAGGAAACTAACGAAGTGAATCGCCGACATGAAAGCGTCGCCTTGAAGCCCAAACATTGTAGAGTTCTGATTCGTTGGCAACCGGGATTCGCCACCCCACACGGCCTCCAACTTTGAACTCCTTCGCAGTTGCGGTTACGATTGCAAAAAAAATGAGAACCAAACAAGTGAACGAAGACGACATTTTTAATTTTTCTTTTTTGTTGTGTTTGCAAGCAGAGAAAGTTTTGGTAATTTCAAGCAATTTGTTTGTGCATGCCAATGTGTGTTTTATTTGTGAATATATAATAAAAAATTATTGAGAGTTTGAGGGGTTTTTGGAGGGAGAAAATGGTGGTGAACGTGAAGAGTTTCGTGACGGCAGTTATGAATTTGACCATTGACGCTTATATAGTTTAAAAACCGTTACTTTTGAGTTTTTAAGATGGGCCTTTTGGACTACCAAACGTTTCCGACATATGGGCCTGATCCATACAAATTATTATCATTACTTTTATTATTAAAGAAATTGTCTATCATTTGTAGTTTGATCAAGATAATGAAAAATTATCATCAATAAGAAGATTGAAAATGAGGGCCTAATTAATTGATGTTGATGTTATTAGTTATAGTACATTAGTGCGTGGTAAAAAAGTTACTTACAACGAGTAATTTATACCTAGAGTTTCTAGCATATATAGTATATATAAGTTTGAATGTGAAATAATTACAAACTAGAGTCGATCCATTGATGATCCATGTGATTTACACACTTTCTGTAGCTTACTTTTTCATCGGCAGTTACAAAAAAATAAATATATAATTTACGTGTTTGGTCCTTCTTCCAACTGAAATAACTAAAAAATTATTGAGGTTTCTATTAACTTTTTCTTTCAACATAAGTTTCAACCCTATTTTTTAATATTAATATTAACAAAAGGGAAAATTATTCAAGGGAACCGTTCAACGGACCCTTTTCATAGCATATACCTTGTCAGACATTTTTTTTTTATCAAACTAGACCAAGAAATCGCCAAATTGAAAAAACAATCCGACGATTTGGTGATTTTCTTAATGCCCACTCAATTGTCGACACGTGTGACTAGTTTATCGCCGGTCAACTGAAAAATCGTCAGTCAAAACCTTCGTCGCCTACCTGCCACGTGTCTTTAGAAAATCGCCAAAATGTATTTACCTTTGGCGATTGGCGATTTGTTTGAATTTTAGGAAATCGTGCCAACAACCCTTTTCCCCTTTTGCGATTCTCTTTCTTTTCCCATTCAAGCCGGTACCCAAACACACACAATTTTCCGATAGTTTCCGATTTGAATACACATACATATACTCAATCTTAATTTTGAGAATTTCTATATATAAACTTTTAAGATAATAGAAGAAGTTTATTGTGAATATTTAAGTTTTAAAATCAATACACATTTTTTTACCCGACGCTTAATTACTTGATGATTTCAATAAAAAAAGGTTTTTTAGAATCAAAAGAGTTTTCAAATCACTCTGTCAAATATGATGGCTTTAAAAAATTAAGGTAATATTTTGAATACCTATCAAAAATAATTTGAAATTAACATATACCAATTACTAATAATTAATAGGGGCAAATAAGTAATTTTTAATTTATAATTAAAATTTAAGATTTAACGAAGTGAAGACTCTTTATATGTAATTATAGATATAGATAAACAAACAATTAGACTACCACTAACCCATTATCATTATTAAACACATACAGACACCAAAACAATAACATATACTTCCACTCCACTTCTAAACATGCACCTTTCTCCATTATATCGCTACGAAGTATTTAATTAATATGTAAATTATAGTTACGATTTATGCTTTCTCATTTTTTATTAGGTGATAACTCTAGATACGGGTCTTCTTGTGGCCGCCGAAATTTATGACTTTTTTACTCAGAATGAATGACGCAACGTTTGCAAGAATTGCAAGAAAATTATGAAGCAAAAACTCTACCTGGTAATGAAAATCGCCGGGGAACAGAAGAAGAAAGGTACACACAAACAAAGAAAAAAGCCAAAGTTGAAAAAGTGTTCTTGGCACAAATCCCAATTTTTCAAAAAAAAATCGCCAAATCGCCAAGGCATTTTCCAATTTGACGATTTTATAAATACACGTGGCGGGTTGGCGACGAAGGTTTGACTGACGATTTTTACGATTGATTGCGATAAACTATGGACACGTGTCGAAAAATCATTCGGTATTGAAGAAATCGTCAAATCGCACCAACTCAAGCATTTGGCGATTTTTAGGTCTAGATTTGAAAAAAAACTCTCACATGGTACATTTAATGAGAAACTTGAGTTAACCGGTCTTTTTGAGTAATTTTCTCTTAACGAAACATCTTCCAACTCTTTTTCATTTTTACTTTTAAAAAAGAAAATTATATAATTTCAACACTAGTCAACTTCGAAGTTCATGAAAAAAGGAAAACAGTTAAAAAAAACTTAGTTGTTCGACATCCGAATGTAAAATTGGTTTGTTTCATTTCAACCCAACCGTGCTGATGTGGCAAGCCAACCTCAAACTGACCCAAGGCTATTGCTATTTGGTGGGTTTGAGTAGACATAACTTGCAAAACCATGTCTAACATGCTAGCAAATTTTTTAGAAAAAAGCTAAAAAAATAAAGTGTAACAGGTCGGTCAACTATGTATCGCTGCATCAACTACCAATTACACATTCCCGTTTATTATTTCACACCTAACATTGCCCACTACGTATTAACTCCTCTATCAAAACAATTAATTCTTGTTCAGTTAATAACTTTTAGATCTATCAAATTATTATTATTATTATTATTATTATTATTATACGAGTATATTTTTAGAAAGACAACACCCCACACATTATATACATATACTAAAATAACACCCGTACAATACGACGGTAGAAGCAATGATCGTAATTGTAGTGACGATGCTAGTGATAAACTAATAATCGATGTATGTTTTTTGCAGGGAATATTTAAAATGTAATATAATAAAGAGAATTTATAAGTTAGAGATTAGAGATATATTATATTTTTTAATGAAAATATTTTAAATAAGTTAAAGACAATTTAGGTATTTACTTTTGTTGAGATAAATTTTAAGATGTTGATTGGAGATGGTTTATATATAGTTAGATTAGATAATCACGAATATTTATAATATACGTTTGAATCCGCAACTAAATAGGTTGAGGAACAACTCAATATACCGAACATTTTTAACGATCACATGCAATTATCGTAATTAATTAATGGAATGTTGAATAATTAAATGAAGTTCTAGAACGTTCCTTATTTATAAGTCGTCGGAGCATCCAAAGCTTGAACCCTCGTTAAATCACAAATAATCATCCTAATTCATAAACCCTAAAACCTCTACCTACTTGCTTCTTCATTCCCAACTTTTCCGGTAAATCTTCAATCCATCACTTCTGTTAATTAATCCTACGATCAACTTATTTTTTAATTTAATTTAATTTGCACCCACACTACATTACAGATCACATGTACTTCATTACTTAATAAGTTGTAGAAATCCAATTAGCATTTCTGATGCTGTTTAAGTATCTATTATTGTTTCTATTTGTGTTGTAAAGTTAGTTATATTTATATAGATTGTTTCTATTATACGAACATATAATAAAATGTGAAGCAGAGCATGCGATCGGGTGATCTTTTAGTGATTAAGCAATCACATAAGCTTATGCAGATCAGTGTTTTTACATGTGTGTAAACTTAACTAGCTAAAAATCTGCCTTATGTATCCTACTTTAATAACTGTGTATTCGGTATTTTTGTGAACGGTATAAGTTGTCACGTCATCGAAATAGGTGCCACATCATTTCTCATTTTGGAATATATAATAGATGGTTGTTTTTAGATTATTTTGTGGTATTAATGTTTGTACACTGTCTTGTTTGCTGTAGACTAGTCGAAGATGTCATCGATTACGTCCATGATGTCCATTGGCACTTATGGTACTGTTGATACTAAGATAAATACTACCTCTGCAAGCTCGTTGTCTTCATTCGCGTCTATTTCATCCACTCCGTTTACAACCCGAAGGAGAAATGTTGTTCTGCAGAAAAAAGTGAATCCCAAAGTCAAGGCAATGGCCAAAGAATTATACTTTAACAAGGACGGGTCTGCAATCAAGAAACTGCAGGTGAGTATCAACTGGCACAAATTAGTTTTACGCTATTCTGATGTCTGATATATATTTGTTTCGTGTGTAGGCTGGTGTCAACAAGCTTGCGGATTTGGTTGGGGTTACTCTTGGTCCGAAAGGGCGCAATGTAGTTCTTGAAAGCAAGTATGGGTCCCCAAAAATTGTAAATGATGGTGTGACTGTGGCCAAAGAGGTTGGTTAATTGTTACGATTAAGCAACAAAGTTACATTGCATATATGTCAGGGTTTAGGTAATATACTATATACTATTAGATTTGTAAGAAAGTTGGATGGGTTTCCTTGTTTTATATAGGTTGAATTGGAAGATCCTGTTGAAAACATTGGTGCCAAGCTGGTACGACAAGCTGCTTCAAAGACCAATGATTTGGCTGGTGATGGTACGACGACATCTGTTGTTCTCGCACAAGGCATGATCACTGAGGGTGTTAAGGTATTTGATGGATGCTTTTATAGGTGGATCTTAAATTTTATAAGGTGTATAATCGTTTAGTAGGAGGGGTTATCGCTAACTGATTCGTCGATTATCTGTCAGGTGGTGGCAGCAGGTGCCAACCCAATTCAAATAACAAGGGGCATCGAAAGAACTACAAAAGCCCTGGTGGCAGAGCTTAAGCGGATGTCAAAAGAAGTAAGCACAGATATTTCTTCATCATATACGTGATATATCCTTGTTGTGCTTTATCCAGTTTTGATCTCACATTGTACGTAAAATTGTAGGTTGAAGATAGTGAGCTAGCAGATGTGGCAGCAGTGAGTGCAGGGAACAACCCTGAAGTTGGAAATATGATTGCTGATGCCATGAAAAGAGTTGGAAGGCAGGGTATTGTGACTCTTGAAGAAGGGAAAGGTGCTGAAAATAACATGTATGTTGTCGAAGGCATGCAATTTGATCGTGGTTACCTTTCTCCGTATTTCGTGACAGACAGTGAGAAAATGTGTGTTGAGTATGAAAATTGTAAGGTAATCAATAATATCTACTCATCCTCAATATAATTTGGGTACACATGATTCTATTTGAGTTTAAGCCATATTATAGCAATGTACTAAAAAAGTATCAATTTGGACAACCTTAAGCATCTTATAGCTTAGAATTGCAACAATGCGAAAAGAAAAAAAAAATAATTTGAACTTTTATAACATCACTTGACTTTTGATCTTACTTAAAACCCCTGATGATCCCTCATGAACTGTCAACGTTCATATTGTTTCAGTACAGCGGATTCTATTATTGGTTTTTTATTCAAAGTTTTGTGGTGCAGTTGCTTCTAGTTGATAAAAAGGTAACTAATGCACGAGATCTAGTTGCCGTCTTGGAAGATGCTATAAAAGGAGGGTACCCGATAGTAATCATAGCAGAGGATGTTGAACAAGAAGCTCTTGCTACCCTTGTAGTGAACAAGCTACGAGGCTCACTAAAGATTGCTGCACTCAAGGCCCCTGGATTTGGTGAACGCAAGAGTCAATATCTCGATGATATTGCTATTCTTACCGGGGGTAAGGCTTTTGCTATCTATTTTTGTTCGTATTCACATGATATATATCTTTCATTATGCTGGTTTCAGGAACTGTGATCAGAGACGAAGTCGGCTTGACACTTGAGAATGCTGGAAGTGAGGTGTTAGGATTCGCGGCAAAGGTGGTGTTGACTAAAGATACAACCACTATTGTTGGAGATGGAAGCACCCATGAGTTAATTAGTAAACGAGTCGCTCAAATTAAAAACCTTCTCGAGGTGGTTTTTTTGCATATGCGTTGTTCAAAACTTTTATAATCGTCTCTTTGCTGTGAAGTTTTGTGACGAATATCTTGGTTGATCTTACAGGTAGCAGAACAGGATTATGAAAGAGAAAAGTGTAATGAAAGAATTGCCAAACTATCTGGTGGAGTTGCTGTTATTCAGGTAACATTTTATAGGACAATTTGCCAAGAATGGTGACGTAAAATCCGAATTTGTCAACATAGGTTCCGTTTCTCAAATTTATGTTATTACAGGTTGGTGCACAAACAGAGACGGAACTTAAAGAAAAGAAACTGAGGGTAGAGGATGCCCTTAATGCAACAAAGGTCAGATGCCTAAAACTATTCTTTCGTAGAAACTACCCTTCACGGTTTGCTACCTTGTTTACTTATAGTCGTTAACAAAATTAAGTTCTCAATGTATTACAGGCAGCTGTTCAAGAGGGCATTGTAGTGGGTGGTGGATGCACTCTTTTACGCCTCGCTGCAAAGGTAGACAGTATTAAAGATACCCTTGACAATGACGAACAAAAGGTAGCGTCTTTATTGCACAGGTATACCATTTTATAAAGTTGATTGTGTCGTTATTCACTTTTTATGAACATTAATAGGTAGGAGCTGATATCGTTAAACGAGCCCTTGGCTACCCTATGAAGTTGATTGCTAAAAATGCTGGTGTCAATGGAAGCGTAGTGATCGAAAAGGTAACCATTGGTTGTATATAATTCAGTTAGTGTGGTTATACACACAAATATGTAAAGCTAGTTTCGTTGATGTCTTTGTTCATCTTCTCAGGTTCTGGCTAGTGATAATCCTAAGTATGGTTACAATGCTGCAACTGGAAAATACGAGGATTTAATGGCTGCTGGTATCATTGATCCAACAAAGGTAAGATTTACGAGCTTTCATTCATATTGTTTTTTTAAGGGTTAATTGCGTCGAAATGTATACAATATAGGTATGACATTGATAGTGTGTATCGGCTAATCGGGCTTCCAATACGAGTCATGAACTTTCAGTTTATTGCTATTGGCTTCCAATACGAGTCATGAACTTTCAGTTTATTGCTATTGTATGTAATTTTTTGATGTGGCAATTTGTATGGACGCCATGTGGTAGATTATATAGATCTCACGCCAATTGATTTATTTACAAATTGCAATACTCAAAAGTTGGATACACACAATAGAAGTTTGAAAGTTCGATACACAATATGAATGAATGTTACACTTTAGTTTGCACTTGATCCCTTTTTTATTGATGTGCATGCTTATGTAATGCTTTTGATGAAATAAATGAACCAGGTGGTAAGATGCTGCTTAGAGCATGCTTCATCGGTAGCAAAGACATTCCTTACATCAGATGCTGTGGTTGTTGACATCAAGGAACCTCAACCAATGCCTGCTGGGAACCCCATGGGAAACTCAGGTAATTCTATTTATTTGTGATGATCAATTTGGCATTTTCATTCATTCAAGCTCTTACTGTAAGAGCATTTTATTTATATTATTTTATATGAGCAGGTTATGGTTTTTGAGCTGCTGATGCTCCTGAGATGTAGGCAGATGTTAGTGAATAGAATAATCGATTTTGGCAAATTACGTCTCCTTATTCATAAGGCTCTTAATTCGTTCAACTAGAAAGATGCAGCAGCTGTCAGAGAGTGCGTCTCTAGTCGATCATGAACTAAATTTAACTCGATATTTCTCTTTATAGTTACAGGCGGTAGATTATGTTAGGAGGATCTACTAGTTTAGTCAAAGAAGGCTTGTAGCAACTTATGATTAAATGATTGAATTAATTACAATATTTCTTAATTATTTGATGTGTTTGTTGGTTTTAGTTGGTTGAACTTTGATAAAATCCAGTCATATGCTTCCCAAAAGTTTAACCATATGAGCAACCTATTGCTTAGCACCGGTACACTATATATTTTCAAATTTGTTTCAGTATGACCTTATGTATATCATAGAAGTGTCATAGAAGCTACTGGTAGAGACGAAGTTTTGGAACTTAATCAATAACAAAAATTAAACGACATTGAACCAGATTAGCTATCAACTGCGAATCAAACGGAAAACTAATACATTTGGTAAAAACCAATAGTAACCCTTAATCGAAATTCCAAATAAACCTCCTACCGAAAATTCAATCGGCAACAACTAGCTTGGAAAACCGTCAATGTCACCCACAACCCACGACGGATACATCCATCCATCCACCGTCTCAAGCATCAACTCGCTAGAAAATGACTCAAAACAACCATCATCTAAACTAGGCAACTCAATAATTTCAGCAAGTTCATCCACCTTACAATTCAAATCATTTTCATCACATGAAACACTCTCATTCGACACAAAACTTTCATTTGACAAAAACTCGTGCATCGCAGCTGCTTTGGCAGCCGCTTCTTGTACATCCCGTGGAGAACGTGAAACTGGACGAGGTAAACTGTCTTTTAACTGAGGAAAATTAAGGATGGCCGAATTACCTTTGATTGATAAGGCCGCGACATCATGAGCTCGTGCAGCCATTTCTGGTGTCGAAAAACTGCCCAACCAGATACGAGACTTTTGTCGTGGTTGTCTTATTTCGGATACCCATTTGCCCCATCGACGCAGCCTCACTCCACGGTATATCGGATGCTTGTAACTCGTGTCGTCACGTGATCTTTTGCTCGACTGAGGCTGTTGTACCGAAGGATTCAAGCGTGCTGACTTGGCGGAACTGGACGATTGTGATGAGAGATCTGTGGGTTTGTTAGGATCAGCCATTGATGTGTTTACTTTGGGAAGTTTATGTTAACGTTGTATGCTGTAGGCAACTATTTATACAGGAGCATGATGATGCTGTGTACGTTATATTCCATATATATATGCTCAAAAGGCTGTTTTTTGGTTTTAGTTCCAATGAATTTGAATTTTTTATAAATAAGGGCAATTTATATTTTCTATAAAATAATATAAATTGTAATTAATAAAGATATATAATTAGAATTTAGTGAGTTTAATAAGTAAATTTTGTAATATTATTAGAAAGTTCTAATGTAATAAATGAAGCTTAGCTTGTGCCTCAAGAGCACAAATTAGCCAAACCATCTTATTGTTTATGAGAATTTTGAAAATTGTAACATGGATAATTCAAACTAATTAAGTAATAAGGACTATAAACCTTTTATTTTATTTTATAACTTTATTATTTTTTAGAGCATATACCAATGGTCCAATACACGTGTACATTATACATATACATGTATTTTAATAAAACTTAATTGGAGATACAAAACTATAATTGATTATGTCAATTATATAACCTTTGGTCGAAAGCTCTTTAATCATAAACACTATTTTTAATCAGTCTAAAAATGATATTCTTGACGTGGATTTATTTTAACATTAGTAACGGGACATTATAGTCAATAAGTATATATCTATCAATGTATGCTTATTGATATAAAATGTTCAGAATATTACAAGGGAAAGATTACGAGGGACGAGTGCATTTTGAGATGAAACAGAGCATACGATTTTATCTGTCGATTTCCGTAATTAGCAGTCCATATTTACCACATCTTAATAGCACTGCGATTGACATAAAAATGCAATGTACATGTATAATGAAGTATTGCTAATCCCGACCATACATTATAATATCCACCTAAAATGCAACTCACCCTTTGATTAAACCTCAAATGGAAAATACGAACTCATGCCATAAATAATACAAATGAATCATAATTAGGCAAGGTTTTTTCTTTTGTCGGTAATGCATAAAAATTAAAAATGCATCGGATCCGAGAATGGGGATTCAGGGCGGGCCGGGGATATTAATGTGGCATTTGGGACCCGGTTCATGGAAACATTTAACTAGCTGTTGGACCCTTCGAGCGATATTATGATGATGAAGTATATTCAACGGACAGCAAGTTAAATTGATTTTTCGAGGTTGCGAGAAAGAAATTTCATTAACTACAAACTTCACCAAATGAAAATTTATTCATTGACATTGATATACCGTGTGTGTTTGGAACAAAGTTTATTGAAGCTTAAGTTTATACTTTCTACATATACTTTCTATAAGTTCAGATCTTTTAACATTGTTTTGTAAATAAAACTTTATAAGTTCAATGAAAAAAGGTCTGAATAAAAAACCTACTTGAGTTAGGTTTCAAATGAATTAGCTACAAGCTTATAAAATGAGAATATACATAGGTAACTCTTGATTTTGTCCTTCTATGTCAATTTATATCTTAACCTGAAAGAAATTGTTACCAAACGCTTATAGAAAAATAAGCTTCAACTTTTAGCTTTAAATATAAGCTCCAACGACCATCTATTTTTGTCAAATAGACCCATAAGCCAAATTACTACTTATTTTGTTCTATAAAAAAGAACTTAATTGTATATCCTTTCACATATTTAGTACTTTTTATGTATATTTATTTGTTGGTGTATAACAAGCTAAAACTAACATTATTCTCATAATATATGAACATCACACACGTATATATATGCACATATGTTCCACTAAATTTGAACTCACAACCGCTTAATTAATAATCTCCTATCATTCCAACAACCTGCTCACATAAAACAAGATGAACCAGTAAAGAAACACATCTTAACATGAAATTTTTAGCTAAAAAACCCTTAAATTCGAAAGTAAAACATTATAATATGTTTAGTTGCATTGATAAATCAAATCATTACTCCAAACAAATTCACGTGTATATTATTATGTACAAGTAGTATATGGGTCCCTAATGTGCACCTATAACCTGATATGCTACTCCCTTGTTTGTGTTGGTGTTTGGCATTACTCGATACTACACATGTCCTTGAAACCAACTCATTTTTGATCGTCCGTTTTCATGTTTTTATGCAACATATTTTCGACTTTGAATCGTCAAACATCGAGTTTTTAATGCAATAGATACGACATTATCATTATTTATTGAATCAACTTTTTAATGCAATTGAATAAACATTGTCACCCCTTTTTGTACCGTTGCATGTGATTTTCAACTTAGAAGTATACTAGTTTCATTCTTTGATTATATTCATTTAGTTTCGCCTTTAATTAAAGTTTTTTTTAATAATATAAATTCTTTAATGTCACGATTTCAAATTGTGAGTTCTTTTAGAACATCGACAAAAGTCATGTTCCTTCGTTGTTAAATTTTTAACAAATTGATTACCTTTTCGAGTTATTTTCCCTTAACAATAATTTTGTTAGTTTAGACATTTATGTTGTCAATACATTATTACGTCTATGTTAGGGAATTGGTGAAACAGGTTTGGTTTTAATATGGATATTTTCTAGAATCGTGTAAATAATTCGACCCCGATGATGTCTGAGTTCACAAAATCTACTTTGAGATAAGACTATAAATTATTGAAGGTTTCAGCAACAAAACCTTGATCCGTGTGTTTATGTGTGCGTGTATAATGAGTTTGATAATATGCTAGAATCAATGACAACAAAAATATGGCAGCTTTATGAAACAGTTTTCATTAACTTTTTTCTAGATTCATTGAATAGACACTTTTCATTGTATACTGGACGTGGTCAATTTCGTTGAAGTTTCGGACCGTAGCTTAGGGCTCAGACCTTTGAACCCCACAAGGAGGTGCGGCCCTCGACCTCCGTAATTTTAGTTGAGCCCAGTATATTGTAATTTAGCCGGGTCTACACTTTGCATCAATTAATCGTCTATTCTTGTTCACTAATTCGTCTGCACTAAATGTAAAAGTGGCTATCAATTGTTTTTGTGGGTATTTTATTAGGATTTTAATAAGTTAACAACATGACACGATTTTCAGAAAATGTTATAGGTAATGTTAGTGGTGAAGTGACGAGGCGATGATATTTTATAATTTAGTTGGTACGAATAGGACAGTGTTGTTTCATATCATAATTTGTCTGAAAACAGATTTGATCCATTTCACATCATCCAATTCGACTTTAATGGGCTAGAGAATCTGGGTACAGTGACTACAGTCTGAACTTTAGCCCAATTAGGATAATAGCCCAGTCATCATGTAGCCATTAGGATAACAAACAATTGTTATAAAAAGATTCCATATTCGAACTGTCTTCTAGGGCTCTAGGCTCTAGCAAACGTTTTTTTTATATACGGTAACAAAATACTCTAGTAGTAGTAGTTTGTTTTTTATAGCAAATTTGAGACATGCTTTTGAACGATGTTAATGAGTTATGACATTTGTTTAAAATATATTTGATTTAAGAGAAATTGCAAGATTGGTCATATTTGACCATTTATAGTCGATTATAGAATTTTAAAATTCTTAAAAATGGTAGGTGTGTTCATTATTTGGAAAAATCAAATTGTTTAATCGGACAAAATTTGAATTGAACTATTATATTCGGATAATTTAGTTTTTAAATCAGTTTGGTTTAAAACGAAAAATTTATATTGATTTTTGGATTGGTTTTGGTTACTATTGTAAAAATTGAATAACATAAATTAACCGAATAATAATACGTTTTGGTAATTAAGTTAGTCACCCAATATTATGTATTATGATACTATAGTCTATTACCAACTTCATTTTCACATATAAAAAAAGTCTCAACTATACTTAATTTTGTTTGGCAAATTATTAAATTTCCGTCACTAACTTATGAAACGTGCAAATTAGTTTTGTTTAATATTTATTTATTTTATTTTGTTTGAATGTTTTTATTATTAATTTGTGAAAATATAAACCGAATAAATTAAATAGTAATTCAGTTTGGTTCGGTTTTAATTTTTCAAAACCATAAAGCAATCGATGTTATCTATTAGGTTCGGTTTGAACCGAATTGATGAATGAATAATCTCGTTTTTCAAGAACACTTTGAAGTGAATCGTTGTAAATATATATTTGTAATTTGTAAATTACTTTAAATCGGACGACGACATGATAGCACTACATAAGCATAAACTGCTCTAAAAGAAATAAAGAATAACACTAGTACGTATATGTTGAATGGCAGCTGATTTTGGCAAGTAAGTTTTTACTTGTCACAAGGAAACAATACAATTGTTTATGCTTATAGTACAACTGGTTAATGCACTGTTTCCTTGTGACAAGTAAAAGTTTACTTGCCAAAATCAGCTACCATCTTGAATAATAGGATAGCTAAATTATTAGTATTTTTTATTTTTATTTTCATAAAAGGGTAAATCTTTTGTTTGTGAAATTTACGACACATAACTTATGTACTCTTAGGCTAAATAAGACTACTAAATGTGTACTTATAAAAAGTTGAGAGATATATAAAGTATTAGAGAAAGTACCTCATCTAAAATGTCATTGGTGGACAATAGCTACCTTATGTACCGTTGACATTATATATTATCCACCAAAAATTAAGATAGATCTACAATAATCGGGTATTCGTAGTTTTTACAATACAATATTGAATACATAAGTTTGATTGAATTTATCAAAATATTCGATGTTCAACATCCAAATTTAAAATACCATTTACATACCTCATGAAATTTTAGTTTGGTATATGCTATGATATAGATAAATGGAGTAATTATCAATGTCAACATTCAAAAGTTATGTGTACGTATGTCTCATGTACGTATTTGCGTATTTTAATTCATGTACGTATATGTATGTATAGATATAGATGGGTTTTTAATTAATGAAGATGTAATGAAGTAGCATTTGTTAGTGAGTTTGGTGAACTAATGTTAGTGTTGGGTTCTTGTATCTTAGGTAAGCAAAGTATCTTCTTAAAATTTGTTAGCTCCTCATATCTTACTATCACTTTTTCCTGATGCACATTAGGTGTACTGTTAAATTAAATTATTATATTTATTATAATTATCAATATCAATTATTAATTATTATTAGCCTCTAGTTAATAATGGTTTATAGTTTTTAACTTTTTCTTTATTTATTATTCACATCAAAACATGCCGATAGGAGTGGTTCTGTTGCATTGCATGACCACTTGACGTACCTACTGCATTTTCGTCCATCATCTTTGCATTTTTTTTTTCTTTTTACGAAATAATCACTTATCCGTTATATAAATACATACATTTTTAGACTCCTAATTATCATTAATAAAAAAAAAGGATTACAAAAACCTATAAGTATAGCTAAGACTTATAAATTGATCATAAATTGATAACATTTATATACATTCAAAAGTTATATGTACGTATATTACATTACAAGTCTCTGGGCCGGCTACCGTATTGGTCTCAGTCCGAGTACCAGTCCCTTGACTGGGACTTTTGTTTCATCGCAAGCCCGGACCCTAACGAGTGTTAATTTGATCATAAATGAAATTTTAATACAAAATCGGACTCACACAAGTCACAACACTTAACCCGAAAAGCGAGATGTAAATAGAGGCAACCGCGTAAACTTAAATATTTATCTTTCAAACCGTATTTACCATTACTATTACTATTACTACCACTAAACCTCATGAGTGATAATTCTTAATACCCAGATAATTACTATTTATAGTCAAAACAGTCAACGTGGAAAATATTTTTTTGTTAACAAAAAGAAAGATATATATAATACTCCAATATTTACGTCAGTTTAGAAGTTTAATTAGGCCAACCGCCCCAACACCACCTCAACCATGAATCACCATTCTACAAGGAAAATAAAAAGACTACGTTTGCATATATTCTTCAAAATGCCCGCGCATTCACATTCACATTCACATATATACATATACAAAAACCTATATCTCTATATATAAATCCTCACCTGATCTCCATAATCTCTTAACTTCTGTAACTAACTGCATCCATGGAGGCATCAAATTCGGTCATCAACGAAGCGTACTGGCCGCTTCCTTATCTTTATTCGTCTTTTACCTCCATTTGGCTCGTTTTCGCTTCTTGTTGGATCATCAATACTTACATCAACCGCCATTTTCAGGTCATTTTTACGCTCCACTCTTATAATTACTCTGTTTTTGTACTTATCATAGCGCAAATCGCATAGAATTGTATTTAACTTTAACACCTTTGCTATCACATTTATTGAATAAAATGTACCTTATTTCGTGGGCAGCTGCCCACACTGCCTCCACGGCCCCACCCTAGTACCGCCACCGGGTGGTTTCCATGTCATTCACCATATCATATAATTCGGTACCACATCACCGGCTTACAAGCTACAAAAGTTAAGATACATAAAAGTTCAAAGTTTGATAATTCATAGTGACCATTGTCATATAAAAAATGTGTCAAGTCTAATGAGTATAAAATGACCATTTTTCGTTACTACAACAGAAAAATGAGCAGAGTTGGATATTTTTCAATCTGATTTGCCCTTAATTATATTCATTTAAGTATACATGTATACATCTAATCTTAACTTGAAGTTAATCTTGGTTTTATTGTTATGTGTATGATATTAGAGCAGGTGAACAGTTTACAATGGGCACTTGCTTCAGTTCCTTGTGTTAAATCATTACAACTCGCGTTTTCATTTCTCTTTTGGTGCGTTCTTAATCCATTATCAATTACTTTATAGATATATATCTTATATCTTCGTTGCACCGTAATATTTAAAATACTGTCGACTGTTGCAGGTATTCATGCTTTTATTTCCAGACATGTTCCTTATGGATGTCATTTGGTGTATATGTAACTGGACTGTTATTTGAGACAGCTTCAATCGTGTCGTTTTTGCTAATCGCTCATGGATATTGTATCACTTCTGAGCATCTTTCAGTACCTGAGCGTCGAGCTATGGCTGTACTAGGCTGTGTGTTTTATCTGATTCTTGTTGGTCATAGAGCCTCTATACCTTATTTCTCAGTAAGTATGATTTTATATAAATTTATATAAGAATTATTATATCTGTTTTTTTTTTAAAGATGTTAATTTTTTAACTGTCAAAACATGCAGATCCTACTAGTGCTTGACTACTTGATCATATTCTTTGTGATATTTAATCATATAACTCAGAATTTGTCACTATTGAGTGAGCAGTTGGATTATATAGAGGATGAAGATGTTCAAGAAATGCATGATGCGGTTTACACCAAATACGTTATGTTCAAGTATGCGTCTTAAAAGCAATACCGATATTGAAATAGGTAATTGGATAGTTTAGTATCTGACAACCTTTTTGGCTTTTGATGTTCTGCTTGGCAGGAAATTCAAAAGTGCAATGCATATAGTAGCTATAGCGGAAACTGCGGTAAATTCATCTTACTCTGTGTTTAAGGTAAAATTTGCGCGATAGAGACATTATTGAATCAGCTTATATGGATTTCAGATATTTTTTAATATGGAGAGTTCGCCGGAAAGGTATTGGATGAAGTTACTGGTTCGTGAATGGGCACATTTTTGTATCTTTTTATATATCGGGTATGAATGTTCTATAATATATATCAGATTTTTGTTTATATGTTCATGTTTTCGTTGGGGTTACTAATATATAGTTCACTCTCGTGACAGATGGATTTTTAGATCACAGGATTTGGCACCGCGATTTTCGGTTATGCCAACTCACAAGTCTAGAAAAAATAGAGTTATTCCTCCCATTTACAGCATTGTAAGTTCATAACCCATACTAAACTTTTTACAAACACTGTTCTTATATCTAACACTTCATACTGATATGTTATTTAGGAACTGGATGCGGCGTCTTTTAAGGATTTTAGCAGCCGAGAATGGCAGATTGGAGTGGTAAGTGATGATTAAATGAATGTGATTTCTACATTTAATTGTAAGTTATTTTATGGCTATTGATTAATGATAAGTCACATTGTATTGTTATGCTAGCCAACTTTTCAGGATAGAAGCTCAAAGGAGTCGATTTTAGTAGTGATACAGCACCCTCACACAAGTAGACCAATTTTGAGCAACTCTGGATCAAGGATATCAGCTAGTGAATCTATGTGTTCTTCATCTACAATCAATAGCATGAGTGGTGATTTTGTACTTTGAATCATGATGACAATTATACTGTTAGATATAGATATGAGAATCTGCGGCCGACCCGATAAATTAAGAACTTACTTCATTAAAGTATGAACACATATATAAAACTGTAAATACTTTACAAAATTTTCTTGCTATGATCTCGGACCGTGGTTTGGATGAGAATCCTTTCAAGTTGCGCGCGATAATTTCAAAATACGATTTACGTGGTTTGGATGAGAATCCTTTCAAGTTGCGCGCGATAATTTCAAAATACGATAAATCGCAAAAAGTTTACAAAACTTTGACCACATAATGATATGTACCAATGAGATGAAGTGAGAATAAGTTCATTATCATAAGAAAATACGCTGATCACAATAAATTGGTGGCCGAGGAGTTCTTTGATTAAACTAGTAGTCTAAAATCTAAATAAAATTTTGTTCGTCAGTGTTACGATTAATAAAAGTTTAATTCCATCAATTTTATTTGACACGTGGTATATTTATCACTTATATTCTTATACTTAATTTTATAGACTTTAATTAAAAAGTCGTTTACTTCAACATAGTATTCTGTTATGTAGGCATTCCAATTAATTAAAGGTCCAAAACAAAATAGGAGTCTCAGCAAATACATGAAATCAAAACATTAGTTTAGACCTCATTTGTCATTTTATAACCAAGTCTATGTATTTTGTATAAATTGTGATTTTCATGTCCTAGTAAATCTATTCTAAGGCAATGTTTATCATGTTAAATGTTGAGATTAACAAATTAAATCAGGTAATTTAAATTGGCGTTTTAACTAAGATTACAATAATGAATCAACCATAAAAGTAAATACATTCTTTCATCGAGAAATTTCTCACGGGAAACGACCAATGTATATTATGAATGTAGTTAAAACATAATTTAAATGTAGCTGAAATAAATTAGTCTACTAACCTATACTCTAATATAGTATACAATCCTATTAGACCAATCCTAATTCTAATATGTGTAATTGTATCATTTATAATCTAACTAGTAACTATAACTATTACGAGTATTATAAATGAGAAACATTAATATTCTCAACCTTAATTTAAGTTTTCATGACATATTTAACGAATGTAATGACAAAGAGATGGATGCAAGAAACATGATCAAGGAAAACAAGAATTAGAGGTCGCGGAAATAATTCTCTTGAAGTCACTAGTAGAATGGTATTTTGTGGTTTTGATGATGGTTTTTTTTTTCTTCCTAATTTGTGTTCGTTTGTACTTTCTATTTTAAGGTCGTGGAAATAACTCTTTAGAAGTCACAAGTAGAATGGCGTTTTGTGGTTTTCATGACGGTAAATATTATATTGGGTTTGTTTGTACTTTCTATTTTAAGGCCGTGGTATGAAAACGAGTCATCTAGGTTTAGTTAGTGCGATGATCATAAACTTTATCAGAATAAAGCTAAAAACACGATTTTATTTTTAAGTACTTCAGAGTAGGTAAAAACAAAATCGTGTGTTTAGCTTTATTCCGGTAAAGTTTATGATTATCGCATGATCATAATAAAAAATTAAATAGGCAACATGTATAAGTTAACTTCTTTCTGCGATAAAATTAACACATTCGATTCAGAAAGTTTTTATCTTATTATTATTATTTTTTTCAAGCATAAATCACTTATCATTTTATATTTATAAGGGAGATACAAATTAATTTTCTTATTAAATCATATATAGAAATAAAAATTCAAAAAATTTGTGTTTGTTTTTTCTCAATAAATAAAGGAAAATGACTCAACAATGTGGATAAAGGAGCATTTTACGTGCTTGAGGTATGGGTCGGAAAAGCAGCCGGATAAAGTTTGTGCGACTTTTATAGAAATTACCTCTAAGATCCTCTTAAATTACAACAATACCACTTAAGGTATATTTTGTGTCGTTTAGGAAAATTAGTTTATGCTATGAAACTATGCTATTACTCATTTATGTGTAATCAAAGTTATATAAATTACTATCAAATATTAAGGTTCTCTAGGTTACACTATTACGTTCTTCATAGTCTACTTATGACTCTTTAAGTTTAGGAGCGGAATTATTTTAATATTTGAATTTTTTGTTACTGAAAATCATATTATGAAGCCATGTATAGTTTTATGTTATGAAAATATGTTATTACTCATTTAAATTTTATCAAGATTATTTAAATTACGTACAAAAATTGAATTTCTCTAGGCATATAACACTATTACATTCCTTCATAGTTCACTTAGGAATCTTTAAGTTTGGTAATGGACTATTTTGACACCTCTAACAATAAGGGTCAACTAGGATAAAGGTTTCAACCAATATGGCAATCTACCTAAGGAAATCTTTTATCCGATCATCCATAGTAGTATTCATTTTCGACAAATATTATCTTGTCTATTTTCCCAAATAAGCAAAAAGCCCAAGAGTGGCTATAAATCATGCACTTCAGTTTGCATACAAAGTTTTATATTTGCATAAATTCTAGCCTATTCCACGGTCCGGTTTTTAAATAATGAAATGAACAATCCTGCTATACGTGAAAGTTCTACAGAGAATTTTCAGGAATTTTCTGCTACATATGAGTTCGACACAAATTTTTTTGCTACATAGTAATTGGTAGTACTTCTTTATTTCTAAAAGAATAGTTTTCACACATTATGCATCCTTCATTGTCTGATAAATTCTGAGAGCTTCAAAGCAGACTGAACATTGCTTAATTGAATATTAACATTAAATAAATAAAAGTTAAAATATTTAAGGTAGAAGTATTGTGATTTTGAGAGAATGTACGGATTCGCAATTGGTGCTTGCAAGGAACCTGAAAATGATTTGTCAGCTTGCTTAAGCCTTTATAAAGGAAATAATTATAATGAAAAAAAAGGAAAGAAATTAAGTGGATACAATTCATCAAAATTTCAAAATGTGATTCATATAAAACAATTGAAGCTTGAAAAGAATTTTACTCAGCACACGTCTCGAAGAAAAGCAAAAGCAAACTATGATGACAAATACCATCAATATCTAAAGATTTCAAAAAGTCAATGTGTTCTTTTAATGCCCCTTCCCTATGATAATTAGTAAAATTAAGTATAAGTACATCTAAAACAATGTTATACCTTATAAGCAAACCTCTAATAATTATATAAATAAAATAAGCGTTAGAAATATGACTAACACTTTATGTTTACGGTCATGCAATTTGTACAAGTGTTCCTGAGTTTGAGATACCTCAAAACCTTCTTTGGACATCTTGTGATATTCCTTGCATTCTTAAGATAACAAACACACATCTGTTAGAGATTCAATATACAATTTTGATGAACAAATGATTAAGTGAAAAACATCCGACTCTATCATGGAACCGAATAGGTAATCTACTCTCCATTTTCCATGGCCACTATAAATAAAACAACTTTGTATATCTGTAGCAAGGAAATATAGCAATTATGACATATACAAAAGATCTTACATTAAAATTGGATCCTGTTTAACATAGTTCTTATATTTTATTACTTCATCGGTGCCTTATAACATTGCTACCAACACTATCACCCATTCTTTTATATCTCTAACTAGTTTAGGACCCACGAAATTCGCAGTATCGTACATGAAAAAGTGTAAAGTTATCATTGCAATTGAGTGTGTATAATGAGAAAGTTACTAAAATGGCTAATTAGTGTCACGGAGTATATGTTATGGACGAAATCTTTCAAAACCTCTAAAATGGTATTCGATAATGCTCTTCAAAGGCATTTAATTTGGAGAAAATTATTTATAAAGTAGGTTGTGTAATTCGCTCTAATTTAAAAGAAGTAACTCGATACTGTCACGTAAATAAAATTTCTTTCTAATCATCAATTAGAGTGAATTAGTCGATTTATATGGCATCAATTTCCCCCAATCCATTATCCATTTAGGCGTTGTTGCATATACTCCAAAATTGCTCTAATTAAAGAGAGAGAAAAGAAAAAGGAAATTATTTTTGCTAGCATATAATGCAAGGTTCTAAAAATTTACCTTTTTTAACCCATTATACAATTGCTTAACCTATTTTTTTATTTTGCCTAATATACACACTCAAATACTCTAATTCTTCCACCTATATACTCCATACTATAATACATTCAAGTTTATTACTAATTAATGATTATATTTAGAAACTTGAGTTGACCAAAGAATTATCCCATTCATTAACCACTTTTCAAAAGACAATGACAGATGCATGTCAAGAAATTATGGCCAGTGAAAGTTTTTCCAACCCTCTAACTTAACAAAGTAGTATTAGTGAAAATAATGATACGCGTTAAGAGGTAAACTCAATAAAGTAAAATTTTTTTTTTTACAAAATCAAGCAACTGACAGACCATAAAGCTGGATTGAATTCAATCTACATAGTTACATGCATTGAAACAGCTGCATTTGGATTATTTTCTACAACGTCAACTTTCAAGCTACACCCAATTTTTTAACACCCTATTCACAAAAATAAAGAGATAAAAGATTAATATGTCAATAAGTAATGCATGTACCGCAATCTACGTTGAGGTAGAACTTTAAAACATATACCGAATATACTTATTAATGGGTTACCTTGATTTGTCTTTTATCTCAAAGGGGACAAATCGTCAAACATGCATACCTTATAATGATGCTCTAATAAGAAGTATCAAGTCGTCGACCAACACCTACAACCATCAATACCTACAAAACAACGAAAAAGGATTTCAAGAAGTACATATCTAAAAGAAGAAATGGTTGTAAAGTAATTTCAGGTACAATATGTGCAAGTAAAGTTTACCATGGTTTGTATGTTTGAGTAGATCGATATATGGGCAATAGAATATGAATTATGATGGAGAATATGGTGTCTATATTAGAGATACAACTTTTATGTAGGATCGTTTTTTTTGGGTGATACATTTGGGAGATTTTTTCTTTTAATACCTCCTATGATAATTAATCACAAATGAGTTGTCTATATTATAGTTTTATTTTGTTACTCATTTACACACGGAAATATTTGATCAATTATAGATATAGTTATTACGTAGGATCTTTATATTTCTTGGATTGTACACATTAGATTTGAAATATATGGTCAATGTTAATTATCTATCTTTGCTACATTAAATTTAAAGGTACGATTTGTTAGACAATATACAATAAGCCGTAAACATTCTTCCATATATAAGCCAATAAAGAAAATTATAGAAATAAAGGAGGGTATGCTAGTCTTTTAATCACATAAAAATGGGATTATGTATGTCATTAAATTGATTAAGGGTTAGATCATTATTGTTAATCCTCCATTTAATGATCATTGTTCTCCCAGGGTTTTCCTTATAATGTATATACTCCGTAATAAATAATAAATAAGTATATGTAATAGAAGATTAAATTAGTAAAGGAGGGACCGAACACTTAACAACTTTCATACTTTTTGACTACTGATGCAAAAATTGAAGTATAAAGTGGTGCAATTATATGTAAATTACATGGATGAACCGTGCAATTAACTCAAATTAAAAAAATTGTTAAGATGCTAGATCGGTAGAACTTATAAAATTTCTTTAATAGATTTGAAATGTAATAGTCACTCCGTCCCATGGTCAACATTTTTAGATTTATTTTTAACTTTATTTATTATTAATTAATATTATTTAAATAATAGAACAAATCTTTTTCTTTAAACAATCCGTTTAACAAATAAAAGGAGTAACCATTTCTATTTATAAATCTTTTTCTATTTTTTATTTTTAGTTTTAAAATCTATCTTATTAGTTAAGAGGGTATGTTCGTCTTTTAAGCACATTAAAATGTGATTTAGTATGTCATTAAATAAATTAATGGTTGGATCATTAGTGTTAATCTCTCATCTAATGACCCTTGTTCTTTCAAAGTTTTTCTTTTAATATATAAGATAGATATTAAAATTTCTTTATATCCTCTGCTTGTAAATTAAACCTGCAAATGAAATAGATGATAAAATTTAATTTTGTTTCAAGAGTATGGGGAAAGGAAAAACATGTATACGTACATATATTTGTATGGATAACCTGAAAAAGGAGATGTGTAAGGATGAATTTGTTGGAAGAAATTAGGGTTTTTAACTTGATATTTTGAAGTAAACGAAAAACTATAATAAAAGTTGAAAGAAGTTGAATTTAATTGAGTTTGAACAGAGTCTTATACACTCATTAAAGCAAACTAGTAAAAGTAAATACTTTAAAAACATCTTCAACAGATCCGGTTGACTAGTTGAACTAGAAAATTAAGGTTAGCATGGGCATTTTGAATTTAGGTCGAACCGTTCAATTCACCGGAACCGGTTCACACTTTTTACTGTTTTAATTTTGTTTTTAATCTTAACTTCACCAGTCGAGTTTAATTTTAAATAACGTACAAGAATTTAAAGTATTCTAAATAACACTATTCCACTTCGTCGTAGTCCACTTAGGACTCTTTGTATTTGCTAATATACTCATTCTTATAAATTTGAATTTTTTGTTAGTGAAAATCATGTTTTGAAACCATGTATAGTTTAATGTTATGAAAACATATTATTACTCATCTAAATTTAATCAAGATTATATAAAATACGTACAAAAATTGAAAGTTTTCTTGATAAAACTATTACACACCGTCGTAGTCCACTTAAGACTCTTTATGTTTGCTAGTATACTCATTCTGATAAATATTATTTTTTTTGTTAGTGGAAACCATGTTATGAAACCATGTATAGTTTTATGTTATGACAACATGTTATTACTCATTTAAATGTAATCAAGTTAATATAAAATATGTACAAAATTTGAAAGTTTTCTAGATAACACAATTACGTTCCTTCGTAACACTGTTACGTTCCTTCGTAGTCCACTTAGGACTCTTTGTGTTTGCTAGTAGACTCATTCTTATAAATTTGAATTTCTTGTAAGTGAAAACCATGTTATGAAAACATGTTATTACCACTACTACAAAAATAAGTATAGACCACTTCTAATAGATCACGAAAATGATGAAAAATCATAAAATACGTGATCTTGATGCATTAAAACGCTCATTTTTTATTTTATTTTTGTGGTGGACCACGGTTTAAAAAAATACGAAACACGGTTCTTACTTGTGAACCGTGGTCTATATACTTAAAAAAACAAGGAACATGGTTCTAATTATATAAGGGTGGTCTATTTGTCTAATTATAAAAAAATGAACAAGGTTCTTACACTAAGAACCGTGGTTATTTTAAATTTTCAAAAGGATTACGGTTTTAATTACATAGGGGTGGTCTATTTAACTAGTTATAAAAAAATGAACAAGGTTCCTACACTAAGAACTGTGGTTATTTTGTTTCAAAGGGACCACGGTTCTTAATTTGGGAACCTTGGTTCTTTGTCCAAAAATTTAAAAATTTTGAACTTTTCAAGTACCCGTCCTTATTTTCTCTTATTCTGCAATATTTTTTCAGACCACCACACCCTCTTATATATTTGCCTTAAAATCCTCCATTTGCTCCATTTTTATTGATTCAATCTTTGATAGAGCTTTTATCATTGGCCCATTTTCGAGTGACCATGCGAATTTCAACTCAATCCGAGTTAATGAAATTCGTCACTTATTCGCTACCCTGAAAACACTTGGAAAATGAGGCGAGATCGCGTTTAGCAGAACAAAAGCTGACTGTGATGAAATAAAGCTAAGGAACGCGATTCGGACTCGAGGCTGGGATCGTGTTAAGGTGTTTTACAGCTCAATATCAGACCTGTAAATACTCAGCTCGAACTTAAACCCCAAAAAACATATATCCCAAGTACTATAATCGATTTTATACCACGAATAACTTCAAATATCATCAAGAAACATTGTATAACAACAAATAACCTTATCAACATTACCTAACAACTTGTAACTTCAATTTCACAATTAATTCACACCTATATGTGTTCATGTACTAACCCTAACCAATTTACTAATTTTTACTTAAAAGAGTACCAACTAATTCAGTTTATTAACATAAAAAATTATCAATTATCATCAAATAGCAACAATTTAAGTTTCAATTTCATACTTAGTTCATAATTCCATCAATTTCATCAAACAAGTTAACAACAATAACTCAAGAACACTTACACTTAGATGAAGAACAATATCATGATGAAGATGATGATGAAATCAACTACTATAACACAAATCACAGCTCCTTTTAGGTTTTTAATTTGCTTGTTTATTAGTTTGTGTTTAAAGGAAAGGGTTTGTAAGTGAAATAAGAGGGTAGGAGTATTTGGGGAAAATAAGTCGGTCACCATCAAACCGACTCTACTTTAATCAGTGTAATTTAATTCCCCTTCTAGACTTATTGTCTGGAACCTAAAAACATTTGCGAAATAATTATTTTATTTTACCATCGCCTATAACAATTTAAAACAAGCAATAATTTACTAGTCACAATTATTTATTTAGCCTTTTACCTAATTATTTTCACATAACAACACGAAATCATTTCCTAACACATTAAATAATAATTCAAAGTCAATAAATTATATAATATTACTAGACCCTAAAAGCGGTTGTTACATTTATACAAGTACAATGCAGAATTTTACTTAATTTCAGAGCGAAAACCGGCAGTCCAATCCTGTCTATAGCATAATGCTCGTCTTTTAACATCATTCACTATATGGAGATTTCAAATGCTCCATTCCTGAAATTATATACATACATACAACATAATCAGCTTAAACTTATTCAATTTTGCAATACATTCATAAATTTGATCAACTGATTTCACCTGAATTACAACCGTATTGAATTAAAAATTTCAATCAATTAACATGCAAGTAATAAGTCGATAACTTATGAATTTACGGGATGTAAAGGATTTAATGCAAGATGAAAATATTGTTGTTGAATATCCCTAACTACTTGTAAAGCATGTCATGTGTTGAATCTTACAAGTCTTAAAAAAAATTAAAATTCTCAAACTACCCTTTATTAATAACAAATAACTAGCAACATTATTTTTCTCAAGGATACAAATAACTAACAAATATGTTTTTCAAGAATAAAAAACAAACAAATCACATTTAACAATTTAACACAATTGTCTATACAAATTATTCCACTTTAATTGCATGCAATTTTATTTACTGCAAGTCTTCAACACAATTTACAGCAAGTTTTCAGAATACTGCATTTTCATTTATTCCCAAACTACCCTCCATTAATAACAAATAGTGTATCAGTTATGATGACAACACTATATTTTTAAACTACATTGTATATCTCTTATGGGTTTGACATAATGACTACTATTATTGTCGTTATAAAATAATATTATTTTATAAATGCGATACCGTCGTATTACACGGGTACCATAGTAGTATATAAATTATACGGAGTAATAAATTGAGAACATGACCAAGATAACCAAATAAGCGAGTTGTGTTCACGGCATCATACATAATGCTATTTTGATCCATATAATATAAAGTTGTCGTATACTCATATATGAATTTTAACATAAAGTATGGTTTTGGCCTTTTGGGGCCATGGGGGCTACACATTGTATGGAAGCCCAATAAAAGAAATTACAATCAAGCATATCATGGAGAGCCCAATGGGCCGACCCAAGTTGAGTTTTCTTCCGGTCACAGGTTCAACCGGTCATCGTCGTCGTCGCCTGCAACTCGAACCAACCGTCACCTTCTCTGATCAACAAAAAATTTATACATAAAAAAATATAAAATTGAGATCTCAATAAATAGGCACACCCGATTTTGCTGCTCAACAACTAATTTAATCTCATCGGATGAGCGCAGGTACCTAGGGTTTCGTTAGTTTACTTATGAGTTATTGCATGCTTATATTGACATTTTAAGTAAGAATTAGGGCTTTTATTATGTATTTTACAGCGTGCTAGTATTGTATAGAATTCTGTTGTCTGTTATATTTGCAATGAATCAAAAAATTGAGATTGAAAATTACTTGAAAATTTGGAAACTTTATTGGATCTTTAACTGTTGAAATTTCAACATGAGATTAAAACTGGAATTTTTAGCAACAAAAGTTGCGAATTATGCATATCCAGACCAGCAACTAAAATCATTTAACGATCCTTTTCAGTACAGTTACGTTTGAATACTTGTTGCTCTGAAAGTATTTTTTCTGTTGTTTGTGTTTTCTGGAATTTGGTTTTTTCCACTTTCAGATAAACGTTTTACGGAATGCAGTTTCCTCATGTAAGTTGAAAAAATTGTAGGTGTACAGATATGACATATACTGGAAGTCTGGAATGAATGCACAAATAAAAAGTCGTGATATTATAAACGTCCAATGCTTCAAAATGTTATTAAACGTTCCAATACTGACGTGAAACATTTTTTTTTATTTTGTTGCAGGTGGAGCATTTGGAGGGAACAGAGGTGCACGGCCCGTACCACCCGAGAAAGGAGTATTTCCATTAGATCACATGCACTTATGTGACGAGGTAACATCTATTTTGAAATGATTTGATGGTAAAATTTGTGAATTGAAGGGCCTAAAGATCAATTTTCTGGAAATTGCAGGCGAAAAAAGAGTATATAAGCTGTCTCAAAACATCAGGGCATAAATCTGAGATATGCAAACATCTTTCAAAGAAGTATCTTGAATGCCGTATGGAAAAGTTAGTAATTTTATTTATTAGTCTATTTCCTTGGAAATTTCATATGCAATCGTCCCTGTTTCATATCCATTTAAACTCCATGACTACACAGTTAACAAACAGAAGCATACTTGAAAGTGTTGCATATACAAAATGTAGGTAGGCCTTTTAATGGGTTGTTTTGATTGGAGTAATTAGTTATCTACTCTGACCCATAGCCCAAGTAAAAGGGTAATGATCTGACCCGTTGACCAAACTCATTAATATACGACCTTGTGTATCATAGGATCTATCGAGGAGAACTGCAAGTGTCTTTATGTGATGTGTCCAAATTGGAAGTTGTTTGAATGTGACATTCTTGTTGTATAGGGATGTGTTACACACGATTCTTATTTGTATGGTACTTGAAAAGTTGAAAATCACGTCTCGTTGACGTGGTGATTGTTGTCATTCAGGAATTTGATGGCAAAACAAGATATGTCAGAACTCGGCTTCAAGACAGATGACGCATCAGAAGTATCTAAAGAGAAAGTGACAAGTTAGCATAGTTTGGTGTGATAACAAGAAACATATTGACAATAATTCATTGGTGTGATCACAAGAAACAATTTTTTTGTTGGATAAGAATTGGATTTATCGGCTCGCTACAGTAAGTCAAACTAGGTTTTTATGTGTAACAAAAATCTTACTTATCACTGTTAACTTCAAAACCCATGAATATTAAAATGTAATATTACAGGGATGTAGAATTTTATTGTAATGGATTTTGATCAGAATGGTTCCAATCTTATTGCAATATTTTTCACTCTAGGGTGAAGATTTCATATAAGCAGATTTGTTTGAATTCTAAAATGAAATATTATTTGAGGGAGAGACAAATGAACCAAAAGGTGTTTGGCCCCAGGATAACATATGATAATACTTCCATGAAACTAATATAAAGTTTGACCTTTAAAACACATTGCATATTTTATTAGTCATGTAAGCAAATTTTATACTGTAATAAACTAGTAGTATATGAGTATCAAAGATGTAATGTAGAAATTAGGTAATAATGGATCAACTAAAAATAGTATTAAGATTATAGAATTGCCAGTAACAACCCTTGGGTTTACCAATAGGCCAAATAGTGGGTCAACCTTCTACTTGTACCATTGACTTTTGAATGGTCAAACAAGATATTAAAGCATTAGGTCACGCTGAATTTTAATACCAAGTTCTAAAACTCTTTATATAAAGTTATATAGCTACAAAAAGAATTTTTAAAATCAGTTTACTTATGCTTAAGTAACCTAATACTCATAGCTACATACTTATTTATTTTCCAAATAAATTATATAAAGTTGTTAAATGATAAAAAAAAATCAAAAACAAAAAAAAATCTGAAAAAAAGCAATGAACATAGACTTCATATGAGATCCTGCCAAAGAGTATGAAGGAGGAGCATCCTAAGAAACAAGTTCTATTATTCATTCAATGTTACATAAATCCTACTACCAAAACCATTAATAAAACATCAATATGATCTTTTTTATTCTATTTTATTTTATCTTATCTGTGTTACATTGATGTTTTCACTTCTCCTTGTATATATCCATCTGTTTCTCCACCGTTTTCTTCTCTTTCTCCTTTGATTTACATATACATGGCCTTTCAACTCTCATTTCAACCTTTGTCAAAATTCAGCACAATACTGCATCAAAAACATACCCTTTCAACGAATAATCTTTTGCATGGTTTTCCATTTAGACGTTACATTTCATCGTCTCAAAACGTTTCATTAAGTTGGTCTTCATCAAAATCTCTGTCCTCAATCTCCTATTCTTGTGGAGACGAGTTAATAACTGAAGATGAACCTTCTGTGGGCATGACACATATAAACGAATTGGAGTTAAACCGTGTTAATTGTCTTGTAAGGGTATTACATAAATCTGCTAGAAGCTTTTCCCTTGCAGTTCAGAATTTAGAACTTTCTAAAACTAGTCCCGAGCTTTCTAATGCATGGAATGGAGTAGATGTGAATGCATGGCATAAACGCACTGCATATCAGGTAATCAAAATCTAAACTTAAATATCTTATTTTCTGAGCATACAAATAAAACATGTATAATTACCATTTTTCTTACAGGTAGCAGTTTATGCTTTACTGAAAGCTGCAATCGAGGTGGAGTTATATCTGTGTCACAAACGTTGCAACAGTCCCGTTTCTAATATGTAAGTGGTATAGCCAATTTATTCTCTTCATTCACATATTAAATCCTCCCAATTATTCCATAGAATCAAGAAAGGAAGCAATTTTTGTAGTTTTTAACTGGGTTATAGAGTAAAATGGTATGTAACCAACAATAATTTGAATCCTGTTTGGATGTATGAATAATCAACTCTCATAGGTTCGTTACACCATCAAAGTTCCAAACTTTAAGGTAATTTAGATAAGATTGCCAGTTTTCAAGCACCACATCAGGAAGATGGTCAACAGGGTAAAAAAAATGGTTCCAAAGTGTTGATAGTTGGTTACGTTCAATCAAATTATTTGAAACTTCAATGGTCTTTTCTAGGCCTATAATAGAACTTTGAATAGAAGTTGTTTACATTTTTATGCAGTTAGCCTTTATTAATAACAAAGATGAGACTGGGCCATGTGGGCTAATACTCTATTCATCCTTCTTCAGCTTGTCCTCAAAGACATTTTGTCTTGGTGAATTCATAGAAAGCCAATTGCATGCCAAACACCCAACACTCGTGCAGTGGTTTAAAACGGTAGAACTTCCGCGTATTGCAGGATTGTTCATCCCATTATTTAAAAGATGGTCCGTGGAATATGCTGGAAGGTATGCATATATAAAAATTTGTATGCAAGTTGAAGTGCATGATTTATAGCCCAAATATGTGCATATATTGCTCAAAGGTCTATTGTATGTATCTAACTTCTAAAACATTAACCTGATATTTTAACATAAAGTTATTCAGTGGTGTTGCAGGAGTTATTCTTGCTATAAGTTGCTGTACTGCAGTGAGAAAGCTGGGTTCGGGCCGAATTTCTAGTCCACAATTTGCTGCATCCATCGATGATGCATTAGTTGAACTTAGAGACTTATCACGTGATCTTGTTTGTGTTGATAAATTGCACCAGTTAGCAATTGAGGCAGGTTTTGAAGAAGATTTCTTATCACATTTTGGTAAAAAAGTTATACCGAGTAAGAATATAGAAGACGTTGAGTTTTGGATTGGGCTCATTCAAGATAAGCTTTCTTTAGCATTTCACAGAGAAAGTGTCATAACACCTAACCAAACCTTCATTGATAAGGTCCCTCTAGTCAAGTTTTTAGATTATACACATCTTTTCTATCATGCAAGATTTTGTGGTTTACAAATTATATTATATTTGTTTTATTATATATAGGTTGAGGATACCACTTTAGCAACTCTTGGGCTTTTTGCATATTTGGGAAGAGAGACGAGGTTATATTTGTCGGAAATGAATATAAAGGATATGGACGATCAGATTAAGGATTTCCTCAGGTAGATTGCAAAATTGGTCAAAAGCCATATCATAGTTTGACCTTAATTTTAGAGTGGCAAAATGGGTGGGTCAGGTAACTAGTCAAAATAGGTCGAGTCAGGTTGGGTTGACTCAAAACACTTATCCGAAACCTATAAGGTATAAACAATTAACGAGTCAGTTGTCATAATAACAAAGTATATTATTGCAGTTAGAAAAGTTATATATTATTGAATACAATTGATTTATGAGGTTTCATGCATCAAAATACAGTATGAGGGACTTTCGACCCTTTTGATACAGAACATAGAGTGAATCAACCCGTTCATAATTAAATGGGTCGGAACTGCAATCGGAACTTTTACCATACAATCATGAAATTATTAAAGTTTTGCAGTTACTTGGAGTGTGGAAGCCTGTATATCTACCCTGAATTTAACTCCCTACCAAAGTATCAACTTTTCATCGAGGTTTGTTTAATGGTTAATGCTCTAATAATAAAGCAAACATTGAATCGTATTGAAGCCTATATTGTCTGTATAGGTAGTTATAGATGAAATTGGATGGCTTGACTTTTACGCTCCACTTAAATGCAAGTTTCAATATGATGGGAGAAGGTCCAGACAACATGCTATACAAGCAGAAAAGGAGATAATTCTTTACACAGTTCTCACTGTTTGCTATGATGTTTTCTCTGGATTTGCACACTATACCAATTCTTCCCAACAACCCTTAGATTCTGATGTGCTTTCATTTTTGTTTCGAAGGTATTACAAAATATCACGTAACATTTTTCTTTGCATATAAAGGTAACCACTTTTGGTCTGATTTTTTTGTTTTCGGTAACCATTTTTTTATTAGGAATGTATAGCATTTTTAGCCAAAAATCTATTGTGTTTATACAACTTAAAAAGTTTCTATTGTATGTATCAAACTTTTAAAAAATTTCTATTGTTTCTATGTTACCTATTGTAGTTTGTAAACCGTGACATGTCAACAGTTTTAATGACGTGACAACTTATATGATTTTAATGTCAACAAAAAGATATACGGTTACCTATACATTCAATAGTAATAACTGGATATTTGATACATATAATTTAAACTTTTAAAGTGTGATACATACTGAACATACAATAGAGATAAAGTTTGATACTTTTTCAAGCATGTGATACTTAATTTTCACCCATAAAAACCCTCAAAACTTAAAAAAAACATGTGAAGGTAAGCTGTGAAGGTGGAAACTGTGTAAAGATTAAAGAGTATCGTATATCAAATTGTTTGAAACGATGGTTACCGAACAAGAATCGCACCAAAGTTGGTTACCTTATTATGCAATAACCACAAGCATCTATCCCAACATGATTATATATGTCACAAACTTAAATTTTTTATCTAATTTGTAGTCAGACCCTGTTATCCAATTGCCTTGAAGAGTACTGGGCTGCTTATGATAAATCCGGGTAAGTTTGTTAAGCTGGTGACACTTTTTAAACCACATTCTATAGAAAAGAGAATTTATTCATGTTTATTGTTTCGTATTGCAGTGAGTTAATGAAATTTACAGAGAAAGTTGCTGCTGATACGTCTACATTATTGGAATCTCAGTCAAAGCCAATGGAGTTGATGAAAAGAGGGATTCATCAAGAGGGATCTCGAGTGTATAAGGTACTAGTTTCTTACTTCATTTTTTTTCACTAAGAAAATTTCATTTCATGTCCTTTATTTCACAAAAATGTTAAAATGTTTTTGGCAGGGTGTAAGCTTAATAGGAATCGACCCGGTAAAAGTTTCTGTGAAGGAATATGGAAAACGAAAACGTTTGCATGAACGACTAATAAAGAAATCCAAGGAAAAGCTGATTTCTGCTGGTAATGTAAGACTCAATCTGATTATTGTGACTTGAAGTAGAGTTTATTAAAACTATTAATCTGATTGTGATTCGGAGTTACTAATATCATACCTGAACCATCATACAGGTGATTGTGATGGGTACTCATTTACTATTCATAGATGTATCAGATGTTATCACTCTCCTTGTGAAACAATTGCGTGGTAAAAAGATTACAAGTAGAGAAAGAAGAAAAATAAAGCGAACACTCAATGATATTGTCACTCTTGTTCCAGTTACAATCCTGATGCTAATTCCGGTAGGCATTCACTTCCAAACTATGTATTACGGGTGTCAGGATGGGTTGACATGAAACACTTACTTTTCTTAGATATATTATATTTTTGTTTAATGTATTCAAATTACATTTTATAGGACTTTCCAACCATTTGACCTATTAGAAATTAAGCATAACCTGGATCGACCCATGCATTAATAAATGGGTCAAAATTGCCACATATATTCTTGTCAATGAAATGTTAGTGTGTGATTGTGGGATAATTTGTGTTTGTGCAGGTATCGGCTGTTGGGCATGCAGCAATATTAGCTGCGATTAACAAATACGTCCCATCAATGGTACATCTGATCCGCATCCCATTGTTCATCTTATGCTTTGTAATTTCTTGTTTTCTTTATGATACTCTTGTTCTATTATGCCCAATAGATTCCTTCTCCATATTCATCTGAACGCCTGAATTTGGTGAAACAACTAAAGAGAACGAAAAAGATGGAAGTTGAAGTGTGGGCAATCGAAGATGAAATTAGAGACTCTATTAAAGATAGTGAAGATAAAAGTTTTACTGTGGCAATGCCATAGATACAGAAGGAATGAGAATTTAGTTCAATAATAAGGCAAGAATAACAAACAAGCGTCATGGCTCATTTGGTAGTCTTTTTGACCAAATGGCGAATGGATCTTGATTTGGAATGTGTATATAAGTAGACAGTGGTTATGCATAACTGTAAATAAGTGCATAATTTTCCAACATGTACAAATGTTCTTGGCTGCTATCCAATAAATTTACATCTTTTAGAACTCCCCGGTGTCTACCATTCATACCTTATCAGTGTAAATTTGCATACAGTTTTACGAGATGACAAATGTTCCTCTTTGTATTCGTCATATAGTAAACGAACGAAATGAAGTTTATTAAGATAACCAAATTTGTTCATTTGTACCAGGTCATAGGGATGTTTATACCAAACTGAATTTTATTGACATATTTATAAAAACCATATTGTTCGTTCCAATAAAAGTAGTTGAGAAGGTGGATGTACTTTCTTGACCACTATATAGTCAAAGTCAACCTCATTCTATGGTACCAAAAGTCAACAAAACAACCGCAATGAACCAACAACATTATATATGATTAACATATCCTTCTACTACCTTCTTCCACATGACAATTTTCTCAACAGAGGAGATTGCAACGACTCAAACCGGACTGCGCTTATTGTAGGTATTATGACGTCTTTCATCTTCTTAATGCGATATACAGATTTATGTATAATGCCTTCCTATGTAATAAACTGAATAAAACTACGTAGACCGATGTACTTTACCGGTTATTATGGTTAACAAATTTCTATAAATATAGTTGTGATAAAAAATATACTGTACATGTTATCGACATTTTAGATGTAACATTTTGTTATCATTTGAATGTTTAGGCTCGACTGTTAGCCTTGGATCAGCACTTGTGGCAGCCATGATCGGATTGCTTTCGCCACAAAGAAGAGCAAGCACAGCTTGGGCGTGCACGTCAAGAGATACTCAATTCGGACGGAGAAATAACCGTTAAACTATTTATTGGAAAATTGTTACAGATCATATGTGTGAATAGTTCGTAGTTTGACTAGTTAATACACGTTAGTTAGCTAAGTGATCATCGTCTGTTACTAGTAGGGGTGAGCAAGAAACCGAATCATAACCATTTTAACCAACAAACTGAATCGAATTTATCGAAGAAACTGGATAAGTGATGGTTCAGTTTGTGAATTTTGATTAACCAAAATAAGTGGTTCAAATAAGGAATAAATATATATGTCGCCACTTCTATGACTTTGTAACTTCGTTGATGGATATTGATGTTATTTTCCGAGTCTAATCATGTGTTTATCATGTGCATTTATGCTACATTGGTTATTAACCGAGTTAACCAAAAATCGACCAACCCATTAATTTTAACCCGTAAACTGACCTATGCTGCTTTGGTTATTAACGGAGTTAACCAAAAATCAACCGGACCATTTCATCATAACACTTTGATCCTCGCTGTTGATACAAACTAGAAAGATAAAATTGATTCGCTAACTGTACATAACTCAATCTCACAAAAAAGTACTCGAGATAACATGAGCCTTAAAAAGAATCGGTATTCGATACTCATTGATGATGTTCAAGTAGCCAACAATACAGCATCTTCAACATCATCAGATTCGTCGACAATCATTTCATTCTTAAACAGCAGTTTAAGGTAAGGAAGTACTCTTGGAAGCACATGTAAATCTGCAAAGTTAATGCTCATCATATCAAATGCAATGCATGTCTTATGCATGTGACTTTCATCAAAAACTGGAATTTTTGGGTATCTTTGACTGAAATGTGTAAGAATAATTCGATATGCTCCTGCAGCGTTCCCAACTTCAATGGCTTCTCCTGTTGTGCTGTGGTTTCTTGCTACTGCTTCATCCACCAATGCATCCTCAAAAGTAGCCTGAAACGGATTATGAAAAACCAATTAAAACATGCTATGTAGGGAGTGAATTGATTTATGTCTAAAATTTAATATTCTGATTATCAATATTGGGACAAAAAAAGGGTTTATTGTTTCATAGTGTATGAGGTGAATTTTAAAAATTCCTATTGTTTGTGTATAAGTTATAAAAAAGTATATTCGTATACTTTTGCTACATACAAAAACAATTTTTTTAAGTTATACAATACATGTTTGTAGAACTGAGATACATACAATGGTAGATTATCAAGTTCGCCACATACAATCACACTTTTAAAGATGTAAGGCTTAACACAATTTGAAACAATAAACCCCATAAAAAAAGTTCCTGTGTAAAAGAAAACAATCAGTTATTTACTAACTGCTGAGCAGAGCTCAGCTCATTATCAAGAAAAAAAAAGAATTACCTAACGACCCTATAAGATAAACTTTTACAATCATCTCACAATACTTACTTATTATCACAAGGATGTCATTTTTCATTGTTCTATGTGTTATTTCTAAAAATAATCAGAATCCACCATACACTCAAAAAGCTGATTATCTGATTTCGGTATTCAAAATCACATAACCACTTTCAAAACATGTGACAAAGGAAATTAAAGAGACTTGAATTGCTTACCTCATGTATGAGAACTGTCGCTCCTCTAGAAGCTTCTACAAGTTCAGGACAAGGTCTCGTGTCACCAGAATAAACAATCTTCCACCCAGGTATCATTCTACCATCACTATCAACTCTATCCGCACCTTTCAAAACAACCCCAAACGCTTGGGGACAATGCACAACAGGAAAACTAATCACACCATCCAAACCCGAATCTCCAAGCACATTCTTCAACTTCTCGATGATTGGGTACACAATGTTACTATCCACAGGACTACCTGCCCTTTTCCAATGGCTCTGCATCTGAGTTCCTTTAGCAAATAAAGTGTTTTCGACTGAGAGTTCATAACTATTAGAATTAGATTCGAAAGAAGCTAGAGAAGCTTCTGTGGTATGCCTACAATCAAGATACAACATATCTAAATCTTCAAGTCTTTCGTATGCATCTAGGAATCTTTTGAGATGCCTAGGACCGATAACTATTAAGGGTTCATGTGGCGACCCTTTTAATAAATCTCGTCTCAGAGCGAGTATTCTTGCTAGACCTGTATGGTGATCTGCATGAATATGTGAAATCCAAATACATTTTAAACGTCTAACTGCATCATCTGCACCTTGAATACCATATCTATACATGGAAACATTCACAAGAATATATATATTAGAGGTGACAACGTAAGCTTTTCGGGCATATTGTTGGGTAACGGGTGAAAATGGGCTGAGCTGGGTTGGGTTAGCCTGCAAACACCTTTGTGTCCATTTTATTAATTGTAAATGTATTATTAATAGGTTAGTTATCATTAGGGAAGGCAATATTATTAACTACTGACATATATACCTATATCCGCAAATAGAATGATTTAGAAGGTTGTATGCATTAAAATAGATTCGAGGCAACCTTCCAACCCGTTCAGCCCATTTGACTTGCTCCTTATATAGCCAAAAAAGAGAGCCCTAAGAACCAAAATCATCAAAAATAAACCTATTATTACCTTCTTTTCAGCTGACCCAAAGTTCCTTCACCACAATCTAATAGTAGACTACCTTTAGAGAAAAGATTGATGAATATAGAACTAACATTACGATACTTGGAAGGTTGAGATGATCCAGTTCCCAGAAGAACAATCTCAATGTCTTCTCTAGTAATACCCTCCAAACAACTTGGAACAACGTTTTGATTTAACCAAGGTTCTTCAATCATGTTATTATTGTCACCTTCCACAGAAGTTACCCCCTCCCCTGCATCTTCCTCCCCATCCCAAAGGTGGGCGACTTGTTGCGCAGCATCTGATATCTCTGGGATTTCTGTGCGTAGGTCATCGATTATCTGAATGGGTCCCACTTTGGGAGGTATACCAGATCTGTCTACTCCAAGTTGTGCAACTGGCCGCAAATGGAACTGTAAAATGGAAAAAAGACTTGATTTCCAAAAGAACTGATGGCACTTATTTTCAACAAGAAAACTGTGTATTTAAAATGCATAATTATCTATCCACCTTTTGCTCTATAATGATGTCATGATTGGTGGATTGAGTAATGGGTCAAAATGTACTGGGTCGGGTTGGATTGAATAGAAATACTTATTTTGAGCTTTAAAAAAAATAATTATTGTGCTAACTATCGATATGAAATACAATATTATCATTATCATAAATAATGAAATAATTTAAAATTTTTAATAAAAGAACTTTGGAGGTTGTATGTACTAAAAGTAGACTTTGGGAGACTTTCAACACATGTTATTCGTCTTACCCATCAACCCATTCCCCTATTAGCTAAATCTTATTATTTGAGCCTTCCAAGATATAGATCAAAACCAAAATGGATCCATTCATAAGTGAATGGGTCTAAATTGACACTCTAGTATATGCTAGGTAAATGCAATACATGATTCAATAACGCTTTATGTAATTATGCACCTTCAGAAGATTTTCTGCAGAAATAGTGTCGCATAGCTTTAAACCAGTATCCTGCAGGTAAATAAAAATATAAATATATATATCAAGGAGATATGTTCCAATCATATTCTAGTCATTGTTCTTTAGGATGTTGGACTCGGAATATATACCTCATTTGAACAATTCGCTTGTTGAAGAGACCAAAAACCTGGAGCTGGGAAGAACTGAGGACATAGATAGTTAAGTCGTGCTGCAACTCTAGCACTCGACTTTAGAATCGGAATCTCAATATTCTTCCTGCAGAAGTGACAAAATTATATTACACTGTAAAATTATAGAACTGTATCAGCGTGACAATTCGGAAGCAGATAGACCATTTTTCTAAAAACTTTTACTGATCAAACTGAAGCACATAAGCCAATAAAATAGACTGACATTTGATGTCCTGCCATGATATGCTCTGCCCCACTAAATCTTGACATCCACTTTTGATAATCGCTAGAGTTTACAACCGATGATGGACTTAAATGAATTACACAGTTGACAATTTTGCGTTTCTCTTCTGGCATATCAGCATAGTAAGTCTCGAGAGATGGTGCAGACAATAATTCTTGAAAATGAGACGCTGTAGGGCAATCTACAAGGATAACTATAGGCCCCGGAACAGAAGGTCCAAGTACATCGTCTGGATGAACCTGAAAAATATACAAGCCATGTAAGATATGAATTCAAAATGGGTGGGTTAAGTAACGGGTCAAAATGGGCAATTTTATGCATTATTATTGTTAATTTTTCTTTTCTTTTTTCATTTTTTTCGGCAAGCAGTATAAGTAACAGCTAGACTTTGAGCAACTTTTAACATGCTTGACCCGTAAAATTTAACTAAACTTTCTTATTCGACTTATAAAACAGAACCGAAATTAATTAAATATAATAAATATATGTGATCAATATAAAGAAATTTAGATATTGACAAATGTACCATGATATCCTTTAAATCTGATTTCACAGACATTCCTTCTTGTAGTTCACGATATTTTGGTCCTGGTCTTAATCCAAGTGCCCTGGCCTTTTCCAGGTCAAATTTTCCTCTAATCTCAGGCAACTCACAAATATATAAAACAGAAATATCACTAGACTTCGATGCAAAATCATCTTTCATAATCCCATTGGTTTCTGGTTGCAACAAAATAGCCGATATCTTGACAACTTCATCATCAACAAGTGTAAGTTGATCATTAAGTTTTCTGGGACTATCTAAAGAATCCTTATCAGATTTGGGTGATGGACCAAAGCATCGTGAGTGAACCATGGCTGCATTGGGAATGAAAGATTTCATTGCTTCAACTAAATACTTAAAATCAGAGGGTCCCCATGCATTTACCTTCAAATATTAACCAAACTTTATATTAGCCAATACAAAACTATATCACTAATCAACTACAACATTAGAAAATAATGATTATAGCTATCATCATATCAATACTTACAGATATCCCTTCCTCACCAAAGCCAGCCAATGTCAGCAAAAGGCCTGCAAGATCATACTTACAAGATTACAATAGTCCATTACAACCATCAATTACATCAACTGGAGGTGAATAATGTGCAAACCTGGTAGTCCACCAGCAGTTTCCGAGCAGACACGTGAAAGAAATATGTGATCAATCTAATGCAAAAGAAGTTACTTATCCCCAATAACAGACATAGATTTTAACACACAAAGCTTATAACAAACAGCACTTTTACCTTTGCTAACTTGATCTTATGCTCTGTACAAAATCGTTGCAACCCCTGAATAAAGCAAGGGAAAAAAAACCCGTTAACCTACCTAAATTAGTATTCGAATACTACATGATCAAACATAAATTCAACCAAATTTTATGTTCTGAAATAAATTCACAAATTTACATAGAAGAATACTTACTTCTCCAGCATTGAATATAAATCTTTGTTTATCAAAGAAAAGCAATACTGATGGTGATGTGTCTTGAGTATCCAAACCTGTTCCTAATATCTGCAAAAAAAATCAAAAAAGAAACTAAACCCAATACACAAAATGCCAAAAAAAATCATAAATTCACTAAAAAAAACACGAATTAGCAGAAAACAAACCAATCCCAACACACAAAATAGCAAAAAGATTCCAACTTTCATAAGAGAAAACACTAACTAGCAAAGAAAAACAAAAATGTAATATTAAATTAATACTTTAATAAAAAATACCTGAACGTAAGAACACGTATTAACAGGATTAAGTTTTCTAACTTTTAATTTCAGGTCTTTAGGCTTTCTACTTTTATCCCTACCTTCAGCCCTCTTTTGATTAAACCCAACATTTCTAGTTTCTACAACTTCATCATCCATCTTCTTCATTGATGACAGCTCCTTATTATCACTCTGGTTCAAAGTACTAATCTTTCTATTGGGAATGTATTTTCTTGGTGGTTTTCTTGAAGAAGATGAAACGCAGGTGAAAAAAGCAGGTTTAATGGGGATTTTGCTGTTGAGCTTAAAAAGAGGGTTAATGGGTTTTATAGAAGAAAGAAGAAAAGATGAACTGGGAAACAGGAGGCGAAGATTTGAGGTAATTTGGGGCATATTTTGTTGATGTTTTCAGCCCTAGAAGAAAAGGGTTTAACCGTCTTTCTAAAACCTCCCAATTAACAAAAGAAAATCCATGTCAAACGTGAGTTGCAAGTTGCAGTGACAATTATGCATTAAATAAATAAATAAAGTTAGAAAAGACCAAACAGAAAGCTGGAATAGCTCAGTTGGTTAGAGCGTATGGCTGTTAACCATAAGGTCGGAGGTTCAAGCCCTCCTTCTAGCGTTCACTATTTTTTTACTCTTTTTGAAACATTTAACTTGGTCACCTATCTCTAAATATTAACTAAACTAAAAAAATCAATTAGTAACCTTTATAAGTATAACCTTTTATAAAAAGAAGTAATTTTTTTAACACTTTGTTTGCATATTTCCTTAGTTTATAGTATAAAAGTTTGCGTTTTTACGCTTATGACCAATGCTGCTAAGTTGTTTAAAACAGATATTGTGACACACTCACACACTACATGGTTTGTTTAATATTAATTTGGTTTGCAAAATTTATCTGTTTAATTTCTACTATTTACAATTTTTGTAAGAATGGTGGTAGTTAAGTATGGTGATTATAAGAAGAAAAAAAAAACCCCAACTTTTAATGTTATAAGAATGCACTATTATGTTTTAAAATTTGCATCCAATTCACATCCCACTTATGCCTTGCCTTTGGCTTGTGCATTTGAAAACATTGAAGGGGTAAAATGGTCAACAATTAGTCTTTGGAGCTTAGAAGGAACAAAATAGCATTGGGGTGCATTCCCCATATCAACACCAGCAGATAAGATGTATTATATCCACACACATAACACCTAAAATGGTGCTTGTAACAGCAAAAATTTAACTTAGCTAGAAAATGATCATTCTATGAACAAAAAGGTCTAAATAGCAATCAGGAAAATGGGCACAATTCAATTCATGAATACTTATGGCATATCTTCTTTTTCACACTCTTGCTGTTATAATTTCAAGAATTACATTAGCACCACTTGTATCATTCAAAGACCCTCAACTAAGTGCTACAGTTACTCTAGATCAAGAATCAGGGCTATGACCGTGGCCGGTGATGGTCAACCCGAAGCTGCACCAACTCAAGAACCACCTTCAGTCAATCTTGCTTTTGTTAGTGTAAGTCATGAATGTTAACCACATTACCTGTATACACATTGTAGATGTATTACAAGATTCTAGTGATGAATATATTTGTGTTTATTTTAAATGGCAGTCAGTGCTTTTACCAGATGGAACGCCCGATGTACATTTTAGAACTGCGAATGGTGGACAGAAACTTAGGGACATCATGCTGGATTCAAATATCGAGTTGTATGGACCATATGTAATGCTCTTTACTTTTATGTATTTAAATTTTTTCATGAATTAAAAAACATATTCAGCCTGTCTGTTTTTGGTAATTCAGTCTAGACCTTTGCTAAACTGTGCTGGTGGAGGAACCTGTGCTACTTGCATGGTGGAGGTATTTGATCACCAACAAAATTAAACAGAGCTTTTAAAGTGATCAGCGTTTTGATTTGTGTTAAGCTTTCATTACCATCTCAGGTTATTGAAGGGAAGGAGTTGCTTAGCCCAAGAACAGACAAAGAGAAGGAGAAACTAAAACGGGTACGACAATTAGTAGAGGTGGCATAATGGATGGGTTAGGCTCGTTGCGTAACGGGCCAAGTGGGTTGGGTCAACTTGTTTTGACCTTGTCCACAAAGTTTATATGGAGTATAAAGATTAGGTCCAAAAATATGATGACAAATGTTGATTTGTTTTACTACTAATTTAAGTATCTAAATAAAATGAATTAGGAACATTTATGCGTTCTAAAAACCGACCCATTTTATTACATGTTCCCTTATAAACTAAGATTTATTCAACCCGTTTGTTCGTTTTAAATGAAATATAACCTGAACAGATTTTAACGTCAATATCAGTTCATAACAAAATTATGAGCAAGTCATATAGTTTTTATGCCAAAACACTACGACTTAATTGAACCAAAACCGATATGTGGAAATAGAAACGAACTGAACCTTTCCAATAAAAACTGCAGAATCCAAAGAACTGGAGGCTGGCTTGTCAAACAACGGTGGGGACACCAGACTCCACAGGCCTGGTACGTAGTAGTCAATATATAGATTTTAGATGCACTTACAAAGATGAAAGATTCAGCAATATATAAACTTAAGATGAATTTTTTTTATATTATATATATTTTTTATGCAAATGCAGGTTGTAATTCAGCAATTACCAGAATGGAAAGGGCATGAATGGACACTTGGAAAGGAACCACCTCCAGAATCTTGATATTGTTTTGTAATAAGTGATGTTGTAAATGATGAGCGCACATGAGAATGGTTATAGTGCTATAGTATTGACAAATTCTTGAATACTATATAAATCAGTTAATCTTATCACTCAATAATGTACACCGAATCTAGTAAAATTTATTTTCTGCAAGTAACTTGAGGTTATTGTCTGGACTGCTCGGCCTACTGAAATTTGAAAGAGTTAATAAGCTCATTTTTTTTCTAGCTTATGAGCTTATCAACTTGAGCTAATAAGTTTTAACGAGTCATAAGTTATGGTTAATAAGTTGATAAGCCATTATAAATATGATTATTTGCTTTTTGAAATTTCTATTAGCCAATAGGCTCATCAAAAGAAGCTAATTAATACACCCCTGAGCTGCATAAGAAATAGGTGGGTTCTTCAACCCATGTACTGGTCTAGACTCTAGCCGTCTAGGCCGCTCCAGAGAGAGCTCTGCCCCTAATCAAATGTTCAAGCCTGTTCTCAGCATGTCTAGTTGTGATCGAGCCCGGTTTTAGTAGACTAGTAGGCATAGTGATTATTAGTTGGCTCTTTAGTTTTGTTAAATATATTAATCTAATTAGGTAAAAGATATAAGTTTTGTTGGTTAAGTGTTGTTTTGCAGGTGAAAGGAAGTTTTGTGGTTAAAGTGAGAAGATAAGAAGTTCAGGGGTTGTTTTGTAACATTTGTAAAGCCAAAAATATATAAGGCTATTTTTTTTTCATTATTATTGTTGTTGATATCTCTATTCTCTCTGCAGATCGATTAGGGTTCACAGTTTATATATATTGTATCATCTTGATACGATATGTAGATTTTAGTTTGTGTGAATGATCTACACCTGTTGGTGTTAGAATCATTGAGAGTTTTTCATGTAAAGTGAGATCGAGTCCTTTGTTTTGTTTTTGGCTTTAAGCCGGTATAGTTTTGGTTGATTAATCCATTGAAGTTGTTTTAGATTGTGTGTTCTTGTGTTGTTACAAATTTGTTCAAGTTTTAAGAAATGGGCCTGTTTCAGACCCATAGAGATCCATGATCGTCTGTTCCAACTGGGCTCTGTTATAATTTCATTTTGTTTGATTTTTGCTCTTCCATAGTTTTTGTACTATTGGAAATGATATGGGTTAAAATTTTCATTACAAGTTACTTCATTTAAATTTAAATGAATATATAATTTAAACACATACAACTTTTAATAAATTTAATGAGTTACTTTAACACACAAAATTGGAATAAAGTTTTAGAGAGAATAATATCAAATGGTTTGTTTAAAAAAGACCCGAAAACATGTTGATCTAATTAAATAGGTTATCTGGGTTGGGTCGGGTTGGTTGGGTTAAAATACTCAACCCAATTAGAAAATCAAGTCGGGTTTTGGTCGACTACTTCTGATCCGCCAACTCAATAACCCGAGCGGGTCAACTCGACCCAACCCAAATTACCATCTTTTATTTCCCATGATCAATCAAGAGTTAAGCAACCAGAGCTAGGGAATCAGTTGGGCTGAGCCCTGCAGGAACCTATATGGGCTAGATAAACTGATGGGCTAAATACAATAACAACCATCTAAGTGATAAATAACACAGAATTGACTACAAATATGAACTTTTGTTTGTTTGTTTGTTTACCAATACTTATAGCTGTAAAATCTAGAGACTGTGAAAGGGCCTAGCTTGCCTTGCTCATGATCGGTCTCATAATCAGGTTTAACCGAGAGTGGTTACAACCATAATTCTCAGCATGACAATTGGCCTCGTCTGAATTGATATTGAGATACCGATACAAGTTCCCGAGAATATTGTGTTTGTTTCAGTATACACAATTCATGTGCATTCTCATACTAACTAAAGACGGTAAACCAAAATAGTAGGCCAATGGAATTGATTAGCACTTAGCAAACCCCTCAAATATACATACCTCATTTACTCAGTACTAACCATACTGGATGTTTTTATTTTTGACAGGTTTTTTGAAAAGTTCATAACCAAACCAAAAATAATAATGACAGTCTCAACCTAAATATAGAGTGATTATACTTTTCATCTCCAATTTCATGCAGTATAAATTAAACAGAATAAAGGTGAAATTTTTGAATGGAGAAAAACTCATTACAAAGCATACTATATGTGTGTTGTGGACTTGTGTCATTGCATTGGCCATTGGGTAAGAGGATAGATTTTTTGTTGGAAGCCAGATAGGTTTATTGGATCCAAATTTACAATCATATAAAGTTGAGTATATCCATAACACAAATTGATAGCAAGGTAGAATCAAAATGGGACCTCTTGTGCATCATACAACTTTGAACATATTCACACTATAATCACATCATCACATGCATTGAGTGACCCAAATAGCCCCACTCTTCCACCCACTATATATTCTGTTTTCCTCAACCCGATCGAAAAGAACAACCCGTATAAAGCCCAAATCCTAACATACAAGATTACACACAGAACTGTGGGCCCATGTATACGATCTTAAACATACCACACGTTATTGGTGGGTCAACCTAGCCCGTTTTCATTTTACTTAAGTTTATTTGTTCATTCCCAGACACATTTTGACCCGCCCAAATTGTCACGTCCAAAGTAAATGATGCAGTACCTGATTAAGAACAAAAACAAATTGGATGAATTTCTAATAGAGATGAAAATACACAAAGAAAAACAAAGAAGTTGTCTTTCTTTTATTTTTACAATTAACAGATCCTAGAATCTCATTTAACACGAACAACAAAATTACAAACAGCAGGACTTAGTAGTCGTTGGTGAGAGGAATATGTTCGTTCGAAATGAATACGTTCGGGTAAATGAGTCCAGCCAAGCCACCACCAACGAGTGGACCAACCCAGTAGATCCAGTGACCAGAGAAGTCAAAACTAGCCACAGCAGGGCCGAATGACCGGGCTGGGTTCATCGACCCACCAGAGAACGGGCCTGCTGCTAGAATATTAGCACCCACAATGAACCCAATTGCAATAGGCGCAATTGTGCCAATTGAACCCTTCTTTGGGTCACATGCGGTGGCGTAGACTGTGTACACCAACCCAAATGTGATGATGATCTCGAAAACTACCCCTTGAATCGCTCCCACGCCTGCTGCACAAGCATGTGTAGGGACAGCCTGAAAAAATTAAAAAAATACCAAAACACAACTTAGTATTTCATATAAACTTAAAATTGCTGATGTGTATCATCAAAGTAAGGAAACAATCTTAGCCATTAGATTAAATTTTGGAAAGTTTAAATTGGCTCTTTATCACATGTGATTTTTAATTTTGTTTAAATCACACGTGAGATCAGTTCAAGTTGTAGTAATCTTACCAGGCCTCCGGTAACGAAACTAAGTAGGAAAGAAGCGACAACAGAGCCAAGGAGTTGGGCGATCCAGTAGAAAAGACCACTTAGGATTGTGATCTGGCCGCCAACAGCCAACCCGAAGGTGACAGCAGGGTTCACGTGGCCGCCAGAAATGTTGGCGGCAATTGAAACGGCTACAAAGAGTGCAAGTGCATGAGCAACTGCCACAGCTACTAGACCAGGTGGATCTAGTGCAGCATCTGCTGTTAACTTGGCTGCCACAAATCAACAAAACAAAAAAACAAGTATGTTAATGTCACATCAACCAGGGGTCAAACCTGAATAAATTCCTATAAATATCATATTTTCATAAACTACGAGTTTTCATTTAAGTACAGTAATTTTAATGCACGTTTGGAAAAATATGATATTCAGATGGTTTAACGTAGGATATATGAAATCGTCCAAATATGCATGTTACACGTAATGAAATTGTGTAACGTAAACAAGGGATGGTGTAAGTTTTTGAAAGTACCGTAAGCGATGGCGGAACCGACACCAGCAAAGACGAAAAGTAAGGTAGAAATGAACTCAGCAATGTAGGCCTTGATTGAGCCTGAGCTGAAGGAATCATTAAAACTACCAAAAGCTATTCCAGGCATTTTTTCTAGACAAAACTCAAGTTTTATAGATGAAAAATATTATAAGCTCAATTTGGAAAGAATATTGAGTGTTGAGTGACTCTGGTGCTCTATAGACATCACTAAAGAGCCTTTATATACTAAACTTTCCCAAAATAGTGATGTGGGCTTTATAACATTTTTATTTTTAATTTGGTATTTCATTTAACGTAAGTTGATAATTACATGACAATATGACATTGTGTCAATTATTATTTCTCTTTTGTTACGTTTCAGGTCGAAATAAAAGTCCCATCTTCTAGCAACACTGTTTTTTAAAAAGTGATCAACGAGAGAAAAAAAAATGTTATATGTTTTCTTAAAATGATGTTAATAATTAACTTCGATTTACATAAACATACTTACTAATTGTTTCCTTTGCACGGTCTTATTTTAAATTATAAAGTACTCAATAAATATTTAGAGAGATCGATATGAGAGGAACCCATCAATCAAGAAGTTGGTTAAGTCACGTATATAATTATAATTAGTGATTTAGATATGGCCTAAGTTGGCCTAATTTGGTGCAAATGACGTGCACTTAGTTGACATCTGTTACTTGCATCTTTATAGTTCGATAGCAGCCTAAATGATACAATCGTTACGTGTTCACATGTATTAATTAATAATTATTAACTTAATAATTTATTAGTATAACGTAACGTAATGGAATCTCAAAAAATAAGAGTTATGTTATATTATTTGACTTGGTCACAAGCTACATCTCCCATATTTAAAATCTAAATTAAAGAGATACAATGAAGTCCCACCTTTTAAATATTTATTCAATTATTGGTTTTTGTCGATAACTAGTTCCATTAATGATCAATTTGTGGATATATTTGCACATATACATAAATTTGGTATATGGTCGGCAATATTTAAATTAGTAGTTATCATCTACAGTATTTTATGAAATGGCTAGTCACTATCGAATTGAAAAACGTCAAAACTTCAAAATATAAAAAAATCCAACACTTCCATTATTCAAAATAGCAGTTTTGATATATATTTGGTTAGATGAATGTATTTTACAATATATGCATGTGATTGTAGACCCAACATTCCAGTACGCAATTTACCTCTTTTGTTTTCATGAGATCGGTAGGGTTCTTCAAAGAGTCGATTTTACCTTTTTTTCTTATATGCATATATGTAACTCTTAGATCGTTTACAATGGTGACTCACAGTTGTGGAGTTGTGGACGCCACATCGCCATAGCCTTGTCACGTATGGGTGAGCATATAACTGAACCGAAAATCAGAAAAATCGCATAAAAAGTAAATTGAAAAGACTGAACCGAATCAAAACCAACGGTTTGGTTTATGATTTAGGATTAACCGAAACAATCGGTTCATTTTTTGATTTTCATCTCAAAAACCGAAAAAAACCAAACCGCACCGAAAGCGAAGTCTTTTTTATAATATATATATATATATATATATATATATATTTATATAAAAGTTATGTATTTTATATGTATAAAAATATAAATATGGTCAACTCTACAATAAAACATATGAATATACCGAGTAATAATAAGCATTTTTTTGTTATATTCGAAATACTCACTTATTATTACATTAGTAAAGCTATTAGTTACATATTGTATATTGTATATTTTCAACAATTATTCATTGTTAGTAGTTTTCCTGATAAAAAATTTAAGTTCATTCTTAAGACACATATATCTATACAATGTATATTTTATCAAATTTATTCGATAAAAGCACCCGAATGGATAAACCAAAAAATCCAATAAAAAACCGAAACCGAACAAAGATAACGATTTTGGTTTTTGAATTTCCAAAAACCGAATTTACGGTTCAATTTTTCGATTTTAACCAAAAACCAAAATGAATTGACTCATGCACACCCCTAGGCATGTGTTATCATCACAACCTCTACATTGGTAAAATAAGGTTGTAGAGGTAAGCTCTTCTAAATTAATTTAATTTTTCTTTTATTTAATAAAAATAAATCTTTTTAATTTGAATTTGAATTACAATTGTGGAGAAAAAGAAAAAAAAATGTTATAGCCCCACAAAACGGCATTTTTCTGTGCTTTCAACCACAACGCCTCACCACTATGACCTTCACTACACCCGTGGTGGTGTCGTGGTGACAAAGAAGCCGTTTTATGAGGCAGCAATATATTTTTTTACAAATAAGAATGAAATAAGGTTAAAAAGAAATTAAGAATGGAATAAAAGTACAAAACATTATGAAAATGGACAAATTTAGATGGAAAAAATGTGAATCTACTTTGCAAATAAAGATTATATATAACTATTAATTTGAATAAAAGAAATTATTAGAGTAGTAAAATAATTGAAATGAAGTCACCACTTTATTGAAACATGTTTTTCATGGGCCCAATGAGAAAAATAATTGATGAAAACAGCTTTAAAGGGGCCCAAATAAACCGACCATTTTTGTTAAAAAAAAATAAGAGCGTGATGGGCGTGAAGTTGTCGTTGTTAGCCGTAGTCGGTAAACAGGTTGCTACATGAGGCTGAGATCGATTTGGGCGGCTGATGTGGATGGATATCTAGCATCCACTTGCATAAGCATTCTCTATATTTCTATTTCTATGTATGCATTATTATTTTATGTAGGTATAATATGTTGGTATTTATTCAATGATTATATTTAGCTCATAAATAATAAACAAACTTATTAATCATGCAAAAACAAAAGGAAAACCAGTTGAGTACCTTTTAGTCTTGTGTAATGGAGTGGTGCGTGGTAAGGCCATATGAACGTGATGAGTATGGACGATGCTCCACCCGCGACCCGTAGTCCCGAGGTTTTTCGACCAACAAAATCGTGTGTGTTGGACAACAAGTTTACTTATACACTCGTAATACTAAATCAGCTATGAATACCCACTATCGGTATGGATAAGCTCGCGAGTTTTATATAATACAAAATTTATGTTAAATGATCAAAAATATTGTGCTCAATGGGCATCATGTCATCATATGTTCACGACTTCACGTACATATTGTCCTGTTTTAGTACTGTTGTAATGAAGTGAAGGGTATCAAGACTAGGGGTGTGTTTGGTAACAACGAGCTGGAGCTTGGGGTTTGGGCTTCTTTTCACAAGCCACTTCAAAAAGCTTCTTGTTTAGGAGCTTATTTTTTCAAAAAGCCCCACTTTTTTATGTTGTCAAACAAGGCTTATAGACTTATAGTTGAAGCTTATAAAAATAGAAGTTCAAGCCCTCAAAAACCCTTAGAAGCCCGTCATCCAAACATACCTTAGTTCTTACTAGTTTAGATGACAAAAAAAATGAATAAAGTTTACATAAATATATACAAAAATGATAATGTTTTTAACATATTAAAATATTGAATCGTTTAAAACCGAAATGATTGATTTACTACATTTTCTTCGTGTGCAAACTGCAAAGATTATAATGCTTGAAATTTACACTAATAAAAATGAGTTGAAGCTATTATAATAATTATTAAATTATTAATGATGAATTATTAAGTAGGAATATCCAACACGTATATTCTAGACTAGATTATGGTGGAAGAAAAACCTAATTATGGGGCAACATATATCACCATCAATCACTTGTTCTTCACGCCCGTATGTTTTGTGTCTTCTAATTTCCTTTGCTTTTTGTCATCTTGTCTAAAGTTCTTTGTCACTATAATTTGTATAATTTTAATCCTTGTGCAAAGAAAAATAATACTTAAAGTTGTAGGTTTTATAAATAATAATAGAGATATATAATTAAAATAAAATTGTCGAGTATTATTAACGTGTGTATACTATTACCATATACCACCACTAATCCTTTAATGAAGTTGTACATATAGCTTAGTGTGTTGTAAATATCGTCAAATAGTCGTGTCTGACATAATTTTAGTGGTGAACGAATCACCACATGTAATACGGAATAATTAAGAAAGTGTGAATTAGTTTTTAAATTAATAAAAGACCATTGATGTTTTATAACGATAACTAAAACAAATCAATGATCAAAATGACTAATATAGTGATATTACTTCTAAATAACTCTTTACACATAATTCGTATTTAAAATTTTATATTTCTTTACATTTGCATAAGTGGTACATGATATGTTAAATACTGGCTATTATCATATACTCAAAATCTGTAATCATAAAGTAAAATATGCTTATGCATAAAATTTATATTTAAAAATTATGTTGTCATTATCAATATTTCCTGATAAAAATTAGTCAAAAAGAAGATTGATCAAAGAGTTTAAAACATTCGATCTAGACTAGTTTATTCTGGAAATCCAAAAAATAAAAAAGTTAATTAAAAATATATATTTATATATTAGCGCATTTGAACTATCAATGACTGATGAATTAAAGTTTGAATAACTTAAAAGAAGTGCTAAATCAGAGTCTAAATTATAATTAACCAAACCATTTGGTGCACCTTAAAGTTTGACCAACTCATTCAGACCACCTGATCTGACCATCATGTAACCAATCATAAACCATGAACAAAGTTAAAAGGCAAACCAGATTGTTTGATATTGTTCAAGGCATAAAGCATAATTCCTCTGTAGATCAGTCAAGCAGGTTCACTAGACCAATTAAGTAATACTGATCCAAACTCTTAAGTTATTAAGCACGATTACAGAGAATCGCGAAATGAAACCTTGATCAACATAACTATACTTCCACGATTATCTCTTGGGTACCATTGTTTCCACCTGCTTTCAGATTTTCCCTTAGATAAGGCAACAGTTTCTTCACCGTCTCTTCCTCAAAAAATGTTAACTTGATTTCATTCACCAAATGACGCCAACACCTTGAAGGACATGAGGCGCAAAAGCTGCATGGATTGTCATCCATCATTGATGATTCCCCACGAATGATCTGTCACCAGAACAAAAGGGTAGAAATATTACAGCAGTTGATATGAGCTCAATAATATTTAGATCATTGGTCATCTTAGAAGCTAGAAATATATAGTATAAAACCTTTAATAGTGCAACCCCTGAAAGTGTAAATAAACCAAGATTGCGAACCCGAGGTGCAATCCACAGCATTGAATCAGCAAGCTCGGTAATGTTGCTCGTTTTCAAATCCATGTCAAGTACTAACTCGTTGATTCCATCAAGTGGAGGAATGAGGTTAGTTTCTCTGATCCTTTTTGGTATAATAAGACTCTGCATTGTAATACGAAAGCCCAAGTGTAAGTATATGGTACAAAACAAATACTACGTATAAAACCTGAGGGTGTGATCCGTACTACTAGCGGTACACAAGATGCATAATGTTACACGTTAGTTCCCACATGGTTTTTCTATCCAAGTTTATAGCTCTAAAAAAACACGCGTGGTGCTTTATCTGTAACAGTACGCGTCTTGTGTACAACTAGCAGCAATGATCATTATCCCATAAAAAATAAGGATAAGTAAATATAATCATGTTTTTCTAAACATACCTTTTCGGAATTAGAACGAATCTTCAATTTGTCAATATGCTTAAGACATTGAATCATTTCAAGTAATCCATGAAACCAAATTTCATCACGCTTTTGGTATCGGCTAGTATTTAGCTCGAATTCAGCTGAGAGAAGATTGGGACAATTCAAGTTTGAAAAGGCCACTGTTGTACTACCACTATAATAGAACCCAACTAAGTTTGGAGTATCAATGGCGAATTCTGCAGACTTCTTGAATTTACACAAAGATAACTTCTCAAGTGAAGCACTCGAAATGTTTACACGCCCCATGATATCACAACAACTTATGATCAAGACCTTAAGAAGAGGCAAAGTTTTCTTGCAGTCCATAAACATCATGTTGTCAATATTAACTCCAACTAAGTGCATAGACTTAAGTTGTTTGCAGATTCCAAACTCTATTTTGCATGGACTGAGACGGGGTCCATGGAATCGAAAAGCTTCTAGATGCGGTATGTTGAGTTGTAGATTCTTCAAGCCTCCACAATACATCAACTCGAGAATTTTGATCTTGTAACTCATTAGTTTCATTGTTTTCATCCCCGAACATCTTTTGAGAGAAAGGAACTCTAGGGAATGAAAATCATCCACCAAAATCTTTGACAATTCTTCCTCATTTAATTTGTGTCTGCTCAGAGACAACTCCTTTTGGTTTTGTGCAGCTAGTCTTCGCCATTTTCTTGACAAAAACTTAGATCGATGTTGGTCTGTATTATGGAGGAACGAAACTACATGATGCAGTACATTTTCAGGCATTCTAGAGATCATATCCCTAGGATCAAGGATTCCATTTCTGCATTTTAAGAATCTTTCCCACGAACACTTTGGCGATCTCATCTTGATACTTCTAGTCTAGAAATATATCTCTATCACAAACGTTAAATATCCTCTGTACAATGTGCATACAGTAAGTTCAGTAAAGAAGCCATTCTTCAAGCATATGTATATGGATCCAATCCTTTTTAGAGCAACATTCTCTTAAAATGAAAGACAATCACTAAAGAAACTTGAAATAAGAGGTCAGATATTGGAGTAAAACTAGTTTGCTTTAAGTATCAAATCAGATAATACATACTCGGCTCTCTTCAAAATCGAGGTTATGAAACATTTTAAGGACAACTTATCATATACATGCTCACTATTTTGTCACTTGTTGTTTAAATTCAACTTAGTTAACTACATTTCTGAATCACTGGCTTCATCATTTAACCCCTTCCTAAATATAAGATTGCAAAGCAGTGCACAAGGACTCATTTGCAGACACAATACTAACAAAATCAAAATAATTACAAAAGTATAAGTTCCAAAACTACTACTAAATTAATATATCACAAATTTTTCTTTATTAATTGACTCTAATATCACATCCCATGCTGATTTAGTACTAGGCTATAGCATTATCAAATATGAAATTAATTTCAGAAACTAGGATTTTTTTGGGAATGCATATCTCCCTTGCTACTTCAGTATCTAACAAAATTAAACACTATATGTATACATTTAAATCAATCAAGATTATCATTTAAGGAATGGGGAACTTAATAAATATAAGCATTATGATGATTGATCTTACCGGGCAAGTAATTAAATATGCGGAATGATCCTTTTTATGATCGATTTGATGCTTATACTCAACAGAATGAGAGTTTTCGACGACCTTCCCTGACTTACAAACTTTTCCCCAAAAAGTAAACTCAATCTGGAGTTTTTACGGGAAGATCATGCGAATGCAGCTTCTTGGCTTTACTCGATTTACTTAGGAACTCTTCCCTCTAACCTCAACTCTAGGGTTTTGACAAATGCGGCGAGTTTAGGACAATCTAAAGATTAGTGGATATTTATTCGTACGTTACATAACACACTGACCCGTAAATCCACAAAACAGAGTCACTAGATTCAGAACCCGAATTCCGACCCGAATTAAAATTCTATTCACAAATACCCTTATTTAGTAGTAGTATTATAACCTTAATAAAACCATATCAAGCATTAGTAAATTTGGGGTTACTAATTAAAATTTTCTTAACAAATGTTCAGCAAAGACTTCATACAAATGTCTTTTGCATGAAAAAAAACAGTTGAAAAAGAAAAGACATGGATGATATATATGCCAAGAAGTTAACATTGACTAGGATACTATGAGATCAATGTTACCTCTGGTTCATGAATATCTTTGATTTGCTTTCATTCCGTCTATTTGTTTGATCGTTTTGATATCCTTGAATCAGAATTTGAATCCTTAACTACTTCGGTGTAATATGTAATCAGCTATTCGCTCATTGCATATTGTGTAGTATTACTGTTAAGGCTAATTTATTGATTCGATCACATATATAGCACCGAAGAACGTTCAAACTTAAACATAATAAACCTCCTAACACATATTAGTTAGAGCCAATATAGTCATATAAGTTGAGGTGAAGTATAATGAATAAGTTACTAGTTTATCTTGTTATCCATTAGAGGTGCATAAAATGAAACGACCCAATAGTATTTGTTTAACACGACATCATGTTCAGATCTTCACAGTTAGATTAGTATTCAATCATTCAGACACACACATTGATGGTTTGAACTTTGAAACATTTCCCCACCTACAGCAGTTGATACACTGCTTGGTTCATGTGTTATATCATTTTTTCAACCATCTGCATACTAGCTATCAAACAATTTCCAAGCTCACATCAATATCTTTTTCTAATGCCAAATGTTGTAACTTGGAGCTAGAGGCTGAAGTTACAATGAGATCGACATTATTTAGGCCGGTCAATTCTACATGAGCTTCCAGGGTTAATATTTGTTTTTAAGAGAACGTTTAAACAGTTTATGTCTCGTCTTACAGACAGGCTTATTACCATTCCATTTCACATTCACCCATTATTCCACCTATAATCAAACGTAGGCCATAACAAAGCTGAAAAGATATAACATCAAATATAAAGCCACGATACCATCATTGCCAAAGAGGTTACTGAAAATGCACAAGAATATGTTTTGAAACGTACCCCGTAACATCTTTACTAGTTTTTACGACAACTCACAGTTAGACAAGTATAATGAAAACTTTAAGTTGTGCATTTTCGAAAGAGTTTGTAAAAGAATCATTTCCTATTTCAATGCAACCCGATCAATAGCATTGCGTTCAACCTAATTAAGATTATCCATGAGATAAGACATCATTTTCTTCTTGGACTCCTCCTCAGTGGCATCTAAGTCAAACTGTTTGATGGAATGCCGCCAACATCTTGACGGGTGTGAGGTGCAGAAGCAGAATGAACTGTCATGTGTCCCCGTTAATTCTCCATGTACCAACTGTCAACAGAACAAAAGGTCAGCAAGATGACAACATTCAATTATGAAGTCCATGAAGTAGAGTAGCTTTTGTAGATGCTATAAACAGTGTGATACCTTAAGCAAAACCCGGTAACCAGAACGAAAAAATTAGATTTTTAACCCGAGGACAAATGCAAAGCATTCCATCAGCAAGGTCAACATAATTTCTTGTCTTGTAAAATACTTCGATTTCATCCATTTCTTCAAGGGGAGGAACAAGAGTGTCTCTAAACTCTTTCGGAATAATGATATTCTTGATTGCAACATAGCAGTTTAGGAGTAAGCCATACAAATGAAATACAATAAATAATACGGATATATGAAGGAAAATGTTTTCTAATCATACCTTATCAGAATTTGTGTGGAACACCAACCTTTCAGCATGATTCAAACATTTTAACATATTAATCAATCTAGAGTACCATGTCTCACCACGTTTCATATACCGAGTAGAAAATAACTCAATTCTAGCTTCAGATAGAAGAGGAAGCTTCACGTTTGAAGAGAGAATTGCACTGCCATTGTACGCGAAAAAATTTAGGTTCGGAGCATCAATGTTGATATCCACCGATGTCTTGAACTTCAACAATTCTAACTTCTCAAGAGAATTGCTAAAACACATCACAACAACTTATGACCAATACCTTCATAAGGGGAAGAGTTTTGTTGCAATCGGTAAACATCATGTTGTTTATTTCAACTCCAACTAAGAACACAATCACTAGTTGCTGGCATATACCAAACTCGATTTTGTATGGCCTGAGACGCAGTCCATGGTATTGAAAATATTCAAGATTTGGTGTGTTAAGCCGTACGCTCTCAGGGTTGCACAATAGTTTAACTCAATGTCCTTCAAATTGAAGTTCTTCAGACTAAGTGTCTTCATCCCTGAGCATTTTTTCAGACTAAGAGTCTTTGCTGAGTGGAAGTCATCCCCCAAAATCCTTAACAGTTCCTACTCATTTAGTCTATGCCTAGTCAAACAGAGCTTTGTTTGGGATTGTGCATCAATTCGCCTCCATGTTCTTGATGTAAAAACGAACCCGATCTTTATCTGTAGTTGGAAGGAAAGATAAAACATGGTGAAGTACACTTTCCGGCAATCTAGATAATCTATCCCGAGGATCAAGTCTCCCATATCTGCTATACAAGAATATGTCCCAAGAACACTTATGTACTTTTCGGGAAAAATAGGATTCAGTTGTCAACTGTCCCTATCAGAAATTAGGATTGACTACGGATTGAGCTATAGCACATGGTTTCATATAACCACACTTCACGGAAATTTTTACCATTGCAAATGTCAACTATCCACTATCTGCACAATACTAATAAATATTTATGGATCATGCATATTTTAAAAGAGAATATGAACATTCAACTAACAATATTGTGTATTGTTTTTCAAATATCAAGCTAGAAGCTAGCAAACATCGCTTCTGGTAGCGATGAATCATTTTGAAGAGATGAGCAATTAAAAAGTTAATATATTACATTCACCAAAACATATGAAAAACATCCACAAACAAAGTAGAAAATATCAAGAGGCCTCAAAAACACAGAATATCTTAATTGAAGTAATCATAGCTAGCTAAGCATTTAGGTAATAAACTGCATAGAGAAGCTACCGGCACATATTAAATAATTAAGATTAACAGGAAAAATATATAACAAATGGTGAATAGATTGAAAATTTATAATGATTGATCTTACATGATAACAAATAAAATCTGGATATGATCGGTATGCGTTTACTGATATTCTAACAATCTTCCAAATGCGAGCGTTCCCAATCTACTTCGAATAGGGATTTCTCTAAATTCAACTCTCCGGCTTAAATGAAAAGCTCATCCAAATACCTCTAATTAAGCTCTACTCTAAATGGACCTTTGATGAACGCAGTCGTCCGCCCAATTCAGCCTATGGTTTGACAATTTGGGGGTGGTTTTAGGACAGCTTAAAGAATACTCGAAAATTTTTATGGTAGATAACTCTATGAGCTGAAACCCGAAAAACTTCAAGAGACGGTCAGTAGACCCAAGAACCAAATTTATATCCGAATTAAAGTCCAATCTACTACTCACTACCACCCTTATATAGTAACAATGTAATAATGCAAATCCAACTAAAATCATCTTAAATGTTGCTATCATCTTATTAACGATGGTTGGATAAATAGTTGATAACCCTATGAATTTATTTCATTTTATCAATGTCTTTAGTATATTAGCATATATCATATAATTACATAAACTATTAATTGGGCTAATTTGAGATAAAATGTTCTACCCCTTACACTAATCAACTACAGATATTATGATTTATGAATACTGTTACTTAAATTGTTCCTTGCATTCGGATGAGCTTTTCATCGAAACTGGAGAACTCAATTTAAAGAAACCACTTTTCAAAGTAGATTGGGGACGTTTAAGAGATTGCATTCGGAAGAGTGTTAGAAAATCAATAAACGCATACCAATCATTTCCAGGGTAATTTGTTGTCCTGTATGATCAATCATCATAAATATCTATGATATATTTGTTATTTTTTTCTGTTGATCATAATTGATGTCAATACATGTTGGTAATTTCTCTACGTTGTTTTTGTTTAAATGCCTAACTAGATTTGATCCTTCACCTAGATCTTCTAGATTTAATAGGCCTCTCGATTGTCTCAATATTTTCTAATCTGTCTGTGGGTGTTTTTTATATTTCTTTTGGTATACGTAATTTATTAACTTTGTAATCGCTCATCTCTTCAAAATATTCTGCTAAAAGAACTGTTTACTTCTAGCTTGAAAATTATTGAATCATATTCAATATTGTCAGTTGAATGTTCATTTTCTCTTAAATATGCATGATGAATGTTGACGGATATATGTATAGCAGATACACGGAGACCTGATCCTCTAGATAAATTATCCAGATTGCTAAAAGTCTATTGCACCATGCATGGTTTTCTTTTCTTCCAACTCAATATCAGGATCCGTTTCGTTTTTTATCAAGAAAATGGAGGCGAATTGATGCACAATGACAATCAAAGCTCTGGGCACATACTAAATGAACAGGGACTATTAAGGATTTTGGAGGATGACTTCCACTTAGCAGATACGTTTAGTCTGAAGAAATGCTCAAAAATGAAGACTCTTAGACTAGTGAACTTCAATTTGAAAGACATTGAGTTAAACTATAGTGCAACCATGAAGAACATACACCTAAACACACCAAATGTTGAAACTGATCACATGGACCTCGTCTCAGGCCAAGCAAAATCAAGTTTGGTATATGCAAGCAACTTGAGATTTTGTTCTAAGTTGGGGTCGAAACAAACAACATGAAGTTCACCAACTGCAACAAAACTTCCCCCTTATTAAAAAATTGGTCACACCTCATAAATTGTTGCGATGTGGAATGTATATATAATTCAAGTTATTCTCTTGAGAAGTTGGCTTTGTTAATGTTCAAGATAATTATGGATATCAAGTTATCAACATTGATGCTCCAAACCTAGCTTTTTTCATACAACAACAATACAATTCTTTGTTAAAACATGAAGCTTCCTCATTGATATGAAGCTATAATTGAGTTATACTCTACTCGGTACACATAACATGGTGAGACGTGGTACGCTACATTGATTGAAATGCTTAAATGTTTGAAGCATACTGAAATGTTAGTGTTCCATACTAATTCTAACAAGGCATGACTAGGAAATGTTATTCATCTTATATATCACTATTACTATTTGTTGTATTTGTTTTGTAGGCTTATAAGACTTAAATAGTTTTTAAGTTGGAATCAATAATATCGTTATTCCAAATGAATACCTCTGACTCTGGTTCCTTTATTTGATGAAATGGATGGGATACTAGTAAGTACATTTTACAAGACAAACAATTTTGTTGACCATGCTGATGGCATGCTGTGGATTTGTCCTCGGGTAACAAATCTAGCATCAAAAATACATACTCTACTTCATGGACTTCATATATGAATGTTGTCATCTTGCGGTCCTTTTGTTGTTGACGGTTAGTGCACGGGCAAATAACAGGAACACTTACGGTTCATGTCGCTTCTGCACCTCACATGCCTTAAGAGTTTGGCGCCATTCCGTCACAAAAATGCAAAACTTGAAGTTTTCGTATTACTTATCTAACTGTGACTTGTCATAGAAACAAGTAAAGATGTCATGAGCATAGGCAGTATAAGGGCAGGGGCCCTCCCAAAAATTTGAGCAGCTAGTATTTTATTTATGTATATATATTTATATTTCTAGGCTGAAAACAAAAATACAATGTTGGTAGAACCACTAAGACCACTTGCAATGCGCCCTACATGGGGCATCTGAGTCTCGAGAACGCCGGTAATGGGGCGTTCTAGGTGGGTGGGGCGTTCTGGAGCCCAACACGGACAAAAGTTGAGCATCTGAGGGACCCACTTGCTTTTTCTTTTCTTTCCAGGTTTTAAAATAATAGATAAATAAAACATTTAAAAAATAAACTAAATTGGTGGGGCTTAGGGGCAAATTGGGGGTTGCTGATGTGATGTGGTTGCTTACGTGGTGCCTCATAAAGCCCGGAATGCCCATCACCACTACAGGTGGTTTAAAGGACAAGACTCTCCCCTGATATTGAAGTTGCTAGTTCATATCTTATCAATTAATTGTATTGATATTTTTATTTCTTTTTTCTTTCTTTCTTCTTCTATACTTCGGTTTAATGAAAGTTTTAAAAGTAAATTTGACACGGTACTAAACAATTATACATATGATATAACCAAATAATAAGTATATGAACATGTTGAATATAGTTGAGGGATTATGCTTCACAATCATTCTGTAGTTAATTTAAAAGTCATTAAAATCTATCATATATGTGTTGCAAAACCTGAGACTTATATATAAAGCAAATATAGTTGCAGCATGGAATATAAATGACTAGTTTCGACATTGGTAATATAGAATATATAATTCATATGTTAGGGAATTTTCCAACTATCATCAATATATAAGGTTATACACATTTTACTAATGCCTGATAAGGTTTTATTGAGTCTAACGTTATATTATACTATTACTAAATAAGGGTGTTTGTGAATCAAAAATTGATTCGGATCAGAATTCGGGTTCCGGATCTAGTGACCCTGTTTTGTGGATTTCGGGTCAATGTGTTATGTAACAGACAAATAAATATCCATTATTCTTTTGATTGTCCTAAAATCGCCACATTTATCAAAACCCTAGAGTTCAGGTTAGACAAAAGATTTCTAAGTGAATCGAGGAAAGCCAAGGAGCTGCATTTGATTGATCCCTTCATATAACTCCAGATCGAGTTGATCAGGTTTAGTTTCTGGGGGAAAGTTTACAAGTCGGGGAAGGTCGTCGAAAAGTCTAACTCTGTTGAGTGTTTGCAAATCAGTCATAAAAAGTAATGTTATGCAGACTTGATTACTTGCCCTGTAAGATCATTCATCATAAATCACGTATTTATTGATTTCCCCATTTCTTAATTGGTTCATGATAATCTTGATTGATTTCAATGTAAGCATATAATGTTTATTATTACTGTTAAAAAGTGAAATAGATAGTTGTATATAGTGTAGTACTACATCAGCATATATGGGTTGTGATCTAATAAAGTCAGTAAAAACAATTTATATTTCAATCTAGTAGTCTAGCTTTAACTTCTTAATTATTTATGTTGTTGTTAAAATTGGTTTACATAAGAGTCTTTGTGCTTCGTTTGGCAATCTTAAATCAAGGAGGGGGTTGATTGAAGAGTTGATGGTGAAGGCAGTGACTTAGAAATGTAGTTAAGCTGGATATAAACCACAACAAATAATATACCTATTGTTTGTAGTTTATAAAAACATTTTATATATTCAAAATAGTAGCATATACGTTATCCTAAAAATGTTTCATAACCTCGTTTTTGAACAGAGTATTATCTGATTTGATGTTTAAAGCAAAGGAGTTCAACTCCGGTACCTGGTCTCTTAATTCAAGTTTCCATAATATTATCATTTTTGAAAGAGATTGTTGATCTGCTACTCAAATACATAAGCAAGAAGAACGGCTTCTTTACTGATCTTACTAAATGTACCTTGTACAGTGTATATTTAATATTTGTGATAGAAAAATATTCCTGAAAGTATCAAGATGAGATCGCCAAAGTGTTCGTGGGAAAGATATTTAAGAAGCAGAAATGGGATCCTTGACCCTAGGGATATGATCTCCAGAACGCCTGACAACTTACTGCATCATGTAGTTTCATTCCTCCCAAACTCAAACCAACATCGATCCAAGTTTCTCTCAAGAAAATGGAGACAAATTGACGGACAAAATCAGAAGGCGCTCAGTATGACTGGGCGCAGATTAAATGAGAAAGAATTGTCAAAGATTTTGATGGACGATTTTCACTTGGTAGAGTTTTTTTCCCTAAAAAGATGTTCTGAGATGAAAACAATGAAACTAGTGAGTTACAAGATGAAAAGTATCGTGTTGAATTATTGTAGAGGCTTGAAAAATTTAAACCTCAAAACACCACATCTAGAAACTTTCCGATTCCATGGAACTCATATCAGTCCATGCAAAATAGAGTTTGGCATCTGCAAACAACTAAAGTATGTGCACATAGTTGGAGTCAACATTGACAAGTGATGTTCATGGACTGCAACAAAATTTTCCCTCTTCTTAAGGTCTTGGTCATAAGTTGTTGTGACATCATGGGGTGTATAAGCATTTCAAGTACTTCACTTGAAAAGTTATTTTTGTGGAGATTCAAGAAGGCTGCAGTATTCACCATTCATACTCCAAACCTAGTTAAGTTATGGTAAAGTGGCAGTACAACAGTGGCTTTTTCAAACATGAACTGTCCCAATCTTCTCTCAGCTAAAATCGACCTAACTACTAGCCAATACCAAAAGTGTGATGAAAAGTGGTTTCGTGGATTACTTGAAATGATTCAACGCGTTAAGCATATTAGTAAGTTAAAGATTCGTTCTAACTCCGACAAGGTATATGTTTAGAAAACATGATTTTGTTATATAATTTTGTACAGTATACTTACACTTTGGCTTCCATACTACAATGCAGAATAAAGTAATCCCGAAAAAACTTAGAGAGAATACCCTACTTCCTCCACTTGATGGGATCAATGGGTTAGCTCTAACCATAAATTCAAGATCAAACGATATTACTGAACTTACTGATTCAATGCTTTGGATTACACCTCGGGTTCAAGATCTTGCTTTACATGCAGTTTCTGGGAATGCACTACTACAGGTATTATACTATTTCTAGTTTCTATAATAACCAATCTAAAAAATCATTGAGCTGATATCTATTGTTGTGATATTTTTGCCCTGTTGTTCTGTTAGCAAGTTTGTTCACGGAGAATCATTAGGAATGCAAGACAATCCATGCTGCCTTTGTGCCTCATATCCTTCAAGATGTTGGCGTCATTCAGTGATGCAGCTTCAGTTAAGAGTTTCCGAGGAAGAGACCAGGACGAAACTGATGCCTTATATTAGGGAAAATCTAGAGAAGTTGAAAATGGTAGTGAAGGGGTTAACGTGGATTAGTTGAATGAGGTTTTTTTCCGCAACTCGTTAGATTATGCTTGACCTTAGGGTTTGGAGTATTACTTAATGGGTCCAGTGTGCCTACTTGACTCTACAGATGTAGTTAAATCTGTGTACCTGATGTATGGGAACATATATGGATTTACATTTTACAAAATCTGTTTTTGCCTTTTAACTTTCTTTATGGTTTATGATTGGTTACATGACGGTCAGATAAGGTGCTAAATGAATCAGTTATAAAGAAATAAATTTAGGTACAACAAAGGTTGGTTTTGATTTAAATCTTCGTCTAACACTTTTTTTATTAAAATTTCTATGTCATGAGTACTACTATGTTAATACTTTAAATGTTGCTATACTAAAGTAATTTAGAATGTAGTAAAGACTAAAGTATTTAATGGGGCCCTATTCTAAACTTTTTGACCAGTATCTGTTGAATTCATTATGTATAAGACTAACCTTTTATATATAACTGATCGCATATATGCCTTAAGGAATAATGATTACCCGTTGCAGTATCATATATAGTTCTCTTTTGGCTTCAAATACAGGATGTGATGAGAAGCCAGGTTTTAGTGCCTACTTAAGTCTGCATAAAAACATCGTATGAAAAGAAATAAACACGCATCAGAACTGTATCAAAACTAAGGAGCTTACTCACAGTACTAACAATTTGGTTGGTTACCTTTTCAACTCATTTTGATGATCAACGAAAAATAGAAGAACGCAACTCAGATCAGTTGCACCGCGTTTCTTCATCTCTGATGCCCAATTGACTTTCCCAAAGTCAACAAAATCTTTCCTGCAAAACTGTGCAGTTCCATTCAACATATGCGGGCCCCTTTTTGAGATATTTTTCAGGATGTCGTGTGACGAGATAATTGGGGTGTCTGACATTGCTTGCCTCAAGACCCACGTTGGATGTCCCCCCTTAAACGCTCCGCTCTCAAACATAAGGTCTGGTTTAAACCATCTTGCAATAAAACCAGAGCCCAAAACTGTTTTATCACAAGTCATCTATTTCCGTCAATTGAATGTAGGGCTGCAAACGAGCCAAGATCAAGCTTACGAGCCTACATCATGCAGGTTCGAGCTTCGCTCAAAAAAATTGAAGATGGCTCGAAAATCTAAGATTTTATATAAAATTGTCAAACTTATTTCAAATATATTTGAAAATAAATTCAATAAAAAAACTCATTTCAGGTATATATAAAAATTTTTGGAACAAAACAATAGCACATGTCAAAAACCTTGTAAAACAGTCTAGCAATTTTAGAATTGACTAATACCATCAATTGCATGTTCCAAAGTACCTAATAATATACACACCTACATTCTACTCAAGGCTCGAAAAGCTCCATGATAGCTCGAGCTGACCTCGTACAATATATTTCATGCTCGATTATTCGGCAAAAGCTCGAATTGCTCAATAAAAACTCAGACTCATTTGAAGCCCTAATTTAATGTACAAAATTCTGCAGTAATGCATATGTTTGGTTAACTTAAACTAAATATAATGTACTTCAACTATATAAGTATTTTATTTAACGATTGATAATCTAATGAACCTATAAACCCTAATAACAATAATATATTTATTTAATGAATTAAAATTGATGTGAGCTTACACCAGAGGACAACTAGGGATCCGAAATCCGATTCGAGTCCATCTAACCCGAAAAACAGAGTACGAGAGATTCGATCGAAAGGAGTGATTGAAGATACGAAATTGAATCATGAAGTAAACAGATATATGAGATGGGCAAAAGAGTAATGCTATCAACCCAATTACAGAAAACTAAATAAACAACGACATAATTATCTATTTCCAATCAATTTTTCAAAGCAACTAATCAATTTCCTAATATCATCCAATCAATTTTTCAAAGCAACTAATCACATCCTTAAGTTTTTAGGCTTACATAATTAGTCATATCCTAATCACATCCTTAAGTTTTTAGGCTTACATAATTAGTCATATCAATCATTTTCCATGGTAAAATGAGTGTGTGCCGGTTCGGGTCAAGTAATGGTGATCCGAATTGAGTTTGATCAATTCCGAGACCTGAGATTCTTCAACACACGATATGTTGACCCAAGAACCGAATTCGGATCGAGTCAAAGTCCAATTTAGTAACAGTAGTGCAATATATCATAATTCATAAAAGCATATTCAATTAAAAATATATTGCTTAAAGATAAGGATGTTAATTCTCGAAATCGTTTAAATCAATTGAACCTAATTGATTTTGTAGTGTTTTGGATTTTTTTCAAATCATTATATATGGTTCGGTTTGTGGTTTCAAGGCTCAAACCGACCGTCTAAACCAAATCGGACTGCATTGTATTTTCTTATTTAATTGTGAAGTATATACGTTTAATTTAAAAGATTGAGTATGTCTTTAACAAACAAACTCCAGATTTGCTTCTTATATAGTATCCAAAGTATTCAAATTAGGTAAACTACTACACCGATTATGTAACTAATCATAAAATTTTTTTTCAATTATGTAACAATGATATGAAACATAATCTTATTGAATGATAGTGTTAAACTTTTCATTTTACCACTATATCTGAAAAACTATTAAGATAATAACAATCGAAATATTACTCGTAATATGTAACTTGAACGTTTATTAAACATAAATTTTAGTATAATTTAAATAAAAAAATTGGTTTAAACCATCAAACAAGATGAACAAAAGGGTTTCAACTACTTTATTTGGTTTGGTTTAATACACTACATTGGACAGTTCTCAAACTATATTTACCGATTTGGTTGAAATCTAATCTTCAAACTACCCAAACTGGAACACGAACCACTTAAGGAGTATTCTACTTATCATATTCAATTGGATCCGAGTCAAAGTTCAATTCAATACCACCCTTTATAAAACATTCTACTGTATATATTTGTGTAATTGGCAACACACACAACAGTAAACATATAGATATTTACCAATCAAGCAATTATAAATGATTGAGATCGATCATATGGTCAGATGACTTTGAGACTTGAGAGGATAGAAGGGCAAGCAATCACAACTTTTGTTTTTATCCTATCTAAGACCCAGATTTACTGCATTATAAATGTACACATCATCTTATTCATATCCCTCTAAAGTGAATTCATAAGATAAATAACAAGAGCAACTCGAGAATAGATTTAACGTGACTATATCCGATCTTGGATAAATATTTACCAACCAAACAATTAAACAAACAACAATAAGATAAAATATTGATAATTAATCCATCCAACTCGAGGAATATATATATAGGAATCAGATTAAAAATAACTCAACTTGGATACTAAATAAATGGGAAAATATTTGATTACTTATCATTAAGAATGAATCGATCATAAGGCAATATGAATAACATTAATAGAGAAATACCTTCACCCAACGTGTCCCCATATATAGAATCTGAGCCACAATGTACCCACTCCCCATATGGTTATCACCTTCAATGCCATCAATATTGGGTGGGAGTCTGATTATTGGACACTTCTACTAATTACACGCACATAATTAGCTACTTCAAGAATGCTCAAGAAATCATAAGAGATTTAGTACTTATAAAGCGTCCTAATGTTCTCAAAATAGGTCTTGGGTTTAATACCCCATAGGTAAAATATCTTGGGGTGGAGTGGAGAAAGGGTCGGAAACTGTCATGAGATACCACGGTTAGCCTGTGTAGATCTAATTAAAAAGAATTAAACTTGACCCTCTCCAGAGTAACCTAAACTGCGAAACATCACCCGTTTTTAAGAGTACCCAAGAAATATACGCATCCATTATTTATGTATGATAACGAATCACTACTATCTTTGTTCACAATTCTTTGGACCTCTAGGCTTGTTTGTATTATTATCTGGATAATCTGTCTATTTTCCATATAGTTTTGATAAATACTTTGTAGTTTATATATACACCATGACTCATAAGTAACTAAATGCATGCTCAACTCATCGAGCCTTCGACTATAGAAATATATTGAAATGTATCAAACTTTGAACATATTTCTATTTTATGCGTCGTGCTTAAAATTTGTATGTTGAGGGTACTAACTTTCAGATACACATGTTTAATATATTAGGTGACCTATCAAACCTTAGCCGATTAAAATTATTCTATCTCCAGCCTCTTTCGTTTTCATGGCAACTTGGAATTAGGGTTTTTATTTTAAAAAATTAGTGAAAAACGTGAACCCATCAAAATCATGAAACGCGACTTAATTAAACATTTCACTAACTTGCATTTGCTTTAGGTTCGATTGGGTAAAAACGACACTTCAAATTCAATTTTCAAGTTTTTAGATAAATGATACAGTAAATGGTTTTTATATATATATATATATATATATATATATATATATATATATATATATTAGTTTCCAATAGTGGTGATTACTCAAGACAAAGAGAGTGGTCAAAAAACTTAGAAACTTGAGTCAAAACTTTTCAATTGCTGTAGTTTGATGGTTGTTGGTCGATCCTGATAGAGAAGATAAAAGAAGACGGAGAAAGTATTGTTGTAGAAGAAAGAACAAACTATATTCCAGCGACGTGAAGTTCTAGTGGAGAAGAAACCGATGGTGAGTATGTGATACGATGAAGTGCTGTGAGTTTTAACTCCACTGACCTAAAAAGGTGGCCTGGAAAAGATCGCTGGAAAAAGTGGCCAGAGAAGATGGTCGGTGATGTGGCATGGGTTGACATGTTGTAGCATGTAAACTGCTACATATATATTATAATATGTTTTTACAAGTTAGAGCTCTGATGGCAGGGGTCTATCAGTTTCAGTCAGTTTTGGAAAAGGCTGATGTGACGCAGACATGACACTGCACGTTCGTTTTAGTCGGTTCCAGTCTTCTACATGGAATGGTCTTATACACACAACATACACATTTTTCATTTTAAGTACGATACGATGCGTACAATATGTATGCGTTCCAAAGTTGGATACATTTTAACTACGTACTAAGCCCTTAGCCCCTTAAAAATAAATATGCTTTCACAACCTCATGTAAGAATCTGCAAACATTCAATCAAACGTCACCTGATAACCAATTTGGGATTTGAAAGACCCAATCAAACATTTAAGAACAAGCAAAAGTAACCACTTAAGTTCTTAAACATCTTTAATTATCTTCAACATGTGCTCGCATATAACATGTCACACATCATTATTATTTAGTTTGCATAACCACAAACTATATATAGCTGAAAAGAGTCTTGAAGCTCTACTCAAATAAAAACGGTTGAACACTACGCCCGACCTTTTCAAGGTTTTCTCTAAAATAAGATTCCAACGCCTCCCACCAGTTTATGTTAAGTGTCTCCACCTCGTACCACATCAAGGAATGTGACCAACATCCTGCTGGATAAGATGTGCAACACGGAGGACCAAGTGCACCCAAGATCTCACGATGCTCCAACTGTCATCAGCACCAAGATGCATAAATGAACATCGTAAAGGTATTTAGTTTATAAAAAAACCTATAAATATATATAGCATCATATTCACATGACATCTGACCACTTGTTCCCTCCTGATACACAGAGACTCAGCCTGTGGAGAAAGCCATAGCATAGTATCTATAAGATCAACAACACTAGTCGGTGGGCCATCCAAATCTACCATTATTGTCTTGGCTCCTCTAGGCGGAGGAGCAAGGATTCTTTTGAGCTCTTCAGGGATTATGACACTCTGTATTAAAAATATAAAAACCAAAAGCATAAGTACATATGCACATGGGTTATGACAAAAGTGTATAGGTGAATAAATATCCACATTTTAAAATCACACCTTTTCTGAGGTAACTTTGAACCACAATAAGATAGGGGGCTGGAAAGCTTGAACCGTACCAACCAGTTTCTGAAACCATGAACTATCAAGCTCACAGTTCACACCAGCTTGCAACTCAATTTTAGCATTAACGAGTAAAGGGAAATTCATGTTTGAAAAATTAGCAACCATAAGACCTGTAAACAAGACATATTCCAGAAATGGTGCATCGACGGAGATGTTCACAAACTTCTTGATGTCAAACAAATGTAGGGCATTAAGTGAATGGCTTGATATCTTTATACTATTTGACAAATGATAAGAATCACCAAGAGTCAACTCTTCTAGCGCTGGAAATGTGGTGTCACAATTTGAAAAAGTGGTTTCATTTGTGTAGGCTCCAATTAAAATCAAATCTGTAAGATGAGTGGTCTCACCGAACTCGACAATGCATGGTTTGTGAATAGAGCAAATAATGTTAGGACCGATACCTTAGCCCAACAACATGTCCAACATATAAGCCCACTGAGGTTCCACTCTAAAACCAATTGGTGATAGAGGAAGTAGCCCATGAGCTTATATGCAGACATTACTTTCTTTTATTTTCCGATGTAGGATTGGGTTTGCACCCAACAAATAATTCCAAAATCTTTCATATTTGGTATTGGTAACTTCACTATCTTCAGGTTTGGACATACGAGCAGCATAACTTTCTCTAGTTTCCGGTTTTTGACACTCAGATTTCTTACCCCCGAACAATCCGAGAGTGCAAGAAGCTCAGCAGATGGGAAATAATCTTTTAGAATCATCACAAGTTGTTGATCGTCTACTCTACTCCCAGAGAACGTGAGTTCCTTTTGTGTTTTTGCACAAATCAACCTCCATTTTCTTGAAAGGAGCGGAAGTTGATTTTGGTATTCTAACGGAAGATATGAACTGATATGGTGAACTACTTCTTCTGGCAATCTTGATATTCTGTCATCTGGACCAAGTATATAATTGTACAAAATATCAAACAATACTCACAGATCTTAGAAACATCAAGATAATGTTTCTAACTCTCAAGAACACAAAGAAATCTCTTCACCTCAACAATCAAACGAAATACAGAAAAATGAAGAAAATAAAATCTCACACAAACTTCTCTAACCCTAAAACTGAGAATAATACATATATATATACACGGCATTTGAAGAATTACAAAACTGGTCCCTGAAGCTTTCTATCTTGACACAAGCAGCTCAAACTTCAACCCAGCAACATACTTCTAGAAAATACAGAAATAACCCTCCAAGATAAAAAACCATATTAAAATAACTCCTGAAACTAAAAACATTTTAAGTTAGATTATACATTATAAACTTGAATGAGATAAGATTGTTAAAGAACTCATAATATTTAACATCCTCCCTCAATCTTATCACCATACAAGTTAATCATACTTAAACTTTTACACAAAAAATCATGTTGAAGTTTATTTAAACCTTTTGTAAAAATATCTGCAGTTTGTTTATTAGAATCAACAAACTCAGTTTTAATAATACCTGAAGAACATTTTTCTCTTACAACATGAAGATCAATTTCAAAGTGTTTTGATCTTTCATGAAACACAGGATTTGCTACCAACAAAAGAGCAGACTTATTATCATAGTATAAAGTAACAGGCAACAAATCCTCGACTTTAAAATCCTTCAACAATTTTAACACCCATACTATTTCACATGTGGTAGCAGCAAGAGATCTATACTCAGATTCTGTTGATGATCTAGAAACAGTGGGTTGTTTTTTGCTTTTCCAAGAAATCAATGACCCACAAAAAAATAAACAGAATCCAGATACAGACCTTCTGGTACCAAGACATTTTCCCCAATCAGCATCAGAAAATGCCTTAAGATCATACTTATCATCATTTTTAGCAATAAAAACACCTTTACCTGGAGAATTCTTCAAATACCTTAAAACTCTGAATGCAACTTTAACATGTGATTCAAGAGGTTTATGCATATATTGACTTAGACATTGAACTGAATATGATATATCTGGTCTAGTTAGAGTAAGATATATTAACTTCCCAACAAGTTTCTGATATTGAGTTATATCAGAAACTGGTTTATCATTATCATTAGCATGAGCATTTAACACACAATTAGCTTCCAAAGGAGTTAACATAGGTTTGCTTCCTAGCATACCAAATTCAGACAACAATTCCAAACAATACTTTCTTTGAGACATACATATACCATTTTGATTTCTAATGATTTCAATACCAAGAAAATATTTTAACTCACCAAGATCTTTAATCAAGAATTTAGTTTTTAAAAATTCTTTCACTTTAGTAACCTCAGATATATTATTACCAGTTACAATAATATCATCTACATATACCAGTAATGCACTAAACACATTATCCACAGAATAAATATAAAGAGAAAAATCATTCACACTTTGAACAAAACCAAACTCTACCAATGCAGAGGTTAACTTTTCATTCCATTTTCTAGGAGCATGCTTTAACCCATATAAAGACTTATTCAATTTGCACACTCTAGAATCATCCTCAGAAAAATACCCAGGTGGTCAAGACATATATACATCCTCAGATAAATCTCCATACAAAAAAGCATTATTTATATCAAGTTGAAACAATGACCAATCACTTTGAACAGCAATATTTAACAAACATCTTACAGTAACCATTTTGACTACTGGAGAAAAAGTCTCTTCATAATCTATACCCTCTCTTTGAGAGTATCCCTTAGCAACTAGCCTAGCCTTGTACCTTTCAACTTCACCACTAGACTTATATTTAATTTTATATATCCACTTACATCCTATTGCTTTCCTACCAGCAGGTAAATCAGTAATAAACCAAGTATTATTTCTGTTTAAAGCCTCCATTTCATTATTCATAGCATCTAGCCAATCTTGACTTTTTGAAGCTTCTAAATATGATTGAGGCTCAACCACTTTATCAAGACTAGAAACAAAACACCTAACATTACTACTAAGATTTGAATAATTTACATAGTTATTTAATGGATATTTAACCTTTGTATTTACTTCAAAATCTTTTAACTTTTCAGGAAACACTTTAGATCTAGTAGATCTTCTGAGATCTGTTCCCACTTCTGTATTGTCTTGAGTATCATGAACAGGAGGTATAATATTTTCATTTCTAAAATTGCCCTCAGGAGAATTAGAATTATCACCAAGTAAATCAGTGGTATCATGATTTTCATTAGCTTCAAAAGAAGCATCTGAAGAATCATGACCAGTGCCACTAACTTCACTCTCTATAGAATCTCTCCCTTCATCATTGGGTCTTACAAAAAATTTTGACTCTTCAAATCTTAAATCAAAAAAATTTAAATGATTTGTTTCATTTTCAGTATTAGTAAAATTTTGTTCATTATGTTTTGTCTTAAAAGAAAAAACAATTTTATAAATTTTTACATCTCTTGAAATCAAAACAATTTTGTTATCATGACTATAGAGTTTATAGCCTTTTTTAACATTTGAATAACCAATGAATACACATTTTTCAGATCTGCTATTAAATTTATCACTATTATTTAAAATGGTTGCAAAACATAAACACCCAAAAACTTTTAAATGGGAGAGATTTGGACTAAAACCATACACCAACTCAAAAGGAGATTTCCCAGACAATACAGAAGAAGGAAGCCTGTTAATAATATAAGTAGCAGTTAGAATACATTCAGACCACATATTCAGTGGAAGTCCACTTTGAAACAACAAAGACCTAGCAACATTAAGTAAATGTCTGTGCTTTCTTTCAACAACTCCATTCTGTTGTGGAGTATAAACACATGATGTTTGATGAACTATACCATTTTTATCACAAAATAAATCCATTTTATTATTAATGAACTCAGTTCCATTATTTGATCTTATAATCTTAACCATCTTATTAAACTGAGTTAATATTAACTTCACAAAACTTTCAATATTTTCAAATACTTCTTCTTTTGATTTTAACAAATATACCCAGACAGCCCTGGTATAATCATCAACAATGGTTAAAAAAATATTTAAAACCATTTCTACTTGTAACTCTATAAGACCCCATAAATCTAAATGAATAAGATCACCCATGTCATTTGACTTATGATCAGACAAAGGAAATAGTTCCCTAGTCTGTTTGGCCCTATGACAGACATCAAACATCATTATTAACCTTATCATCCATAACAAGTTTATATTTTAAAATATCTATCACTTGATTTGCAGGATGACCAAGTCTACAATGCCACAGATTACTAGACACATAACACTTAACAGTATTATTACCTTTCATTTCATTAAACAAATATAATCCTTTAGACATTCTACCAGTCCCTACAATCTTCTTTAGAATCAAATCCTGAATGTAACAAGCAGATTCATCAAAGCCAATAAACATCTTACTATCTTTTGACAACTTATGAACAGATAAAAGACTGACACAATATTCTGGAACCACAAGAACATTAAACAATGTAATTTTATCAGTTAACTTTAAATCTCCTATATTAATAATTTTGGCAAGAGTACCATTTGGATGACCCACAGTTAAATTTAACTTAGAAACATCAACAATATTAGTAAGATGTTTAGAAGACATGTTGAGAGGCTCCAGAATCTATAATCCAACCAAAGTTTGAATTATCAACATTTTTAGATACATTTGAATTAAAAAATCTTGTAAAATTATCATTAAAAAATACATTGTAGTTCCTAAATGTACCTGCTATATTAGCTTGTACATTTCCAGAACTAACAGCAGACTGTTCATTGATAAGACTCATAATTTTTGAAATTTGATCAGTAGTAAAAGGAAGATTATTAGAACTACAACCATCAAAATCAAATGCAGACCCATTACTAGAAACAGTTCTTCCAGTATTACTATTACCACCCCCTTTTTACCCAACCAGGAGGATAACCCAAAATCTCATAACATCTTTCTATAGTGTGCCCTAATCTATTACACTTACTGCATTTCAAATTAGGATTAGGTCCTCTACCAACAATCTTTTTGTTATCAAAAGTTTTAGAAACTAGAAAAGAAGATGTCTGAGATTTGTTTTTATTATTTATAGAGAAAGAACCTCTATGAAACTCTTCTCTAGAAATAATAGCAAAAGCAGTTTTGATACTTGGTAGAGGATCTCTAGACAAAATATTACTTCTAATAGACTCATATGAATCATCTAACCCCATAAGAAATTGCATCAATTTTATTAAATCATTATGATCATTAAAACCCTTTGCATCATTACAATTACAATTTGGAAGCTTAACTAAAGCATCAAATTGTTTCCATAAAACATTCAATTTATGATAATAATCTGAAATTGATGTTCCATTCTGAGTTAAAGTATTGATTTTATGATGCAAATTAAAAGTTATTGATCCATCAACTTTGTCATAAGTTTCCTTTAATTCTTCCCAAATAGAATGAGCAGAAATAGAGAAAACTTGACCAGAAAATAACTCTTCAGAAATAGAGTTCAGAATCCAAGATAAAACCACATAATTACATCTATCCCACTGCAGCCTAAGAACTTGATCAGTTTCATGTTTGATACATGTACCATCAATAAAACCAATCTTATTCTTAGTCTGTATCACTAGCAAGAAACATTGCCCTACTCCAAACATTGTAATTCTCTGTACCTTTTAACTTAAGTGATACAAGTGCAGTTGTACTTGTATCACTAACATGAAGATACAGAGGATCACCAAAATCAAGATTACTCACTTGAGTAACCTTAGATGAACTAACAACCTCATTAACCATTATTAATATCAATCAATTTGCAAACAAAGAACAAATAGTCACAGTAGAACACAGAATAATACAAAAAAAATAGTCACGCACAGAATATTAATAAGAACACAATAATAAATCCTATTAGGTTAGCCAAAGCAGGGATCCTTACAGACAGATTCTCAAGGGAATCCGTCCTAGGTCTTACTTTGGGACCTCTCTTCTACCAAAACAACAAGGAAAGATTAGAGAATAATCACACGCACAAGAATATAAAAACAATACACCAAATACAGCAATTAGCAACAAAATAAACAAATAATCACAGATATATAAAATGTATGAGATAGAGTAAGAAACTTCTCACAGAGTACTCCGTGCAAAGCTAATAAAAGAAAGAAGAATAAGCAGCGGAAGACTTCAGAAAAATTCACTCTGGAACAGCCAAGAATGAACGAATACGCAACCACAGATTTCAAGTCGAAATCCAGAAAACCCTAATCTGAAAATTAGGGTTCTAGTAGAAATATAGTGAACCAATCGAATTCCTTTGATGAGAAGAAAGAAGAAACTCCACAGATCTTAATCGAACCCAAACAGAAATAAGAACTTCAAGAAATCACAAACCCTAATTTGAGAAAACCCTAATTCTCACACCACGAATCGTACCACGATGTCTCTGATACCATGTACAAAATATCAAACAATACTCACAGATCTTAGAAACATCAAGATAATGTTTCTAACTCTCAAGAACACAAAGAAATCTCTTCACCTCAACAATCAAACGAAATACAGAAAAATGAAGAAAATAAAATCTCTCACACAAACTTCTCTAACCCTAAAACTGAGAATAATACATATATATATACACGACATTAAAAGAATTACAAAACTGGTCCCTGAAGCTTTCTATCTTGACACAAGCAGCTTAAACTTCAACCCAGCAACATACTTCTAGAAAATACAGAAATAACCCTCCAAGATAAAAAACCATTCTAAAATAAGTCCTGAAACTAAAAACATTTTAAGTTAGATTATACATTATAAACTTGAATGAGATAAGATTGTTAAAGAACTCATAATATTTAACAATAATTGCTACTATTCTGAAATCTTTCCCAAGACATCTTTCGGTTTCTTGTTGGCCTCGTGATATTACCTTAGCCAACAGATAAAAAACAAATTAAAGCACTATCAATGTAAAAGTAATAGTGATCGACTTATTTTGTTGTTAGGGTGATGATATATCATTTTAACAAAAATTAAGACAGTGTTGCAACATAAGGTAGAAGTAACAGCAATGATCAATTGGTGAGAGCCCAAAACAGTATGCACAACAGGATGTTGTATATATCAGTTATCTTAGTCACAAATTGCAGCAATTGGTCAGAGATTATGTAAACAGATTACAGACTATCCGATCTCAATAGTAATTCTTTCTTTAGTGAAAAATGATCCAATCTCAAGTTTTTTCGTTCTTTTCATTTAAAACCATTTTTTGCACGTAGATATGCCAATTTATACATATTGCACTAGTAAAACACTTAAAAGTTGTGTAATTTTTTCTATATGTCCTTCTTTTGCTATTTCATTTTTGCATAAAGATGTTTCCTTATTCAGAAATATAACTTAATGGTGAATTGAGCAACTATTATAAGTTGCCCATGTACAGATAGCTATCAAATCAAACCATAAAACCTCCACATTTTGAATTGAAAACACTAATTTTATCAACCTTACCAGATCATCAAGGCCCCAACCCAATTATATACAACTAGCATGATTAATTGGATCTCAACTTAGATTAGGATATGCATTAGATTTCAGAGAATTAATTAAATCTGTTAAGATTAACACAAAACAATTAACAAATGGAGCATAGATTAAGAATTTATGATGATTGATCTTACTAGAAAGCAAATTAAGTCTGGAAATGATCGGTATGCCTACTGATGTGCTAACACTCTTCCGAAAGCAACTTCTTGACTGTCTACGTTCTACTTTGAAAAGTAAATCTCTAAATTCTACTCTCTGGTTTTGATGAAAAGCTCACACGAATGCCAGCTTCGTCCGCCCAATTTACTTAGGTTTACCTCTGAACTCAAGCCTAGGTTTTGGACAAGTGGTGGTGGCTTTAGGACATTCTAAATAATATTATACTTTGTAACGCAAAAAACACGTGACCACCAAGACCTGATTACCCGGAAATATTCCAGACACGGTCAGTAGAACCAAGAACCGAATTCGGATCCGAATCAAGGTCCAATTCACTCCACCCTTATTTAGTAACAATTTCATAGAGAACATTCAATTAAAATTATTTCAAATATTGATATCATCTATTATTCACCAATAAATAGAAAACCATAACCTTATAAAGCTTATTTCATTTTATCACTGTCTTAGTTAATTGGTCTAAAAAGTAGAATTTCTACCCCTACATTAATCCATTAGGAATTTCATGCATTTTCATACTAGATTCAAACATATAATCTCTTGCCTATTCCTTGGATAGGTTTGATGACCTATAATCAGACTAGAATATATTCCCTGGGTTTCACATGGTGTAATCTCTCTTCAGTGATTAATTCATTGCAATTGTGCTTTTTTTGCTGTTATGGTTTGTCAACTCATTGTCATCAGCTCTTTCTAGATGTTTCAGATTACATTCGTATTTGTGTACGTTAATGTTCAAATGGGAGTTTTTCCCCAAAAATGAATCAGTAGTTCAGTTTTTTGCATTTTCGGGTATCAACTATTTTTTTTACCGAAAAATGAACCACTAATTTAAATTCGATCATTTTAGTGTATATGCTAACATTTGAAATGGTCGCCGAGGATTATACAGCTGGGCATTTTTTCTTAAAGATGTATTTTGAATCGATCATAAGCATTGAATTGCTATATAATCCTCGGTGACCATTTCAAATGTTAGCATATACACGAAAATGATCGATTTTAAATTAGTGGTTCATTTTTCGGTAAAAAAATTAGTTGATACCCGAAAATGTAAAAAATGGAACTATTGATTTATTTTTCGGCAAAAAACCCTATTCAAATCAAGCGATAATGTATATATATGAAGATGGTCACATAACAAAAATGAAAGCCATAGTAATATTTCACCTTTTCTGATGAGATTTCCTCTGTTATGGATGATCCTCAACTGTAAATTTTTATCGGCAAGCAAAGCAAATGATACTTTCAAGGTTGGACTGTCGGCATGTTTCAAGAACGAGAGTACCGATTATGTTGATCCTATCAAGATGATTTGTATAGAAGAGAAGAATCCACGATGATATAATACTACAAATCCACATAGGCTGCATAACAATGGCAATGAACATTTCCACCTTTTTTTATATGACTAACAACTTTCATTAGAACTATAAAGGAAGCTATAAATATCACAAACAAACAAAAAACTGACTTTGTAGAAAATACTATAGATGGGAAAACATTGCTAGCGTTAAACTACTTGTCGTTTCAGAAGTTCCTAAACAGCAACAAGGCAGTTCGAATAACAGCATTGAAACTGAGCGCAGAAAGGTTGCTCAGCGGCTGGGAACTGAATACCTTTATCGACGTTGGTCTGCAGTCTAATTGGACACTTCCACTTGACTCTCAAAATCAGCTACTGCAAGACCGCCCAAGAAGTACATATAGGCATCCATTTATTATGCATAAAAAATCACTGCTATATATCTTTGTACGTAGTCCTTTGGACTAATAGTTTTTTTTTCTTCTATATAATCAGCCTATATCTGTGTATTTTCCATATAGTATTAAATAAACTTGTGAATACACCATCACCAATAAGTAACTAAAGACTCGTCTCTTTGAGCCTTCGACTATAGCAATAGTCTTCACAGGATACTTACAACCTCAAGAATGAATCATGAGCCAATACATCGAAACCTGATATCATAGTTGGGATCTCAACTATAGAACTCAATCGAACACTCATGAACAGCAAAACAAACTACTTATATTTAATTAGATTCGGAATGGTCTTGCATATAACATAACAATTAACATCATCAGCTAGTTTCATACGGTACTATAAAGAGGAGAAAAAGTAGTATCAAGTTAACCTAGAAATCAACTGTATGAAGATCATAATGATTGATTAGTATTATTTGAAGTATTGTGTGAGGTCCCACAATAACACTTGTTTACACAAATGTATTGACACAAGCTATGAATTTCTTAATAAGAAGTTTGCGGAATAACACTTATCAAGTGGAAGATTTATGTAACTTGTAATGTAATTGATGTGAAGGTGTATAACAAAACAAGAACATAAGTGATTCAATAATCAAAGCCTCAATATTATAAAAATACGGATACACAATTGTATCAGGGTTACAAAAGACAACCTTGAAGCTTGGTTACAACTTGACTAACTATTGGACAGATTTATACACACTTGTTATCTTACTCTTGACTCAAGTACATACTTATAGACTAAATAACTTGTATAAAATCTATATACAATCTACTTTTCCAACATAACACTTCTAGGAACCACGCCTGCATTAAATACATTTGACCTTTCTTGTCTGCTGCGTGCACTATTCCTCAAAAGCATGTCTGCAGTAGGTGTACTTGTGTTGCAGAGTTGGTAGAAAGTCAGACCCACTTAGCAGCATTAACATGTAGACGAGCAGAACTATCATTTTGAACTAGCAGAACTAATTCTTGCAAACATTGGCACTTGGCAGCACTAACCTTGTAAAAGCTTGGCAGCACTAACTGTTGAAAGGCTAGCAGAACTAACTCTGGAAAACTTTGTTTTCAATAAATGAACAGAGCTAACTTCCACCAGCAGAACTAAGTCTTCATAGCCCAGCAGCACTAATCTTGAGCAGACTTAAACACTTAGAATAATTTGACATTTGAAGAATAGAAGAATTTAGCCCAACAATCTCCCCCTAAACTTGATCTTTCCCAGAATAGATCCAAGTTTCTCACTTCATGATGTCTGCAAACTTTCTTTTGAGCTCAGCAATTCTTTTCTGTGTTCTCTCCTCACTTTGAGCAACATGTCTCTGTTGTGCCTTTTTGTAATATTGCTGCACTTCATGAATTAATGAAGCAGCAGTGTCCAGGTCATCACATTTCATTGTGAGAGAGAGCATTGAGCTTAGTTGACCAAGACGCCAAGGATATTCAGTTCCTATGAAGAAGTATGCAAACACCCCACTTTCTAACTGCACCATATGTACTCCATTGTGAGAATAGCAGTACCATCCCTTTGCCCTTGTGGTGTCTTTGTAGAATTCATTTTCAGGATCCATCTCATATAGAATAGAGAGACTATTGTAGACTATGTGCTCATCACTGTGCTTCTGAACATTTTGATACTTTCTCATTGCAACAGTCCACATATCATCTAAGTCATCTCTAGATAAGGCTTTTATGCACCTGAAGAAGGATGTGAATTTTTCTTCTGTATCCCCTGCCCTTATGATTTTCAATTGTTTCTTCATCTCCTTATTTGTTTCCCATACCCAATCAATAATAGGGAAATGAACAGCAATGGGTACCTTTGGAGCTTCAACCTCAACCATGGATCTGATCTGTGTCCAATCAACCTCTTCCTCAGTGGACTTTGAAGCCTCAGAAGTAGAAGATATCACAGTAGGCACTTCTGTTTCATCATCATTCTTATTATGTCTAATAGCCATCCTTTTTCTCCTTTTGAAATGAGGGGTTTCTTTTGGAATTTTCATTTTAAGAGCATCCAGATCCTCCTTTTCTTTTCTTTCAAGCTCTGCCTTAACCCTTTCCATCTCTGCGCTTCTTTCAAGCAGTTCCTTTTCTGCTGCAGTTGGAATTTTCACCTTTTGAGCAACTGCACTCTTTGACTTTTCCTCTAGGGCTCTCTGTGTGCTCATTTCAATGTCCCTTTGGATTCTAAGATATATCTTTTCCAGTTCATAGAAATCCATACTCATCAACTCCTTTAGAGTTCTTCCAGTTGTATTCTTAACAACCCTGGCATATTGATCTTTTAACTGCCTTTGAGTGGGTGCCCTTTTCCTTTTCTCCTCATTCCTTTTATGTGCCTCATGCTTCCTCCTCTATTCAAGCATGTCCAAATACCACATCAATCTTTGATCAGCAGTGAACTCCTCCATTTGAACATTGTGAGTTCCATCTGCTAGTAAATGATCAAAATATATCTGCTCCTCAGGGGTCATCATGATTTTTACATCATTGCCCATATCCACCTCCACAAAGGTATTCCTTCCTTCTCCATCAAACTGGGCTTGCAAGTTTTTAGCAACCCTTTCACTGATATCCTCCATTGCCTTCCTTTTTATAGACTTCACAGGCTCAACCAATTTTTCCTTTCCCTTTACTTTGCCCATATCAGTTGTAGGTTTCACCTGTGATGAGGGAATTTCTTTTATAGATATGTCAGTTGAGCTTTTCCCTTGTGCTGTGCTCTTAGCCACCTTTAAAAGTGCATCTGCAGCAACTTTTTCTACCTCAGTCATAGCAGCAGCACTAACCTTTTCCTCAGGAATAGCAGATTTAACCATTTCTGGTTCCTTAAGCCCAGCAGAACTATCCATAGCACTGGCAGCACTAACTTTTGTACTGGCAGCACTAACTTCTGCATCTACTACCCTATCAGCACTAACCTCAACACTAGCAGTACTAACTCCAGCAGCACTATTTAACATATCTTTGGCACTTTTCTTTGCAGCCTCAGACACATCTTCATCTAGCACTTCTAGAATCAAACTACCAACTACATTCCCTAGCTGCTCAGCACTTACATCATCATGTATGCTGTCATCAATTTCCACCACATCATCAAAAAGCTTTTCTGCTTCCCCTGCACCAGTGAATTCAAACTGATCTACATTTTCTTCCTCACTGGTGCTTTCATCAACAAGCATCCTTTTCAGTCCAGTTGACTTACTCTTAGCTATGCTTTTGGATTCATCCCTTTCTTTCATCAACAGCTCTACCATCACCCTTAACCTGGCAATCTCTGCCTTCTGTCCCTCTACTTCCTTTGACAATCTGGTACAAGTATCCATCAATTCCTTTATAGTACAGCTATCCTCACCATTGCCAGAAGTGTTACCCTCTTTTAATGGATCATTGGAAGATTTAGTTAATGTCTCAGACCTAGTCTGAGCATCACCAACCCCCATTGTGGTTTCTTGGCACCTGGGACCACTAGATATATTGATATCCACTGGATCCTCAGCAATAGAGGAATCCAATGGCATCTCTATATCCTGTGTTGCCATGGATTGGGTCCTAATTCCAATACCACTGTCCTGTTCTCCTACTGAGGTAGCAACAGTAGTGGTAGCCCTTTCCATATGGTCTCTCTGCTCCAGATTGACTACCTCATTAACATTTTTGGGCTGAGACAATTGAGGAAGAGTCACCTTCCCAGAAAAGGCTTTGCCTTTGACCATTCCATTCCTTCTCATGTTTGAAAATGTTTTCTTGGAAAGATTTGAGAGGATCAATCTACCACCTTCTCTAGGTAGATCTTGGAGTTCTTGGTCAAGAATATGTTGTAAAAATCTTGGATACATTAAAAATTTGTCTTTGGGTTTCTCAAGATTATTTACCATTCCATTGAAGATTAATTTTGAAAAATTAAATTTTTCATTATTTGCAAGACAAATGAGAGCAGAAGCTATGTTGCTGCTAAACTGCTCCCATGAGGTTTTCTTCTGTGAAATGCAGTGTTGTAGGGTATGGATTAAAAATTTCCATTGTGGGGAGAAGAGTTGTTTGTAATATGTTAATTTTTCTGTTCTCTCCCCCTCATACCCATACAACACAAGTTGATCATGTATTAGAGAAGTAGCATAGCATTCCATACCATCTGCATCATCTAAGAAAAAATGAGCACGTATGGAAGCTTCGGTTATGATGATAGGCTTCTCATTAACTGTTGCCGTTATGTTTTTAACCCCATCTACTTCGGACACACGGCAGATGTCCAGAAGTTATTAATAAGTGAAAGAAAGATGGTGGGATTAACAGTAAGTGCAAACCTTATAGAGGTGCACTTCAAGAAATCAATGATTTCATGATAGTCGTCTGAGCCTTGTGGTTTTAAGAGGAAGCCGCAGACGTTGTGTTGATCTCCAATATCGAGTGTTTTTGAGGAAGAAGATGAAGATGCCATTTTGTAAAGTTAGGTTTGAAAGGTTTTGGGAGGTTTTTGGAAAGATAATTTCAATTTTCGATAAAAATTGCAAGTGAATTGAAAAGGTGTAGTGTTTGGCAGATTTAAATACCCTTTTAAAGTGAACAGTACGTTCAAGCCCTAAAATAACACTTAGCAGAATTAAAGTTGGAAAAAGTTACTGGCAGAATTAACTTTGGCAGACTTAACTCTAGCAGAAGTAATTCTTAGCAGAATTAATGCTAGCAGAATTAATTCTAGCAGAATTAATTCTAACAGAATTAATATTAGCAGAATTAACTTTAGCAGAATTAATTCTAACAGAATTAACTTCAGCAGAAGTAACTTTAACTTTTCTGCACACCTAGACAAATCCACGTCACCCTTTTATTAATAGTGCTGGCAGAACTAAGTTGTGCTAGCAGAATTAACATTGTTGAAAAATTGAGTTAGCAGAACTAACAACCTTTGAGCATTTAATCCTGCACTGTTAGCTTAAAAACACAATATAACTAGCAGAATTAAATTGTACAAGCAGAACTAAATAAGATAATCACTATTTATACTAGCAGAACTAAGTCATGATAGTACTAAATATTGAGAATCTTATAATGTCTGCTGTAACGGGCTAAAGTATCAAGTAGAACCCCATGTGTAAAACATTTTAAAATTAAATACTGATCATAATGAGCTGTTCATCATTCCAATACCAGTAACCAGAAATTTAAATCTGCCAACATCAAATGCTTTTGTGAACAGATCTGCAAGTTGGTTATCTGTGTGGATTTTAAAAATCTGAATTAATCTTTTCTCATTACAATCCCTTATGAAATGATATCTAATTTCAATATGTTTTGTTTTAGAGTGTTTCACAGGATTATTAATGATACTTATAGCAGCAGTATTATCAATATACATGGGAGTATTTAGAAAAGTCAAACCATAGTCTAACATTTGATTCTGAATCCATAGAATCTGAGCACAGCAGCTTGATGCAGCAACATACTCTGCTTCTGCTGTTGAAGTAGACACAGTGGTTTGCTTTTTGCATTGCCAAGATACTAATCTATCACCCAAGAATTGACAGCCTCCAGAAGTTGACTTTCTATCCAAATTGTTACCCCCATAATCACTGTCAGAATATGCTACCAAATTGAAGGAAGAATTCTTTGGATACCATAGGCCCAATTGTGGTTGACCTTTTAAGTATTTAAAAATCCTCTTCACAGCATGAAGATGAGACAACTTAGGATTTGTTTGAAACCTTGCACACACACATACTGCAAACATGATATCTGGTCTACTAGATGTGAGATACATCAGTGAACATATCATGGATCTATAGAGATGTTCATCAACACTCTCCCCCTCAAGATCTGCAAGTAATGGCTTGTGTGTTTCCATTGGAGTGCTTGCAATCTTTGCATCACTGAGCTTAAACTTATCCAAAATATCCTTAACATATTTATCCTGACTTATGAAGATACCATCTACTTTCTGCTTCACTTGAAGACCTAAAAAGAAAGTCAATTCTCCCATTGAACTCATCTGGAATTTCTGATGCATAAGAGATTCAAATTCTTTGCACAGACTGTCATTTGTTGAACCAAAAATAATATCATCTACATAGATTTGCACTAGTAGGTTATCATTCTCAATTCTTTTGATGAACAAAGTCTTATCTATTGCACCTCTTCTGAATCCATTATCCAACAGATACACAGACAAAGTATCATACCAAGCTCTAGGAGCTTGATGCAGTCCATAAAGTGCTTTGTCCAATCTGAGCACTTTATCTGGATGCTTGGGATCCTCAAACCCTGGTGGTTGGCATACATACACTTCCTCATCTATTTTCCCATTTAAAAATGCACTCTTTACATCCATCTGGTATACTTTGAAATTCTTGAAGGAAGCATAAGCTAAGAACAATCTAATAGCCTCAATTCTTGCCACAGGTGCAAATACCTCATCATAATCAATACCCTCTTCTTGTGAGTATCCCTGTGTAACCAATCTAGCTTTGTTCTTAATTACTATGCCCCTTTCATCCTTTTTGTTCCTGTATACCCATCTGGTACCAATAGCCCATTTTCCTTTGGGTAGATCCATCAAGGTCCACACATTTTGAATTTTGAATTGAAGTAGCTCCTCTTGCATAGCTTCAACCCAGCTTGGATCTTTCAAAGCTTCAACTGCTTTCTTAGGCTCAATCTGTGACAGAAAACAAGCAAACAAAGAAAAATTTGCATTTTCATCAAGAGTTTTAGATGACCTTCTTGTTTGCATAGGAGCATCAATTGCTCCAATGACATTGTCCAATGGCATGTAGCTTTTATGAGCTTGATACTTTGGACCAGCTGCCATTTCTATCCCAGATTCCAAATTGATAAGATTCTGATCCAGATCTGTGTCTTTTTGAACCATCTGACCACTTGATTCTGACACTTCCAACCTTGTGGGTTGTTGCTCCTCTTGTGCATCTTCATTTGATGCTTCTTCTTGTTGAGAGCATTCTGGATTTGATGATGCATTTCCATCATCATATGCACCATTATCATCCAAATTTGATGAAATGGGTACTGAACTCTGTTGTTGATCAGGGGTGGAAGATTCAAGTACTGCAGGTGGGTCAGGTAGCCATGTTGGAAACAAAACAAATTCTGGTGGTTTGTTTGTTTGTTGACCTGTAGTTGTACCTGCATTCACATTCGTACTTGTACCTGCAATTGATGACTCATGCATATATCTAAAAGATTTGGTTAATGCATCAATGTCAAATAGATGTGCTGGACCTTTACCTAAACAATTTGGTGTGTGTTCATTAAAGGTCACATCTAAAGTTTCTTCCACAATTCTTGTTCTACTGTTGAATACTCTGTATGCTTTTCTTTGAAAAGAGTAACCAACAAAGAATCCCTCATCAACTTTGCTTTGAAACTTGCCTAACTGATCCTTGGTATTTAAGATAGTAACAGGACATCCAAATAGTTTAAGAAAACTAACCAAAGGTTTGTTATTTAAAAATAACTCATAAGGTGTCTTGTTGTGAGGCTTAACAACTAATACCCTGTTCTGGACATAACAAGCAGTGCTAATTGCTTCTGCCCAGAAGGTCATTGATAGTTTAGCATCTGCTAGCATGGTTCTAGCAGCCTCAATAAGTGTCCTATTTTTCCTTTCTGCTACTCCATTCTGTTGGGGAGTTCTAGGAACACTATATTGTCTATCTATACCACAGAATTTGTCCATCTCTTGATTTCTAAATTCTGTTCCATTGTCACTTCTAATGATTTTGAGCTTTCTGTTGGTTTGATTTTCAATCTTAATGATGAATGATCTTAGAATTTCTCCAGTTTCATCCTTGGTTCTAAGAAAGAATACCCAACTAAACCTGCTATAATCATCAGTGATCACTAGGCAATATGACTTCTTACCTATACTGCTCACATTTGTTGGTCCAAATAGATCCATATGCAGTAAATGTAAAGGTGAGTCAATAGAGTTCAGTGACTTGGCCTTATAAGAGGATTTGTGTTGCTTGCCTTTTTGACATGCAACACAATGGTCATCACATGAATATGTTTTCTCTGGTAAACCTCTGACAAGTTTTCTTTTAACAAGTTTGTTTATTGTTTTAAAATTCATGTGACACATCCTTCTATGCCAAAGGTCAGATTCATTAACAGTTGCCTTTGAAATGAGACAACTTAACTCAGGTTTGGGTACAAATTTAGCCAATTCACAGCTATACATGTTATTCTTTCTGGGAATTTTCATTAAAATCATTTTGGGGTCAAGAACAAACTTCTCAGAAAGAATACAGCATTCTGTGTCATTAAAGAACACTGGGTTCTTTTTCTCTGTAATTTGGCTAACACTTAACAGATTGTACCTCAGTTGTTCAACAAAGTATACATCATTGAAGCTCATTTTGTCACTGTTGACATTGCCCATGCCTGTAATCCTTCCTCCTTTAGGATTACCTCCAAAAGCAACAGGACCTCCATCAATAACTTTGAAGTCCTCCAATCTGCTTCTATCTCCTGTCATGTGCCTAGAGCATCCACTATCAATATGCCATAAGCTTTTCTTCTTGCTCTGCACATACAAATGATAAAAGATCAGTTTCTCTTGGGAACCCAAACCAATTTGGTTGTGGGTATCCCTCTCTTGTCAACAGCATCAACTCTTTTGAAGGTAATTGATGCTGGTGATAGAGCAGTTGGTTTCCAAACCCAACTAATTTTTGACTTGACAGCATTAAGTGGCCTGGCAGAATTAACTTCTGAACCACTCAATTTTTGCCTGGCAGAACTAACTTTGGTTAATTTTTGCTTAGCAGAATTAACCTTGTAGTTTTGCTTGGCAGAGTTAAAATTTATCTTTGTCAACTTAGTTCTGTTGGCCTTATTGTTAATCAACCCTTTTGCAATTCCTTTTGGTGCAGCAGAGTTAACTTTTGCCATTGACTTTCTGACTATACTAGCAGAATTAACTTTGGTTTTGAAATTTTGATGGTTAATTCTGTCAGTATTAGTCCATGATGATTGTTTAACCCGTTGAAGCTTTGGGTTAAAATAACAATCCTTTTGAAGATGATTGAATCTTTCACAAATAAAACAAGCTTTCTCATCAACCCTTTTGAAATTAGATCCAAGTTTTTGAGAAACCATTTGATTCCAATTTCTTTGATTTCCTCTTGAATCTTTCTTTATCTTTGAAACTGGTGATGAGTTAGCAGAACAATTACACTTAGTACATTTAACAACAACAATTTTATCCTTTTCTGGTGTGTTAACAGATGTACTAGCATTCTTCTTTTCATTCAAATTCATCCTAGTCTTTTCTTGAAACAGTTTCTTACCCTCTGCTAGTTTCTTAGTTTTTAACTTAGATACTAGCCCAGTAACAGAAGTAGGATTTGAATGAACTCTCACATCTTCCTTAGATTCAACTTTATCATCTGAAATCCATTCAGATATCTCAACCTTTTCCAGATCATCTGCATTTGCATTTAATGCAGCAACAGGATCTGCTAGTTTGACCTCTTCTACCATTTTCTCCTTAAGTTTATTCATGTCTAAATCAGTTTTAGGAGGCATGTAGGTGTGGTTGTAAGGTGGAGGTACATTGTTAAGATTATAACCTAGGCCAGTTTTAATCTTATCATGGATTTGACTCTTTATCAGATTTTGGACACTCTTAGAAGCATTTTCTAACTCAGCCACTGTAAGTTTGATACTTTCTTTCTCAGCAGTGACTTCAGCTAGTTTCTTAATCAATTCATCAACCCTATCTTGCAACATATCCTTTTCAAATTGAGCATACTTAAGATCATAATCATATTGTTCTTCATTTTTCTGGTATGCTTTAATTTGTGTCTCTAGATCTTCTATTGCTAAGGTTGTGTGTTGACTTCTAATGTCCCAGTCCCTAAGTTCTTTGCAAATATTAGCATTATGATCCCTGTAATGTTTAACAGTTTTCTTGCATACATTGGAACATAATTTTGCCTGTACCTCATATGGGACTTCATCTGATGTGCTTTCCTCTCCAATAGCCATCAATGCATGATTCTGTGGTTCCATTTATGCTTGATCACTCCAGTCATATCCCATACCATCTTGTGATACAAGAGCATTTGGTGTAGACTCTTGAACAGCAATGGTTCTTTTCTGTGATCCATTGTAAGCAGCATTATAACCTTCAGATCTTTGACCACTCATTTCCTGCCTAGGAGCTCTGCATTCTTTGGCAAAATGACCCAATTTGTGGCAGTTGTAGCATTCTACCTTGCTCTTATCAAACCCCACATTATCATCTCTCTTTCCTGCAAAGTTATTCCTTCCTGTTCTCTGCAAGAATCTTTTCACCCTCATGGTGATCATAGCCATCTGCCATTTGATGTCCATTTCCTCCAGATCATCTGGATTTACCTGTTCTAATTCTTCATTAGTCAGTGAAGAGTTCACATGACTAGCAAAGAATGCCTCTACAACTTGATCTGTAGATCTTTCTTGTGCTACAGATGGTGAATTTGATCCTGCACTTTTTACAGTGGATACAGACCCATATCCTTTTGGATCTGTTTTGGCTCTTCCCATGGACATAAATGCAGCATTCTGTGAGCTTTGTGCTTCACTACTGCTTTGTTTCCTGCTTTCCACCTCAGGCTCAAAAGCTATAAGATCATTGTACAGATCATTTAGCTCTTTGTCATCCAAATCACTTCTTTGTCTAAGACCTACAGTGTATATAGTCCATTCTTCACCTAGTGATCTTAAAAACTTCCTGTTAAGATCATCCTTGTCTATGACAACCTTGTGATTCTTTAACTCACCTACAAGCTTTCTGTATCTGTTAAAGACTTGAGTCAAAGTTTCAGATTTGACAGAACTAAAGTTTTCAAACTGTTGTTTGAGCATTGACCTTTTGTTCTTCTTGGTGCTTTCATTTCCTGCAAATCTTTTATCTAGTTCTTCTATAAGCACCTTTGCATCATCAACCTGCTCAAATTCACTTTGGTACTCATTAGGAATAGACAGTAGCAGAGTACTTAGAGCTTTAAGTTCAGTAGCTCTTTCCCTTCTTTCTTGTTCTGTTGTTGGTGCAACTCTTGGTAGCCTTACACCATTTGCATCAACTTTGTACTTTGGACCATTTTCCACAATGTCCCATAGTTGATAATCTGTAAGCAACATGTGTTGCTTAATTCTGTTTCTCCACATGTTGTATTCATCTGGTCTAAGGATGGGAATCCTAGACACTTGTACACCTTCTACAAATTCTGATGCCATTGTATACAAACAAGTTTAAGAAAGATTACAACTTAAGTGATCACAGCTCTTACCTAAGATCTTCCAGAATTCAAAACTTACACTTGCTCTGATACCAATTGTGGGGTCCCACAATAACACTTGTTTACACAAATGTATTGACACAAGCTATGAATTTCTTAATAAGAAGTTTGCGGAATAACACTTATCAAGTGGAAGATTTATGTAACTTGTAGTGTAATTGATGTGAAGGTGTATAACAAAACAAGAACACAAGTGATTCAATAATCAAAGCCTCAATATTATAAAAATACGGATACACAATTGTATCAGGGTTACAAAAGACAACCTTGAAGCTTGGTTACAACTTGACTAACTATTGGACAGATTGATACACACTTGTTATCTTACTCTTGACTCAAGTACATACTTATAGACTAAATAACTTGTATAAAATCTATATACAATCTACTTTTCCAACATAACACTTCTAGGAACCACGCCTGCATTAAATGCATTTGACATTTCTTGTCTGTTGCGTGCACTATTCCTCAAAAGCATGTCTGCAGTAGGTGTACTTGTGTTGCAGAGTTGGTAGAAAGTCAGACCCACTTAGCAGCATTAACATGTAGACGAGCAGAACTATCATTTTGAACTAGCAGAACTAATTCTTGCAAACATTGGCACTTGGCAGCACTAACCTTGTAAAAGCTTGGCAGCACTAACTGTTGAAAGGCTAGCAGAACTAACTCTGGAAAACTTTGTTTTCAATAAATGAACAGAGCTAACTTCCACCAGCAGAACTAAGTCTTCATAGCCCAGCAGCACTAATCTTGAGCAGACTTAAACACTTAGAATAATTTGACATTTGAAGAATAGAAGAATTTAGCCCAACATATTGTAAGTGGCATATTGCTTCTAGACAACCAGCATATGCCATAAAATTGTAAATTTCATCGTGAACGGGTTGACCTTTGATTGAGCAACTCAAGTTCCAGCTCAATTGAGTCAAACTAATAATGAGTTCAAGCCTCGCATTATATATTTTTAGCTCAAGCTATTATCAAACCATAAGTAATATGTAGTGTATCAACTCATATACAAGGTTTTGGACTTGTGCTCATGTTTTTATCTAAAGTTTGTATATATATTTGTAATGCTTTTTTATTATTGAATTTAACTTCAAATACTAGAAATAAGTTTGACTCTTGAAAGTTACGCTTGTTGAGCTAGCTTGAACTTAGCCTAAATGAATACAGCCAATCCCAGGCCTGACTCGTTCGCAGCCCTGCGTTGAATTGACAGAAATAGGCAAGAAAAAAGTATATAGGTCATAGGTGGCAGGAATATGCCCAGTGGTTTTGGTATAAATCTAGGCATCTGGCTAATGATCATTTCATCTTGCGTATATCTCAAAATCATAAGATGTGTACTTTTATCAAGAAGATTCAAGGTGAATGGTTGGTATTAGATTTTTAGAAGCCAGTTATGTTTATATACAATTCCTTGTTTTGCATTTCCATTTGGTTATATGCTTATATAACCAATTCGTGTTGCTGCAATCACTGATTCAGAAGACTGCTCTTGAAATTTAACATTGTTTATGAATACGTTATGCTGTTACCGTCTCTCTGTTTTAAATTTCTAACATTCTATTCTTTTTAAACGGCAGATCAAGGCTTGAAAAATTGTTGAATGGACATCTAACGATTTGCTACAAGGTCTGCAAGAGTTTGTCCCGATATACGAGACACGGCCTATCAAGAATAAAATCTATGGGATGGGTTTTGACCATAGTTTTGGGCTCTGGTTTATTGCAAGATGGCCTAAACCAGACCTAATGATTGAGAGTGGAGCTTTCAAGGGACATTCAACTTAGGTTTTGAGGCAAGCAATGCCAGACACCCGGATTATCTCACTTATACCTCAAGAAGGGGCCCGCATATGTTGACAGGAACTGCACATATCTTGCAGGAAAGGATTTTGTTGACATTGGGAAAGTCAATTGGCATCAGTGATGAAGAAACATGGTGTAACTGTTTTGAGTCAGGTTCTTATATTTTTCGATGATCAGCAAGATGAGTTGAAAAGGTAACCAGCCAGATTGTTAGTAAGGTTTTTTAGTTTTGCTTACAGATTTTGATGTGTGCTTGTTTCTTTTCAAACAGACTTGAACAGGCATTAAAAGCTGGCTTCTCGCATCTTGTATTCGAAGACAACTATGATACTGGAAAGGGTGATCATTATTCCTTAAGATAGATATGTGATCAGCTTCATATAAGGGGTCAGTATGTTGCATGAAACTATGTTGAAATAAGGAAAAGGGCAAAATACAGCAAAAATAATCTATCATCATCAAAATTTTCTTTTGTGTGTAATGAACCAAAACAACTACCATAATTTGCAGTAAACTTACCAAAAGTGACTATTGTATGTACCTAGTGACCTCTTCGGGTGACTGGATTTTTGGACGACATGGCATTCATATATGATGCCATGACATCATTATTGGTGCCATGTCGGCTTACACGTTATATCAGGTGATATATACGTACAACAGGAAGTTTAGGGAGTTTAATGCATACAACAGATTTTTTCAAATTTGGATACATAAAAATAGCAGAATGTGGTATAGTTAGATACATTCTTGTGTAACATAAATTATGATAATCATATCTGACAGACTTGTTATTGGTGCTTACTAAAAAGTCTTTGGAGTTTGGACAGAAGTTTGTTAAGTCAACCTGCCAAATTTTACCTGTTTTGACCAATTACCCAACCCGCTCATTACAGGAGGTGGTCATAGCTGCTTCAAAGATAGTGATGAAGCCAGACAGAGATCAATAAGAAAAAAATTCTGGGAAAAGACAGTGGACGTAAAAGAATTATGCAGGCCTGGGGAAGCATTGTGGGGAGTTAGAGGATATATGCTGGATGATTTTAATCAAAGCAACAAACCAATACGGAGTATTATATACACAACATTTCCAGAACAGCAGGTTTGTGGAATTCATACTTGATGTTTATTGGGAACTTCCACCGGTAGCTGCTCCATCACTTACTCATCAAACAAGATATGATCCAGCACACGCAATTGTAGAAGATGGACGATTTGGCTTATTTAAAAGGCTTGGTCTATCGAGACTTTTTGGTGTACTATTCATGTTCTCTGTTTTATTCTTAGAGTACAGTGCTAGCTTAAAATGGACCTGCATCTTTAAACCAACAAGATACAATGCTATGCTTCAACTGGGAAACTAGTAGAGTAGTAGGTCAACATTTGGTCAAAAGAGCGTCCATTAGTGGAGATGATATTTCCACCATTGAATTTGATAGATACACCATAACTGTGCATCACATGTTTGTACAGTATAAATACTTTATGCATAATTGTGATGGATTTATCAAATTCAATGGTGGAAATATCACCACTCATTAGTAAAGGGTTTAAACCATATGGGGCTGCTCAACAACTATGAGTTAAATGGACCCACATTGTTACTACTTGTATTCTACCGTCATAAACATAGTTAATTATATGTTTCATTTTACTTTTTATTATACCGATCTTGAGATATAACACTGAAACCAGTTATTGTCGAAAGGCTTCAGTCTTATTCGATTCTAAAGTAATGGTGTGGATGCCGTTAACTAGTTAGATATGTAAAAGTAGGTGCGAGTCAAGAAATCTCTTGACTCGTTATACATACAGATGTGACGGTCACTTTCTCTTAATGCGCCACCAGTGTTATATACATTGAACCCGAAATATAAAGAGATAATTGAACATGATCAACTGGGGCAACTAGTCCATTATATTATGAAAAAGAGGCACATGCTGAAACAAAAAGTCAGAAACAAATGATGAAGGAGAACAAAGCCATTTACATTAAGAAGTGTCAAGTGGTTCACAACATGATTACTAAAGAACTGGATGTTTCCTTCCAGTTATGAGTTGTGTCTAAAGTAAACATTGTACCATCCAAGAAAATACAAAATAAACACTAAAAACCAAAATTATCGAAGCACATATATGAACTCCTAATCGATAATAAAAGCCTCTTTTTATGTTAGATTCGGATCTTGAGCTAGTTTCTGTTCTTGCACTTGTCTATAGACCTTGGAGCTGTAATCAACACAACCACAATTCAAGATCAACAAAAGCTACTCCAATATATACATAAAGCCGCAAACTAATTAACAAATTAATAACGCAAGGGTGGGTTGGTACTTATATAGCCCACAAGCTGCCATTTTAATAATCTTGAATGCTTTGAACAGTTTTCTTACCTAATCCGATTGCTTCCGAGCCTTTCATAATCCTTAATCTTTTGCATGAATCTATGAACATCCTGCAAAACCCAAATCACAGAATACTTCTTAACACAACTCCTATAACAATGCACTCAAACTTTGACAATCGAAGTGTGATAAAACGACTGTTTAATCATAAAACATAGATGCACAATCTTTGTTAAACTTTAAAGCGAAACTTACTCCCAAGGAACATCACCAACAAGCATCCAGTCACCATCTTTATCTTCATATGTTAACACACATTCAGAGCCATGAAGAAGATCCTTTAGGTTACTTTCACTAAGACCTCGTCCTCGAATTCCATTTGAAGTACATTGACCTAATTTAAAAATTAATAACCATAACATCAAAAACCCAACAATAAATTGTTCAATTTTCACAAATTTATTGCAATTTAAGCTAAAAGGCGGTAAATAAAACAAGCATACCAAGAGTAAAGCAACTAAACATCTTCTCAAGAGCCTTTGAAAGTTCTGCATAGTTATGGAAAATCTTGAGATCAATCTTCCTTAAATATGGAGCACCATCCATGCTCACTTTCACATAAAGACACCCACCCACATCACTGTTTTTCGACGAATTGGTGGCCATCGTGTTCTTGCGGAAAGATCTAATTGGTGGCCATCCTACCACCTGTGCCCTGTTACATAACCCAACAGAATTGTTCTTGAAAGCAATTCACACAATCTTGAACAAATATTCATGACAAATTCCAATGAAAACAAAGATTATAATTTTCTTTAGCTAAAGCTTTCCAAGATTAGGGCCTTGACAAACAGTAACTTTCAAGAAATAAAAAAAAAACACAATCTTATCCAAAATTCATGATTCCCCCAAAAAGAAAGCCAAAAGAATTTTTTTGGTTATTCTAGATAAATCATCAACAACAACAAAAAAAAGGCAATCAAGATTCCAAGTTTCTTTAGCTAAAGTTTTCCAAGATTAGAGCTTTAACAGGTGCATACAACTTTCAACACATATAAGCAACGAAACAAACCCTAATTCTGCAAATATTTGGTTTCAGAAATACTTACTTAGCAGAAGGAGCAGTAGCAGGACTTTTACTTTTCTCTTCAATGGATTTAACATCATGAGCTGAAACCAATTGTTTAGTTTGATTTTTCTCCAAACCAGATTCAGACCCACTATTATTCAAATCCCATTTTTGAGACCCATCAAGATTAACATCCGAGAACCCTCTTTTAGCACCAGACATAAAGTTCTTAACTTTCCCATTTTCTTCAGAAAAACCAGGCAACCCAAGTCTTAATTCAGTTGCTTTAAGGTTAAGAACGTTGTTACTATCTGATTCAGATGATATATTTGAAGATTCAGAGCTTCTTTCCATTGAAGAAGCATTTGCTAAACCTATATAATCATGTTCAAGTGGCACAGACATCAATGAAAACTTGTGGATAAAATTCAAGAAATTAAAATTAAGAAACTGTTGAAGAAGAAGAAGAAATATGGAATATAGATATAATAGGTGTATAGATAGAGATAGAAAGAAGGTAGAGAATGTGTTTGTAATTGTAGGTGAAGTTGATGCAGAAGAGAAGGTTCTCTGGCCTTTCCATTTGTATTTATTTTGTGTTTTAATCCTCTGTGCTCTGTCTAATGATGAGATTAATTAATTTTCTTAATCTTTTAATTAAGCTAAAAATATCCTTTAATTCCTCCCACCACTAGTGTAAAGCATCTCTCTTTTTGGAAAAGAATCTAGAATACTACAAGAACAAGGAATATGGATTTTTCTTTTTTTTAAGCGAGGTGATAACTACAACATATAATTTGATTCAAACAACAAAGTCATGCTAAAGTAAACTTGTACCGTAAGCTTTAACTCTTGTAGAGTATGATGTATCAAACATTTTTGATATTGTATCTATCAACTCCCTTTTTTAATGTCTTTGTTAAATACTCGTATCACTTTAATTAACCATGTCCAATAAAAGAAGGTAATTTGTACATCAATTACTTATATGTGTACACTAATTAATGTGAATTATGTATGGATGGTGAACGTGTGAGTTTTATTTTATTAACCATCAAAGATTTATAAGATTAACATGTACTCTATATGTCAGTCTACAAGGTCATCAAAATTTGAGTGTCTCCACATTTTATGAACTATAGTTATAATTGCTATAGATGCTAAGGGGAAAAAATCATGTTATTATACTTGTAGAACAAAAAAAATGAACCTTCATTTTATTCTTGTATATATAATCTTCATATTCCATGGTCCAAATAATATAGGGACCAATACCTACTAAAATTAATAATCTCGCATTGTTTCTTTTATACTTGGTAAAAAAATCGCAATTTAAATTAATAACCGTGACCTGACTCATAAAAGTAAACATGCAAGCGAAGCCTTTTTGTCTATCAAAGTCATATGCTCCACTACTTATGTGCTTTGGTAAAAAAATATATAAAGCCCTTAGATATTATTATTTAATCTAATCTAATGATTTTAGGTGCTCGCTAATGAACTATTTACATAAGTTTTTTAGTTTGATCTTATTTTTACATAGATCTTTTTGTAGTTTGTATGTTTTATGTTTACATAATTTAAGTAGAACTTTTTAATTCATCTACAAGAGATTAATGAGTTGGATTACTTTTTAAACCCGCCATGACTCATAAGAAGAGAATATAAATATGGATAAGACAAATGTAAAACAGTAAAAGAAAAGAACAAAATGAAATTGATAAATACAACAAAAAAAGTTATCAATGCTCCACACTGTACAACTATTTTTGCTTACAGTACAGGTACACTATAACATATTTTGATATATAAATTATATTTTTGTTGTATTTATCACCACCCAAAAAAAAGCCAAAGAACTTGTGTCTATATATATAAGGGCCCTTTTTTAATGTGCATAGGGTCTCCCAATTCATTTGGTGGCCGTGCACGAAATCGTATATATAATCCACCAAAACATGAATTGTGGTGTATTAAAATTTTTGATAGTATACATATCATCATTATCATTATCATGTATATCTCAATAATATCGTATTGGCGTTGTACCTATGGAAGTCAGCGTAAAAATGACCTCCCTGAGGTTAATTATATATATATATATATATATATATATATATATATATATATATATATATATTGGAATGATACATATACTAGTATGATACTTGAGTTATGCAGCGGAGTTTAATACTTCATCCGTCCCGAATTTATAGTCCATCTTTCCATTTTGGGATGTTCCAATTTTATTGTCCACTTTGTACTTTGAACCAATCAAAACATTTGAATGTGGTGAGAGATTAAATCTTATTGGTTGTATAGTACGAATAGTACACTTTTCTTAAACTGCGTGTTTTTTGTCTGGGAACAATAAAATTGGGACGGAAGGAGTACAAAATATAATGGTTGTTGGTCATATGTCGCTTTTGAAGAACAAAATGAATGAAAAACAATAATATATGAAAAAGTTATCCGAAGTAAAAATGTTACAATATTAGTTAATATGTTTCATATTTGTCAAAATATAAAGGGGTTCAGAATAAGTAAAAGATCATGAGATAAAACATGAGTGATGTATTAAATAAGTTACTAAATTTATAACTTAAGAGATTTAAAAAGAGAGTGTGAAATGTTATATATATATATATATATATATATATATATATATATATATAGGATCAAATTAAAACTTTTAAAATCACTAGAATACGTAATTGTTCATGTTTTAATGTCAAAATATCTTTGAAAATATTACTAAGAATCAATGAAACATTCACAACTGAAAAATTATGGTTTAAATCTATTTTAACTAAATTTAAATGATTGTTCACATGTGATTATTCAGTTGTAAACATATGTGTTTTCTTATATATTTCTATAGGTAACTTTTCAGTTTTTGACATTTTTTATTTAACATTCAAACAAAAAATAATTTTCGCAAGTGTATAAAGTTAACATTACGTAACAATATGTTAAGGTTACATGTGTTGCTAATGTAAGTTAACATTATGTAACTTGCTTCCTTTTACGTGTTAGTTATGTTTAGTTAACAAATATAAAGGTTCGATTTTAAGAGGAAAAAAACTTGATACGATTGATTGAAATTATACGTTGTTAAGAGATATGTTTAGCATGATGTTTTGTACGCCACTGCATTTAGTCCTACTCTATTAGTTATCTTTAGAATTATTATATACTCTCTCCGTTCCAAATCTATAGTCTAATATATTCCATTTTAGGTTGTCCCAAATTAATTGTTAACTTGCATGAATAGATAAAAATGATACGATAAAATTCTTTTATATTCATAATTTATATATGTAAGACAAAAAAAATAGATAAAAGTAAAAGATAAAACTGTCATCTTATCAAAAAGTAAGAGAAAAGTTAATGTTTTCTTAACAAGTGTTTCTTGTTTGAGGACAATTAAATTGAGACGGAGGAAGTACAACATTATTAATATTAATGATGTATTACTAAATATACTAAGTAATGATACTCCCTCTGTCCCAAAATAAGTGTCTCATGTCAAAATGCACACAGTTTAAGGAAAGTCACTATTTACCAATAACATTTTATCTTTATCCACTAAAGTTTTTTCTGATTGGCTGAAAGGGAATCTGAACACTTATTTTGAAACGTCTAAAAATAATAAGTGAGACATTTATTATGGTACGGAGGGAGTATTACAATGAAAATGTAAGTTGAGATACTCAATGTCTTTTTATCAAATTTTAATTTACTGTTTATAACCGGTTTTATTTATACCGGCTTGTAAGACATATACGGCCAAGTGTCATTCTATTCAGCTAGTTGAGAACTATATGTGGGTTAAACCGGGAACATTGACCGCTCTAGGTGCTCTAGACTCTAGAGCCTTAAATACGGTGAAACTAAACAAGTGAGTCGTACCATATTTTATTGGACAACCACTTAAATTCTGTCAGAAATTATTTACAATTATTTTAGGTCCATTTAATTCAATTGTATCATCGCTCAATAAATACTAAAAAGGCATAAGTTGTTGATTCAAACTTCAATTCAATTCAATGTGTCAAATACTCAAATATCAACTCAAAATGAGTAATCCCATATGGATTATAGGAACTCTAGCTAGCTTGTGCAATTAGGTTTGTGTTAAGAGTGTTTAAGTCAAGTCCGATTTACCTTAACTTTATACTTTTTTTTATATTATTTTTCAACACTTTTTTAACACCATATTAAGTTACAACCGTTATCGACTCACTATCATAGATACTTTATTGGAGAGGAACATATGATTGTCGTCCACTAAGTGTCTTTAATATGATATAAATATTGTTGGATAGTAAAAGTAGGCTAGTTAAAGTGTAAACCTTCTTTAGATTAGGGTGATTATTAGAAGCTAGATATAATTATACACCATCTCTCCTATGTACGTATTATAATTACTTCTCAATGACTAATATATCAAAAAAAAAAAAAAAAAAAACTTATTCGCGTAATAATTTATTACTAAATTATTTTGAATGTCTTTGGTAAAGCATTACAATTAAGATGGCCATAATGAATAAGAGTCCTAACTTTTCAACTTATGGAATTTGCTACTCCCTCAGTCCCATTAAAAAAATATCCACTAAATATACTATTCATCAACCAAATACCTAAAATCTCTTTTGATTGTTAGAATATGAAATAATGAAAATGAGTAATTATTTTGGACAAACCAGAATATCAATGTGGACACTTAAATAAAATAAATGTAATTTAATAAATTATATTGCTTTTTTTTTTACATAGTATACTTCATTAGTTATGTTAATCAGATTTGTACAAGAAGCAAATAGACAACCATACCTAATCTCGATTGTCAAAATTTAATTGGAAACATAAATCATAAGATCTAAAACCCCATATAAAGGTAGAATTATTTTGAAGGACATTAAATTCATTTAAGTGACATGAATGAGAGCAGAACATTATTACTTAGTAGCATGTCATTGTGCAGCCAATAAGTGTCCTATGCCCAAAATAATCTTGTCTCTTATTTTCTTAAATGAGGCACTATCCTTTTTTACCTAATATTTTCTCTATTTAATAATAGTAACAACTAGAAAAATCAGTAATATTGTCTAACTTTAATAAAAGTGTGAATAAATCAAATGATTGGTGAAAAATAGGTAAAGATGATTAAAAGTCATGCGTCAATCATAATAGTCATAATCTTATGGGTAATTTTTTACAGTTGTACGTATAGCAATTTTTCTTAACATATTTTAATGTACATTTTTAATAGAATTAAAAAATAAATATATAAATAAAACTATATTTAAGGAAACTTCAAATTCATTGAATACATCTTATCGTATGTTGAGGCACACATTACAAAAACATTTGTAATTTTTGGAGCAAGTTTTATTTATAATATAAAATAGGAAAGAAACCCAAAATTACATAATTTAGTTTAGAATAAATTTATTCTTTTGTATATTAAACTAATTATAATATTGCGTATTAATTACTTATATGCTTTTGTATTTAGGTGAATGATCAAATGAGAGGTCCTAAAATGACAGGAAGGAAGGGAGTGCTAAATTCACTGTATTTTAGTGACAATTTGTAGTTGTAAAATACAAAATGTACTATTCATTCAATAGTTGATGAATAGTACATTTTGCTATTTTTTAATTTTAAAATTTTTTCATTTGCTAATTTTATTTATTTTTTTTATTAATCATATGTGTTTGATTACTAATATTTATAAAAAAAATTTAAAGTATAGTTTTCGAGCATAATTTTCAAGTTTATAGTTTGAGAGTATACGCAAGTTTATAGATTTTGCTATTGTATATTTTTTAGTTTTTTAAAACGCCTTTTGAATAAATTAAATATTTTATGGGGGACTACATGTAGTTACATCAGTGAAAGTATGCACTAAATAAAGTTCCAAATAACGCATTTACGGATATAAGTAAGTATCAATAAATAAGAGTCAACTGTTAGATCATAGTTTGAAACGAGCTCTTCCTTTAATTTGAAGACTTGGTGTTGAGAAATTGAATTTTTCAGTTTCTTTTAACTGAGGTTAATTAGTTGGTCTAACTTATCTTTAACATCTTTGAAATTTGCGTAGCTTTGCAAGGGAAAATGTAGTATTCATTCAATAGTTGATGAATAGTACATTTTGCTATTTTTTAATTTTTTAATTTTTGCATTTGCTAATTTTATTTATTTATTTTTATTATTCATATGTGTTTGATTACTAAATACTAATATTTGTATAATTTTGTTTCTATAATTATAGTTTTCGAGCATAATTTTCAAGTTTATAGTTTGAGAGTCTACGCAAATTTATAGATTTTGCTATTGTATGGTTTTTAGTTTTTAAAACGTCTTTTGAATAAATTAAATATTTTTATAGGGGACTACATGTAGTTACATCAATGAAAGTATGCACTAAATAAAGTTTCAAATAACGCATTTATGGATATAAGTAAGTATCAATAAATAAGAGTCAATTGTTATATCATAGTTTGAGAGGAGCTCTTCATTTAATTTGGAGACTTGGTGTTGAGAAATTGAATTTTTCAATTTCTTTTAACTGAGGTTAATTAGTTGGTCTAATTTATCTTTAACATCTTTTAAATTTGCGTAGTTTATACGTTTTAATTTTTGATTGTTGCTTCATTTTAAGGTGATATCGGTTTTCTACATTAAATAGTCAACATTCAAAAAATGAATTCTAGATGAGTTCATTGGGTTTTTCAATAACTATAAATTTACATTGTATGATCAGTTTAATAAATAAATGTTTGTCTTATTGGTTATTAATTCATTCTTATATCACTAAGTTAATGAGATTAGCTAGAATAACAAAATGGACACAAAATTTTTAATACAATTAATATTGGAGCTTATGATCTTGAAGTTGTAAACATAATAACATTATAAAACTTTAATGGTCTTCCAATCAAGGTTAAAAATATTCAAAGCAATTTGTTTAATTTGTACAATTGAGTAAGATGAAAATCTTAATAGTTCTAGTAGAAGAGCAATAAATGATTTAAGTGCATGTAACTAATTGCATTATCAATTTGTAAAATCAGTGCATATACACTATACACTTTTAGATGCAAAATCAACTTTGTAATAATGTAAGTTTTTTTCAATTATACACATACATATTGGTATAATCAAAAAAATAAACCATCAAGAGATCATATCTTATTCAAGTGAAAATTTCATATTTCATATCGGAGTTTAAAAATGTACTTTTTAACCCCCCCCCCTGCAACGCCCGGGCTAAAAAAACTTGTTAGACCTAAAGTGTTAAAATGCAGTTAAATTTATAGGTTCTAAAATGCAATATTCAAGTTAATAAGATGCAGTGAATCTATGCGACAATGTTATCTTAAATTGGGTGAATTCAGTACTTCGCCTTATTTGAAACTTTCTTTAAGAACCTTACTCTTACTTACATATTTATAATAATCTTACATATAATTAAAACAAAATCAAAACAAAATCACATGCAGCAATATATGCTCTTCAATTGGGGTTTTTCCATTCGATTTGACGATCTAGATTTAAGTATAATAATTATACTTCCCCCTTTAAAAACTAAATCTAAATAAATATATTAATAAATTCCGGCTACTATTATTATCAAATACGCATAAAACAAAGATTAATACAACTTTCACGACATATTTACAATATTAACTAATTTTTTTCATTAATTTAGGCCAAATCAATACTATCTAGAATAAAAATGTGTTTCATTTAAATCTTTTCTTAATTATAATTCTTTATTGGCTTACGTTAAGGTGTTTAAATATTTTTTAAATTAGTTAGAAGGGTTAAAATGAAAAAAATAAAAGTGTGAGGATTAAACTATTATTAACATTTTTTTTAAAATGATTTATAATAATGTTTAAATTTAAATTAATAATAATGGGAAGCCATGTGTCATCTCTAGAATTTTAGGAGTAATGTATTTTTGACATGTCATCTTATGATGATTAAAAAGATAACACATAAGCTAAAAAATTTTTATTTTATAAATATAGATAGATAAATAGATAGATAGATTTGTTTCATGTAACAACACATTTTTTATTATTGTTTATTTTATGTCACATTTTTTCCATCATCACAAATGTGCTAACTTACGCTTTCCTTGCTCCCGTGAACAGCGCGTACGTTAGTCAGACAAACCGCACGAAAATCGCAGTAACCAACGGTGTATAACGATTGTTGATTAACCAAAGTCCAAAACCCACAATTAGATAACGACTTAACGGACCACTAACACACGCACAATTTTGTGTGTTTGCTGTCTTGAGATTTTAGCATATTTTTGTTGCTTCGAAAACCGTGTCATAAAATATTAATGATCAATAAAAAACAAAATAAAAATAATTAGAGAGTAGTGCCTTTATCAATAATGTTTTGTAAAAGAAACAAAATATTAATAATACTCCTATTTGTTTCTATTCAGTAAAAGTTATATACAAATATATACTCGTAAATGCCTTGTAAAATTTATCATTTATTGTGATTAATGTTGTTAATACAAATTTGGTGCAATATGCAGCAATGAATAGTATGTGATACATCAGTTTAAAGTCTCACACGATCACACCACTCTCATATGTCAGTGGATCACTTTTGCCATCAAGCAGAGAGTGTATTACTTCAATTTTTTCACTCTATATTTATCAGTATATTTATAATGATATAAGTTAAAATTAAAAAAGAAAAACCTAAAAAACAAATAGGACGAGTTTCGTAATGTCGTTGGTTTGGAAAAGCAAGACCAAGGGACACACAAAGTGACACGGCCTTGCCAACTGTGTCACCAAAGTGACGTTATTCATTTACAAAGTGACACAACCGATGACAGTGGTCTTAGTTATCATTAATTTACATCAAATTTCACAATAAGAGCATGTTGTCGAGTTGTTTGTTTTAGAAAAAGAGAAGTCGAACGAAATACAAATCATATTGTATTTCAAAGTTTTGTTATTACTTATAAACAAAACAATGTGATCAGTACATTGTTGTAGAATATCAAATGCTCACACATCTCATAAAACTGCTTATATAAAATGAAATATACATGTAGAGTATGTCTAGCAACAACTGTTAAAAACTAGAGTTTGTGTTCGAAACTACATATTGTGATTTCATTTTGTGTATGGAGATGGATAATCCCTTAAGAGTTTTAGAAGCTACTTGAAAAGTTTTATTTTAAGGGTTTCTAATAGTTTTAGAAACTAGGTTTCTACATAGTTTTAGCATCTATAGCAACCAACAATATTTATATATGTCATTGTTTAAAGTATTTCATTTATTTATTTAGAATGGCAGACACATAATCTAACTCAAATGTTATTTACAATCACAAATACTTACACTCATTTACGAGTCACTGCCTCAAGTGAAGCTTGAACCCTCAAGCTCTAGTTCTAGATGTTTCTCTCATACCGCCGTGCCAAGTGTCCTTTTGGTAAGAATCCCATTTATTTATGTACGTCAAACAATAGAAGTTTAAACTTGTTATGACTGATACTCAAGCGAATAGAATTCTCCAGGAACCCCAAAATACACCCATAATTATGTATCATATATATTATCGTGTTTTATATATAGGAAATGATTTGTACACCACTTGTTTTTAACCGTACACCACCAAACATGCTTTACAATGTTAAGATGATTGGTGATGTATGGTTAAAAATAAGTGGTATACGAATTATTACCATTTATATAGACGGTTTAACAAACAATCTTCTACTAATAGAAATAATATTGCAAAGACCTAGAGACCCTGGACCCTGGTTAGCAAGGTCTTAGAAGAGATCAAGTTTATAAAGGTTGAGTAGACAAAGCAGGATGACTAGGAATTAAGTTCGAACCGAAAATATCATTTATGTTCTATAATTTGAGTATTTTTTTTTAGTATATTTTTTAACTTTCTTCGAACATTTTAAAAGGTAAATATCTCTTTTTTTAACAAAAGTAAAAAATAAAAAGATAACCGGGGAAGACAATGAAAAGGAAAGAACCAACAATATATATATATGTCATTGTTTAAAGTACTTTAATTGAAAATGGAGTGAAAAAAACGTTTAGAAATGCATTGGAAGAAATCGACAGTTGAATCAGAAAATTGTCGCCGTGGAGCACGTAGATTCTGTTGTCGCTTTTTTTATAAAATATAATAAAAAAATAATACGTACTGTTTTACTGGTTTTGTGGTTGGAAGGCTGATTAACTTTTCGTTGCATTTAATTTAATCAATAGTTAATTAATCACTGCAAATCTTCTTTTATCACGCCAATATCTTTGGCTAATAATACCACTAACTAGAATGGAATCACGCGGTTGTGATCTGACCGAAAATATTGGTAAGTCGTCGGCGATGATTTTGCTACGTCATCCTACTTGGCAGTTAGGGGACATCAATGCTCAACAACAAGAATGGTTTTGGTAACTGAATCATGGTAGTTGTTAATAGTGAGAGGAGTGATTCCTATATCACCAAAAGCTATTCGTACATCATTAAATATGTTTTATGATGTTGTATAATACAACATTGTAAAGTACAATTAGTGATGTATGAAAATTTGTGATGGTGTACGAATCATTCACTCTAACCGTAACAATAATAAACTACTATTAGTTAGTTAGTCAACCAATGAATTTTGTTTTTGAGACACAAATAAGGGTGGTTATAAATAAGGGGGTGTTTGGATTAACTTATTTATAAGCACTTATGTGCTTAAAAAATAAGTACGTGACCTCTTACTTATTTTTAAATACTTATTCCTTAGTAAATAAGCAGATAAACAGTTTTCAGAAAAATGTTTAGATCTGCTTATCTGCTGTTAAAATAAGCAAATAAGCAGATAAGTGCTTATTTAAGCTAATCCAAACACCCATAAGTTTACATGCACCGCTTCTCAATTAATATTTAAAGCGGATGAGTTCGCTCAGGTTTAAAAATAAGTTTTGACGTATGCCTTGCTACTTTAATGACAACTCAAACAATTAGCGTTATTATTTTTATCTAAGATCTAAGATGTATAATTTTACACACATTTTAACAAGTAGTGTATAGATGACCTCACTTGTAGTGAAACTTTTGTTTTCTTACTCTAAAAGTTAAGCTTGATTGATTGACTTCTACTTTTATCTTCGCCATTCAATGTAGTTTTGTGCTACTTGTATTTTATTAATGCATTTATTAAATAATCAAGAGTTATCAAATACTTTTATACAAAAAGTTTTTTAAAAAAATATGTATTTTCTATTTATTTATAAGACAAGATGGAACAAAATATATAGAGTGATAACAAGAAAAAGACAGGTGAGATAGTGGAGTTGGAATTTGGGGGGTCATGATGGAAGAGTTGACGTAAATTAGTCTTTATTTGTGTAAAAACCATTATTAGCTTATGCGCACTTCTTGTTAATCAAAGAAAATATAAAATATAAATAAATAAATAAACAGATAAAAACAACCAAGTGTGCAGGCAAAATAGAGACACTTCACCTACCGACGTCCCTCAGACGTCCCAATCTTCATTTTTAAGAGTAGATAATTTATACTCCATTATTTTTAATTTTATCTACACATCTAATTATGTTTTATAATTATAATATTCTATACAATACAATATTATAAAATATACTGTAGTTATTAGTGTACGGATATTAATTAATAGTTTATACCAAAGGGTGATTGGTCTATCGGTATCGTAATGAGCTTTTATTTAGGAGATTTCAGGTTCAAGTTTCGAGGATAAGACAATTCGTGGATTAATATATAGTCGTAGTAGGGATGTGTAAGCTCTTACATACAAAAAAATAATTAATTAGTAGTTTATAGATCATCACCCTTTTTAAATTACTTTATTTCTTCTTTTCTTTTTACCTTCTTAAGGATAATTATCACATGTTGTTATCAACTAACTACACTAATAATATCTTAGTGCACTAACTTTACAAGGAGTTGCAACTTATTATTGTTTATGAGACATTGAAGTAATTAATAAGAGTATCAAATATGTAGTGACACTTAGAAGTGTTTGGGTGTGTGATTTCCATTGTATACATGTTTTCTTCAAAAGTCGCCTTTTTAGTTCAAACAATATCATTATATTCCACTTGGACCGCATGAGTTGTAATTTGGTTGCTACATCAACTAAAGATGTACAGAGTACTAGCATATACAGAACAATAATATTTTGTATTTTGTTTTTGGTGCAAATTAAAAGCCATCTATAACTTGACTATCACAACATTTAAATCCCATAAAAAATATGTAGCATCATACAATGAAAGTTTGTATTTACAATTGTCTTTAAAAGGTTTTATTCCATTTAATTGTTACAAATATAAAGTACACAACTTGCCTCCATTATGCAACGTTGTTATCTCGAGTTCGATCCCCGGTAATGAGAAATACGATATACTTATTAATCATCTGTGTCTCATAATTAATCGTTGCGTTTTAAGTTTGATTTACCTTGACATAAGGTTTACTGATATTATTCAAAAACAATACATTATCTAAATTAGGAATTTATTTAACACACTTTAATTGAAATGTACTACGGAGTAGTAATTAAATTTAGAAAAGAAAAAAAAAATAAAAAAAGGAAGCAAGGATGGCGCCTACCTTTGGTACAGTTAAATCCATATTTTTCATAGAAATGAACCAAGCAATCTAAAGCCTACCCCCTTATCCATCATGTCATACTTCTTGCTATTTATATGCTTTTTACATTCTAATACCGCACTCATGCATAGAAACAAGTAAACGGATGGAAACAAGTAAACGGACGAGGTTTCCTCTGTTCAGATAATTCAATAACTTTATACAGACCGTTGTTGACTCGTTCTTAAGTACATTGCATGTTAAATGTTTATAAAAATTACCAATCAATTGGCAAAGATGCAAATTACTTAATTTTCAGCATTTTAAACTAAAATTATCATCTTCATGGTACTATAATATGGTAGGACCAATTTTTTTTTTATATACAGTTGGCAATAAGCAAATGGCTTGATGGGCAGCTTTCACATTTCGGATAAACTTAAAAGATGTGCATCATATCTAATTTATCATTATTATTTTAATTTGATAAGACCATACTTTAGCTACCTTATATGCTGCATGATCATGTATTTCTATATATATTGCGTTCATCTTATACATAAATACACATTAACGTTTGTCTATAAACCGTCGAGTTTATCGGTACTTCAAGATTCTTGAATCAACGTTCTTTCACAAACAAAGACTTATATATCAGAAAAATTGTATTCGACATTGCAAAAAGTACTCTTTTACTTGTTATTATCTATTATCTACTTGGTAAGTGTCGATGATAACGGTAGGGCCGTTAGAAATGAGTCCTCGGTCGAAAGGAAGAAAAAACAGAATCGACTTTCTTTCATCTTTTCGTTTCAAGCAAACGTCAATTAAGTAATTAAACATGGAGGCATTTGTTCTATAGCATATGGACGTCTATATAAATGGCACTTTTATCAGTAGTACCAAAAAAAGCGAGTCCAACCTTTTTTTTTATCCATTATTAAAAACGAGTTTTAGTTGACGAGCTTATTGTCACGTGTTCAAAATAGGAAAAAGAACATAGAAAGTTTAGAGTGTAATTATTGATATCCTAAGTTTTATAAAATGCTCCGTTACAATTTCAGTGATTATTCAGTGGCGCAGCCACATTGACACTAAGCCGGGCCATGGCCCACCCTAAACTAGGGCTGCCAACCAACCCGTGAACTCGAAACCTGACACGAACCCAACCCGAATATTATAAGGTTAGGGTTGGAATTTTTGAAGCGCTAACCCGTCAACCCGAAACCTGCCAACTCGATTTTTTTTTGGGTCAGGTCTGGGTAAGCAAATGCATTTTTGGGTTGAACCCGACAACCCGAAATTCAGTTAATATCATTATAAATTTATTTTAATTTAAATATGACACATAATTTAGACCTTTTCAGTTACTGATTTATAATATTTTCTTTGATATCTTTACATTTTGATATAAGTTAGTGAATTAATGATGTTTTGATGATCAATTCAAATTGATATAATATTTATTTTTATTAATTTTGAAATTTTATAATTATTTATGCTTATAAATGATTAGCTATTTTTTTCAAAAGATTGATCAATGTGACTTAACTGTCCCAAAACCGACCTTAAAACTCGAAAATAACGTGAAAATTTGTTGAATTATTAGCAATTCGGGTTGGGTCGGGTTGGGTTCGGGTTGTCGGGTTTGGGGTTGGGTTGAAATACCCAACCCGATTTTAAATTCAGGTTGTGTTCGGGTTGACCATTTCTAACCCACCAACCCGAACCTGCCAACCCGACCCAACCCGAATTGCCACCTTTACCCTAAACAAAAGCTAATAGCACATGTATTCATAGTATGTAATTTGAATTTAGTCTATAAAATGCATTTTCACCCAAAATAACTAATATCCATCCTAATGTTATTTATTTTTTTGAATTTTGCACCAAAGGCGCACTTCGTATCTGAGTCCATTGATAGCTCCCTTATTTTGGATCTTATCCAATTGTATTCTGATTATTCAATGTTGTGCTTCATTTGTGAAATACTCCGTAGTAATCAACGTCATTTACAATTTTGTTTAATATTGGGTGTTAAAATTTAGTTATAATATCTTAGTAATTTGGTGTTATTGTGGCCTTCTGTTGTAAAAGGGATTTGCAAAAATGGTCCTTTTAATAAAATGGTTGACTTTCTATTTCAAAATAGGTTTTTTAAATGTTTAAAAGAAACTCGGTATTTGACGATTTTCGTAACATGTTAAGCTCAATCGTAGTGTATTTTTGGCCCACCCTCACTCAAAAACTTGGCTTCGCCACTGTGATTATTTGTAATGTGACATACTTAATAAAGGATTTATATTTATATTTAAAGAAGAAAACATAATTGTATTCGGTATTCAGAACCTTTAATATCTTTTTTTGGAATCATTAACTCCTTAAATAAATTAAAGAATGGAAAAAGAAAATGACTAATATAAAGATACATTTCTGTAGATGTAAGCAAGCGTCAATATGTCCGAGTGGTTAAGGAGACAGACTCGAAATCTGTTGGGCTTTGCCTGCGCAGGTTCGAATCCTGCTGTTGACGTCTTTTTTTAATTGTAGTTTGCAAACAAAATGACAAGATCTTGTTTTCAATTTCATAATTTATATTATTAGCTATTTTCCATGAATAATGAGAAATTTGTTGGGCTTTTCCCTGCAAGCCCAATAGTGAATCTTTGCAAACTTAAAACTAAAGAATCAAAAACTGTGTTCAGTCAAATTAAAGTTTTTTATTCTAGTTGGGCCAATAGTCATACTCCGTAATCCGTATTAGGCTTATAAAAAGCATGAAACCTAGAATATAGCCCATTACAACTTTAAGGAAGATGCTAAGTCCATTTGACTACTTACGGGCTTCATATTGAATATTTAACGGCTCTTATTCGTTCATATCGATCCAATCTCTTGTTTCCCATATTTTTTGGCCATGGAATCTTGTTAAATTATCACCCTGGCAATTATATAAAAAAGGAATTTTGAAGGGTACCTTATCTCATACCATATTTTAATGCTACACGTGAGCACCACCCGTAGTGACCATAAACACCGAGCAAATCATATGTTCACAAATCATCTACATATGCTGGGTTAGGGATTCGAACCCGTATCCTTTAAGTCAGTTTTTTTAGTAACGGCACTAGTTGGGCAATATGAGTACGTTTGAACTCAAACACTTACTTATGTACCATTATTTCCACACATTATTTAATTGTTTCACATTAAGATGTCTGTTGAAACTATGATTTATCATCTTAAAACTATTGGGCATGTTAGGGCACATTGGCATATAAGGTTGATCGAGCATCATGCAGACCCTATTTTCGCTCATGCAAGAACGTGGTCATTGGTTCAGAAATGAAAGCGGATATAACAAAATTCACATCCATTTTTGTTCAAATGCATGATCTGTTAAATGCTACTTTTTTACCCAATTTGACCACGATATGCCAAGGCAACTAAAAGAACATACTTGATGGTAAAGTACAAATGTTGGAAATCTTCATTTTTCACATTTGCTTTGTGTTTTAGTGGTGGGATAATTGGATTTGAAAGTACATATTTCAGTTAATGGTGGGGCCTTTACTATATAAACTTTCATATTTTTGATTTCTAACAAGTTAAAGGTGATACACCTGAATAAAGTGTATGATTATAATTACCAAACAAGGTATGTATCCAATTCAACAAGGGTGGAGCTTATTTTTTGGGTTGTATGAGAAATAAATATCTTGTTATAGTAATATATTTTCAACAAGTTGTGATTGATGTTTGATGCAAATTAATGTATGCTATCTTTATTTTGACTTTGCAAGAATTATTGTTTTAGATTTATAATAATGAATTCAACCTCAGGTCATGTTCTGACTCTTCCTGCTGTAACTAGGTATGAGTTGGATCTTTAGAGCTTGGATTTCTAGAATTTGAATTAGGCTTTAGAGAGTGTCACAAACATCTTGGAGGTGGCTAGGGTGGTAATTAAGGCCTGTGTTATTACGATGTCTCAATAAGAGGTCTAAGGTTCAAACTTCTCTATGTGGGGAGGCCATGGAAAGGGCCGGAAATCATCACAGAAACCCGTTTGGGCTGCATACACATATAAGCAATAAAAGGACACGTCATCCCTGTCCTGAACGGTAACCTGAATAGGAAAAAACCTCATTCATTTATAATGTCTCAAAAAGTATCCAAATCTATACATTATAACAGGCAGACACCTAAGTTGCAGAAGTTGAAGATGGTATCCATTACACTTGATCATAAAAGATCACCTTGACTTTTATTTTCTGTTTTTACTTTTCGCTTTAAATAGGTTAACAAGTGAAGACCTTAATAGAAAGGCAAGAGCTTTTTTAATAAATCCGAACGATGAATGCAAACTTGATCAAACACCTTATGGAGTAAATGTAAAAGATGAAACCACAAGCTATCTAAAGTTAGTTCCTTGATTCGTGTTTATGGGCTTGTAGCTGAAATCTTTTCATATAAATTTGCGCAAATAAATACTACTACTGTAACTTTGTTGTTGTCATGCAAAGATGAACAACAAAAACTAACATTCAACAGGGAATGAAATTTATGAAAAAGAAAGGTAAGTACAGTTGCAGCTTTTAATTAAAATATATGAGAAAAGATAGTGCTTATATTAAATATATCAATAAATCAATATTCCTTCAGAATTGAAAAGCATATTATTCTGATTCATTAGTGCGTTCATGATTAAGATTTTACAATGTGCACAATTGAATTCAATAATAGGACTACTTATTACTTGTAGAAGTCAAACACTTTGTTTCTTTTTGTTACTAAAGGGCACAAAAAGAAAGTGAAAAGAGTTCATCTTTTTCAGTATTTCGTGTGGATTGGTAGGCCGGTCGTAAGCCAATTAGACGCGTATGATCATAGGTTTTATCTTTTGAGGTGAGCAATTATAGTAGAGATGCTATTCATGTACTAGAATCCGTACTGGTTGATGTTTCGTGGTCTTGACGGATTTGCGTTTTAGCATAGGTTCGTTTTACTCATTTGAGATAACAAACTTGTCGTAAGCGTATGGGCATGTTAGAATAAAATGGCTCAAAAATGGCAGGCTTGAAATGTTTCTTTTTGCTTCTTTGCTTGTGTATGATGGGATAGGTAAGGGATAGAGAGTGATGGTTTTAAATATTTTAACTTTTTTGTTGCTTTATTTGCTCACCTTCCTCAAGTTGGAGTTATTTATATGAGAACACATTCAAGTGCACCAACTTGTCTAGATATGGCCACCACCTTCCACTTGATTAAGATGGGCTTAATTCTGTAATTTATGGACAGTTCATTAAAATTGTGATGTCTATTTAGTTATGCCCCGTTGATCGAACACATAACAAATAGTAGATCAGAAGTTGGCTGATTTGTATAAGGAAGATCAAGTACGGGATGTTATATATGTACACAATAATTTTAAATGGGCTAGCTAGAATTGATTATATCTAGACCCATAATGGGGAAGAAGGTGTGAAGTGCATATTCTTTTAACTGAAATACCCATCGATCCCTAACTAGAAAATGTAGGAGGTCAATGGGATTGTGCACCCTTGCGCGAGTCTAGGGGCAATGCCCCGAAACCTAAACAAAAAATGCCAACTGTTGTGGGACACTAATCAGCAATGAAAATTTAATTTGCTAGAATGTATAGTATGTAAGTTGTCCATGATAAGCATGGAACGTTGTTGCTGTCAACGCCCGTGATCAACATGGAACACATAGGCCACCTATATTGACATGCGACTCGCCGGAGCAGTGCTACTGCTAGCTGTAATGTAAATTGAACCGTTTTTAGGGTAGTTTAGCTGCAAATAACTTCAGATTATGAGTGATCTGAGTCTACATATATGAAAAATGACAAACAAACATGAATGGGATGCTCCAAATTTTAAGGTTATGGATTTTATGTAAATCATAAACGTTATCGATCTACAAATTTTTATTCCAAAGTGAAATTTTTTAATATCTTGACATATTAGGGTCAAATTATTTGTTTTGAAATGTCATCTGAAATAGGGTTAATACCCAAAACCACCAACTAAGCTTGTAAATGAACCGAACGAAACATGTTTGTGTTCATTTATTGAGGTTTAATCGAACAAATGAAGGAACACAAATGGATAATCGAACGAATTTTTTTGTTCATATTCGTTCACTAATAAATTTATTTGTTCATGAACATAAACGAACGTTAAAAAACATATATATAATTTAATGCATTTTTTCGTTAATACGTTAAACGAGCTCCAACACATTAACACACACGTATGAAAGAGAAATGTGGCTAAATATTTAACACTATTATATTTAGAATATAGACGAAATTAAAATAAGATGCACAAATATGTATTAGTTTAATTATATTATTAGTTAACAATCGAACATGTTATATTACGAATGCTAATAAAAGAACGAGTCATATGTTCATGTTCGTTCATATAACTAAATGAGTGTAACATTTTATTCATGTTCCAATTCACATGACGAAACGAAGGAATTGAACACACTACTACAAAAAATGATCTCTGTATCTTTCGTATATATTTCAGTTAGTAAAGAACGGTTTAGTAAGAACAAACCGGTCTCTTTAGAGTAAAGAGACCATTATTGTGTAATGCTCGTTAAAATTGGTTTCTATTAGGGTCTCTATTGACTTATATGAATTAGTCACATAAACAAACTTTTCATCGAACAATTTGCGAATTATTCACTGTATGTTCGGTTCGCTTACATGTCTACCACCAACTACATATATAAAACCCCAATTGTATGATAAATGTTTTATATAAATGAATGATTGGTATTATTCGTTATCATGTAATCTATACACAAAAGATAATAATAAAGCTATCATTTATAGTATTTTAGTTTCTTAAAAGAACATGTCTCTTTTTCTCTATACTTTTTATGTACATCTTTTGATCTTTTTTTTATAATTTGATAAAGCTTGATAACGATTTTCTCAATTCTTTTTTGAGAGTTTAAGTTTATGCATAATGATCAACCCAATACACTTTTCACCATTATCTTAAAATATTAATATAATTAATGAATATTATAAGCGGATAATTTATTTTTGTTCACTTACTAATAAAACATTTCAATCTTCTCAATAATTTGTAGAATCAAGATATAGGTTTAATATTAAACTTATCTACATTTTTCATATGATACTATAAGCTTTTAATTCTATATCGAGGATGTTGGAAAAAAGCAGCTGTGCATAGTCCAACTTTTTTTAAAATATAAATAGCTAGGCCCAACTTTGCTTTTCGATAGATGGTTACATAAAAGAAATCGACACTTTAGTGTTATTGTACATAATTTTGATGATACGAATATTAAATTATAGGTTTTGGTCAGAACTTTTTTACTATAAAAGTAACTCGTGAATGTGTACGGTGAAAACTATATATTCATTATTAAAAAAAAAGGCTACGCACGAAATGAATGCAGGTGTCCCGGCCGGAACATGTTGGGCTAAATTCTTCATATCATTCAACATAAAATTATTCTAAGTGTTTAGTCTGTTGAAAGTTAATGCTGCTGGGCTATCAAGACTTAGTTCTGCTAGTGGAGTTAGCTCTGTTCATTTATTGAAGACATAGTTTTCCAGAGTTAGTTCTGCTGGTATGTTTGAAGTTAGTTCTGCTGGGCATTTCAAGTGTTAATTCTGCCAAGTGCCAATATCTGCAAAGATTAGTTCTGCCAGTGTTAAAAGATAGTTCTGCTCGTATATCTGTTAGTTCTGCTTAGTGGGATCACTGCACAACAACTCTGCAACAAAGTACACCTACTACAGACATGCTTTTGAGGAACAGTGCACGCTGCAGACAAGAAAAGTCAAATGCATTTAATGCAAGCGTGGGTCGTAGAAAACTTGGTTTCAAGAAAGTAGATTGTATGTAGATTTTATACAAGTTTTTAGTATATTAGCATGTACTTGCAGTAAAGTACTTTGTCATATATATATACATAGAAATAGATCAAGTGAAGTAGAGTCTGTCCAATAGTTAGTAAATTTGTAATAGCTTCAAGGTTTCTTGTAACCCTGATACATTTGTGTATCCGTATTATTCATCAATAATATTGAGGCTTTTGACTAGTGAAAATCAAGTGTGTTCTTGCATTGTTTACAATATTATTTTCATACTTATTACAAATCACAATACATCTTCCTACTTGACAAGTGTTATTCCGCAAACTACTTGTTAAGAATTCATAGCTTAAGTTAAAACACTTGTAACTACAAAGTGTCATTGTGGGACCTCACAGAACACGAACATTTTCGGCTTTTCCCATTCTCTTGTACAATGATACGATGAAATTTACCAATTTTTCTACATATACATATATATATTGTTTATAAAATGGCAAGCACATATTCTACATGCATGTCTATTATGTACAACCGCACATAATATATATGTACTTAATTAAATGGCTGAAAAATGCATTACATGGTTAATGTTGGACTTAGTTTAACAGATAAAAAGAATCTGTTTTAATTCCCTCTTACAAACAAATCCGGGAGCGTATGATAAGCAAGTTCCATTCACCATGTTTTCGGTTTTGGAGTAAATTGATCTACAATTTCAAATCAACTCTTGTGTGTTTCGTGATAAATTAGCTAGTCGCTCAAGAAAAAAAAAGGGTCTGTCGTGCTCGTATTTATATGAAAAGAGCAATGAAGTTAACTTAATTATCAGAATGGAAGTAATCAAGAACCAAATCTCTCACCGGGTCCATCATGGTTAAGTCGATTTGATAATATTTACATCGATTGTAATATCAGTCTAAAATTAACCCTAATCTTAAAGTCTTGCTTGCATGCATCAAATAAAAAATTGAATGTAATATTACATCAATGAACTCCTTATTTTGTCAAAATTAAAATTTTCATAACTAATTGGTGAAAAACTTATATTTAACTACATGTTGTTCATATATACCAGCAAACGTCTATTTCAAGTGTATAGATATTAGTATCTTTAAAAGTCAATTTGGTGTTTGCAAAGCTCAATTATAATGGGAAAGAATAGCATATATATTTCAATTCTGAGAGTAACCCTAGGTAGCTAACCCTAATAATATAATGGACTGAAAAACCTCCTATGCTATATAGTTTAAACACACCCCAAATTAAGGAACCCTCCAAAATGACATTTGTTTTGTGCCTAAAACCATTGCTCACCACCTTTTGTTGTGCCCCACTTATTTTGTAATACAGCTAAAAGCTAAAGAACAAAATTATAATTTAATAAAGAAAACAAATAAACTATTATAAACTAAAGAAAAGATGGAGAATTGGTATAGAAGTTTACAACCCCACAACTTCAAAAATCACTTTATTGACAAAGACATTTTAAGAGGTGGGGTCATACTAGTGATCAATTTAATCTCATCTAATCTAATATGTATGATGACTAGAAAGCAAAACACACAAAACCCTGAGAGCAGCTTCTCCAAAGGCTTGTTCTTTGATATATAATATAAATAATTATTAAACAAGGAAATTATTAAAGATTTTATGACAAAAGTTTATAATTTCTTTAAAGCAAAAGAGAGAGCCTAGCCTTAAAGAAGTTTTGTTTTTTTGTTTTTTTCAGACAAAGCATGAGTTGAGTCTGTTATGGTTATTCACTTGTAATTATTGAGAGAGAAAACAGACATAAAAGGCCAAGAGAATTTAGTGTTTGGAGATGATGGGAGAAAACCCTAATTACTGGTGGAGCTTGAATGGGAAGCTGCAGCCACCACCCTCTCAGCAGACTAATTACCCTACTTTCTTGTCAACGGCGCCACCGTTGGCGCTGCCAGTGCCGCCGTTGAATCCTCCATATCTATTTGGATCTTCTCTATTAGTCCCTGCAACTGCCAACTCTAATGTTTTGGCTGACCATCATCATCACCATGAAACTCAAGATTTCCCAGTCTCCTGGAGCCAATTACTTTTGTAATTAACACCTCTTCTAGCTCTTTTTCATCATTAATTCCACTCATGCATGCTCTCCTTCTGAATCTACTTTCAAAAACCCTTTTTTTACAGCTAAATTTTTTGATATAAAATGAAAGCTAGCTAGAGATACAACACCAACTTAATACTCACTAATATACGTACAATTGTAACCTATTTTTCGTGAGCTTCTTGCTAGTTTTAATTAATACTTCTCCATCTTTAAAAAAAAATAAAAATCTATTGACTGTAAATCTTTTTTTAGGTGTTTTCATGGGGTTTGGATTACAATCAAGCATGATTACTGACATGTGTATTTATGCATCCAGGACTGGATTAGCTAACGATCAAGAACAAAACTTGGGAGGTGGACATGTTGGTGAAGTAAAGCAAGGATATCTGGATCAACAAAGTAGACAAATTTATTATAGTAATAAAACTGATCATAATCAGGATAGTAACAACAATAACGATGACGATTTACAAGCATGTAGCTCTTCTTGGTCATCTCAACTCAATCAAGTTCCTTCGGTTGGCTCACCTTCTACCATGAATTTAAGCACTACTACTATGTTCGATTTCTCAAGTAAGATCAACAGCCGAAACGAACATATTAACCAATACTCATCTCAGGTAATTATTCAAATACTACACTTTATCTAGCCAAAAAGATTCTATATATGTTGTTAATTATATGTCGACGTTATTGTTTTGATTCCTTTTGTTTGTGTTTGTTTATTCATTTATGTATATCAAAGTATGATGATACATCTACTAGTGGAGTATCTAAAAAGCCCAGGTTTCAATCTTCTTCAACTCAACCTTCTCCTATGGTAAGCATATAGAGCATCTAATTGTTATAACTTTTTCCCCTAGGCATCCTATAATTGGTTTCTATTATCTTGATTTGTGGTTACTAAAAAAATAACAGAGCTAATTCATTGATAAATGTAATTTTGTCATGAAAGCAGTGTAATGACACATTTACTAGTGGAACTTCCAAAAGGGCTAGGGCTCAACACTCCTCAACCCAAACCCCTCTAAAGGTGACAAACATCTCTCTCTCTCTCTCTCTCTCTCTCTCTCTCTCTCTCTCTCTCTCTCTCTCTCTCTCTCTCTCTCTCTCTCTCTCTCTCTCTCTCTCCAGATCTTCTAATTCGTAAGAATTTATACTTGTACCCTACTAATGTGTATTTTCCTTTAAGAACAATGAATACATAGACACCACAAATGAAATACGTACGGTGTATATACAATCTTGATTATGTACACGTCTTAAACGAGACCTGAACTCACAACTTCACTAATGTATAATTTGAATTGGTGAATTCTTCTTGCACCACTAGCTAGAAGAGTCCAAATCAACGCTATATGTTAGTGACATTCACTTAGCGTAGGAAAACGTAAAGACTATACATACGAAACAATTGGGTCGGTTTTGACAACTTAGGCACCACGTAATCTTGAACTGGAATATATTTTGACAGTTTTGTGCATGTGTATAGACACTTAACCTACAACAAGTGTGGTCCATGAACCTAGGCTTTCTCTATATTTCTATTTTAACCATAGATCAAAATCTTTTCTTTAAAAAATATATATATTAAGTTCTTACACTATATAACCGATATTTGGTACTACATATGTAAATAGACCGATAACATTGAATTTTAATGAATAAACAGGTGAGGAAGGAGAAATTGGGTGACAGAATATCGGCTTTGCACCAGCTTGTTTCGCCTTTCGGAAAGGTAATTCAACTTGCTACCCAATTTTTGAAACAAGAAACTTACACAAAGATGAGCTTTAATCTTATACTACTTTGATATGGATATCTAGTTCCACTGAACCTAAATAATCAGGACCTCTAATTTCAATAGCTAGCATATATAGAATCTTATATATATACAAATGTGATCTAGAGTTATTAGCTAGAGCATCATTTGGTGTAAACATAAATGGTCTCATAGATTAAAATATAATGACACTGAATTATCAAGTCTCATAGATTGAAACCTGAAAAGGAGATATATAAATGTGTTTGTGGGACTTTTTGCAGACTGACACAGCTTCTGTGTTGTTAGAGGCCACAGCTCAAATTAGATACCTTGAGGGTCAAATTGAGGTGACATATTGTTTCTTTATATCTATCTTTATTAAATAAAAATACATATTACTCAGTTTTTACAGACTCACCATTTTAGAGATGATCGAGCGTGCACTTAAAAGTTGTTACTTTTTTCCAACATTCTGTAAATTAACATGCTGCAGACACTAACCTCACCGTACATGGATTTAGCCAATAATGTTTCAGGAGGCACGAGACACCAACATTCCCTTGTAAGTTATTGCCCATACTTTTACTACATATATTTTTCTCTCTAATGAATACACATTTCCCTATGCACAATAACATAATTTACCTAAAGTTCGATTATTGCGGATTAGGCTAATAAATCATTGTACATCAAACAGAAGGTTGTGGGTAAAAGTCTCGTAGTAGAAATACGTTTGATTATATATCATGTGGGTAGTTTATAGGCTCGGTGTTTCGAAAAGAAAAATTATATGGGTGATAATAAAAGTTGAAGAAAGGAGCTACATATGTGTTGTCTATATATATATATATATTTTATATTTACTTTATTGGATCCATCACTTATTAGCTCATCTAAGCAATTATTCAACATAAAGTGGGAGACATGATTCTCAACTTTAATTCAATGATATAATTAATCAATGGAGAGGTTTAATTACATAATTAAGTACCTCGGGATTGCTTCAAAAAAGTTGTTAATTATTATTTCTTAATGAATCGAATTGTCAACTAAGTTATTCTTAGTCTTTACTCCTATGATCATTACATGAAAAAAGGGAGCCTCTAAGCGCCAATTATCGTCTTGTTAACTTTTTGTGCAAAGATTTATCTCGCAACTATTTGTGCATTTTCCTTAATTTTTCTACAAATCAATTTTGAAACGCGTTTTTAATGTGCGTAGGAGGGAAAAAGGGATCTTGCGAGTAGAGGGTTATGCTTGGTACCGGTGACATGTATTGATCATATCGACACTACAAATATGACAAGCAATGGTGCCGAGTTTTGGACTCCTGCACTTGGTGGTGGATTGTAATAACTTGGAGCTTTCTTGAAGTCAAACACTTGGTCAACGTTCATCGACACCGACCAATTTCAATGTAGACGCATGTTGATCTTGTGTTGCTTCTAAAAGTTGATGTGCCCGAAAAGGAAAGAAAAAGAAATGAAATCGTTGGTGTTATTTAAGAATCGTACGTACGTGCAAATTATGTCGATGATACTTTGCTATTTTAGTTTCTCGTTCTTTTGTTTTCGGGCATTTGTGAGGATATAGTAAAGACTATATATATCTAGTACATGGATGCTAGCTTGATAATGATATATATTTCTACAACATTTGTGAAAAATGTGAAGTTTAATCAACCAAAATGAACACACCCTTATCGTTATATGTACGATGTTTTATCGTCATAAAATATCTTTTAATGTGTTTTTGGTCGTCTAATCATGTTTACGTTGTTTAATCTTCTTAAAGTACAGCAAAATCACGAGATTGAAAGAACGAATTAGCGTTAATAGCTAGTATGTTTACGTAGTTATGTATATGTCTGAAATGCTAGTCTTGATTACTAGCAACAGTAATATTATCTAGGGTAAATGGCCCGAAAAGGTAACAAAGTTGTCAAAATTTGACAATAAAGGGAATACGAAATCTTTCGATTTCCAAGAGGACTCACATTTCAAAACTGTGTCATAATATGATTCAAATTGTCATAAAAATTTAATTAAGGGTAAAAATTACCGTTTTATTTTAAAAACATGCAATAAAAGGATTTAGTATATTGAAATCATCATGTGATAAAAGGATTTAACACTAAAAATAAAATTCGGGTTTAAACATTGGATTTGTAAAATTAGTGTTTATATCGTATGTTTTCTAGCTTAAAAATGTCACATAATATTTAAATATTTAAGATTTAAGTTCCGCATTACCTAAAACCGATCAAAATTTGAAAAAGAAAAAATGTGAAAATAAATACACATATAATTGAACTTTTTGGACAACTTAAATTCTTTTACGATACAATTTTAAATTGTGAGTCCTTTTTGAGCATCAATAAAAGTTATATTCCTTTTATTGTCAAATTTTGACAACATGATTACCTTTTCGGGCTATTTGCCATATTATCTATTTGAATGTAACTAATGATTTCGAGCTGCTTAAATTATACATCTAACTAAAAATATTCTTCCAGTATTCAAATTTAAAAAGTTAAAACCTCTCTTAATTAAAACTAATATATTTAAAAGTTAGTCAACCCTAGTTACATAGTCAACAAGAAAAAGGTCAAACTCCCAAATGGGTCATTCTATTAGGACACTGCACCAGTGGTGGATCCAGGATTTTGAGTGACCTGTAGCAATTGTATCTCAATTTTTCTGAACCCGTAGCACAAACAAGAAATACAACTAAAAATGCTATTTTTTATAGAAATTACACTGCGTATTGATAATGGACCCGTAGCTACGACTACCCCTACCTTCTACATGGCTCCGCCCCTGCACTGCACACTAAACTAATGCGCACGTATCGAGTATTGACTAGGGGCGGATGTAGAGGGTGGTATGGGGCAGTCGCCCCTCAAAAATTTTCAAATCATGTAAAAAAGTATTTTTTAAGGATATTTATAATATTCTATTGAATTTGCCCTCCAAAGATGAATATATAGTTGGAAAAAAAAATACTCAATATATTCAACTTGGGTTAAAGTTATACAATTATACTTGTATAGGGTTAATAGTTAGATATGCCATTATACTTTGCGAACGTTAAGTAAAGTGATTTTAGTGTTAATACCTACATATTACGATTTTTGAAGTTTAGTAATTGAATCGAACAAATTAATAGTTCGGTAACTTAGTTGAACATTTTCACAAAGTACATTAACATATTTATACACTAACCCTAATTGTATATTAGTAAAGCATTTTTACTTTTGTTTTAATATTGATAATGATAACAAACTAATTTAAATATCAATGTAGGTAATATATCGGTAAAAAGTGTTACATATTAGTCATGTATATTGCATATGTGTTCCAATCTTTGGGTATATCTGAATCATATATATTACATTATTACCTATATACACACATATTTTATAATGTACATTACTTATATTAATAATAAATTTGTTTATTACCTATATTCGAACAAAATTGAATAATTACAACTTTGTATTAAAGACTTGTATATAATAACGTTGTAATCAACTAATCATCATCATAATCATCATCCTTAATTCCTTATATGCTTGTATTATTTTTCTTCTCAAATTTGAAAGACATGGTCCAAAATTTGTTGTTGTGCACTTAATCCGTTAATCGTACTCAACCCGTATCCTGATAAGTACTAGAAAAGTAGAAAACATTAGGGTAACGGTAACCCATGGGCCTAACACATTCAGTAGATCTGGAAAAATCAATTCTAAACTTTTAAGAATATGAGGTTGTGCTTACCACGAATGAGACCCATTGCAAAACATGGGCCCAAATTCCATCAAAAAAATTCATATGCGTTAACTACAAAGTATATTTAGTTTTACGCGACTTATGCATTTGTATCTCAGGAATTTTTAGTAAATAACTATTCTTTATCATTCTCAGATTCTAACAAACAGAAAGTCAAATTGTTTTAACTTTGTGAAAGATGGCGTTTTCTACTTTTCTTTAACGTATTTTAACTTCAATTTTTGTGATGTTATGATCATTATCCCCTCCGTCCAATTTTCCAAATAATTATTAACTTCAAGTACAAGCCAAATAAAAAGAAATTTTAGTGGGAAAATATGATTTTTAATGAGTGAAAAATGTATTTAGTGAAGATTCATAAAACTGTATGCATAGTTATAAACTTATAATGGACACGTTGATTGGGCTGAAGAAAGTATTATGGGTGAATACTTCGATTAGAAGAAAAGTTAATTGGTCCGGAACACTCAAAATTGTCCAACGTTCTTTAAGCTCAAACCCATCTATATATACATGTTTATTTATATCATAGTTAAGTACATTTCAAAGCACAAACTGATTTACGAAGGTATTTCTACCAATAATATATTGTGCAAACACCCTCTGAGTCTCGAACATCTCAACGGAAACTGGTCCATAAGCCTATAAATGGTCCAAATCCCTCGACGTGTTAGTGTTTCTATCGGTACAATCATGTTCTTAGATTTTGTCATTTGCATAGAACCTCAACCGTCCTAATGCAATTTATAGTAGTTGATCATTTTCGTCTATTCAAACTTGACTTCATTTTTTTTTGTTCTGCCCAAATTTGAACTTATACAATTGATTATCAATCACAACTACGGCGATGAGGATTATCGATCTTGCCCAAACACTCGAAATGAACATCAAGCTTAATGCGGAAAAGAAAATATCAAATATTGCAACAATATTTTGAGGATGTATTCTCTGAATTATGACTCTATAATGACGTCAAAATGATGATAGTGCTTTTTTATGAGAAAATAAAATAAAATAAAATGTGATTGATTTTATAGACTAGATATATAAGCAATGAAATCTTGGTTGACACTAGCTATCGCCCATCACCTATGCAATAATTAATGTACGTGTTTGTTAGTAATGATATAAATTAACAACCCTAATGATCATGATATGACTTCAAAAAGAAGCCAATATATAATCAATAATATGGAAAGATGGATGATGTTAAGTTGAAAAGAAAACCCTAAAAGACATAAGTGCTATCGTATTCATTCAATTTCAATTATTATCAAATGAGTTTTATCACCAAAGGCCAATAACTTAACGGTATTGATCTGTCTCTTCAATCAAAAAGTTGTGAGTTCAAGTCCAGCAGTAAACATATATGTATATATAATCGCGAAGAAAATGCGTATATTCAAGGTGAGGTGTCTGAGTTCATTGCATTTTTTAAAGGAAAATGCTTATATTTAGGTATATATTCGTGAAGAAAATGCGTATATTCAAGGTGAGGTGTTTGAGGTCATTACTTTTTTTTTTAAAGAAAAATGCTAAATATAACCCGTATGGCTATAGTCAAGCTTTGTAAATTTAATATACTTCCAATATTAAAAAAATCACAGTTTTCATGAATAAATACTTCAACCGTATTTATAAAAGCAAAATGAGTATTAAAAGTGAATGTATATACTTTATAATTAATTAATGTTTGTTCATAAATTCAAATGTGAAAAGCTTAACCATTAGAGCTATGGTTAGTATTGTTCTTTTTGAAAATAAGTGACTTTTATCATCAATCTTGTTTATTTCCGTTTGAAACCGTGTAAGTGTAAGTTCGCGGAAACCTTATAATAGACTCATAACTTGTGATAAAATTAGCAAGTTGTTTAATAATTCGTTACAAAGGTTTATTGCAATTTGTTTTAAGTTGCTTAGTTTTGAGCCATATTAAAATTCATAAAAGAAATCGAACTTTTCTTGGTAAGCATGAGCTCAACTCATTTTTAGGCCATTTTAAACATGGATTCCAATTACATTTTAGCATAGAAATAAACTCGACTCAAATATAGGATTGAAGAGCTAAATAAAAGTTTATCACCCAACCAAACAATATTTTCTAAGTTACATACATTTGCAACGTTACATGTCAATAATATAAATAGAGGTGTAACGCTTTTAAAAATTAGTTATATTAGTACTTTTTTATATAAATTCAAAAAATCAGTTAAGCACATAGGATGTAAGGTATATGTTTTTTTATATTAGTATTTGTATACACAACAACAAATAACAAATATGTCGATTGTTCACACCATCTTCTTCACGCTTTTAAAAAATATGAAATATATAATGAAGTTTTTCACACTTATTAATGTGTATAAAATGTTCACACTTACAAGCATTAAGAAATATATAACCTTGACATTTATAATTGTGGAGAAAAATTGTTCACACTTACAAGCGTGAACAAATTCAAACTTATTCACAATTATAAATGTAAAATCCATTTGTTACACCTAATTTATTCACATAGGAGGAAGCGTAAAGAAATTGAGTGTCACAAAATTATTTCTACCCTTTAAAGTGTGAATTTTTTTTATCTTTGTTCACACTTACAAGTGTGAATATGTATTTTCCACTATTATAAGTGTGAACAATATTAGAACTTGTTAAATTTCTTCACACTAAAGAATGTAAATATTTTATACACATATATATACATATATATGAGTGAAGAACATAATAAAAAAGTTCACATTTTTAAAAAGTGTGAAGAAAAATGTGTGAAGAATGAACATTTTTGTTGTAGTGATAGTATGGTATATGTTTCTTTTTATCCTATATAGTCTTGATATAACATATTAAATGAACAGTATTAAATTTTCAATCGATTGCTATTAAAATAGTCGTTAACTCGTAACTTAGAATCTCAATTTTTAATATGTGACTTGACTCGACTCGAGTCATGAAAGTCACTGTTTAACAATAAACATGTATACTTATACTATTATTTGAGATTTTGTTTTTAAGAGAAGTAAAATTGATGACAGTTGATAGTTAATTCGTTAATCGAAAATCAAAGCAATGACTTAATTTAAAATAGAGTATTATAATTTGTTTGTTTATTTTGTGAATTTAATTTTTTATTACATTACACAAAAAGTTTATATGATTTTATGACTCGTAATAGTCGCACAAGAATTGGAATAGTTATGAATTAATGACTCGTAAGTGTCAAAGTCATTTATGAGACAAGTTCTGAGTCGCCTCTATTTTAATTTTGAACTCGACTCGTAAAAGTCTGACTCATAACTTGTAAAAATGTAACAACTATGGTTACTATAGGTTTCTAAATTAATTAATTTGAGATGGTCTTCCAAATTGATATGATGGCTTGTCTTAAAGTTGGTTAAATCATATCATATCATATCGTATCATATCATATGTTATAATAAAAATTGAAATTGATTTAAAAACATTATAACTTTCATGGAAAGAATACATAAACGGGTAAACGGAGGAGGTTTTCCCTATTCAGGTTACCCCGAAAGAACGAACATTTTTGCTCAAATGTACGCAGCCTAACCGGATTATCCCGTAATCATTTCCGACCCATGAAAAGAAAACATGTCTCTCTCTAATACAACACAACTTTTCATGTTACAACTTTGGCTCACAAAACTTAACTTTGAAATATACACGATACTTTTATAAATCACATATTAATCCCAAAAATTAAAATTTAAATTCGCATTGCGACACTAACTCCAATCAGTTAACTCGAACTCATAATTCACGCTAGAAATGTTTAATTGATAATTAACCCGGTGATTAATCCAAGTTGGGACCACCGACACTCAAAATCCACATACCACAATTGTTCCGGTTTTCTCAATTCTACTTTCATTACTTTCTGTAGATGACAGAAACGACCCTTCTATCTCTTGTTATTTCATTATTAGTCCCTTAAGTCTGAAACTCTGAATTACTTCTTAATAACTAGCAATCAGTTATTCAGTTAAATGCTCGTATAAGTTAATTTTTGTTATTTGTGTATTAACATGTCATTGTATTTCATTAGATAATACAGTATGAAACAACGAAAGTATAATGCAAACTTATAATCACCAAATTTTCAAGAATTTATAAATTTTAATCGCTTCGACAAATTGATAATGATACTAATTTGTTATTTGTGTATTAACATGTCATTGTATTTCATTAGATAATACAGTATGAAACAACGAAAGTATAATACAAACTTATAATCACCAAATATTCAAGAATTTAAAATTTTAATCGCTTCGACAAATCGATAATTATACTAACAACAGTATTTAGAGTACGTGTTTTGTAATATTAGGTACTACAGTAGGTAATAATTAAGTAAGAAGTATTTTATCATCAAAAGCAATATATATTTATTAGATCTCATCAAACTTCGTACGGTACAATTAACTTTCATTTTTGATATATAATATAAAATATAATATTTTCAGCTGGTAAAAATCGTAAATCATTCTACAAAATAATATAATAGAGTAAGTTTCAAATGAGTCTGAAGTATGCCTTGAGGAACGACAAATCAAAGAAGATAAAACGCTGAAAATTATGGTGCAAGTTTCATGATTTTTCGATTTGTCATTTGTGAGATAATTGATGTTTGGGGTAAATGGGTTTTGTAGTATGGAACATTCTCTTTGTACATATGACATGATATCATTGGTTCCCTTAGTCTCACTCAAATTTTTAGTCTTATTTGAACCTCACCCTAATATAATATTATATGATGATGTTAGTTTCTCGTAAACTTGCGTGCAACAAGATGTAAATGTAAACTTTTAGAATGACAAGGAATGATTATGTTTACACGAGAAACTCAAAAAACCGAACTCATACGTTATTTGAGTGACATTTACCTTGACGACGTTATAGTAAAACTACAGACAATGATAATAATTACATACAGAGAGACTAACAGTGAGGTAATTTGAAGGATAAGTGTGTTAACATGTCATAGAAAGAATCCTTAATTCAATAAAAGCTAGTAACGTTAAATGTAGGTTTTAGTGTGTAGGTGGTTGGTGAATAACTCAGCGTCCATGCATAATGTAATCGTTTAAAATCTTTCCATAACTAATGCGATTGATTAAACAAACGAAGTGTTTGTTATTAGATAATTCTTACTTAATAATTGTTTTTTTTTGTTTGTATGAGGAAGCTTTCATATTTATATTACACTTATATCAATTAACTCTTACAAATCTCTCGTCTTCGGTTGATGAATAGGAGGTCCAAGCGGATCTATCTTGGAACAATTGGATATGTAATCTCGTGGGTTTATTTCGTGAGTTATTTTGAATGTAGTTTGTTGGTGGTGTTGTAGCACTCCATCTTAGAACCCGTCTTTATTTCTTGTTCACTTTTACCAGGTTTGAACTTTGTTCTAATGCAATTCTTCTCTTTCAAATAAAATAACAATAACAAAAGCTTACAAGCTTATGTTATTCCATCAGTTTTTACTATACCTGTATGCTTATTTTGCTAACCTACTAATATTCAAGTATAAATGTCTCTAAAAATAGATGGATGCTACATTCAATTATCCCAATTACGATCATTTACCATATACGAAAAACAAAATTGTGCTCGTTAATCGAGTAAAGACAAAAGATGGAACCCATTGTATAAAAATTCTTACAGAGAATATTTCATGACTTCGTTATGGAGTGATCTTTGTCGTCTATGAAACTAAACCTAGTCTCTTCATCTGTACCCGATAGAACATTTTTACAAATCCAACCTAATTTAACCATCTTCTCATTCAGCAACTTCATATCTTCCCTTGCAGATTGCTTTCACTCATCGGCCAGATTACACCACTCACTGTTCGCCTCATATGGTAGCCGTTCACGGATGTAGCATGCCTTCAACATAGAAACAAAAAATCATTGTCAAAATCATTAAAGAACAAAAAATCATAAATACATCACAGTTTCCAGGCATTTCTCTCTAGAACTCTACAAGGAATGTTTACTGGATATTGATTGATATATCAAACCTGTAAGAGGCACATGATTATATCTGCAGTACTTGCTCCCTCACGCAAACAAAGAAGAATACCCTATGTTATTGAAACAAAATTAAGATCTTGATATTGCGACACAAAAAAGAGCAATGGGATGTCAGTTCTACCACTGTCTTAAACCTGCTTCGGTGTTCTCTTTGTGGCACACAACCGGATTCTCACACACACCTATTTTTTGAGTGTTACTTCTCGTCTCAAGTATGGATGAAGGTTAAACATTTTTCAGAATGCCAACTCCTTTCTAATCACCTGAACGATATGGTCTCTTGGTTAAAGCCACTTGCAGCTCGAAATACGGTGACTAATGTTGTATCTAAACTTGTTATTGGTGCAACGGCTTATTATATTTGGCAAGAGCGTAATAACAGGTTGTTCAAGAGAAGTAGAAGGTCGATTGAGCAGCTTTTTGAGGCTATTATTGATGTGGTCAGACTTCGTCTATTCACCTTTCGGTACAAGCCAACTGACCATGCCTCGCGTATGATGAAGAAGTGGAAGATCCCGAAGTCCCTCATCAATGAGGGTTGAATTTCCTAGCTTGTTGCTATGCGTCTTTAGTGGTTTATAGCTTGGTGGTCCTTGATCATATATTTGGTCTACTTTTTTGGTTGTTAGAGTGGAAGTCATATACATTCTGTGTCATGTATATCTCTTAATCTTTCATGCTTAGTGTTAGATTAAGTCTCTGTGGCATGCCACATTTTGGTCCTTGTAACTCTCCATTTTTTGATTTATAATATTTACCAGGGTATATCCCTTTTACCAAAAAAAAAAAAGAGAGCAACTAAGAAGTTTATATGTACTTTAGTTTTTTGAAAGCCATGGAAGGAGACCTCTGTGCATAGAAAGTTAGAATCATCTTTACCTAGAGATTGCATAGCAATTATTGAAGTCTTTGTTATTTGGCATCTGGGATTCAAGCAACCGATCCTTACTGGCTATTTTAGTCTATCTAGAAAAGAAAACCACTTCTATACCAACTTTTTGTTACGGTATATAGGCCAAGAAAATTAAAAAACAAAAAAAACAAAAAAAAAAAAACAATATCTGACCTTTGCACGGGAAGAAATTGATTCCTTCTCTTTTACTTATTTCCGCTGGTGAGGGGACATATGCCGACTCAATCCATGTATCTATAATCATCTCTAGCCGATCCCAAACAAAGAACTATGAAATAATGAGGTACCAAACACAGCTTTTAGATATTTTAGCAGTGGAAATATTCTGTCTAACCTATGTTAACGTTTGCAAGTGCATGAGTTTCAAACTCTGATATATCTCATACAGATCAATGGCTGCGAAAATTGGGTATGCGACGAAGGGTAAACCTGCTTGCAGTCTTTTGCATAATTGAAGAATTAGCTCACGCCAAAATATGATATAATCAATATCTCATAACTTGTTATCATTCACATTAACGCCCATGAATCTTTGTTCAAGAAATACATACCTTTGGTTATTCTTTAGATTAATATTTAAGGCTGCAGCCAGCAAAAGACCAAGATTATCAAAGCCGAGTGTTTGAATCTACAACGCAAGTATACTAATCATATATGACCCCTAAGAAAGAGGAAAAGTCCAATTTAAAAATGAACCAACCTGTGCCTTGGCAGAATCTTCACCGAGGTTATCTGCTACTGCAAAGCTTCAGTGCACAGCCATCTGCTAGTCCGAAAAGTAAAAAATATAACAAAAATATCTTGTGTATGAAGTTCATGTTTAATCAAAAATATATTGATACCAAACAGATTGAACAATTGGCCATGACATTTATATATGCAAGAACAGGGCAAACATTTATTAAGATTTATGAAGCAAATCATGTGATATCACAGATCTCCATAAATCATGTACTATTCTATCTTAGGTAGACAATATCAGTATTTTAAGCATAACTCTGTTTATTTTTATTTTTTTGGTAAACCTGGACAAAAATAGCAGCAACCTGTATAAAAGACACTAAACCTATAAGAACATTCTAAACCAAAAGCATATTCCACTTAAAGCATGTGTTTCTCTTTCACATTCTGAAATGCATGTACATATATCTGCCCTTACGGACTTATCAAATATACTTATGCATATTTGACTTCAATAAAACAAGCACTGGCACCAGAGATATCTTACATGGATAGAATTTATATATGATCATTTTCTTTAAGATGAAAATTTCAAAAACATACATTTGAAGGATTAAACTTACACCAGTTGCAGGGTAACAGACAAGGCTGATCTGCTTAGCAATGTTGGCTAGTGATGCAAGAAGCAAAAAGTATTGTGGGAAAGCAGGATTCATCAACTCAACTCCAATGCTCAAACTGAAAACAACGGATGTCGAGAACCTAACTCTCTTCCATTAAGACAGAAGAACACTGATTAAACATACATTCAAAGGAAAATGCTTGTTAACAAATCTGCTTTTTTTTTACCATCATTTGAACCTTTAAAAACCATTACAGATATTACATAACACAAACTAACCCATTCGTGAGTAAAGGGGGAAAATTGTCACATTTAAATGATAGTTATCGTTATGCATGTACCTTGAGGTTTGTATCAAAAGCAGACGCTAAGCTAGCTGTGTAGATACACCTACTTAACCGTCCAGGACCATCTTTCACAACCCAATTAAGGGCTGCTGCTGCTGGAAGTGATCTAGCATATTCAATCCCAATTGCACGGAACATCGCCTAAAAACCGCCATAAACAAACATCATAACCAACTCCATCCCAAATTCCCAACAAATAAACATATCACAGAACAAAGTGCATTATATAAGAATTGATTTCATAGCGACAAAACAGTATTTATTCAATAATGATAACTGCATATATATACTCACATCTTCTGTACAGACCCTAAATTTACGATTGTATATCACATATAAGTACAGAAATAGAATAATATAATACCTGTGTGGCAAGAACCTGAAGAGCAGAACGAAACACTCTATGTAAAAACTTCCGTTTTACATATTCCAAATAATTTTCATTGAATTTCCTGGGAAGCAGGATATTTCTAACACCCAAACTACAACTTCTAAAAACCCTTTGAAACCCATCTCCCAAATCATTATAACCATCAAAAGTAAACGGCTTTTTGTCAACAGCAACCAATTTGTTTTGCCTTGCCATCCCAAAAGTACCGAGAAACACCATCAGGCTGTCATTTTATATCCATGAAAAAGTTTCAAACTTGCATATCAAAATCATAAATAAAACAGAGAATGTTAGTAGTTGACTTACATTTTTATCATAACCAGCAATAGAAATATGGCCAAATGAATGTCAAATGAAAGATTTAAAAATTAAATATTTATAATTATAATTAATAAATAATAATACTATCAAGAATGTCAAATGAATGCTAATTGTCCATTGCTACTTCCTAATGGCAACCGACTTCATCAAAACGGTATGTATATGAAAAGTCAAAGTCAACTCCATGATTAAAAATTGGTACAAGATCAATTGGTACATTGCTACTTCCATTGCTACTATCATGCACATACCTTTTGTGATTAAAAATTGGTACAAGATCAATGTAAATCCCAATAAATTTCAATGGGTGACAGATTACTTTGCCTTCAATCACATTGCATTTACTAAGCATATCTTCATAATTCTTTTGTTCAAGTCTAATCATAGAGTTTATATGTGCATGATAGTATGCATGTAAATCACATAGCAACATCAGAAGTATGCAAACCAATTTGCAGAAGAATATAACCTGAACTGAAGCAAGGATCAACTAATCATGGCTTCACCCCGCGATGTATTTGATGTTTCAGGACCTTTGCACCTTCTTGATTCTTTTGATTGGTACGCATCTTTGTTTGTAGATTGTAACTGGAAAGATTTGCTTGAAACCATCAAATAACTGTTCTCGATTCTAGTTTACAGGAGAAATACATTTCATCGAAGATCCCTTGCTGCGTGCCTTGTTCAAGGTGTTTCGTCTTGGAACGAGGTCGCCAGCGTGGAAGTACCGGGCACGAGGCTCATGCTTCTCCATGGTGGGAACGATTTCATTTTCACTTACAACATGTTTTAGTCGACGATAGCGATTTATCATTCTTTGGAGCCATTTACGAGCTCAAATACGCACATCCTTTTTTCTATCAATCAAGTCCGTACCCTCCACGATACGTCATAGCGTTTCATGGAACAATCACGAAATCTCACACAAGATATGAAACTGAACATGAAATGTGTATTTGATAAACTCGAAAAAAGTTCTCGGTTTCATAGCGCATTTGAGTTGGTTCAGAACACGGTAACGAACGTGGGACCACAAAACATGTGGTTAGCCGGACACTCGTTAGGTGCATCAATAGTAATGTTGGCAGGAAGGAACATGGCGAAATCTAGACTTCAACTCGAAACCTACTTGTTTAACCTACCGTATTTCTCTGTCCCACTTGAAAAATATATAAAAAAACGAGACGATAAAACACGGTGTCCGTATAGCAGGTAGTCTCGTAACGGCCGGACTTGCGGCGGCAATGAACTTCCGCCATGGGGACCCGGAAGAGGATCCTTTTATTGTATTATCTCAACTTCATGTTAAACAGGTTATGACTTTGACACACTGATTACTTAGGAATCAATACAACTGCAACCAAATTGATCATCATATGGTAAATTTAAGTTTACCAAATTACTCCTCTTAACCAAACTAGAGAGATTTTCACTCCCGCTGATGTATCTCATTTTTTTCACAAGAATGTCATTGTGGTGGCTTAGTGTACAAATTTCTTTAGTAATCCAAATTTGTCAAACATCAATATAGTATCACAACTTCAAACGGCAGAAAGAAATCCAAAAGCTATTACAGTCTGTTTTATCAGATACCAAATGACCGTTAGTAGATTTCAGTACACATATCATCAATTTCATGATCTGATCTAATAACATCATATCAGTAACTAAAGAAGCATATCATTTGTTCAAAACATCTTAAAATTCCATAATTAATAAGACCAATATAAACATATTTAAATATGCATTCACCTGCTCACTAGCCGCATCACTCTCTTACACCTTCACCTCACCCTCACCTTCCGCAACAACCTCACCACCAGACTCGTTCTCATTCTCCGCATCAACCTTATCACCAAACAGCTTAGACGGCATTAAAGAGGAAACAGCAGCTCGTGCACTAGCTTTCGCTCTCTCCGCTTCTTCAGCTGCTTTTGCAGCAGCCTCAGCTTTTTCTCTTTCAACATCCGCAATTAGCTTCACCAAATCGTCTTCCCTCCCTTCTTTCCTCAACTCCACCCTAATAAACTCCTGCAACTCATCCGAGAAATCCAAAGGATCCTCCCTCAACATTTTACCAATAATTTCAAGAACTTCATCATGTTTGTTAATATCAAACAACGCTTTCATTATAAACTTGTAACTATCATCATCCATTCTCAGCTTTGGCCCCATCATATCAAAAAACGATTTCGCCTCATCAACCTTCCCAACTTTAACTAGCCCATCCATCAACTGATTATAAACTCCCAAATTCGGCCTCAATTTAGCTTCAATCATTGTCTTATAATATGCAGAAGCATCATCAGGACGGTTTTCCTTAAAACAAGTATCCATCAACACAACAAACGTATATTCATCTGGACTCACCCCTTTCTTACTCATACCATTATAAAGCTCTTCCGCTTTACCCAACAACCCATTCTCACACAACTGTTGAATCAAATTATTATACGAAAGCGTATCAGGATAACACCGTTTCTCACCCATACTATTGAACACGCTGATCGCATCATCAAACCTCTTCTCAGCACAATACCCATCCACCATCACATTATAACTCCCTAAATTCACCGTCAATACTCTAGGCGGGTTATGTTGCTCAAGCATTTTATCAAACAGCTTCAGTGCATCATCAAATTTCCCATTTTTAAACAACGCATCCAATATCGAATTAAACGCAATTGCACTCATTTTAACCTTTGAATCATCTCCCAATACCTCCTCAAAACATTCCATAGCTTCTTTCTCCATCCCCTTCAAAAAATACCCTTTCATCACACTCCCATAAACAACACCATTATCTACAAAACCCCCTAATTTCTCCTTCAACTCGTTGTACAGCTTAAAAGCGCCATCATGATCCCCCTCTTTCGCTTTTCCCGACATTAAATAACTATAAACGAGCTGATCAGCTTCAATATCTTTCGATAACATCTCATCTTTTATTTCCAAAGCTTTCTCCAACTTACCATTATCAACAAGCCCTTTAACTATAACCCTATATGTCGTCACATTAGGATCAAAAGGTGCACTCTCAATCATCTGCTTATAATGCTCCATTGCAGTATCTGTTTTCCTGCAATCCATATAAGTATTAATCACGAGATTATAAGTAACTATATTCGCGGCAATTGCAGCTTGTGTAATAAACCGATGAAGGTTTAATAGCTCAGCGTATTTCGACTGACGGAGACACGCCGTCATAACGGCGTTACATGTAAAAATAGTCGGTTTGCAGTTTGAATAAACAGAGTGACGTGTTAACAGCACAGCTTCTTGTAAATCGTTTTCACGAATTAATTTTAGCATTCGGTTATGAAGATTGAGACGATTGCCGGCAAGAACAGAGACGTGTTCAGGTATTTTGGGGGCATTAGGGTTTTGTGAAGGGCGAGGTTGTGATTGAGTGGTGGACCGGAGAGCGTTTAGTGGTGGTTCGATACGGAGACGACGTTTACGGCGACGGCGTTCCGCAGCGGCGTCTTCTGGTGTGGCGAATGAGAGGTGCCGGACAGCTGGCCGGAGCTGCTGGTAGTTTGGACCATTTTTAACCAGTAGTTTGAGGTGGTTGATGAATGAGGAGGGTTTTGAAACAAACATTGTTGTTTTGAGATGAAAGGAATTTTAAATTTTAGGGTTTATGCAGAAGGTGGTAATGCAGGAGGTATAGAGATAGAGTGTGTGTCTATAGGGTATAGATTATGGTCCGATGATCCGATCCGATCCGATCCGATCAATTCAGGTATGGGCTTTTGATATGTTGGAATGGGTTAATTTTTACTTTCTGCTTTGGACTTGTTAAAAATTAAACATAGTTTGTAAAATTACTTTTTTCTCATGATAAGGGAAAATAATAATATTTAAAATATTGAAATTTAAAAGTATTTATTACAACAAATCAAAATTAAACATAAGCAACAAAACATTGTCCTAAATATTTTTAATTTTTGTTCTTAATCATGGATCAAGCTAACAAACACGATAAAAAATAAACTATAAATATATATGTATCAACAATAAGAAATCAAGTTGGTACCTACATGTTTCATACCTAGTATAGTTGCACATTCTTTCAAATGAAATACCATACGGAGTTTAATAATAACTTGAAATTTATAAGTATGTGCGTCTAGATTTGTCAAGTGTGTGTATGCCTTATGTATATTAAGTTTGATAACTTAGTTGTCACGATCGCTACAACTTGACAATACTCACATGATAAGCTTGCAACTAACTAAACATGGACATCATCCGTACATTACACATTGAAAAAGAAAACCCTTTTAATACGTATAGTACACCTTAGAAAAAATGTCGTTACTAGTTTCGAGTGTTTAGATATACATTTGTGCATACATATACCCTCTAGCTATATGAGATTCTACAGCTTGTGGTTTGATTATTTTAAGGGTCGAGAAGTGATACTGTCACCAATTACAACTAACACTATAATACAAAACTGATCCAAATAAGTTGTATAATGATCATCTCTTGGCTTGGAAAAGGAGTTAATAAGCTAGGATATGGAAAACCAAAAGTTACGAGTATAACCATTACCAAACAATATTCATTCATATACTACATATGATTCTAGAACAGGAACCTCAGCGTAATTTTAATCTTAAGCAAATAACAAAAATATAAGTTTTTATGGATTACAATATATATATTGATCGGTCATCAGACATTAAAAAATTTGATCACCAATCAAACATTGCATAATATGGTTTGGTATGTCTACTATTTTGGGCTCCCAAATAGTCCAAAAATGGTTATCAAATTTGGTAAAAACCACGAGTCAAGTGGGGTCTGTTCTATAAATACGTACGACAACAATTTTATAGTTAGTTCATTACAAAAAAATGAGTCTAATGCGACACTTTATAAGCAACACTTACATAAAATGTTGTTTTTTATAAGCAACACTTACATAAAATGTTGTTTTTTGCAAAACATTGGACACAATGCAAAAAGGTATTGCATATAAGGATCTATTCCAACATTTTTATGAAGAGTTGCAATATTCATAGAAAAATTGCAACATTTTAAGAAGTGTTGCATTTGTTAAAGCTAAAAGACAACACTTAATGTAAAGGATCATCGGTGCTTTGTTGGATACAATTTTTTCCCCTTGAGTGGTAATAATTATATTGGATTAAAAACCTAGCAATTAGCTAGCTAAAATTATTAAAGGATATATTTGATTAGGCTCAAATGTGTTTGTGGGTTTAAGGCCCAGTAGGGTCTAATATCATAGTATCATGTCTTGTGTAATTTTTATATATTGTTGCTCATTAATATATCATAACCGGAGGAGTTTCATTATTCAACAAGGAGATACATCTTATATAAATATAGTATTTTATAAGAAACATATTATGATGTCATCAAAATTCCAATTAATCAAATAAATTCTTTAATTTTATTTAGATTAACTAAAATTTAGGATAAGATGAAGTCATAAACAATAATTAATAATTTAAATCTTAGTGTTAATTTTTTTATTTTATTATATTATTTTAATTTTAATGAATTTCTTCATAAAATTTTACATATGAGGGTATACAACGCAAAAGTATTAGAAACTACAACATTTACCAGGAATGGTAAATGTCTAAATGAATAGTCACTTTTAAACTATGTTCATATATTTATCTTTTCAAAACTTAACAGATATGTTTCTTTGCTTCGTTGGTCATACCTGTGTCACTTATAAAGGGAAGAAGCTGAGTTCGAATCTCAGCCCACTCCCCCTTTTTTTCCCCTGCAATAAAAAAGGGACCACTATTTTGGCCCTCTTCGTTCGTATTTTTTCAGCTCTCAGGCGATCTATTGATTATCATTTTCCTCATCGCTTCTATTTTACTGACTTCGGCCAGCACCAGCAGTACCGTACACGGTAACAGCTTCAATTTGTTTTGCTCTGCTAACTTTGCACTTCATGTAATGCTAGGGTTTGTTTCTTGCTTCATCCATTCATGCCTCTGTAGCTTTTAGGGTTAGCTAACACTGATTTCGTCTTCCGATTGGAAGAATGCAGACTCCAGACCCGTGTTGCGTGCAACCCTTTAGTGGGTTTTATGTGCTTGATTTTCTGTGATAAGTGGTTGTGTTTAAGGTCTTATAAACATTTTTTATACCATTGAAATCCCACTGTTTCCAGTAGTTTGCACATTGTGACACCTTAATAGCTCTGCAACTACATAAAATTCAGTGATAAGTCGTTGTATTTAAGATCTTATAAACATTTTTTATACCATTGAAATCCCACTGTTTCCGGTAGTTTGAACGTTGTGACACCTTAATAGCTTTGCAACTACATAAAATTCAGCAACACAAACAAGACCATGTTTCTCTTCAAGGGATAGAAAGGTCAGAACCTGAACTGTTTTCAGTTTTCACGGTTTGATTCAAAAATATGCCAGAAATTGAAAAGGTTGACGAAGATACATATATTAAAGTTGTCGAATGAAATTGTAAATACAGTGGAGCTTTCTGGTTATAACTTAGAACTTTTTCAGGAACCTTTTGGGAAACTTACAAATCTAAATTACCGCTTATTTACCAATCATCGAACTGAGGGTATTGTTTTTGGGCTACATTCTGTTGCCTTAAACATTTATTTGTTGAATCACATTTTTTGTTTGTTGGTTGCAATGATTGTTATGATTGTGATGTATTGGCTAACTTTTGGAGTTTCACATTTCATTTCTATTTAGACCATTTTTTATACTCGGTCATTTTTTCTGTATTGCTGAATGACTCACAAATGCCACCTATCTTTACCCATTTGTTCATTGTATGGGTCGGTGCTAACTGTTGTCTAATTACTCTTTTTTCGATTAGGATCTTGATATTCTGCTTACCTACTTATATGCACAAGTAAGTACTAAACTCATGTAAATATGCTGTTTTATTTTTGTCGTCTTAGGATGCAATTTTCTTACCTTTACTAATCAGTGTTTCACATGCCTTTCATGATATTATCGCGTGCTATTGTTATTTGCATTTCTCAAATGTCTGATGACTACATTCAATATGAACTCATTCCATGTGAACCCATTCAACGTTAACTCATTCCTTATGCATCAATGATTTCTTAGTTATAGGCATACAAAAACATGAAAGATATAGAAAAACAGCATAATTCTTTATCGATTAATCAAACTACTCTTCAATCACCTTTGCAATCTCGAAGGAGGAATGTTGTATTGGTTGACAGATATGGGAACCAAGAAATTGAATCTTTCCCATGTATCTCTTCTTCTGATCAGGTTGCTAATGTGGAATGTTGTATTGTTATCAAACTGTACCAAAAATAGCGTGTACAAGGAATTCTTACACAGCTTGGACCATGCTCAGATCTGTATTAGAATGGTTGTTTTTTTGCACGTACTTTTATTCAACGAGTAACGTATTTTGTGTATGCTATGTGCATACCTCATTTGTTTCCCATTGTTGACAGCTTGACATGTCATAATGTGCTTTGATATTTTCCCTATGTGTTGCCTGTATTGGTTCATCAGAATGGCAATGATGTGTTTAGCTTACCTTTTTCAATCTTAAATTTTGCCTGTGACTTTTTGTTAACATATATAAATTAGATTAGGCAGCATGGTGTCCAGGATGATGCTGAATCGCTGAGTGGATCAGCCAACTGATATCGACTTTGTCAAGTTTGGTATATAGTACAAATGATCTTATATTACTTGATCTATTGATATGTGGTTTGTGCATTTATAGTGCACAAATTTTTCTATTGACTTTGCTGCATAGATTAGGAGCATCATTTGTGCATCTTTCAGATTGATCACGTGTGCGACGCGGTGTTTTGCCCATGTAAATATATAAGTTTAGTTATATATGTTCTTGCTGCCGTAGAAGACAGAAGGTCATGAGATGTTTTGCGTGGATGGTGCTCTCTGGTTGTTGGACCTGTATTCCTTTTTGTTTTTATTTTTTCTGGCCGGGGTTGCTTTACATGTGCTGTTAGAGCAACAACACAGCTGGAATGCAAGTTAAAGTCTGGCTTGGGATAATTTTTTCCTTACGGTTTGGCTCGATGAGAGTTGCCTACCTTTTCTTTAGAAGTTAGACGCCGCAAGGTAAAAAATATAGCTCATTTTGACTTGCATGTATTTTAATATTTATTTCTTCCTTTTATGTATGTATAATTTAAAAGACGCATAGTTGATGGCATGAACTGTGTGTTGCTAAGATCGTGGTGCATAAATACATACCATGCCTCGGGCGACTGCTGTTTTAGCAATTGTGCTGATCTTATTGCAGCTTCCTTTTATACTATACAGTAATAGATCATGGTCTTCAATTATTCACTAACAGTTGCATCCATGTTTCTACATATGTACATTGTTGGGTAACCAACATGATAAGTGCGTGCAACTTAGATTGTATATATAAATTCTATGGACTATTATTTTTGTTTTTGTACAGAAATACATATAACCAATAAAAAAAATATTATTAATAATTATGTTTACAAGTTGCTTCATCAATAAAAATAGCCACATCTTTAAACCGTATATTCCTAGACAAATAGTAATATGCACCCCAAAAAATCACCATCACAACTGTGTTCTGAAGTTATTCGAGAACTAACTTAGATTATATCGAACCAGTAGAAAGTTACTAAGTTTGGAGAAATATTGGATTCAAGTTACAACTTTTGATGTTTCATTATTAATAATTGGTAAGTCCATCCCTTAAAAGCTCATTGTTAAATTCGTTCACGGGTTGTTAACGGGAAGGCATCCATGAGTATAATCTGATAACTATGAAAAATGTGTAACTAATTAACTCCGCATACGTGAAAATTTGATAGCACCATTTTCGATTATAAGGAGCCTTCACTCAACCAATATACAGTATATTATTACTCAAATTAATCATAACCATTATTAGTTGGCTACTTTGCTGTATTTCACCTATTGTAAATTCATCAAGTGATCTCAACATAGAAAGTCAAAAGTGACATTCTGTATTATAGATGTATATAGAAAAGTGCATTCATAAGTGCATACATTAACCATATTCGATCAATGCCCATTCATATATCAATGTACACTATTTTAATATAGTAGCACACGCCCCAAAAAATAATTATGACAATTTCTTTTGAAGTTGTTTACAAACTAAAATTTAAAGTATATTAAAACACTAGAAGGTTGCTATGTTCGGGAAATAAGTGTCTCAAATCAAATTATCATCAGATGAAAAACGGAGTCGATATATACAACAATTTTATTATGGTTACACTAAGTTTATATGTATTATAGTATGTAGAGTATACTAGCGTGATGCATCATTTTGGTGTAAGTAAGAAAAGTTTTTTTATTTAGTATTGTCCAATCATCTAAAAATATATATGTATATATAACTTATACTCCTTATGATATATGAGGATGATTTTCATTTTTTAATAATTTGTATCTGATGGCATGTGATTGTACTTACCGTTTTTATGTATGTATCGTACTGTCTGCAGACAAAGTAGGGAGATTTTTGACTTTTTGGGTTGTCATCTTTTTCAGCTTTCAATACCACACGTTTCCACTCTATCACCATCCCTTCTTTCCCTTCAACCTAATTACCTTACCTCCGTACCCATTCAACGATTTTGCACCACTCCTGAATATGGTGATTAGATTTGCTTGCTTGCTTCTTATGATTTTTTGTTGTTGTACTGTTTTATGAGGACTAGCTATATATGTACCCGTACTTCACCTTCTAATCGGGCAACAAAACCATTCACCAGATTTCCTACTCTACCATGTAATTTTGGGGCAACAAATCAAATCTTTTACTTTACTAACAAAAAGCTTAAGGTAAATCTCTGAACCACCTTATATTTTAGGTTTACCTAATTTGGGGCTTTTTTATATTGATTTGCATTCCATGATCAGGTCATTACTTTGTTTGTAGGTGCTGTAATGAGTGTGTGATCTCTTAAAAGACGGTTATATTAATATATGACTGATAAGTTACTTATCAGGTACGCACAGATGGATGGCAAAATGATATCGGATCTTAAACCTGGAGATGGAGATAAACCCATTAAAATTAAGGTCATCAGGAAGTGGTCGCATGGTGTAAAACACGAACTCGGCTTTCTTTTCATGGGGAAAAATGTGAGTTTTTCCGGCTAACATTTTAGGCACTTAATGTGGTGATGGTATTTTTCTCTAGATTTGTTAATAGTTTAACGTTTTACAGGGAGATGCCATTCAGGCATGTGCATTCCTAAGTGATAAAAAATACTTTGAACCCCTGATCAAGGTCAATACTTGCTACAGCATAACCAACTACATCTGTGAAGTTGGCAAGACATACATGATCGATGTCCCACACAAGACGGGTATAAGGCTTGGAAAAGCAGCAAAGTTTCAAGAGATATCCAGTGATGGCTTTCCTACCTATTGCTTCAACTTCCTTGATTATGATCAACTATCTCCTAGGCTTGATGATCACATGATACTTACAGGCATGTCACCCTTATTGCTATATAAGTGTATATGAATATATTTGTCTCTGTACACATGTATGACATATCTGTGTTTCTTTTAAGATTATCTCGGGAAGATCGAGCATATCATAATAGTGGCTACTAACATCATCAGGATTAAACTTGAAAATATGAGGTTCGTGCTAACTCACAAAAAAAACCCTGCTAGAATTCGAAAACCTCTGTCTAACGTATTTAGTCCGTGTCTTTCAGCGAATTCATGATTGATGCAACCTTTTAGGATGATGCTGCTACTTCATTTAACAAGGAAGCCATTAATTCTCCGCCTTTTCCGGTTATAGCTGCTGTCACTTCGATTAAAGTAACCGACTACTAAGGTTAGTGTACCCGAGATTATTTTACTACTTTGTTCAAATATCATATGTTCTCCTTTACTTTAGTCCTTAACTTGAGAAGTTAATGTGTTGTTCGATTAGATTAATACATCTATAATTTTTTTTGTTGGGTGCATTTCTAACGACTCATAGTAACTTTATGCATTTTGTATGACAGGCCGGTTACAGCTTACTGGAACTCCCACCTCCTACATTTACATCAATCCTGATATTGATGAGGCTAAAATGATGGCTGCTGCGTAAAGTTCTCTATTGGCAACTTTTTTTATCCACATTCGCATGCAGATAAAAGATCCTTAATTTTGATAAGTTTTATGTGCTAGGTTTGTAATAAGAGATGCTACTAATCCAGTCCTAAAGATAGACTATGAAAAATTCAAAAAACCTGAAGTTGAGCAAAACAGGAACAAATTCACACTTGGCGAACTATTATCTCAAAACCCAAACCGCTATGTGGTATGCATTCTTACCTTTTAGATTGTGCTCAACTTTCCACAATAATTTTTAGGTCAATTTTATTTTATAGTTTGATATGGGTGTGTAACCAACGAAGCTTTTTTTTATCAGTCAGCATATATTACTTTGTTGTTAAATTCAGGCATTACTATTTGTGTTATTCATATTCTTTTAATTTTTATGAATTTTATTCCTTTGTAGGGTGTTCAGTTCACATGTAGAGCGGCCCTTACAGATGTAAATGAGGGCAAACAGTGGTATTACATGGCATGTGATCAGTGTCACCGAAAGCTTCACCGCTAGGGAGATAGCTTTGCGTGTCAAGACCACCAACCCGTACTGCAACCTAAACATTTGTGAGTACTGCACTTCTCCTCTCACATACTTACGCATCATGGATTTTCGTGCAAGTATTTGATAAGTTTCATAGTAGGTCTTTGCTTGCTGCCACCATCGCTGATGATACGGCTGAAACAATGGCTACATTTTTTGATAAATCTGCTGCACTACTACTTGAAACGGATTGTAAAACCATGACCACTCAGCTTGGGTTTTCTGATCCTTGCACGCTGTCAGCCCCACTGATTGACCTTAGAGGGAGGCCCAAAATCTTTCAAGTGCGATTCAGCGGGTCAAGTAAAAAAGGGGTTGTAGACTTTGTGGTTAATAATGTGTTTGAAGACACGGTAGCCCCGCAAACACAGACCGAGACAGAGCAGTCTACTAATGCGGCTCCTGCAACTCCTACTGAAACGAAGCAGTCTACCGGTGCAAGTCCCGCAACTCCTGCTCCTTCAACACCATCGCTTACTACTGCTTCATCATGCACCCAGGCTAAACGGCTTCATAAACCTGCTGCCAACAGAGCCCTTTTCCCTGCATCAGGTTGCACTTCTAAATCTATTTAATTGTTAATTACGGACAAACTTGCATGTTCATACATACATATAGATACATTCATGTAAATGCCTATACTTCTCAATAGTTTTTGTCTTTGTGCTAAAACCGATACAGAGAAACTGAAGAAGCAAAAGCATGGTCACAGTGTACCCGGCGACAAAACCCGGGCACCAGCTCCTATGGGTGACACCTCCCAAGACTAGAAAGACGTACGCTACAGTAAAACTTTAACCCTTATCTGTTATTATGCGGTTACCTTTTTGGATGCGGTGTTGCAACTCACTCATCTTTGTATGGATCTTTTGGGTCCACTTTTTTGCCAGTGTGATGACTAACCGGAAGGGTGTGCAACTTTTAGTGACACGCATATGAAGTTGTTTGCTCATCCAAATGTATCTTTTTTTGTTCTTATTAGATGCAACTTCAAAACGTTACCTCAAGTTGGCACATCAGCTGTATTATATATGTTATTATGTATGTCTTAGGATGTAATGCATTTTGCAATGCAGCATGTAAATTTTAGGATGCACTGCAAATGAACCCTGTAAATTAAACCATGTTTAAATTATGTTTAGCAATGTGTTGTTAATTACATATTGTCACACGCATACGGAATTATTCGTTCAGAGCCTGCATTTCATTTTTCTTTTAGAATTAAAAACATCCGTCGCAACGCGCGGGATTAAACTACTCGTTCAAAAACATTTATTATTATTTTTAAGGTATGATAAGCACCTTACATTAAATTCTCTACGTATTGTTTTGTAACCATATGATTTTCATAAACATTATTATTTAATGATGTACGAATACAAAAGTCATTCAATTATGCATAGTAGCTTATAAAAATTAAATGCGGATTCAATAATCAGTGTGTATACAGGCGTTTGTAATCTAGTATACAAAACACAAAAGAACACTAATACGAAGCAACCTAAAAAGGCATTCAAAATACCATCGCGAAAGAAGCAATCCTGCAAAATAACCTATGAACAACCCATCACAGCAAAAGATATTCACACCTAGAAACGTTCCACAATTATGACTCGATGAACAAACCAAATTACAACGTCAATTTACAAAGCAATTTAAGCATTTTATATGACCTTTTCAACTTTTCGCAATTACAAATTAGAACTTTGATGGATACAAACTACTCGTATATCAACATATACTGGTGGAGGCTGATAAGGCGTAGTTTCATCTGAGTGCAATAATTAAGATTTTAACAAACTAAAAGTCAAAGTTGTTTTAACTTGGTGAAAGATGACGTTTTCTACTTATCTTTAACGTATTTTAAATTCGATTTTTTGTGATGTTATGATCATTACCCCCTTCGTCCAATTTAAGTAGTTACGGGTTGTCCCAAATAAGTGTTTACTTTAATGTACCAGCCAATCAAAAAGAAACTTTAGTAGGTAAATATATTTTTTAATTAGTGAAAAATTTAGTTAGTGAAGATTCTTAAAATTGTATGCGCAGTCAAAATGTACACATTGATTGTGACGGAAAAAGTATTTTGGGTGAATACTTCGATTAGAAGAAAAGTTCATTGGTCCAAAACACTCAAAATCGTCCAACGTACTTTAAGCTCAAACCCATCTACATATACATGTTTATTTATATCATACATTTTAAGGCACAAACTGATTCACAAAGGTATTCCTACAAATAATCTAAGTGCAAAGTGAAAACACCCTCGAGTCTCGAACATCTCAAAAGAAATTGGTCCATAAGCCTATAAATGGTCCAAATTCCTCGACGTGTTAATGTTTCTATTGGTACAATCATGTTCTTATTTTTTGTCATTTGCATATATAGAACCTCAACCGATATAATGCAATTTATAGTTGTTGATCATTTTCGTTTTTCCAAATTTGACTTCATGTTTTTTTTGGTTCTGCCCAAACTTTAACTTATATGATTGATTATCAATCACAACTATGACGATGAGGATTATCGATCTTGTCTGAACACTCGAAATGAACATCAAGCTTAATGCGGGAAAGAAAATATCAAATAATGAAACAATATTTTGAGGATGTATTCTCTGAATTATGACTCTATAATGACGCCAAAATGATGATAGTGTTTTTTATGAGAAAAACATAAAATAAAATGTGATTGATTTTATAGACTAGATATATAAGCAATGAAATCTTGGTTGACACTAGCTATCGCCCGTCACCTATGCAATAATTAAGGTACATGTTTGTTAGTAATGATATAAATTAACAACCCTAATGATCATGATATGACTTCAAAAAGAAGCCAATATATAATCAATAATATGGAAAGATGGATGATGTTAAGTTGAAAAGAAAACCCTAAAAGACATAAGTGCTATTGTATTCATTCGATTTCAATTATTATCAAATGAGTTCTATCACCAAAGGCCAATAACTTAACGGTATTGACATGTCTCTTCAATCAAAAAGTTGTGAGTTCAAGTCCAGTGGTAAACATATAGTTATATATAATTGCGGAGAAAATGCGCATATTCAAGGTGAGGTGTCTGAGTGAGTTCATTGCATTTTTTAAGGAAAAATGCTTATATTTAGGTATATATTCGTGAAGAAAATGCGTATATTCAAGGTGAGGTGTTTGAGGTCATTGCTTTTCTTTTATTTTTATTAAGAAAAATCTATATATAGCCCTTATGGCTATAGTTAAGCTTTATAAATTTACATTACTTCCAATATTAAAATTCATAGTTTCCATGAATAAATACTTCAACCATATTTATAAATGGAAAATGAGTATTAAAAGTGAATGTATATACATACTTTATAATTAATTCATGTTAGTTTATAATTCAAATATAAAAAGCTTAACCATTAGAGCTATGGTTAGCATTGTCCTTTTTGAAAATAAGTGATTTTTCTCATTAACATTGTTTATTTCCGTCTGAAACTCTGTAAGTGTAAGTGTGCGGAAACCTTATAATAGACTTGTAACTTGTGATAAAATTAGAAAGTCGTTTAATAATTCGCTACAAAGGTTTATTGCAATTTGTTTTAAGTTGCTTAGTTTTGAGCCATATTAAAATTCATACTTGGTAAGCATGAGTTCAACTCATTTTAGGTCATTTTATACATGAATTCCAATTAAACTTTAACATAGAGATAAACTCGACTCAAATATAAGATTGAAGAGCTAAATAAAAGTTTATCACCCAACCAAACAATATTTTCTAAGTTACATACATTTGCAACGTTACATGTCAAATTATATAAAAGTGCAACGCGTTTAAAAATTAGTTAAGGTGGAATTGAATAGGACCATTGAAAAGTAGGGTCTCATTATCATTATATTTATTTATATTTATATTTATTTCTCCCTTAAATTAATGCACCTTACAAAAAAAAAAGTTAAGGGGGATGGGTGGATGTGAATGTGCCCCCATAGATTTAGAAGGAAAAAAAAGGTTTGAATTGACATTACTAAATGGAGACATGATTATAAATCGACGCCACAATCCGGTGGTGGATGACGGCAGTTTGTGGTGGTGGCGGCCCCATGATTGGCTCGATAAGTCATCATCGAGGTTGCCATCGCTTTTGGTAGCAAAGAATTTCGTCCCACCACCATGTGCACAAACACCAAATATTATCTTCAATTCCATTTTAATTAAAGCAAAGTTTATGATCAACTTTTTAACTGGCAGAATGGTCTATTGGTCCCACTTCTTTCCTTTAATAAATCACACTTTCCTTAATCATACCCTAATTAGACATAATAAATTCTTCATAAAAAGTATATATTGAGGTAAGTTTTATTAACTTTATATGTGTATGTTATCGTTGGCGAAGCCACGTGGAAGATACTTAGGTAGGAGTAACAGTTCATACGTGTTCATTCTCAATACAACGTGTAATTTTCTTATGAAAAGTAACATTTTAATTGTATTTTTTGTTTGTGCTAGTTTTAGAAAATTAAGATATTATTACTAGAGGTCACTCGATCTAAATCACGGATCTATCATTATATGTATGTCATCATATCTAAAATATGGCTACCAGGGGCGGAGACAAGGGGGAACTGAATGGTGTTCGACACCACTCAACAATTCAAATAACTTAAATAATTTATTATTATTTTAGTACATGATGTGTAGCTTTCCGAAGTATTTCATCTAATGTCTCTTAATTGTCCATTGATTCATAATTTTCATATATTCATGCAAATATCATTGATATAATTTTGTTATCACTCTATTTAATCTTTAACGTCAGTCAATACGTTGTTATGTTATGATGAAATTAAGCCCCCCTTAATCTCAAATTCTAGCTCCGCCACTGATGGCTAGCTCAGTGAGTTAAAACAGGTCAAACCTTATATGTATCGTTTCTCCAGCGTAAACGTACTCGTGAATCGTAAATGTGTACGTGCATTTATTTTGGTTTGTCAATAATTGATACAATAGACAATCAGTTAGGTTAAGAATGCACGGGTGATGTATAAGAGCTAGGATACTGTTGTCGTATTAGTAGTAGTTTTAGTTTATAAAAAAAATAAAAAAATAAATAGGGAAAGGGTAGAGGAGGGGTATAGTAGGCTTGTAATGCACCAAAGCTCAGATAAAAAAGGTAACGTGGGGAGAAGGTCAAACAGGGAAAGTTGATACATCATTTTATATAGGGATGAGTTTGTCCTACTTTTTATTTTATTTATTTACTCTTTTGATACAAAACATAATAAATGATTTCTACCAAATTTGTATATGCATCATTATGATCTTTTAGTTATCTTCAAAATTACATGGGTGCAATATGAATTTTAATGTTATTAGCTATCAAACGTTGTGTGAATACCGAATATTACCTGTTATAACAAAGAAGAAAAAAAAATCAAAAGCTAATTGGAAATGTCCAAAGTTTTTTTCATTACAAGATTTATTGATACATGAAGGAGTAAGATATATATATTTTTTATGTCTCAAAATAAATTGGGGTCCTAATAAAGATACCATTTTTTTCCATTTTCTCTCATCTCATACCCCCTTCTACCTATCTAATCAATCACATCATGTTTTTTTTTTTTGTGTGAGTATACCCCTTCTTTTGCTAATTTCTACCCCTAGTTAGTCTAAAATTGAAACTGATTATGTATTGAATTGAGATTGATCTTAGATAAAACTAGACTAGAATATGACTGAACTGGGACTGGACTAAACCCAGGGTACCTCCTGTAATTTTGGAGGTGACTTTATAATTTCCCATAAATTGCCACCTAATATGTGCTACAATGCTACGTAGTTTCAAAGAAGTACAACATTTTATTTTTAATAGTAAAATGTCTATTTTAGTTTTCATTTTAAACATAGACTTCTTCAAAAAATAAAATGTAAGCAAAAGTAATAACCAAAATGGACATTTCTACTTTTAAAGGTGAACATTACAACACAATGAGTGATTCATTATTGAACTCGATCAATAGCGTGAACAACACCCGATGTGATATTCAAGGAGGGTAGTCAATGTAGAAAGAATGTGAAAACGGCACGACCATTAATTAATGTGTTTTGGCCAATAAGGAAAAAGGGGAAACAAGTCTTAAATGCAACGTTGAGGTATCACATTTGAGCTTCAACGTCAACCATCAACGATGAAATATGGTGTCTACTTTGCATACATATCTGTATAATTTGGGACAATATACAATGAAAATGTGAAGTATAATGTTACATAAAAGTAACGTAAGTTTATAATGTTTTCAAACCGAAAATATTTTGTTCACATGAGTCTTCCTAATGAATTCAATACAAGAATAAAAAGTTTCTTTTTAAAGGGTTATTAAATTGAGTTGGTGGAAGGCGTTGTTGAGGCTACAAAAAGCGTGTACGAAAGCCCTGAGCAAATTCAGAAGAGACTTGTCAGAAGACAAAAAATATTTTGCATGAATTTGAGGGTGTAAACTCTGACACATTGGAATAGAATAGGGGCAGATTTTTGAAATAATTGCAAGATCTTTTACAGTGTGAAAACTAGGAAATTTACTTCCACTTTACTCATTTTGTACCCTCTATCAACCTTCCATTTTACTACCACTTGTTCAACGTTTGTTCACATTTGCTACCAACTTTCATAATTTCACTTTGACAAACTTTTTTTCTTTCTTTAACTATGTTTCGATCTTTAACCGACTAATTCATGAGACATGAACATAATTCCATGTAGACTCAAACCAGATAGAGCCCTTCTTATACGAAGATTGGCGTGGTCAATTTAGTGTGCTAGCACCCAACGAGATATGATGTTGAGGCCTCCCAATATTTAATGTTGAAATCCTGAATTTTTATTAGCTTGACCACCCTAGCTTAACAGTCAGTGAAACATAAACTTTTGAATACATTTAACTAGCCACTGAAACTTTATTCTCTCTGGCTAGTTAATGATGTACAAAATACTTATAATAAGCATATATCAATCTACTTATTTTATTTCATATTACTTGTTAATTTGAATATAATAATTCAAATAGATTTATATAAAGTTGTTTTTAAACAAATAAGTACTCCTAAACACCCCTAACTCATTACATCACCACTAAGATCATTGGAAGTGGAGAGGGCAAACTTCAGCATGCAATGAGTTGAACATTGGGATCCGGTATTCACCACTCTTGGTCGGCATTTAAGATCAGCGTTCACTTTCATTGTTCGCTCTTTAACATTCTACGTGTTGAAGAGTTATGTTATGTTATGTTTTTTTTAATTATTATTATTATTCATTCAAATTCATTTTTGTGAGACAATTTAAACTTTGAGTTGAACATCACTTCCCTAAAATCTTTTTCCGTATTATACTTCAATGTTCGATTGAACATCGAACTAAACACCGAACACAGGGACAACCACTCCTTGTGCTCTAGTAATCTTATTATAACTTGTTAAATGGGCAAGAATCAAAATTTAAGAGGTCATCAACTTTACTGCTTCTTTTGAGGCCAAGTACGTGTTCTTTCCGTACCATAATCAATAGTTGATCACACACGTTTCAGTTTGTTAAGTACATAATTATAGTAAAGCACCAACTTAACTAACCTAATTAGTCACTAGCTAATGATCATCTATGTATATTTGGATAATATCAGCGCATATATATATATTGCAAAATTAAAGTCGGGACTTTACTTTATCATTGAGAAAGGATCTCGACATATCATGGTTGGATTACTTGGACCCATCAGTCACTTTGAGCATATTTGTTTGTTCATAAATCATAATCAGTAATCTTTGACTATATAATAATTAACTAACTAAAGTTCAAATAATACAGAAAACCATATAGTTAGTCATATAGATAACGATAATAATGGAGTCATCCTCATAGCATTTCACGTGTGTCTTTGGGTCCTCTTTTAACATGATTCCAACTCGATTAGATTCCCGTTCCATACTTTCTCTTTCATTCCATTTTTAATGTATTTGTTTACATTCATATCTGGCTTTAGATAACGATCGAGATGTTTACTATCATTTCGTTTTGAAAATGACGCTATGGCTCGATATGTGCTCAGTGTGGGGGTATAGACATCCGTATGACAATCTGCGCCATAGCGAAAAAAGTGAACTAAATATAGGTGTAATGAAAATGTGGCGTTGATGTGATGACAGTGATAAAATAGTGTGTATGTTTACTATCATTTCGTTTTGAAAATGACGCTATGGCTCGATATGCGCTCAGTGTGGGAATACAGACCTCCATATGACAATTTGCACCATAGTGAAAAAAGTGAACATAAAATAGTTTGTAAAGAAAAGTTGATATGGTGTTGATGTGATGACAGTGATAAAAGTGGTTATATATAGTGATACTCTAATTTGCAAACTAACCCAATATTAGAATCCGATAATAAATCATGAACGTAACGAAACTTTTGGTATTTCATTAGTTAATTAATCCATAAATTGTTAGTTGATTTACATTCGTTTTCATATGATGGAATCGAAGTGTACGTGTTATAGCAAAAGGTAAATATTTCACACATCTTAAAAATAAAAATTATCTACGAGTATATTACTAGCTAGCCCTTCTTGGAATTGGATGTTTCTGTTAAGTTGTAGACGTCAATTTTCTTTTGATACATACGTACGTCATGACTCATGAATACGTACGCTAGCTAGCTAACATTTTTTTGTTATCTATCCAAACAAATAAAAAAGGATAATTAGTCTCTAATTATGGCTTCATATTGTGCTGCCACGTCATACTTAAAATCCTCTTTACACTATTAACTCCCAACAAACCATAGAAAATATTAATTCATAATCGGCCAACCGTTCTAGACTTTGAATTTTGTTACAACTCTTATACCACTACATAAATATGTATCAGTTTTTGACCATATATTAAAATTTTAATACTGTTTTCTACATGATCTTATTAACTAATATAATTTGTAGCGTAGGTCAATCTTTATAGAATGGCAATATATGTTACATAGATAGATTGTCATTAATTAATTGTTGTTCCTTTTCTTCCGTAATTTTTTAATATGTTCCATATGGATATGGTTTGGTGTGTTAAGAGAAAGATAAGTTGATTTGTATCGGGATTTTCTGATTGAGGCTTTAGGCATGCCAGTCGAGATATAACAACAATAAGATATCATGTACTTGGTGGTCGACTTTGTTGATATACAATCTGGTATGGTATGCTCTTCCCCATTTCAATAATTAGTAATCAATCAATATATTGATTTAAACTTTGCTTTTGTTAGGTAAGTTTCTTTTCAGGTTTTGATTTTGGAACTTCATTGTAATTTATACTTTTTTTCATTGTATTCAAGGTTTCCCACGTGAATTTGGTGGATTCAAATTCAAATTCTTTTGCAAACTTTACAAAATCATTCAATATACACTTCTATACATTTCTTATATCGGTACTAAACTCTATATTCATAGATTATATTCATTACAAGCAGAAACTTATAAGTTCTCGTGAGTATTCCGCCATAATTTAATGTTAATGTGTAAATTAATCACTCATGAGAACTAAAATGTAGAAAAATGGACTTGCACATGCATTTTAATGTTTTCATGTTAGGTCCTTCTTGAATACTTTAATTTTTGTTTCCTTTTAGAAACATGTATTTTTACAATTTAATCATCGATACTTATGATGTGAGTGCAAGAAAAAGACATCCTTGTGAGCTCTACTTCTTTACCATGACATGCAATTCTACTTTTTAATAACATTAGTACCTATATCGTAATATTTTAAATAACATATCTTCATAACCGTGCATCGCACGGGTAATGAGTTAGTATATAATTAATTTACGATGAATATCTTATATTATATACTCCGCTATGTAATCTCGTGCAAATTTTAAAAAGACATAAAGGACGATCAACAACAAGCATAATGAATTTAACCACATAGTTGATCCAAAATACACAACAATTATTATTAACATAAAACTAACTAAAATAAAAACGAAAAAGCAGTGTCGGCTCATCATCTAAAGCGATATCAACCAACGTCGATGCAAACAACGCGAGTACACGAGTGTATATACGATGTTATTTGGCGTGACGAGAACACGTTTCACGTTTGAGGTCGGCCGTCGTACTCAATCCATGAAGAGGTATGTACTAATCAACAAAAACCTAAAGAAGTGGGATCCTCGAATAAGGATAGGACTTCATTTGATCCAAGGATTGGTGAGGCCACAATAATGCAAGAATTGACAAATACGAGGCGACATTTTACCTTATACCTTAGTATTTTTGCATTTGTACCTATGTGTTTGGTTTCCTTTTACAATTTCAGTATTTGCTTTATTATCATCGTGGCAATTTTGTCACATTTCAATTTCCCTTTCCGTAATATCACTTTGTCCTATTGTGTCTTTTTTAGTATTTTACCATAACATAAAGAGCTAATTGAAATGTTAGTTCTCATGGTTTACACGTAATAACACACGTAGTTTCTGCAAGTTTTCATTTTGCACCAGTTTTACAAAACCACAAAATTTATTACATAAATAGCCCATCCCTTGTTTAGTTTAACATTTTAGTCGTTAAATACTTTAGAATGACCATTTTAATCCTTGACCAAAATTGACCATTTTTCCAATCATCTTCCTCCATTAGCATAGACAGTCCCTTCTTGTAAGATATCCTTAAAAAATAGGGGCTAAAATGGTCATTTAATGTATTCAACGACTAATATATTAATTTATACGAGAGAGCGACTATTTACGTGATAAATTTTGTGTTTTTGTACTTCTGGTAAGTGTGTTAACGTGTATAAACCACGTATAGTAACCGTGTAATAACTAACTTTAAGATAAAAATAAATAAAAATAAAAATTAATGTGAAGCATGTCAATTGTCAAACTAGGAGTCACATTTGTCAAAACAAGTCACATTTGTCAAAACTCAAAATTACTTCATATTGTGTATAATAATCTACAAAAAGATACTAAAGCACATGTATACAACATGGGACATACATATAAGCTAAATTTCTTGTATACACAATAATAAAAGAAGACGAAAACTTTGACCTTAAAATTTTGTTGATTATGGTGTGGACTGTGGAAGTGTGGATGGCCTATTTGGTTGACTGCTTAAACTTTGACCAAGACCCAATAAAATTGGGCCGGAAACAAAGTTAACATAATCACATTAACCCATAATTAAAAGGGCCAGATGTAATTAATGAAGGACTAATCAAAAGGACATCATAGTATATGATGACTGAAAGTCAAACATTAAGAAATACACCAAGTTTTGCATCCTAGGAGAACCACAAAAACTCTTCTTGATTTGGGTGCCCATTGTGACAATAAGAAGGGGGCAAAAGCAAAACCAAAGCAAAATCAATAATAATTATAACCGATAATAATAACTGCTGCAGTTTAATTACATCGAAATTATTATTAATGATTGCATTTAACAAGCGTTGACTTTTCAACGAATTTCTAAATTTACTATATTTATATGATGATTCTTCTCAAAGTTTAGGTGAACTTTTGTACTTGTATATGTTATACATCGATGTAGTTTATTATATAAATGCCATCAGTAGCATAAATAAATGATAATCGAGAAGGGTTTCGATCGAACCAACTGACATGGATAATGGATTACATATGCATTTGAAAATGATTGGCACATATTGATTATTACATTTGTACCAAGTTTATATATGATCATCTTCTACTTATATATGCAATGCCGCAGATTGAAAGTGACTCATACCACAAATTCCTTTGTTGCTATCATGTTATGCGAAAAAAGTTACAGAATTTTTCTTTTTGAATAGATAGTACCTTAATATCTAATGCATGTTTACAAGATCAATATGACAAGCTTGATAGTAATAAACACCAGCAATAAAAAAAAAATTCAAAAGAGGAGAAAATTAGAATTAAAACCTACTCAACAAATGTTAAAATTGAAGATGGTTATACATAGAAACTCGTACAATTAAAACGACTAAAACTAACAATAAACACCAATTAACAACCAATGATCTACTTAATGCAAAGTCTATTAAAACAGATATTAATATCTTGCCACTAACAGAATTAACGCCTTTGTCTTTCCTTGTTATTCTTGATCTATTTTAGTATTAAAATTCAATGGAAATGAAAACTGGTAAAAGTTAACAGACCATATATTTTGGTGACAAATTAATATAAAAAACTTCAAAAAAATATTGGAAGTGTGTAAAATGGATTGGAAGCAAGATCTTGTCCTAACTTTGATGGATGAGACATTAGAAACTCGGATCCCAAAAGCCTGAAGAGGTGTTGTTTGCAAAAAACAACAAAAGAGTAAATCAACAAAATATGAGTACTACTGTTTTTTGATAATTTTATTTTTCTTTGCATTTTATTTCCAGTATCATTATATAGTCTTTGCATCAAGAGCTTCTAAGTAGCATAATAAGTTATTATTTATTACTAATTTAATTAAGTAGAATAAAGATATGAGATTAATTAAACTTTAATCAAATTATTTTAAAAAAATCGGTTATTAATTTAAACACAAGTAACAGAAAGTAAACCTAAAATATACATAAAATGATGATTATTAGTATATTTAAATATAAAAATTTTGTTTGAGTTCGAGGCATGAGTTGGTGGGGACTGGAGTCTACGTACATGCACATGGACTCAAGCCCAAATGCAACCCCACCACAGTAAAATGCAGCTTATTTACCGGAAAATTAAACATTAAATCCTTCTTCTTTTTTTTGTAATTTTAATATTTATTATAACAACAAAAAAGTAATAAAAATTAAATCTTGCCCTTTCTTATCACTCACTAACTCTGAGAAGTAGCAGTGTAGAGATTGGACTTTTGGTTGAAAACCAAACCCCATGTGTTTTCATTGTTATAAAATTCACTCTGACTCACACTAGTCACCATTTTTGAGCAATTTCACATCCAAAATTAAACTCATTTATTTATTTATTTTTCACTTTTTTTAACCATTAAAAAATTAACCTATATCTAGCACCAGTATATAAAGAGAAAACCCACCTTATTCTGTGTCTTGCAAGTGAGAGAAAAAAACTTAAGGAAACATAAACAAAATGGGGGAGCAAGTTGAGGAATTAAACCATGAAAGACAGCTTTCAACAAGAAAGAAAGGTGGTTTAGTTACCATGCCTTTCATCATAGGTATGTACTAACATTCTTGAATCTTGAAAAAGATTGTAACTTTACATCATGGGTTTTCTTGAATCTTGTAAAACTTGTAACTTTACATCATGGGTAATCTTGAATCTTGAAATTTTGGGTTTAATCTGATCTGGGTTATTTGTAATTTTGCTAAAAATTGGATCTTTTTTTTAATTTGCAGCAAATGAAGCATTTGAGAAGGTGGCTAGTTATGGATTGGTGCCAAATATGATACTTTATTTGATCAGTGATTACAAGATTAGTGTAGCCAAAGGCACAAATATACTCTTTCTTTGGGTTGCAGCTTCCAATTTTGCCCCTGTTTTGGGTGCATTTCTATCAGATTCATATTTGGGTCGGTTCCTCACCATTGGTTTTGGCTCACTCTTTTCACTTCTGGTAACATTCTCAACTTTTTTTAATTTTTTCAAATCTGAAATTGTAGTAAGAACATGAATGATAAACAAAAATTTATCAATTTTGTTACTTTTATGGGGGTGGTGAATTGATGAAATCTTGCATTAATAATAATATGTATATCCTACGTTGTTGTTGTTGTTACTTTTATGATCTTTGAACAGTATTTGTGACGTTGAACAGCTTGACTTTTTGCAAAAAGAATTTTAGGTTGCTGAATCAATAAGACCAAGAGGGAACTTGATTAATTAAGTCATAAACATTTAGTGCTGTAATGGTTCACATACCCTACCTCATAATTCTTGAAAGAAGCCCAGCCCCTACCTTTGGAAAATTATGTTGAAATTGTCATATGATTTGCTTACAAATCACATGGAATAATTGCCTTCACTCTGTTTTTTCAAAGTTGCTGCCTTAATTAATCTTCTACTGTAGTTTTTATAACCTGTTGACTTTTAGTAGTTCCCATGTTCAAGTGATAAAAAAAAACATCCTCTGTATAGAGCTTTCTTTCTTTATTGGATAAACTAAGAAACTTTTGCCTAAATTATTGAACTTTGAGATTAAATTCCTGAATTTCACTAAAATCTTGAAAATCTGAAAAAGGGGGAAAAATGCATGTAGCCCCAAATGATAGAATTTACACTAGTACCTTTATTTGAGCACTCAGATAAAAAGTTATGCTCATTTGAATTGAATGGTTTTTCTGACACATTGATTTAAGATTGTTATTCACTTTGTTCCATATCATTTATTTAAGGTTGTTTCCATCTGTACAACTGTAGTTTTCATAGTGCTAACTGGCTTTATATTTTTTGTGATCACAGGGAATGTTCTTGCTATGGTTAACAACAATGGTTCCAGATTTAAAACCACCTCCATGCAATCAACTAACTGAAATATGCAAACAATCTACACATTCCCAATTTGCTTTTCTGATCTTTGCCTTCATATTTATCTCAATGGGATCTGGTGGTGTAAGACCATGTTCATTAGCATTTGGAGCTGAACAAATTGACAGTAAAAAAAATCCCAACAATGAAAGAGCCTTAGAAAGCTTTTTTGGGTGGTATTATGCAGCTGGTGCAACTGGAGTCCTAATTGCATTCACTGGGATTGTTTATATTCAAGATCATGCAGGATGGAAAGTAGGATTTGGTGTTCCGGCAATTCTTATGCTGTTATCAACAGTCTTGTTTTTTGTGGCTTCTTCACTTTATGTTAAAATGAAAGTTAAAAAAAGCATATTTACTAGCTTTTTACAAGTGATTGTGGTTGCTTATAAGAACCGAAAACTTCCTTCTCAATCACCAAGTGCTGATGGGTGGCATTATCATAAGGATTCACTGGATGCACTACCCACCAAGAGACTAAGGTACCATTTTTATTTTATTTTATTGTTCCCACTTTTATTACAATTAAAGGTGAAAAAGTGAATGGGTCGGGCGAGTTGGGCAATGGGTTAAATTTGGGTAATTTTATGTTACAGGTTGAGATGGTTTGTTTGACCACTTTGTTCAGTTTTTCCTAATTTCTTTTATATTAATTATTAACTAATCAGTACACCAAATGTAATAAAAAATGATTTGGGAGTATCTTTGCACTAAAGATGCAATTTTGGTGACCCATTTTTATCTGTTTGACCTTAGCAATACAAACATAAGCAGAACTGAAACAGCCACTTCATATTCATGCAAGTTTTGCTAAAGATATGGTTTTTTAATTGTTTATGTAGGTTCTTGAACAAAGCTTGCATCATTCAGAACCCAAAAGACTTGACCTCAGATGGAATTGCTATAGACCCCTGGAGTTTATGCACAGTAGAGCAAGTCGAAGAACTAAAGGCACTAATCAGAGTTTTACCATTATGGTCATCGGGAATTATGATGTCCATTAATGTTAGTCAATCTTCATTTCCAGTAATCCAAGCAAGCACCATGGATAGACACTTAGGATCAAGTTTCCAAATTCCAGCAGGCTCATTCGCTTTCTTCACGATTGCAGTTTTAGCCCTTTGGGTCGTTCTATATGACCGTGTTGTACTCCCGTTAGCATCAAAGATTAGAGGTAAACCTGTTCATATTGGTGTTAAGTTAAGAATGGGAATTGGGCTAATTATCTCTACTCTGGCCGTGGTGGTTTCTGCTATTGTTGAACATGCTAGAAGAAAACAAGCATTTAAACAAGGACTACTGAACAACCCACAGGGTATTGTTGCCATGTCAGCAATGTGGTTGGTCCCACAATACTGCTTACATGGACTAGCCGAAGCGTTTAGTGCAATTAGTCAAAATGAGTTTTACTATTCGGAGTTCCCTAGAAGTATGTCGAGCATTGCAGCTTCGCTTTTCTTGTTAGGAATGGCGTTTGCTAACTTATTGGCTAGTCTCATTTTAAGCACGATTGAACGAGTAACAAAAGGTGACAACAAAGAAGGGTGGATCGCTACTAACATTAACCAAGGGCGTTATGATAGTTACTATTGGGTTCTTGCTATCATGAGCTTTGTGAACTTGTTTTATTTTTTGTTGTGTAGTTGGGCTTATGGTCCTTGTGTTGATGAAATGGTGAAAAGCGACGCTAAAACTAGTGATAATACCGACCCTAGTGAAGAGTTACGACGAGCAAGATCAGTAGCTGATGAAAGGACAAGCCTTTTTAAAAGTTTGCCATCATAATATCTTCTTGGGAAATCTTGAAAATATAGGTGTTCGTTTTTCAAGAAAGGTTCATAATATTATTGTTGGCAAACGAAATATCTTTCAGTAGAAAATGATCAATGTAAAGCCCGAATGAGGAAAGAAAAAAAACGAGTATTGGTGAATCAAGAAAGTGATCGAATGGCTCGACATGGGGTGTTATTTAGTTTCGTTTGGTTTGATGTGTGACGATAGATGGTGGGCGTGATGGTGTCGATAGATAGATAGAGGTTTTCGTTTAGTTTTGTATTAATGGATGTCCTAATAGGGTTCGAACTTGAAAATATACATGTAAACATAAATATTAAGTGTGTTTAAGGGTTTTGTTTGTACCATGTTGATGATGTTTGAAGTTGCAAAAATTTATCAAGTTATGAAATGTATGTATCTTCATCTCATTGATTGATAACAAACTAAATTATATAAACAAAATAACTATTGTAGTTAGTAAGATAATAGATTAATTATTTGAATGTATCAAAGATATCAAAAACAATCTAAATTGGAACATATAAAATAGGGTTTAGGGTCTGGAAATGTACCAAATTTTAACCAAATGTTTATTGTATGTACCCAACTTACATTTGCTATTTTTAATGTATCCAACATTAAAAAATGGTATTTTGATGTACTTTGATGACGTGGTGATGACTTATCACTCTCTCCTAACACCACGTGGCATGCTATGCACTCGCCACATCATCAAAGTACATCAAAACACTATTTTTTGAAAGTTGGGTGCATTAAAAATAGCAAATATAAGTTGGGTATACACAATTGACATTTGATCAAAATTTGGTACATTTCCATACACCAAACCCAATAAAATATCAAGTGTGTGTGAGGTTTTTGTTAGTACCATGATGTTGATGTTTGAGGTTGTAAATATTTATATCGATTTATGGATGATTATGTTTTTACCGTATGTCAAATGTGTTTTATTGTGTTGTATTAGACGGTAATATAAAATACGTTATGTATGTACGATTAAAATATAGTGGTCTACAAATCGTTTTCCAATTCTTTTACATCTTATTAATAATGAGCCAAACTAAAACATAATCATTAGAGTGTAAGAAAAGAAGTAGTAATAATGAGTTATTTAAAAGGCATTGAATTAAAAACAATATAAAGTGGACAGAAAAAAAGAAAAAAAAACAATAATCCATGGCATATCCAAAAATTGTGGGTTTGACAGAGGGGCATGGCTCTTTATGTAAAAGAAAGGGTATGCATATAATTCCCTTAAAATTAGGATATAACAACTGTTTACAAACTTTGGCTTTTAATTTTGGTCTTAATACACCGAATTGTTGTATTTTTTTAATTAGCAAATGATATTTAATACATGTGATAATTTTGAAAGAATATAAGTTACCTTAGCCATTACTGTATCTTGTAATGAAACATTGTATTGTATGGACAAATAAAATACATCAAGTGTCATATATTCTTATATATTATCTTATAAAAAATAAAATATAAAAAGTGAGGAAATATAAATTATTAAGAGTGTGATGATTGAAATGCTGAGTAGGAGCTAAAATCCATTTGATGTTATGATAATAATTCTAACCGATTCACTAAATATGGGGAATTCTTTAATCCCATTTCTTGTTGTCCAAATAGAAACAGAACATTCTTTCCTAAGTTTAGTTTGATTGTTTCTTATTTTATTTATAATATTTTTATCAAAAATAATAAAAAAGGGCTTTTGTTAAAATGTGATGATTATATATAAAAAATATGTATCCAGGAAGTAACATATTATGTGTTTCCTGAAGTATTAGTTAAGGTTCAATCATTTTATGAATGTCTAAACATATTATGTAAGTCTTTAGCACTTTCGTAAACAAAACTCATATTTTACAAAAATCTTAACAAGTGTATGTTTCACTTTTAAGTTTGACATTATTATTAGGTAATATATATATATATATATATATATATATATATATATATATATATATATATAAAGAAAGAAGATTAGAGTGATCCTACGGTTAAAATTATTTCCTTAATTTATTTTTAATTTTTATAATGTGTACCCACAATTATTGTAATTGACACTTCTAATACTTCCTTATTTTTTTTAGTCCTTATAATTTAAATATCATAACATTTCAAGTGATTAATTACATGAATTTTTTTATCAACATTATGAAACTAAAAATTGTTCATCCATTTAGTCAAACAACCGTAATATCATGAATAAATTAAAATCATAATTAAAATATTTTATGATTTTAACTAATAATCCTTTAAATAATGTAACTAAAATATTTTATTATTTTAACTAATAATTCCTTGAATAATACTCCATCCGTCCCAAATTAAGTGTCCTGAATCAGATTTGAAAGTCTTTCTTTTTTAACTTTGATCTTAAATATTTTTGATTGTGTTATATATTACTTTATGAAAATTATACCAATGAAAATACATATAAAATTCAATTCATTCATATATTTTGCATCAAGTATTATAGAACACAAACAAAAACTATTTAAGGTCAAAGTTGAAAAAGGAAGACTCAAAAAGTCAAACCAGGACACTTAATTTGAGACAAAGAGAGTACACAATAAACTAAACAATAGACAAACATATGTCATATTCAACCATAATAATATTGTTCTATTTTCTTTTTGTGATTCATGGATTTTATATTTTTACAAGTTATGTTTAAAATCAAAAAACCTGAACCGTACCAAACTGATAAAGTATATGCTAGATGTTATTGGTTGGCGATTATATTATATAAAAATCCGGTTCATGGTACAATTTCATTTGACATAACTTTTTTAGTAACACAATTTATAAAATCAAATGTCGAAACCCCGCGTTATCGCGGGACCTCACCTAGTATATATATATATATATATATATATATATATATATATATATATATATATATATATATAAATATAAAGAAAAAAATAAAGAAAGAAGATAAGAGTGTGTTTTTTGTGTAAATAACTATCCATATATATGATATTTGAACATATGTATATTTGTAAGTGTAGGATTATTTTATTTAGGGTGTTGGCTATTAAATATTATGTAAACAGCCTCTCGAAATAAAGAATTCTACAGCACATGAATTGGACCATCGTCTAAAAGAAAACATCAAAAATTGAATAAAAAAGGTCATATACTCAACTTAAACGTTAAGGGTATGAGCTTGAATCATAGTACACCAAATTATAAAAGGTTTAACATCAATTTAATAATGATTAGTATTCTAATCTACAGATGTATATATTTTAGAAATATAAACGTTAATATGATAATCACAAAATAGTCACTATTCTTATTCCGTTTTGAACTTGTGTTACAAGGCAGATATGTATGACTTACATTATTCCTCATTATACGTATATGGTATCAGAGTCTAATTCTTCGTAAATGTTACGTATTCCCACCAAGTATACATATATATCTATTTTATTTTTTGAAAGGAAAATTATATTAATATCAACTTTAAGAATTTATAAGAGATTCTTACGCAGAACGAAAAACTTGATTAGATAAACACTAATCAAGGGCCGTAAAAAAAAACACACAGGTTTTTCTTTGAGACTAAAAGTCAAATTCTTATATCAATAATAAAAAAATTCCCTCCCTTACAATAATCACAAGCCTTATATTTATAAGTATATAAAACTTGGAGAAAAAGAAACTTATTTAACTAGGAAACTAAAATAAAATCACGACACTAATATAAAGATGCCAAAAACTTAGACCACCTCCAAATAAAAAAAAAGATCCAAACACCCCTTTCCTGCTTGTACCAATTTCACAGGTTCTTAATTCTAGTTCGTTTGCCATGTTCTAATTGCTTCATATACTCCTCGGCTAATTCTTCTATTTTGTCCTCATCATTCTCCCTCTCTTGAAAAGAACTCGTCCTCGAGTTCACATGAACAGCTTCACCATCGGGGTAGAACTTGTAGATGTCCGCGACATTGAAAGTTTTGGAAATACTCATAGAAGAAGGCAGATCAACCACATAGGCATTATCATTTATCTTGCGCAAAATCTTATAAGGACCATACTTCTTTTGTTGTAGCTTGCTATAAGTACCCACCGGAAACCTCTCTTTTCGAAGATAAACCAATACCTCATCTCCAACCGCGAACGCTTGTCAGGGACCATCATGTTCGGTTTCTGCCCACACAAACATCGAATCATGTTGCCCAATGTTCGATTAACAACCTCAGTTTGCCCATCAGTTTGAAGATGAACAGTACTACTAAAGTTCAACTCCGTTCCAAAACGCCTCCAAAGTTGTGACACCCCGCAAATTTAAACACGATTACATACGCTAAACACTTGCATTATTAGGCTAATTCCCTACTTGAGTGAATTCACAACTATTTTAGAGGTCAGTCTAGCAAAACCCAACTAGTTAATACACGTAGTATTACTTATTCGTAATTACGTACAAAACGATTGAAGCAAACGCGACAAAATATACGACCGTTGGTGAACAAAATTTATTAATAATAGGAGATTATTAGTTAACATTAAGTATATTAAATATTATTTTGATAATATTTAACAAGTATTTCGTAAACTGGAACAAACTCGAGACGTTTCTGTAACAAACAAAGTTATAATTTTGTTCAACTTTACAGTTAAATTCCTTTTTATAAAAATATCTCAACCAAAATATATCCTAAAATGTATTTACAATTTACCAATTTAAAATAAATTAATATACAACAATCGGGTAATTAAACACGGACTAAATACCACAAAAATTTGGGATAAAAACTCCCCTCCCTTGATGACAAAAATCTGCCCATAAACCCCCCTTTCCCTTTTATTCCATTTTCATCATCATCCTCTCATCTCATTTCTCTCTCTCAAAACCACCAACACCAAAAACCATCAAAACCATCATCCACAAAACAGCCAAAAACTACCATCAAACGACCTCCAATCACTTCGCTCATTTGGAGAAAAACAATCATGGAGTCGAGCTCTACACAACCATCTTCTCGGATTCCTCATGCGATAACCTTGTAAGAACCCGACAATCCCGCAAACTCTTAGATTTTGCTATTTCCTTTGATATTTCGTGTTTGTAATACTTAATACATCATGTTTTAGTGTTCTATCAACTTATTATGTCCAAAAACTGACTTAAAATGCGTTTTTAAAGTTAAAAATACGATCAGCTCGTTCTGCGAGCTGAGATCTGTTCTTCCTGCGAACCGAACGAGCAGCGAACTGAGCCGAACTGCGAACCGAGCCGAGCTGCGAACCGAGCTGCGAGCCGAACTGAGTTGCGAACTTAATCGAGCTGCGAGCCGAACCGAGCTGCGAGCCGAACCGAGTTGCGAACTGAATCGAGCTGCGAACCGAACCGAGATGCGAATTGAACCCTTGCGAGCCGAGCTTGCGAGTCGAACGAGCGAGCCGAACTAACCTGGCCTGCGAACTGAGGTTCTGCCCTGAGAACTAAGTTTTACTCAACGATTCGACATTTCGCGTAACGACAACTACACTTTTTACAACGATGATTGACATACAAAAGTATATACTTTTGCTAAGCATAAAACGAAACGAATATAATAATGTTTTCAGAAATTATTATTACAAACCGCTACCAACGAGTTTGTATACATTTCTAAAACTACAAACTCAAACGACAAATAAACGCTTTGGACATAATTTGGTTGAACGAACACTAGCATGGATGGTCAAACTAAGACATCCGCATACTTATCAAATCTCGTACGTTTAGGGCGTTAGGAGATTCCGGACTATACTTGGGCTTTAGGCTTTGCTAGCACTCGCACATTATTTAACTCAATAGGTGAGTTCACAACCCCTACATTTTAACTGTTTTACTGCTTTCAACTAGGGGTGGAAAACATAGTCAAACGTTTGAAATACATGATTGTATATTGATTTACTCGAACAATTAGAGTACATTGAACTGTTAAACTGTCACACAAACTGACGTTTATGAATTAACATTTTCATACTACAAACACTGTAAACGTATTAAACTTGTTTTGGAAACGATGGGGAACGACCAGCAACGCTTCTACGAAATTGACTGGGTAACTAATGGGTCCTTCTGACATGGACCAGATCCTACTGACATGGATCAAGGGACACTGACACTCCCTACTATTTGAACCCTACTGACATGGGTACTAGATCCTACTGACATGGATCCATTATACTTATTGAACATGGGACACTGACACTCCCTACTATTTGAACCTTACTGACATGGGTACTAGATCCTTCTAACATGGATCCGTTATACTTGTAGAACAGGGGACATTGACACTCCCCATTAGGTGAACCCTACTGACATGGGTACTCGATCCTACTGACATGGATCCGTTAACAACTATTAGGATACTGACATTCCTACGAACAATATTAGGATACTGACATTCCTACAAATACTGTGAGTCCCTAATCACTATTATGTTAGTGATTATGAATCGTTAACAGTGAGTTAATTGTAGAAGGGGGGGTTGAATACAATTAAAAACTTTTCTGTTTTAATGTGTTAATTTATTTAGCAAGTTTTTAACCGTATTTAAATGACAGCAATATGAACACAGATATATATAAGTATGATAAGCAGTTCAATTGCTGATGGAATACTAGCTGAAAGATAAATTCTTTTATTGATGAAATTTATCTATTGTTGATTGCGGAATAGATTAGCCAAAGCTAATCTAAATCAAACAATACAGCTCTTACAAATGGAGATGAGCAGTAGTGGACAAACACGCTAACTTGCTCACTCGCTGAGATGAACTAATAGTGGACAAACACGCTACTAGTTCACTCCCTGGTGTTGTTCGTATCTTAGAAAAACTAGTCACTGACAAACAAGTAACAATACGAACAATCGACACAGAATGGAGTACAACATACTACGCTATTTATAGACGCTGAAGTCCTTGATTTCCGGATCTGGAAGGACACGTGTTGCTGCTTGATTGGTGAGGTAGTTGAGATGTGATACATCATGGTCCGACATTCTATCTTGGGAAATATCACCTTTTACCTTGAAACCAATCACTTGCTGCCACGTTAGTCTCTATGTTGGACCAAGTCACGAGGAGCACGCGTGGCGCCGTAATAGTGTAGAATATGTCAACTCCTTATTAATGCAACATTTAATGCTGCAGTCACTGAAGTAATAGAGGCTTTCCTTACTCACAGCGAGCTAACGTGCTCTTGAAGAGTAACTTGAGCTACAGTACTTGAGTTACTTCTTTTATTCAGCAGACGGAATAACTTAAAAAGACTTGGAGACTCTCGCTGGTAGATGAGTATCAGCGACACACAAAGTTGAGTCTTTTATCTTGATAGGTTCTTCATCATCTAACTGGAGAGATAGGATCAGAGACAAAAACTTTTGTAACAGTAGCTTCAACTACGATCATTTTCAATAAGTCTTTCAGAGAGAGTATCAGGGACTTCACATCAGCGACTAATGAGTTGAGATCAGCGACCAGTGACTCAACAATCTCCCCCTAAATGATTGTGATTGAAGCTCTGTGAAAATTCTTGAGTAACATTTGTTGCAGAGAGTTTTCAGTTGTCTGATAGTTGTTTGGTCATTCAGAGACTTATACTTGTAGTCTTTTCCAACAAGGAGATATCAAAAGAGAGCATTATATATATATATAAAGATTTACAAATGCTATCTATTACAGGTAGTCTATACTATTTATCTCTCCACTTTTCCTCCTCTTTTACAGTTCTAAGTTCATCTTCAAGCTCATATTTTTCTTGAGAGGGCAGGTATCTGACTTTTCTTGCCAAGGCTTCATCGAGAATAGCTTTTCTGATCTTTGAGTTCTTTGAAAGTATGCTTGCTGACCTGATTAGGTGAACAAGTTGATTCTGATCAACCTTTTCAAGCTCAGCTTCTCTTTGAAACCTTAGGGTACCATTTAAGTCCCTGTATACCAGACCTTTCTCCCCCTCAGTGACCTCATGTCCTTCAAGCTTTGGCACACCAACAGGGATAGACAGATTTAGCTTTGAAGTACTGGGGATTCGATAGATGCTGCTGGTGTCTGACCTATACCTTGGGCTTGGTGTCTGAACACTTTCTTCACCATGTGTGACAATATCTTCTGGTCTGAGAAGTTTCAGTGACACCATTTTCTGAAATAGCCTATCAATCTCTTTTAGGACATCAGTCTTAATTGCACTTGTAGAGTGGCTGATAGCAAGTCTAATCTCATTCCATTCCTCTCTGTGCAGCTTGCGTACTTGATCAAGTAGCATGGCTTGAGTCTCTGAACCTCTTTGAATGAGTATCTGAGGTTGAGATTGATTTTTAGACTTCTTTAGCTTTACCTTGGTAATAGGTGCAGGGTTTGATCTCCCTGTCATACTGGCACCAAACCTTTTTCTATCTATCTCATCCCATTTTCTATCCACTGATGTTTTGACAGCTCCCCCTTTCTTTTTAGAGCTCTTGCTAGCCGATATTTTCAATTTCTGTTGCTCTAGCTCACTCTCTTCAATTTCAGCGAGTACCCTGGCAATTGCAGCATCAGACTCTTCTTGATATTGCTTAAGTTTAAGCAGTCTGGCCCTTTCATTTGCATCTTTAGAGCTTAATTCCAGCAGGTAAGCTCGATCAGCACCAGATTGCTCTTTCAGCAACCTTTTTCTTTCTTGTTCTTCTCTTAACTCAGCCTCAAAATTTATTTTCAAAATCAATTCCTGCTCATCAGGCAAAGGGATACCTGAGGTTGAGTAAGAGGAAAGGCATGTTGTAGGGGAAGTGCCTGAAGTAGTAGTGTAGGAGAGAGTTTCTGTGGAGATTGGTATAATAGTTGCTGGGGTTGGTGTAGTTGTGGTGATTGTTTGGGTGAGGATAGGTGTAGTTACTGTTGGTGAGGGTAAGACTTGGGTAGGTGGTGTAGATGAAGGTACAGTTACCTCAGATATGACAGTATGTGATTGAGGGTCACTGACCTGTTGTTTCTTAGATGGAGGTGTTGATGCAGAAGAAGTGTCACTGGTCCTTTTCCTTTTAATGACAGATGATATGGGTTGCTGATCCTCCATATTGACATCATCTTCATCTTCACTTTCTGAACCCTGACCATTTCCATGACCACCTCCCTGACCATTATCATCATTGTTGTCATCATCATCATCAGCATCATGCATGATGGTATCATCTTCCTCATCATCAGATACATCATCTATCACCTCCCTGATCATCCACTCCCAGCGAGCCAATTCATAGCTCACTGAGGTACCCTCAACCCTGGCATTCTCATCCTTAGCCCATTGCCTTACCAGCCCATTATAGTTCCTGAGCTCTTCAGCACTGAACTCAGGAAAGCATTCAGCGACATCCATTGTATCCATAGCTACATCCATATCTACCCAATGCAGTTCAGCAACTGCAAGGGCTTCCAACTCTGGTTGTTCAGCAATAGGTCGAAGTGCATAAGTGGTGAGCACTATCTCCCTATGAGCTTTGTTTGTAAGCGGATCAGTCATCGCAGGAGGCATCTCTGGATTAGAGACTGAGATGTCATCTTCTTCTTCATCATTCTCCCCCTGACTGGTCTGCGCAAACTGGCCCACTGCCCTATCAAACCCATCAGTAGTTTCTGTTCTGAGGGCAGCGACCTCAGCTCTTATTGCTCCCATTTGTTTAGTAATCTGTGGAAGCACCTTAAAAATAGCATTAGTGTTGAATAAATAATTGAATACAGATATAGCTAGGTCATTTTGGTTGGTGGTTAGTTGGGCAATAGCTGCGGCATGATTTGTGAAGTTGGTGGTGGAGGTGGAGGCTAGCTCAGTGACTGCATGGTTTATTGCAGCACTAGCATCAGCTACCGTTTGTACCCTCTCACTGACAGATGTGCTCCAAGGTTCAATGGAGTTATATACATCAGTGAGAGCAGTAACGGCCTTTTGAAGAACAGAGACATTGCCTATAAGTGCCTCACGGTCAGCAGTGAGCATCTTAATCTGGGTTTGGGATGAGGCAATGTACTCCATCAGTAGCTGATCTGATGTGGAGTGGGTAGAGGTGTTTGGTGGAGTAGTCGTGGGAGGTATAGTGGGAGTAGGTGTAGAATGGGCTACATGGTCAGTGGGTGTGGTCTGACCAGCAGCAATGATTTGAATGTTGTCACTGGAGAAGGAGGTGGGTGAGAGCTCTCTGATAGGAGAGTTACAGGTGGGTGGAGGAATAGGTTGGGTATCATCTGAGGTGTCCATTGGCATGATTTCCTCATCATTAGCTTGTGATTTAGCTGATGGTTCATTGGAAATAGAAGTAGCGACTTGTATCTCACCATGGGTCGGTGGTGAGACATTAACAGCCGGTGCAGTGATAGATGAGAGATGGTCGCCCGGGTCTGTAGCCAGTGGTGTGACATCAGCAATGAGTGTGTTATCACCCACTGATGTCACTAGCCCTTTGTCTAAAATGTCATCCTTTCGGGAGGATGACAAGTGGCTGGGTTGACTCGATCTGAGGGTGTGGGATGCACCCAAATCACTGCTAACAGTGGTTTGATCCACTGCAGCTGTCTGTAGTTTTCCCTTTGTAGAATCACTGGACTTTCGGGAGTCCAGCGAAGCAGGTAAGGTGGAGGGTTTAGCAGTGGTGCCCTCAGCAACTGAACGTACAGTCGCTGATTCACCCCTGGCATCCGTAGATGTCTTCATTGTGCTATGTCCCTGAACCTTTAATGTCAGGGATCCTAATTTGAATTTTTTCTTGGGAGCAGTTGGTGGTTTCTTGATTGGTGGTTGACCAACAGTAGTCACTGGGGGTGTGGTCATCGACGTGGTCGATGGGGGGGCAGCAACTGACATTTGTACAGAAGTTACAGGCTGGGGTGCAAGTATCCCCGGATGTTTCATAAAGGTTGGTAAAATCACAGTCGCTGGTTTTGCAAAAATTTGAGATCCTACCAGAGTGGGCTCAAATCCCTGAAACGGTATCCTATCATAGGCATCAAACTGATCTCTAAAGATCGGTGAGAGGAACCTTGGATAGGGCACGTATTTTGCCCTGGTAGGCTCAGCGACTTTGGTGATCAGCTCGTTAAAGATCACACTTGCATAATCAACTCTTAGAGAGTTGATCAGTGACCAGCTAATCTGGGCTTCCAGGGAGCTAAATTGATCATAGCTTCCGGATTTTGTACCCAATGATTGAATAAAATTTGTAAAAATTGCATTCCAAACACCATCCATCTTAGTTTTGTGGACCGTAGAGTACTTACGGTTGCCACTGCCATCGACTAAGTATTTACACTCAATCTCAGTAAGATCAACTAAGCCTTGCTTGGCTTCGTCGCTCTCTGGCAGCGACTCGTAGGACTCTGCGATTGGCAGTTGTAAAATGGACCGGATGGTGCTGGCAGTGATGATAATGGGTTGGGTACCATTGTCGATAAAACCCTGGAGTTGTGAAACACCAGCGACAACTTGGTGAGTGCAGGTAAACCAAAACTCACTAAGCCATTCTGGGTTCATTTCCCCAGGAGACAAGGTAAGAGCAGGGAGGATAAAGTGATTTTGTAAAAAGTTTATCGCATCCGCATACTCTGGTTTGGCACAAGTTACATTTCCCAAATAATTAGATTTGGGAACTATAACGACCAGTGTTTCACTGACCGCAGAGGCTCGAAGAGCTTGAATCTCTAGGGTCGGTGTGTAACTGTTGTTGAAATTTTTTGAACGTGCCATTAAAAAGAAATGAAAGAAGAAGATTTAGAATTTAGGGTTTTTGCAGAATGAAAATGAAGAAGATGAAGTTTTGAAAAACAAGAAAGCGTAAAAGTGAAATTGAAAATGACTCACTGCTTATATATGGTTGCCGAGGTTCAAAACATGTGGTCAAAAAGCGTATGTACGTGGTCAAAAAGTGGTGGTTGATGGTAGGGGAGTATGGTGATGATGGTAGTGAGTGGTAACATTAAATGGTGATGGGAGTGGTACGCCGGAAAGGTATACGAGGTGTCAGAAAAAGTGTACCTTTTCGAAGTACTATGAGATATTTAATAAAACATTTATAAGGAATATAAATCGTCAACTATTAAATACAAAATGTATTAAATGTAAAGGAATATATATCGAAATAAATGCCATATTAAATAAGAGAATCTTCGCTGATACCTTAATTTTATAATTTAATTGCCAATTAAATTATTAAATTAAGATATCAGAGAGATGAAAATAGGTTATATCTTAAAATACAATAAATATTATGTCTCATATTTGATTTCGCTGATCAAATTACAACTTAGAATACTAATCTAATCAGCTAGCCAAATTGTGAAGCACAAAACATATTCTATTTATGTGATATAAAGAATTTTCATGTGTATTTATAAAGTATATAATTTATTGATCATAACTATGCTAACTCATTGTTCTTGCTGATTATATCAGTGAGAACAGTAGGCCAGCGAGTTAGAACTACAAACTATATATTCTGTAAGTACCTTTTATTAAACAATCAAGTTTAATCATTTAAGTTCAACATCCCCAACTCGCTGATGAGAAAAGTGAATCTTTTCTCATCTAAAGGTTTTGTAAATATGTCAGCGAGTTGGTAGTCAGTTGGAATGAAATGCAATTCAATGTCACCTTTCATGACGTGGTCCCTGATGAAATGATATCTGACATCAATGTGCTTTGTCCTCGAGTGCATCACAGGATTATTTGCTATGGCAATAGCACTTTGACTGTCACAATAAATTGGAACATTGCCAAAGTCAAAACCATAGTCAGCGAGCTGATTCCTCATCCACAGAATTTGAGCAGTGCAAGCTCCAGCAGCGACATATTCAGCCTCAGCAGTAGAAGTTGAGACAAAATTTTGTTTCTTGCTTGACCAGCTTACAAGCTTTTCTCCAAGAAACTGACAGCTACCAGAGGTACTCTTTCTGTCCATTTTGCATCCAGCATGATCAGAATCTGAATATCCCTTCAGCGAGAAATCTGAACCAGATGGGTACCAGAGACCAAGATTTGGTGTACCCTTCAGATATCTGAATATTCTTTTGACAGCGAGCAGATGAGATTCCGTTGGATCAACTTGATACCTAGCACATAGACATGTAGCAAACATAATGTCTGGTCTACTAGCAGTTAAATACAGCCGTGACCCGATCATTCCTCTGTAAGCAGTGATGTTTACAGATTTACCATCAGGGTCAGCATGTAATTTTACTGCAGATGACATTGGTGTAGCAAGGGATGAGCAGTTAGTGAATTCAAATTTCTTTAATAAATCTTTAACATACTTTCCTTGATTTATGAAAATACCAGTTTTGGTTTGCTTTATTTGCAGACCAAGGAAAAATGTTAGTTCACCCATCATGCTCATTTCATAACTTTTAGTCATGAGATCAGAGAATTCCTTGCACAAGTCATTGTTAGTAGACCCAAATATAATATCAACATAAATTTGGACCAATATGACATCTCTCTTATCCTTTTTGATAAATAGGGTGCTGTCAATTTTGCCTCTGACATACCCACATTTAGTTAGAAAAGTAGAGAGAGTGTCATACCAAGCTCTAGGAGCTTATTTTAGTCCATATAAAGCTTTTTCCAGCTTATAGACATAACCTGGATGCTTGGGATCAGTGAATCCGGGTGGTTGCTTAACATACACTTCTTCCTGCAGCTTTCCATTCAAGAAGGCACTTTTTACATCCATTTGGTATACCTTGAATTTCTTGTGAGCTGCATATGCTAAGAACAACCTGATTGCTTCAAGTCTAGCAATTGGTGCAAAGGTTTCATCATAGTCAATTCCTTCTTGTTGACAGTAACCTTGTGCAACCAGTCTGGCCTTATTCCTTATCACAACACCATCAGCATCCATCTTGTTCCTGAACACCCATCTAGTGTCAATCACAGATTTTCCAGCTACTTGAGGTACTAACTTCCAGACTTTATTTCTTTCAAACTGAGATAGCTCATCTTGCATGGCAGCTATCCAGTGATGATCAGTGAGTGCCTCATCAATCTTCTTGGGCTCAATAAGTGACACAAAGTTTATAAACAAACAAAAGTTAGCAGTTGCTGATCTGGTCTGGACCTTGGATTGTGGATCACCAATAATCAATTGATTATCAATATGTTTAGTCCATCTAGTCATTCGCTGAGGTTCAGCAGTGACTTGATTACTCAGAGATGATCCATCAGACACATCAGCATTTGAAGCATGATTGATATTTAAGCTTTGATTTAGATAGTGAGTGTTATCATTTTGATGCATATGGAGAGATGATGATGATGGGATGTCAACAGGCAAAGATGAAATTCCTGAATCATTCTTAGCTAAAGTAGAGCCAGAAATGCCTTCAGGGACATCATCTTTCCTTTCAGAATCTGATATATGAATCTCATGCTTGTCATCACTGATTGTATTAAAAATAAGATTTTCATAGTCTTTTGGATTGGTGAGAGATTTATCATAAGATTCATCAAAGGTAACATCCATTGATTCTTCAATACATTTCCTTCTTTTATTATAAACTCTAAAAGCTTTTGAAATGATTGAATAACCAACAAATATACTTTCATCAGCTTTGAGATCAAACTTCCCTAAGTGATCTCTTTTGTTTAAGACATAACAAGTACTGCCAAAAACATGAAGAAAACTTATGTCAGGTTTTCTCCCCCTTAGCACCTCATAGGCTGTCTTATCATGTCTTTTGACAATCAGAGACCTATTCTGAGTGTAGTAGGCAGTGTTGACTGCTTCAGCCCAGAGATGGGTCTTAAGACCAGCATCTATGAGCATTGACCTTGCTGATTCAATCAAGGTCCTATTTCTCCTCTCTGCAACACCATTTTGTTGAGGTGTTCTAGGTGCAGAGAAGTTTTGAGAAATACCTTTTGAATCACAAATACTTTCAAGGTCAATATTTCTAAATTCAGTGCCATTATCACTTCTTAAATGTTTAACTGAACAATCATTTAAGTTTTCCATCTTTTTGATAAAGGATATGATTTCCTGTGATGCATCACTTTTGGCTTTGAGAAAGAATACCTAAGTGTATCTGGAGTATTCATCCACAATCACCAAGCAATACCTTTTACCACCAAGGCTGGGAGAACTTACTGGACCAAACAGATCCATATGCATCAGTTGAAAACATTCAGTCACTGAAGATGTTTGTTTGCTTTTGAATGAAGAGCTGTGATGTTTTCCCTTCTCACATGCTGAACATAGCTTGTCTTTGTCATAAGCTAGCTTTGGAAGACCATTGACTAAGTCATTCTTGCTGAGCTTGCTGATGGCCTTGAAGTTCAGGTGAGAGAGACGCTTATGCCATAACCATTTTTCTTCTGAAATGGTTCTGGAATAAAAGCATGTTCCTGATTGTGCCGAGTCAATATTGACTACATATGTATTGCCTTTTCTTTGAGCAGCCAGGACATCGCTTCCATTCTTGTTGTAAACAACTCCAGCTTCATGATCAAAAAGCACTTTATTTTTAGCATCGCAGAACTGACTAATGCTTAATAAATTATGCTTTAGTCCTTCAACATATGCCACCTTCTTAAACATAACATTACCATTGGTCAAGACCCCATACCCTCTGGTCTTACCAATGTTGTTATCACCAAACACTACATCAGGACCTCTTTCATCCTGGTAGTCACTGAGCAAAGACTTACATCCGGTCATATATCTGGAACAACCACTATCCAGATACCAAATTGTCTCTCTGAGAATGCCCTGCATCATACACAAATAATTAGTTCAATTGATGAACCCATCCTGAGATGGGTTCATGGTGGCCAGCCTTTGGTTCAGGCTTCCACTGGCTTGCATCAATAGTATCTGAATGCTCACTGATTATTTGTGATTTTTAAGATGATGTAGCTGAACATTTAGATACCAAATGCTGACATACTAATGATGGTTGGATGAATGAAACTTGTGATGATGAGCAATCTGATGACTCATGCTGTCTACTTCCACATTTGTAGCATTTTTTATTTGTGGACTTAGATTTCTTTGACTTATTGTTCACACTAGATGAAGACTTAGAAGTTCTCAGATTTACTACCTCATTTTGCTTCTTTGACTTCAAGTCACTGATGATAAGATCATCAATTACTGGAGTGTCAGAAGTGAAGTCGCTGATAGATTCTTGATCATCAACGATAGTTTTGATAAGAGCTGTGCAAGTTGTTGATTCATAAATTTCTAGTTTCTTTAGTTCATCAATACTTGCAGCAATATCATAACTATTAGTAACCTGTGAACTTTTCACAAAGTAATTTGGTTTAGGCTCACTGAAAATTGACATTGGTTCAAAGACAAACTCTCAGAATGTTTCATCAGGATTGAATATTTGATCAACTTTGGTTACATCAGCGAGAGCAGCAGCAGTTTCATAATCACCTCCCAGAATAGCTTTAACTTGTTTTGGGATTTGATTACTTATGCACTGATTCACTTTTAATGCAGATCTACACCATGACTTCATCACTTCATTGAGTTGTGAAAATTTAGTTTCAAATTTTACTTTTTCTTGAATGCATTTTTGATTTGCATGTATTTGTGCATCAAGATCAAGTGTAAGATTTTTTATTTTTATCAAATTTTCTTCTTGAAGTTGAAGTTTAGATGTTAAGTCACTGATCATACATTCTTGTCTTTTCTGAATGTCATGAGCATTTGATAAGTCAACTATCAAAGTCTCAAAGATTAAATCTTTTTCAGTCGCTGATGCAGACTTAAAACAATGTACCTTGTAGAGAGTTTCTGGATCCCACCCAGATGCTGAACATTTCTGAGCTACTTCTTTAATGTCTTCATAGAAAGCAACATCGTCAGCCATCAGGCAGTAATCCTTGTCTAAACAGATCATTGCTTCTTCCTCATCAGATGATCAAGTTGAGTCAGAGTCGCTGACAGATCCTTCTTCAGCAATAAACCCTTTATTCCTTTTCTTTGACTTGGACATTTCCTTCAGCTTCTTGTACTTTGTTTTGTACTTGTCATTTCTGAAGCTGGGTTTTTGATCAGCGAAAGAGTTGACAGCTTTGGACCGGCATTCAGCTGCAAAATGCCCAGGCTTGCCACATTTGTAGCACTCACCTTTTGGTTTAGAATCATCATTTGATGATGCACCAGCAAATCTGTTGAATCTGCTGTTCTTTCTGAAGTTTGCAACCATCATGGCCATATCTCTTTCCAACTTCTCTAGTCCTTCATCATAGCTTGCTTCTGACTGGTCCTCAGTGACACTACCTTCTTCTTCTGCAATCAGTGACTTTGAGCTCAGCTTGGTGAGCTTTGCTTTCTGCTTTTGATCAGCTTCATCAAGCTCAACTACAAGGGCATTCGAAATCTTTTGTCCTCCAAGTGCAGCACGAATGTGCTCACTTTGATCAGCTAGCTTCTCAGATTGTTCCCAATTTAGTAAAATTCCATAAACTTGAGTTAGATTGAGAAAATTATAATCATTTCTTTGTCTTATGCATGTTGTAATGGTTCCCCAAGTTTTCCTAGGTAGTAACTCTAGAAACTTTTCAACAATGAATCTCTGGTCCTTTCCTATATTAGCCTTTTCCATTTTATTAATTAAAGCTTGATATCTAGTGTAGGTAGATGCCAGTGACTCATTGGGTTCCATAGCAAACAACTCATATTGACGAGTTAGATTTATTTCTCTACAGCGAATTATGTCAGGAGTTCCAATATAGATGTTTCTAAGGGTATCCCACATATGTTTTGCTGTTGTGCACAATCTAATAGACTCAAACACTTCATCAGGAAGTGCCATGCTTATGTAAATTTTAGCTTGTTTGTCTAGCCTTACCATACGCTTATCCTCATCTGACCATTGTTCCTCCCTTTTAGGCATAACCATTTCAGGTATAGCAGGAGTGGTTGTAGTAGCTGCAACTGCAGGAACAATAGTAGTTGTGGTGTATGGACCATCAATAATAATTGTACAAAGGCGATCATCGACAAGATCTAAGAACATCATCATCCTGGACATCCAGGTTTCAATTCTAGATGGATCAAAAGCTGGTGGTTTAGTAGTGGAGCCATTTCCCTTCTGGTACTCAGAATCAACACAACTGTATCTAACCGATTCCATTACAGATCTGATTTAATTATATTTAAACCAACTCTGCTCTGATACCAATTGTGAGTCCCTAATCACTATTATGTTAGTGATTATGAATCGTTAATAGTGAGTTAATTGTAGAAGGGGGGGGGTTGAATACAATTAAAAACTTTTCTGTTTTAATGTGTTAATTTATTTAGCAAGTTTTTAACCGTATTTAAATGACAGCAATATGAACACAGATATATATAAGTATGATAAGCAGTTCAATTGCTGATGGAATACTAGCTGAAAGATAAATTCTTTTATTGATGAAATTTATCTATTGTTGATTGCGGAATAGATTAGCCAAAGCTAATCTAAATCAAACAATACAGCTCTTACAAATGGAGATGAGCAGTAGTGGACAAACACGCTAACTTGCTCACTCGCTGAGATGAACTAATAGTGGACAAACACGCTACTAGTTCACTCCCTGGTGTTGTTCGTATCTTAGAAAAACTAGTCACTGACAAACAAGTAACAATACGAACAATCGACACAGAATGGAGTACAACATACTACGCTATTTATAGACGCTGAAGTCCTTAATTTCCGGATCTGGAAGGACACGTGTTGCTGCTTGATTGGTGAGGTAGTTGAGATGTGATACATCATGGTCCGACATTCTATCTTGGGAAATATCACCTTTTACCTTGAAACCAATCACTTGCTGCCACGTTAGTCTCTATGTTGGACCAAGTCACGAGGAGCACGCGTGGCGCCGTAATAGTGTAAAAATGAGCAAGAAACTTACTATCGCGATCCGAAGTGATCCACTTAGGAACACCATGTAAACGGACAACTTCCTGAAAGAAAAGCTTAGCAACATGAACAGCATCAAAAGTTTTCTTACAAGGAATGAAGTGAGCCATTTTGGAAAAAAACGATCCACCACGACGAACACAGAATCAACTCCTTGTTGAGTATGAGGAAGGCCAAGAACAAAATCCATAGAAATATCTTCCCAAGGACCTGCCGGAATGGGAAGTGGCATATAAAGATCCGTGTTTTGAGCCCTTCCTTTACCCTCTTGACAAGCAACACATCTTTGAACAAAACTGCCTACATCACGTTTAAGTTGTGGCCAATAAAACCGTTCCTCAACAGCAGCAATGGTTTTGTCTCGTCCAAAATGTCCTCCTAAACCGCCAGCATGCAATTCCTTAATTAGCTGATCACGAAGGGACGTACGAGGAATGCACAGCCGATTTCCCTTGAACAAATACCCATCAAGAAAAAGAAAATCACCCCGATGTTGCTTGGTCGCGATTTCCTCCCAAATATGCTTGAAATCATCGTCTTTCTCATATAAGTCTTTAATCGCCTCAAAACCTACAACTTCATTACTGATGGTAACAAGAAGGGTCGTTCTTCTAGTCAAAGCATCTGCGACTCAGTTACTTGCACCCGACTTATGTTTAATCACATAATTAAATTTCTCCAGGAAACTCGCCCATCTTGCGTGTACTTTATTTAAATGTTTTTGGGTTTGAAAATACTTGAGAGCTTGATGATCCGAATACACCACAAACTCCCGTTGAATCATATAATGCTCCCATTTTTTAAGTGCTTGAATAACCGCATATAACTCTTGATCATACGTGGACCACTTTTGCCTAGCATCATTTAACTTCTCACTATGAAACGCCACCGACTTGCCCTCTTGAGACAAAACAGCCCCTATTCCAGTTCCACACGCATCACACTCAAGCTCAAAAACCTTACCAAAATTTGGAAGAGAAAGGACTGGTGCCGTGGTCAGTTTCTCTTTGATCAGTTTGAAGCTCTCTTCCGCCTCGTTCGTCCACTTAAACTGCCCTTTCTTTAGACAACTCGTGATAGGTGCCACAATACTACTAAAGTTTCTCACGAATCGCCTGTAGAAGGTTGCTAAACCATGAAAACTCCGTATTTCAGTCACAGTTTTAGGTGATGGCCAGTCACGAATTGCCTTAACTTTATCATCATCTACATGAATGCCCTTGGAACTGACTATATAACCAAGAAAAAGTAAACGATTGGTTAAGAATGTACACTTCTTCAAGTTAACATACAACTCGTTTTCCTGCAAAGAATTCAAAATAGCCCGTAGATGATCAAGATGCTCTTTCTCCTAACGACTAAAAATCAAAATTTCGTCAAAATAAACAACTACAAATTTTCCCATGAATGGCCGAAGGACTTGGGTCATCAAATGCATGAAGGTACTTGGGGCGTTTGAAAGCCCAAAAGGCATGACAAGCCACTCATAAAGTCCATCCTTCGTTTTGAAGGCTGTTTTCCACTCATCACCTGGTTTAATACGAATTTGGTGATACCCGCTACGTAAATCAATCTTGGAAAACAGTGTTGCATTAGAAAGTTGATCCAATAAATCATCAAGACGTGGAATGGGAAATCTGTACCGAACCGTTATTTTGATGATGGCTCGACTGTCCACACACATTCTCCAACTTCCGTCTTTCTTCGGTGTAAGAAGAGCAGGAACTGCACAAGGACTAATACTCTCTTGGATGTGCCCCTTTTCCAACAATTCTTCTACTTTTTCATACAAAATTTCTGACTCTTTGGGACTCATTCGATAGTGAGGGAGATTTGGTAGACTTGCACCCGGAATCAAATCGATTTGGTGCTGAATATTGCGCAATGGTGAACGAATTGGGCGTATCATCCGCCACTACTTTACTGAATTCCGTTAGTAGTGGTTGAATAATATCCGGAATCTATGCTATGGATCCTTCATCAACTTCTTTAACAACTAGAGCATAAGATAATCCAGATTCTTTACTTTCCGCTCGAAACTCTTTTTGGGAAGCTACCATGGTGAACAATGTTTTATTGCTCACGTTTTGTCTAGGTGGGACAACTCCGTTGGGTAAAATTGCAATCTTCTTCCCACCCCAACTAAACAAATACAAGTTCTGTTTGCCTCGATGCGTCGCGTTTACATCGTGTTGCCACGGCCTGCCTAATAATATCTGACACGCCTCCATATCAACTACATCACATGTGATAACCTCGCTGTAAGATTTCCCGATGGTGATGGGAACCTTACAGGTTTCGGTCACCTTAATGGCTAGCCCTTTCCCCGAGACTTGGACTCGAGGGGCCGGCTAAGAAGGAGATGCAAATATGAGAGCTAGCTTTTATTTTGATCCACCCAATCTGATACGGACTCGGATGTGGTTCCGTTGGTAACCACTATCAATAATAATAGAACAAACTTTTCCCTTTTATCAAACACTTAGACTGAAAGATCCTGTTTCGTTGCGAAAGGTCTTCCATCCTAGATGAACATAATATTTTCTGAATGACAAAGTTTGATGAATTACCATAACCCTCGTAGGCATAGGCTCCAGTATATTCATATGTTTGCCCAGAATCGTATTCATCTTCTTCGTTAATCTCTTCAACCCCTTCAACCCTTTCATCAATGTCATCTTCCGCGCCTACGTAGTACGTCGTCCGACGAGGTTGTGGACATTCATTAGATCGGTGACCTGGTTGCTGACTACTATAACACTTTGAACCAGTAGGTTTGGCATACGGATTGGTAGCTACTTGTTTGCCTGTGTTCTTATTTTCTGTTGCAGGTGCCTCTATTGTTTTCTAACTTGTTGAAGGTTTGTTTGGTGCAATGGTGAATTGGCTTTGATTGGGCCGATTCACAGGGTTTCCAGAATACGATGATTCACCTGGACGTCGAAAGCTATAGGTTGGTTTGCTCATCAAACGCTCCGCTTTCATGGCTAAGTTTTGCGCCTGATCAACAGACCAGATTGGATTTAAACTCAAACGTTCCTGGATATTCTGATTCATGCCACTAATATACCTGGCCGCCGATTGTTCTTCCGTTTCTTTCAGATTACATCTAGCTTGGAGACGAAGAAACTCAGAAGTATACTCGATAATGGACTGCTTACCCTGAATACAATTATGATATTACTGATACAAAATCTGCTTATAATCAGGTGGTAAAAACCTGCCTTTAATCATCTGTCTCATCCGTGGCCATTCAATTACTGGTCGCCGACCCTGTCTCCTTCGATTATCCTGTTCATTCTCCCACCAAGCACCAGCCCCTCCACGAAGCTTGTAAGCCACGATTTTAACCTGCTGTTCTTCAGGAACATCCATAATGTCGAAGAACTTGTCGACTTCATACAACCAGTCTAAAACTGCTTCCAGATCAAGATTCCCATGGAAGTTAGGAATCTCTGCCTTTACATGATAACCTTCACGATAACCCTGGAGACCTCCGAAACGAAGAGGATTATCAAACCGCTGGTTGTTACACCGTGGGTTGTCAAACTGCTCGTAACGTTGGTCACCGAATCGCCCTCTATGGAGACGAACAAAACCTTGCTCATCATCCCATTCTTCATCAGAAGACTCAACAAATTGAGCCTGTCTTCTGTTGTTGAACGGAGGTTGGTTGCGCTCACGAACACCAATAATACCGCCATTACGTGGATGATTATTATTGCCGCCGCGAATGCCGCCCTCGCGATTTACGTGGTTAGGAGCACCACCGATCGTGGCACGTAGTTCTTCCATAGCAGTTGATAAACCACCCAGAGTGGTCGTGATTTCAGTAATTGCACGATCCATCTCTTCAGCAGACCGTACCCCACCAACAGTACGGGTTTCTGGATTAGTGTTCTTATTAACACCAGTTTCTCCATCGATCGCCATCAGGATACTCAAAAGCTCTGATACCAACTGACGCAGAACGAAAGACTTGATTAGATAAACCCTAATCAAGGGCCGTAAAAAAAACACACAGGTTTTTCTTTGAGACTAAAAGTCAAATTCTTATTATCAATAATAAAAAATTCCCTCCCTTACAATAATCACAAGCCTTATATTTATAAGTATATAAAACTTGGAGAAAAAGAAACTTATTTAACTAGGAAACTAAAATAAAATCACGACACTAATATAAAGATGCCAAAAACTTAGACCCCCTCCAAATAAAAAAAACGATCCAAACACCCCTTTCCTGCTTGTACCAATTTCACAGGTTCTTAATTCTAGTTCGTTTGCCATGTTCTAATTGCTTCATATACTCCTCGGCTAATTCTTCTATTTTGTCCTCATCAGATTCAGGATGAAATAAGACATGCGTTGCTCATCAACCACTAACAATTCTATTATTATTATTATTATTTATTTATTAATAAAACCTTTTTCTCATAAATTAAGAAGAATGCGAACAAAATTGGTTAAATATAGTTACACAATTTCACTACCAATTAAGTTCCTAAACACATAAATATCAAAATAACCTCCCAAAACTAAAATGTGTATAAAGTTATAGCCATATACGGAAGAAAAGACTGATGACAATATGATATTTGAGCACATGAAGTGGTTTCCTTTGTATTAGTTGTTCAGCCCAGTGTTCAATTGAACACTAGATAACTCCCGAATGCGGCATTTTGTTCCGCACACCGACTGTGAATGCCGGCGTTGAACATCAGCAAAAAGTGGTGAATGCCAGATCCCGACGTTCGTCAAAATTAAGCTCATACATATAGTTATGAGCGACGAAATTTATTTTTCTTTATAAGAAAACTAGTTTAAGACCCGTAAAATTTGCGGGTTGACTTAATAGTATATCTTATATGGATGTGTTATATCGATTTAATAAGTGTTTTGGTGTTGGTGTACGATACATCGGTTTATATTGTTTTAATTATAAATGAAGAATGTATTAAGAATATGAATTGTGATATATTTTTGATTAATGAGTCCAAGTAAATAAATTAATTAATAGGGATGATATTGTGTATGATATCACGCTGTTTTTGTATTGATATTTAACAATACTATATTATTTAAAATTGTACGGATATATTTTTCAAAATAAGCAAATTTACCGGTTCAGCAGGTAAATACAATTTTGTACTTTAAATATAACGATCTTTTTAGGGTATCGGTGGTTTTCGTCCATCTACATTACTCTCTGTAATTTAAATCAACAACTTATAATGCATTACTTTGTCTTTTTAATTTTGACGAATGATGAGAAAACATGACAACTCAAATACAGGCCCTACTGACCCGGATGACGTTAACACAGCCTTAGAAGATTAAATGGTAAATTATCTTAGAGATGTAAATCAAGATAGAGAGAAATTAGTGGCAAAAGAGTATTAATTAATTATTGATAACATTGTACATGATACCACTTCCTTTTTTTGTATTTGTATTGTTCTTTAATAATAATGTTATTCTATGTACCGAAACTTTGAATTAGTTAATTAAAAAGCTAAATTATTAGCTTTAAGATTTCAAATCTTGTAATTTGGTATAAGTTTTTTTCGTGTTTCAAATTTGCGTCGTATTTTCGATAACTATTTTTTTTGTTTTGTCAAAGTTATATACATGTGGATAACCAAAACCCGCGAATAAATATAAATAACCAATTGGTAATACTAATTGTGTACCCAACGGATATTGGGTCAGGTATCACTACAAATATTGTAAACCGGTATGTGTACAAATAAACTAAAACATTCCAAAACCGACCCGTTAGCATCTATAATCCAAGCATTGTAAATTAGAAATTGATAAAAGAATTAAAAAAATGGTAGTATGGGTACAAATACATTAAAATTCGCCGGAACCTGACCCGTTGACATCCATGATCCAAGAATTGTAAATTAGAACTTGGTAAAAAGATTCAAAATAGTAGGCCGTATAAGAATTTAAACGTGATAAAATAACGTTATGAATTTTATGGATTTGAAAATAACTTATTGGGATTTTTTGAAAAAATAAATAAATTAAATAAGATTGTAGGAAGAGTTTAGATTATAGAAGAAATAATAAATATAAAATATTTGAAGGATTATCTAGAATTAAAGGGAATTTATATTGTAAATATTGAAGGGTGTATATTGTAAATATAGAAGGGTAAATTAGTCTTTTAGTCACATAATAATGGGATTAATGATGTCATGAAATAAATTAAGAGTTGGATCTTAATTACTGATCTCCATCTAATGGTTCTTATTCTTTTAAGATTTTTCTTTTAATATATAAGGCTAGTAGATTATAAACCGTATATACACACGGATTGTGTTAGAAAAATCAGTTAGTTAAATATATGTAATATATCGTTTTAATATGTACATGTTAGTACTTAAATAAACATTGATTATATAGTGTTAAATTATTTAATTTCATAATATGTGATTATATACCCGTTCATATAATCGTAATCTTAAAAATAAATCTTATATTTTATCTTACTAATATTAAAATGAGAATAACAAAATAGATAATGTTAGTTCGGTCTATACAATATAAACATTATGCTATAATATTTTGAGATTGGTTAAAAGAATTTGAAAGTTTATGTCACAACATAATTGAAATAGTTAGGATAACATTGAAAATAAACATTTTAAACCTGTATATACATACGGGTAAGTAAAGTAATAATTTATGTCATATTACAGGGAGCTTATTAAATGAGAATAGAATAAAAACTTTTGAAACAAAGTAAATTTAAAATGCTTTTAATAGAATATATACTTTTTGGAAAACTATCAGTTTTCTTTCACACATAAATTAAAAAAATATTTTTTTTCACACCTATGGAATCATACGGTTTCTCTTTCTCATCCGAAGTTTTATTTTAATCTATTTATTAACCAATCAAATAGTTTGATTCGCCTAAAATCTCTCTTTTGTAAAAAAAAATCCCTTAATTTAACCTATAAAATATCCTTTTGAAAAAAAATTCCGTTAGTTTTTTAATCCAATACAAATTCTAATAAAGTAATACCTAAACACTTAATAGTAATCAAATAAGTGAATTTTTGTCTCAAAATCAATCACCGATCTCTTACTTAGTTTTTTAATTAAACTAGTTTTAATTAAACTAAGATATATTTAGGTAATTAGACTTTTTAGAAAGTCATTGATAAGATTTAATTAATATAGTTCGATATGATTGATCAATTGAAAACTTGATGAAATTAAGACATTTGGTTGATTAGTGGATCTCTATGTATACAAAATCAAATTTTGACGTTCAAATGAAAATGAACATATATCACGGATATTGGAATATTCCACAAAGTGGAACTATCATTCAACATTATCCGTTATAAAATATGTTTCGAGAGGACTTCTATAGTTCTATGTAATGTAAAATGGAGTTTGACAAAACCCATTATTTCAAATATTCATTTTTTTTTTAATTTTCGTAAATATCTTTTATGATATTGTTATTAGTCTTCTACTTAATATCTTTTATCACACTTTTCTTAAATATCTTCTATCATATTGTTATTGTGATTATTTTTATGGTTAAATTTTTTTCTTTATTTGGAAAAAATATTATTCTCATATTATAAGATGGTCTTTAAATGAACATATAATTACATTGAACAAAGGAGTTTGAGCAACCCCATTGGATGATTTTAATTGATAATGATCACATTATCAAAGTCACTATTTTCAGTTTTAAATCCGTGTGTACATGATAGATGTAAAGTAAACGATTTTTATTATTATTGTTATTTATTTCAATATACATGTTTTAAAATTATTATCTTTTAAATAATTAGTTTTTCATATGTAAGTTATGATAATCGAAATTATTGTATATGTACGTAAGTTAGTATCATAATCATAATAATAATAAAATAATAAGTTCTATTAAATTAAAGGAAAATTTGTAATTTTTGTCCCTGTGGTCTTCTAAATTGGCCAATTTTATCCCTAAACATTTTTTTCTGCAATTTATACTCTATAGTCTTCATTTCCTGCAATTTTTGTCCCTTGGGCTAACTTTTGTTAAAACCCGTCGTTAAGTCAGATCACATGCAAACCACGTGAGGGTATTTTGGTAAAATCGCTTTTCCCTCTCTTTTATTCGTCTCTTTATTACCTATCAACTCACGTGCGCATGCATAGAACCTTCTTCCTGAATTAGTTGACGTCCACGAGGTTCGAATCACTGCAGGTTGACGACATCCACAGAAAACCACCATTTTTTTCCCCCTAAAAGTAGCGAGAAGGGGTGCACGAGGTGGCGATGAAAAATATAGAGAGAAAGATTGAGTGGTTGGGGTTTATAACGTGAGTGGATAGGTAATAAAGAGACGAATAAAAGAGAGGGAAAAGCGATTTTACCAAAATACCCTCACGTGGTTTGCACGTGATCTGACTTAACGACGGGTTTTAACAAAAGTTAGCTCGAGGGACAAAAATTGCAGGAAATGAAGACTATAGAGTATAAATTGCAGAAAAAATTGCTTAGGGACAAAGTTGGCCAATTTGGAAGACCACAGGGATAAAAATTGCAAATTTCCCTAAATTAAATAATATCTAGTGTTTTTATAGGATCGAATCTACCTTTTTTAATATATTTTTTAGGTGAATAAATGATTTGATTTGTTAACAAAATCTTTGATAATATCTAAGCATTTGATTGGTTAATAGGTTTCAATTTTAGTAAAATTGTTATTAGGATAAATTTTCTTTTATCAATATTAAATTAGATTATGAGTGTAATAAGTTTTTCGGTGTTGGTGTACGCTATATCAGTTTGTATTTTTTTAATTTTAAATGAAAAATGTATTAAAGATTTGAATTGTGATATATTTTGGATTGATAAGTCAAAATAAATAAATTAATTAATAGGGATAATATTGTGTATGATATCACCTTGTTATTTGCATTAATATTTAATGATACTATATTAAAAATAAAATCGTATGGATATGTTTTTTCAAATAAGCAAATTTACCGGTTCAGTAAGTAAATATTATTTTGTATCTAAAAAGTAACGCTCTTTGCAGTGCATTGGTGGTTTTCATCTATCTAAGTTACTTTTTGTAATTTAAATCAATAACCTATAATGCATCTACTTTGTCTTTTTAACTTTGACGAAAGATGACAACTCAAATGCAGGCTCTACTGACACGAATGACGTTAACATAGGCTTAGAAAATTAAATGATAAATTATTTTAGGGATGTAAATCGAGATATAGAGAAATTAATGGCCAAAGAGTAAATTAATTAATCAATTATTGATAATATTGTGCATGATACCACTTACTTTTCTGTATTTATATCGTTCTTTAATAATAATACTATACTATGTAACGAAACTTTTAATTATTTAATTAAAAAGTTAAATTGTTAGCTTTAAGATTTCAAATCTTGTAACTCAGTATAGTTTTTTTTCCGCGTTTTAAATTTGTCTTGTATTTTCAATAACTATTTTTTCCCGTCAAAGTTACATACATGAGGATAATTGAAACCCGTGAATAAATATGAAAGATCGATGGGTAATACTAATTGGGTACCCAACGGGTATTGAGTCGGCTATCAGTATGAATATACTAAACCAGTATGCGTACAGATACACTAAAACCCGTCGAAAACTGAACCGTTAACGTCCATAATCCAAGCATTGCAAATTAAAAATTGATAAAAAGATTTTTTTTTTAGAATTGAAAATAACTTGTTGGGGTTTTTTGCAGAATTTTAAAATAAAAAAGATTTTAGAAAAAGCTTAAATTATGAAAGAAATAATAAAGTAGTTATTAAATTAAAATTTTCATAACATATTTTGAATATTATTTACAATTAAAGAAAAAATAGATGATTTGTATTGTAAATATTGAAGGGTGTATGTTGTAAATATAGAAGGGTATAGTAGTCTTTATGTCACATAAAAATAAAATTAATGATGTCACTAAATTAGTTAATGGTTAGATCTTAATTATTGATCTTAATCTAATAGTTAATATTCTTTAAAGATTTTTCTTTTAATATATAAGATAGATAGAATAGATAGACCCCAATAAGGATCCATCTTTATTACCTCTTACAACAATCTCAGGACATTGAAATTTGAACATTAGAGGATATGATGAAAACACCATTGTTGCTTCAAACATCATTTACAAACATATTATGTTGCATCTTTAGACTATAGACTAAAACTAAATTATTGTTCTTCAGCAGCCAATTTTGTCTTCAACTCCTTTTTGTTCACCTAAATTCACAAACAATATGGAATCGTTAGGTACTGGGAGTACATGAAAGTTGGCAATCATGTCTTCGGGATATATGCGATAGTATGTAACGGGAGCTAACATATACAGCATTTTACCTTTCCCATGGCATTACGAGGCAGTGCGTCCCATAAGAATAATCGGGTTGGTAGCTGTAGAAGGAACACACACTCAGTAAGTTCTTAATGCTTTAAAAATACATCTACATGCTCATAACAGTCGACAAAAAATAACATGATAATCAACTCGATAAAAAACGGCTCTGGTGCATTGAAAATGTGAAGCCGTGAAAATGATATAGTAGTATGTAATGAAGTAAAAGTAAATACTAGAGAAGCGCAATTCCGACCCATTTACTAATACGTAAGACAATGGCTTGTTTTTTTATGATAAAGCAGATAATTAAGCTGAAAACCAAAGGGCCTTTGGCCTAACGCTATGTGTGGAACCGACCAATCAAGAGGTTGTCGGTCCAAGTCTCACTAGAGACAAAAATGTAAATATGACAGACGACGTATTAATTAAGAGGTTGTCGGAGTAAGTCTCTCTATGTTTGGTTGTATATAACAGATGACGTGAACCTTTGACATTCTAAGTTTCTAACAAAATAAAATTAAAACAAATTGTTCCTCTAAAAAGGGAACAGGTAATATCATAGTTAACGTATTAATTATTTATAAAAATTGTCGGAAAAAGAGTTTATGGGTCAACCCGGCCCATCATATTTTAACATGGCCCGTTTAATCTGTTACCAGGTTGGCCCATATTGCCACCTCTCAAAAAATGGTATTACCTTGTATGGTGCAAGTTTCTGTTTAGCCCATGAGGAGAGTTCATTCAGTGTCATAGCAGGCTTCAAATCTTTCTCACGAACCTTTTTTATCTCCATATCGGGCACAATTATTGCTGTCACTGCTTCTCCATAAGTTTTATCAGGTAACCCCAATACACAACATTCTGAAATGGCTGGATGCTGTATAATGACCGGATGAATCAAATTATGTCATTTATCACTAGCTAGGAGATGTATATATAAAAACATGATCAGAACGAAACTTACTTCCAAAAGAATTGCCTCGATTTCTAATGCTGACAACTTGTATCCACCAACCTTCATTATATCAGCATTAGTACCTGATTGAAGGGCATACAAGCGTAAATATGATTACGCAGGTGAAGAATATTAAAAACAATAGGAAATAAATTCTTTAATTGTGTGACCAATAGAGTGTATGTTCTGAAGCTTTACATTACATGAATATTTATAAGAATTAGAAGTCGGAAAATGTAATAAACTTTACCCGAGATTCTATTGTATGTATCACACTTTAAGTTACTACTATTGTATGTACATGACCTTTTATGAGTTATAAACGGTGCCACTGCACCGCTTTTGATGACATGGCAAATTACATGGCTGCCACATCAGTAAAATATATCAGTTACATTTGAAGAAGTCATCGGATGCATACAACTATATCTGAAAGTTTGATACATACAATAAACTTTTTTTAAAGTTGGATACACAATAGAATTTTCGGTAAAGTTTGATACATCTGCAAACACTTAGCCCTTTTTACATAAACGAGAACATAATGATAATATGTACATGATGAGAAAAAGTAAAAGAAAAAACAACAACAGAAGAATAGTAGATGAATCTTACGTCCCAATATTACATAATATCCATCTTCATCCACCTTAACAGCATCACCGGTTTTGAAAAAGCCACCCTCTATAAATGACTCCTTGGTTACCTAAAAGTATAAAATGATTCACTATTAAACCACAAAACATCTGACATTATATCATTACTACTCCGTATAATTTACAACTATACATTTAAACAGTATCCACACAAGATAAAAAAAGTACCTCCGGACGTTTCCAGTATTCCTTAAACAATGAAGGGCTTTTGATGCAAAGCTCACCAACCCCCTCATTGCCATCATCGTCTGCAAGAATCTTCACCTATTATCAACAATTAAAAAGAAAAAAATAGAAGAAGTCAAGTTCACTGCAACTCGTTACGCCAGAATGCAGCATTGGGCTCCAACCTTCTACTATTATGATTCTTAATCCAATATCAAACTCAATAGAATCCCAATTTTTTTACAAATTTAACAGAAGATTTTGCAGCAATGAAGCTGAGCACACAAGTAGGGCGGCAAATGAATTACACCGAACATACACAATATGAGGTTGTTCGTTTTATGTCTTGCCGAACAAATGAACGAACACAAACGGATAACAGATTTTCATGTATCATATTCTTTCATTACAAAAATAGGTGGGTGGGTTATCGTTCATTTATGTTCTGTCATTAAGAAGTTAATTAACATAACGAACACAATGAAAACCAACAAAAGGACATATTATAAATATCACGCTCCAGAACTTTTAGGTTTTAAGAATTATATAACATGCTCCAAAGTAATAATGTAAAAACTATTCATGTCTAAAAAGCTTTCATATTTACAATAAGTAAATCAATTAATTACAATGCATAAAATATGTGACCATAAACGAACCCTAACGAACATAAATGAACGAACTACATACATGTTTGTGTTCATGTCGTTTCTTTACCAAATAAACAAACAAAAAACGAACTTCCTATTGAACAATTCACGAACTATTCGGTTTGTTTGCAGTCCCACATACAAGGTTTATTCCAAACATGAATCTATGTTACACAAATATGCTTATAAATGCTCAAGCAGCTCTATTTTCAGTTCTCTGTTCAAAGATTGAAAAGGTTTGCTAACCTGCACACCTGGAAAGGGCTTTCCTACAGTGCCTCCTTTTCGTATTCCTTTTAACGGATTTGAAATTGCCATTACAAACTAAGAGAGCAGCAAGTCAAAATCATTAAAAAATGACCATAAAGTAATCATCCATTAACAACTCTGTTTTTGTCTAGAAAGAACTATGAGATGACATAAACAGATACCTCTGTCATGCCATATCTTTCCAATAGTCGATGTCCCGTGATAGCCTCCCACTGTTGCATAACGGGCAGGGGTAGAGCTGAGGAGCCACACATCTGGAAGTAGAAACAATGGCAGAAAAACGTACCAAACATCACCAAATTACTCATTTCGGGTACTCAATCTTTTCTTGTTTTTCGATAGATTTAAGGGTTTCCTTTTTTTACATTAAGTTATCCAAGTTTTTCACCATCAAAAAGGGGTTCTTTTGCATCAAATTGATTAAAAAAAAATCTGTTTTTAATGGTTACAACTTACAACAGGAATGGAAGTCTCACAACTGTTTGAAAAACATTTTGATGGTGTCATGATGCTTCATAGGTAGGGGGAAAAAATCCCTTTTAGGTGGTAAACAAACATATATACCTCTAATAAGAAATCAAATTTAATTTTCTAACGGCATAAATTAGTCGCTCCTATTCATATGTTTAAAGGAATATAACCACAATTTTAGTTAATCACCATTAGACGCAGTTGGCTTCCAGCTGCAGCAGAAGTTGCTTGTAAGTCTGGATCCATAGCCTCATAGCCTTGGATCAGCCTCGTATACATGGTTGGAACCTAGAAGATAGAATAATTTCAGATGGGACAATATCAAAAGAAGACTCTGCTGACCATAACATGTGTTGTATATGCAACATAGGTGACAAAGACAAGATGTGAATACAACAACAACAAAGATAAATAAATAAGAAAATAAATACCCGGAACTTTTTATTTGATTAAAGAAGAAATGGCATACCCCTGTAAATACAGTTATTGCATCATCAAGCTTAGTTCCATCTTTTGGGTATGATTCACGCCATCTTTGCCAGATACCCCTCACACTAAACTTTGGCATAAATTCAACCTTCAAGAAAATACATATACAAATTGATAACTGCTGCTGCTATAGTGCTTTAGAGCTGACTTAACTGCCAATAAGATAAATGTAACCGCTTACCATGGAACCAGCATAAAGGGGAGCAAACAATCCATTGAAGAGCCCATGGACATGTGTAGATGACGTTAAGGATCGACAAGAAAAACCCCTAACTTACATAGAAGATTAAATAACTAATTGACATGTAAAGCACCAAGAACAAATAGTTTAATGTTTAGTTCATGGATATGGTGTAATGGCAGGCAATGCAGAAAACGGTCACTTGATGTGTACTCCCAAGCTGTTGACAACGTTTTCACCTAGAATTAAACAGACCAATAGCAGTTAGAAGACTACATGTTTTTTTTTCTTCGTATTACACTTTTTCATCCTATATTCAAGTGATTCTTCTAAATTATATAAATTACCTGTGCTAACATTCTTTTTTTTTTGGAAGGGCAAATATCATTAAATAACTAAAAAAAGATATAAAAGAAAAATGGGTCTCACAGAAAGAGACCCAAAAGAGAAAACAGACCTGTGCTAAAATGCTACTGTGTGTATGAACAACTCCTTTTGGTTTTCCAGTTGTACCGCTAGTATACAAAATCAACGCGGGGTCATCATCTATATGAAAAACAACATATACAGGAATTCAACAATATAACTTGAATATGAAATTTTATATTTAATAGAATGGATAAACACCTTTTACTTTAACTGAGAATTGACTATCTTTCAAATGTGCACCGCTGTTGACATCACTACTAGGAACATCGGGTATCAGCGAAAACCGAGCTGCAGTTTTTTCTGCAACTTTCCGCATAAGCTCACTGTGATCTTGAGTACTCAAAATCATCGATACATCCTACAAACAGAATATTGGTTGAACACAGAAAAAAATTGGTTAAATGTATGATATGTATCGAATCTTACTCAAATACTATTGTATGGTTCAAACTTTCAATTATTGTTATTGTATGTATTTGACATCTATAAGTTGTAAACAGTGATGTGGCAACTGGCAACTTATATAGCTGCCAGTAAGCAAAACACAATTACTGAGTACCTATGAAGAAGTCACTGGACGTAGAATAGAAACTTATAGAGTTCGAGACATACAATAGACTTTTGAGTAAATTTTTACATTTTCAGACACTTAACCAGGGAAGAAAACGTCACAATATACAATGTAAGAAACTAAGCAATCGACAGGAAGATACAGATTGTTTTCAGAGCATACCGAGTCAGTCATGACATGTAATAGTTCAGCTTCTGGGTAGCTGAGTGCAAGTGGTACTGCTACACCACCACTTAACCACACTGCAAGTACTCCAGCTACAAACTCAGCTGACGGTTTAGCCACAACACCAATTCTGGCACCATTTAGACTATCATTCTCCATGGTCCCATCAACCTGAAAAAATGATATCAATATAACCACAATATACTATTCAAATACCACAGCATTTTTACATATATATTACTGCATTATTTTTAACTCACGATATTTTGGTCATGACCGGATAACAAAAGAGATATACTCCTTGCAGAAGAAACTATATGATTGTAGCCATAGCGTTTGTCATCAGCTTTGATAGCAATACTTCCATCAGATGCAGACCCATGACTTGCAACTGCTTTGACAACCTCCATGAATGTTCCACAACTTGAAGCTGTGAAATTTCACCAACTTTAAAAAGAAAAGATATTTAAAATACATCTCATATGTTATGTATCTCTACTCTGTACTATTGGTGTCACCAAATTTTCTGTATACAGAAGTTGCTAGTGTCTGTTATAAATTTGCGAAGTTATATGCATTTCACTTTTATGACTAAGCTCCGTCGGTGTTCAAAAAGCCTCTTAACAGTTCACATATTCTTGATATGTCTGACACCACCCGATATAAAGTAAAGGTGTTTGCTAATTGCTAGTGTCTTAATCCAAAGATTTCCTTTTATAAAAAATGTTCATTAAAAAAGCCTTAACCTTTTAGACAGAATCTTATAGCTACGGAGCTACCTAATATTAAACTCCTAACCGATTGTTTATTTCCTCTATTATATATCATATCACTTACAGAACACACATGTTCAGATTGTCGTCTCACTTGAATCATCACACAACTTCTATGATTCAAAATTTCAACACTCAGATAATTGTAATCCATGACAAATTTCCAAATTCTAGTTTAGTGTTCTAGGTGGGGAGGCTCCGTTAATCATGTAAACATGCAGATCATAAGGATCACCCCATACCAATCAGACGTCAAGAATGAAACAAATAGATGAAAGCATAGAATCCTCATTCAAGCATTTCAACAAACATCTGGTGTCCAATTACACATGTAACACTAAACAACATCTTCCCATCACAAAACCCTAAACTTTCAACAATTTACACTTGCAAGAACCAATGAATCATCAAAAAACAAAAAAGAGATAATCTTTAACAAAGCTATAATCAAGAAAATCAAAAAACTCACCAGAGAATTGACGAGATTGAGGAAAGAAGCCACAAGAAGAAGTAAATAGAGAAGGATGGTGATGGGTGAGCAAGTAGTTGAATAACAATAAAGCCGTCTTCTTGTTGGTATTGTAGTTGTATTTATAATGATGATGATAAATGGTAGTAATAAATGTTGAGCATCTGTTCATCGCTATTGGGCGGTGAATGAATGTCGATGATTCTATATAAATATAAAAATTATTAGCAATCCAACTGGCAAGTAAAGTCAAATTGTGGAAATCAATCAATGAAAAGATTCATTAAACTACGAAACAAGACGAAAGATGATGTTTTTCCACGTATCTTTGTATTTGGAAAGATGACAAAAAAAAGTGATTTTTTCCCTTCTTATGAACATAGCTTATAGAAGATCATTAAAACTAAACAGACACACGCCAAGTAACTTAATATGATGATTAGATGAAGGGAGTTAATCAATAAACCTATATTAGATTATTAATTATTAGGTAAAAAAAACTCTGAATATAAACAGACTATATAGAATATACCGAGTATTAATAATGACTTAAATGTTTAAAAATTGTTCTATTTGACACATTTGCTATTCACTTATTTTGGTGATATAATATTATTTATCCAAGTTTTATGGGGAAATGTGTTGTGATCGGCAATTGCAGTGGTGTTAGGTTCCGACATGCCCATGAGTGAGATTTATATTTACAAACTAGTTCAATGATCCGTGACTACACAAGTTTTGTTCAAAAATGTTTGAATGAGTAACAATTAATATAGAAATAAATTATATATATACAATAAGTGAATAAATAACTTTTGTGCGTTCGATTTGGCAAGTTAAGTATCGTATTTTGAAAACATAAGTTCGTAAAAAAATTATTTTTTAACGATTTTAATATAATTGTAACATAAATTATGTTGTAACATATCTTGTAATGAAAGAAAACTTATAACATATATAAAGTACCATTAGCATTCAGATGTAAAGTAACACGATAATAATAACATAATCAAAACAGGGTTTGCTACAAACATCCACCATGACAGTATAGCTCTCTTTAACTTTATTTAGGTTCGAGACTTCCACCATGAAAAAATTTAATGGAGAAAACTATTGAATCTTGTGGAGAAAACATTCAACAATAAAATGGTTTAACTATTGAATCTTGTGGAGAAAACTTAATGTCATAATGACAAAACAAAGTTGAAGTTGCTCCTATACTTGCCACTTGAGCTGCAAAAGGTAGCATCTGCTCTGGTGACATGCTTGTGCAAGTACCTGTAAATAATATATAGATCAAAAGCTTTCAATTAGGCTAGCTACTTCAATAGCCTGTGAATCGATCCAATTATTGTCTTAATTGTCTCATGTAACTTCATGTTTAATACTCAGTATAGAGGTGGCAATAGGTTAATCTGGGTTCTGTTTATCCTAAACAGGTCTAACGGATTTTTAGTGGATTTTTAGTAACATAGCATATTATATCATAAGAAATATAGATATAGACTTAAAGTCAGTTTCTTTAAATAGTCAAGACATTAAAGTCAAGTAGAAGGCTAAATCTATATAGAGAACGTTAATTAAATCTACTGAATCTACACGACCAGACCCATTTTGACCCACAAAAAAGTACATGTTTTGACATCGATCCACTTTACAAAAGTTGCAACGTACTTGGCGAAATGGTTTGTTTATCTTTCCACATCTGACTTTGGAGTCTAAATTCTGCAATTAAGTATACGGAGCATCATAGTATTGGTCAATCAATCATTAAAAGTATTAGGCATAATAATGTTACAATATCTTTTTTCTGAGCCAATCATGAATAGTATCAACTTAGAATGGAAATAAGTATAACATTTTTCCTAAAACTTGAACATGTATATCACAGTTGTATTTCATTGCAACCAAGGAAAAACTCAAAAAGATTTCAGATAGTTCCTTGCTTTTTGGAATATGAAAGAATGGCAAAAAATTCCATACATCAAACACAAAACCATTAAATTCTTACTGTTATAAAAATTAATATGCATACCTCTTTTGGGCGTATATTGAAATCTATCTGTCACTTCTTCAATCACCTTGTGTGCACATAATCCTTGCCTCCATATTCACTATAAATTTCAAAGAACAATATTATTATTCATTTGTTAGAAAACTAAATAACTAATCCCAAAAAAGTACAATCAAATATGTTACATCCATCTGAATCCTAACCGTCTACTGCTTAATTGTTATTACAGCTTGATATACAAATACCACTATTTTATCTTCATCCTTCAAGTAGGCACTGTTAAGAAATCAAATATTAACCATGGATAAATGAAACAAAACTCAGCTTATTAGATATAACCTGACCAGATTTGAAACAAACATATTATTAAAATGGTGCTTGTATGTGTCTAACTGACCAAGCATTGTTGATTGAGTGGGCTTATAATACTAATACAACGAAACGACTAAAAGAAATAGAACCAAGTGTATATGTTGTTTAAATCTTATTGATAAAATGACCAATGCATTCATTACTGGAGCACTTCATCAAACACCTATTTTTACATATGTGGTTGAACAAACCCAAATACACATTTAAACTTTAAAGCAAAACTCCATGGTTGATGTTGCATTTTTACTTCCGTTACGTTCTTGAAAATTTTTATTATACCATCAACAAAAACAAACCTTGTGAATTATGATTTGTGACACCCGTCAAATTAGGACTAGTAATTAGTGCCTAATCAAGTGTAATACATGTAATTAGTTCTATGTTAGGCTAATTAATGTATCAATATATATATATATATATATATATATATATATATATATATATATATATATATATATATTGTTGAATATATACAAGTATGCGATTTGATTAAATCGTACAAGTTTCAAATCGAATGCAATTCGATTTAATTAATACGGACGTTGGTGAACAATTTTATTAAATAGTATGACATTATTTAATAAAATTATTTTATCCAAAATATTACTTAGATAATATTTCAACTCAAATTTGTATCATATTAACAACATTTACGCGATTAAAATAATAAACTCGCGAACAAAACTAAACAAGTTAAGTTATGTTTTATAACTCAAGTACAAGTAATTGATGAAATATTTCAACAAAAATATTAATAATTATTCGTATTTTAAAGAAAATTATTAAACGTTTAAACAATCGTAAAAACGAACACCGCACGAAGCACAAACACGGGAAACACAAAAATTAGGACACACCCATCAGGGGTGGGCCCCACTAGCCGGCCAAGGGGAGGGGAAAACCCCCACCACCCCCTTTTCTTCTTCATTTCATTATTTTCTTTCTCTTTCTTCCTTCTTTTTCTCTCATTCCACCACCACACCACCATCACCTTAATTCCACAAAAACTACCATCAAACACCCTTGAATCACCCCGCTCGTTTGAAGAAAAAGAACCACCGCGTCACGATCTACGTTTCCATCCTTTCGAAATCCTCCGTCGCAAAGTTTGTAAGTTCCCGACAAATCCCGACACACTCTGATTTCCATTATTTTCACTTGTTTGTTGTTTGTTTAAGCTCATAATGTCCATCTAAGGGTTGGGTAAAAGAATCGGACCAAACGGAAACCGGAAAACTCGTTTTTGGCTCAAAATCCGTCAAACAGATGTAAGTGTCGCATAGGCCAGACCAATATAGCGTCACTTAAGTGCCGCATTAAGTGACGCATAAAACCCTAATTATGCGTCACTTGCCTAAGTGCCGCATAAAACCCCTTTTTCCCGACACTCCAACCGTCATTTGCCTAGTGACGCCTAACACCTTTATCTGACACTTCTAGCGACACTTCCTAAGTGTCACCTATGATCAGAAACCGACACTCGAACCCGACACTCCCTAAGTGTCGCCCCCCCCCTACGCGTCACTTCTACAAGTGACGCTAATAATTCAGAAACCATCATTTTATGCGACACTTCCTAAGTGTCGCTCAAATTTTGGAAGTGACGCATCAAGTGTCGCTAAAAACAGAAAGTTTAAAACTCATATTTCACTAAGTATTGAGGCTTAAATTTGACACCCCATTTTACCATAATTCAAATCCCAAGTGCATTTTCAAAAAAGCAATGTAGTAGAAATAAAAATTTTCCAAGTTGACTTGGCAGCTCGACCCCAACTAGGGGCTCAGCCCCTTGGACCCCGCCAGGGGTTGCTATCCCTTGGACCCCGCTAACCAGGGGCGCTGCTCCCGGACCCCCGTCATTAACGGGCTTCGCCCTTACCCTAGGGTCACAAGTAACAGTGTTACCTCTAAACTTTCACACCAAGTGTTAAACTTGTATAACATCAAACACGAATGCGATATGACTTCTAAAACACATTGGAACTTACTTTTTAAGTATAACATTTCAAAATCATAAAAATAATAATGAGACTAATGATACAACCAATTCACCGACGGGCCGTACACATTTTCAAAACACAATCAAATCAACCAAGTCGTAGTAACTTGGACAATTCAATCAACCAAATCATAGTAATTTGGATATTCTAAGTTGGACGAACAACTACAAGGGCAGTCTTTCGAGATGCCTACTCATGTTATAACCATCGCGTGTCTTGGACACCCTCAGGTTACAAATCTTCGGACATCAATTCACCGCTAATCAATAAAGTTTATTAAGTTAAACTTTTCAAGACTCAAGTGAGTCTCATAGCCCCTATTTTACGGTTTTCATCAGGGGTGTGATTACATTGCTCGTTTTATTTTACAATATGAACGCAAGTACAATACAAATCAAATACTACATGAGTTGTTTTTACTAATCATTTCAAAGCCCTCCATAACATAGTTTGGTAATACATCTGTAGCGTGAATGTTAGTATATGATATCATATAGGATTGACAATCCTCGTTCGGGTTAGCACGCACTAACTGGTCAAACGGACGTATTAGCATTTGGGAAGACGAGTGTAGATTAGGCACTCGTAGGAGGCAACTCAGTTAGGTTTCCTTAATTGGACCTAACGCTCAAGTTAAGCTCAGACTATGTGCTCATGGCTGTATAACTTTTATTTTGCTTAATTGCATTCTAAATTCAATTAAATCTTGCGGTTCATACAAATATGTGTTGACATACAAACCTGTGAGCTCACCAGCGTTTCGCTGACCCCTTTTAGCATGTATCACAGGTACTCAGCAGTAGGTTGGCTGCCCAAAATAGGAATCATTAGCTCGAGTCTGCATTCAAACAAATCAGAGATTTAATTGCATTATTATATTTTGTATAGATTAATTATGTAATGTAAATCTCTCAATTTCAAGTAACTGAGCTAATGTAAACAGTATTTTGATGTAAACTTTGGTTTTTATCAATACAATGTAAAACGACGCATTTAGTGGTCGTTCATTATATCTTATGTGCTGTGTATATTGATTAGTCGCGCCCCGACCCGATTCGCTTCCGCAACCCGAATTTGAGGGTGCGACATGATTAAATTTAACTAAATAATCATTAGAACTAAAAAAGTGTAGAAAACCAAAATAAAGATTTTCTTTCTGTGAACTCAAATGATTAAAATACAACTTAATACAAATGGATCAAAATGACATAAACATTGTTGTAATACAATTTTTTTTTCTTGATGTACACATTTCATCAAACACTTGGTAATCAAAGAATTAATGTTCAAACTTTTCAATCATAAAACTACAACTTATATATACATGAATAACTTAAATGCACCTTAAACTAAGAATCAAATGAAAATGAGTAGAACGAAGTTATCCCGATCAAGGAAAAGAACTTTCAAGATGATAACCTGCAAATCAAAACCCTAATTTAAGCATCTAATCTGAAATAAATATAAGTACATACTGATGGAATTACATACATGATGTTTAATAGAATATAATGATAATACAGAAATCGAAAGCTTACAACTGATCATGTGGACATGGTGGACTTCATTAAATTATCCGATCTTCATTTTTTTCCAGCAAAAATGGTATTTGAAGAAATGTTTATTAATCAAAATTATCATTAACATATGTGTGTGAGAAGACAAAGAAAAAAGATGAAACTAAAGAAGCAGAATGAAGAAGATAAGAGATTAACGTGATAAATTTGGGGGAAAATGAAAAGGAACTAATGGAGTCGTTCAATTTTGGGCGTGTTAAAAGAATTAGGCGTGATAACAAATACCAATAAGATTAAAGCTTCTTGTGTAAGTTTTGGGGTTTCCAATAAAAAATGGGCGGTCCTAAAGCTTCTTACAATCAAATAAATTCAAATTATCAATTTAAAGAAAATCAAAATTCTGAGATAATTCCTTGCATATGAGATATGCCAAATCATCATTCAGATTGTCTAAGAATGTGACAAGTCAGCTTCATGACATCAGCATCAACTCCCTTTTATTATATAGGAGAGATATGTGTGTGAGAAGACAAAGGAAAAAGATGAAACTAAAGAAGCCAGATTGAAGAAGATGATAAGAGATTAACGTGATAAATTTGGGGGAAGATGAAAATGAACTAATGGAGCTGTTCAATTTTGGGCGTGTTAAAAGAATTAGGCGTGATAACAAATACCAATCAGATTAAAGCTTCTTGTGTAAGTTTTGGGGTGGCCAATAAAAAATGGGCGGTCCTAAAGCTTCTTACAATCAAATAAATTCAAATTATCAATTTAAAGAAAATCAAAATTCTGAGATAATTCCTTGCATATGAGATATGCCAAATCATCATTCAGATTGTCTAAGAATGTGTCAAGTCAGCTTCATGACATCAGCATCAACTCCCTTTTATTATATAGGAGAGATATTTTATAAATGGAGGGTGATCAGTTGATGTCAAAGTGTTATAAGGGCACTCTCATCTGTGATTGTATCATTTTCAAACTACTCCCGTCACTTCAGCGTCACGTTTATTCAAAACCGATTCACAACCAATTACTCACTGCTATCAATGACTAACCACTTTATTTTTCCGAATCTCACATTTTACCAATATACCACAATTTATATACACTAAACAAAAACAAAAAAGAAGCAAAGTGATTTGCAAGGGCTCACAAATTTCAACCGATTACAAATCGATTTACCAGTTTGGAAAAAAGTGATTTGAAAGTGGAACCGGTTTGAAAGTGGCTAGCACCGTTGGGAGTGTCCTAAAGATTAATTTATATTCCGCATAACATATGTGCGGCTAATGAAATCTGTAAGAGTATCAAAACTGGTTTGATGTTATATAACTTCAGTGTCATTTTAGCAATCGGTAAGATTTTTAGAGAGAAGTGATTCAATGTTAAATTTAAAGTTAAGAAATATATTTGAACCAATCAAATAAAAGGAGGAAAAAAAGGAAAAACGTTGAGATCTCAACTTTGAGAAGAACTTCAGGACTTGAGAGGAGTGGGAAACCGGCACCCTTGCTGAAAAACGGGGAAAAAACATTGAGTGCTCCGCATGCTCTAAGAACCGGCACTGTATTCTCGAGTTTATTTTTAGTGGAAAAGAATAGCATGGAAATGAAATGAGAAAAATAAATAGAAAAGAATGTAATATTGAATACTTGATATGTATTCTTGAGTCATAAGCAAAACAAAAGAAAAGAATGAAAAACAATAAGTTAAACTCTAATTAAAAATCAAAACATGTTATATATTATAAATTAATCATAAAAATGGTTATGAAATTAGAGCACATGGTGTGGTGTGATGTCGGTGTTCTGCGACAGTGTTCTGGAGAATGTTGAAAGTGAGGATTTTGTGGTGTGGTGAAACTGAATTCTCAGTGTTCTGGACAGTGTTCTGGTGTTTTTTATTATTTCTTTTATTTGATTTTTTAATAAAGATAATTGTATTAATTAATATATAAAAAACAAATAAATTAAATAAACAACATTTTATTCATTAAAAATGCAATACAAGTCCTAAAATTTAAAAATGCAATACAAGTCCTAAAATTTAAAAATGCAATACAAGTCCTAAAATTTAAATATGCAATACAAGTAAACAAATGAGAAGAAAACAAAAAACAAAATAAAAATAGAATAGAAAGAAAACAAAAAACAAACCATTTCTAAATGAAAAATAAATAGAAAAACAAAATAAAGCTTGAACGTTGTTCTTCCCCAGCGTTTGCATACGAACGGCGGCTTCAAAATTTGGCGAGAACGCTGGAGAGAACGCCGGCATGGGCTGGCAGAACGCCGATGCCCGACGTTCTCGTCGTAGAACACTAATACCATGTCACCCGATACCGTGTGCTCTTACGACCGTGATCAAGATATTTCAATAGGTAGCTTAGTGTTAAATTGTCAGTATAATTATTATAGTCCTCCGTGTTATTGAAAATTTAAATTATAAATTATAATATGATCATGATTCACGAGATAACTTTCATCATATATGATACAGAGTACCAATTAGTAACTATTTAATTTCTTTTGTTAAAATTATCATGATCTGAAAATGGGAAAAAAAGCTCAATCCAGACTTACGAGACTTACGATGAAGTAATAAACACCCGTGTGCTCGACGTAGGAGATAAAGAAGACTTGGTTGATTTTTTCTCGCTATGTTCCATTTCGTACAATAAATAATAATAACGTTGATCATAAGATAGCAGGTGGATTAGGCCATTAGGGATAAGAATCTAAGATGATATCATGGTATATACGTAGATTTCTGTTCAAATCCACCTAAATATGGGCAGAAAGCGTTGTTAACAAAAAGGTCATGTACTTTCATTCCTAATCTATTCCCCTCCTTTCCTTTCCACTTAAAATAAAAACTCAAGAATGACTATTTTTTTAAAATCGGTCCTTTCCTTTCCACTCATAAAAAAACTTGAGAATGCAGTGCGAGTGATTTACAAGTCGAACTCAGATAGCCTTTAAGAAATTCACTAGACTTGACAATAGGTAATCTTAAACTATCATTAATTTTATAATTATATAGTACTAATTCGATACATAAATTACCAGCGAATATAATATATAGTTTTGTCACTATATAATACTTTAGAGTTAAGAAGTTGCTATCAAACATTTTTATAAATTTGAATATTAACCTTAAACCTGACAACAATACAAAAGAGTATAAAAGCTAATGGCACCTAGCTCAGTTGATAATGGGTGCGGACATTTTTGGCACAATAAGCACAAGATCAAGGTTCAAGCTCTGGCACCACCCTAACTACAACCAACGAGTGAGTCAGGTATCCCGATTACCAACCTTTTGCCACAATAGAAAAGATTATAAATAAAATGAGATACTAATTAGGATGATCTCACACCAAACCCCTTTTTGCTCTGTTTAAAACAAAATGATTTAAAAATTGACTCTTTAAGATATATAAGATTCTAGAATCTCTAACAAAATAAAACTCCACGTTACCTTTTAATGTATACTCACTTTGAATTACACATTTGTATATTACCTGATTAACTACACACCAACACAAAATTTAACCCAGGGTTCTAGCCATACTTATCCAATTGAAGGTGTTTATAACCAAATTTAATTACTCACATAAGCAAGTTACATCAACACAAACCCGAACAAATACATCATACTCGCGTTAGATCATCCCACCAAAGGATTAAACTCATTTGTGCACAAACATTCTTATTCTCTTTGAAGCCACTGTCTCCACCATGGGGATGAAGGAAGAATTCCTTGAGATGGTGGAGGTGTAAGGATCTCGATCATGGTTTCCTTTTCTTTACGAGTTAATGGGACACCTCTAGTAAGGTTCATCGCCAGTAAGTGGACATTAGTCCTTTGCCTGTGCCTGCCATATGCCCATATTCCTCCAGCAGTTGCAGCAATCAAAAGCTGTTAAAAAGGAAATTCACAAAAAATATAATAACATACTAGATAATCAAGATTAAATGAAACTACATTTTGAATGGGACTATTAAACTGACCGGTGACAGCCACAAGCCTGCAGTCTGCCAATCAAACTTTGGAGCGTAAAGTATTGTCTCCCCGTATTCCTCCCCAAGCTTCTTATATATATCTTTGTCACTTTTCCCAGATCGTATTTCATCACGAATAAGCTACAATAGAAGGTGTTTTTAAGATCGACTTTGCAGCGGTAAAGTCATACGGTGATATCCACTTTCTTCCATTTGAATTGTACCAATTAATCATCTTAAACTAGATATTGGTTATATTCGAATGAATTCTCAGCAGAATTCAACATAAAAATATAGTTTTAAGCAAAGTATCAAAAACGGGCCAGCTTTTTGAACTCTAAAGGGTAGCCCATGTGGTCAAACAGGGATGGAGCCAATTTGTGTAGAACCTACTCAACTAGATCTTTTCTGATGCAGCTATAGTGTATTTCTAATTACAAACCCGCTAATATTATATACGAACGTTATAATTTTAATATGAACCCGTTCAAGAAATTTCTGGATACATTCCTAAAGCATGATTTGAAAGCTAGTTCAACATTTGCCACCCAAACAAGTCAAAAAATAACATGCCGCAGTTCATGAATCACGATGAAAGTAAATGCTAGATAACAAAATATATATAACAGGTTCACCTTTCTAAGAAGAACAGCAATATCAGCTTGGGATTCTTCAATGGACTGACTACCACACTCCAAACAACGAACGTTGTGACTTATGTTTCTTGCCCGAGCATCGACGATCTGTTGCTTCTTCACCGGATCCTCTTCGTTTTCCATTCTCTATAACTTCCTTACTTCACTCAACTCCCAAAACTACAGACAAAAACCCAATACTATTAGTACAACTTTCAACTGGGCATTTCATCAAACAGTTGGCGTGCATAAAAAATTCCATTCCACAAAACAACAAATTTTCAAAATCTAATGAAACATAACGGCTATGCACAAAACCAATAGCAGAATTCTATATTCTATATATGTTTATATGTATACATACACCCACTTTCAAAATGGTTCATTGATCACAATGCGAAGCAGTAATGCGATATATACGAATAAATATATAGAATGAACAAAATAATGAGTAGGATTAATAGATAAAGAAGTTACCTTTATCTTCTGAAATTAAAATTACTAAGGATTTCCGATTGCACATCACCGAAATCAATAGACTCCAGTTCACGAGCGATTTGGTTCGGTTCATCTTCAAAGTTTATGATTTTGTTGTTAACTTGTTAAATTTCAATATTTGGTCCTTCATTTTTTCAAGTTTTTTCATTTCACCCTTTTCTGAATAATTTAATCTTATTTTGGTTACCCTTTTTTTTCGGGAGTTGATAAAACACCCGTATTGATTTCTACACCAAACTATATAATAGTTAAAGCTGACATTATAAGTATATAATAGCATGATTTTAGTGTATGAATCAAATTGAATGTTGTATTTATCAGCTCCATTTTTTTCCGTCGATAAAAGTTTAGGGTTGTAGCCGAACTGAAACTCGAAAATGTTTATGTATATATTTTTAACAAATATAAATCAATAATAAAAAATCATTATAAATAAATAAATATAAAATAAAATAAATCGTCAAAACTAGTCGAGACTTTGTAAAATAATCAACAAATTTAAAATTATAAAAATATTATTATCTACATATCAAAAATTACATATATGTATATATACACACTAGCATTATACCCGTGCAATGCAGCGGTGAAAGTGATGACGTGAGTGGAGGTGCGAAGGAATGTTTTAAAATATAACATATTGTACTGTGTTCATCCCCTTTAAAATGTCCACATTATTATTTTCGGATGTCCCATTATAAGTGTTCACTTTGATATTTAACTAATCAAAAAAGACTTTAGTAGGTAGATTTAATATGTGATTGATGAAAAATGTAGTTAGTGGAGAATAAATAGTAAGTGAGACCCACTTTACTTAGTCTTAACATTTTTTGAGGGGAGAGAGTGTCAAATGTATTATATAGTAGTATAGAGCAAGGTTGTCAAGATCGCGATCCTGATCGTAGGATCGTACGATCTTAGGATCCTACCAAGAGAAAACGTGCAGGATCAAAGTAGGATCAGTCAGGAGGTAGGATCGGAGTAGGATCGTAGGATCGATCGTAGGATCGATCGTAAGATCGTAGGATCGTTGAACGATCCGATCCTACAAATAGACTATTTTTTTATATTTTTTTTTTACAATTGGACTTGTAAGACTCATAAGTAGTTCAAATCCTATCTCAAAACTTATCATACATTTATTTCCAAGTTCAATTTCCCCATTTATTATCAAATTAACCTAAGAAAAAGTCTAGAACCTCTAAAATGACGATTAGAAATTTTCATTTGTAATATGATCTCAAACTTTAGTGCAACTGTACTATGTCACTTTCTTTTGTTTTAGTACGTTTATCGTTCGAAAAATATATGTTGACAAATTGTATCACTTCAGCAATATAAAAGTTTGAATGTTAGATTAATTTCTCTAATAGCAGTTTTCTACAAAAATTTAGATATTTTTGTATAAAAAATCATATTTTGGTAGGATCTACGATCCCGATCTCGATCTTACGATTCCGATCTTGCAAAGGCAAAAACGATTCTACGTAGCATCCCGATCTTGACAACCTTGGTATAGAGTATAGATATATTAATTAAGACTAAAAAACTCGATAATTACTCGAGCTTGACTCTATACATATTTCTAGCTTGATTTATGGAGCATCAGAGCATTTTGATTCAATTAGATCTTACTTTATTTGAATAAATTATTAGCTAAAAAAGTAAAATATAATGTTTTTATCATATAAAAGTCCAAGATACTAATCCTTTAAGGCTTTAATCAATCCATGATGGTAAAATTAACTATTTTTTCAAATTCCAATGTTTAACAACGGGAAATTTCAATATTCTACTAGTTTTATTCATTTTGAACTGCTCCGTATAAATACTCTATTGCAGTAACGGATTTAGAATTTTAAGTGACACGTAGCAATGATATCCCAATTTTTTTGAACTCGTAGTACAAACAAGAAATGCGACTAAAAATGTTATGTTTCCTTATGAATTACATTGCATATTAGGAATGGAACCATAACAACTCTTACCCCTACCTTTTACATAAATTGAATCAAACTATTTATTACGCGTACTTCATATCAAAGTTTGGTTTTTCATCAAGATATTAGAGAGACAGAAAGAAAGGTCACATTTTGTTAATTGTTATATAATACAATAATTGTTAAGATCGGTATGGAAGATGGAAATGAGTGGATACACTCCTATATACACATCACTAGGTAGCTTCTAAGACTGTGCATAGCAGCCCATGATCGTTGATGTTTTATTTTTCTACGTTTCTACAAATTTAGCTCTAAAATGACAATTAAACTTCACATCTTTTATGAATGTGATTTAGGACTATTTTTCATATGGTAGATTACAAATGGGAAATTAGTAGGAAATTGTCCAATGTAACGTATGTGTAAACGTACATGTATCCCTTAAAAATCCAATAACACTTGACCAATAGTAATATATCATTTATAAGATACAATTGTGATATGTTGTATACAAAGTCTTAAAGTATATACTTCGATACTTAAAAAAAATAATGTAGGAATATCATTATGTACATAAGTGACTAACATAGAACCATATTCTAAATTACCATATGAAAGTACATATATATAAGTTCTTTAAAATGGCTAGCACCACAAGGACAAGAAAATCCCTGATAATCAGGCATTGTTTGGCCCTTACCTTGATGGAAATCAATAAAAGTACACACTGGTAAACTAAACATAGAGGTAAGGCCTTTAGGGGTCAAAATGTTGAAGCCCTACATGAGGTCTAATTTGAAGATATTACATAGAATCAGTAGTTATATACAACTGAAAAAGATATGTGACAACTTGGTAAATAAATAAAAAATATATATTCAAAGAAGATGTGAGTCAAAAAATGTAACATGATTAATTACTAGCTTGCTGATTTCTAGCAAGACATTTGTCTCATGGTATTGGAAGTATATAACCACCAAGCATTAAAGGTTTATTTATCTCATGATATACTTACATTGAAATAAAAAAAGCACCCAACATTCTTTTTAAGAGGATTTGGACCAAGTTTACTTTGTTTCTACATAACCATTTACCTTCAATATGGATATTGAGTCTGTTATTATTTGTCTGTCACTAAAATAAATAATATACATGAATGGAAGGATACTGTTAATCATTGAGAATTTACATTTAGCATGTGCAACACGTTGAGCTAATTCTCCATCTTTCTATTTGAATCTAGACCAGCTACATGTGTGACATAAGTGGCATCCCCGAGATGTATGTGATTAGAAATGCCTAACCAATGTTCCAAGGTTTTGCAACCATTCTTGTCATATATAATTGCAATTAGTTGAAACTTATAACCGGCAATCTTATCAAATATAAATCGTCATTTGCTGATACACGGAAAGACAAACGAATCAACATTTGCAGACATAGACACATTAATAGACATTTAAGTTAATCAGAGCATAGAGCCATAACTCATAGCACACAAAAGCAGAGGGTTTGTACCCCCTTAATTCCAACTCGTTTTCAGGTATTTATAATGTAAGGACGTATGTTTAAGTACATGAGTTGCACAAAATTTCAAAATGAATGAACCTGTGGTGATTTTACCAGAGCTACCTACATGGGAACAATCGGGCTAACTATGGCAACCTTGTTACATTTCCTTACCGATTCCTTGTACAAGTAATTGTGATTAAAATGATTATTTTCTTAGCATGTTGCATTGAAGTGCCATTTTAACTTCTCAAAAACTTCGACTTGTATTGAATTTCTTCCAAGTTGACCTGAGTCCCATATGGAGCTCTATAGGAAGTAAGAGTTGTAAAAAGGTTCGTACCATTGACATCTAAAAGTAATGATGTCTAGTGATCTACCGTTATTCTATTAAGAGCTTATCAAACTGTAACATCCTCCTTACTAGTCTGGTAATTCTTTATTTAAATTGAGTATTTAATTATTTTAGGAATTACTTGATATTATTAGTTAATTGTGAAACTTAGATAAATAAGTCCCAGGACTTATTGAGAATTGTGAAATATTACTTGTTTTAAATTGTTGTATTTGACGGTCAAATAAAGTAATAATTCTCGCAAATGATATAGATTCCAAACAATAAGTTAAGGAATGAGATTGAATTAAAATAAATGTTGGGTCGGTTTAAACTTGGTGAGCCGACCTATTTATCATCACTTTCCCATTTAGGAAAGTACTTCTCTTGTACTTTGACAACCAAAACAGAACACCAAAATAAGTAATAAATAAACTTGGTTCTTGTGATTGATTAATAAGTGAATACTTGAATAAATCTCTAAATCATTCTCTTGTCCTGGTCTTCTTAATTGTAAGTAATTATGTACTCTATTATGTTTGTATCATATGAACTTAATTAGTAGTTGAAACAAGGTATTCTAAAGATAGGGTAAAATCGATGGATTGATTTATTTCTTGGTGATGATTATATAATGAGTTAATTTGGTATGAATGGAAATGAATTTTTGATAGTTCATGCCTAGAAATATTGTTTTGAATGGATTAATAGGGTTAAGTAAATTTGACCATGAAATTTCGATTAATTGAATGATATTAGGTGAACTTTGTTAGTTGATTTCATGGTGAATCATGATGAATTAATTACAATGTCAAATTCGAGTTTGAAGTTGTGGATTAATATGAACTTATATGAGAATTTGAAATTTAATGTAGGACATATTTGATTTCATTGAAGTACAGGTGGTTGTGATGTATTGATTCATTGATTTATATGATATAATAATTAAGTGAAATTTATGATACTTAAAAAGTAACTTAAGCCAGAATGCCCGAATTATATGATCTTATGAATCGTAATTGAGTGACTTGAATAATGTTCAATATTTGGATTGATCATGAGTTAGTGGTGATGTATATACTTGGAGTCAAATATACAATTGTTATAGAATACTAACTTGTATTGTTATGTGGTATTTCAGATAAACCAAAGAGTCAGTGACATAGTCCTTCTGAGTTTGAGACTACAAAGGTATCGGTGAGTGGATTTAAAGCTCACCTTTCGAATTAGTTGTAACTTTTTGGTTGCAACAAATAAACGTAGATTGATTATAAGACTGCTTAGTCTGTGTTATTGATTATAAATCTACGTGAAATGTGAATCTATGTGTATCAGATTATTGAGGTCAACGTGTAGTTGGACTTTTTGGTTATTATGTGATTTACACAGGTTTTGATTCATTTGTTGTGTTTCAAACCCGTGTATGAGTTTAATAACCAATAGTTATCGGTCTATTCTGTATTGGCCATACAGATTGACATTAAGTGTTCTTGGAGAATCCCCGGGTATTATGATTTCTCCAGAGCCACTGATCCTCATTGAAAAAGAAATGTGTTTACGATTATTTGGTGTAAACTCATAGTTATGCTAAGTTGAATTGTGGGTGATAAATTCATTCACTTAGCTTTGTGCTAATCCTTTCAGTTATTTCCTGCGGGTTATGTTTTGATTACTTGTGGGTGCAGGAAGTGAATACGTGTTCAAGGAATGTTTGACTGCGCTTGAAGACTCTGATATGGTTTTTTAATAAACCTTGTTTTGAGAATTTTATAATACCCCGTTTTGAATGGTTGTTAAACAGTTTTAAAACTTAGTATGAATTGAATATGTAATTTGTTATGTATATTATTTAATATAGAGTAATGAACTGAATTTTATAATATACGCTTTCTAGTAAAATAATATAATATTATTGTTCAGAAAGAGGGGTGTTATACAAACAAACTATTAAGGGGTACAAACAACTATTATGTTCTTTTTAGTGTTCTAGCTTATTTGTTCATTAAATACTTAGCTTAGTATTTATTGAGTTTCATTTGTAAGATAGCACTGTAGCAGTTTCTATCTAATGTAAACAGTTCTATACAAAGGCTCTGAGCCTAGAAAGGAACAATAAAAAATAACTAAAATAGATGAGCGATTTGAATCCATGTTCAAACGATCAAACCTAACAAACTAAAGAAAACTGAAATCCAAGAATGCAACTTAAATCAAGCAACAAACCCAAAATAAACATACCATACCCATTTAGGCTTTAGCATATATATATATATATATATATATATATATATATCGTTTACGCAATAAATTTTATCTTTAATCTTTAATTTATAGAGGCTATAAGAATATTCGCAATTAGAAGTTGATATCCCTAAAGATATAGATCCAAAGACACAAAACAATTACAGATTAAAGAGAAACTTAAGAACATTAAAAAGAACGCTTACCATAGGTGAGAAATCAACAGAGCCCAACCATAAATGAGTGTGCTGGTCACCAAAAACATAACCCTGATTATTAACATCACATGATTTTAGGATAGGTAGATGTCAACCAAAAGTAATAAAACAACCACCCACAATGAAGAAACATACCTTGAGAAACCTGAAGTTAGCTCAACTTGAATGGACCAAGAGGATGCTGATCGTGTAGAAGACGGAGAGGGGGCTTTAATTTGTTTCTTCAATTCTTCAAATCGGATAGAGAAAGCAAGTGGGGGCAGATATTTTTTTTGCAAACCAGAGGGGGTATGGAAGGGAGTTTTATGGATGGCATGGAGAAGTATGAACAGTTTCAGACTGTTCATGCATACGTGTATTTTTTTAGAGAGGTTAACAGTTCTTAAAGCATCTCCAATGCATCTAGGTTAGGTGGAGAGTTCAAAGTAAAAGAGAGATGTCACCTATTTGTGTATAAAGCATTGCAGGGGCTCCATGTAGGATGCGTACAAAGTTGCACTCCAAGTTCTTTGAGCTGCACTTTATACGGGAATGAGTGGGCCTCAATTTTTTTGGGCTATGTTGGGCTTGTAAATAAGGATTCCTTTATCTTTTAGTCATCTGCATTACTGCATATACATATATATTTCGTGAACTATACATGATGATGTGTAATACTTTTTAATTCTAAAGAGTTAATGGGTTGTGAATAATAATTTGGTTAAAGTGATTGGATGCATATGTGGCTAAACTTTAAACTCTAAATTGTATATTGCATTGGTGATGCTCTTAGAGCCTTTTTTATATAAGATAGGTTGACATGGAGTTAAAAAACGTACACGCAAGAACATATGTATTTTTTTATAAATCTATCTTTATAACTAAGGAAGGAGACCCTTAATTATTTGTCAAATATATACACATGTCACATCATACAAATCCTATGTGTCATCCTTATATATAAAAAAAACTTGATGATGTGGATTTTCCTACACCCTTATTCCAAATAAGGTAATATTCAATTAAAATTTATATTATAACTATTTTCATTTAATAAGGTAATTGATAAAATTAAATTATTCTATTTTAATTCAAAATAATGTGTCATATAATAACACTTACGTATAACTTTTTATTATAGTTCAAAGTCATGACATCATTTAATCTATTTTTTCTTTCTAATTATAATCTTAACTCTTATTCCTTTAACTTTCTCTTTTTAAAAAAATATATAATAAACTTTTAGTAAATTATGAGAACTTACTTTTAATGTAATTATATACGAGTATTTCATTAAAGTTTTGTTAATTTAAAATTTTTTTATTATCATCTTACAGATTAAGGGAATTCAATTTCTATTATTTAGTAAACTAAATACAAGCTTTATGGATAGACAGATCAAGGTCATCATTTATTTTTTAAAGAGTTCTTTTCTATTTTTTTAATCTCACACAATTTAATTACAATTCAGTATGCGAATGGTAAGACGTGTACTTCTACTAATTCTATATTACTTTTCAAATCTATATAATGTAAGTATATATTTGATTGTTGTAGAATGATTTATATTTGTGCATATATATGCACATTAGTTATTCAATAAAACGTCTAAATTGTTTTAGTAATTTTTACAATTTATTTTTCTCAAGACTATTAACGTACACATTGTTTATCAATTGTTGCAAGGTTAACATATTATAACTATAGGAAACGGAAAGGTCACAATGACTAGACAATTTTTGTTAGCTAGAAAAATGTCAATTTATAACATACACATCTTTTTTAACCTTCCCATTTCATTGATATATTTTGGAAAAAATATGTTGTTATTAATTCATTTGTGAGAGGTTAAAATTTATAAAGTATCACTAATACCGATTAAAAAATCCTTTTATAATCTGAAAGTTTTCACCATTTCATATATCATTTTGACTTGTGATTTACATATTACAACATTTTATAATGTTAGTCGTGCATCGCACGGGTTTAACTAGTGTTACTATCAGAGTTGTACAAATGATGATACCAAAGCCAAAAGTGACTTGCCAAACCGTACTTCCACCAATGCGGGGTTTGAACTTGTATCACTAATCATCATACACAATAAGAACATACTCAGCGAACGTGTATCATATATTAGCTTCTCTCAGAAAATTGAAGAGGCACAATAGCTTTTTCAAAGTCTTCTTGTTATGATTTAAAATCTTGTAAGGTTAGAGATAATGAAAGTAAAATTGAGACCCCAAAAACAAATTCTATATTTGCTACATTATGAGATTACTAGTCTTGATCTATATGTATAGTGACATTTAAGACTTCAAGCAGGAAGATATTTCAATCTCCCACTTGCTATTATTGTCTGATATTTTCTGTTAAAGAATTTTTCTTGCATATTTGAGTTCAGTATATCAAACACAAATTTGTCAAACTCTTGGTAACCATAATAGTGGTGACAAATAATAGTGTGGTTTTATCAACTTTCTTCTGTTATATACATACAGACCAAAATTGAAAATAACCTAACAAATAATTAAACGCTAAAAAAACCCTATATTAGTTCCTCATAGCAGGACTCTTTATAAACTTATAGTAGAAAACAAGTCTTTTGCTAGGCTGCTAATTCCTTATAGCCTCGATCAACAACCTCTACCATAACAGGGTATATATAAAACCACTATGGGGAAAACGTAAACCTGCGTATGACGGTCCTCCTCTAGTGTGTTACTCAAAGATTCTTTTCACTGATAACAGCACACATCTCGTACCAAAAGGCAACATGTTGAACCCCGGAGAAAAACTCGACAGCTACCCAACAACATATGATACCTGGAAATCAATGATTTGAACTAATAATTAGATGAAAATTATAAAAAAAATTAATCTGACAATACTCGTGTATGTTTTGGTGATAAAATGAACAATTTGCAGAGATAATGTACCGTCAACCAAGCTGAGCAGGAAGAAGTGCCAATTCAATCTCTTGCAGAGTTTTTCCTTTGGTTTCCACCACGTTGTTTCTGACAAAGAAAAATCCTACCAAGCAAAAGCTTGCGAAAACTGTGTATAGAATCAGTGGCCCAAGTTGCTCCAGCATCCGCAAAAACAGCAAACCAACAAAGAAATTTATAACCTGTAACAAGTGTATAACAAGGAAACCGGTAACCAAACACTCCTCAGATTAAATTACATGAATTACACCTATGAGGCAAATATCACAGTTTCAAAGAATACAAAGAAATAAGAACTTCAAATCACATGGAGATAGATAACACATATTTATGAAGAATTTACTTACCCAGTGTACAGCCATGCAGATTGCCATTGCCTTTGCTCTAATTCGCCCTGGAAATATTTCTGATAAGAGAAGACCAGGTACCGGCCCAACACCCATGGCAAACGACAGCACAAACCTGCATTTTTGAAAACCAAAAACAATATATATCTAGTCATATCTGATGCAAGCACATCCTCCTTGTTATTTTTTACGTAGTACTTTATTATTCTTGTAACTACATTTCCATTAACTGCTAGCGTATACGTTGTAATGTCTGCTATTTGAGAAAATATATTCAACCAATGACTACCATCAGTTGCCACAGATGGAGCCAACTCATGATGAACTGTCAGCTTATTGACCCACCTTATATTGGATTTATTATTCTTGTAAAATTCAGATAATCTTGCATCTTATTTATTGTAAATAGCAATGTAGTAAAGTGGATGACTACTCACAAAAGCACACCACCAACAGATAGGTACACCACTAAAAACTCTGATACTAAGGAACTTCCTGCAGCTGCTTGCATGGCCATTGACAATGCCTGAAATCAATCAAAATGAAAATAACATAAATAGAATTTACCTACAAAAAATCAGATGTGATGCAAAAACAACATAATTACAAAGCTAAGATCGCTGATCACTAATTGTACTCGAAATTCTCTTTAAAGAATTTATATACCATGCCCATGAAACTTCCAAGAAGAAGACCCTTCCTCCCCAATTTATCCATCAAAATCATAGCAACTATTGAACCTGTAAAAGATTAAAATAAACATCATTATAAATTTAAGCAACAGCCTTGCAATGAATACTAACACCGTACAACTTTGTGCCAAATAACCTGATAAGTTCACTACTCCAACAGACATGTTTGCAATATCTGAAGGTACTCCAGCACTCTTGAAGACAGTTGAAGAGAAATAGAAAACAGCATTGATGCCAGATAATTGTTGTAGAGCAAGCAGAGCAGACCCAATGAAAACCACTGGTGCACAGGAACAAACAGTCTTAAAACAAACAGAAACATCATTCAAAAAACTACAACAGCAATAAAGTGATACATATATACCTCTGAAATGTCGTCCATAAAACAAATCAGAAAGCTTTACTCCATCTACTTCATCCCCTCTATCCGACTTGGATAATTCTGCCATCGAAGATTTGACATGTAATGCTCCTAGAAGCTTCCCAAACTCTGCTTCAGCTTCAGCACTTCTTCCTCTCTATATTAGGTCAAGATTCCAAAGATTAATATAACTAATTACGCATAACTACGACCCCATAGCAATTAAACAGAAGCAAAACATCAAGATCAATACACATCTGAAGTACTACTGATAGCTTCCATCATGAAGCGTCACCAAATCATAAGTTTAGTGCAGTGTTTTTAAAGCTATAATATCATAAGGATACCCTGATAAGGAGTAGTGTGATCTTCAATGATTCCGATCAACGTAAGACTTAGGGGAATAACACTCGAATTCACAAGGAGCACCTTAATAACATTTTACCATCTTTTGTTGTGGTTACTCTAACGGTAAAATACGAAGAAATTAATCAGTTCAAACCCCTGGTCATACAGTGGGCATAGACAGACTCAGGTATAGTCCGTAAGCCAAGTAAACAAGTTATGGCAATTCTGAAAATAGAAACACATCTGGCAGGAAACAGAGAAGTGGGTTCCCAACTTATGTAGAACATGTCGTCTACATGAGTATTTCTATATCCAAAACCGATCGTTTTCCGAAATCTTAAACACCAATGTTTCAGTATTTAGTTTGGTTTTAGGCTATAATCGACCCAAACCGACCCATATTCACCTGCATGTGTCAATCATGGGTGCCTCACCAAGATATTACCACCTTTTGCAACCGGGCATGGTTAGGCAACACAACAAATTTCTGGACAGGAAATGAGGAGGCAATATAATGCAGCTGGTAACAGCAACAGGGTGTTGTTGACAGCTAAGCTTTAGTAGTATCACTAGGACACGGATTAGGTTACAGTGGTTACCAAATATACCATGAAAGTGTTCTAACGTTAAAATTTATGTTTTGTAGGGAAAATCCTTATGAAACGTATGTTAAGATGGACAAGTTGAATGAGATCAATGCAATAAGCTGTGCTTAAGGAAACCTGATGAGACAAAGAAGTACATGTAAAAAGACATTTATATGGATATGGATAAGTATGCACCACAAAATGTATATGTGGACAGTGAAAGGGGAGTGATGAGTAATGCTTGCCTTTAACAGCCAATGAGGACTTTCTGCACAGAATTCCATCAGTAGAGCAAGCAAGGCTGCTGGAACAGTGGATACCCAAAAGCACACACGCCACCTGATCCAATAATCAAGGGAACAATATTAAAAATCAAGTGGAGCATGTCAGAATGCAGCTGGGGGTCAACTGATCAAAATGGCTGTATAAGTATTAAGTAATTATCAACAAGGAAAACAAGTATGTATTATGCTCCCTACCAACGAGGAACATCCTTTGCTGGGATGCCAATGAAGAAAGAAGCTATAAGTCCAAGACATGTCGCAATCTGAGTGAAGCTCCCATAAGTGCCTCGTACAAAAGCTGGTGAGACCTAACTTTTAATTATAATAGGTCAGAAAAAAGACAACACAGAATGCCAATGGTACAAGGTAATGCTAGTAGCAAATGACAAGATCTGAGAACTCAATCAAGTCCAATACCTCCGTAATGTAAAGAGCTGCAACAGGAGGACTAACGCCCATTGCGGTTCCAACGAGAAACCTTCCAAAAAGCATACCTCCAAGACCATCTGCTGTGGCACTGAAAATCATAGTTTAAACATCATTAGGCTCCTCCATGAGGATGCTACCGAAGACCTGATGTGACCTATTTCTGATTGCACATCTTTAGCTTATAGCATTTAACTATCCCTTATAGAATGTACCACTTTAAAAACTACTCAGTCTGCTATTGATCTATCGTTGTCCAAACCTCAAAAAGTTGAATGGAAAAGCAATTACTTGAAACGAAATTCAGGCACACTTCAACGGAAACAAACAGCATAAGAGCATAAATAATATTTACACCTCATGGAAGCACCAATTATCAGTGGTATTGCACACAACTGGAATGACCTTCGACGTCCAATCCCATCGGCAATCCAGCCACTGACAGTAGATCCAATAAAAGCACCTCCTAAACATGTACTCACCACCAACCCTTCATTTCACAAATAATGAATCAATAAAGTGGAAAACAATATGCGCAGTCATAGATACATGTAAAGTACATCCCAAAACATACCTTCAGCCATTGTATCCCCATGAAAGTTAAGGTCGATCGAAATACTTTCTAGTGTGTCATTAACCACCCTGGATTAAAGATCGACATTTGAAGAAGGTATGAGTTAATTTGCCAACAACCCATTGAACTAAAATATGTGGGAGTTTTGAGAAGTGGTAATTACCCAAGGTGGTAGCCAAATAAGAATGATGCAAGAGCTGCAACGATGACATGTGGCAATGAACGAATCCAAGGTGGATTTCCAGATCCTTTTCCAATATCAATCTGCACATGATCTGGATTCCTTACAGCAAACACGGAATTTAGCATTCATCCAAATAAAATGCGAACTCAATAAAACAAGGATCCATGGAGGCGAAAATAAAATGCACTCAAGTTTTGCAAGATTTTCAGCTCATTCAACAATATTACATAAAATATATAAAAATAGAGAAATGTGGTTCAAATTACAGAGTTTGGATGCATAATGCAAAGTAAAAGTACCTCCTAACCCATCTTCTCTGTCTTGTGCATCCAAACGATCTCTAGAAGAAGCACGCTTGTATGTAGTGTGGATATGCTCCCTTTGACGCCCTCTCATATTCAAATACAACAAAACAATTCACAACAGAACCTGCCACCAACAGACCACCACAGTTACAAATCAATTACAGATCAAATCATCAACCATGCATCATACCACATCACTGATAACAATAACCACATATCCAAACATCGCATCGATATACTCAAATTCCAAATGGCAAATCACTATAAATCATAGCAATACACACTCTACAAGTCCAATTTTCCAGTATTATATTTAATCCATCACAATAGGAATCAATTACACTATCATCAAACAAAATAAACCACAAACTAACGCAAGTGCGACATCGTTTATGTGCACATGTCTGTTTTTGTCACTAAGCTAATGTAATTCAACAGATCGACAGTATAAATATATATACATACGCACACACATATATAACACTAAACAGATTCGGTTAACAGAGAGTGATTTATGTAACATGTGCGATTAAATTTCACGGATAACAAAATTATATAAACCTATAATCGAATATGTGTACATGCACAAGCGTAATATTTGACAGGAATCGAAATGCATTACCGAAACGAGATGTGGAAGCGGACGGTGAGGTCCGGCGAGAGATACGGTGGATAAGCGGTGGTAACATGCGCCGGTGGTGGGGAACAGTGACAGTGGATCTGTTTGTGAGAAGTGAAAAGGAAGGAATTATAAAGTGGAAGGTGATAACGTGCGCCGTGGGAAATGAGGAGTTAACTTTATTATGCGCCCGTACGAATGAAGGAAAGTTTATACGAGAATGAGCAGGAAAGTGACACGTGTACCCTAACGATCTTTAACTTAGATCTGGTTCGTCAGGTGGTTGGTATGTGTTTAATAATTTTTTTTATTTTTGAGTTTAATTTAAAATGTTTTTTCATTCATTGTTATTCGTTGTTGTGTGACACGTGGAGAATTTAACGTCGATATGTTACCGGTCATTCATTATGTTTGGTACAAAAGTTAGATGGTTATGCACTTAATAAAGTCTAAATCTTAAGTTTTAAAAATGATCGTAGTGTATTTTAAAAAAAATTAATTGAATGATAATGAAAAGTATATAAATATAAATTCAAAAGTATAGAAAGAAATCAAGAGAGAGAATTTTTGATTATAATAATGTAACTATTCATCGGGTAGATTATCTGTTATTCGAATACACTTAATAAAATGTTAACTCATATATCAAAAGATAACAATAACAATTATAGAACAAATGCTTAATATTTGGGTGTCATGGATCAATTATATTCGTTATCTTTTTATTTATGTTTATTCTCATTAATCATTGTATTGTTACAATAAAATGTAAAGTTCTCTAATATAAGCTTTGCAAGAGTACTGTTTCTCTTATCTATAACTGCTTATAAAACATCTCTGATGTTAAATTTTACAAATCTTAAAATTAAACAAAGTTCCAAAACTACCCTCCAACATAATTATCTATTTATTTAATTCATACAATTAGCACAATTTTCTCAAGATATCAAAAATAAAACAAATCATAAAACTAATCAATAATCACAAATCAATTTTAAAAAAACAAATCACAACCAATACAATAGTTTATAAAAATCATTCCACCTTTATCGCTTATGTGTCTTCTCAGTTTGACATGTTAGCTACTATTATCGTCGCATAAAAAATATTCGTTTATAAGTTTGGTACCGTCGCATTATACGGGTACCCTACTAGTGTAAAGCTAAATCCAAATCTAATCTAAATCCAAATAATTAGAAAGAAAAAAAAAGTACAATTAATCCCGTGGCGGTCACACGGCCAACATTGTAGAGGTATATAAATACAAAAGTATTATTATTATTATTATGATTATTATTATTATTAATTATTATCATAACAGTAATAAATAACAAGTATTTTTGCTCACGAGTATTTCTCAAGTTTCATATACATATATTTGTGTGTCTTTAGCAAGGTAAGTGCAATATGGGATATGCATCTATAAACATGACAAATCCACTTTAGATAGTTAATATTGTCGTGTGTATAGATCAAAGATACATGTTTAGTCAAAGATATTTTGTTTTTAAGGAAACAAAGTTATTAGAAAAGATTCTGAAGTGAACTTTAAAAACACTATCAGAACTCTTGAATCATGTAGGAATTTCTCATTATCATCCATTGTTCCTAAGAAAATTCTCCAGGTACTTAAGCCATCAGATCAAGTTTGAATCTTTCTTAAATCAAACTCGAGCATGTTTCAAGAAGACTCGTCATAGTTCACCATAAGAGGTAACAAATGACAACCTCTATCTGTTCCAAAACATTGATCAGTCTACCCTCTAATATCTTAACCTATCCGCTTAACACAAATGACATTAAGAAATACGAAATGTGTATTCTACTTACAGGGAAACCATTTTATCAAAATAAAGAAATTAATTTGTTTTTAACATTAGGATCGTTTCAATGATCAAATGCTCCATCTTTAAGCTTGAATATGATGTCATCTTTAAACTCTGAAACACAAAAACAATGTGGACATTTTCATGCAAATCGAGATTGACAGATAGACATATCAAGAATAGGAGTTTTTAAAAAAATCAGTCATGATGTATAGCAAGATACAAAGCCGAACCTGTACTAGCGAATATCTATCGATGAACCCTTTTGGATCTGCAGGGAAGTACAGTTCAGTAAAATATATGTGATTTAGTTGCCTCATGTAGTGTATGTTACTAGGCTTATTTACAGCTTCATAACTGCTTTTGCAGGATATAGTACCTTATTTACTAGCATGTTTACTTGTTCTCTGTACATTTCCTTCAAGTCCACTATATCAGCACGAAGTTCTTCAAGCTACACAAAACAAAAGTGGTTTTCATTACTTTGTATCGTTAACTGTATAAATTCATATACTTGGCTGGTAGGGGTGGCAATTCTGACCCAATAAGTTTTAATGATTTCTCAATTTGGTTGCGTTAATGTGTTGCATCTCAAATGAGTCAAATTGATCAAAACACAAACTTAAGCCAAAAGGAGAATGGGCCAAGTGGTTGAGGTAGCTGCAAGTCACCCACTGTCTATCTTTAATCTATACAACTTTTATCGTTTTATTAAAAAAATGTAAACTATTAATATCAAAATATAGCTTTATTAATCGTAATTAACACAATAATAATAATTAGTATTTATATATAATAAAAGTGAAAAAAAAAGGACAAAGAATTGTTTAAGGATCAAGTCAGACATGTGTTAAGTGTCAACCCGTACCAAAAGTTGACCCGTATTTTACCTCTTCATCTCGCTCGCCCATCAACTCTAGTGCAGCAGAGTGCCTGACTCTTAGTGCTTCTAACTCTGCCTTAATGCTAGGCAGCAGAGCCACTTCTGATCGTAGTTTTTCACACTGCAACAAATAAGGAGAACTGTTATAAACAATAAAAGAACATGGCCATATTTTGTTCTTCCTGTTTCCAAGAGGGATTGAAGGTAAGTATACCTCCTCAGTCATTTTAACCAACTCCTCAGATAAAGAGTCGCGAACAGATTCCATGGATGCCTAAAATGATTCACAAAACAAAAATACTTGGTTTTAGACACAAGGATGGGGATTAAGGACCCAACTTCGACCCATTTGCTTATAAATGGTTAATATTGGGTTATGATTACTTAAATGGGTCAAATAGGTACATAAACAGCTTAGAAAGAAACAGGTAAAACTGGAACCCACTTCTCATTCTACCAAAAATAATGTATAAAAATACAAGCTTTGTAATCATATCCATGACACTAATTATCAAAAGGAAAGAACTTAGAGGAAAAAAAAATTCAGGTCACCCAGCCCATTTTGACCCACAACCAAAAGAATTCCATTTTGAACTGAACCAGCTTTAAATCATTAGCCAATCTGCCCATTTTGTCACCTCTAGATGAGGGTAACAAATTGTTGTTCATCAGTTGATGACAGTTACAGCTTTGAAGAGGTTCATACCAATCTAGATATATAAGATGCAAGTTCACCCTCTTTTTGACGTAGAGCAGCTTGAAAAGCATATGGGGTCATGCTCTTGAAATAAAACGAGCTTCGGGTAGGCTCCCTGGGGCTTCTCTCAGAGAAAGTATGAGACGAGTCTAAAGATGCCTTCAAAAAGAAACTCTCCTCCATACTACATAAACTGCTAGCACTTGAGAGTCTACGAGTCAACCCTGTACGAAAAATTAATATACAAAAGAACTGAAAATAAGGGTCAAGTGTCTACAAATAGATTATATTTGACGCAAGTTCCGTTGTATATATGAAACTATTTTTTATAGGTGATGATTTGTGCACCACCAATTTTTAGCCTTACTCCACCAAACATGCTTTAACCTTAAAGCACATTTGCATGGCTAAAAATTGATGGTCTACAAATCGCTCCCCTTTTTTATTGTATGTACCATACTTTCAGTTAGCGTTATTTTATGTTCTGCTGTTGTCATGTCAACCACCATGTTATCAAGTTTAAAACTCATAAAAAGTCATATACTTACACTAGAAAATCAACTGAAGCTTAATGATTAATACATATGATAGACAACTCAGAAAGTTTGATACATGTTCAGATGCCAAACCCGAGAATTAACAAAAAGAATTTGGATAGAGAATATATAATATTTGTAGTATATGAGCTAATCTCACCATTCTCAGAGGGAGACTTCGGTTGGGCTAGGGAACTTTGTCCAGGAACAGTCGAAACTTGAAGACGTGCTGTTTTTTCTAGTTCCAAACGAGCAGATTTTTCTCGTTCTATATCCTAGAATCGTCACAAACATAAATTATGCAACTTAAGTACTTGAATTATTTTCATTAAAATAGTCGTAGTGTTGTACCAATCAACATAATTTAAGACTTTAAACAGTAATGAAATATATGGTTTAAAAAAGGCTAATACCTGCTGAAGAAGTTCACGCTGTGTTAATAAGTCGTGCAACTCTCGCTTATGTTTTCTTTTAAGTTCGGTCATTTCATCTTTGAGCTGATTCTCATGACCTTTACGAGTATCCGCTTCTTCTTTGAAAGCCAGGTACTCCTGTCGACTTTCTGATGCTCTCTGTCTTTCCTTCTCAAGAGATTTAGTTAGTTGTGCTTGCTCAGCTCTCAAACATGATATCTGACACATATTAAGCTACCAGTTGTTGCACAGATTAATCAAAGTAAGCAACATATTCGGGCATGTGGGTGGGTAGCTAAATCAGGTCAAATGGGTAACATGTATATGTGTTGTCATTTTATAACTAACATTACTATTTTTTCAACAATATTGTGATTTTTTAAAGGAATGATTTAAAGGGTTTTATGCATTATTACATTTACATTTTATGAGACTTCAGAGTTTCGACCTGTTTGAACCATTCCCATTTATGATATATTTGGATTTGACCCGTTCTGAGATTAACATGACACAACTTGACTCGTTTATAAGTACATGCGTTTGAATTTCCACTTTTAAAAGTAATGAACAACAAGAGCACCTGGGCTTCCAGAACATTAATCCGGGATAATGTTTGTGATAAGCGTTTGTTAACAGAACGATCTCTCTCCTCTGCAGCTGCAACTTTGGCCTCTGCATCCTGCGAATTGAGCTATCAGGGAGGTCTATGAAACAATGAACAATACTTTATATATTAAATATGATATATGGGACCTGAAGATGTATATTAAGTGACCTCTCCACTGCAGCCCAAGCTTCTGCATTTTTAGCAGTTGTTTCCTGTTATTTGGAAGATCAAGACAATAACCATAAAGCTCAAAGGGTAATGTGTTAAACAAATGAACACCTGCATAGCCTCGATCTGTCTCAAAAGAGGCCTTGTAGATTCAGGAATTTGCAAAACTAGCTCTTCACATCTAAGCTCACTGGCCTGATGATCGATGTGATATAGGTGGTTATTAATTTAGAAGTAAGAAAAAATATAGGACAAAAGATACAATAACAAATTAATAAATAAATAATTAAATAAGAATTTCAATGTGTTGATTTGGGTTATGCTGTAAAATACCAATACAAATTAGCTTAAAATAGAAACAGGTACCTAGTCCATTAAATCGTTTTATCCATGAAAATAGATTTTTATAGAAATAAGTCATAATTTGTAATCGCACTCGACATACCAACAGTTTTGAATAAAAACATTTTTTTGTCGATTAGTTCCATTTCAGCCCATACCAAATATATCATTTTGACCATAACCCATTTTACCAATTGCCAGACCCTCCTATTATTCCACCTCTAGTATTTATTGCAAAACATACTTGATATCGCTTTTGAAGGTCGTCAATGTCTTTTCTTAGCACATCTTCTCTAGAAACTGCCTGCAACAATTAAATACACTGATTTGTAAAATAAATTACCAATTTTAATTCTCAAGTCACGTGTTAACCGAAACCTGATGTTCCTTTCTGATCAGAGTTTGTCTTAACTCATTCAATGTTTGAACTAACATAGCTTCTCGTTCTTCAGCCTCCTTTAGGTGACTCTCTAGTTCATTTCTAGCTTCGTCGTTTGCTCGTGCTTCAGCTAGTGCTTTTTTATCTTTGGCTGCAGTCATTGCGTTCATATAATGTTCTTTTTGTGCAGCAAGTTCAGCCTTGTTCTTATCTATTGTTTCCTGCAGCAACTTCTCTGTGGCTTCCTTGTCCCTTTTTAAAGTCTCCAGTTTATTTTCTTCATTCTGAAAGTTAATCAGATATGTACTTATGTTGTTCAAGAAAATTTTGTGATTATATTTAATTAGGTAAATTATATAATATCATCATTTAATGAGTTTATCTAGATATTAATCTGAATACAAGCTCGAAAAGTACCTGTAGCTTACTTATCAATCCTTTCCTGTCTTCTTCAAACTCTCTAGTCTAAGATTCTCATGGGAAAAAAAGAAGAAAAAAAAGTGTATAATAAGAACTCGTGCGACGAACAGTTCCAAAGGCCAGAAGTACATCCATTTGCATACCTGTGCCCGTAGTTTCCTAATTGTAGACTCTTGAACGGCTTGTTTCTTTGAAAGCTCTTCACCTATATGAAATATACATAAATAAATATATAAATCTAAAAATAATGGCACTGTCAATAGTACTATAGTGAACGTGGGCTTCAAAGAATGACGAAATTATATAAGCATTTTACAGTAGTCACATGTAATAATGATTAAGCACTTTTTTAAATGGTTCATTACCTTCCGCCATAACTTGAGTGATGATATCATCTTTTTCTTTCAATAGAGCTGCAGCGTCACTTCTCTTATTATGCTCTCTACGTAGTGTATCTCTTTCTCGAGTGAGAGCATAAACCTGACGTATTGAAGCCGAGTTAACATATGGAACCCATCCAATAAGAAAATGTTGAAGTACATATATATAAATTTTCTTCCATTTCTACAGTATCCTTATAAATATAAACAAGATTTAGAAAGATATGAACCATTTACCTTTCTTTCCAGATTCGAGACCCTTTGATGACACTCTGCTCTTAAAGACTCAATTTGAGCTTCATTTGATTTTTTCTGCATTGCAAAGTGAAACTCAGAAGAAGATAAAGGACAGACGAATTAAATAAGAGAATCTGTATTAATATTGAACTGAATTACACATATATATGGATGAATTAATATATAATTCTTAGTATACAAGTTTTTGATAATAGATTACTGGAAACCCATAAGCATAAACTTGAACATACCCTCTGATCAACGATTATCGATTTTAGCTGCTCATTCTCATTCATCAGCTTTGAAATTTCATCTGCTTTTGCCTGTAACAGATGACTACCACGGTTGAGGACAATTAAACATATAAATAAATATATGTCCAAAAAATGCAGAATAGCTAATTAAGTAGTATAAATTAAAAATATGGACACCAACATTCAGCCAGAGATATATGCAACACAAAAACTGTGAATACAAAAAAAAAAACAAAAAAAAAATAGTGTCACAATAAATAACTTGTCCACAACTGTTAACAATACTTAGGAGATTATATATTCTCCATTGTTTTAGAGCATATCTTCTAAAACAAAATCACTAATACCAGTATCTTTTTCTTCATATAATGACACCAAAATTCATATACCTGAGATTGTCTAGCAGCTCCGAGAAGTGCAGTCTCCATCTTCTTTATTTCCTCCTTTAACGTCTCCAATTCAACAGTAGAATCTGCATTGTCAGCTGAATTGCTTCCCAAACTCGTTTGCTGCTCTTTTTCCACGCTGTGATCATCACCAGCAAGGTGCTGGTTCACAACATTAACTTTAGCATTTTCATTGTCATCCTTACAGACTACATCTAAATTTGGCAATAGATGCTGTTGGCCTTCTTTGACACTTTTAGTCACTTCTGGTACAGAAGATTGAGTTCCATATGGCTGTGAGTCAGATGAAGCCTCACCATCTTCCTGTGAATTTGCTTTTTCTGACTCGTCCTCTGTTGATCGGGGATTTTTTACATAATCAATTTCTGAGTTTTCCCTATGTTGTACACCATCCAAACACTCTGATTCATCACCATCAACGACACTTGAAACATCATAAGAATCAATCGCTTCAACCTGGTTGTCAGAATTAGCAGTTGCTTCAAGAGATATTACAGTATTAATTTCTACAGGCTTTTCAGCAACATTTTTTGCTTTCTCAACAATGTCATTTGTTGGAGCACGGATAACAGTATCTGTATCAACATGTTTTTTATCACTGCTATCATCTTTCTCGCTAATTACAATGTCTGCTTCTACATGACCATCTTGATGGTCTTCAGGCTTTAATGCATCATCTCCTTCCTTTTCATTTATATGGTTTGAAGATTCGTGTTTTTCCGAAGAACTGTCATGTTTTTCTGAAGGATTGTCTTTCTTTCCACAAGATTCTAACTTCCTTGAAGATTCAATAGCGGCATTGCCATCTTTTTGTGGCACAAAAGCCATAAACTCGGGAGACCATGCTTGTGAAGCTGGACGCAAACAAATACAATTTCAATTAGGAAAAACAAATACAAACCCCATCACCATCTCGTATGACCACCGGTGATACGTTCTTTTTTATGGTAAAATCGTGCATCCCTCAAACTATATTTGCATCTGAATTTAGGGGAAATGATTTGTGCAGCTGCACTTAATTATATACAGAAGTTCAACAAATGACGGTTAATTAAAACATCACAAATCATTACTAGTTCCCATTCAATGCAAGTACTACTCAACTGTTATATCAAATCTGTTTTTCAATATACAATAACATGTTATTACGTCGATATGGAGACATAAGGGTTTATGGTTTCACACTTCACACATTTTACTAGTATATGTTTTTGCCTTTTTTTGCTACACAAAGACATTTTTTTGTAAGTTGTATTCCTGCAATAGTAAGTTAAATTCATACGAATAGATACTTTTAGAACAGAAATACTACAATATAGGACATTCCAAAGTGGACACACACAGTATTAAAATGTGTAAAGTTCCATACGCTTTGAATATATGAACACGGAACATAAAACAAAATTACATGATGATAATACATTCGGAAATTAGTAACAAATTATGATCATGTGTACGTACAATCAACAACGGTTGAGGTTGAAGTAGAAGTGCCAGTACCAGTACCATGCTGGCCTTCAAAACCAAGAGCATTATCAAAATTCTTCTCAATATTTTTAACGCTTTCGCTTAATTTATTTACGGCTCCTGATAAATCCGGAAAGCTACCTAAGGCCACCTTCCCACGTAACCATGCCATTTCTAGATCTATCTAAAACCTGTATATATCATATCCTTCAAATTTCTATAAATCTACATGGATGATGGATCAAAGGAGAACCCTGCAATCTGTAACAATCATCATCGACATAAAGAAATTTACAAATTGTTATATATGAAGATGTTTAGCGTTCCTCCACCCATAAACATATATATTCTGTTTATTCTGTTTAATAATAGCAAAATTAAGAGGTTTACATGGTTTTATCATTTACCAAAAGATAACAGAAAACAAAAGTATTTGGAAATTTTATATTTTGTAATAATAGTGTTACAAATTTTATATTTTGTTTTAATTTTTTATATTTACTGTTTAACCATTACCAATGTGGCCTAGTGGTTGACTTCTAGATATCTTCATAAGATGTCTTAAGTTCAAACCTTGCACATCCGCGTAAAAAACCGCGCCCTCTCTGTGTAACCCAAACACGTGGTGATATTAAAGTAAATTAAATTTGTCTATATATAATTAAATTGGGTTTATAATAAAAATGCCAGTTTGTAAGAAAATATATAACTGGAAATTTTATTCTTGAAATTAGATTCACTATTTATTTTTATATTAATTTAATTAAATTTATAAAAATATTATACAATTACTGAATTGAAATAATATAACATCCCAACAGAAAATGGACTGACATTCATAAATTAGTGAAAAGGACATTACTCATACTTAAATGCATACATACATTGTATACTAGAGCATATCAATTTGTTAAAAAAATAATAAATTCAAGTTTGAAAATTTAAAGAGATACAGAATTCAAAATGGGTTCATGGAATTCTTTGAAGCTCAGGGTATTGTCAGATGTTTTTGGATGGATTGCCTTTAGTGTTTGGTCTATCAGCTTCTACCCTCAAGTCTTGTTAAATTTTAAAAGAAAGAGGTAATCATTGTTCCTTAATTATACTTATAAGTTATAATCTGTTTAATAGTTCATTATGATACATTGATACTGAACTATGGATTCAAATTTAATTATTTGCAGTGTGGTGGGGCTGAATTTCGATTTTGTTGTACTGAATTTGACAAAGCATTCGTCGTATCTCATATACAATGCTTCAGTTTTCTTTAGCTCTGCGGTTCAACGTCAGTATCACAACAAATATGGTTCCAAACAGATGATACCAGTGGCTGCAAATGACGTCGCTTTCTCCATTCATGCCGTTTTGCTAACTGCATTCACTTTGGTCCAGATCATGATATACGATGCAAGTATAATCATCTCAATTATCCGATACTAGATATTACCAAAATAAAGGTAACATGATATACCAATATTGACAGTGTGGGGTATGAATATGACATGTAGGGAAACACTAACCGGGCAATTGCAACTATAAAGGTAACACGATATATCCATTTATGTTGCATTTTGTTCTTTTGATGAACGAGAAATTCTACATTTGTACCCCACATTGTCACAATTAACTGGTATATTTTGTTACATTTCTTGTCAATTTTACTTATATAAAAGGAGTTGTAGTGTTTTATTGGAGTGTGATTCCCTTAAAAAGAGACCGTTTTTATGATTATGTTATCTATATGCAGCGGGGAACTCAAAAAGTCTCGAGGATTGCTATGATCATTTTTTTAGCAGGGTGGATAAGCGTTGCAATATGTGTCTTTATAGCCATACCAAGACATCATTGGTTATGGCTAGTCACATGTTTTAAGTAAGATTTACCAACTATGATCACGAATGTAGTTCTATGCTTTTATGTGTATGTATATAAGCTCGTGTGCTCGATTCTGCTAGACTGCTACTCTGCCTAACAATTTTGTTTATGATGAAGGCTAATACTTTAAGTGACGATTTTAATGGCAGCACATTGCAGGTTGTCATGACAGTTATCAAGTACATACCCCAAGTAAGGATTGTTTCCTATCTGACTCATGGTCTAGCCAGTAGATACTTAGTGGATTAGTTTAGTTTAGACTTTAGAGGTGGAAATTTCAACCCATTTCAAATTGGGTTATAACTTATATGTAATGGGCCTAATGGGTCAAATCCGAGAAGAAAAAGTATCTGAATGGGAATGGGTCAACGGGTAAAAATAAATCCTGAAATGCATTGTAAATGAAAGAATTCTCTTTAATCATCAAACTGAATAAAATATATATTATCATTGTTTATACAATTTTTTAAAGAAACTTGGACGCAGAATATTTAGGTCAACCCAACCTGTCACGTTTTAATCAGTTACCTAACCCTTCCAAATCATCATTTTTGTCACCTCTACTAACCAAGTAACTGTATGGATTCAGGCAATTATGAACTTCCGAAGAAAGAGCACAAATGGGTTCAGTATTGGTAACATATTGCTTGATCTGCTTGGCGGATTGTCAAATTACGGGCAAATGATGGTCCAATCTATAGACCAGCGTATGTTCCCTTTTTCTTTTTTCTGTTATATCGACAAAGGTCTCAGCATGAATTATGATCTAACAAGGCGTTTTATCACGTTGCGCAGATTCATGGGTGAATTTTTATGGAAATATTGGCAAGACATTACTTTCGCTGGTATGTTTCTTTTACCTCAAACATATCGTGTAACGAATTAGTCAATCATCTCCATATATACAGAATAAAAGCCTGTAAAAGTATAGATAAGTTATGCTGCCATTCTATGAATGCAGGTTTCGATCTTCTTTGACGTGTTGTTTATCTTGCAACATTATGTGCTTTATCCTGTGAAGAAGAAGATATCTCCAACTCCAATTGCAGTAAACCATCAAGCACTTGTTATTACATCACAAGGTGTTTAAAGTCATTTTCTAAATTCGAAAGTTCATTTGTAGCCTCAATGCTTCATGATGATTCTCTATGAAATATAGTTGGTTATCTTGTGCTCAAAATTTTTGTATTTAAAAGGATATATATATTGGAAGGATTTAAAACCAAATTAACATTTTTTATTTATTTTATATTTTTTTAAGCAACAATGATTTACACAAGTTGATGAATATCTAAAGTGGCTTAAGTTTTCTATTATGTAGTCTATAATTCTATATAGGTTAAGGCCCAATAGCTTATAGTGTGGCCCATATTCAACATAGATTTTCGCCAGCCCAATAATAATAAATAAAAGTTGTGTATACCAACAATTTATATATGAACTTGTTTATTTGTTAGAATCCGATTAAGATAGTGTAGGCGTAACATTGCTTAAATCTTTAGGTTAATATTTATTGATGAATTAAAAAAAATCTAATCTTTCTTCATAAGATTGGGTATTCTGAATGAGTGTTTCAACATTATTACTTGTTATTTTTGAAGAAATTGAAATAATCGTGTATAAATTAACACAAAACTATCCGAGCAATTTGCTACACATAATATTTTCCTCAGCTATAATAATATTTTTTTAAAAAAAATAAAGGACCGTACAAAGTAATCTTTACTTTTATCATTTTTGATGTGGAAACAATAAATCACAAGTCACACACAAACAAGAACTTTAACTGAAATTCTCTAGATGAGAAATTCTCTTATACAATAAATATTCAAAGTCTGTAAAAAATGTAATGGAAAACAAAACCTAAAAAACGTATTTGACCAGGTAAACAATCCGTGGAGTCTAAGGAAACAAAAGCCCAAATCAAAACATAATAAAAAAAATCCAAAACAAGATCCGAAAACAGAAAAATGCCATTTTAGGCTCTAAACGACACAGAAAGACCCAAAATTGACAGGGCTCATGGCAAAATGACATTTTTGAGCCGTTTCCGAGTGACCATACAAATTCCAGTCCAATCCGCTATCAAAATTTGTTGGGTCAAAATATGCGCCAAGTGAATTATTTGCCGCGTTAACCCGCGTGTTTGACAAAATCTGCATCAATATTGGTACATTGGCAATCGAAAGAAGGTAAACACAATTTTTTTTACATATCATATAAGTGATTTTTTTTTTTTATGTTTAACAAACCGTGATATATTACCCATAAATTCTTAGTCACAACTCACAAGTTATCATATGTCTGCTATTATACATTTTTAAATGCCTTTTAAGTGATCACAAATAAGTTTAAATCACTTAAATAAGTTTAAGTCACTTAAATAAGTTTAAGTCACTCTCTAAAGATAAAGACTATTCAAGAGATGTTATGTAAATTTTCCTTTTATCTAATATAAAATAAAATAAAACTTTGAACAGTTAAAGTCTAAGGTTTAAGTTAAAATATTAATGTTAAAATTAGAAGCCGCCCCTGAGGACTAGAAGAAATTGCGCCAGACAAAAGATGTCGACGTTTATCGTTTTAAGCACGGGTGCGATTTGTCGGTGATCATGTACATCGAAAGGTGCTCAAATTCTTAATTATCAGGGTCTTTATCGAACATGATACCAAACTAGGAGGATGCATTATGAAAAATACACTTTATTTCATTTAATAACTTTTTTATGTTTTGAATTTAGCACATGTTTGTTCAAACAAATAGTACCTTGTTAAACCTTTAAGAGATTCGATGCTTGAATTAATTTAACACTGAATTTTATATACCATTTTTCTAAAGTGGAAATTGTAAGCATTGAACTGTTGAACTTAGTGTTAAATGATGATTATAAAATTACTTTATTGATAAATTATATTGAAAACAAAAAATTACTAGGCTTGCTTACACCCTTTAACACGACGTTGGTAGATCAATATTGAATCTTCAAAGACGATGTTTCTGACGCTGAAGCATCAACTTTATGTTCAACGTTGTCGGCTCATGTAACTCTTATATTTTTGACAATTATATACTCAAAATATCTTATGAAAGATTTGAATCTATAACCTTATTTTGTCTTGTTGATGGATGATGGATCACCTACATAATTATTAATTGTCACACGTTGATACATTTTTTTTATAAAAATCAATATTTTTATACACTTTATGAATTAACATTAAACCACTTTTTCTTGTTTTTATTCAGCACGAAATAATGACATTTTAATGTTCACTTGACCTTTTTTTACGTTGTAATACGGATTATGACGTGTTATGTTCTTGCATATTCCATCAATCTATTCTATTCTATTTTCATTTATATGTCTATCTCTATGAATGACAACGTCCTTTCAATGTGTAGTTTATATAAAGTACAAAAATATGTGGACTATATTATATATTTCCTTTTATGTTTTTTTTTTCACTTTTCGTATTAGCTCAAATCTGAATACTGTTCTTCACTAAGTTTATCGAAAAAGGGGTTAACAGTTTCGTGACGTATTCAACTTTACATATTTTACTATTATATGTATTCAATTTTTAAACATTTTATTGTATGTATTCAACTTTTAAAAACTTTTTCTTTCATTTATACTTACTATGTATGTATACGTAGACGTGTAGTAATTACAAAGAACGCATCAATATATGTATGCAAATACTTGCATTTTCATTCATTCTTATATAAGAAGCACCTTATACTTTAAAAATTTGACACTTAAACATCTATAAAACTTACATGTGTCAATAATAATAATACTACTACTACTACTAATAATAATAATAATAATAATAATAATTATTATTATTATTATTATTATTATTATTATTATTATTATTATTATTATCACTTACTTGATATCAATTATTTAAATTAAATTAAAAAAACTCATTTCACCTTTAACCTACGTAAATAAACGACTAATGCATGACATTTTTTAAAGATATTTATATTGTATCATTTCATTATTACTGTATAAAAAGGACATGCTCTATTAAGAAAATCACATCTCATTACCTTTCTTTTACAACATCAATTTTTGTAACTAAACATTTTTTTAAATACAATGAAGTACGTATACTATATGTGTATGATATTATTGTTCACGATTTTTGTTCCTCGGTGAACCAAAATATGATGAGAGTCTTTAACTAAGTCATTGACACTCGGATGTTTAATTTAAAATAGATTATAGTCATTTCATTTCTTTTTCTCATTTTATTTTGTGTATTACAATATTGTACTAAAAGTTTGTTTGCTTTTCGTAAGAGTCGCTTAAGAAATGGAAGAGTCACACACGACTCCAAAGTGTCACTAAACAACTCATAAAAATCAAAGTCAATTAAGAGTCGGGGTCCAAGTTGTCTCATTTTTAAAATTTTTGACTCAATTCACAAAAAGCGACTCGTAAATCGTAATCGTTTAACAACTACCATTATCATTCAACACTTAATATTAAAATTAACTTTTAAACAAAAATCTACTAAAGAAAATATTAACGTTGGGATTGGGCTGTGCGTATGCACAACCACCGGTGTTCATAGTACATACATAGAATATATAATAGGACGTTTCAAAGTTGATTGCATACAGAATTACAATGTATAAAGTTTGATATATTACTAAACAATAAACCCTTTTTACAAATTACCCCTTACTGTTACAAGTATTAAAAGACGGCAATGAAAAATGTATCACACTAAAAATAGTAATTTCTTGTACATTTTTTTTAACAAATATAGTGAGTTTTAGTGAAAGATATTACAAATACAAGATTAATAGTAATTATTTTAGAAGAAAAAAATTCAGTCGTATACAGATCGAATATGAAAATGAAAAAGTGCTGCACGACTCATTTATGAATTTTGTCCACTTATAGGTTGTTTTTTCTTCATTATTAATGTTCTTTGGAAATTAAAATGTGTCATAAATTCTATTGTCTCATTATAATTATTATATAATAATTTCAATTTACAATTGAGTTAAACAGGTCACATTTTTAAAAATTTAAACAGGTCACATTTTTAAAAATTTAATCCTGTGCACACCAAATAACTTATCATATTTTGTTTTACTTTTCCTTAATAGCAAACAATATAATAATGTTACAATATTTCAATTCGATTTATTCCAACTAATGCATTTATCTTGTTTTATGTAATAATAATAATAATAATAATAATAATAATAATAATAATAATAATAATAATAATAATAATAATTACAACATGTATATATGGTTTGTCTATTGAGTAATGATACATAAGTTTATATAAATTCAAATGAGTCTATGTCTAATATGTTTATTGGTTGATAAAGAACGCCTAAGATAACAACATTTATCAAACCCATCGTACTAATTTATTACTTATGAACTAAAGGGCATTTGACAGGTATCGTGGTGACCATTTCAATCAAGAGGTTGAGTGTTCGAGTACTGGGGATGAGACAATTTATATATATTCGTGGATTAATATAAATATTCGTGGTATTGGGGTGTATAACAGTATAAGTACTTGTCTTTCTAAAAAAAATTATTACTTATGGTATGATTTAATACATTGAAACACGGTGGTCTTCCGAGTCGCTCAAACCCGGTTTTGACCAAAGTTTGACTGGTCAACGAACCGGACGGTTTGATCAAAACCGGACGGTTGGACCGGAAACCGGACGGTTCAACCGGGTTTTTGATTATTTTTTTTTGAAAAATGGATTTTTGACCGGTTTTGGGGTGTTTCGGCCGGACCGGTCCAACCGGTTCGACCAAAACCGAAACCGTTTCCGATCCGATCTGGTTTTCGGTTTTAAAAACATTGCATATACGTATTAGTTCGTAAAGAATGATAAAGTTTTATTTGCATGAAATTTTTATTGTACAAAATATTCAGCGGTCGGCATCTATAATAAATGCACCTACCTCTGCTGGAAGCCAAGATGCTAAAAAGTGACCACCAACCTTTTTATTTAGTAACCTCCAAAAAATTGCAACTTTCAACCCCACTATCGATGGCACCATGCACCACAAAATATTATCTCCGTCATAGTCAAATTGTACATCTAAACTACAAGCACCGTTTTAAAATTTCATTTATATAAACATTGATTACACTTTTTACTAATCAAATTATATATTCATCCTTAAAATATTTTATTGATTGGTTATAATACGAAGTAAACACGTATTTGGGATAACTTTAAATATAGTAATATGAACGTTATTTGTAGTAAGACATGGGGAGTAATACATAATTATTATTTATTAGTTATATCACGACATATAATAAACTTTGTATGTTGTTAATGTTGTATTTCGTTCGGGAAATGATTTCGACGTGATTAGAATTCATGAAGGAAATTTAAATAAAAGGATTGTGAATTCGTTTTAGTGAAAGGAATTTAATAACATATGGTTCAATTCACAGCCGAAGGAATTTAATAACATTATGGTTCAATTCATGGTTGAACCAGTTGACTTTTTCGTTTATTCTATTTGTTTTTTGTGTGTTTTAATTTGATATTAAACATTATGAAATATGTATAAAATGTCTAAAGATAACTAGCATAATACATGCGCAATCTAACGGGATTTGATACTCTTTTGCAAGTGATCTCAATAATTAAATGACGGTCCTAGAAATTGGTTGTACGGGTATTTGATCGTGTTGGAGGAGAAATAACACATTAACAAATTTTAATATTCATGTTATTAAGATAAAAAAATCTAGAAATTTAATTATTACTAGCATAACATCTATGATTGTTATGCGTTATTTGTTTTAACTATCACAATTATTTTTAGTTATCATATTTTAATAATAGTTAGTTTTATTTGTTAAAATGTTTATTTCTTAACACTAGTGAGTTGTCTAATTTACAATTAACATAAATATATTTGATTTATAATCAGTGGGTAAAGTAAATACTTTCCATAAAACCAATTTTCGAAATTGTGATATTATTAATGACGGGTAAAACAAACATTTCCTATATGACAAAGACTAAGTTTTAAGTATATATTATAAATGTTTTATAAGGGTTTTAGATGCGTATATATAATACTCCATAAATGTTAAGTTGTATTTTTAAAATTTGATCGAAAACTTGAAATTCTCGTATATAAATTGGATGACCTAAAAATGAAATTAAACATGTAAATAAAGGTGTTGAATTTTTAAATCTATATAATTACACATTAATTTAAGGTTTCTTATTCATTAAAAAAGTGTTAAGACATTGGAAACGTTAATATTGAAGAATTTTAGATGTTGAACTTGACTTCAAAAAGCAGATACGTGTTGTCAAGACATTCTTTTTGTCAAGACTTTTATGTTCGTAATTAACACGTTTCGTAACTTACATTAATACATAAGCTATTGTGGTCATATGAAAATTGAAATGATTTATATATCACACGATGATCCCGCTACACAGATCCACAAATAGGCAAGCGGAATATGAGAAGTACCAAACCTTGCAACGCGGATAACATGGCCGGACTGCGAGCTCACAACTTCACTACGTGATCATATCGAGAATCAGAGTTCTTCCCCCTTTTCGCAATCCGAAGGTTTTGGATATGGGGAATATTGTTATTTTTTTGGTAGTTTATGACAATTTTTGAGAAAGAATAAAATGTAATTTTTCCCATATAATTTTTGTTCTTAGCATGCTTAATTGCTTATGCACAACTTGTTACACGTACACAATTAATTGGTCATGTTTAAACTCTCGCATATTCTCAAACGCTTATCTATGTTTATCAAATAAGAACGAATCAATTACAACTACTGATATTATTAAATGCATTATAATATTGTTATCCAAATAAAAAACGGCAATTCTTGCACATTTTATTCCTCGCTATCATTTTTCATCTTGAATGTTTGATCATATTTATATGACCAACTTTTGATACCCTATGTGATAAAGAAAATGTAGACCCTTTTAAAATTAAAGAAGAAATTTTATCTTTAAAATTAAAGAAGAATTTGATAAAAGGTCTTCCTTCCTAAATCAGATTTGTAACCACACATCCTCCATTGAAAAATATACATAAAACTTGAGTTTTTGTTTACATTCAATGATTGTCGAATGTACTATGTAGCATCATAAAACATTTTTAGTGAGATTTAAAAGTACAAAAATCAACTTCTTTACAACTTAAAATTTAAAAATGTGAGCCCCAAGAAAAATAGATGCCTTATGCAATAACTTACATTGCACACCCTCAAATCTTCCGGGGTTCACATAATATGATGAGAACAATAACATTGTTGGGTTCTAATTGGCATCAATGTTAGCTTATTGATATGAAAATATGGTACCTAACAACCATTGTCACTTATAATTTGGGGCGGAGTTAGGATTTAGTAATTGGAGGTTATTTTTTTTTATTATTTAGGGGTCAAAACTTATAAAATATCATTTACCCTTAACTTTTTTACGTGATTGGAATTTTTAATTCTTTTAAAGGGGGAACTGCCCCATGTCCCTCTCTACATCTGCCCATGCTTGCAACCACCATTAATTAATACATACATCAAACCACTTCATTATCAAAGGTCACATAAGGAGGTCTTCTTCGCCTTTCGTTTATACCACACAAGAAAGGCCACATATGGTTGATATGATATTTGATAGCGAGAGGAGATGATTTTGTTGAGAGAGAACGACTGTGAAAGCGTACGTTAGTTAGATACGTATTGTGTGTCGTGTGTTATTTGTGTCATTTAAAGATAACAAAAAGAAATTCAGATAAAAAATTTTAAAAGGCTTGTGTTAGTAATTTTACATCATGATTGTTAATCAAAATAGCCCAATAATGCCGATTTTGGGGTGATTATCGTAACAATAATGTAAATATTTTTGTGTAAAAAAATGTAATTTTGTGTTTCTTTTTCCGTGATATGTCCTTGCCACAAATAAACAATGAGTAAGCATCGAATATTTTGTACGTCTTCTATCCCAAATTCAATTAACACTTATAAATACACAGTTTAAAAAAATATAATTATAATTATTAAACTATAATCTTGTATACTATGACAATTCTTCTCTTACTTTTTATCCACCTTTCTATGGTTCACATATGAAGTAGAGTTATATAGAGAGTTTAGTTAAAAATTTTAGAAAAGGCAGACATTGCATTTCGATACCGGAAAGTTTAGTTAATTATGTCACACCCCGCCAAACGCTGATTACAATCAGTACTAATTAAATATGCGGAAGCTTTGGTGACGTGGTGGGGCTGCGATCAGTAAATCAACCAAATAGTACATTCATACTCAGAGCATATGGTTATTGCACAACATAATAAGTTAGGATGCCAAGTTTAACGGTTATTACAAAAGATTACGACCAGGTAAGTCGTAATAGTAGTAGTAGTGTTTAATACATTAAGTTTCACAAGATATATAGATAAAGTAAGATTTCATGGGTATGACTGCAACGCCTACAATCATACAGAGGAAATCTCCAAAAGAGTCCCAAAATATGTGGCATCCTATTAGTCTAGGGTTTGTCCATTCGGGATGCATGCGATTCTTACTTACACAGCTAATTTTCTGAAAAACATAGAGAAATCGTCAACAAAATTGTTGAGTGAATTTACAGGTTTATATGAGTATATGGTTTGTTTAACCAAGTTTGTTTGTATTAATGAAATGTTATTCATTTACAAAATATAAGTTTTGTAGGGATGTTACCCTAAATTATCAAGCTTTATGTGGGATGTTATCCCAAAGTATATTACTGGTTGTCTGTCAGCATAAATAAGTAACCGATGTGTTATCCGGTAAGAAACAGTTGTAGGATTCGTTCTTCCTAAAAACATGTGGGAATTTCTTAGACTATGATCCCGTGCAAGGTGAGCTAAACCTTACAAGTTAAAGTAACGCGACCTAACCCTATAACTAAACCACGACCAACACTTATGTTGTTTACCTGAAGGACATGTAAGTATACGCTTTTATCCGTAAGAGGGTCGTCACTGTGATAGTACTATATGTATACTCAGTGGATAGAGTCACCTAGCTAATGGTTACAGTATGTATGTCATAAGGTCTTTTTATGCATACATTGCAAGTCTGGGTCCGTACTAGAATACGTTATCTAATTTCCAAAACAGTTTGTGAAAATGTAATTTCATCAATCAACAGCTGTATGAAAGCAATAAAACAATTTATAATTTGATTGCATGTGTTGGTATGCAATTTCTATGTTTAACACCCCTGTGTTTAAAAACAGAAAACATTTAAAGATAGGGGCTGTAAACTCACTGTAGTGGTAGTGATGTGAATGCTAGCAGATGGATGGCGCGCCCCAGGTATGTCAACCTATACGCAATAATTGTATTAACATAAGTACTTTGATTTGTTCATCAAATTATGTTAATGGTTCGTTTATTTGAAGAATTTGTTGATTTCTTAATTTGTATTGTTCGTTGGTGATGATGTTTTGAAACACAAGTAATGTTTCTCGAGTCACTATTTCGTTAAGCTTGCATATACATGTATGTAGTTGTGTGTGTGTGTATATATATATATATATATATATACACGTTGTTTCGTTTCCTTTGGGCATATATATAATTGTCATATATATATATATATATGTATATAAATATTCTTGTCGTATATTTACCATCGTATATTTGTAAAATGTATATTTCGTTAGTTACGAAAATAACCTCGTTTGATCCCATTACATATATATACATATATATGTATGATTGTCATAAGTTCGGATATATATATATATATATATATATATATATATAGAGAGAGAGAGAGAGAGAGAGAGGATAGTTTGTTGCTAGTACATACATATATACATTATTAGTCAACGTCTATATATATATATATATATATATATATATATATATCCAATAAAGTTAGTACCAAAACCTTAATTCGTTCCAAATATATTTCGTCTGTTTTATTTGAAATAAATACTCGTTCCATTTATCTAGCCCGATTTTCGCTCGTTTTTAAAACCTTCGGCCCAATTGGGTTTGGCCCAAAAGTCCGGCCCAATAATTATCCTCACCCGTCCGGGTTTGGGGGTTAACCCGTCCGGGTACAGGACACAACCCGTACGGGTTGGTCTTGTGACCCGTCCGGGTCCATTTCGTTTTTGGTTTGCTCAGCCAAGTCCAACATATACGGCCTACTATCGTTCGTTCATCAGCCCACGTTTGCAGTCCTACCCCAACCAGTTCGGCCCAATTGAAGGTGTGACCCGTCCGGGTCGGATGAGCCACCCGTCCGGGTTAAGCAACTCACACGTCCGGGTTGAGGAGCTCACCCGTTCGGGTTGGGCCTCCCAATACTCTGTCTATGTTTCCAGTTTTTAGATCTGAAATCGTTACGTGTTTTGCTATATTTTGAGTGGTATTCGTTTTCATATGTTTAATATCAACAATATATAACATTATAACAACTTATTATCTCATTTTAACAAGTTTTCATCTATGGATTTTTGGATTTCAAGTTTTGGTTTTATAGAACCCATTTTCAAGAACAATCATTCAAATCTTCAAATATATATGTTATATACACGTATTATGATGTTTAAACATGTTATAAACCATAAATGGAGTAAAAAGTTTAAGGAAAATAAGTTCCTTACAATTTGATGATATAGATGATGATGATCACGATGAGATGATGATGAGTTATTGTTAATGTTTTTAAGTTTTTTTTTTTTTTACTTTTCCTGCTGTTGCTTGCTTGTTGCTGCTTCTTTGTGTTTAATTTGAGAGGAAAAGAAGAAATTTGATGATGATGATTTTGTGATGTTGTTGATCTGATGAAAAAAAACATATATATGAAAATGATACGGGGTATGGGGTTTGAAACAGAGGTTTTCCCCCTTAATTATTTGAGTTTGTTGGCATTTTTGACCCGTTAATTTTGTGTACGGGTATAATTATTTGTACCCCGTGTCCCACTCAATTATTCGTTTGTTTAAATTTTATTTTAAACATTATAATTGATAAAAATGAAGTTGAAATATTTTATTAAAATAATTAATAAAATTATTTGAAGTGTGTGTCGGTACAGTTTGTGAGTTTCGTTCGCGTTTGATACGTTTATTTCTAAAACATATATTACTTTATATTATCGCAATAATATAATTTAAATAATGTTCGTAATTAATAATTTCATATTATTAATCAAATGTTCACCAACATTTGTATTTTATTTTTGTCGGATTTGTTCCGATAGTTCGTACGTAATTATAATTAATTACGAAATACGTAGAACTTTTTGTACAAAAGTCTCGGACTTTCTAGACGTATTTCACATCAGTAGTATTTGTTTAAACTTTTGTCAGAAAATTAGCGTAAGAATGCACATGCTTAAGTTTAATTATTACCTAATTTGGAGAGTTGTCACATTCTCCCCCTGTTAGGGAAATCTCGTCCCGAGATTTAAGTTGAGCCGTGAGTCGCGGTCACGCTCTCGAATAAGTGAGGATATTTCTTTCGTATCTCGTCCTCTCGTTCCCAGGTAAACTCTGGGCCATGTTTCGAGTTCCAACGAACTTTAACAAGCTTGATTCATTTGTGTCGAAGTTTCTGCGTTTTCATGTCCATAACTTCGATAGGTTCCTCCACAAAATTTAGTTTTGAGTCAATGAAAACTTCGTCAGGAGGAATGATAAGTGTTTCATCGGAAAGACACTTTTTCAAGTTAGATACATGAAAGGTGTCATGGATACTACTAAGCTCTTGCGGTAGTTTGAGCTTGTAGGCGACAGGATTAATCCTCGCAAGGATTTCGAAAGGTCCAATGTAACATGGGTTTGGTTTTCCTCGTTTTCCAAATCGTGCAACCCCTTTCCAGGGTGCTACTTTGAGTAGGACTTTGTCACCTACTTGAAACTCCAAAGGAGGTTTCCGTCTGTTGTCGGCATAACTCTTTTGTCGGTCACGTGCTGTTTTCAATCGGTTAAGCACTTGAGATATCTTGTCCGTAGTTTCTTGGACTATCTCAGGACCTGATAATTGTCTGTCGCCCAACTCTGCCCAACAGAGTGGCGATCGGCACTTGCGTCCATACAACGCCTCAAATGGTGCCATCTGTATGCTGGTGTGATAGCTATTGTTATAAGAAAATTCGGCTAGAGGTAGGTGAGTATCCCAATTACCTCCAAAGTCTATCACACAAGCTCTTAATAGGTCTTCGAGCGTCTGTATTGTTCGCTCACTTTGGTCGTCGGTTTGTGGGTGGTAGGCAGTACTCATGTCGAGTCTAGTACCCAATGCATGTTGAAGTGTTTGCCGGAAGCGAGATGTGAATCGTACATCTCTATCGGAGATGATAGATAGTGGCACACCATGTCAGGAGACAATCTCCTTCAGATATATTCTAGTTAGTTTTTCCATCCGGTCTGTTTCCTTGATGGCAATGAAGTGGGCTGATTTCGTTAATCGATCGACAATCACCCATATGGTGTCAACTCCGGATGTTGTTCTCGGTAACTTCATGATGAAGTCCATCGTGATGTGTTCCCATTTTCATTTGGGCATTTCGGGTTGTTGCAAAAGCCCAGACGACTTTTGGTATTCGACCTTGACTTTCGCACAAGTCAGGCATTTGCTAACATAGGTGGCAATATCTCGTTTCATGCCAAGCCACCGATAGAAAGCTTTCAGATCGTGGTACATTTTGTCTGCACCAGGATGTATCGAGTAGTTGGATTTATGAGCTTCGTCCAATACCAGGCTACGTAGTTTGTCAACACAAGGAACCCAAATTTGATTTATAAAATACAACACTCCGTTGTCCTTTGTTTCAAGTTGTTTGTCCATTCATAAAATACAACACTCCCGTCCTTTGTTTCAAGTTGTTTGTCCATTCATAAAATACAACACTCCGTTGTCCTTTGTTTCAAGTTGTTTTTCCATTCAAAAGATACAACACAAGGAACCCAAATTCAATTCATAAAATACTATACTACTACACGATAGGGTCCACTGCCCGGTTGTGTTTTGGTCTAGCACGGTACTTTCTTGTTCATATTTCAACGATAAATTAAATAACTAGATTTTGCACTTCATGGACTATTAGAGTATGCATGGTGGGGGGAGGGGGGAGGGGTGTTGTTCCTTGTTGAGAACACCGTTCGACGGCATTTCCCCACTTCGCGACAACATTTTGAACAACATTTTGAGGTGGCATCCATGGCTGAAAGCAATAAATTTGCTTTGTTATTTTGTCTTTTGTTTTATTACACACACTAATTAAGAAATTGTCATAAATACATTTTGAAAACTCTTTAAACTCAAAGTTTCTCACTCCTTCACTTTTTGAACATTAATGTTCTTGTTAGAACACGTTAGTGTTACCAATTTTCGTGCCCTTGTAGATATGAGTTGAGTCATGGAAGGAGTTATTGTAAATTAATAATGTCGACTTTGAAAATGATAAAATATGGTTATTGATAGTGTAACCATCCTTCAGGGTTTACAACAATACTAGCTCAAGCCGCATCATGAACAACAGTGTATAACCTAAGGGTTATCACCCGCATCGCAATGTGTATCAAAGTTCAAACTCCCCGGACTCGACCCCGCATCTCAAAACATTCCCTGCATAGCGTATCCATGAACAGTGTTATCTCAGAAAAAGCATCAAGAATGTCAACCTTCTTCCTCGTACCCCATTGGTCGATCTGCTTAATAAACGTACGGGCCAGCTGTCACACTTCCCCATTGGTGGTACAATGAGTCTAAAATGTGCCAGGCATTTCCAGGCGAGTTGATCGCCCCCATGCACATATGACCGTTAGGCGGAAAAATGTGATGGGTTGGGCCAAACCCACATAACCTATTACAGTTTATACCTCGAAGGTATAAAAACCCGAGCGGCAGAAAAACACATCTTCACCAAATATCCACAACCCTAATCAAATTAATTACCACCTGACTCCTCCTAGTTTGAGTTAAAACAACGATTGTATTGTAATAATCCGGTCACCCCAAATTCCACTCGACTTATATGCACTCAAGTAAACTTACGCTTATCAGTTATTATATATAAAAAAAAATAGTTAACCCATTGGGGTGGTAACTAGTAAAGTAGTAAGTAGTAACCGTGGTGAAAAAGATGAAAGGAAGTTAGTTGGAACCGGAAACTAGACGAGGGTCTACTGGTCCAACTATATCTAACGGTCAACCCCCACCCGCCCCCACTACTCACCCTCCCCCTCCCCCTCCCCTCCCCTTTTCTGCATCTCTTCTCTCTCTCTCTCTCTCCTCACACTCTAAAAAAAAAATAAAAAAACACTTGCGACCTCACCATGTTACCGTACACACACACACACCATTCACCACTACAACAACCATCACTCCATCACCGCCATGTCTAATCCATAACAGAATTCATCATTCTACTGCTATTTATACGTCCTCATGTCGTCTTCTAACGATAATAATAATAATATAAATAATCAACCGGCTTCCTCTTCATCTACTAAACACTTTTTTCCTTCCACATCTCTCGCTCTTACTCTCGTAAGTGTAGCTGCAATCAATCAATTAATCAATGTTAATATGTATGTATATGTGGATGAATATGTTTTTGATCGGATAGGGAATTTTTCGTGACGGAGAAGAAGCGGTGGATGATGATCGGAAACAAGACGGTGTAGCGGTGAAGACGACGACGGTGACGGAAATCAGTAGTGAGAATTCAGGTGCGGCGAGATCACGATCGGATGATGATTTTGATGTTGATCCTGACGTCGATGATGGTGACGACGATAATAATATTGATAATAAAAACAAGAATAAAAAGAGAAAAAAGTACCACCGCCACACCGCCGAACAAATTCGTGAAATGGAAGCGTACGTCACTCATTTCCCCCTTTTTCTTTTCCTTTTACTAATTTTTTATTCATTTTTAAGTATTTTATTAATCGTTACTATTATTTGCCCTAACACACCTACAATTTCACATGCACTTGATCATGCCACAGTTATCTGATTAATTAATTTCTTGTAGTACATCAAATTTAGTCTTGTAGTTTCTTGATTGATCCGCGATTAGTTTCGCGCATTACATCATTCTTTATTTGGTATAATATATCTTAAATTTCATGAGACCACCTACCACTAGTAATCATCTTGTAGGGTTTATTGCACAAAAACTTCAACAGATGCAAAGCATCGATCACACCTCATCAAGATCGATAGGGGAGATGATCGATAGAACTATAGAAGGTGTAATTTGATGCATGGTTGTACACCTTGCATTTATTGCAAGAATGATTGTGAACAAGCTGATATAGGAATTGAATTAGTTAACACAGATGATTGTGAACAAACTTATTCATATTAATATGAATAAGTTAATTTTACTAGGCATGGTAGAGTAGATAGTATTTGATAGGTGATTTTAGTAGGTAGCTTAGCCTGTAACTTGGATTAATCATAAGAACAGACTGAGTTGGTTTCGGTGACTCGGCACAATGAGTGAGGGTGGACAGTTTATCATCACATTAGTTAGAGAAGAATCTTTGCAAGAAAATGGAGGTGGTTGGGTAATCAAGATTAAGATGATACATTGAATAGGATCACTAATTCAACTTTAAGAAACAATAAGAAAAAAAAAAGTTAAAACTACTGGTAATTGTTAATTAAGTATTGTAAGTATATGTTAAATAAAGATAACTATTGGTCATCATGTAAAGCTATTTCTTTTCGCTTATAATAATTTTTAATAATATAAAGTGTAACACTTGATATCACGATAGGCGAGCTAACAACTACCCACAACATGCCTCTTGGTATATTTTAAAGCTGATGTGATTAACCTTTGGTTCAATATTGTCACATGTATATATATTTAATATATAATATTTGATATGAATATTAAATATGCGATGTCTTTGCGCATACTGACAAATTTGGCCCTTTGAGTTTGTTAGATGACAACTTATGCAGAAGCATTTAAGATTTTTGTTTTTATTGTTGGCCAAATAATTTAAGAGAAGTGGCAAGTCACTAACTCTACCTCAGTCGACACCTCTAGTATCAACTAATTACATGTCAAAATTAATATCAAATCTTCGAATAAGGATCTCCTTAAGTTTTAGTTCTATCAAGTTCCTAAGTTGCATGGAAACATAATATCGGACCCCTTTGTTTTAGTTAGTATAGTGGGCCCTTGTAAGTTTTAATGTGTTTTGATTGAACATGACTAACTTGAGGGATTTTTAACTAAAAAGTATCCCAATTCTAACTCTTCTTAATCTTAGTTGTCTATCTAGTTGAAACATATCCAGATTGGTTATATATTCTCACTTGATGTTGAATAACCTTCACAACTCACAAGCATATATATTATCTCAAATATGAATAGGTTTTAATGCTGTAATATACTGATGTGTGTAGTTTTTAAATAATAATAATGGAAATAAGTCTATACCATACTTCGTATTTTGAATATATTGTGTTTAGTTCCTAGCTACCTTTTGGTTTATAACCTGCAATATATTCCTATTTCTGAAGATATATAGTAAGTCATTGATTATTGGTCTTCCATTTACAGGCTATTTAAGGAGTCACCTCACCCGGATGAGAAGCAAAGACAACAGTTGAGCAAGCGGTTAGGCCTTCATCCCAGACAAGTGAAATTTTGGTTTCAAAATCGTCGTACCCAAATCAAGGTTTTTCATGTCTTCTCATAAATGAAATTTTATGTACTCATCATATTCTTCTATAATTTAGGGTGGCATCCTCATCAGATGCATGCCAACGAAAATTTGTTGGTTATATCTGTTAAAAACTGTGTTGCTGTTGCAGGCCATACAGGAGCGCCATGAAAATTCATTGTTAAAATCAGAAATGGATAAGCTACGAGACGAAAATAAGTTGTTGAGGGAGACAATCAAGATAGGTACTTGTGCTAACTGCGGCTTTGGTAGCTCTAGCAAGGATGTCACGTTGGAGACTGACGAACAACAACTTCGGCTTGAAAATGCCAAACTTAAAGCTGAGGTTGTACAGTGATCATTTTTCATGGTCTTTTTCATATTACTTCTCATCAAGCTATGCAACTAAAGTTCATAGTTAAATTGGTGATCATATGTAGATTGAGAAGCTGAGGACGTCAATTGGGAAATATCCACAGGGAACATCACCAACAAACTCATATTCTGCAGGAAATGATCATGAAAACCGAAGCTCGTTGGATTTGTGTAGTGGGGTATTTGGGCTAGAAAAATCTAGAATAATGGAAATTGTCAATCTAGCTACAGAAGAGCTTTTAAAGATGGCCAGTGCTGGCGATCCACTGTGGATTCGGAGCATTGAGACAGGTCGAGAAATACTAAATTATGATAAGTACTTGAACGAGTTCCCCATCGAGACTTCAAGCATTGTTCGGCAGAGATGCATTGAGGCATCTAGAGATACTGGCATTGTGTTTGCAGATCTCCCACGGCTAGTTCAAAGCTTCATGGATGTGGTATGCATATGTAACTTGATGACCCACATGTAGAAATGGCATCCCGGTCGATTTTTAGGTTTTGTTGTAACTCAAAACGGGCCAAATCACTAAAATTTAACATTGAGGGAAATAGGTCAAACGGTCAAATGGGTTGTATGTTCGACCAAAATCTGTTATTAATGCATACCACCTCCGCAATTGTTTTATTTAAAATTTTCTTATTGTAATAATAATGTTTTGTGTTAAAAATTAGCATGGTAATTAAGCGAGAATTAATGAGTGGACAAAGTGTTCAAGGGTCAACCAGACCATGCATGTTCCCCCTAAATGACCCGTTACACCAACCTGTCTGACCCGCTCATCTTGCCATGTCCACTTGCAGCCCTTATTTTCAACCACATGATCTAGCTGCACTTTGCAGCATCGTGATTCTAATGTAGATGAACACGGGGTTGCATCTTACTTATTTCCCACTTGAAGTTTATATCTGTTGACATGAAAGTATATGGGGGTAAAATTCTGTTTGGATAGGTTTCTATTGTCGATTTATTTTGTCTATTTGTTATTGCAGAAACAATATGAAGAGATGTTTCCATGTATGATCGCGAAAGCAGCTACCCTTGATGTTATCTGCAATGGGGAAGGTGCTAACAAAAATGGCGCGGTTCAATTGGTGAGCAACATACTCAAACCAATCAATTTCTGGATTGCATACTCATTATAGTTTCCAACATTAACTTGGGCAGAGTTGGTTGATTTTGTTCATTGGTTGCAGATGTTTTCAGAGCTGCAAATGCTAACTCCTTTGGTGGGAACAAGAGAAGTGTATTTCGTGAGATACTCCAAGCAATTGAATGCTGATAAGTGGGCAATTGTTGATGTTTCCATTGACAACTTAGAAAAGAACATTGATGCATCCCTTGCCAGATGTAGAAAACGTCCATCTGGTTGCATCATTGAGGACAAATCCAACGGTCATTGTGAGGTAAAGAATTATCGAGAAACCTTATGAGTTGCTCAAAGAATCATTCCAAAGCTGGACTTAGTTCTTTATAACCAATATAGGTTGAATTGACATATAAAGAGTACTGCACAAATAATAAATATGCAAGAAAAAATTGATATCAAGTGTTTGTTGGTGAAGATATATTCATATATCCAATTTTTTCTTTTAGGTGATGTGGATAGAGCATTTAATATGCCAGAGAAGTATAGAACATTCTATGTATCGTGCAATCATTAACAGTGGCCTAGCTTTTGGAGCAAGGCATTGGATGGCAACATTGCAGCAACAATGCGAACGTCTTGTGTTCTTTCTAGCAACAAATGTTCCTACGAAGGATTCTAGTGGTACGTTAATTTATATTTATTCGTATTCTACTTTCATATATATTGTAGACTTGGCATATGCTTTCGTATATATTGTAGACTTGGCAATTATAACATGCTTACATATGAATCGGTCATTTTGGCTTTTGTTTTATCTGAAACGGGTCAAATGGTTTGGATCAAAAGCTTTAGCTAGAGAAATTGAGTCACATGGGTCCCATGGGGCGCAAGCCGCCCAAAAGTCTAGTTTTAATGCATACAACCTCCGAAATCAAGTTTTCAAAGATTCATGTATTATTGTAATATTATTGTTTTCTAAGCATACTTAACACATTAATTATATATAAAATAAAGTAAAAATATAATGAGCGAAAATGTCTTTGTGAGTCAACCTGGGCCACAGTGGCACATTTTGACCTGTACTATGTTACCCATTTTTATGCCAACACGTTTTGACCCATTACCCAACTAATTATGACTCATGGATATCCAATCAGGGATTAGTACACTGGCTGGTAGGAAAAGTATTTTGAACTTAGCACATAGAATGACATGGAGTTTCAGTCGAGCACTAGGAGCATCAAGCTATCATATATGGAAGAAGATACCTAGTAAGACAGGATATGACATAAGGGTGGCTTCCAGGAAGAATCTGAATGATCCTGGTGAACCCTTAGGGGTGATACTATGTGCAGTATCATCTATATGGTTGCCCGTATCTCACACTCTTCTTTTTGATTTCCTAAGAGATGAAACTCGAAGAAATGAGGTATAATAAACACATTTTCTGGGAGTACTATGAACACTGTTAAACAGAGACTACATAAATGATTCTTATTTTTAATTAATACATATTACCGTGTGAACTTTCAGTGGGATATCATGTCAAATGGTGGACCAGTGCAATCCATAGCTAACTTGTCAAAAGGACAAGATAAAGGAAATACCGTCTCCATCCATGTAAGATCTATTTCTTTTCAGCAGAGGCCCAAATTACTACCCATTTACAACTGAATGGGTTGATTTGTATTATGTGAAGGTGGCTAGAAAATAAGTGGCTTAATTGTGTCAAAAATCAGCTAACGTGTTTATTTTCAATGCATAAAACTTGCTAAAAAAGTTATCAGAAATGTAGATTAGTAATGAAATAATATAAATTTGTAGCACAATTGACAAACTATACTTGGACCCATTTCAATCCATTTTTAAAAATGGCATGTGTTACCCACCCTGCCTGACCATTATGTATTTACTTATGAATGGGTCAATTCGGGGTTTTTTATCTAAAAAAAAAAACTAATGAGTCAAATGGGTTGAACAAAAAAGTTGGTTGAAAAGGATTTAAAGGGCCACACGGGTCGAAAGTCATCAAAAGTGTCTTCACAATGCGAACTGTAAATCATTCTAATAAGAAAAAACTAAATTACTATTGGAATAAAATAGTTGTGTAATTACAGTTGAGACGTTTATTTATAAAAACAATTTGACAAAATTGTTTCAGGCCTACCCCATCTAATCCAAACCCATACAAATGTTGACCCACCTCAACACGTTACCCAACCTGCCCAACCCACCATTTTTTTTCTCTTGAATTCAGACAATGAAGACGAAGGAGAACATGTGGATGGTCCAGGATAATTGCACAAACACATACGAATCCATGGTGGTCTGTGCACCAGTGGGTGTGACCAGCATGCAATCCGTAATGGCTGGCTGTGACTCTAGCAGCATTGCCATATTACCCTCAGGTTTCTCAATCCTGCCTGATGGAGTGGAAACAAGGCCTTTGGTTATCACATCCAACTCAGTGAATCAGATTTCGGAAGGTGGGTCCTTGTTAACAGTTGGTTTTCAGATTCTTACAAGTGACTCCCCAACATCTAAACTTAGTATGGAATCTGTGGAGTCAGTCAATACACTTATCTCGAGCACGCTGCACAATATCAAAGCTGGTTTACAATGTGAAGACCAGTGATTACTGCTACAATTTAAATATACTGATATCAACATATATAGTCGATTCTAAAGAGGTCACATAGTGTTCTTTTAACCTCAAAGTTCGGCTTTTTCCAAATATTAGGTGAAGAAGTCTTTGTGCAAGTAAATATATGGTGGATTCCAAAGATGGTTTTTAATCTGGGAAGACAAGATGCTAATGAAGACTAGAAGCTAATGAACTTTAAGTGTGTAAAACTCTTCGATTATGGTTAATTTACAGTTGCATTGTATACTTTTTGTTTGGCCTGTTCTCCAGAACACGAATTTTGGCTGTTAATCTATTGATCTAGATAGCTTTTTATAGTATTATATTCGCAGACCACATCATCATCATTTTGCTATATATAAAACAGTTTTATTTCTCCATGTGACAACCCCATAATACTCAAAAATGACATGTCCTCGGGGCGGACCTAGAATGGGGTAGCAGGGGCAGCTGCCTCACAAAATTTTTGAAATTACGTCAAAAATAATTTTTTTAAGGTATTAATGACATTTTTATAGTTTTGACCCCTCAAAACTATAAAGAAGTACAAAATAATTTTATTTTTGCCCATTCCATGAATATATTCTAGTTCCGCCCCTACATTTCCTTATTATCAATAATTGTAAATTTTACAACTCAAATATCCATAATTTCTGATATATAGCCACATATAATACATTACTACATAAATATGTGGATCTTGCATATACATAGTATACAGATAGTTATTATATATGTTATAAATCCACGTACATGAGTACATACAATGATACAAATAAGTGATATTATCATTTTTATACTAATTATTGACATTGTTAATCTTTACATTTTTACATTTACCGCGTTATGAAATTTAACAATGTTTATTAATTAAAAGATTGAGACTTTTGATTTTATTTTGGGTTGTTGAAACACCTATCCTAAAAAAGAAACATTATAATATGATACATACAGAATTTTGTTTTTGTACTTGAACATTATACTTGAATTATGTTATACTCTGATTAGGGGGCGATTTAAAAGGGAGCAACTACTAAAATTGTCTAATTACGTAAAAAGGATAATTTAAAGGGTATTAACGATGATATTTTATGACCTTTCCCTCTTCAAAAATAGAGAAAGAACAAAAGAATTTTTTTTCGCTCCCTCAACCTTTTTTTTTTTCTAGCTCCAGAACTGCTTGGGTTTATTAGCCTAATCAGTGTTTCATATTTTGACTTGAATAGAATATATATTCAGGACTAATTATAAAAGAATACTCAAGTTAACAAGAAACAAACTCGATCTAATATGTTCGGTTAATGTCATATCGTTACTTCAGGAATGATATCCATATTGTAAGTGTACCACCTATCAAAATTTGGAGTTCTGAAATCCCAAAGGTGGCTAGCATTTAATGTTTTTTTTTTCTTTAACGAAAATTCTAAGTTCGAATCAGATAAGCTGTAATTTCTCGATATCACTTATCCAAGCCTAATAACTCAATTTCGTCGATGATTAACGATTTTCCCAACCTAATAATCTAAAATCCTCAGGACTTATGATTTGTTATTATGTTGTACTAATAGGAGTAATAATTTTGTAACACCAATTAATAAATTGTTCTACGAATTATTGAGCTACTTATACTATTAGTAATATTGAAGTAGAGCACACTATAGAGTATGAGCGCAAGTGTCTGCTTGTTTTTGACTTAATAGCTGAATACTAAAAAGCTTTATTTAGTAAGTCATATATGCTTGTTTGTTGTTTTTACAAACAATTAATTAGATACCACTTATTCAGAACATATACTATATATCCATAACCAGATAGACAATGTATTTATTCGGAACATGATTAAACAAAAAAAAAAAACGGGGCCTAAGAGCATCTTCAATGTATACACTATTTTAGTACATCAAATTGCACTAGTTTAATGCAAAAAAAAAAATAAAAAAAAAAAGAAAAAGAACACTTTAAAGAATATACTTGCTCCAAAAAACAATTGTTACAATGTGTTACACTAAATGTTTACACTAAATCATTTAATATAACAATATACTATTTAAAATTTTAAATAACTATTTTAATATAATAAGAGATGTAATAACGATCATTATATTTAAAATTTTTGAAAATATAAATGGAATTTTTCTGAAAATTAAGAAGTTTATTTGATAAATATAATAGCAAACATTATATTTAGTAATGTTAAAAATATTTATGATAAATTTATACTCAATACATCATATAAATATATCTTAATTATTATAAGTGTTTAGTACAACACTATATTTGGGGCAACACTAAACATTATTTGCTACTGTACTATAATAGTGCACTAGATCATAACCCGCAAATTTTGCGGGCTATTTATAAATTTAATACAAAAATTTATATTATATTATAAAGTTAATTTTTGTGAGTAACGTTTGAGTCGACCTTTTTCCCCAGATTGCATTGGGAAAATATATCAGACTGCATTGGAATATGCATCACAGCTAAACCAACATTTCCCACCAAGTCCGAATTAATAGACATTTAAGTCATAAATAGCTTACCAGTCTGTAATATGTATACATAAATGATGTTCTTTGCAACACTCTTTGCATCTCCACTCATGTTCATCGGCATATGGCTTGACCCTGCTTCTCATATGCAAATTTCAACTTCATAAATCTAACCCGTATTCATATAATACCATTTTGACTTATCATAACCCGTTTTGATATGTGATCCAGCACCACTATATTGTAACCTCTATTCATACATATGCACATGTATATACATACATCATAAACAAAGATAGAAGACATATACTTATTATATTATACACTCGTGTACTATATGGGTTTTTACATGCTTATTACAAATAAGTCATATTAACTTAGAAGATTGATAATAGTCATTGAATTGACATCGTACTATTATTAAGATCAAAGATAATTATTAAGGGTATAACATGTAAAGTCTATATACAAAATACAATTATATACATTCAAGACAAAAACTACAAAGGAAATAAGATGCCAATTTTCCTGCATTGCTTGTCTAAATGCTGATTATTAAAAAAAACATCAGTACATCATATTTGTTGATTAAGACATATAAACAAACACATGATAGCTGACCTGATCGACCATCTGATATGACTTAACATTTCTGGACACACGAAGGCTGAACTTTTGGGTTGCATGGTGCACATAATTACCCTCAAGCTGGGAGGTCAGTTTGGAAACAACCAAGAGAATCCACAGCTCGAGAAACTATTGGCACTATAGTATATGTCCCAAGTTAAGCTTTGACTCATAAGTAAAACACCGTCTAGATAGAAAAACTTTCAATGTTGGAAGATTGGAAGCACCATGTTATAACACCCATCTTTCTAAAGACATTATTTTATTATTTTCAACTACGGAAGCGTTTAAAACAAAACATTATTTTATAAAGTTATAATATTAACCGACACCATAAGTTCAATATTTACAAAAACATCATTTACATAATACAAACGGGGTATTATATTGTACAAAACATAGTTTTATATAAACTATATCAGAGTTGCTAAAATCCAACATTCTTCGTCCCCTTCTTGCAACCCGCATATCAAAATAATACATGTAAGAAGTAGATTGAGGGATTAGCACGAAGCTAAGTGAATGAACTCATGACACACTAATCAACTTAGTATAATCCCTTGTTTACACCAAACAATGTTATACATCAATATCAACAATCAACTATTCAACTATGAGGATCGGTGGTCCTTGAGAAACCCTACTGCCGCGGTGGCTCTCAAGAACACTTGTCCAACAATCCATTAGGCCAATACGGAATAGACCGATAGCTAGTGATTATTATACTCAAACACAAGTCTTACACACAACAAATGAAGTAAGACTATGTGTAATTCACACAATAATCAACTAACCCAACCAACGTGTTGACCTCAAAACAACTTGTAATCACATTGCAACTAGCATATAAAGTTCACTTAATAACACAAAGTAACTAAATCTATCAACATGACAACTATCACTTGTTGTAATCAAAGTAATTACAACTAAATCAATGAGTGAGTTATAAATCCACTCACCGATACCTCTTTCACCTCCACACTCAGGATGTCTATATCACTGAGTCTTCTGTTTATCTGAGAATACAAAATCCACAAGTTAATAACTTACTTCTTCCGCTTAACAAACTTAAATACAAAGTATTTAAACAAATAAAAAAATTATATTCCTAATCACAATCAACTAAATCAAAACATTGGATTTTAACCAAACATTCAAATTTACTCTTGCATACGCGATCCAAGAATTGCTAGCCGGATCGCGTAGCACAGTTAAAATATTTCTGTTACCAAATTACACTACCTTACACGATCCAGGATCCATTTACAGGATCGCGTATCCTAGTTCATTTTCTTCTGTAACCAAATTGCACTAACATACGCGATTCAGAAACTTTTGTGGGATCGCGTATCAAAGGCAAAATCTGACATTTTGGACGATTTTTAACTAACTTACGCGATCCAGAACCCAAATATGGGATCGCGTGAGCAAGAAGAAAATGACCTGCAACTCATTTCTGCAAAATCTCAGCTCGAACCAAACTTAATAAACACCACTTTTAAAAATACAAATTCGACAATACCATGTTTTTAACACCCACAAACATTTCTTTACCTCTAGCATCATCAACTAACCCTATACAATATCAATGACATCAATTTCTTAACTTCTAGGTTTTCAAATTCAAAACCCATTTCAAAGATAATCAAACTCAAATTATTAATCATCAATCATTATCAACTCAGTTTCTAAATGTATAAACAACATCATTACCCCACATATCATTATTTATGAACAATCCTAGCATCTCTTGACTATTAGTTTCAATATAATCAAGTTAATGAAATTCAAACCAAATACTTACAAAGATGAGGATTAAGATTATGATGATGAAGAACTTAAGGAATTTAACTTCCTTTCTAATTGATTTTGCAATAATTTGATATATATAAGTTAAGTTAGGGTTTTGGAAATGTGAGTAAGAATTGGGGAAGAAAAGGGTAAAAAGGAGGTCGGCTCTCCTAATAAGCTGACTCCCATTTGGGTATTTTTAATACCCGTTCTAAATCTACAGTTTAGAACCTAAAAACCAATTGCTAAAATAGTTATTTTATTGTATTGTCACCTATAACTATTTAAAACAAATAATATTTCACTACACACAATAAGTTACACATAAGCAAATAATATTTAATTTACTTATAACTTATTAAATAATTATTAAAAGTAAAGAAATTACCAGACCGGTTTTGTTGACGTTACACATGTTCTTTCACCGAAGACACACACACACACATGACGATTAAATACCTTAACAATTTAAAATAATACAAGCCTAAATATATTTTATCATATATGTCAACGATAATATGAAAGCAAACAATGGACATATCTCATTAGCATCTGTTCTCTGGAATGAATCATTTTCCATGTTGAGCTACATGATGAGAAAAAAATAAAAGGCTATCAGAATAAAAGGCCTACTAAAAAATATTAAAGTGAAAACTCTTTAATATAACAAACAATGGCAAACAACCAAAGCAAATTCCAACTATACAAAAGGTTATGATTTGAAGTATTACCGGTTGACGTTTTTTATTGCTCACTCATCCATCGTGTGTTTAGATGCTAAACGATTATGTATATTGCGGTTACTCCTAAAAGTAGTAGCAGCTTCCATGGATGCAAGGATATTTCCATTTCCTTATTAAATTATACATTAACAGGATAAGTTATCTACTAAACATAAAGCCTTTGTTTAAAAAAAATTTAACTTTTCATTCAAGCATTATATCAAACACTTGGAATGCATATATTATACAGGTAGCACTATACTATAACATAGATGTAAACAAACACAAAATTAATACGTGGTGATTTTTTCATATAATTTAGGTATATGTAATCTAACTGCTTGCTATTCAAACAAACAACGTATATAATTAACTTTATACAGATTTTCATTTTTCAAATAAGAATAGACAGAGTTAAAGAAGATAAAGTATATAAATGTAGATCAAGGTAATTAAAGAAACTCGAGATTCAAACCAATTAAATCGTATGAATAATCAAAATTATTATTAGGATTGATCCTATGAACCCTACTCTCTGATCAAATCATATAAAAATCAAAGTCACAAAACCTGGTGTTCATGATGAAAAAATTGAGTTGATGATGGAAACAAATCAAAATCGTCAGAATCGCAATCGGCAAAAAACACGTTTAGATAGGAGCGAGGTTGAATTTGAATTTTGAATTAACCGTATGAAATTGAACGCATTAACCGTCTGAAATTGAACGCATCTAAAAATGGGAGGAAATTAAAGGCATATACTAATACTAATTTTAATTGGTAAACCTCACCAGTTAAAAAGAGGTTGTCATTTGAATAAAAATAATTAGTATTTAATAGGATGTATGACCAATTAAATGTTGTTTTAATTTGTATTTTAAATTTAAATTTTAATTTGCACATGGAGGGGTAATATGGTAATTTAATAATAGGGCTACGGATTTATTTGATAATCATAATTAGGGGTAGTTAAAACATAAAAGCTAATTGAAAATTGATTAGGCTAATCAAGCTTTCTTTTAATAAATATTAGTTTAAGACCCGTAAAATTTGCGGGTTGACTTTATCATATGTCTTATATGGACGTGTTATATGGATAATAAGTGTTACGGTGTTGGTGTACGGTACATCGTTTATTGTTTTAATTTTAAATGAATTTTTTTTAAGGATTTGAATTGTGATATATAGATTTTGGATTGATAAGTGTAAATAAATAAATTTAATAATAAGGATATTATTGTGTATGGTATCACTTTGATATTTATATTGATATTTACTAATACTATATTATTTAAAATCGTATGGCTATGTTTTTCCAAATAAGCAAATTTACACTTTTAATTTGTCTTTTTAACTTTGACGAAAGATGACAAAACATAACAACTCAAATGCAGGCTCTACTAACCCAAATGACGTTAACACATTCTTAAAATATTAAGTGGTAAAGTATTTTAGGGATCTAATTAAATCGAGATAGAGAAAAATTAGTGACAAAAGAGTAAACTAATTAATCAATTATTGATAATATTGTGTATGATACCACTTTTTTTGATATTTGTATTGTTCTTTAATAATAATACTATATTATGTACTTGAATTTTGAATTAGTTAATCAATTTCCAAAACCCGTTGAAAACCGACTTGTTGGCATCCATAATCCAAGCATTGTAAATTAGAAATTGATAAAAATATTCAAAAAAGGTTGTAGTATAGGTACAACACTAAAATTCATCGATATCAAGCCACTTGGCAATCATGATTCAAGAATTATTGATTAGAAATTGATAAAAGGAATAAAAATAGTATGTCGTATAAGAATTTAAATCATTGGGTGATGAAATGAAGTTTATGAATTTTTAGAATTGAAAATAACTTTGGGGTATCTTCAGAAAAAATAAAATAAATAAAATAAAAAAATAAAAGGATTAAAAATAGTAGTTTGTATAAGAATATAAATAATTGGGCGATGGAATGAAGTTATGAAATTATTGAAATTAAAAATTACTTATTGGGTTTTTTTCCAGAAAAAATAAAATAAAATAAATAAGATTGTATGAATGGTTTTAATTATAGAAGAAATAATAAATTACAAAATATTTGGAGTATTTACGGTTAAAGGAAAATGGAGGATTTATATTGTAAATATTGAAGGTATATTTTGTATATAAAGAAGGGTACATTAGTCTTTTTAGTAACATAATAATGGGATTAATGATGTCATGAAATAAATTAAGGGTTAGATCTTAATTGTTGATCTTCATCTAATAGTATAAGAGGGAAGAGGGAAGAGGGATTGGTTAGTGTATACATTGTAGCTAGTTTTTTACGTTTTCACATTATTTTAGAGTAATGATAAATACAACACACATTTTAATAGATATACAACAAATATATGCATAACAGTTTTGTACGGTACAAATGAATATGCATGAAAATTGGTACATGCATCAAAAAATTTGGTGTAACTATCAACTCCACTGTTTTAGTGCATAAACATACGGATAGCGTATATATTGGAGATCCTCTAAGCGACATGCTTACTGAAGCATTTCGTCGAACAAGTTATGGACAAAATAGGCGTATGGTTTACCTGTCCCATGTCCACTTATCTTCAAGATGAAGTCGCTAAACGATTCAGTCTCATTAAATCATGGGAACTCAATTCCCGATCCGAGTTCATAAACCACCACTCAAATTCAATCAGAGCAATTGTAGGCAACGGATCGCACGGAGTTGATTCCACTTTAATCGAATCACTTCCGTGTTTAGAAATCATATCGAGCCACAGTTCAGGTCTAGATCAAATTGATTTAGCGAAATGCAAGGAAAAGGGGATTAGGGTTACATCTACACCTGATACTTTGACTGACGAAGTTGCTGATTTAGCAATAACCCTAATTTTAGCAACTGTTCGAAGAATCTGTGCATGTGACCAGCACGTGAGGAATGGATTGTGGAAGCAACGAGACTTCAAATTGACCACAAAAGTACGTACCTTTTTTTTTTTTTTTTTTAGTATTTCAAATTCAAAATCTGTAAGTTGTTTAATGGCTAAATGTACAAATATCTAACAATATGTATCATGTAACTGACGTTCTTATAAGTTTATAAATATATATGATAGATCGGTTGGGCTCACGAGCTTATTTAAGCTCATTATATATGAAGCTTGGGGTATGCTGGAGCTCGGCTCAAGCTTGTTTAAGTTAGGCTGGAATCGAATTTCAACGAGCTTAAATAGTTCGGCTCATTTACATCCCTAACTACCGTGTGAGTAAAAAATCTTACAAAAGTTGACACTTCACCACGTATTTGATAAATAGATCACAGGATACATATAATAAGCTTGTTTTAGTTAGGCTAGAACCAAGTCTTGCTCTAATAGCTTGGGCTCGTTGACACCCTAACAGCCATGTGAGTAAAATATCTTTAAAAAGTTGAAAATTGATGAATAGATCACGCCATCAAGGGATATGTATAATACGCTTGTTTTAGTTAGGGTAGAATCGAGCTTTTAACAAGTCGAATTCTAATAGCTTAGCTCTTTTGCACGCCTAACTGCCATGTGAGTAAAAGTGTGAAATATCTTACAAAAGTTGACCACAGGTTTGATGAATAGATCAAATAATACATATAATAGTGAGAATTGAATGTTAATTATACTTGGTTGCTTAGAAGTACACTCCATAGAATTACACCACACACATTCAGTTGGATACATTTCGATTCTTGTTCTACAAATCATAAGTAAATCATTGAAACTTTTGAGCTGCTCCTAGAGTTGATGATTGTTTAACTTTATTATTTGCAGGTTAGTGGAAAAACTGTAGGGATTATAGGTTTAGGAAGAATTGGGTCAGCAATTGCTAAAAGAATAAAGGCATTTGGTTGTCCAGTTAGTTACTATTCCAGGTCAGAGAAACCAAACTCCAGTTACAAGTATTACCCAAATGTAATTGAATTGGCTACTAATTGTGAAATCCTAGTTGTCGCTTGTTCGTTAACCGAGTCAACTTATCATATAATTGATCGTGAAGTCATTGATGCTTTGGGACCAAATGGATATCTCATTAACATAGGACGAGGGGCTCATGTGGATGAACCAGAGCTTGTATCGGCTCTTGTTGAAGGCAGACTTGGTGGGGCCGGTCTTGATGTGTTTGAATACGAACCCGAGGTGCCTGATCAACTCATTGGACTTGATAATGTAGTTTTGTCACCACATGTAGGAACTTGCACAGTCGAAACTCGTAAGGCTATAGCTGATCTTGTTGTAGCAAATTTGGTGGCTTGTTTTTCTAATCAACCACTGTTGACTCCGGTGGTCTAAGAGCATTTACAACGCTTTACACCCTTCAGGGTCTAATTCGGGTCGCATGCTAAGATATTGTCACATCAGCATATCACTTTTTTATTATGCACAGCACTCACAGTTTATTAAACTTTACCAAGTTAGACTGCCATCATCATTAGAAAGGGGTTATGTTTGTTAAGGTTATCTGCAAAAAGATGCAAACTTTTGCTGTCATAGACTCATATTGAACAGTTTAGACCATTTTGATATCTATGTGATATGAATAAATCAAACTATGAACTATTAAATCGCTTATTATAGCTTGTTGTAAATGTGCATACACTGCAACTTGTAATCATGTTCAATCTCTGAATATACTTATCCATGTTTTTGTGATATGCACGATGTCTTAACAGGGGCCGATCTAGCAGGGGCCTCACGTCATATGCTATAGGTTGCTGCTATGTTCAACTTACTGATTACTGATATCTCAAAGATTAAGTAGGGAACATTTAAAATTCATTTTAGTATACGTGGATGATATATTAATAAATCATTATTTCAGTACATGGCATCATCTTGTAGCATAATATACCACGTCTACTTTATGATAAGACCGTTTCGGGAAGGTCAATCTCTCAATTAGATAAATATTCTCGTTAATGCAGTCAAAACTTACAAAGAAAAGAACTGCATCTACTTACTAGACTCTAGGAAACATGGAAACATGCCAACTTGATACTACTAATGAGATTTTAGGATTATAAGAATAAACAGGAAGATGTGAACAATATGCAAAAACTAAATATGAATTGGTCTTTATGTGTCCATAGAACCCTGGCCGTCTACATGCAAGGAGGTGACCATTTCAAGATATCCATGTATCACTTGATTTTAAGCCCAAGCACAGACAAAGTAAATACAAAAAGGACCATGAAAACCTGAAAAGTGAGCATTTTTTTAAGTACATTTATATCTGTAAAAACAGGTGCGTGTATAGCAAACAGGAAAGAAAACACATAGCATAAAAGAGGTGTTTGATGTTCTCAAAGGCTTTAGCAGAACGTGAGAAGATGACGATGAGAATGGTGGCGAAAAGTTATGGAATAGATAATTACTGTGAATTGCTCCTAAGGTCGACCACTTATGTTCTTAACTTCAATAAATGTTGAGTCCTTGGGGGAATGAGAATAATATAGCAGTTATTCCTCACACGGATAAGTGTTTCATATTCGTCATCAAGAGGAAGGAAAAGGTCTCGAGATACAGACCAAAGATGGGGAGTGGATTGAAGTTGATCTTTGACCCTCATCTTTCGTGGTCATGGACTCGTGGCCTATTTACACAGTACGTTTCCTTCCCAAATTATTTGTCCAACTTACTTTTTTTATTTGTCTCAAAATAATTTTCCATTTTCAAAAATAATTATGCATTTTAAAACTAAACAAATCTCAAAGAAAACATTCAATTATTAGTTGAGCTTTAATTGTCATTATGCTAAGGTTAAGGTTGTAATTCATGTGTGTGACTATATAAATAGGAATGTGTGAACTCAATGAGAGATTTATTTTGTTTCTTTGATTTTCTTAGGCATGGTCAAATGGAAGAATTGAAGCACCATCCCATAAGGTGTTGGTGCATGAGAATAAGTCAATAAACCTATAATTTCGCATTTGACATGTTCGATGATCGAGGATATCAAGATACAGGTACTGAGGTACCTCAAGAACTCGTTGATGAGGACCACCCTCTAAAGTTAAAGCCATTTATCACTACGAGTATATTAAGCACAATAGCATATACTAAAGACACCGCTGATGAGATTGGACCAACTATCAAATCCTACTGCGGAGTATGATCGAGTCACCCTTCAGTAATCTCTATTTTTATATCAATTGTGTCGTTTAGTTTAATCCGTTTGTGCTTGACTGCTTGTTACCATTTTTCTAATAAGGGGAAGTTGATTGCTACTTTAGGCAGTTTTTCCTAATCGCGGCGATGTATCTTCACAAGTGTGTTTCTCATCTCCCTTTATTTGAGTATTAATTTACTGATGTATTTCTATCTGGTGTAATTCTTTCCATCTTTATCGGTGTTAGGTTTCTATTGATGATTTAGTATTTTAGGGCGTAATAGAATGTTCAAGTTTTTCTGAGACTGATCATGAAATGGGACTATGGGTTCTTTATAACTTGTCATCAAAGGTAATTAAAAAGATCTGAACAAACAGTTAAAAAGGTGTGATGGTTTTAGCATACTCAACACTAGCTTTAGCATACTCATCATTTATAACACATTTATTTGCGAGTCTCTTTTCACAATGTGTTTCACACTCAACCATTTCCCTTAGAATAGATATTCAGTGTTAAACTCAACACTAAGTTCGATGTCAAACCACACATTGCGCTCGTAGAATAAAAACTGAGTTAGTGTAAAAAAAATCATTCTCATACCAAATTCTGCACATCCAAAAATTCTAATCTGAGACAAAGTTGGGTGGTATCACTTAACCAGTTAACCCCTTTATCAATATAATCATCAAATAGGTAAACTTAATAACATTAGTATTAGTTATTGTAAGCTATTTTTTTTCTTTCTAAAAGCTATTGTAAGCTATCTTCATCTTTTAATTAGGTTTGAGGGATGATGCAGAAATAAAAATACATCAAAGGGTGTAGTAATCTGCATTAGGTTAACAAAGAAAGATTACTAAAAATATCACAAGCTACCAACCACTAAAACATATCGTAAACACTAACATTGGCTATAAGATAAGTTAGGCTAGATATAACTATGGACACATATTATAGCTAATCTTTTTGGTCATATAGGTTTATAAAGAAAGAGAAGAAGCTACTTTGAAGATGAGGAAATTGAGTGTCTCCAATGTGAAGTAGATAAAAGTCCCTTGGGTGTGAGTGAAGAAACATCCAAAATTTGATCCCACCACACATTGCCATCCGCTCCCATATTTCTTGTCAAATTCCTGTCACCGCCATTCATTCATTTCCAGATCACAAATTTAGAGGGTGTTTCGAATTTTGCATATTTCAAGTACACATGATATATTTTTTGATTTTTGTTTAAATATGATAGTGTTTCACCTTATATTTAAAGAGAGAGGCATTTTTTAATGAAGTGGTGTTTATTTGAGGGACAAATTACATCAAAATGTAACCAATTTACCAATTTTGCTATTCTATATAGCGAACTATATATAACTTTTTACTGTAAGTACTTTATTTATGCAATCCCAAATCAAACCCTTGAAAAAGATTCCATCTTTCTTCAAGATTCACAATACCCAGATGCATACATACAAAATATACATATTTACGACAGAAAGATGGGATCTTGATGGTAAAGATTGTACCTTTTTGATATGGGCAGCAATGGATTTGCAGTCAAGAACATCATACAGATCTAGGGCTTGAGAAGCATAAGCCATGGCTTGGATCTGCATCTTAATTGGCATGTCTGTATCATCAATTAGTGCTTTACCTTCCAACATTTTTATTTTATTTATCCACAAATTAGCAGATTTTGAAGTGATAAAAAAAAACCCAGCCTTTTGCAGTCGGGTGTTTTATATGATCATGTAACAAGATAATTTGGATTTTTTTATAGATATAGAAGAGACTAGAGAGGTTGCAGTGAAATGAAATGACTAATAATAATTTCATAGTCATCCAACTTTTGCCCTCAACTTTTCTTCAAAAATGTTAAAAATAGTGACGTTATAGACTGTCTTTTTCAAGAGTTTAAGGATGCTCATTTTAATGTGACAAAAGGCTAGCCGATTTTTCTTCGTTGATCCATATCTAACTGAGTGTTCAAAAATTCATAAATAAATGTATATTGGAAAGAAAAAAAAAAGTTTTTTGAAGTCTACCTTATCTCTCGATCACACATGAGATGGCATTTACGATGATGCAATTGAGTTATGCAAAATTAATTGAACGAATCTATAAGTGAGTCATGCAATAAAGGGCCGAAGGTCAAAGGGTTTTTATATATTTGGGTCTCGAATAAATGTAATCGAGTTCCTTTTAGTTGGGAGTCTTGGTGCTCAAACCCGGCCAACGTTCTATGTTGTATGTTTGGTGTTGGGCTGAGTTTTGTGTTTGGTTCAGGTGTGTTCTTGCTTGTTTGGTCTCTATTTCTTAAATCTTGTATGTAATTGTCTCCTCTAGTTTCTTGCTATAGGTGTTCTTTGGAATATATCTAAATCTTTAGCTGTTGAAAACAAAAATAGAGATATACATTTATACATACCAAGAAATTACACTTGTTATTTTGACCATTAACTTAGCCTTTTATTCTTAAGATAAGGTGTAAATACACGTTTGATAACTTTCTATTGTGTTCCATCCTACTCACTTTTTTTTTTTCTTTTCTGACCCCATACTCTTTAATTTATACTTCATACTACTCGATGTAGCGTATACTCATCATCATTTTAGTTTTTCATTATACTCCATATTACTCGGTGTAAATTCAAACCTTCTACGACTATTTCCTTTTAGAATTTTTGTAATACTTGTGACGGTTTTATGAAAATTATTAAACAACATATTCTTAATTTACTGTTATTTAACAAAAACGACTAAAATTGTACATTTAAATTAATATAGGCTGACTTTTAAAGAGACTGTTCAACGGACAGGTATGGGGTATTTACCTAGTATAAATATAATTACAAAGCTTACCCGTAGAATGACAAGTTCGCCTGACCTATCAATATTGAGGTAACTTTATAATTATAAAATCTGTGAGTCTAAATTCTGATTTGAAACATGTACATATTCATAAGTAATAAAATATATATTCATAAATTAAATTGTATACAAAGAAAACTTGTAATTTATATCGATGTGTCAACTTTTCTAAAGTAACAACTAATTATGTCTCGTTGATGAACTTTGCTTCCACACTAGATAAATGGTAACAGATTTAAAATAAAAATAAAATAAAATTAATTGTAATATTATGAATCTAGAACTGCTTCAACAAAGCCCAAGCTGAAACCCAAAGAAAAATGAGAATAAGAATAATAAAATAAGTGTTGTTGTCAGGGGCGGAGACATGGCGGTGATAGCGTAGACAGCCGCCCCACAAGAAATTTCAAATCACGTAAAAAGGAAAAAAATTTAAGGTATTATTAAAATACTGTAAATTTCACCCCCATGATACTATCAAAAAAAAATAATATATTTTTCGGCTCCTCTATCTGGTTGTTGTGATGTAGGATATATAAATCTTCTCACACATCATCTAAGGTCACGTGGCGACATCGTAGGATTAGCATCTACGTGTCATGTTACGTGGTATGTGTGGTAAAAATAAATCTTTAGGCCTCGTTTGGTTGATTGAATGTTTTCGAAAGGAATGAAATTTGTCAAAAGAATTAGATTCAAGAGGAATTTAATTCCAAGGAATTTGATTCTGTAACGCGTTTGGCTGTCGATAAACAGAATGGAATTTAAATACAATCTTTTGAATGGTTCGTAAATTCGTCAAAGGAAATGGCATGGAATTCTATTAGATGACCAAAATACCCCTTATGACTAAAAATTGTTTGAACACATAATTCCAATAAATGAAGCAAATTGAAAAAACATGAAACAACGAAGAATCAAATTAACCAGGTCATGTCTCATTCCAATTCTCTTGGGTTTTATTACACACTCAAAGATGGAAAAAAATACAAATAATAGCCTCGTGATATCACGTCATTAGCGAATTGAACCATTGATAAATCCTTATCAATATCATTTTGACATCACCATGAACACTTGCAAGATCCAAGATATACAAAAATAAAAATAAAAAAATATAGTAAACCCAAAATTCAAGAAATCCCAAATCGAAGAACGCAGCACATCAGTGGTGGTGTTGGTGACGGTGGAGTGTGCAACGATGGTGTAGTCTGCCAGTGGCGGTGTGCGGTGGCAGCTGTGGTGTCCAGTGGCGGTGTGCCAGTTGCGGGGTGCGGTGGTAGTTGCAGTGTGCGGTGGAGGTGCACGATGGTCGCTGCGGTGGAGGTGTACGGTGGTGGCTGCGGTGTGCAGTGGTGGTCATGTGTATTGTTTTGGTTGTTGGTAGAATGAAGGTATGTTGGCCAGAGTGTATAAAGAGAGAGGGTAAATAGTGATGAAAAAGAAGATAGAGATGTATTTGGGGTATTTTGGTATTTGACACATTCATGAGCTGAATGGAATTAAAATCCATAGAGTCTCTTAAGGAATGAGCATTCTGCAAATGAAGGAATGTGAAGATTCCTCTTGAATTCAATTCCCTTCATTTAAGTCAACCAAACACAAATACAGAATGGAATTCAATTCCAATTCCATCACAATCCTTCACATTCTTTCAACCAAATGTACTTACTCCCTGTACCATTACATAATTTTTTCCTTATTTTAAGTCGTTTCAAATTAATATTCAAAACAATCAATTAAAATAGACATTTTAATAGACACGTATACTATTTAATTAGTCAATAATATAGTTAATGAACATTTTTATAAACTATAAAACGCTGACAGTTTAACTAGGAGAGTAATAGTCTTTCATCTTCTCAAATATGTCGCACAATTCTAGAAACTAAAGTTAAAAGTCTTTGTACAATATCATACAAGTGTATAATACATTTAACACTCTCTATCCTCAATAAATTTTAAGACTAAGTAAAGTGGATCCCACTTACTACATATTTTCCACTAACTACACTTTTTCATCAATCAAATATTAAATCTTTCAACTAAAGTTTTTTTTGATTGGTTAAACATCAAAGTGGACACTTCTAATGGACATCTCAAAATAGTAATGTGGATATTTTAAATTGGACCGACAGAGTACAATATATTTTTATTACAAAACATTTATTCGTACCTCCACCACCATTACCACTTCACTGCTGCATTACGCGGGTATACTGATAGTATTAAATAATCATAATTAATGAATATGATATATCATAACATCCTACATTAAATTTTCAACCTGATCAAATATTTTCTTGACTAATAACTATATAACTAAATTAACAATTAAAAAAATATAAAATTTACAAATTTACTTTTTGTTTTTTTGTTTTTTGCTCTTATGTTTTTCGATATTGAATCTTTTGGAAACTATATTTCTGACACTGCATTTGGATTGAAATTTGTAGCCCAAAGTTAACCTTAGGAGAAGATAGGTATGTTTGGCGTAAGTAGCTGGAGCTGGTAGCTTGTAGTTGGTAGCTTGTAACTGGAGCTTGTAGCTGAAGCTTTTGGGAATATTTGTGTTTGGCAGAGTAGCTGGAGTTTGTAGCTTATGAATGTAAAATGACATAAAAGGACAAATATATTAATTTTAATAGATGAATATAATTATTTGAAGGGTATTTATGTAATTTCATCTTCCATAAGCTACAAACTACTTCTATAAGCTACTTCAAGTAGCTTATGGTTTTGGAGCTTATGGAAACCATAAGCTACTTAAAATTTTATTAGCCAAACGAAGCTTATGAAAACCATAAGCTACAAGCTCCCATAAGCTCAAAAAATGAGCGTGCCAAACATAGCCGAAGTCAAGAAACCAATACAATTTGGGCTAAAAAAAGTATTATTTGTTTATTCTATATTAGATGTATTATTTGTTTCTTTTATGAGCTATGTTTTATATATGTATATGACATGTCATATACATAGAGTGTAGCTATTGTTAGCCGGTTGTCTTTGTGAGGTTGCTAGTGATTGTGCCTTGTTATGTAGTGTCTTTTTGCCTATGTAACGGGTTGTGGTGTGAGATTTCACTCACACCTTTTGTACTTAACCATTTTCTTTGGAGTAATATATTCGCCGGGTGTAAATCCTTAACCCAAAATAAAGTCACAGGGAACATAGCCAATATGGGCCTTTTTGCAAACCTTAATGATACACATGATCCATTAGTATATTAATCATATTTTAAGCTTCAAGTTCAACTTTCAAGTGTTCAATATCACCTTGGACCACAAATCCACAACGTTATTTTTATTGATATAGTGAGAGTAAATCTAATTATCTAGGTGGTTGATGAATACTTATTTTTCCATTAATTATGTTAAAAATATGGGCTTAACAAGTATTTTATTAACTCCAAATAAGTATAAGTATGTGTATTACGACACCTTTATTTTGTAAAGTAAACCTTTAAAAATTTAAAAGAGGGACTGAAAGTGGAAGTTCATAAAAATAAAGGGCTGTAAATTTATATAATTTCGCGACATATCTTTAAATTATTACACTTGATCCTGAAAATACATTTCCGATTTATTAGTCTCTCCTTAAAATATCTCTACTCCTTTATTAAGCATTTCAAGATTTTAGCTTAATTGACTTAGTAGAGGGATACGAGAATTCCCCATATTACCCCTCACTTTAAATTTATACTCAATTTAAACGTGGTACCATTTTTACAAAGTAGATTATGACCGACAAATTCTTTCATTTTCTTTATTTGTTCTGTAACATGTTTTTAATTATCTTTTTCATTATCACTTCAGAATCAATTTAAATTTCTTGTGGAATCAAATGTGTCTTTTGTGTAGTTTCTTTTTTAATTTCTTATGAGTTTTGTTGTTGTTAGTGTTGTTCTATATTATTATTATTTTCAAATGCTATTTCACTACGTTTTTAGGGGATTTCAAATACGCTCTCGCCGCATTGCACGGGTTAACGGCTACCTATATATAAACCATCTCCACCGTTATTTTAAAATGGTATTCAACACAACAAAATGATTATACTACCCTTAACTTATTTATAACATTTCCATTAATACCCATATCCTATTAAATATTATCTATTACTACTTATTCTTCACTAACTAAACTTCAATTAATAACCCTATCCCAATATTTATTATTTTAATTATTATTTATTCTCCACTAACTACAGTTTCCATCTATCATTTATTAGATTTACCCACTAATGTCTTTTTTGATTGGTTAAATATAAAAAAGGACACTTATAATGGGACATTCCAAAATAATAATGTTGACAATTTGAATGAGACGGAGTATAATATGTTTTTATTTTAAAACATTCACTCACACCTTCATCTTCCTTCACAACTTTCACCGCTGCACTGTGCGGATATTGTGCTAGTATAATTTTAGTTGTATAATAAGGAGAGAAAAAATACACCAAATAAATCAACCGAAACATCTTCAGTGACTAGCAAAAGAAGATATGACAGGGAAGAAAGCGACAATAGGGCATCCTGTGAGTTTGAGTTTGAAAGTGAATATCACTAAACCTAACAAAATTAAATGTTCACTATATATATAAAGTAAACGAAGCTTAGGGATTCATTAAATTAGAACTAACCATATAGTAAGAAGTTAGCTCGATTTAGTTGAATCGTTAATTACATGTGTTTATCGGTGACTTGAAACATTGCTAATCGTCCTCTGACTAATACTAACGCCTATAATTTAAGTACGTGACTCGAAGAGCACAACTAAAATACATTCAAATTCAGATATTTCATCTTACTTAATTGTGATCAATTTGACTCGTATACATTCAGAAGCGATTTCAAATAATTTATTGTCTATACAAGTGATCAATTTGGATCAAATAATCAAATGTCTAGAACACTTATAAGATCCTGAATAAAGATGAAGTTAAGATCATACATTCAGAAGCGATTTCAAATAATTTATTGTCTATACAAGTGATCAATTTGGATCAAATAATCAAATGTCTAGAACACTTAAGATCCTGAATAAAAGATGAAGTTAAGATCATACTTTATGTATCCAAACACATGCCAATTAATCATATAGTTTTACTACTCGTAATATATAGTTTTCATATATCTTTACTATTTATTAGTCCCTCCATGTTAATTTAATTGTCCCCGTACAGAAAACACACAGTTTAATATAAACACAATAATCACTTCTAACTTTTTGCACAATGATATTCTTACCCCTAACCAATTAATTTGAACTTCCTTTCATTTTTGTAATTTAATTTTTGAAGTAGAGACAATACGGTAAATGGAATCATATTTCCTTTCTATATTTGGTAGTGGACAATCAATTTGAAGCAGCTAAAATGGAATATTGGACTATTAAATCGGGACGGAGGGAGTAGTTTTTAAGTATTATAAAAAAAAACTTGAAAGAAATTGTTAAAGAATTTGATCAATTGATCCGACCCATATTTTACATGCATTAAATTTTAACAAATTCATTTGAAAATGATATCCAAACTATCTATTTAAAAATTTTTATTTACCTAAATTCATGTGTAAAGTTTAGTTAAGAACAATCTCCTTTTTAAAACATTGAATATGATGCTTGCCATATCTTCGATTTAACATCAAAAAGCCGAACTCAATTATTGATGCAACATTTTGTGGAAAAAATAATGTTAGCATTTATTTTCTTTTTATCTTTTAAAGACATCGGTTTGATTATTATTTTTGGAAAAATTACAAGTTTAGTTTATAATTGAAATAGAAGGATTGCAAATCTCTCAATACTAAACAAGTTACAGTTTTTTAATTGCAACAATCACGTATTCTTGTAGTTCTTTCGATTCTATTTCCTTTTGTTGTTCTCACTTGAAGTTTCACAAAATTTTATATTATCATCAATATACTTGTACCTATTACGTTAAATACTTAATTAAATTAATTATATTGGATCCTCATGCTACAATATTCCCAACAACCATCAAGCATGATATGTAAACTTACTTTACTATTTATATATCATCCTTTATGATTTCAAAATGGTTAATTTAATAAGATTAAAACATAAACTTTGATGTAGTAGGTTGATGATTTAAATTCACAAGCCACATTATGGTTAATACAATTTATTATTTGATTGGAAAACATTATGCCACGTTGACTACAGTCTTATTTAAATACTTAAATGAATATTTAATAATGTTAAAAAAGGTTGGCTGCCGACACTGTTGATTGGTTACTTGGAGGCAAGAATCCTACTAGGCATGAAAATAGGCTCGGATTCAGGTTCGGTAATTATTTGTTTGGTGATGGTCAGTTCTGCTTCCTTTAAAGTTTAAACCCCTACTCACAGCTCATTGGTTGGTCCTACTCATGCATATTGCAAACACAACCCCATTAAACTCATCATGTTTCACTTGCAAATACACACCACAATTCCATTACATACCTTAAAAAATTTAGATAAAAGACACACACAACACACACACTGTGTGTGTTTTGTGTCTGCAAGATAGACCTTAGCTTGTTTTTTTTGTTTTTTTTCATAATCCTTGAGTATCAATCATATGGTACGTACAGAATTATTTGGTTATAGTTTATATTGTTTGTGGGTTATTCAAGATTTGTAGTTCCCATATCCTATACAAATTATCTTTAACTTTTATGGAGTAAAGCTTGAACTTTATCTTGTACATTTTTATTTCTTGAAATTCTGTTAAAAAAAGTGCTTGTTTCAAGATGTTGCATACAAAATCAGAGTCTGATATTACTAGTTTAGCTCCATCATCACCATCAAGATCACCGAAACGTCCGGTTTATTACGTGCAAAGTCCATCAAGGGACTCGCAAGATGGTGATAAATCATCATCAATACAAGCAACACCTAATATCAGGAGTCCAATGGATTCACCTTCACACCCTTCTGTGGGTAGGCATTCAAGAAACTCATCATCGAGTCGGTTTTCTGGGATTTTTCGGTCACATTCGGGTCGAAAAGTTCATCGAAAAAGGAATGATAAAGGTTGGCCTGAGTGTAATGTGATTGTGGAAGAAGGAAAGTATGATGAATATGCTGATGAAACGAAGCTTACTAGAAGATTACAAGCTTTAATGGCTCTTTTGAGTTTTATTGTTTTGTTCACGGTTTTATGCTTGATTATATGGGGTGCTGCTAGACCTTATAAAGCTGAGATCACTGTTAAGGTTTGTTTAATTCACTTGAATAATCATAAAGTTGTTATGGATTTGGAGTGATATGAATATCATGGTGTTAAAAACTTAAATTGCTTAAAAACTGAATCTTTTTCAAACCCATGTCATTAAGATTACAAAGTTTGTTACTCTTTAAAATCATGAAACGTTTGAATCGGGTTTCAGTTTCATTCTTATTTTGGTGATAGATGCTATGCATTCGTTGCTATGTTTGAGTTTTAATTTGAAGATCATGGTATTAAGATACTTAAAAATGGAATCTTTTCCAAATCCTTGTCATTGAGAGTACAAAGTTTATTCATCAAATAGAATCTTTAGATCTTGAATTGAGTTTCAATTTGATTCTTAGATGGTGATAGATGTTATGAATTTCTTTCAGAGTTTGATTTTTAATTTGAGGATCATGTTGTTAAAATGCAGAAAGACTAAATCTTGTCTAAACCCGAGTCATTAAGAATACTAAATGTACTAGTCTTTAGAAATATTGGAATCTTGAATTGAGTTCCAATCTGATTCTTATTTGTTCATGCATTTGTTGCAGAGTTTGGCTCTGAGTAATCTCTACATTGGGGAGGGTTCAGATTCATCTGGAGTCATAACCAAGATGCTGACAATCAATGGTTCATTGCGGCTAGGTGTTCACAACCCGGCTACGTTCTTTGGGATTCATGTTAGCTCCACCCCTGTGAACCTAATATATTCAGAGATTGTGATTGCAACTGGTCAGGTTAGGACCAATATTCACCTCTTATATAAGAAAAAGCTGATTCATGGGTTACTCATCATTTGTATAAGTGGCAATATAGGCAGGTTGGACAGGTTGGGTAACGGGTCAATATGGGACTACATTGAAACAGGCCGGGTTGGGTTGATTGGAAAACCTTTTTCATCCAGTTATTTACCAATTAATGCATTTATTACTCTTAAAAATTACCAGCTTCCCTATTAGCCAATTGTCTTTATTTGACCTGTTCGAGATAATTCACAACTCAAATCGACCCATTCATAAGTAATTAAGTTGAAATTTACTCATTTACTACTTTGGTTATGATGATTTCAGTTGAAGAAGTATTATCAGCAAAGAAAGAGTAGAAGGACAGCCATTGTGAATTTGCAAGCTACCAAAGTACCCTTATATGGTGCAGGTTCGAATCTAGTGGTATCTAATACTGGAGTTTTCGAAATACCATTGAGGCTAGAATTTGAGATCAAGTCGAAAGGGGAAGTTGTTGGTAAGTTGGTGACCACGAAGCACCGAAGGCAAATTTCCTGCAATATGAACTTGACATCGAATACAATCAAGCCACTCAGATTCAGAGAGAGTTCTTGTATCTACAATTGAGTGCACCTTTAAATGAGAATATGTAAAAATGGTAAGAGTTTTGATCAAATATCTGTTCCTTTTCCATTCATATTTGAATACAAAGCATGTGTTTTGAATATCTGTAGTCAAGACTTTCCGTTTTAGTATGTTGAAAAATGTGTAAATGCTGGTTGGTGTGGTAATAAAGTGTCCTATAATTGGCTTGATCGTCTATTATGTTCATTTGACCAAGAAACATCATTGATATATAGTACTGTATGATGATATGATATGATATTATGGTTAAGGACTTATAACACAAGTTTGAGAATATGTAAACAGGTAAACGGAGGAGGTTCCCATGTTCAGGTTATGCGGGGAGGGTGAACATGTTTACTCAGATGTACGCGGTCTAACCGGATTATCCCGTGACCGTTTTCAACCCTTTCCCTGACACCCTAAGTTTGAGAATATGAGATTAAAAAAATATAACTTCTGTATTTTTGGTACTTGTATCAGTTAGAACTATATACTTCAAATCAAACATGTGTCTTACTACTTGAAATTGATAATCAAAGAAGTACCAACTTAACATGAATTTGTTAGTTGCAATAGTGACAACATTTAAGTTCATATACATATGTCGTTGAACAGAGAAACAGTCAATTCGTTACATGCTTACATCTCGAAAATAATATAGTAGTACTTTAAAGTTCACAGATATATTAGAACAATGTCTCTCAATCAATTTTGGTTGTGGATATGTAATTTAGAGATAATATGGGAAAACATTCGTACCGTTACTAAAGCCAAAAGTTAAAAAATTCTTTCCATCTAAAAAGTTGTAAGTTTCTCACTAGAATATAATGGAGTATCACTTATATACCATTAACACTATGCAAGCTTGCATAGTGTAGCGTTACAGATCCTTTTCCCAAATATAAAGTGATGCCGCTAATGTTTGTGAGAGGTTTCAAAATCACTACCACTAATGCAGCTTTATAAATTGTACTACTATTTGTATTGCATCCGGTGATCTATACTTCAATCCACTTATAAATTTACGTTCTTTAAATGTATAGTAGACAAGAGCCTCAATTATGATTAATCGTTGTATTTTCAACATAGCCATATCAAGGTGATTTTTGATGAACAATTAAAGTACGACATTGATGTGTCATCTGTATACTAAGCTTTAACAAAATATCTCAACAATTTAACTTCGAAACTAATATATTACTTCCTCCATCTCATCTTAAGTGTTTATATTACTACTGAGTATCCACTCTTATGTTTCAACCTATTGAAAAAGACTTTAGGATCGGTGGAAAAGTGTACTTGTGAATAATTCTAAAACTGCTTAGCAAATTTAAAGTGGACGTTTTGAGTGATAGGAGAACACAACTCAAGAATTGCCCAAAAATTCACAAAAAGCCCAAAAGGGGAGACATCCAAACCTGAATCCCGTTAGTCACTGCACGTCTCACGGGAAGTATTTGCTTCCCCACTTCTTAATTTTTCCTTATAATAATTTTATATTTTTAATTTCACACAGAGATCTTGATTCTTGAACAACCCTTTCTAAACCTCAATACATAAAGCTTGAATCTTGATCAAAACCCATTTCAATACAGATCTCAATCACAATTCAGATTGCATCTTTTCACAAACCCACACATCTTTCAATGTTTACTTCAAAACCCACTTCAAGATTCATCTATCTTACACTAATTCTTCTGATTTCATTCAATTTCTTAATTAATTCAACAGCCAATGAAGATTCTGATGATATTGAGGATCTTATAGCATTAGACCAAGAACAAGATGATGCACAAAAACCATCATCTGAAGCAGAGGTACTAACTAAAGCTCAAAGAATTGTTCTTGAACTTAATAATGATAATACCCAAAAAGCAGTTAGTGGAAATGAGTATGTTTTAGTATTGGGTTATGCACCTTGGTGTGTTAGAAGTGCTGAACTTATGCCTAGGTTTGCTGAGGCTGCTAGTTCTTTAAAAGAAATTAGAAGTACACTTTTGATGGCTAAGGTTGATGCTGAGAGGTATCCTAAAGTAGCATCAAATATTGGGATTAAAGGGTATCCAACTTTGCTTCTTTTTGTTAATGGCACTTCTCAACCTTATACTGGTGGCTTTTCGACGTAAGATTTCGTTTCAATTCAGTTTTCTCTTATGGTTCAAAAGTGATTGTGTGATATTGAATTGTGGTTATGAAAGTGAATAATCGATTATGTAATATTTAGTACATAGGGTGTTTGAATTAGTTTTGTGAAAGTGGCTCATGTTATATTCACCATAGACCCATAGTTAGTAACTTAGTACTGCTGAGTGTTTGGGTCAAAGTGATTATGATTATGACTATGATTATATTTTTCTGATGATTTAGAGATAGATATATAGATGTTTTTTTTTTGGGAATTTGGAGTAAGTCTTTATTGATATATATGTGACATTACCTCCCTATCCGTAGCTTTACTCAACTGGTTATGTGATTTTAATCGGTAAAGTTGCAATATCCGTATTCACTATTTACATCCTAACACCTCCTTACGTAGCTATTATCCAATGTGACATGCATCCCACGTAGCATATTATATGTAAAAAAATTTGTTGATTTAATTTTATGTTTCGGGGTTTCTTGTAAATTAGGGAAGAAATTGTGCTATGGGTAAGGAAGAAGACGGGTATGCCCATTATCAGAATTAACACTATCGACGAAGCAAACGATTTTCTTAAGAAACATTCTACATTTGCAGTTGGTTTATTTGATAAATATGAGGTATGTGTTTCTCAGTTCATGCTTCTTAATATCCTAGAGAATTCTTTATTTGCACACATACATTGGTACGCAAAACTAATCACTCATGTCTAATGGTTATACATGCTTAAAATTTGCTAGGGGCCTGATTATGAAGAATTTGTAAAGGCAGCAACTACTGATAATGAGATTCAATTTGTTGAGACTAATAACCCCCAGATTGCTAGTGTTCTATATCCAGATGTTAAGTTTAGTAAACTGTTTCTTGGTATTGTTAAAAGTGAGCCAGAAAGATACACTTCATATGGTAAGTTGAAGATTTGGTAGTGTTTGATTCATTCATTTGATATGCATGGAGAGGTGACAGTTTCGGCCCATTAAATTATAGATGGGTCGACTGGTGTTGTGTTTTATCTCTATCGGGTCAAAATAAACTGGGTATAAGGCGAACGGGTCAAATGGGTTGAACAGGTTGAAAGTCACCAAAAGTCTACCCAAATGGGTCGATTGGGTTGTTTTTGTGATCATAGTGAACAGCATAATTATATATAAATTATTTATTTAAAATATGCACATAAAATGGTTGTGGGTCAACCCACCCTGACTTGGCCCGTTTTACCTTGTACCCAATTGGCTTGTTGCCCAATCAGCCCGATCACCCATCTTGGCACCTCTAAGTTAGTGTCATTGTTGATGGAATATTTTCTTTGTACTTTTATATTTGTTTCTTTTGTTTTTCATGTTCAAGTGAACTAAACAATTTGAAGAAAACCTCTTGTAGAAAATGGTAACTTATACAATCTTTTAGCTCTCTAGCTATTTAATAATGTTATTTACTTTACTTTCTGTAGAAGATGCTTTCGAGAAGGACAAGATTCTGCAATTTTTGAACGATAACAAGTTTCCATTGGTCACTATTCTAACTGAGTTAAATTCCGTCAAAGTGTATTCCATCGATAAACTTCAGGTATCCATCATTTTTCAAGTATCAACTGTAATCTCACCGTTATATGATCTTACAACAATATATACTAGGTGTTCAGATGTGCATTTTAAATGTGATACGGAGTTATTCATCTGAAATGAAGTGGCATGTAGGAATATAATTTGTGAGTGTGTTCCAGGTTTATGTCTTTGCCGAAGCCGACGCTTTCACGAAATTACTGGAGCCATTTCAAGATGCTGCAAGGAAGTTTAAATCAAAGGTTGACCATTTAGAATCATTATTACATTCAACTAATCTTAAACCTCATATTATCACCACATTTATTGATTACATTTTGTCAACGCAGATAATGTTTGTATTAGTAGACATCAAAGAAGACAATCTTGCGAAGCCTTTCTTAACTTTATTCGGGCTCGAAGACTCAGAAGACACTCTTGTGAGTTTTGTCTCTCCACAACTAACATGATAAATTATACATCTTCTTCTTTAAATTAGTTTAAAATCAACTGGTTCTCATACTTATATTTATCATGCTTGATAGGTAACAGCATTTGATTACAAAACTGGTGCCAAGTACTTGTTGGAATCAGATCCAACACCGGGACGAATAGATGTACTAAGTCAAGCACTTGGCTCTTTATAACTTATTATTTATATGATTGTGATTGTTTGACTCTGACTGTATTTATTGTATTTTCCTTTTCTAGGAGTTTGGTTCGGGGCTTTTAAAGGGTACTTGGCCTCCGTTTTACAAGTCCCAAGAAATACCAGAAAATGTGAGATTCTTATATGTTGTTCTTAATGCAGAATTGGTGGTTATGACGGGTTGTCTAATGGGTCAAAACAGGTTCGGATTGTTGGTCGGGTCAAATTGGGTTGATCCGTTTACAATTTTTTTTGATGTCATAATAACTATCATATTAAATGTGATTATAAAAACGATGTCTAGAAATGATCGAATTCTTTCGGCTAAAGTATATTACAAAGATGTAAATATTTGAGTATGCTATAGCCACTTATAAACTGTTCCACACGTCTCATTTTTGGTTAGTATTGACCTGTTAGCAATAAGATATAACCCATATTGACCAATTGTCACTCTTATGTCAGCCCACGTTAATCCTTAGTAGTGAACTACTAATAAGTTGTAACATTATTGACGTAGTTATATATTGAATCTATTTCCTTACGCTTGGTGTTTTACATTTATAATCATCTTGTCCTACTAACAATCATTGTCTTGATTTTGAAATCATAGAAAGGTGCAGACATTCTAACCGTTGTTGGAAAGTCATTTGATGACTTGGTTCTTAGCAGCTCCAAGAACATCATTATTGAGGTTCGTATGTGTTTGTAATACAATCTAAAAATATCATCTTCAGTTAAAAATATCAATTTAACCGCTGTAGCGTTTGTCTTCAGTTTTTCACTCTCATTTTCTTCTTATTCCACTTGCAAAACGATCCTGACTTATGTGGTTTGATCTTTTATGTTGATCATATTCAAGATACACACACCATGGTGTTTGAACTGTGAAACCACAAGCAAACAAGTGGAGAAGTTGGCAAAACACTTCAAGGGGTTGGATAGCTTGGTTTTTGCGAAGATAGATGCTTCAGTAAACGAGCACCCAAAACTGGAGGTCAGTGCTTTTTAAAAATAAGAGGTGGCATAATGGGTGGGGTGAGTAATGGGTAGTGGGATTATTTTTTGGAACGGGTTGGGTTGGATTGACCTGAGACACCCTAAAGCTTTCATAATATTTAGCTTGATTACCAAAACTAGATTATATTTTTAATTATGTGTTGTTTTTTAATATAAATGATTTTTGAGGTTTTATGTAAACAATTACACTTTACGTGATTCTTGGTTTGTTTCTGTTTAAGCTAATATTCAAAATGTTACCAGTTGACCCGTTAGAGATAAAATGTGTAGGTCTTAAAAAATAAAAATGTTATGCTGCAACAACAACAAGAACAAATAAAAATAAATACATAAATACAAACATGTTCAAGATTTGGTACGTATATCTGTGTTTTGCAGGCGGATGACTATCCAACACTTCTGTTCTACCCAGCGAGCAACAAGTTGAACCCAGTAAGTCATTTGCTTCGCAAAACTATTTCTCAAAGATTGTTTTCATCACCAACTTTGCACTCATATGTTGCTATTTTTGTGCAGATCAAATTGCCTACAAAGTCTAGCTCGAAGGAGTTGGCGATACTGATCAACAAATATTTAAAAGAACAGGCGCATGATGAGCAACACGTGGAGAAAGATGAGCTTTAGAATGATTAGGATGAGATTATATAGACTGCACAACACTTTAAAGGGTAATTTTCCGAAAACCCGACATCAGGGAAGAGGATTACCATAATAGATTATGGGTTAGCATGGTTGTTGACTTATTGACCCTCCCACATGTATAACTATAAATTGGTTTTGAGTGTAAACATGGAAAGTTAAATGACAACTAAACAATGTTCCAGTAGATTTCAGGGTTATGAATGACTTGCAATATAAATACCACCGAGTATATTCATGATTATTATTATTATTATATATGAATTAAAATTGAAAAAATGACTCGATTTTAGCATATTGGCATCATCATTTTTCTTTTCCAGTCAATATTATTTTTTGGTTAAATGGTATAGTACAAAATTGATTATTTTGAGTGCTCAAGTTGTTTCTTATCAGCTAAAGCCTAAAGAGTTTGAGTTGTTTTATTACCACAAAAGAAATAGATGTTTTATACCTATTTTACTAGTATAGTGCCCACTCAAAGTGGAGATAAATATTTGTGTTATAGATTCTTGATTTTTAATGTTTGAATTTAATTAAAGTTTTAATGGATTGCTCAATTTGTATTATATAATTTTAAAATGTTTATATTATTTATTTTTAATGGATATGATTTAGATGTAAATATTAGAATTTCCTTAATTACGTCGAATAGTAATTAAGTCTATATCTTTGTTTTAATTAAATTTTTCGTAAAATGCTTCAAATGCATTATAAGTAGGAGTAGTAGATAATGGATAGATTCATTTTATAATTTAATATTATTTAATACATTAAGTTTTTATATAATCACTAAATATAAGAATTAAAAGAGATATAGGATTAAGTTACAATATTAATATTTTTATGGCTTAAAAGAGAAGGTTGAATGCTTTATAAGTTTATAGTAAATGGTTACCTTTTGAAACATCAAAACACTCAAAAAATGTTTAATCACTTGGAATATACATGAACCTTATAATTAACAAATTATATTATTCAGTTATCTAATCATAATAACCAGCTTTCTCGATGTACATGTAATATTATTGAGAAAGTGAATACCATGGCTAGATATTAATACGTGTAATAAATTCTTATCGGCAACCTTTTAGGTTGTCATCATCAATTTTTTTAAAAAAATATAGAAAAGGTAAAGAAAAAAAAGAAGAGTTTAAACTCATACAGTCTTCTATAAAAAGGAAATTTAAGAAAAATAATACTATATTCTTGTTATTGATCGAACTCCACACCTTCAGGTCAGGAGGTACAAAAATTACCACTCCATTTATTTGACAAATGTTTCATTATTCCTGGTATTTTACATTACATGAATACTTATTAATTTTTTGGTCCCACGTGGAAGACAAATTGAATTACTGCTACAGGACAAACATTATATTTAAATTTTTTTTTAAAAAAACAAATTTCAAATCTATATACACAATTAAACATAATAGATACAAAATGTAATTTCATATAACTAAACATAATATATATATAAGTTCAAATACTTATCTAACATCATAAGATTGTCTAGCCATCAGGACAAAACTTAAACATAATAACTTATCCAAGACACTGCTTGCTATTTCCGAGTAACTTTCAGTTTCATACAGCAACCTTCACCCGACAAATTTCTTACTTTGCTGCCACCTTTTTCGGTTGGCAGCTTGAATTTCGGCCTGTCAAGAAAAATGCATTCCCCTGTGACAAGATCCTCAAAGTATACTTGAATTCTGAGGGTGACACCCTTGGGTACAGCCAGCATAGACCTCTTCGGTGTAATTATGCCGGATGTCAGCGACATTCGGCCATAAAAAAGTAATGCCTTGTAGCAAGTTCTCGTAAAACGACAATCATCAAAATAAGGAAATTCATCTCCATAAAAAGCGAATATATGTCCATGCATTTCACTACCACAATTAGACCCTGCATCAACCTCCAGATCAATATCTATAGCGATATCTACTGCATCCTTTATTACAGCGTAATACATCAATGTCCTCCCATCCTCACCTTTAAATTCGTAACAACCACACCTAGCATTTGATTTCATGGTCCATATATCATTCAACTCTATTTCAAGTAGCCTATCGCAAAGTTGATAACACGCATCCTCCTCTTTATTAAAAGCATATAGTTCCATCTGAATCTGGATGGAGGAAGAGAATGGAACTGCATGATAAGAACTGTCCACGTATAAAACCTCACTGTTCCGCATCTCTATGGGATCACACCACTCATGGTCAAATAAAGGAATATAAGAAACACCAGGCTCATATAATGTATACCCCCGACCTGATCGTAACCCATACCTATCTGCAACTGTAATGAGCCCAAACAGGTAACCCCCTTTGAACTTGCGGTCTGTTAGAATAGTGGGATGAAACGAAAACACCTCAAACCGGGAATTTCTAAATGGATCACTAATGAAAACCAAAACAACCACGAATCAAAAACAAAAACTTAGCATGAAGAATATCAATTGTTTTCGAAATTGTAACCGGACATTACCTGGCATTAGAAACAATACACGGAGTGATGAAACAATCTGCAAACTTAGACCCGCTATTGCTGGATCCCCTCGAACCCCCCTGGAGGCTCTCTACCCATAAGCGGGAGAGTGAGGTATCTACTGAGACTGAGCCATCTGTTTCATCCATTTGTTCTCTTTTAGCCATCTTACGCTTCATATAATACCATACATCTGTTGGGATTTCCTTTTACACAAAAAAATGTTGAAAACTAGTTAAGAAATGTGAAATCGTGACAAAGGCTGTGTTTAATAAAACATAATGGTTTAGCACTGAATGATTCAAAACTCTGAATTATTCAAGCGCTCTAGATCATTATGATTCTGAATGTAAAATAGATATTTAATGATTGTTCTGAACCAGCACTCTGAATGACAATATATTACTATTATAACCTTTGATGTAATTTAATAAAGCATAATAATAATAAAAGGTAAGTAATCTTTTTAACACTATCAATTTAAATATCTTTTATTAAAAAAAAAATTTAACTCCAAATAAACACATAAATAATCAAATCAGTGGCTATATAACATACAAATTGCAAGCTGTCAACTTAGAATCCTAAATTGATCCACATGGCTTGGCAAGAAGGTAATTTACACAGACCTTAGAGTTTTTGGTTGTAATGTTTATGTGAAAACTAAGGATGTGAACAGGGATAAGCTTGATGCAAAATCAAGGAAATGCACATTTATTGGGTATGGTTAGGACGATATGGGTTACATGTGTTGGGATAATAAGTCTAAGAAGATTATCCGCAGCAGAGATGTCACTTTTGATGAGAGTACGGTTTATGGTGGCAAGGTAACAGAAACTCCGAAACCTGATTTTGTTGTATATGATGATATTCCCGTTGATGATCTTGCAGGTCCTAGTGGGAGTTCAGGAAACCATGAATTGCCAAATAACGGTGAGGTGTCAGGTGATGGAGAAAGTTCAGAGAATGGAGAAAGATCTGAAGTGAGTGGGAGCTCAGGTAATGTGGATGACAGTGGCACGGATGAGCCTGTCACTCCAGTACTTCCTACATTGAGACGTTCCACTAGAACGCCCAAACCTGTAAAAAGGTTCTCTCCATCAGCAAACTATCTACTTTTAACAGAAAATGGTGAACCGGAAAATTATTCTGAAGCAATGCGATTGAAAGAATCCATACAGTGGGAGCTTGCTATGAAAGAAGAGATGAGTTCACTTGAGAAAAACAAGACCCGGTCGTTAGTAAATCTACCTCGTGATAAAATGGTTTTGCATAATAAATGGATGTAAGAAAAAAATCGGACCGGTAAGAAAAAAATCTCAGGAGAAGTTAACTCTTCATGAATCTCAGGAGAAGTTAACTCTTCTTTTATTACGTTTCATTTTCTTATAAGGAACCTGTAAGAAAAAAATACATTTATTAAAAGCATGAATTGTAGATATTACCCAAAGTATAAAATTTGTGCAATTTTGATACATAATTTTATGTTTTCAATCTATGTATTGTAAAGTCTATATAAATTATCTATCTCTATCTTATACACTATTTACAACCAACTTAACTCATATGCTATTTATAACCACTGTATAATATATACAAGGCACCTACTAGACAAAGGCTTTGCCATTCAATTTTGTAAAACGATTGATAAGTTACCCACCAATCAAATGCACACTTATATTTAACTTTATTTATAAAAACATGTTTACAATTAAATAATATACATGAGTCTATAATCTAATTACTATAATAAAAAGGTGCATATTTATCATCATATGTTAATCTAAGACCGAACAAATAAGTTGTAAATCAATGTTTTAAATCGGTTTTTTAGTGAACCAGATTTATGTCCGGATTCGCTTCGATCTGATTTAATAGGTTTGGTTTTGTGGTTGAATTTATACTATATGCGCTAGAACCAATCTTTTAAGGCTGCAACATACAACTTGTGATGGTTGTTTTCAGCAATCAAGCTTTCAATACATAGATAACTATCGATCATTTCATTTTGATCACATATGAAATTCATGTAACAACATGAACTTTAAATATATTACAAAAACAAATTTTGTATTAATATGTATCCAAAAGAATGCCATCAATACAAACTGACGTAAGATATTTAATGACACGACCTCGTATACTAAGTTAAAAGCCACAACATTATGTTAGCTTTTAATGACATATGAAACTTTCAAGTGTTATATTAATGTTTTTATGTATTATGTTTAGAACTTTAATTACTAATGTTTATATGATACTATTGTAAGTCGGTCGATTCAATGATCGATCCGATTTTCATAAACTATAATGTGGAGAGGATATGACTCACATTGAAGCAACGAAAGTCAATTCATAACTTCAAAGCTCATTAGGGAACATTTGAATATAATTTTATACGAAGTATTACAAAAAAAACCATTTATCATTTATTTATTTATTTTTTATACACACACCAAATATCATACTCCTACGTGATATACATATACATACATCATATATATACACATATACATACCATACATATACATACACCACACACACACACACACACACACACACACACACATATATATATATATATATATACTTCGATCATCACTGCCATTACCATTCTGTAGAAAATAAAAAAAGAATAAGAATGAATTATCTCTCATCATTCGCTTCTTCTCACACGTCTTGAAATCGTCAGTTTACTGCAAATGGCAGGGCAAAATCTAAAAAATGGAGGACGGAAACAAACAAGTTGAACGTAACTGTATAAAGAGAGCAAAAATTCATAAAAGAAGATAGCGTCGTTCGTGGAGCTAGGAAGTTAGTGATGGATTTCACATGTTTTGCCAAAGGTGAGATTATGCACACTATTTACAAGAGCTGGTTGCATGTATATGCTGGAAAAAATCATCAGCCGAGCCGAATCAGAAGGTCAAACTTCGTTACTTCAAGTATGAGGTAAGTGAATTTCTTAAAGAAGGAGACGTGAAGTACACCTATGACGTCGACATTGTGACGGTTATCATACCGCCGGTGGTGTAGGAACTGAATCGGTGATGTTTTAGTTTTTTTAAGATGAAATAAGAGCATGAAGTGACGTATTGTATCTGTGTATGACTATGATTGTAATGGAAATTCTTAATTGAGTAATGAGAGAGATAGTTGTTTGTCTTTATTACAGTATTATTTTATGGGGAAGGTTCAGGGGGGATGGGTGTGTTATAGGAGCAGCAAAAGCAGACTCCATCCCCACCGTTCATTGCATTTCAACGGCCAAGATCAATCCAGCCAACAAGGACTAGACTGCAAATAATATGGTCAAGGGACCAAATGTGTAAATATGTTACACACCATCAATCAAGCTCGGTCAGTACGGCCAGTCATCTTCTTTTCCCTCTTTCTCTCACCATCTTCAAACAAAAACACCATCTTCAAACGGAAAACACACCACCATCTCCATGAACGTTTCCCATCTTCGTCAACAATCATCAACATCAACGACAATCAAAAAATTCTGACCAACAAAACGTCGCCGATCATCATCATTTTAGTATATTCTGATAAAAATCATGTCGAAATTTCTTACACCTACACCGTTGTCTGATACAATTGTCGAAACTGACGCGACTCGTAAGTGTTTTCGGTGAAAGTATGTTTAATCTTTGTTTTGTAACTATTTTCCTCTATATATCTACTTATAATACTTGATTTTATCAGCTACACGTAAGAGCCAAAGAAGAACACGCTACAGGTTCGAAGGTAAAAAAAGGAAGAAACGATGCATGTAAACTTGTCATCAGAAGGTAGCGATGAAGCGGAATCGGATTCAAGAGGTATATAATTGTTTTATATCTAAATCTGTTTTTATATCTGCGTTTTTTTAGATCTGTAAAAATGTTATGAATGAAAGGTTAAACTGTATAATGCTACATCAGATGATTGTTTATTTTATGATTTTGACCTGTTTATGACAGTTGATTTTGTAGATTATACTTGAGAATGTAATACTTAATAATATTCAAATATTCTACTGCATCTTGAATATGAATAACTGCATTTTATGACTCTTGGAGGGTTTATCTTTGTTTTTTAAAACTCTCTATTACACTAAAATAATAAAGTTGTTTTACTATATGTTTTGTGCTGCTAACTGCATCTTAGTAGTTTGACTATATAATGACAAAATGATATAAAACAAACATTTCAATACATACTTGAAGAATTTGCAAACTACATTTTATAAAAGTTGTGAAACATCATTATTTTGCTACCACTTGTTTTACTTAATTTTTAAATATTGCTACTGCATTTTATGTCCTGTTAGTAATATCTTTGTCCGATATCATTGATGTAGTACACTTCTTAAATAAATCAGTGAAAGAGAGTGCTTACAAAAAGTCGACCAAATTAAAAAGTGTAAAAGTTGAAGTACAGAAGAAGAGATCAACAAATAAAAGAAAAAGACCTTCAAAGAAGGTTGTTTTGGGTAAGATAAAGGGTAGATCTTCGCCACGTTGGTTAAAATCAGTACTAAAGTCCACCACTGGAAAGCAAAAGGAACTTATAAGAGACATAGGTTTTGGACCATTGCTTGACTGCTTTGACTATGACACTGTGCCTTTAAAATTAGGCCTTTTTGTTGTGCAAAGCTTCGACCCAGATACATGTCATTTGAACTTCGCAGATGGTAGAGCAATCAAATTGACAAAAGAGCTGATTCATAAAGTTGTTGGCTTGCCGATTACAAATTATACAATTCAAACATACAATCCACAAAGAGGAGGTCAAGAGGTAATTGAGGAATTCAGAGAACATTTTGAAGTTAAAGGCAAAGAAAAAATCATTGTCAACCGACTTCATGACTGGATGGTGGATTACATAGATGGTGATAGATGGTACAAGCTAAGTTTCCTTGCACTGGTAACAACTTTGCTAATCGAGTGTTGCCCAAACGGATATATAAATGAATCGATTATACCTCTGGTTGACTGCAACAATGTAGACATACTTCATTACGACTGGTGTGGTTACATTATGGATGCAATTGTGAGGATGACCACGACCTTTAAACCGACCAACCATTTTGATGGACCCTTGTTGATCCTTGTGGTAAATATAAGTTTTTATAATGTAATATAAATTCCAATTGAGTGGAAGGTTTCTGATATTCATGTTTATTAAATTTGTACATTTGTAGCTGATTTACGTGCACTGTACAACCATTGGAAATGAGGAAGCTGCTAGAATGTATCCAGGCATAAGGAATTGGAATTCTGTTACTTTAACAGCTCGTGAAAATGAAGAGATAGAGAGTGTAGGTTTTGGTTTACAGCATGTGAGAATTCTTAAAGGATATGAAGAAGATTTAGTGCTATTTGTAGAAGAGATGAGTGATTCTTCTGGAAAAAAAAAAGAAAGAGAAGTAAAGAATTGGGTAAATTATTTCATATTTATATAACATTGTTATCTATTTTGAAAAAAAAAATTAGACAACTGCATTTTAAACATACGGAAATACAAAAAGTTTGGTAATTGAATTTTTTTTTTTCACAGAATTCGATGGAAGACAATTAGAACACATGGATGACCCTCCATTTGATTATGTTTTTGAGATTGGGGATGAACATTTAAGAGTGTGTAACTTTCTTACATTGAATATTCATTCATATGTGCAACCGTTGTTTGTGATTAATTATTATCAGGAAAAAAAATATATAAAAACTTAATGATGACTATATTACAGGATTCTAAAATGATGATTAAACGAAATCTGGTTCGTGTTCAAAAATATAAAGAGCACATTGATAACTCTATAAAGAGTTTGATGTCATCTAATCCATTTGATCCGGAAGTTCTTTGTTTAGCCGTCGAAAGAAACAAAATTTTTGATGTTACAAGGATTTTAAAGAAGGAGTATGCACCGGATTCTGATGACGAGATTTTGTCACCGACGTCTCATCATATCACAGAAATTGGACAGTCATCTAAGAAGCCAGAATCATCAATACTGATTGTTGAGCCGTTATGTGCAGTAAAAAGCACATTTTCTGAAAATGCAACTGATGGTACTTCTGAAAATCCAAACGTAGTTGAAATAGCACCTAAAAATCTGCATTGGATGTTGGAGAAAAGACAGAAAATCTTGATGAAACTGACAAGAAGAAGGAGATCTGGAGGCATGTGAGAAGGATGAATTGGAGAAAAATGGTGGTCTTAAAAACTTGAAAGTGGGTATCTCAATGATGCAATATGAAGAAAAATCTTACATTGGGGCAGTGAAACGAAGGAAATTGAATAACAATGATTTCCCAACATTTAATTTGGGGATATCCCCTGATAATTTACAAGTATCAGACCCAAATGTGTTACAACAAGCTTTTCAAGAAGCTGCATTTGTTGGAGAACAGACAGTTCAAACCGAGGATGAAGGTTGTGTAGTGAATGATCCTGAAATAGGCTCGGCTGGAAACCATTTTCAGATTATGAGGATTTTCTGCATTGTCAAGCCGCAGATTTGGCTTCTGCAGAGTTAGAAAAGAGGAAACAAAAAGAAAAGAAAAATCATGACATCATACGTAACCAACTTCAGAAGTTGGATGCGATTGATGAAATTCAGAAGCAAAAGGAATCAGAGATGAAGAAGAAAATAGACGAAGAAAACATAAAGAATGAAGCTGAAAAGAAAAGAGTTGAGAAGAAATTTGTCAAAGATTATTTGTTCCCAAATCAAGTATCAACATCGGATACATTACAGAAGAAGAACACTAAAGTAGAACCTGCATCAAAATCAACTTCTTCTCACTCAACAATGTATGCCCCATTTGAAGCTCCAATTCCAGTTGTTTTAACCCAAACTGCACCTGCTAGTTCAGTTGGTCTGCCTAAACTGAAACTAGAGTTTCCAAAAGATCTTCCAAAACATGTTAATCCATTTCCAATAAGCAAAGGTTTTAAACCTCCAACAAATCTACCAATTCCAGCTAAAACTGTTGAAGTGAACGTCAACCTTCATGAAAAAGCTGAGAAGAAGGTTAATTTTTTGACAAATACAACAGTAGAAGTCGAGGTTGATGGTAAGACCGAGGTAGTGAATATATCTGATGATCTTTTCTCTCCGTATGTTGGTAAGGAGGTTTGCGTCGATTCGAAGTTAACAGTACAAGAAGAGAGACTGTGTAGATATATCTTCAGTGCAAGCCAACCTATCAAGTAAGTTTTTTGATATGCTTACCATAACAATAAATTAGTTAATGCATTTTATATAAATTTACTGCATCTTATGTATATTTCGTATACTTTAAAAAAAAAATAGGACGGTTGACTTCAAGAATTATGCGTGCAATCTGAATCTTCAATCTTTGGAAAGCTTGTATAATGGAATTCCAGTACAACAAGACGTAATTGATGTTTGGACACCGTTACTCAATTATGAAGAGTCTGAGCTAGAGTCAACTGATCAATGTGGTCGTGTCTTCTGTGATACTGAAACAATGGTAAATTTATTACTTTTAAAAACCTTATTACTGCATACTACTTTTTACTATTGTAAAAAAACAAAACAATTGCTCAAAAAATATACTTGTTTATGCAGACATACAATGTTATATATCCATCTCTAGACCAAACAGTTGTTTCAACAAATTTCGAGAAGAGTGTGAAATCAAGTCTGATGCAAGCTTCAAAAACCAACTTTAGTGATACTGATGTGGTAGTTTTAAAATAAATTTCAATTTATCTAAAATTCTTTCAACAATTTTGTTTCTGCAAAAAAAAAAAAAAAAAAAAAAAAAAAAAAAAAAAAAAAAAAACTAATGATGACTAATCATTATGATATGTATATGTTGGTTGTTCAGGTTTTCTTCCCAATAGTGATGCCGTTTGAAGCAAAGAATCAAAGTGTGTTCAACCATTATTATCTGATTTGCTTTAACTTAAAAGTACCGGGAATTTACATAATCGACAACATCAAGGATAATACTGATATATTTACAAGATATGGGAACTTGCCAAACACTCTTGTAAGTATCTCATAAAAATTATTAAAACTGCACAAAATAACATTAGATATAAAATTATTTGTAGTATTTTAATGTACTTTGTTGGTTACTACCGCGTAGAATGTTTTGTGAATACCTTGGTAAGATCGAGAAGCACACACACACTGTTGAGTTGATGGGGAAAGAGATAAAGATTCTTGATCTTGAATGGGTAACCAAGAAAAACTATGTGGATTGTGGGGTTTTCTTGATGAGACACATGGAATGCTACAAAGGTACAAGCATCAAGGAATTCAAGACCCAATTTAATAATCAAGTTACTGCCCAGAAAAAACATATTGAAGATTTACTTGGCAAAGATCCTGTTATCTCCCTTCAATGACGATTTGCACCATGTCAAAGATGAAGTAAAGGCTTATGATAAGCTAGACAAGGAAGTCAGGTTGATATACAAGAAGAACTCAAAGGTAAATATCGGCAAGCGTTCGCTCAAGAGGAGCATCGTTACTGGGTGAAAAGTTTGATTGTTGGTGAAAAGCGTTATGTGTTTGGTGGTTTGTGAACGTTTTCAAACAATTTATGTGTTTCGTAGTTTATTTTGCCGTGGGTGACAAAAGTACATCTGAAACAAAAAAACTATTACATGTATCTTTTGGTAATGGTTGTTTGTCTGTAGGAAAAAACTTATGTGTAGAAGTTTATTTTGTGGTTTGGAAAAACATATAAATGTTGTGCTAGTTAATATCCTTGTTAGTTTATATGTCAAGTTTCTATAAAAAAAAGTTAACATTAAAAAAATCAAAATCATATTAACTTTAACACGTGAAATTTGAGACACATACTTACTGCATTTTAACAAATACATTTTCACTTGGAAAAAAAAATAGACTGCATTTTATTAACATTTAATTTTACTAGTTTCCACTAAAACTAAAGATTCCAAGGGTAAGACCTAAAATGAGTAATACGAGAAACATACCAAATTGACTGTATTTTAAAAATGTAAAAATGTCACTCAGATTCACTGCATGTTACCATTTTGAATACTGCATCTTAAAAATACTTCTTTTTACACATTCAAATTTATTCTTAAAATGCATAATTTTGGCATGATCCTCCTTCTCAAAAACAAGTTGAAACTTTCTTCTCTTATCCTTAGTTGACACTTTACTAAATATTTATTTTTTTAAAAAAATCAATCAATAAACAAGAGAAAAAATAATTATTAAGAATGCTTAACATAAATAAAAAAACAAACTTCAACTGCATTTTATAATACATTAGTGCATTTTATTAAAGGGCATTTTGGTAAAAAAAATAAACATATATATCTAAAAAATACAAACACACACACAACACACACTTCAAATTCACCCCTACCTACAAAAACCCTAACTGCAATAAAGTAAGAAAACTTAACGCAACTACGTTCTTCCTTCGTCGTTATTGTTAAATTGTTCATGAAATCTACTACGGCGAAAAGAATGGTTAAAAAGAAGTTAGTGAAGACACCAGAATCTGGTAAAAAAACTTCAAATGCAAAATCTAAGAAGAAACCGAAAGAAATCATTACTTGTAAGTTGTTTCATAGTTTATTACATGCAACACTTCGTCGATATTGTGTTGTAAATTTTTAATTTAAGATGTTTTTGAAAATCATTTACCACAGGCATTAGACAAAGCAAACGAAAACATCGAAGTGAATCAGATGTTGAAAAGGATCACGAAATCAACAACGATTCAACAAATATACAAGAAGATGTTGATAAAAAGAGAAACAAAGGTTTGTTTCCTCTTTGATGTTTGTTAGTGTTTATAATGTTAGAAAATGTTACACATAGTGTTATAACATTCCTCTGTTATTTATAATTTAATGAAAAATAGTAACTGCATTTTATTCATATTGTTCTCATCGTAATGATCATGTTTTAAAACTGATATATATTTTTAACAACACATACATGCTATCAATATTTTTTAATTGAATTATATTTAAAAAACTATTATAATTTACATGAAAAAGGATAAAAAAAAGATGTAGCAGTACCAAATTATAAAGTAATTGAAGCCAGGCATTCACCGAAATGGCTAAATGATGTGTTGATTGCAACAAACTTAAATCAAAAACAAGTAATAAGGGATATGGGGTTCGGAAGCTTGCTTGACGGTGCATACGACTTTGATTTTGTCCCTGTTGCACTTGGTGGTTTTGTTGTAGATATATTTGACCATGAGAACAGTAAGTTTAAGTTACCAAATGGTAGATCGATTAAGGTAACTAAAGAACTCATTCATGATACGCTTGGATTGCCAATGGGAGGTAAGAAGATACAAACGAAATATAGATCATCTGGTAATGATCCAGTTGTTCAAACTTTCCGGAAATAGTACTGTGAAAAACCGATTAAAGCTTACCCTATTAAACCTCTTGAAGGGATTATAGGTTTGATGAAAGAATCTGATAGGTTGTTTAGGTTGAACTTCCTTGTTATGGCTACAAGTATTTTGATTGAGTGTACCAAGGCTGGATGTGTAAACCAGACAATATTAGAGTGTATACCAGAAAAAGATGAGGATATCAAAGGTTTGGATTGGTGTGGATATCTGTTGGAATCCATGATTACGTGTCGGAAAGAGTTTAACTTCAAGAATCATTTCAATGGCCCGCTGCTTGTAATGGTGGTAAGTAATCTGTTTGTTACTTACCTTTGTTTTTATATAATTATGTTAAACAAAATAATATGTTGATATTTTCTTTTACTTTTGTGTAAAGCTTCTATGTGTCAACTCTACACTCTTGAGAGATGATGAAGCCAATACATTGAAGCCATATTTGAGTAGTTGGAATTCTGAGAAACTTAAGGAACGTCAAAATCGAGAGATAAAAGAAGGAGTTTTTGGGCTTGATCATGTAAGAGTTGTTGATGGATTGGAGGATGTAATCCAACAGAAAACGCCTTCTAAGAAGAAGAAAATTGTTATTGCAAAAGGTAATATTTGAAACGACATCAAAAAACTTGTTGTTTAAAGAATTTTTTAAAATTGTTCCACTAATAAAAAAATGAAAATCTGCATACAGAAGCTGAAGGAGATGAATTTTTAATTGGAGATACAGATCTGAAGGTAACCGAAAACCTTATCTAATGACATAATGAGTCTGCTAAAAAATACATTGTTGTGATTTAAAATGTTTTTATATGATTTTACAAATTAATTGAATTTGTTATTTTTATTCACAGAATGACAAGAGGAGAATCATAGAAAATCTAAAGGTGATTGAAAATCTGAAAAAACTTGTTGATGAAAGTTTAAATGCTTTGATAGCTAACCATCCCAGTGACCAAGAGTTGCACAAGTTACAGCTTATTAGGGGTGATCTCTATAGAAATTTCAGAGATGTTGGTGAGGTTGATGGAGATAATACATTGGTTAATGCTGGTCATGTTGGTACCTCTGCTGATGTTGTTGATGGAAACAACAAAACAAATGCTGAGAATAATATGGGACCAACAGTTGAATTAAATGAGAATCAGATTGAAAATGTTGCTACTACAAGCAATATAGGTAAACAAGTCAATCCTGTTCGAATCGTTGACTACTCAACAGAGGAAGATAGTCAAAAAGAATCAAATGTATCGGTTAAGGGACTTGCAAGTGATACAATTCGACAAGAAGAAAAGTGTGAACAATCTACAAAGAATGTTGCTAAAGATAATAACAATGCTAAATCAATCTGCAACGAATATCATTTGCAAGATCAAGAAGATATTTTTGCTGATTTGAAGAAAGATTGCATATGTCTCAGAATGAGAACAATGATATCTACAAGGTTAGTACTTCTGCATTTATTTTAAATTCACTGCATGTTACACAAAACTTTGCGGCATTTTCAAGTAATATATCTAAACTAATATTTTCTGCATCTTAAATACCATTTATCCATTTTGGATTGTAGCTGAAAGACATGGTTAATGCCTCATCAATGGATGGTGATACCGGAGGTAATATTGAAGATATTTACAATGAACCTGGTATGGTAAATGATGTCTACAAGGTTAGTACACCTGCATTTACTTTAAATTCATTTTATCTACAAAAAATATACATTTTTGACTAAATTAATATTTTCTTAAAATGCAGTAAATTATGGTTAAAATGCAATAAATGATGCATTTTATTTTTTGATCCACTGCATTTTAGGGAGGGCATGCTTAAAATGCAGTAAAATTATGCTTAAAATGCAGTATAGTATGCTTAAAATGTAGTAAATTATGCTTAAAATGCAGTAAATTATGCTTAAAATGTAATAAATGATGCATTTTATTTTTTGATCCACTGCATTTTGAGCATAATTTACTGCATTTTGAGCATAATTTACTGTATTTTAAGCATAATTTACTGCATTTTAAGTATATTTTACTGTATTTTTTCCCTTCCCTTCCTACTCCTCTAGAGAGCTTTGCTTCTCTGATTCTCTTTTGCTTTTTAAATTCTATTTTTGCGTTATATTACTTGAAAATCTGGTTAATGCTTCACGGATGGATGGTACTAGCGGTGGTAATATTGAAGATAGTTACAATGAGCCTAGTATGAACAATTTTGTAGGCAGTTTATTTTATTGAATATTAATGCATTTTTACAAGTAGACGAAGAAAAAACAACCGAAGTACTTGATTCTGCTGAAATTGTTAATACACCTGTTATAAAAGCAACACAACTTGATGATGAGTTGCTACAAAGGGAACATGAAGCAGCTGCAACTTTGGCAACAGTAAAGCAACAAGGTGATCAATCAAAAAGAACACAATCTGGAATGGCAGAAGACCCAAAGGTTACTTGTCTAGCTATTGTTCCAATAGTTAGTAATGAAGAAGTACATGTGGTGAGTGAAAGATAGGAAGAATCTGAGAAGCAGAATAAGAAAGATGAGGGAAATAAGCTATCTCAAGTAAAGGAAAATGAATCAAGATCATTAGCGGAGAAAACTAAAAAGAGAAAATCAGAAACCTTGGTTAATGATGGATTTCATACACCAATCGCATCACTTACTCATGCTGCTTCACCGGTAACCTCAAAAAAACAAACTTTGAATCAGAAACTCAAAGAATTGGCTGAATCTTACACTCCAAAATGGAAAGAACAGATTGCAGACTTCATGACAATTGTGGATGCTCAGCCATTGCAAGTAGAGTTCCCTGCAGGAAGTTTCAAGGAAAAACAAAAAGTAGTTGCTATTCAGAGGAAAGGAAAACGGGCTGGAACCCGAAACCGTGGTTGTGTTGAATCAAACAAGGAGGATGAAACGGAAGTCCTAATTGATAATGAAAAAAGGTTTGCGAAAGTATCTGAATTTCTGCGCTCACCTTTTGCTGAAAGGGAGATATGTTTGACATCTAAGAGAACGACAGATGAAGAAAGAGTTGCACGATTCATTTTTAGTGCATCTCACCCCACGAGGTAAAAATATTTATACTGTTTTTAATTATTTAACTACAAGGTTCATAAATTTTATTAACTATCATATGATATTTATTTATGCAGTTCCGTTTTCTTTCAAACTCATGCTTATGTTGTCGAGCTTTATGTGTTTGAAACATTGTATCCCGGATTCACAATTGCATCATCGATTATCGATGTTTGGGCCCAGATTCTTAACTACGAGGAAAACAGACGCAGTATTTTCAAAAATTTCCGACGTGTGTTTTGTAACACACAAGCACTTGTATATATTCTTTTTAATTTTAATATTTTCTGTAGCTCCTGAAAACTATGGTTAAAATGCGGTAAATTATGAAGTAAATTATGCTTAACAAGAGGATCGGATAGGGCAGAAATAAAATTGCAGTAACATATGCTTAAAATGCAGTAAATTGTGCTTAAAATGCAGTAAGTGATGCATTTTATTTTATGATTCATTGCATTTTAAGAAGGACATAAATAAAATGCAGTAAAAAATATGCTTAAAATGCAGTAAATTATGCTTAAAATTAAGTAAAATATTCTTACAGTGTAGTAAATGATGCATTTTATTTTTTGACCCACTGCATTTTAAGCATAAATTACTGCATTTTGAAGTATATTTTACTGCATTTTAACCACAATTTACTGCATTTTAGGCATAATTTACTGAATTTTATTCCTACTCTCCATGCTTCTCTAGAGAGCTCTGATCTCCTTTTTTTAATTTTTTCAGACGTACGATGCTATAAGTCTAAATAGAGACCAAGCTGTTACGGATGAAACATTTAATGAGAACTGTACGCTAAGTGTGCTGCAAACACCACATGGAAATTATAAAAAAAATTAACCTGGTACGTGTTATAATTATCTGTTTCAATTTATATTTTGTGTAACTTATTTTTCTCTAAAAAGTATTTCATTTATGATATTCTCTCTAGGTGTTCTTCCCGATCTTTAAGATTTCAGAAACCAAAAGATCAACCAACAACCATTACTACCTGGTTTGCTTTAATCTAAAAGATCTTAGGATTGACATAATTGATAACATTAAGATGACTGATGAGGAAGTTGATAATCCAAAAAGTGTTTTTGAACGCTACGGTAACCTTCCTAACTTGTTGGTAAGTTCGTTTTATAGTACACTCTTTCATTTTTCATGCTTAATGCTGTATCTTCATATTTACTAAAAACTCTCTTTTTCTCAGTACATCCTTACTGCATTTTATATAACTCCAACAGTATCACTTCATTTTCACTGCATCCTAAGTGCATTTTCACTGCATTTTATGTCATTAATGCAGAGGTCAAAGTTTTGTAATTACTTGGCTAGTAAAAGAAAAACTGCCATGCGCATTTGAATTAATGACCAAGGAAATACAAATACTAAACATAGGTTGGGCTACTGAGAAAAACTTTGTGGATTGTGGTATATTTGTGATGCGTCACATGGAATGCTACAAGGGGAATGGGCTAGCTGACTTTGATATGCAGTTGAATACTGAAGATAATGGCTAGAAATCACAGTTGAATGATCTGAGGAAAAAATATGTAGCGAAGATTTTGCTATCTGATTTCAACGATCTTGCAGAACACACTCGTGAAAAGGTGAAGGAATACGATAGATTGGACAACAATCTGAGGTTAAAGCACCAAAAAGCTGCAAAAGCTAAAATAAAAAACCGTATTACAAGTACGTTGGGTGCTCGAAAAACAGAACATATCTTTTGTGGAAAAAGGTTACAATTGCTTATATTGTGTTTGTTCTAGTTTATCTCTAACAGTTTGTCGGTGATTGTAAAGCAACTTATTTTTAATATGTCGTACTTAACTCTAAAATAGAATGTTAAAGACTTGTAGTTTGTAGTATTATGTGGTAATCTATGTTAATTTGAAGTATTTCGTAGTAAACTTGGTGGTTATAAAACTGAATGTTATATACATAATCATTTTTTTATTTATAATGACATTTGCTTACAAACCAAGAATTAAAATAGCAAAAAAAGTTCCGAGTAGAAGCAGCAGGCTAAATTCACTGCATTTTAATGCCAAAATTTCACACATATTGAATGCATTTCACACTATATAAATTTTACTGCATTTTACCGGCACTGCATTTTAAAAGCTTCGAATTTGTTCTTACAATGCTGTATATTTGTGTAACATAATAGAATCTAAAAAAGATAAATCGCCGTATCAAAATCATGTAACAACAAAAAAAATTAAAAAAACACTACATTTTACTTTTAAAAAAGAACGTAGGTCAAAGTATTCATGATAGTAAAACGTCTAAAAAAATATAAAATGCAGTAACACAAAAATATAAAATTCAATCACTCATTTAATGCAGTGACTCAAAAATATAAAATGCAATAACACAAAAATATAAAATTCAAATCCCTCATCTAAAACTAAAATGCGGTAACTAAAAAATAAAATGCAGTAAAAATAAATATTCAATGACTCATCTAAAAAATAAAATCTTCAAAACCTCAACTAAGACACAATGACATTATTCTGCATATCTCCTACAGTTGTACTTTCAGGAGTTGTTTCTTCAGGTATAGTTGTACAACCCCTGCTATTATGTCCATATTGCTTGCACTTATGACATTGATTTTTCCTCTTCTTGACTTTATCCATCGCAACATTAGCTTTTGATTTTCCACTTGGGCGTCCTTTAGTTCTAATGTCATCCGGATTCTTTATGTTGTGGTTTTCAGGTTTTTTGACACCCAAAAATGAACAAATAGCTTCAGACTTGTCCATTGGTATAGATGTCGGGAATTCAACTCTAGTTTCCTCAAAAATTTCAAGCAAATGTTCTCTGTATTTAGCAAACTTCTCTGGATTATGCACCAACCTATTTGCAGTTTCCGCCACAATTTGTTGCATCTCTCTAATTCCATCTAGAGTTGTTTTGGTTGCTTGAGGTTGTTCCACAACTCCCTCCTTATCGGGAATCGCCTCGACAGACCATCGAAAAAGAACATATTTTTTAGGGAATGCTTGCAGGTTCTCTAGATGAAACACATAAAATATGTGTCGACACAATAACCCATATAACTCAAACTTCTTGCAGGTACATTCAGCTGTAATCTCTAAAGGTTTGTAAACAACCTTCAAAATTGAAAAATAAAATAAAAAATGTCAACTATATTAACTATATTTTACGGAAAAAACAACTTCATTTTATCCACATTAGAAATATAAAGTACACCATACCATATAAATCCTTCCAGTTTCTTGATCTTTGATGTTCCTTATAACTTTATTTTCAAACTTTTTTTCACTCACTCCCTGACACTCATTGTAGCTGGCTATAAAATCTTCTTGAACATCATAAAAAACTGATCGTGTATACATCATAGCAGCTTGCCTCTCAAGTTGATGATCAGTTTTAAAAACAGGGATTGTATACTTCGTGTTGTAGTCATTTAGTTGCTGAACATACCTCTGGTGTTCCATGGCAGTATCATAGTGTGTCAGAAATTCCACAACATTAAATTTCTGCTAGTAAACTTTTTAAAAAAATGATTCTCGCTCTCTGATCTTGAAGAAGTCCGCATCAATCCAGCTAAAGGTTCATCTAGCAAATACGCTGGTATCCATCTTCTTCTCATATCAAACATCTCCTTCAACCAATCATTATCCTCAAGTCCAAAATGTTCAACTATCAAATTCCATTTTCTTTCAAAACGTTCAGGTGTGATCTTGTCTGTCTAAACAATTCCACATATTATTTCTTTGAAATTTGTGTTTGAACATAACACAAGACCAACCTAAAAAAAATAATATGAAATATAACATTAGATATAAGTAACTGTATTTTAAATCAACATGTGTACTGCTATAAAAAAAAGAACAAAAAACATACCTTTGTTGTCATTTTTCTCATAATATGCAACATGCACAATCTGTGTCTTGTTTTTTTAAATGTACTTATAATTGCGGCACGCATTGCACTGTCTTGATCAGTTACAACTACTTTCGGGTCTACCTTAAAACATTTTTGAAATGTTTCAAGAAGCCACTTGTAATATATTTCAGTTTCTCTAGTAAGAAGTCCCGAACCAAATGTAACACAACGGTTATGATTATCAATGCCAGTAAAAGGTATAAATAACATTCCATACCTGAAATAAAAAAATAAAAACAACAATATCAAAAAATAAAAACAGTTCAAATAAGTTGTACTGCATTATATGTTGTCCTACTGCATTTTAAATTTTATGCTGCATTAAATGAATAAATACATCAAAAATGAGGATAAGCAATGGACATCAATATTCACTGCATTTTAAGAACAAAAAATAAATTAAAAGGCATTGAATGCAATGGTTCTATTAAAATAAAGTAAAATGCAGTAAAATGCAATGGTTCTAGTAAAATGCAGCAAAATGCAATGGTTCTTGTAAAAATGCATTAAAATGCAATATTTCCAGTAAAAAATGCATTGATTTTAAAAATGCCATTCCTTTTCCTCATCTGATAACTTCAAGTAATAAAAACCTTAAAAACATACATGTATCATTGCATATATAAACATTATAATTTAAATAAGCTCTAAAATATGTGAAAAATTCAATAAAAAGTATGTAACTTATTAGACTTGAATGTAGAGTCGAATGATACAACATCTCCATATATTTTGTAGTTTCGATGAGCTTCTGGATCTGCCCAAAAAACTCCAGCCAATCTCCCCTTATCATCTAGAAAATAGTCGACATAGAAATCTTTAATAAACTGCTTTCTTCCAAGGAGTTTCTCAACAGCCATTTGTGCGTCTTCTGTCCCCACAAAAACATTCACATCTATTCTAAAATTCTTACAATCAACCTTAGTAACTCCCATTTCTTCGAAACCACCATAAAGTTCTTTCATAAGTCTAAATCCCTTAACAGGTCCAATATTAAAGGTAGACACTTGAAACAACAATTGTTCTTTCATGTATCCTAAACTGCTTGTTCTCTTCGCAAACTTCATTTCATCTTTTTCAAGAAGCTGATGGTTGTGACCCTCAAAAAATTTAACCAGTTTGTATTTACCATCTGAAATCTTACTTAGTGAAAATCTTGCATTGCAACCAACCCTAAAAGTACTTGTTTTCCTCGGACGTGGTTTCTTTTTCACGATAGATTGTTCTGAAATACCGACAGCTTGTGCACCAGGATCTGGCTTTGATTTTTTCACATACTTTGACCCTTCTTTGTTACATCTGAACAACTTGCTTTTAGGATTTACCAACTTGCTTAGCCTCCAAGATGAACTTTTCTTAGCAACAAAACCTGCCTTCTTTGCATACTTCTGATAACAAATGAATGCTTCTTCTATCGTATTGTATACTGTTCCAATTAATGGTTTTTCATCCACAGCAGGATACCAAATTCTTGTCCCACAAGGACTATAGAATAGTCTATCAGCTTTGTCTGAAACAGCTGCAACATACTTATTAAATTAGATAGTACTGCATTTTGATATACACTAATGCATTTTAATAGAATTTGACATTTTCGTACTTTTAATCTTAAATACATCACAATACATAAATAAAACCCTAAAAACTGCATTTTATAAATCCCATGCTGCACTTTAACATAAAATATGCAGCATATTATAATCAAAGTAATATCAGAGGAAAAAAACTAAACTAAAAGAAAACTACATACAGTCATGTATCAAGCTGTGCAATCTAGGATGTATATAAACTTATCAATCAATATAAAGTACTAACGAAACAAGCAAATACACATATATGAGCACAAATGTAAATACATATATATACTTATATATAGATACAATAGACTAAGTCACGCATACATAAACATATACAAACACATATAATACTTACTTTTGTTAATAACTTCAACAACGGGTGTGTGTTCTTCATCCAATCGATCAACATAAGCTGAAGGTGTAATTAATTGCGACATTGTATACGATATGATGATTATCGTAAGATGATGATGATCGTAAGTAATTGTGAAAAATTCTGAGAAAGAACCGTATAAGATGATGTAATATAAACGATTTTGAGAAAGAATCTGAGAAAGAACTGTATATATAAACGATTTTGAGAAAGAATCGTGTTGATCGAACGTTTTAATCGAAGATTTAGCTTATCAATCGTATGGATCTAAAACTTTTCACGGATTCCTTTCCTTAAATTGTGAAAAATCTGTATAATTTCTAATATTTTGAAGACTTTGCGGTCAGCTCCAAAACTTTAGAGGATGTGCAGAAATAGTCCCTGCTAGTTTCCTGTAGGGGGAAAGGATGCCACGTGGATGTCTGCTACTGGGTAAAACCTTGCCCTACCTGCTCCTATTAGAGGGGCTGCTCCTCGGATCCGTTTCTTAATGATAAACATAATAAAATAAATCATTGACCTTATGTTTTTAATATATTCCTACTGCTAAAAGTCTTCATCTTCAACCTTTAGTATTATGCTTTATTGAACACAAATTCTTATTTTTATTTTGCTTAAACGGATACACAAATTGTACTTAATGTTAATATAACATCCGCCAAAGTCAAGTTTTAAATCTACGTTATGGTCTTTCGATAGTAGCGACAAAAAGGATAAGGAAAGGAGAAACAGTTCCAGATTATGGAACTATTGCCATGGATGAGGATGTTTAAACGTTTATTTTTAAATCATTACTAAAAATATAGCTTTAAACTTATATATGGTTGTTACTTTGTCATTCACAAGGTCATATGATCAGTGCCACCATTAAAAGTAAGTAAAAGCCCAAAATACCACGATTCTTGAGGAAACATTAGGCTACATCATACGTCGTATATTATTTGTTAAAATAACTACAACTTCATCCATTTTTCACATCCTTACAAAATCTACCCACAACCAACGTCGTTTATGAAGAAGTTCTGCAACATTTGTAGTTTTCATAATCTAGCTTATACTATTTAATTATTAGTTTTCCCAAAGGTTAAAAAATTACTTTTTCCTATATAGTTTGGTTTATGCTATTGTTAGCTTCCATTTTAACAATAATTGCACCGATTAAGTTTATAACACTACTTTAATAATGGTCTACTTACAATTAAACATATAACTGCATTTGTTGAACGACTGTGCATCGCACGGGCTCCAAGCCTAGTTTAGTATATAGAAGAATATTGTAAATATTATAAATGAGTGATTTGGGATATGATATTTTGAGTAATTTCCTATCTTGAACCTTAAAGATTAAAATTGAGTAGAAAATGTTTATTAAGGAGTATTAGATATATATTAAACTAGGCATTAAGACCATGCGATGCACGACCTTTTGAAAAGCCAGTTATATAGTAATTTTAAGTACCCGAATATATTAATGAGCATTGATGTGCTGCCCAGCGTCCGTATGAAGACGGTGCTCGGACCGCAATCGGTTTGTTTTAAATTTGTATTTGCTGGGGTCTAAGTGTGACTTACTGATACTGAACCAAAAGGCTAGTAGATGGTAAGTATGACCTAGAGTCGTTCTTAAAGAGAAACCGAATTGAAACAGAGGTGATCCAATCAATCTTTCTTTTCTAGTAAAGGTTAAAAGAGTGCGTTGGGGGTTTTTGGTTCAGTTAATTTAGTAAACTAATTAAAGCGAATAAAAGATAATTGTAAATCAGATAATAAAAGGAGTATTTGTTGTGAGTTCGTTAGCTTATAATGTGGGACGATGACTTATAGGGAAAACGTTTACTAAATTTGGAATGTTCACTAGACTAGGTAGTTTATGGTATAACCGATAGGTTCCCTATTAGTCGGTTATCAACTAATATGTCACGAGGAACCACGGTGTCATGATTCTGATTAGACAGACAATGCTCAACTCTCCACACTCTCCTGTGAGGGAGTCAGTGGCCCTTGTTATTGAGCACATTTACTCGTGGGCGAAGGAATAGAGTAGCAAGTCTACAACAAGTCTAACCGTTCTTAATACCATAAAGACTACAAATTTAGCAAACAATTAACTTAGCAAATATGTTCGGACTTAATTGATCAATTCCTATTAATGAAGTTTAAGCATGGTAAGCGAAGGAAAGTGTTGAGGTTTCTTGCGTACCTTACTTATTATTTCATAGGTTAAGGAAAAGTATCGGATTAAGTTGGATTTTAAACTTGCCTTTCTCAATACAATTAACAAATCCCTAGGTTTTCGTAAATGGTTATTTAGCCTATAGCCTACCTAATCTAATCTAATTAAAAATGTAAATAAAATGCTGACGGCTTTTTGCATAAAGTTAAACCCAGACCATGTCGGAAAATGCTATGGTAGTCCACAATGTATTTAATCGTTTACCGATGTTTACATGATAAGTACATTGTGATTTTAAGTGTACAGTACTCATGGCAATTCCACATAATCACATTGCATTTATGATACTCGCATAATGTTACAATTGAAACCATAGTTTTACACAGATAACTATTGACCAAGTAGTAAGGTTCGCGACTCCTCTTTACAAGGTTACAATCACATTTTTCAATCGAAAGGCGAATGTAAGTTTTAGGTTTAAAATCATAAGATAAGCTCGTTCATAAAGTTTCCGTTTTATAATGTCGATCCATAATACAACTACCTTCGGTCGTTACCGGCTTCTATACGTATGTACTTTGCTTAAAAGCATTTCCAGCACTATACCGAGAAACGGTCGAATAGGGGCCGTCATATTATGTCACGACATATTTAAAGTCATCCCACAATTATATATGCTAACTACATCACAACAAATACAATAGTAATCTACTCGCTAATCATGGCATAAACTATCTCTAGCATAATTAAAGTATACATATTTAATCAAGATAGATAAGGATAGAAATAACCGAAATGAATATGCGAGAAGGAGTAGACTTGAATTAATAAGAGTTGCTCCAAGCGTACACCAACAATTACAAATGCGTTCCTCACCAAGGATTACAAGCACGTTCCTTGCTTCTATTTTAACTAGCCTAATACTAATTTAAAATAAAGAAAGAAAGAAAAGCTAGAAGAATGTATGAAAGTGCCTAGGTATGTAAGTATCCTAGTGCCCTTGGTGTGTTTTTCAAATGAGCCTCATGCCTCCTATTTATAGAGGAGTTTTGGTGCATTTTAGCAAATGGAAGCACACATTAGCAAAAGGTGAAAAAGGTAGTGACACCAAGTACGAAAAGGTGAAAAAGGTAGTGGCATCAGGTACGAAAAGCATGTAAAGGTCTAGCACCGGGTACGAAAAAGGACAAAAAAGCGCAATCCGTGCGGGGTGGTGGCAGCCGGCGGCAGCCTACTGGCAGCCGGCGGCGGCCAGGTGGTGGCCGGCGGCGGCTGGCTGCCACCCGCACCGGTTCGCTGCCCGTTGCTTCGTTTCTCGATTTGTGCGTGTTTTCTTCGTTATGCGCCCGTTTGCGTTGATTCTTTTTGCGTTAGATTCGTAATTCAAAGAAGATTTTGATGAAAAGAAATCCCAAAAATATGTCTTTGAACTTTAGATGTGTCGTACGAATTGTTTGGATCTTCCGGAGTGCGTAGAATCTTCATTCATCGTCCGTTTTAGTTGATTCTTCTTCTGTTGGATTCATAATTTGAAAACCAACATCTTGGGCCAAATAGATGTTGGTGATGGGCTCTTTTGTCTTGAAATCTCGTTTTGATGTCTAGAATCTTCAAACATGCGTGGAATCTTCGTTTTTCATCCGTTTCGCTTGATTTTCATCGTGCAACCTTGTTTTGACCATCTTGGCATAATACTATTGATTTGTAATGTTTTTGAGTTAAAGTGCCAAAAATCGTTCCAGAATGAGAGAGATATCGGTAGTAAAAATGTGACTTTTTACGCGATATCAAACATATAATTAGTGTTATCGATAGCACGATTAGTTTGTGGTATTGACCAATTACTTTACGTTACTTCAGTATTTTTCATACATATCATTTATTTACTTTTCAACATAAAGTTATAAACCAAACTTCTTTGTAAACAATGTTTAAGAGTTTTAAAATTAATAACACGTAATCGTAACCTAAAATAATACGCTCTAATAGGTAATTAAAAAACTTTATTTTATTTATAAAAACTAAGATTGATGTCGTGCGATGCATGACCATTTATATAATACCATTAAATTAGTTTGTATGTTATTATGTTTAAGTTTGAATACATAATACAATTATATTAATTTGTAAGTTATTGTGTTTACTTTAATACATTTGTTGAACCTATGCAATGTAATTAAAAATTATATTAATCATATGTCTTTTAGGTTTTCAACTGTATCTTATTATTGTTGAAAGTTTAAAATTTTATTACTGAAATTCAATTGTAATATATACCAAAATGTCAATAAAATAATCAATTTCAAATATCTTTATTAAAACTAATTTTCTTAAAATATGGTACTTGATGATGATAATATTTGTTAAATGCAATGTATAAGATATGAATTAGAAAATAAATCTTTTTTTATGTAGGTAAAAATTATTATATATAAAATGTAATATATGAATTTTAAAGGGTATTATAATAAAGTGTGATTGATAAATAATAGTCTTATTAATTAATAACTAAGGTTTTTTATGAAAAAAATAATATGATGATGTGGCAATTAGGAGGCTTTAAAGAAAAAGAAATATTATAATGTGGCATTTCTAAAAATCTGTTTGTATGTTATTATGTTTAAGTTTGAATACATAATACAATTCAATTAATTTGTAAGTTATTGTATTAACTTTAATACATTTGTTGAGCCTATGCAATGCAAGGTAATTAAAAAATACAAATTAATCACATGTTTTTTAGGTTTTCAATTCTATCTTAATATTGTTGAAAGTTTAAAAAAACATTACTTAAATTCAATAGTAATATACACCAAAATGTACATAAAATAATCAATTTCAAATATCTTTATTAAAACTAATTTTCATAAAACATGGTAATTGATGATGATAATATTAGTTAATTGCAATGTATAAGATATGGATTAGAAAATGAATTTTTTTTATGTAAGTAAAAATTGTTATATATTAAATATAATATAGGAAATTAAAGGCTATTATAATAAAGTATAATTGATAAATAATAGTCTTAGTAATTAATAATTAAGGTTTTTTAAGAAAAAAATATATGATGATGTGGCAAGTTAGGAGGCTTTAAAGAAAGAAAATGTTATGATGTGGCATGTCTAAAAATCAAGGAAAATTCTTTGTTTTATACGTATATATAGATGTGTTAATTATTAGAAGGGTTTAGTGCAGGAGAATTCACGCAACTTAGTCCAATGTCTATAGTATGTACCCAACTTTGTTTTGGTAGATTATGTGTATCAATCTTTCAACTTTGGTCTATTGTGCATCCAATGACTAATACAATTATGTGTCAACCGTATAATGTGTCACATCATGTGACACAAATTTGACACATCATAAAAAACGAGTGCCATGATCAGTTGGATACACACAAACCCAACATTAAAAGGTTTATATACGATAGACCAAAACGAAGTTAGGTACACACTATAAATATCGGATTAAAGTTAAGTGCATTCCCTTCCATTAATCCCTTATTAGAAACTAGTTACCATAAATTTGTAATCTACCACACGTCCAAACGTATCTATCTATCTATCTATCTATCTATCTATACATATAAAACAAAGATTTTTCCTATATTTTTAGACATGCCACATCATAACATTTTTTTTCTTTAGAGCCTCCTAACTTGTCACATCATCATATTATGTTTTTCCTTTAAATCCTTAATTAATAATTACTAAGACTATTATTTATCAATTATACTTTATTATAATACCCTTTAAAATTCTAATATTATATTTAATATATAACAATTTTTACATACATAAAAAAAGATTCATTCTAATCCATATTTTATACATTGCAATAAACAAATACTTTGTATCATCATCATCAACTATCATGTTTTAAGAAAATTAGTTTTAATGAAGATATTTGAAATTGATTATTTTCAGTACATTTTGGTATATATTACTATTGAATTTCAGTAATAAATTTTAAACTTTTAAAAATATTAAGATAAAGTTGAAAACCTCTCAACAAATGTATTAAAACTTAACATAATAACTTGCCAATTAATTTAATTGTATTATGTATTCAAACTTAAACATAATAACATACAAACTAATTTAATGGTATTATATAAATGACCGTGCATCGCACGAGCTCAATGCTTAGTATTGTATATAAAATAAAGTTTTTTAATTACCTATTAGAGCGTATTATTTTAGTTAACGATTACATGTTATTAACTTACAAACTCTTGAACATTGTTTGTAAATAAGTTTAGTTTATAACTTTATGTAACACCCTAAATTTCGAGATATTATTTTAGTACGCGAGAGTATAATGATTTTAAAGTATTATTATTTAAAGTGATACAAAATAATAGAAAACGTGAATGGTTTCTTAGTTTCAGACAATTGAGTTTAAAGGGAATAAAATTAAATAGATATATACACACGCACGCTTATACAGTTTTAGGTTTACTCCATTTTCTTCTAAAAAATTCCAGAAACTCCAATACGTGAAGAAGAAATTCGCAAAGCCAAATTCATCACCCAAACTCAATCCCTAATCATCAAATTCAAGCTTCTAATATTCAATTCATCACCTCCTTTACTTTCTTTAATCAATGTAAGTGTTTTTCTTCCATGATTTTAACCTAAGTTTTGGGTTTTGTGGGTTTTGAAAAATTGATGAATCAAACACGAAATTCGGGCTTGAACTTGATAGAATTAGTGATAGTTAATGTTGTTGTGATTTTAGCTAAACATAAAACAAGTTGTAAGAGATTAATTCATTACTTGTGTTCTTAGGTAAATTTATGGTTGTTGTTAAATTTATCTAGGTTGAGGTTAATTGACCTAGACTGTTGCTAGTAATGTTGTTAGAGTGTTAATATATTATTTAAACAAGAATTTAACTAAAAATCTAAGTAATCAAAAGTTAATGATGATTATGCTTATAGAGGGAATTGGGTGTATTAGTTTGCTTGAGGTCAAACTAAGTCAAACCCAAAGTGGGGAAGTATGATTATGATTTATAATTAATCTCGATAATTAGCAAGTTCTGAATACTTGTTGTGTTATTATATGTTATGTGTTTCGATGATTAAAGGCGTGGAATCAATTGTGATCAGTTGTTGTCAATCATCATTTGAACACCAAGGTGAGTGTTATAGGGGTTAATTAAGTAATGGTTGTGCATTCTGGATTGCTTCCGAGCAAGAGATTGCAGTTATTGGTAACCTGTTTGTCTCTAATTGTTGATTTTGTTGTTGACTTATGTGATTTGAACAACTGTGTAGAGATTGGCAAGCTTTGCTAGCATAGTGTTATTTAACTTTGTATTCATATCGACATGATATATTGCTAAGTGATAGTGTTGTTATTGGCCGCGGATCCGCATAGTGTTTAATCTCTGCATATTGTTCAAGTAGTTATTTGCTAAAGGTTATACGTTGTTTATTGTGTTTTAGTGATTGTGTGTATAATGTTGTGGATTACTTAATTGATTGCCAATAAGCTCACTAAGCATTATTGTTTACTCTTTCAAGTGTTTAATGTTTTAGGTGATATTGTGCATAGAGAGGGCAAAGACATTAAGAAAGAGTAGCGTGGATTGCTTGATATTAGTGAGTTGCAAGTTTATTCTCTTTTGATTATCGTTTGATAATAACTTGTGTAATACGTCCAAAGGTTTATGCTTTGGAAGTTAAATACAACATATGTCATTTTGGTTTTTTGGTATGTTAACTTTGAAAGTCAACTATGATGTAAAGTCGTATAAATATGTTGTTGGAAAACTTTGAAGTTAATGTGAATATAGATAGTTTTGTTTGGTTAAAATTGATGAAATTTAGTAAAGGGTCAAATTTGAGTGATTGGTTGAAATTGAAGTTGATATGTAGTCAACCATATTGAAATTGTCAAACATATGTGAAATTGGTTAGTGTTTTGGTTGAAATATTTTAAACTTTGGAAACGAGTTAAAAGGTGTCAAAATGGGTTAAAAAGGGATCGTATGATAATTTTGAATAAGTTAGTGTTGTGGTTTGTTTGTCGTATGCCTTAGAATTGTTTTGGGGTGTCAAAGAAGTGTGCATAAGGTTTTGGTCAGATAGTATATGGTTTGAGAATGTGGTTGACACCAAAAAGTGGTCAAAACGACCTCAAATTGGTGACACATCCATATTCTTTGTTTTCGTGAAATTTGAAAAAGTGTAAAAAGGAAAACCTTCATCATTTTGGTATAGTGAAAGTGTAACATCCTCCCTAAGGGTCTGGTGATTTCCTAACTTTAAATTAATATTTAAATGTGTTAGGAATAATTATATTATTGTTTGATTGTGAAACTTAGGTATAAGTTAAAGGACTTATTGTGAATAGTAAAATATTATTTGTTTTAAATTGTTCTAGTTAACGGTAAAATAAAATAATTATTCTCGTAAATGGTTTTTAGGTTCCAGACAATAGATTTAGAAGGGAAATACAATTATACTACTTAATATGTGGAGTCGGTTTGTGAGCCGACCTTCAAACCCATATGTTTTCAACTCTTCTTCATTTTCAGTTGGAAAACTCTCAAAATCAAAAATCAAAAAGAACTCTAAGCAAATACAATCAATCAAGTTGTGATTTTGAGTTAACATGAGATTACATAAACTCAGTATCATCCTTTCACCATCATCTTCATCAAAAGTAAGTTTGGTTCTTAGAGTTTAAGAATGGATTTTATAAGTTAATGAGTTATAATTGAAATTGAAGCTAGATTTTGATGTTATAATTAGGGGTGTGCATGGTCCAGATTTGGACCAAACTATCTCGGTTCGGTTCGATTCCGAGACCCGAATTGTAACAGATTCTTGGACCAAGGACTGGACCATATATTATCAGTTTGGTTCGGTTCGGTTCCAAAATGGTCCTGCTCGGTTCGGTCCAAAAGACCGACCCGTTTGGTTATGTTTAATTCTATTGTTATTTGTAATCGTTTATTTGAGAAATATTTGATAAAGAAGCTATACATTTTGGAGTAAGTGCATAAACCAATCCAAGTATAAAGGTTTGATGAATTTAAACAATAGACCACTTTGGTTAAATAAACAATCCAACGCTTTTTATAGTCATCCAAAGATGTACAGCTATAGAGGTTTGAAACTGAGTCCTCTTGTAATTGGGTATCAGGATGTCAACCAATAGACCACCTTGGAAATGGTTACGTTGACCATTACATAATTTAGATATAAAATTTATAAGGGAACAAAATATGAAGCCATAAGGTGTATAAACACACACACACACACACACACACACACATATATATATATATATATATATGATTTAACTAACTAACCGAGTCCCACATAGGTGACAAAGAATTTGGATGGGCATTTATTTTTTGACGATACATATGAAAGTTATATGATATTAAATGCTCTATTTAGTGAATGTATACGGAATATTCGGTTCGGTCCATTTTCCATTTTTTTTGCGTTTGGTCCAATACCGGACCGAGTCCCAAATATCAAAAAAACTATGGACCATAAACCGTACCATATATCCTCGGGTATTTCGGTTACGATCCGGTTCCTCCTCGGTCCTCGGGTATTTTCGGTTCTTCCCATAAAATGCACATCCCTAGTTATAATGGTTAGTTGAAGTATTAGAAACCTTAGAAATTGAGTTTTTGGAGTTATAGTGAAAATCGGTTCAAAAATCTGGTAACGGCAGCTAAACTCGCAGAACTCAGTTCGTCTTGCGAAGCGAGTTGAGAGGTGCGAACTGAAACGTTACACTGCGAATCGAGTTTCTGCGAACCGAGACGCTGCGATGCGAGTTGAATCGCTGTGCGAGCCGATCTGATGCGTTGCGAACTGAAAAGTTGCGAACCGAGTTGAATGCGAACCGAAATCACTGCGAACCGAAATTTTAAAACGTTTGTTTTGCAAGTTTTGAAAATGCGCAAGTCTTTTCGGGGTAAGCGAGTACGTGACAATTTTATTAGCTCGGATTTGGCTGAAATTTACATGGTCACTTGGAAACGGCTCAATGATCATTTAGGGGCATTCAGGGTCATTTAGGGGCCGAAAATGGCCTTTTACAGTTTTTAGACCTCGTTTTGGGACTTTTCAGATTATTTTCCGGATTGGACTTTTGTTTTCTTTGATCTCAGGGATCACCTGAACTATGTAAGTATGTCATAATGACAATTGGGGACTAAATGATGAAGTTGTTGATTTTATCACATAGTAATAGAAGTGATAAATGGTTATTAGTAAACTAGTATGGGTGATACTTGAAATTTGACTACTGATATGTGATGACAAATGATACACTATCATGAATAACAATTATAATCGATATTTACAACTTGTTATTGTTGTTGCAGATTGATGTTATTCATTTGAGATATGTTATATGATTATAAAACGAGTTGTTGTGGAATGAGTTTAATCCTATATAGAGAATTTTCCCATTTGATTTGAAACAAAATAGTAAAAATTACTATATTAGTTTATACAACGTCAAATGCATAACTGAGAACATTTTATAGCTATATTAGATATTTGTGTCTTGATTTTAATTAACCTTCAATTATTATAATTAGAGATTGCGAAGTGGGTCGAGTTAGGTTTACGGGTCAAAAGTTCACATTATAAACCCGAAACTAATTTGATTAATGGGTTAACGGGTTAAAAGTAACCAACCCATATACAACATGCATTGTGTTGTTTGGCCAGTCAATCCGTTGATGTGGACTTTAACCCAAACTCAATAAGATATGATAAACAAGTTGATGGGTTGAGACTTGAAAATGCAACTCTTCCTCGTTTATTTCCGTGTAAAAGTTCAAGTTGTGTCGAGAATTATCACCACTAATTAGAATCATTAAAAAAATAAAGTATACAAAATAATGTACAAATAGCATTATTATTTTACTATTTACACAAGTACGACATGTCGTTAAACAAATCTATCGTGAGTAAATCTTTTGTTGCCACTGCATTGCGGGGGCAAAACATGCACCTAATCAAATTATATACAGAGATACACGATGAGAGTCATTTGAAACAAACTAATTATATTTACCATTTTGGCAACCGGCGTGAATTATCGTATTGTTCATTAGTGATGTCGATTTCGTTTTTAGGTATTGAAGTTTAAGTATTAATCACTACTCAATGATATAAACGTGCTTAATAATGTCTAAAACTACTATTAAAAGATAAATGTCTCATTCAATTCAAAATCTTTTTCTAAAGTCATATGTGACAAAGTGTCAAATGATATGTTATACAATTAAACAAATTAAATCTTCGTATTAAAATTATGAAGTAGCCCGTAAATTTTGCAGGTTATAATCTAGTACTTATATATAAGCATATTTATTTTCTATCTTAATATTGGATTAAACAATATCTTTTGACTATACTCACCCTCCAAAACATATATTTATAATCATAGATAGTCAAATGCTTCAAATCATTAATTCAAATTAGTTGACAATAACATATAAATTTATAATCTATCTTTTTCCAATCCAAAAATTGTACTCCGTATCTTTTTCAGTTTAAACTCTAAAAAATAATTTATTTCAATCCCGCAATTGATCATTGTATGATTCTATTATAAATAACGCCTTCATTAATCATATGATATGTTATTGTGCATATACATCCTATATATTTAACAATCAATTTTGTATCTTAACATAGTAACCATTCAACTCATCAAGAAATGGAAAAACATATCCGTGTATCTGAATATGAATTAATCATCTCTCATTATTTTGCGCGGGTACTATGCTAGTTATATGTCATGTTTAACGATTTCATCGAATTAATCATCTCTTATTCATATTCAAAAATGGAAAAACAACCGGTCAAAATGAGGAGAGAATAGTGGGGTTACACTAGCCAAACTGGCGGCCAACCACAATCACAGGCAGTCGCGAGTAAAGTATGAAATTATATGTTATATTTAATGAACGTATATGGATATTCGGTTCGGTTCATTTTCCATATTTCTTGTGTTTGGTCCAAGACCGGACCGAGTCACAAATATCTAAAAAACTATGGACCATTGACCGTACCATATATCCTCGAATATTTCAGTTACGATCCGATTCTTTTTCGATCTTCGAGTATTTTCAGTTATTCCCGTATATAATACACTGCCCTAAAATCAAACACACTATAATGTTTATATTTTGTTTTCTTTTATTTTCTTTCACCTTAATGAACTTTCCTAAAAATAATAAATTAAATTAAATAGAAGATATGTCATGTTTTTCATGACATCTATTTTTAGTAAAATTTATTTTTTTTAATACCTACCGTAATACAGTATTAATTAATTTTCAGAACTTCACCGATTTCACCCAATTTTTGGAAGCCAAGTTGAAAAAAGGGGTGAATAACGGCACACTCTCACAACCTAAAATTTCACTTCTTCAAATTCAATCAATCAAATTCACATAAACCCTCAACTAATTTCATTCAATTCTTCAAATTCATGATTCAATCAGTTTAGTTTATAACCGTTTGTCGCGATCATTACAATTTTAGATGATCGCACTTACTCTCTCTGTGATACGATCGTTTCCGAATTACTGAAGAAATTCATCGAATTTAACGATTTGAGTGTCGATTTTACTCAATTGAATGTAATGAGGTTTATATTGATTAATTGATTGATTGAAAGAGTCGTTAAACTAAAAAAAATAAAAAATGAGCAGCACAGGCAGGCAAACGGTTACGAGCCGTGACCTAATCGATGAAGCGAAGAAACGGATTGTTTTCCTGTCTATGTGCGCTCTCGGACTCTCCTATCTCATGTCTCGTAAGTTTCCTTTTTAGAATTCTGCTCTAAAATTGTGAATTTATGTTGTATTTTATTTACTGAATGTGTTGGTTATTAATTGCTTACATTTTAGATTTGTTTTTTATACACTCGAACATTTAGGGTTTCTAATGAGATTGCAGTGAGTAGTTAATGTGGTTGAATTGTTTGACACTTTAGAATGCACTTCAGCATGTATGAGTTAGTGATTCGGCTTATATCCAGATGAGGAAATTCATCTTGTAACGGTTTGTAGGAATTATTTATTCTCGACTTTTGGTGCCTTAGTTTGAAGCTCTGCAATATAGTGCGGGTGGAGTTTGTGGAAAATGTCTTTAGTTAACCTATAAATGGAGAAAAAGTATATGATGAATTTAAATTGTCACTTTAATGTATCGTCATATCTAGGTAGGTTAATGTTCGTTTTGTTATGCGAATCTATTGGTAACAAACAAAATAAACGCCTGACATTCAATGTTGATTGCAACTTTTTTGTCTGTAATTTTTATATGAGGTTTTTCGCTGTTCGTCTCACTAAGAAATGGGAAAACCGGATAAGTTAATGAACAAGGTAACAAGTAGATTTCTATGTTGTACTTACATAGACTTTAAGGTTTTATACGGTTTACGGACAGATTCTGAGCAGCTTTTGAAAGTTACCAATCAAATCTTACGACTATGAAGATTCTATAAGTGATGCACATGCAGTGATATAGAAAGGAAAGTCAAAAGAGAAGCTTTTTTTTTGCATTCCTTTTTGGTTTCTCAGGTCACTTCCTTGCATATATAAGACGTATACCAATACATAATCGTCTTCTAAATTCTGATCCATGGTGTAAACTAGTTTTGCAATTAATGATCTTTTTTGTATATATGTACATGTTTAATGTTGACTTGCTCAGATGCGGGTGGTGTGCTACATAGTTTGACTTGACTCATAAGAATCATGTTCTTATCGTCTTGCATGCTTAAGACTATATTACCACAATATTTTTTTTTGCTAATCTCTTACTCCTTCTCTTGACGCACGAACACATACTCCATATTCTTGCCAAAAATGGAATTGTATTGATACTAAAGTTCATAGGATCCAATTATCAGTTACAAGATGTCATCTTGAAATTATATTGATGGTGGCCAACCCTTGAAACACTCACATATACTCACTTGTGTTTTAATCTGAGATTCCGTGACCAGAGGTATATTGGTGGTTCCTTGTTATTGTGTCCGTGCATTATTGTGCACATCGATGTTTTTAGCCAGCTCATTCAGTTTTTATACCTTGTATCTTGGATTATATATCAAAGTCTCTTTTCCAAACCCTAAATTCGTTAACATGTTTGATTACATGATTCAGTTCATTAATGGAGTAAATAAAGCCCAGCGGAAATAATTTTAATTTCCTTACATATCCTCAACCTTTATTTATGAAAAGTAAGAAAATGCGAATGAGCATGACTTGATCAACTGTTCATTCTTTATTTCTTTTTATGAATTTCTTAGATAATTTATCATCACATCTTCCTGAGTTTGAGGACATGATCACACATATTGGTTTTGCAATTTATTTCAGTGACAAGCGCCTCAGTGTTGATAAACTTGCCTGCTGCGCTTCTCGTAATTGTTTGTCTTCGTTATTTCACTTTGGAATATGATATGAAGAGGAAAGCTTCATTATATAACAGAAACCCTACCTCAGCCAATGTTTTATCTCGAAAGGAACCTGTCGTAGAGCCTAAGTTGCTCTCAGGAAGGTCTGAGTGGAGAAGAAAAGTCAACTCTCCCGTTGTTGAGGATGCTATTGATCAGTTTACCAGACATATAGTTTCTGAGTGGGTGACTGACCTGTGGTATTCCAAAATTACTCCTGACAAACAAGGCCCGGATGAGCTGGTGCTGATCATAAATGGTGTGCTGGGGGAGTTCTCTAGCCGTGTGAGAAACATCAACCTTATTGATCTTTTGACAAGGTTGACCTGCCACAAATTTCGCTCATTTGATCAGGTAAAAGGGTCTTTTATTGGTAATGTCTTTACTTATATTTTTGGTTTGTTATGAAACATTGTAGGGACATTATCAAACTTTTCTGCACCCACTTGGAACTTTTTCGCGCATGTCAGATGAAGATAATGAAGCAGCAGTCTCTGACGATTGCGCAACGAGACGTGGAACTTAAAGCTGTGCTCTATGCTGAAAATAAGTTGCACCCTGCTTTATTTTCTGCTGGAGCTGAGCATAAGGTTTTCTTGCACTTCATCTTTTGATTTTCATATGATGTATTTGTATTCAAACACTCGCTTCACATCTAAGGTATATGTGTATCAGAACTTTATAGATATAGTTAAAAAGGAATAAAAGTCAAGCAGAGAATAGAGATTGAAGATCGTGATGCTAATTGGTCATCCACTTCATCACGTGCCGTGCACATGATCGATACGGGATCTGATTGTGCTTTTAAAACCTCTGTGGACCCATATTGTGTAAAATTTATGGATTTGATCCTTAAAAGTTGAAGCACGGGGATGAAGTTATAATTCTCTCTTTGTTCTATATTTTTGTAGGTTCTACAACATCTTATGGATGGTTTCATCTCCGTAACATTCAGGGCTGAGGATCTAAATTGCTCTCTATTTAGATACATCGTTAGGGAAGTTCTTGCCTGTGCAGTAATACGACCAGTTGTGAATTTAGCTAACCCAAGGTTATTAATTCAGTGCATTTAGCTCTTTGGTTTGGTTAATTCTAGGGAGGCAATCCCAAATCATTAACTTTTTAATAGACCAACTCAGATAATGTTCTATTTATAACAAGTTAAAAAAGAGGCAAAAAGTGAGTCAAAAGCTGTCCAAAGTGTGCTGATGATGATAAAACCACTAAATTATAAAGACTGGATTATATGGAAGGGATTAGTGCAAGGGAATGCACTTAACTTTAGTCCGATCTCTATAGTGCGTACTCAACTTTGTTTTGGTTTATTGTGTGCATATATTTTTCAATTTTGATCTATTGTGTGTATCCGTCCGACGTGGCACCCGTTTTTGATGATGTGTCAATGACGTGTCAGGTGACGTGGTGCATTATACGGTTGCCACGTTATCAAACTAGTCATTGGATACACACAATAGACCAAAGATGAAAGCTTGATACATACAATAGGCCAAAACGAAGTTGTGTACACACAACACGCTATTAAGAATTTAAGATATCACTAGAGTTGAGTGCATTCCCCTGCACTAAATCCTATATGGAAATAATATTTTTTTTTTCTTTTGCGTATTTGACTCAGTAATTTCGCGTAAAATCAATATTATTGGGCAAAAAGTGTTCCATGTCAACCTGTTTGAGTTCATACAACAATCACTCTTTTTGATCTGTTACCTGCCTCGCCTGTTTCAAAACCTCCAGTTGATACGAGCATGTTCTTTATTTTCTTTCCTTTTTGGCCTTAGATTCATTAATGAGAGGATTGAGAACGTGGTCATTTCGGCAAGCAAGTCTGATAAAGGATCTAACAAAGAACAAGTAGACTCGCAAGCGAAGTCAAATGAATCTCCGAACATATCTAGTCAACTTTCTATGTTTATAGATCCTTCTGTCAAGGGTGTTGAGCTTACACAGCTAAAAAAAGATAACCCTGGTTCTGCCCTAGACAATGTCACCACCACTCTTCATTCAAAAGACCCATTGCTTTCCATCGAAACCCGAAAAGATCTTTCAGGTGGAGAATGGGGTGATAAGTATGACATAATTTCTCGCAGAAAAACCGATGCATTGGCTCCCGAGAATTTCGAGAATATGTGGGCTAAAGGTAGAAACTACAAAACAAAAGAAATTGTGAACCGTTTGACAGAGCCGGTCCAACGACTTTCTTCCTCTAGGTCAACAAATCTTGGGAATCACTCGAAACCATTGACTTCACATAAAGAGATATATGGCCCCACGAAAGTTGATCATAACAGATCATGGCCTCCTTTGGGCATTTCTTACGAGGAAGATGAAGAGGAAGAGGACGAGGACGAAGTATATGGGAACGGCAGTGTTTATTCTAGTGAAGATGAAGAAAATAGTGACATTACAGGTTTAGATTCTCCGGGAACTAAAGTATGGGACGGTAGAAGTAATCGGAACCATTCTGTTACTCACATTCATCATCCACTTGAAAGCTATGAAGGTCAGAAGATGAGAAAAACAGGAAAAGGAAATTCCACTGGCCGAAAAAGGTCAAGAGTAAGCAGTCAGAAGGATGTGTGGCTGGAGATTGAAAGAAAGAGTGTCCTCTTGGGAGATGGTTTAGATGTTTTGGGTTCTTCTAAAGGACATTCGAAATCCGGGGACTCTAGTGGTGACTCTGAGGGGGGAGAGTCATTAGCAAGAACCAATAGTGGGACAAGTGCTTCATCTTCGTACCCTCCGATTTCAGCCATGAATGCCCAAAAGTGTGCACCGTTGGATGATTCATTTTTTAGACTAAGATGTGAGGTAAGTCAGTTGCATTTTTGTTGTCTCTCTTCATTTTTGTATAGAGGTGTCAAAATGGGTGGGTCAGGTAATTAGTCAAGGTGGTAGTTTTTTTTGTGCAGGTACGGTTGGATTGACTTGAAGCATTTTTTTGTCCTGAATTATTTATAATATGTTATGAATAGTTAGTATGTCAAATATGGTTATGAAAATCAGATTACTTAATAATCTGTATTTTGATAAAATGGATTTAGGAGATTTCATACATAATAATTACTCTTTGGGTGACTTTTAACCTGTTCCTTATCTATTTTATATCTATATTTTTAGATGTGGGACCCCTCATAGATAAAACATAACCCAAATTGACTGATTTATTAGTTAAAGCGTCAAAATTGCCACAACTAATGCTGTGTCATTTTTTTACACTCATGGAGCAATTGAGAGATTAAGTTATTATTTGCTATTGCAGGTGTTAGGTGCCAATATTGTAAAGAGTGGCTCTAAGACATTCGCTGTTTATCCTATATCTGTTACAGACGTGAACAATGTTAGCTGGTCTATCAAAAGAAGGTGCTGAATATCTCCTGTGATATTTGAATTCATTCTTAGTTTCTTAATTCTTAGCCTCTTTGATAATGACTATGTGATTTTAAATAATCACAATCCAGATAATCAGGTTAAAATTACTAATGTTGGTGCTCTTGCATATCAAATTTGGTTCCTCTAACTGAATTATAATCTATATAAAGGTTTCGACATTTTGAGGAGTTACACCGGCGTCTCAAAGAGTATCCAGAGTATAATCTTCATCTCCCACCAAAGCACTTTCTGTCAACAGGACTCGATGTGGATGTTATTCAAGAACGTTGTAAACTTCTTGATATTTATCTGAAGGTAACACATTTTCTTCGAGGATAACTTCACCCGATTTACTATAATCTAGGGCATCTGAAATATATCAAGGTAAAATAGTCAATATTGTGGCTGGAATTTCACATAATCAGAGGACATGATGTAAAAAAGAACGAAATTGAGAAGGCCCAATGTGATGTTAGCGTTTTCCGTATAAAATTAAATACTTTCACCCAAATACTAGTCACATTTCTTCAGTTAGGGCTTGAATATGATAGTTGTATCATAGAAGTACTCATATAGGGCATAAAGGATGCGTTCTGGACTTGATGTATTCACTATCTACTGGTATAACTATTTGAACTTATTCGGTGCATATGTAAATTTTTTTCTCCTCTATTTGCAGCGACTTATGCAGCTTTCAACTATATCCGGATCAATTGAAGTCTGGGACTTTCTTAGTGTTGATTCTCAGGTTTCATTTGTGGCTTATCTGTTCTTTTATTATTTTTCCGATGATTATTCCTTACTTATACCTGTTGCTGGATGCAGACATATAGTTTCTCAAATTCTATATCAATCATTGAAACTCTATCAGGTGAAAATAAAGTTCTAGCAAGTTCTGTTTATATCTATTAATGCACTTTCTCGCATTTACCGTTTATACATGTTTTATTTGTTTAGTTAATACAGCCATAAGTGTTCGTGAAAAGAGTACAGATGCCAGTACTACTGGTGTAAGGTTTGTAGGGGATCCCTTAAATTCCAGAAGAGAACTTTCAGATGCTGTGACAAGAAATTCTGTATCAGAAAGTAAACAAAATTCTGCAACTGATGGGTCAAAAGTGTCTAAGAAAAATGTAGCCTTTTCTCTTGGAAAGCCTGTAAAGGAACTTGGAAAACCATCAGATGATTCCGATAGTGACCCTGAAATTGTCGTTTCAAGTATTATATCTTCAACTGTGAAGTCAGGCCAGTCTGTAAAGGGATTGGAAGACAAATCTTTACATGCACCATCTGTGATGCTTACAGAAGATGGTAATTCAGTACTTCCTAGCGAGGTAATCACTGATATGTTTCATATCTTGTGAGCCTTTATATATATCATGTGTGAAGTGTTGTAACTTTCCTATTCTCCACATACGGTTTGTGTAAGGGGTGGCAAGGTGGGCAGGTCGGGCGATTTGGGTGATAGGTAATCTTTTGGTATGTGTTGGGTTGACCGGGAACACTTCTATTAAAATTTCCCGAAATTTAAATAAATACATTGTGTCAAATATGATGTAAAATGACTAAACGTATAATACAATGTGATTAAGATTATTTAAAAGGTTTTATACTTTTATGCATTAAAAAATACACATTGGGTGAATTTTGACCAATCTGTTTAACCCATTTGACCTGCTTCCTTTCACTATTTCGTTATTCGACTCGTTAGAGCTAAAACATAACCCAACTTGAGCTATTCATAAATAAGTGTGAAATTGCCACATCTACCTTGTATTCTGTAAGCGAATAACATTCCTCATCTTGTGTGTTGTGCTGCAGTGGGTGCCACCAAATTTGAGTATCCCGATATTGGATCTTGTTGATGTTGTTTTCCAGCTTCAGGATGGTGGTTGGGTCAGGTAGTAAACATGTGTATAATTTACAGATTTAAAAGTTGGATCCATTTTCTACTATCCCACATTTTTCTTCTTTAATACTTGGTTTAATCCCAATTCTTTTGTTATTTTACCAGGCGGAAGGCCTTCTGGGTGGCTAAGCAGGTTCTACAGCTGGGCATGTCAGATGCCTTTGATGATTGGCTGATTGCTAAAATCCAACTTCTTCGTAGGGGCTCTATTGTTGCATCAGGAATTAAGCGGCTTGAGCAGGTTATCCATGATAAACTTTTGAATCAAGAAATCAATGTTCAGTTCCTTTTCTTATGTATATGTCTTATACTTTTTAGTGGGTCGAATGGGTGACGGCTTAATGCATTGAAAAGGGCTTGGAAGTCACCCAAAATATATAGAATGCATACCTATTATTCCACTAAACCGGTTTGAATATGAAATTAATAATTATTGCTGTAACTGTATCTTTGTTGTAATCATGTGTTTGTGGGTCAATATAGAGATGAACAAATAGGTGTTTGTGGGTCAATCTGACACCCTCACATTTTGCCTTTGTTAAGCTTAGACTTAAATTGGTGATTAATGTCTAAGCATCTGCGTTAAATTTTGGTAATACAAATGCCTTATACTGAGAGTTAGAACCTTTATTGGTGATTAATATGGCACTAGTCATTTAGTAAATTAAGTATTGTCTGTAAACAATTCTATGATTGTTGGCTTGCTTCTAATATTCCTTTTGTTTTGCTTATTAGATACTTTGGCCGGATGGGATATTCATAACAAAGCACCCAAAGAGACAACAACCAGCCCCCTCCCTGAAGGTGCCACAGGACTCACCCAACGGCCGACCTACATCACCAGAAAATCCACCCAGTGATGAGGAAACACTGACAAGAGAAGAGCTTCAAGAACGGGAAGCTCAGAGACGTTCTAAACTAGTTTATGAGCTAATGATTGGTAATAAATCTCTCATTTAGTTAGGTTCCATCCGCTAGTCATTCCCTTCGTTACTCATTTCCTTTTCGTGTAGAGGTGGCAAAATGGGTTGGTCGGGCAGGTTGGGTAATGGGTCAAAACGGGTTCAACTTGACATTCGTCAATTTTGGTAAAGCTCCAAACGGTTTGGGTTAGGTTGACTGCAGACACTTTTTGTCTAATGTTTATAGGTAGTTTAACTGTTATTATTGTAATATAATTCTAGTCTCAATCTTTGAAATAAATGATGTTGGAGGTTGTATGCATGAATAATAGGCTTTGGCGACTTTCAACTCATTTGACTCATCCTTGTTTCCTCCCTATAAGCTAATTTTTTATTTGACCCATTTGAAATATATGATAACCCAAATATACCCAATTTATAAGTTAATCGGTCGAACTTGCCTCCACTACAATAAATGAAATGGATAAAACATAAGGACCCTACTCTTTTCAATATTTAATTGCATACAAACTTCTGGCTGATTTTATGAATGGAATTTCTGACTGCACAGATAAAGCACCGGCAGCTGTTGTAAGTATATTTGGTCGAAAGGAGTATGAACAGTGTGCGAAAGACGTCTATTACTTTATTCAGGTGAGCTTTGTCACTACACTACTCGTAAGTCATAACTTTATTGTGTTTCAATGTTTACCTGCATCTTGACATGAACTTTTCTGTAATTAATCTCAGCTAAGGTCTTACAAATTTTTTATATTTTGTTCTTGATTTGTCAGTCATCGGTTTGCCTAAAGCAATTTGCTTTTGACCTTCTTGAACTGCTGCTGATGTCTGCTCTACCGGAGATGGATTTGGTCTTCCAAAAATTGCATGATGAAAAGCAAAAGTTTGGAGTTCTTGAACAGTAGCATTGTAGAGTTCGATTCAACTCAGAGTGATCTTTTTCACCGAGTGTTCCCCTTCTCTCTTATACATGGTTCTCCGGGCGCTGCATTTTTGGTCCTTGTTCCGCCCTTTAAAGACTCAAGATTCTTTTTATAACTTTTTAAAAGCGTAAATGATCTAAAGATGATCAGGGTTTTACAGTGGATTACAACTGTAAATATGTTTTATGAGCTAGTATTTTTGGGGGAGGATAGAGAGTGTTACAGATTATAGCTATGCTGAAATTGTATGGTTTACTCCCTTTGCATTTGTTGTTATTTAACAACGAAAGTTGGGTATATTTTTTATAAAATCAGTCTTGGCATTCTCTTTTTTGTTCATAAATGACTCTTCCGGGGCATGGGCAGCTGATAGATAGCAAGAATGATTAAAATTTAAGTCGGTTTCCGGCTAAATGTGGTCCATTTCTTGTAGGGGTGTTATTAGAGGTTTTCAAGTTCATAAAATCTAACATGTAAACCGAACAATGACTAACATCATATATCCATTAACATTGAAGACAAATATTTTATCTAAACCAGATATCATGTTACAATTGTGGTATTATTATTCAGTAAATTAAAAACATTTATGATAGTTAATGCTTTAACATAGAAGAAAAAGTACTTTGATAATATATAATGCCATCAATTTGGATTTGCGTGACTCATCAAAGATTATATGGGAGATTGAAGAATGTCCATAATATTGTTATTATATTATGAACAAATATTTTTTGTTCATAACGCTTTATATTGTTATTTCCGTGACTGTTTAGACTTTAGAGCAGTACAAAACTACAAACTGCAATTTGAAGAAGAAGAAGAAAAAAAACGGTGCAAATGATGCTACTTCTTCAGTAAAGATACTACAATGCTCACGATGGACACTAAACATATGCTCCATAATAGTCCATATAATCTTTTAATGCTGTTACATTTTTGCAGAACTTGCCTAAAGTCGCTCATTTGGTAGACAGTAATAATGTTCTGTTGCGCAAGAAAAGTGGCTTATTTGCAACGGAAGTCAATATCATTCGTAAGAAGTATAATATAAAAGGCTTAAGTATACCACAAAACCAGCAGCCTTGATGCAAGACTGGGATCAGAAAAAAAAAATTGATGTCAAAACATCAGAGAACTTATCCACTTCCGATTTCTCTGTTCAAGTAGTCAATGAACATTCTCTTCGCACTTTCAGCATCTGAAGGTGGTGGTGGCCCACTTAAGCTCGATTGACCAGTCAACTTTAGGAAAGTCTTTCTTAGCCTCCGCAGCTCAGGTAACCCAACTGACCTGGAAATGTTAATAGTTGGCAAACCATAGCTAATCGAAAGTCCAGTCACCGGTCCACCCATAGCTAATGACTGAGCCTCAACAATGGCACTCGTTACCTCTTGTGTAGCTCGGTCCATTTCATAAAGAGAATTAGCCTCTGAAAAACGAGCACTCTGTGTTGCTATTGTTGGCTGCAAGATCTTAACATCACGAGTCTTTGAGTCCACCTTTTTAGTCAAGTAAGATACAAGATCTATAATAGCAGGAGAAGATTTATCAATTCCATCTTTAAAAGGCCATAACTCAAATAAAGGCGAATCCCATCGGTTCCTACTATCAGGTCTCTCAAATCTTCTTACTAAATCTTCAAATACACCATCATCATATGAAATTCCGTCTTTCTCCCTGCGTTCTTTATTCCAATTCCTACAGTTGGTTTCTTCAACATCACAGTAAAGAACACAATGCCTGATTCCTGCAGCACGTGCCAGACACCATAACTCATATCGGTAACCTTTAATGCTATTTAACGAATCCACTATAATAATGCTATCTTTTGATAAGGATCGATCGACTTCTGATCTAAGAACTCCTCTTAAGTTCTTTTCTGATGTCATCTCTGCATAGGTTTTATTACGATCAAGATGAAAGGAGGTTTCATCTATGATTCTAACATTAATTTTAGATTCTATTTCCTTCAAAGCTTCGGATAGACAAAGAGCAGCAGTAGACTTCCCACTACATGGTTGACCACAAATCACAACTAATGCCATTCAAAGTAGATGACTTCGACTGCTCACACAAATCTCTCTTTCTTGATTGTTTGTATGTGGAAACCCTTTTTATGACAAGAAAATATGTTAGTATTTTTTAAAAGCTTAGGATGAGTTTAGCTACAAAAAACTGTTGCTGTTTTTCGAGTTATTTTACTATAAAAAAATGAACAATAAACAGTGTATTATAATTGTAGATGCTGTAGCAGACATCATAAATAGTTGCACAAGGAAGTAGCATGCAATTCTTTACAGAGAAGATCGTACCAAGTTCCTAGGAGTGTTACAGTAGTTAGGATAATAAGATCTAAGGCATAATGAATATCCTTTTGGCCTAACGGCATCAGCAAGTCTCTACAACCCTCAATCTATAAGTCTCGTCTCATTATCATAAACTAGCATTACTCACTTGCTCATAACTTAGGCATAATGATACGGCATGTCAGCCATAACTAGTTTATTAAACTGAAAAAAGCTTTATCTTACTTACGCCTTGTGTAAACGTTCTTGCTTACGTTAATTGGAATCTTTACGTGCGCCAACTCTTGACAAATTACATAGTTGGGATCTTCATATATAACTAGCAGTGGCCTTAGGCCTAAATGCCTAATGGCATCAGCAAGTCTCTAACCCTCAAATTATAAGTCTAGCCTCATTTCAATAAACTAGTAGCATTACTCACTTGCTAATGACTTACACATAATGATTCAGCCAAAATAATAAACTAAGTTAGGCCAAACTGAATCTAAAAAAAAAATCAAATTTGGCAATTCTAATCTAATATCACTGTCTAAAATCTTTATGTTATAATGTTTAGTATTAGTATACATACATATACATATACTCACTGAATAATGAATTGGCATGAAATAAAATAATAATTAGTAGAATTAAATATGCTTGCAGACTTACAGTGGTTGTATCTAGGGTTTGTAAGTTGTCGGCGAGGCGTAACGTAGGATTACACCGGCGGGCGGTAGAAGGCTTCCAAGTTGTGGTAACTTTAAATAATCAAATCGGTGTCAATTAATCATCAGTTCCAACAAAATAAAAATATGGGGTGTTTGGATGGGTTTATTTGAGCTTATTTTATAAGCTAACAAGCAAATAACTTTTTATCATTGAGCAACTAAAACTTTAGAATTCTGAACCTTAGCGTTTTTGAGGATTATATAAAAAGTGTTTGAGGTTTAAGGTTCTTATAAGTTACTAGCATAGTACCAATACCTAAGCTATTCAATGAAATATACTATTTTATCGTAAATAGTGATTTAGATAGTTACATGTGACAATTGGTTGATAGTAGTAGTTTGTTTATATGTAGAGTTCAAGATTCGAGATACAACAAAAAAAATGTGAAATTTATATAATTCTATTGTAAAATGAAAATTACATAAACTATAAGATGAATTGGTGAGTCTTAATTCTTAAAACTTTCTAAAAATAAAATAGCAACATGCTTTATATATATATATATATATATATATATATATATATATATATATACTAGCACATTACCCGCACAAAAAGCAGGTTAAACTTTGAGTTATAGATTCTTGATTTCTGATGGAACAAAGGTTCAACCGATTACTCAATTTGTATTATATGTATTTTTATGTTTTATATTATTAATGGATGATAGATTACCTTTTATGTTATACTAATTAAATCTATGGCCAAAATAGTCATTTTTGATTGAATATTAAAACCAATGATTTAATTATATATTACAAGTAGTATATTAGGCGTATTATAATTTGTGAATAAGTAGTGATCATTTAATAATTAACGATTTTTAATTAGTGATTATGTATTATAAATTATAGTTACTAAAGAGTTATCATGTTGCTAAAATAGTCTACTATTTTCAAATTATGAAGTCAACCGTAGGGTAGTTTTGGTATTTCGCATGTCTCTTTTTGTAAGTTTAAGCCAAAAGGGTGAAACCCTTTATAAGGGTTATAGATTATAGATATAGATTATAGATTATAGATTATAGATTACAGATATAGATAGATTAGATTATAGATAAGTTATAAGCTTAAGCTCCCATAAATAAATGATAAAAATCATAAAATTATAAAATAAAATAATTCTTGCTTGACAAATAGATATAGGTAAACGAGGTATATTTAAGAAACCCCTTTGAAAAATCTTCTCTGAAAATATAAGTCAATTTGATTTATTCTTACCAAACAAAACATTGAATTAGGCTAGTGATTCATATATACACAGTTGTTTTAGGGGCATTTTCTGTTACGTGAAGTTTATAATCCGTTTGCCTTACGGTGAATTAGAAATACACAGTAATTTTTACTGTAATTGTCAATAATATGTTACCTTGTTATTACAATAGATAGAACCAATTCTTATGTCTTACTAGTATGTGACGTGATATTACCGGATGTGTTGTTACTGTATTATTATCAGTTTAAATTATGTTAAGTATAAGTATTTTCATCAAACATGAACTTTGACGTATTTTCCGATGAGTGTATTGCATGTATTTTCAAAGCTCATTAGAGCACAGGGTGTGGTGTCAGTGTTTCAGTGTTCTGAAGAATGTTGAAAGTGAAGATTTTGTGGTGTGGTGAAATTGAATTCTCAGTGTTCTGGAGTTTTTTATTATTTGTTTTATTTGATTTTTTAATGAAGATAATTGTATAAATTAATATATAAAAAACAAATAAATTAAATAAACAACATTTTATTCAAAGTTAACAACACCCGTGATATTTAAGTTTGTTGTCATGTACAAATGAACAAGAAAACAATTGAAAAAGAAAACTTTTGCATTCAAAAAATAAAAATAGATAGGAAACAAAAAACAAACTCATTGTTTACTACAAAAAGAAATAGAAAAATATGTTGAACGTTGGTAACTTTCACCGTCCGTAGACAAACACTGAAACCAAAATTGCGTGAGAACGCCGGTGAGACCATCGGTGGGGTGTGCCAGAACACCGAAGTATGGTGTTCTCAATGGAGAACACCGATGTCACCTCACCGCACACCGTGTGCTCTTATATTCAAGTTTTCAAATGGCCTTGGGAATTACTTAGAGGCTTAGAGCTTATTAATTGTTTCAATAACTTCGGAGTCTAATGGTTACATCAATCGTTTCAATCAACTTAATTTGGTACGCGTTATTATAAATTTATTAAGATTATCAACAAGTAATGGTTTGGACTAAGTAAGGAAATACCCAAAATTATTAGCCATTTGAAACCATTATATATGTTATTTAACATATATAACCTCATATACTATAGTATAGCGGTCTAAGCTTTTGAATTACTTATGAATCGCCTCTTAATCAAATGTTTAGAAGTGATAGTCCATTTTCGGATACTCCTTTGGTTAACCTAAAAGGTTCAAACATAGTATTACCGCTCCATCAACTAACAAGTGAAAATGTAGTTGAGACTTGAGAGTTATCTTTTCTACATATTTTTCAAAAGAGCATGATGAGCATTTGAATATATAATTGCAAAGATTGTATGTCAAACATATTTGTGACATGTGAATTTTGGGCTACAAACTTTTCTTTACTTAAAACTAATAGTAGAAAAAAGACTATGTTTTGTTATTATTATAAAACTTTTGTAAAAGGGCAAAACATATGTACTCTCAAAAGCACTAAAGAGGTTTGTGCTGTTAACCAATAAGATATAAGGAACGTATCAATACGTTACATTTTTAGTCTTCCAACTTTTTAAAATTTACATATCTTGTCCCTAAATTAAAATCAACTGCCCATTTATAACCGTACAGTTTTGTTGCACAAATTATTTCTCCAAATCCGAAAATATGTTACATAGCAAAGTAATTGAGAAAAAAAAAAAAAGTTGGTTTGGAACTTGCAAACCCATTTTGGTGACCGTTGAGCCCAAGTATATCAGTAGCTGGTGATAAAAAGCGTATTCAAAATGGGGCCTATTTAAGCACGATCATTTTTAACTACATTAAGCCCAAACCTCCAACTATATTAATCTCCGATTCGCCGTGATGAAATCACGCGGGAAAATACTGATATGGAAGAAGAAATGAAGCAGAAATTTGGGGGTTTTCCGTATAAACCCTACTCGATTCAAATCGATTTCATGAACGCACTTTACGATTCACTTGATCAAGGTGGAATTGCAATGCTCGAAAGCCCTACCGGTAATCTCACTTCTCAAAATATCTCAATTTGCGAAGTTATTTTAAATAATAGGTCACAAAATATTAATGACAGTCATATTATCAAAATCAAGCTAATGATATACTCGTAAAGCTTAAGGAAAGTACTAGTAGTAATTTTAAATATTTAGTTGATAAAAATGTATAATTGGTTACAGGGACTGGGAAAACTCTAAGTATAATCTGCAGTGCTATGCAATGGCTCGTTGATCGAAAACATCGGTTGAATAATTTTAGCGGTTTGGTTGACACGCAGAGGAGTGAAACAAGTGGAGGTAATAATGGATCAGATAATGATGAACCTGATTGGTTAAGGAACGTTTTAGGGCATAAAGAGGTTGAAAGGCCTAAACAACAGGGTAAGGTAAAGAAACGATACGGTTTTCGAACTAAAAAAGGTGATAAGACTGGAATTGAGGAGAGTTTTAGGGATTTGTTTAATCATTTTAAAGAGATTGAAGTTGATTATAATTTATATGAGAATGAAGGAAAGAATTCGATAGTAAAATGTGATGGAGATAAGGTGGATGATAAGGAGTTTTTGGTGGAAGAATACACGAGCGAAGATGAGAAGACGGGGGTATCGAAGAGAAAGAGTGGCGGAATTTCTTCTTCGAGTGAAGGTGAAGAGGATGGGAATGAATTTAGTGATGAAGAGGAAGAGGCGGATTTCAAGATTTATTTTTGTAGCAGGACTCATTCGCAGTTATCACAATTCGTAAAAGAATTGAGGAAGACTGTTTTTGGTGATGAGTTAAAGGTTGCATCTTTGGGCTCTAGGAAAAACTTTTGCATAAATGAAGGTAAATTGGTGTTGCTTTATCGCTCTTAAATGAATATGCGATTGTGTGATTAATCTAATTTGATGAAATTTTGCAGAGGTGTTGAAGCTTGGGAACTCTACTCTCATTAACGAGCGATGTTTGGATCTCCAAAAGAATAAGAAAAACCAAGTGTCGAAAATGAAGGTATAAATATATCTTTGATTATATTCCGTTACTGTAATTCAACTACTTACCTACCCACACTAGAATAGTTTGAGTTCGGATATTTTTGGAGCATTTGAAGATGAAATTTATGTGTATATCAGTGTTTTTTAGATAGCATATGAAGGAGATTGTATTAATTTGTGATACAATTTGATCAATTTTTATATACTAGAACAATGGTCACATTAGTTCAGCAGAGTAAGATGCACCTTTTCTAATGCTAATTTGCAGAATTCAGGTGGTGGGGGAAGAGTACGCAAGACAAAGGCCTCAAGTGGATGCCCAATGCTTAGCAAACATAAGCTACAGAAGCAGTTTCAAAAGGAAATGACTGACCAAGGGCCTCTAGATATTGAAGATCTTGTTCGCCTTGGGGGAAATTTAGGAACTTGCCCTTACTACGGTTCCAGAAACATGGTCCCTGCTGCAGATCTTGTAGTTCTTCCTTATCAATCTCTTCTTTCTAAATCTTCCAGAGAATCACTTGGTTTGAGCTTGAAGAATAGTGTTGTTATCATAGACGAGGCTCATAACCTTGCCGACTCTCTCATCAGCATGTATGACTCGAAAATTACTCTGTCACAGGTAAAAGTTGTAGCTTGTATATCGTTGTGTCTATCTTTTGTAAATCTTTAACCTGTTGATCCAAATTATATTACAGTTGGAACATGTTAATTCTAGCTTAGAGGGTTACTTTCAACGGTTTCGCGACCTATTAGGACCAGGCAATCGCAGACACATTCAAACACTGATGATTCTCACTAAAGCTTTTATAAAGACCATATGCAACCAGCATGATGCCAATTTGGTTCCTGCAGCAAAATTTGCGTCTGAATGCTCTCTGCACATCAATGAATTTGTGTTTTCCCTCAACATTGACAACATAAACTTAGTGAAATTGTTACAATATATGAAAGACAGCAATATGATTCACAAGGTGCGTAACACTGTTGCCTTTTGTGATTACCTATACAGTTTGCATAGTTGCTCATGGTCTCTCTTTTTTGTCTCTTAGGTCAGTGGGTATGGAGATAAAGTAATTAGCTCGCAAAATGATTCTACAAGTATTTTATCAGGTTTTCGTGCATTAGCTGGAATCTTACTCTCACTAACAAATCATGATAGTGATGGGAGGATAATTTTATCGAGGAAAAGACCATCAGACTCTGGACAACAAGGGGGATATCTAAAATATGTTATGCTGACCGGGGAGAAGATATTTCACGAGGTTTGGAAAATACGTCTTATCATAATCTGTTTTTAGATTTCAAATAAAGTTAATGGTGAGCTTTTTGTAGATTGTTGATGAAGCCCATGCTGTTGTATTGGCTGGTGGAACTCTTCAACCTATTGAAGAAACACAGGCGAGGCTCTTTCCGTGGTTACCTCCAGATCAGCTGCATTTCTTCTCCTGTGGTCACATAATTGATTCTGAGAATATTTTACCCATATGTGTTTCACATGGACCCTCTGGTCAATCCTTGGATTTTAGCTATAGCTCTAGAAGTGCATCAGCTATGGTCAGTAAATTTCATCTCATTTTCACGATCTATTTTCAAACATGTTTTATGTATCTACAGTACCCATTTACTTATGATTGGGGTGATGTGGGTTATGTTGGGTTGAAAATATAAGCTTGAAATTCAAAGGTTGTTTAAAGGGGATTTTCAGTTTACAAAACTTCCTCTATCACTTTATTAACAAAAATGTGGGCTATCACTGAATTTCTCTGGTTTTTGTAGTCATATTAGACAACAAGTAATGCTTAGAATATGTGAAGTTGTTGAACAAAAAGTGTTTCGGGTCAACCGGACCGGACCGTCTCCTGGCGTATGTAATTACCCGTTTTGGCCTCTTACTGGACCCCGCTTCAGTCACCCATTTTGCCATTTCTAATCTACAGCTTAAATAATAATTCTTGATTTACTTGCATAATATGATAGGTTGGGGAGCTAGGGCTTCTACTTTGCAATCTGGTCACAGTAATTCCGGGAGGTATTGTTGTGTTCTTTTCTTCATTTGATTATGAAGAATGTGTCTACAATGCATGGAAAGCTTCAGGTGTCCTTGGTAGGATAACGAAAAAGAAACGCGTATTCAGAGAGCCAAGAAAAAGCACAGAAGTAGAAATTATTCTAAAAGAATACAAGGAATCAATTGATGCATCATCTACTGCAAGTTCAAAAGATTCACTAGTATCTCATAATGGTGCAATGCTTCTTGCTGTAGTTGGAGGAAAGATATCAGAAGGTATCAATTTTAGTGACGGGATGGGCCGGTGCATAGTAATGGTTGGATTGCCGTATCCAAGTCCATCTGACATCGAGTTGATGGAGCGGGTCAAACATATTGATGGTCTTGGAGACCCACCAAAAAACGTTAATGGTGCATGTTTCAATGGGGATGCTCAAGCAGGTTTTGACATTTTAAGAAGTTGCAAGCTGAGAGGAAGGGAGTACTATGAAAATCTTTGCATGAAGGCTGTAAATCAGTCAATTGGTAAGTGCTAATTATCTGGTTAATGAGTAATAACTGCAATTATCTCAGGTTGCTTTTAACCACTATTATTCCCATCTCACAAGATGAAGCTCGTTTTCTTTTACAAGAATGTCCGTTTTGGTCATTTTATGTTCTAATATGTTAACTAATTTGGAGTATTTTTCATACACTTTCTGATGATCATGCAGCAATCCAGGGCTTGTATTGTCATATTAAACCGATTTTCTGACGTCTTGTGCATCTTTTGAATTTTTTGTTTATCAGGCAGAGCAATTAGGCATATAAATGATTATGCAGCAATCTTATTGGTGGACACTCGTTACACATCCGACTCCTCAAAAAAGAACTCTCACCCGACGAACAAGCTTCCACATTGGATTAAAGACCGTCTCATTTCTAAAACAGCTAATTATGGAGAAGTCCACAGGTTGCTTCATCAATTCTTCAAATTTCACAAAAGTAAGTCATAGGAATTTAGACCCTTACGGTACATATAAAGTGTGTACATCTTCCCATCATAGCTGGTTTACACTAAGTTATTGATCAAAATATATGACACGTGTCATTCTTACATTGGCTGAATATCAATTCCTGTGACACATGTGATTATCGGTCTCTTTAAAATATGTCTCCTTTAATCAAAACTGGTTTGCATGTTTCAGACTTGAATGAGCCAGTCGAAAATGACTTGATATCCAATCCCCATATGCTATATGCCTTGCTTTCAATGCATTTTGTTCATTTATCCATTTCTTTTACCAACACAATGGTACCACTACTACTTTATTTGAAGATTGTCATAGGGTCCATACAGCTAAGCTCCTAATAAATACAATGAGTAAAAAGCACCATTTTTACCATTTCTATCTAGATTATTTTTTTCATATCTTAGCAACACTCCATGTATAGATAAAAAAATTTATTAAAACAGCAAACTTTTGTTATACGTTGCGTTGGCCAAAAGGACGAAAGTAATAGTTAGTTTCGTGTGAATTAGTTCTAAACTAGGTGATATTAGCAGGTACTATGGAGTCAAATTTGGAGTTTGACCTACTCATCACCTTTAACTTTGCTCCTTAATCAGTGGCAATGCACTTTGGACAACATATGGTCAAATATTAAAAGTGTCCAATATGATTACACACCCCTTTTTCTCCTTATAACTATATTCCACTTCATATCCTTACACTACCAGTCACCCCTACTTTTTATAAGTGTGCAAACAGAAAGAAAAAAGGTAAGTTATAAAATACATGCTGTCCCATTTAAAGATTCTGATTTTTATTTTGAAGTTTCAAGCCGGCTGCATATTTGAAATAAGCTTTAGTCCTTTTTAGCCTCAGTTGTACTATAATATACAAGTATGTTTATAGTTTAATATATCAATTCTTTATATCTACAATCAGATGAATCTTGTTAGTTTTTTGTGTTTCAAAGCAACACACTCAAAAGTTCCATGAAAACTCTTTCTTGGAGTAACAAGAATAACATATGGTGCCGTTGGTCGCCTTAGATATATAATTGCCTACACCTCTCATCCTCATCATCATCTCCTCTCTCTCTCTCTCTCTCTCTCTCTCTCTCTCTCTCTCTCATACATTCACACACTATTTGTTGAGTTGTGAGCAAGTCATTGAGGTGAAACAACAAAAGGCAGTACAGATGCTGCTCAGAAAAACCATACATAAAACCAAGAACTTTATCACCAAAACCATTCAAAATTTCAAGTCAATCATTTCTGGAGGATACAAAAAGCTAACCAGAGCTCCATCTTTGAATCTTTTCAATATCAACAACCCGAAGATGCAACAATTAGACAATTTCTACAAAGAGTTCTGTAACCAGATGGACTCCAATGACAACAACATCAACCAAAATAGCAAAGTTTCAGAGAAACAAGACGTTGCATTAAATGCAGGCATGATCAAGTCACAAGATCATAAATCATTGATAATTAACAGTTTTCAAGAAGATAAAGATGTGGGGTGCTCTAAATATGTTAATGGTGGGAGCCAAAGCAATGTTTTGGAGCAAAAAATGAGAGAATTGGAGATGATGGATGTGAAGGATGAAGAACATGTGTTAGATATAGAAGAAGTTCTACATTATTATTCTCTACTTAAAAGTCCGATTTATCAAGATCTTGTTGATAAGTTTTTTACAGATATGTACTCTGAATTCAATGTTCCACAACCACCGATAAGAAGTAATAGTCTCAATAGTTCGATAAGGAGACTAGGCCCTTTGAACATCTAGTTGATGTTATGTTACTTGTGTGATCACCATTTTTTTACCACAATGTATAAGGTAGTACTTTCGTGTGAAGATTTGAATGTTTGTGTGTTTTCTTGATTTCCCATTAAGTTATCGATATGGATTGTTGTTTATCGTGTAGCTACAGATTTACACACAATGAGGTTTATTTTGAGTTTTTTATAATACAATTGCTAACGTTGAGAAAGCAATTGTTGCGTGTTTTCTTCTATGTACTAACTGTCTAATGGAACTATGAATGTCATCTGCAAGGATCACAAAGACCAAAAATTAATAGCATGTAAAAGTGATAAGATCTAACAAATTATATAAATAATAATCCCTGAAATAATGCATAAAATTAAAAAAAAATGCATCAAGTTAAGAATTTCGCATAAAGGTTACAAAATCTCGTAGAAGGTTAAAATGTTGAATAATCGATTGAAATTTTAAAGTTTCTCGGGGTATAAAATCTTGCAAGAGAGTCCAAATTAACATATAGGGCTACCTGTTTAATGATGCTGAACCCAAATGAACATATAATTTCACACTTTCCGGTCCAGACAAAGTCCACTTCGCAAAAATCTAAAGTCTAAACAGGGTAATCCAAGAATCTGAATCTTAACCTAAAGATACACCATATCATAATACAAATATGATACTTTTAATTATATACCCATGAATATGACAGTTATTGTATTTTGTAAATAACATAAGTTTCTTTTTCATTCATAAATATGGCATTTATTACATGAAAGATCATGAGTTTGTTTTCTTGCTTTCTGTAGTAGTGAGTTGTGACTTCTGAATTCTGATGCTCCCAGCATAGGCCCAGTTCTTAGGCTGAATAAGCCCGGAGCCTAATTTAAGCCAGAAATAATAAGAGCATGTTTCTAAGCCCGAAAGAAACCCCAAAGCCCGGGAACATGTAACTCCAACCCAATAGCCCATTCATATGCACATCTATAATACAAACTTGAGGTGGCAATATATATCTTACCACATTATAATACAACCTGTTTACTAGTAATTTAAAAGAATAATACTTGACCAAAAAGTTTCAAATCCATATAAAGATGTTAGAGTGATTGTGGAGGAAGTATAATAATGATGTTGATGTGTTGACAGGGCTAAATAGTCAAGATACAGAAGGTGGTTACTAAGTCCAAAGATCGAAACTTTTTTGTAATTTGATTCGTTTCGTTGTGATATAAGAGGGAAAATTACACATTAAAATGATGAATTCATGTGTAAAACGTGATAATAATTGTTAGAATTGAAGCGTACTTATATATTTTCTAAAGATGTTCATATGTCAACAGGTCTAAATCTTAGAGATACAAAAGGTAGCTATGAAAATTTCAAAAATTGAAACTTTATGTTGTTTGATTTGTTGTGATGAATTCATGTTTAAAATGTGATTCCAATTGTAAGTGAAGCATTATTTTTTAGATCCTTTACATCACTGTAACGATGAAAGGACAGAAAACAGTTTCAAGATTCATAACCTTGATGCAAATATCATGTGTTTTCTAATATTTATGTTATATGACAGCATTCTGTTATGAACATAACACGAAAAGTTGCATTGAAATGATAAACTCATGTGTCCAATATGATTCCAATGATGACTGAAGTGAAGCATCCTTTCTTGAATTCTTTACATGTCTACAACTATGGATTAACACAATACAATTCAAATTTCTAAACTTTTCAAGATTAAGTTCAGAATTCCAATAATGTGTTTCTTTTGTTATGTTTATTATACCGCACTGTCTGTTTGAAGGATTTCATTATTACCATTGCTGTTGAAAAACACTCGTAATGCAGTTTCATAGGCTGTGAAAATAGCTCCATTAACCACAAAAGCTCTAGAAACCGCAGTCCCCAATCCTCTAAACAACACACCGTATCCATCATTTCTGACACTTTTACGTAAACAATCCACAATCCCATTATACTTTATCGTAGAAGTAGGTGTTTGTGCTTGAAGTCTAGTCTTAACGACGTCTAAAGGGTAGCAACAAACCCAACTAGCGACCCCTGCAAGACCACCAGCAACAAGCATTGTGTCAAAGCTTTCTTGACCACTTTTTCTACACCCCGGATGAAGCTTTTCTCTCATGAATTCATATGTCCAAAAATAGAAACCATGTGAAGGTGCATCTCTTAAAGCAGTGATTGTTAAGCCTCTATAGAGTCCTCGCCAACCTTCTATTCTTAGTATGTTTTTCGCAACATTTAACGGACCTTTTTCTGTGTGTTCACATTGGAGTTGGGTTTGTAATTGTAGTCGAATCTTGATTAGTTCAATAGGGGAAAGCATTAGGCTTTGTATAGCCCCGGCTCCTACACCTCCTAAGGCAACACCTTTGTAAGACGGGGGTTCGTTAGCGCAACAAGATGAGTCAAATGCTCTTGACAAGATTGCGTAGATTTGAAAAACCATTGCATTCTGCAATAAATAATTGAGAAATTATGTTATATAATTTTGTAATCACCCATTGAAACTTTTAAGTGATTAACAATCACTTTTTAAAGATATCACGTATGATTTTATATGTAATAACTCGTCCCACACAAGTTAAAAATAATAATAATAATAATGTTTTAGCCTCTTATAAGTTCTTAAAAAAGAAAGTTATTGGGCCAGAATACGACTTTGGGCTATGGGGTCTTACAATTTATGATCAAATGGCCATCTTGATATGGTTTTTGACTGTTTGGTGTGTTGAAAATTAGGAACAAAAGTGCATCTTGAAAGTGATCATCTTATTATTTGCAATAATCAATTTCATTGCAATAAGGGTGTTAACATACTATCTTTATGTCTTATTAATCAATCTTGATTATATGGGTAGCCTAATTTTGCTGATTAGTAATACGAAAATCCAATATTCGGTATTGATTATTCGGTATCACATACTTTCAAACTGCACGTCCAAATACCTATCTAGAGCAAGCTCCTATAAGAAACATCTCTACTTAATTGCTTCTATAGTTCTATCTGTTAAAAATAACACAAAAAAGGACCCTAAACATCACATGTATAACATATATACTAACATATTTGTAAAACATAACATAATGATGCGAGAACAAGAATGATAACCTGAAAGGTAACAGAAGCAAGAGGTGCACCCATGCCTCTATAAAGAGCAAGTGGTCCTTCTTTGGTTGCAACATTCTTGAGTATACTAAAAGCCGAACCGGTTTGGGAGCTCTGTTGCCGGACTCGAACGCTATCAAGCGGATATCCAGCCATTATTCCGGCTGTTCCACCAAATCCTCCAGCCACAAATTCTTTACCCCAACTGCTTGCAAGAAACTCTGGCCAGAAATCCATCTTTCCTGATGGAACTTTCTAAAAATAGTATAAAGATTCAAACTTGATGAACAAAATTCTAAAAAGAATCAAATCAAGGATACCCTTTTGGAATCATGCAAGATCCCACCTTTTTCTTGTAAAGATTTTTAGATGGATGGATATATAGAATATCCACTCAGGTGCAGATAGGCCACAAACTCAACAATAATGGGATTCTTGTTTTCTGATTAAAAAAACATACCCATATCAGAAACAGAAGTTAATTCTTTTGTTCTGTTATTTATAAACTACTCACGGAATTCTGATTTTGTATTCTGTTTTCTTTCTCTGTTTACTATATCGGCTCTCCATAAAAAAACAAAAAATGGAAAAGAAAAAAACAAATTAAAATGACACGTTTTGTTCAAGAGTTCATGTGACTGAAGTAATTGAAAGAAGAAAATGATGATGATTATATTTAAAGTCTGTTTTAATTAATACCTTATATTTCACTCTTTTATTTTAGATTTGATTAGAAAGCAAGAAATTTAGTAAAAGTAGGGTGGTGTTGAGTGTGTTGGGATGTGGGCACAAAGTGCCACCCTAAGCTATTTTGTTGGTTATTTATACGTGGCCTATTTTTTTTAATACAACCAAAATTTTGATAGCAAAAAAATGATGTTGGCTGTTATGTCTCGTGGACCATGATTTGTGAATTCCTTTCCCATTTTGATAGGTTATAAAGCATTGTATGTCAAAAAGAAAAGGAAAAACAAAATATAATCCGTGAAGTTGATAGCACGAAATAAATGTGTAGTTGACCAATTACAATATCACATATTGTAATTTTTGTCCTAATTTATAAAATGAGCAAAATTAGTCCTTTTACCAAAGCTATCAGCACAATTCAATTGTACAGTTCAACATTGTGCAAAAAAAATCTTACGATTAGTTGATAGGTTATAAGACCATTTGCAATGGTGACGCCCATCATGGGGCGTTCTGGGCGCCACATCAGCGTCGACGTCCAATCAGCACGTGCAGTGGTAAACTCAGAACGCCCCAGAACGCCCATCATCCCCCCTTGGCCCCACCATTTTTTTTTAATTTTGATTTATTTTTTAAAAGAAACTAACTTTTCTTTTTAATTAAACTAAACTACAATTTATTAATTTAAACAAATTCATTTCATTAACTTAAATAAAAATACAATACAATACTTAAACATGAGAGAAAGTTGGATGAATTTGGTGTGTGAAAAATGATAAATGGAGTATGTATATATAGAGGTTTGAAAAAAATAATAATAATAGATGAAAAGAGCCGTTGAAAAGAAAAAGAAAAAAAAATAGCTGTTGGGAACGGATTTTTTTAATTTTTTTTTTTTTATGTTTTAAATGGTAAAATGGGAATGGGCCCCACAAAAACGCCCACGCAACCCCGTGTTTCTCCGATCGACGCCCCCAGAACGCCCCATTGCCGGCGTTCTGGGGCGTTCTGAGGCTCCACCTCGGCCAGAACGCCCGCGTTGCAAGAGGTCTAAAGAATTATATTTAACGGAGAAAATGTATTTCTTCTGATATGTGTGCTTCTAGAAATATATATAAGTTCCGTGGGAGATATCAATAAGTATTAAAAACAAATTAATTTTGTTTGTAGGGAAATCATCCGAGTACACAAAAGCGTTCTAGCATTAAAAACGTTAGTTTATCGTGCTTTTAAGGATTTTATTGTTTGAGATATCTTGTTTTAACTTTTAAGAAGATAATTGAAAGATGGAAATTAAGTAGAGTGATTTGATGACTCGATTCCAAGATTTGTTTATTTAAATCATCCTTTATCCTCTATTGGTATGTGTCATCTTCATCAAACCAATTTAAAATTAATTGGTCTTTAAATACCATTATTTATTTATTTATTTATTAAATAATAAAAAGGTTTTAATAAAAATATCTCATCTCATATCTCATATCTCTATTAAGTATGTATAAATGCATAACTACTTATGTATCTTAAAATTAGTCGACACAAGTAAAAAAATAAATAGTCATTAAATTATTTATAGTATTCCTATTAGTAAAAGCATTCCCTATTAATAGCCTCTTACACCTACTATTATATATAAACTTATAAAACAATTACATATAAAAGTTAAAATACAAAACAAGTAAAATAATTTTTTAGATTTTTACCAGCAGCGTCATCACCGTAACATATCACATTATTTTTATCGCCGCATTGCACGGGTATAATTCTTGTATATCAAGTAACTTAGTATATTATCGTACCTTCAATACCAATCGACATGATATAGAAACAACGCAAACATTTAGGGTGCGTTTAGTTGTGGAATTTTTTTTCACAATTTTCCATCTCTAATATTCTAAGAAATTAAAAGAGTTTTTGTTTATTAGACTAGTGTTGAAAATTTAGAAAATGAGTTCAAAAGTGATGTATTCCATTTTGAAAAAATGATGTTAAGATAAGGTTTTTGGAAAATTTTAGAAAAAAGGAGGAAGTGGTAAGAAGAAAAATTGTGGAAAACTTAGAGCGCGTTTAGTTACAAAAAAAATTCTCCATTTTTTTTTCCATTTCTTTAGAGAATGAGAAGTGTTTTACCTCTCTGGAAAATCATGAAAAATCTAGAAAACGTGTTTAGTTGCAAGGAGTGGAGTTTTCCTTTTCCAAAGAAGAGTAGAGATAGAAAACTTACAAAACCATCAAAAGTAGTTTTTAACTTTGTAGTTATAAAAAGGAAAACAAAGATTTTTCTTTTCTTAGAAAAGTTTTTTAGAAAACTCAAATTTATACATGTTTTATATTTTTCTTGTTTTCTTAAAGAATTTTTATGGAAAGTGGAGAGTTTTCTGTAACTAAACGCACCTTTAGACTTACTGTTTTCCAACTCCTACTTCTAGTATGGAAAAAAAAAATTCCATTTTCTTGGAAAACTTTTCTAGAAAATACTCATTTTGAACGCGTTTCTAATTTTTCACTTTTCTTAGAAAAATTTTGTAGAAAAATGTTCGTTTTTGTGCAACTAAACGCACCCTTATTTTCTATAATTTGTTTAATGCGGTATTAGTGCCTTTAAAAGATGTTGACGTTGATGATATGATGATGATGGAAGATTAAATATAATTAATTTATTATTTATTATATTAATAGAAAGAAAACTAGGAAATAAGTACGTAAGAATTTGTTGGTTTGGTAAAGAAATCAAGTTAATCAATTGGCTGCTAAATCTGATGGGTCTCACATGGAATTCACGTTCATCATAAAGGATTATGTCATCTCATCTTTTATTTATTATTTTAATAACTTTTTTGGATTTGCATCAAACTTTCTCTCCCAAAAAATACAGTAATATTTTTCTTAGAATAATGTTTTATAAGCTTAAGAACCATAAGTCTAAAATTAAGTTTAACTAGTTTTTGACACATAAATTTCACTAATTTTCTCTCCGTATGTTCAATTAATCATTTAATATGTGCATATAAAAATCGGTAAGCTTCGTTTTAAGTCTATATCTTTAGACATATCTTCGCAGTCCTCCGCCATACATCATCTTCGGCGGGATTGAGTAGTGTTGTTGATGTACCTTTAGACATATATCTTCATTTTCTTCTAAGGATTTGCTTGCTAAATAAGTGATAAATGTAGCTATATAAGGTGAGTTTGGATAGTAGGCGTATAATATGTGTACAAGTTTTATCAGCTACAATATAAAGTAAAATAAAGTTACATATTGTGAGACAAAAATGATATTTTATTTTTTGTATTATCATAACATCATGAGTAATAAAAACTAATACGAGGTAATAATTAATTAGAAACTCACTTACAATTTTTATTTTTTCTATTGTTGAGTGAGTGACTGCGTTGTCAATAATACCACTCAAGCACTCAACTTTAGCTTTCTAGCCACACAACACGTACACTTCTATATATCTTTCAATTGCTATATATTGTCATATAGCAAAACAATTTCATTTAACAATTATTTTGGTCTTGACATATTTTTTGAATTTAAATTAAATGTATACTTATCTAAAATAATAATTGACAAATTATTATAACGAATGGGTATAAACACAATCTAAATAAGAAACACTTTTATAAAGTACTCTAAAAATATGTATAATATTAATCTTGTTTATCATATCACCATTCAAGATCTTGTTACATTTTCCACAACAATTTTTTTACCTGAAATTTGAAGACCGATCTTAAAGAGTGTAATTTCTATTATTTTATATCTTTATTTTAAACGCAAAATTTGAGTTCAAGTCGTGAAGTATTTACAACTTTACAAGCTCAAGCTCGAGCGCGCGAACTCAACATGTTTATAACAATAGAATTTGATTGTTATTTAATTTACTCTATATATGATGTAACTATTCTTATATTTATTATATATTTACACTATAAATACAATTAAAATTACTTTAAAGACTATTTTAATTACATTAATGATATTTATTACGATGATATAATATTATATATATGATAATAATATAATATTATATCTGCATTATATGTACACAATAGACGATTTTCTGCTGGCCAGCCAGTAATACGTTCAAATTCGGCCCGAACTCGACACAAATTGAGTTTTTCACGAGTTTAACTTAAATGACTCGAATCGTTTAGACGCAAAAATGTGAAATGGAGTAATAAATAACTAGTGTGATTTCAATTTTCATTAGCAATGCAATACATATAATCCAGATCATGAATCCGTCAAATAGTCTAACCTAAGCATGATATGAATAAGATCGATTGGGCATTATCAGTATATAGTAAGATCATTGATATAATTAAATTTTACAAACAAAAAAATAGCAATATAATGAACCAACAACGACGTACCTTGGTCGGATGATTTTGAAGAAATCTGAAATCTAGGGTTCGTATATGCCCCCTCCAGTTCCTTAATTGTAAGGGGGAAAATTAAATTGTTTGATTTTGTAATTCAAATTAGTTGAGTTATTTATAATCGTGGGAAATTGCGGTCTTATATATGTGGTTCCCATCAAATAGGACCGTTCTGTATTTGGGCTAACATGTCTACAAGCCCATGGGCTCTTTTTGAGAGGCCTGAATGTCTATAAGGATTATTCATTTAGTACCATCGGTAATAATTCGGTATGATACAAAATGCTAAGTAAAGTTTCTTGGACCTTTTATTGTTACATGGTGGTATTTATAATGTTGACACGTAAATAGGTTAATGGCTCAGATAGATAATGCATTACATTTTTTACTGAGATAGAGTACGAATCTAATTTATTACTCTAGTAGATAACAAACTTTCATATTGTGTGTCGATTTAGGGATCCAACTTTTATTATGACCGATTTTAGTTATAAAATGATGAGGTGTCGGATAAAAACTTACATGTGACGGTTTATTTATAACGTATGTGGCTTTTTAAAAATTAAAAATCTAGCTAAAATTGAAAATGACCGGTTGCTCCGGTCACCCAAAAGTACCCTAACTTGAACTTTTTTTAAAGTTCACTACCTATCAGAGTAATAAATTGAGTTTATACCCCAACTTTGTAAGAAAAGAAAAGTTTGTTGACTATTTGCGCTATTAACCGCTTTTTTTAATGGAGAAAGAAAAAAACATATAAAAGGGATATGTAACAACAATTAACATTATAGAATGATATAATATGAATATTAAGAACTGTGGTTTAGTTAAGGAGAAATATCTACAGGTTTTCTTTTTCAATTTTCTATAATTTTGTGTTACTTGATTTTTATTTTTTTTTAAAGACGTTCAAATATAGGAGTCTTATTTTTCAAAATAGGATATATAAGTAATCATAAATTTTCTTTTCCAATAAAAGATTTTCGTAAAATCACAATTTAATCACGTTTATAATTTTTAGTTTCCTCAGAAAATTTCTAAACACATACCAAGTATTACAGTTAAAGATAAAAATATTTAAATTTCTTATTGAAAAAAAAAAGAAGTAATTACTGTATGTTTGAATTTCGTTAAGTCCAAAGATGGGAGCCAAGATGAGAAACTAAACGCCCAATGTTTTGGTTTGTAAGTATTCAATTTCTCTCTTGGGATTCTCCATCTCTGAATTCCATTTGTACCTCACACTTTATTTAATTCCTTCATTTCCCCATTTCCATTTCCATTTCCATTTCCATTTCTTCACTGAATTCAACACAGCTTTTCATATGACCATGGTATGTTTATTTCCATCTTCTTTTCAAGTTTTCCTTTTAATTATAAATCATATGGTATTGTTATTACTCTTTTCGTTCCAATTTAATTCTTCGTATATTCATTTTGTTATGTCTCAAAATAATTAAGCATTATTGCAAGTGTTAAATCATTACTTCTTTTTAGCTAACGGCTTATTAGCTTATTATTGCTACGTGTTAGCGCACTTTTGAAAAAAGTCACACATTATATTTATCGACTTATTCAAAGTGTTTTGGACCCAGTTTATTTCTATAGGCTTCTGCACACATATGATGAAATAACATAAGTTGATAAGTTGTATTTGTAAAAACACGCTTTTTGCTACTATTTGGGCTGATTTGTTGGTTGTTAGTAACTGAATATAACTGAATGCATGCAGTGTTCAAGAAGATTACTATTTGGATCGATAGCAATGCAAGTGAAGGCAATGGTGGTTCATCCAATGGCCACGATAACCACAATACTCCATTACAGTCGTCATCTACCTCGCGATCTAGCCATTGATTTAGACAGACGAAGATTAATCCGTCATGAGTTGTTTAGTCAAAACAATTTTATGTTTAATATAATTGTAAACATTTTAACATGCTTCTGGTAACTACCATATATCAGTGCCTTTGTTTAACATATACGGAGTAAATGCCTGTTTAATTAGGCTAAAATCCCCTAAAGATAAATTCAGAATCAACATGTATTGTTTAAGGTTTGCAGTAATTTTGTATCTAAGAACATTCACAAATGTTGACTAATTCCAAACCTATATATGTGTCAAAGTTTTCTGAATTGTATATAAACAAATACACACGCTTGTTTATATATAGATGATATGAACATTGATTTCAAAAGGCTTTTCTAACTAAATCTATTTTAATTTCGAAAACACTATTACACGAAGGAATGAACGATGTGTAAAAGTTTTTTTTTTTTTTTTTTTGAAATTTTCTATGTTTTACCCCCATTCGGCATAATAAAAGATACTCCGTAGTAATCTACACATACTTAAAACATGTCATTTTAAGTAGGAGTGATATATACTTCGAGTTGGGTTGAGTATAGACGGGTCAGGTTGACGGGCTGAGATATCCAAGTATCCAACCCTAGTCCCACGTGATTCGATAAGTGGGTTGTCATGTTCTTGTTGGCAGGCCAAAAGTACTCAACCCACACAAGACCCGCATACTATGTTTAGGGAAACATGTCAAAGGGGTTGATTCAAGTAAAATGTGTCGAGTTTGACAGGCTATTTTGAGGTCGGCAGGTTGGTATTCGGAAGCATGCTAGCTTGGGGTCAAATAAGTCAAATTTCATGGGCTAGTTTTGGGGTCAAGTAAAATGTGTCGAGTTTGACAGGCTATTTCAATCAACTGTCAATTGAAATACTGACCCGCACCCAACCCGAAGATTTAGACAGGTTGATGAGTTAGAAAAACTTAATCCAAAATCATTTATTTTGTGTGACTTTGAAATCGCGGGTTATCACTTTTGTGACAATCAACCTGTTAACTATAATACTGACCACAAACAACCCAAAAATTTAGACGATGGGTGAAAAATATTTCAATCCAAACTCTTTTATTTATCGATATTGAGTCGAATTTCGGATCATATCCGTAGTTGCCACCCTATTTAAAAGTATGCTTGATCCACCTTGTTTCAGATGTTTTGTGTCTTTTATTTACTCATCTTTATCATTAGTTTTGTCATAGGTAACAGTCTCTTTACTAGACATATATGTTTATGCTCTAACTTTTGTCTAACAACCATTTTGTGGTCTTAGTATTTTCCAAACAGTTGGTGCCACCTGGTCCACCCTTTTAACAGCTCATAAACGGATAAATCATTGCGAATTTGTAATTGTTTGGGATAATATCAAAAAGATCCATCAAAATTCGCATAAAGAAGTGGTAATAAAAATTACAAAAACCAAATGATTTACCTAAAGTTCGCGTCGTACATTTTACCCGAATGAAGGGCAGAAGGGGGGCATTTTGTATTGTGAATTATTATTGGAGCCCATAAAAGAAAAAGGCTCGTATGAATCAACTTATTGGGCTTTAGGCCCACTGTTGCTTTTTTGTGTATAAATTTGGGTTGCATTACAGAAAATCCAAGTAAATATATTCATTGAGTCATGGACTATTGGACTAATAATACATAAAATAGTTAAATACTTCCGTACGTCCGTAATATGTTACTCTCTCTATTTCTTAAAATGTCCACGTTACTATTTTGAGTTGTCTCATTATAAATGTCCACTTTTATAGTTAACCAATTAGAAAAAACTTTAGCGGATAAATTCAATATTTGATTGGTGAAAAGTATAGTTATTGAAATATCATAAAACTATGTACAAAGTCAAATTGAACATTTTAAATGGGACGGAGGTAATATTATTCATTATTAAAGCATTATCACAATAATAAAAGTAGTCATATGGAGGCCAATTTATATAGTTTTAAAATAGATCCAGTTTAAGGAAAATGTTATTTGTAACTCTTAGGGCTATGAATAGTAACCACATTCTATTCAAATAACCGCCAACTTCCTTCAACCACATGTATTTATATAGCCAATATTAACAACATTTGTTAGTTTTTTTAACCATAATCTATTAACCATCCTGAAAAGTTAGTTGTTATCTGTAGCCCTAAAGGCTATATTTAGCAAAATCCCTAATTTAATTATCTATTTTTCTTTATACATCACATTTGGCTTTGCATTTAGTGCCATTATGTTGTTTTTTATTTTCAAGATAAATATTTGTGTAATCATTAAATACATTTAAAAAATCACCCATATATATAGGTGATGATAAATTCACCAAAGTTTTTAATAAATTTACCATTATAGTGAAGTATTTGTTTGTATGGTACAAACTTTCAATGCATAAGATAGTGGACTTATCAAAAAGTTTGGTGGAAATATCACCACCCTATCTATATATAGTACGTTATACACACTTGTTATTTTTCTATATTTTTGTTTCATAAGATTTTCTTAGAGATAATAAATATAATATATAATTTGAAACATTAATATTTTATATGGTCATCTTCTATACCTTCCTATGTAACATAAAAGATTCAACTTTTATGGTCTACTATATAAAAGTTGGCTTAATTCTTACGACATCAACCTTGGGTATAAATACTTACTATATTTTTTGTTTCAACTTAGACCATTTGCAACGAGTCTGTGTTGGGCTCCATATATTTTGGTATGAGAACGTCACAACACCCGTAATGATCATTGTGATTACGGGTGAGGAACATCGGAATGTGGGCCTGCATGTTTTTCTTTTTTCTTTTTCATTTCCTTTTCTCCAATTTTTTGTCTAAATAACATTACTTTTGTGGGACCTAGCTTCTACAATCCTCAACAATATGGTATTACCATCGCAAGAGTTGTGAGATAGCACCATGTTATATTGACGTGACACTCACAACGCTTATAACATGGTGTTATCATTGCAAATGGTGTTATAGTAGTACTTATTTTACAATATCAACATTTAACCGTGTAATTTATAAATAACATAAACCATATATGTTCATGATATAACTAAAAACGCAACCAATCGTGTTAAACAAAAGCTTGCAAGGCATGTAACTACTTTTTTAGAACATAAGAATGACCTATAGTAGTGGTTGGTCGTTTTGTAGTATATATTACTTTACACTATTGACATTATGAATGCGTTAGATGGAGATAATTAAAGACGTAAGTATACCTAAAAAGTAAAAACATGTGATCGAAGGGCCCGGGCCATAACAGGTAGCTAATTAACGACACCATGAAAGCAATTGTTAATTGATCGGGCCGGGCAATCCATGAAGCTGGTGAAACTTATACGCTAAAAAGGATGCCAATTGGCAACTCATCAACTACTTTCGCTTGCATTGTTAAATTTATAACCAACTCCATCACCAATTCAGTTTATTCGATCACCACACAACATGATGTCACCTAGTTATTTTAGTAAATTATTTCATGTGACTTAACATGGTTTAACATATTAAAAAAAAAAAATTAAGACACGATAATCAGGGACATATTTGGAAGGGGAGTAGAATAAGAAAATCTAAAATTACGGTAAAAATAATCTTTTTAAGGTTTTTATCCCTTCTTATATACTCTATCCATCCCAAATTAAGTCTCCTGAATCAGATTTGAAAGTCTTTTTTTTTTTAACTTTGACATTAAATATTTTTGTTTGTGGTATATATTACTTTATAAAAATTATACAAATAAAAATACATTTAAAATCCAACACATTCATATATTTTCCATCAAGTACCATATAACACAAACAAAAATATTTAAGGTCAAAGTTGAAAAAGAAAGACTCAAAAGGTCAAAACAGAAAACTTAATTTGGGACAGAGGGATTATTATTCTAGCTAGATCGCTTAGTTCAATTTGTGTTGTTTTCGAAGCCCTAGCTAGCTCGCTTAGTTCAGTTTAATATGGTATTAGTCCAATTTATAATTATAAAAACTTTATAATACTCATAAATGCATTACTCCCTTTATAAGATTAGATGGCCTATGATCCAACGTTATATGAAACACCCGAAAATTTTAGACCAAAATTATTATTTTTTACATTCTCAATAATGTCCCATGACCATCTTAATTCCTAATTGTATATTTTATCCTTAATAAATTTCCCTAGTTAAAACAAACTTTTTAAACCCAAAATTTTATTTTCTACTATCAAACGCGATCCCGAAAAGTGGGTGGGATCGCATTCTTATGTTGTAGACCTTCTGTAACCATTTTTGTCTTGGGAACGCGATCCTGGAAAGTTGGTGGGATCGCGTTCCTTAGTGTAATATAGAACTCAGCACAACTCAACTTTTTAACCAATTTCAAACACGCATAACTTTTTACTCGTTACGAGTTAGGACCTGAAATTTTGCACACACGTGTATTATGACTATATAAACATTTCCTAATTTTCACTTTTGCAAATTCACGTTCTAATGCGTTTTGGACTATTGACCAAATAATGATCATTTTTAACCCATTTGGTTGAAATACCAATTCCCAAACCATTCACAATCAGGTTATAATCTTTTTACTACACTTCTAATACTATAATTGGGACTTAATACCACATTCGCATTCATCATACCCGAACCACAACTTATTCTAGCCGTTTACTGTCGCACCTCCAAATTAAGATGCGGAAGCGATTCGGGTCGGGGCGCGACTAATCAAATATCAAAGCACATAAGATATATAATGAATGACTCTACATGCGTCGTTTATAAATACATTGATATTATAAAAGTCTTACACTGTTATAAAAGTTTACAAAAGCTCTTAAGCCAAATGATAGAGATTCTAGGGCATATCCAATTATACAAAATATAGAAATGCAAGGGAATCTCCCGATGTCTGTATGCGACTCAAGCTAATGGGCATCCTGAGTGAGCAGACCTACTGCTGCTGCGAGCCTGAGAATACATACTAAATGGTCAGCTAAAAGCTGGTGAGCTCACAGGTTTAATGATGAGATATAATGAATGAACCGCAAGATTTAATATAATGATTTGCAACCAATCAAATAAGTAAATGATAAATGATGTATATAACTGTCATGAGCACATAGTCTGAGCTTAACTGAGGTGTCAGGATCACAATCAAGTGCCTGAGCGAGGGTGCCTCTATGCGTGTGCCTAATCAACACACGTATGAACAAATGATAATGCGTCCGTTTGACCAGTCAGTGTGTGCTGACCCGGACGGGGATTGTCAGTCCCATATGGTACCATACACTAACATTTACGCTACATTGTATTACCAAACTATGCTTGGAGGACTTAAATGATTAGATGAATAAACTCATGCAGAATATAGCGATATTTGATACTTGCGTTTACATGTAAAATAAAACATGATGTATTCTCACCCCTAGAGTAAAAACGGTAAAATAGGGGCTATGAGACTCACCAGAGTCTGATGAGATGCTATCAAGCAATAATTATGGTACACAATGAAATGATGTCGTCTCTAATGACTGAAACCTGTCGGGCGTCCTAAACGCGCAAGGTTTATAATAATGATTAGATGTCTCAACAGACCATCTATGCTAGTTGTTCACTCAACTAGTAATGTCAAAAGATTTAATTTGATTAGATATGATTGGAAAATATGTGTTGCCCGTTGGTGATTAATTGTAATTATAATCTCAAAACATTATTATTAGAATGTTGTAATGATATACTTATAAAGTATATTTGTAATGTTTAGTATTCGTATCGTATAAGTATGGAAGGTATTATGTCATTTGACACTTAGTGTGAAAATAAGTTATAAGTCTTTCATTTTTATTTTATTTTTTGGTGACACTCTAGGGCGACACTTAATAGTTTTTGGTGACACAAGCTTAGTGTTTTCTTGATTCGGGTTTGTGGTTAAACGACTTCGGTTTGACCTGATACTTTTACCCAACCCTTAAAATGGTTAAACGAGTTCATAAAAATTGTCGGTTCGTGCGGGGTTAACTCAAAGTGTCAATTTTAAAGTTTGTATCAAAACAGTCCTTTATATATATGTTTCAGTTTTTCTACTTTATAACTCTTCCGTTTTCACTACTATTTACTCCGAATCAAGTCTAACCAAAAATCACACATAATCATCAATATGTATAGCATAAATCTGCATTTTTCTAAGATTTATGGGTTTTGATAAGTTGGTCAAAAGAGATGATAAATAATATATGTTCGGTTTTGGTCCAAAAACGTACTCAGCTCACAAATTGTGTTCTACACAAAAATACGTGTGTTTTCAGTCTGAGAGCTCAACATGAAAGTTGGAGCTAACATCTTAAGGATCATTTTTCGTTTAGATTTCGTGAGTTGATTCATCCTAGAACTTGAGATATTAACGATTTGGTGTGACGGTTTTTCCTGGACAGATTCCTGTATATATATGTGTGTTGGTAAAAACGTATTTAAAGCTTTATTTTGGACATTTTATGGTTGATTGAACATACTAGCATGTCAATAAATGTAAAACAAAGAAATCTAGTGAGAGAGAGTGAGTTTATACTAAGGTTTTGAGTGATATAAAACTGATTCAAGGTGGATGGTGCTTGGTTGAGTTTCTACTCCTTTCCTTTGTTCTTCTTCTCCAAGATTGAAGATAATTGATGATGAATGATGTTGATGTTCTTGATGACCAGTTATGAGAGGAGAGGGAGAGGTTGATAGTGTGTGTTTTTAGTGAGAAGGTAGTGAGACAGAGTTGGAACAAGAATGATGAAATTAGATGGTGATGTTATGTGATATGGTCAAGAAACAAGATCCACATATGGTGGATCTTGTTGGCTGATTTTGATTAAACAAATGGGGAGGCAAGATTGTGTTTAAATCTTGTCTCCTAACTTGGTATTATACACGTGTTCGTTTAACCGATCGTTTAACGTTTGACTATACATTATTCATTTTGTGTACGCGTTTTAAATAACAATTAAAATTCGATATTTTTATCTTGAAGTAATACTTAATATTACTTGAAATCATTTCTTAAAATGTTTGGTATTGTGTCGGTATTGGTTTACGTAATCTCTTTACAATTTAATTAACCACGTGACGTTTTAAACTAAACGTTTTTGTTATTGATAAGACACACTATATCTTAAATGAATTCTTTCATTTAAAAATGATATATTTTAATAACTAAAATATATTTTGATTTTTGTTCCATCATCGGGTGTGTTTCACTTATTTTATTTTTTGGTCGCGTATAACTTATTGGTACGATACGAAATACTTCTGAAATATTATCAAAATAATATTTATAAACAAATATGTCTATAAAATAAATCCATATTATTTAATGAAATAGGTTCACCAACGTCCACATTAATGGATCGGAATTATGCCGAGATAAAATGACAAGATTTAATAAATTATGTTAATGCGTATATATAATAATACACGTAATGATACACACAATTAGCTTAACACGGAACTAATTACATGTATTAACAAAATGATTAGGACCTAATAACTAGTCCTAATTTGACGGGTTTCACATTTACCCATTAAGTGACCCATTTTGGCACTTTAACGACCCGTTTGGTTCTTTACCCAAATAACCACTATTCCAACACCCAAATCACATTTCTTTGACTATTTTAAGTCAACTTAGGCCACTTTCACTATCAATACTTCAACTTAACCATTAGCATCAAAATTTCCATAAAAACCATTATATTCACATTATACTCATCTAGTGTACAATATCATCATCTTCAAAACTATCAATGAGTATAACTTAACTCATTGACTAATTTGACTTCTACATTTCAACATGTTTGACTATGACCATCAACAAAACATGATTGTCAACATTATGTGACAAACCCTTGTTTTCTTAAACAAAAGAGGTGAACATATGTAACATCCATTTCTCGGGTCTGGTAGTATTTTAATACTTTATGATTATGAATTATTATTTAATGTGTCAAAAAATAGGTACATGATGTTATTTGGAAAATAAATGGGAAAAGAGTCGAATAATTTATTGTGACTAATAAATTACTAATTTTTTTAATTTTATTTAGTTGACGGTAAAATAAAATACTGTTTCCCCGCAAATGGTTTTTAAGTTCCAGACAATGATAAGTACGGGGAATGAAATTTAAAAACTTCTAGTATACTCCCAAATGTTTGAGTCGGCTGTTTCTTTTCTCAAATATAACATACGCACATACATACATATGTACGTATCAAACTAAAAACATGAAACCTTAGATCATTTATCAATTCATGAAGAAACATCAAAATTAAAGCTTCCAAGTTCGAATTCAAGTTTCAGGAACATGGATTATCATCCTCTAATCCTTTTAATCACCTTATAAGTCTCAATTTCTTGAATTACATAAACCTAGAAATTGGGTTTTTGTATGTTTGATGAAATTAGTTTGATTAATATGAAATTGAAGGTTGTAGTGATTATATGTAACACCCCCAAATTCACTGTTTGACGGAAGCATAATTTGGGTGTTTAACAGGTACAAATAGTAAATCGAGGTACCCATTCTATGACAAATCTTACCTTTCCCAATCAATAATCAAAGCACATAGATATATAGCAAACGACTCTATATGCGTCATTTTACAACTTGTATTGATAAAATCAAAGTTTACATCAAAATATAGTTTACATTAGCTCAGTTTAGAATTGAGAGATTTACATACATAATTAATTTATACAAAATATAATAATGCAGTTAAATCTCTGAATGTTTGCATGCTGACACGAGCTAATGATTTCTGAATGCAGTTCAACCTACTGCTGAGTACCTGTGATACATGCTAAAATGGGTCAGCGAAACGCTGGTGAGCTCACAGGTTTGTATGTCAACACATATATCGTATGAACCGCAAGATTTAGTCGAATTTAAAATGAAATTAAGCAAAATAAAAGTTTTACAGCCATGAACACATAGTCTGAGCTTAACTCGAGGTGTCAGTTCACATTTAAGGAATCCTGATCGAGGTGCCTCCCACGAGTTCCTAATCTACACTCGTCTGAACAAATATTAGTACATCTGTTTACCCAGTTAATGCATGCTAACCCGGACGAGGAGGGTTAATCCTATATGGTATCATATACTAATATTGACGCTATAACATATTACCAAACTATGCTGAGGAGGGCTTTAAAAGATTAGTGAGATAACTCATGTAGTAGTTATTTGTTTTCGTACTTGTGTTCATATAGTTAAAATAAAATGAGCAATGATATCACACCCCTGAGTAAAAACAGTAAAATAGGGCTATGAGACTCACCTGATTCTGGAGAGTTTAACTAATTAAACTTGAGTTGATTAGCCGAGAATCGATGTCCGAAGATTTGTAACCTGAGGGTGTCCACGACACGCGATGGTTATAAATGTGATAAGGTATCTATAAAGACTACCTTTTGTAGTTGTTCTTTCAACTAGAATGTCCAAATTACTACGATTTGGTTGATTTGGTTATGTTTCGAAAACGTGTACGGCCCGTTGGTGATTTGTTTGTAATAATAATCCCACATTATTATTTTGATTTTTGAAAGGTGTTATACTTAGAAGTATTTGTAAACTTTAAGTGACGGAGGACCGGGGGCAGCGCCCCTGGTTAGCGGGGTCCCAGGGGTGGCAACCCCTGGCAGGGTCCAAGGGGCTGGCCTGGACTTAAATTTGGGTGAAATCAAGTGATAAAATTTTTAGTCTCGACACTTAGTAAAATCTGTGTTTTCTTGGTTCTGTTTCATGCGACACAGTGTGCGAGATAAGGCTTGTGTCGCTAGATGCGACATAGTCTTTTGTGTCGCAGATCATGTCTGCGACACAATTCTTTGTGTCGCTAAGTTCGACGTCCGCAATTTAATGCGACATAAAATGTTGTGTCGCTATTTGCGACGGAAATAGGTTTTGCGACATAGTGTTTTATGTCGCTAAATACGACATCCGAAGGGTTTGCGACATAGTCACTTGTGTCGCTATATGCGACATAATTGGGGGTTTTGTGACATAAGGGCTTGTGTCGCAGGTGGCCTGGAGCCTCTGCGACACAACGAGCTGTTGGCCGGAAATTGAGTCGAAAACATGTTTTCCGGCGACCGTTTGGTCCGATTCTTTTACCCAACCCATATTTGGACATTTTAAGCTTGAATAACCCATAAACAAGTGAAAATGAGTAAAATCGGAGTGTTTCGGGTTTTGTCAAAAACTTACAAACTTAACGCCGGAGGAATCTGAAAAGAGGGAACTGTAGATCGTGACTCCGTGAACGTTTTCTTCCAAACGAGCTACATGATTTAATGTTGTTTGGTGGTGTTATTTTGGTGATTTAAGTGGTGGTGGTGTGGTGGTTATGGTTAGAGAGAAAAGAGAGAAAGGAGGTGGAAGAGAGAGATGATAAATGAAAAAGTGAGGGGAAATGGGGGGAAAGGGGCAGATTTTTGGGAAGAAGGGGGAGGGGAATCTCCCAAATTTTAATCCCCGCGTTTGCGCTCCGTGCGGTGTTCGTTTTTTCCCGATCGTTTAAACGTTAAATAATTATTTTATACGTTTAAATATATGTTTTAAAATACCAATGTTTATTCAATATTTTTGTTGAAGTATTTTACCAAATACTTAATAACTTAAATGGTTTCGTTTGTTTGTGTGTTTAACATTTTAATCGCGTGGACGTTTATTTGTACGATACAAACTAATTACGAAATATTATCAAAATAATATCTTGGATATAATGTTTGTACTAAATAATATTACATTATTTAATAAAATTGTTCACCAACGTCCGTATAAATTGAATCGAATTACATTCGATTGGGTCGCGTACGATTTAATCAAATCGCATAATTGTATATATTCATCAACATATAATTCGATACATTAATTAGCCTAATACAAAACTAATTACATGTATTAACAATTGATTAGGCACTAATCACTAGTCCTAATTTGGCGGATGTCACATTATATTATTGTAGTTGATAGCTAATTCACGATTTTAATTGAAACCCTAAGTTAGAAATGATGAACTTGATGTATATAGCATGAAGAAAGTGATGGGTTTCATTGATTATTCTTGAATTATGATATATAAGCTTAAGTTAATGATGTGTAAGTGATAAGTGTTGTTAATGATCATATTAGAGATGATATATAATGATTGTGGATATTGTTTGATGTAAAATTATGTATAACATCGATTTCTAGCTTGAGTTGTGTGTTTTTTGGGGTTGGTTCGGGTTGGACAGCAGGGTTTTAAACCTGTAGATCGCATGTAGTGAAGAACAAGCCGGCGGGTTCTATAACCTAGCCGGCGGGTTCTGCTGAATTACCCGAAGACCCGGCGGGTCCTAGACCCCAGCCGGCGGGTCCTTCCTCCTAAACAGCAACTCAGTTCTTGTTTTTAATATGATTCTCAATAGTTTGTTTTGTGTTATAACATTGATAAACTCATAACATGAGATAATAAGAGGTATGTTATGAATGATGAGAGACGATTAGGAACTTGGTATCTTTAGGCAAATAATGTGTAGTTCCTTGAGTCTATTATAAATATAAGTTATGTATTGATGAGACAAGTTACTAACTTATATTTGATTTGAATTCTCAGATTACGAGAAGACTCAGTGACATTAGACTACTGAGCAGAGGCTGAGGTGTCGGTGAGTAGATCTTTAATCCTCAATGTGATTTAGTTGTGACAGGTTTGGTTACAACGAGTAAATGTATTATTACTGCTTTTGGTTTACCATGATGATTTTGGTTTAATAGTAATAATATTGTTGATAGACTGGTGGGTCTGATATGTTGACCTGATTGAATATGCGAATACGTGATCACTTGATATTTGGCCTTCGGGCATCAGTATTGAGGTCAATCTATTGGTTGGGTTTAGTTACTATTGTAAGACGACAGGAATTTCCTTATACTTATCGTTAATAGAAAATTAGGTCGTATGAGATTAGTACCAAACTATCGGTCTATTCTGTATTGGCCATACAGATTGTTGTAAGTGTTCTCGGTGAATCCCCGGGTATTATGATATCTTAAGAACCACCAATCCTCATTGTATTGAGATGTTATCTCATTGATATTATGTGTTTACTGTTGGTATTCTTGGCTGAAGGTTTCCCCAAGAACTATTGATATATTATAATGTTATTTGTTTACTATGATTTACTGTAAACAAAGTTGTTATGCTAAGTTAGGCTGTTGATTATAGTTTCACTCACTTAGCATTATGCTAATCCCACCACAGTCCTTTCTGCAGGTTATAAGTGAGGGACATATTGGGGCTGGACAGGAAGTTCTTAGAAATGATGGAATGTTTGACAGGCGGATTACTCTGATGTTGGTTTAATAACTGAAGACATGTTTTGAATTATATAACACCTGTGTTGCAGTATTTTAGTTTGAAGAGAACTAAATTGTTGTATAATGCATGTGTAATGTATTTGGAAAAAGTTTATAGACATTTTAAAGTATTGTATGTTTTAAATATACGCTTCCGAGTCAAAATTATTAATATAATGATAAAAGAAATGAGGGGTGTTATAACATATATATCAAGAGCATGATTAAGAGAGTAGCTTATTACCAACAACAAAACAAGCTCCACCACTTGCAACCTTCGGGCTTTTTTTCCGGATCCCTCTGGTTCCCACTTGGCTCACTTAAAAACACATAAACATAATAATGTAAGCATATAACTTAGTAAGAAATGGGCTATCAATGATAATCAATATCATTTCACAACATACGTATATTAATGATCCATAGTATCATATGCTAATTCCTGCAGAAATTAACATCTTCGGGCCATAGTCCAGTACACAATTACAAATTCATCAAGTACATGACATACCAATTCCCGGTCCTACCAAGTGAATGAAATATGCATTACTTGAAGTGTGATAGCATCATCCATTAACTTACCTTACGATAGCCCACACAATTAAAAAATTGTAGCACCACTTTGAGCAAGTTTACCACCAAATTCACATAATCATACAGCCACATATCAAATTTACATTCAACTTCATTCACCATATTAGATAAGTGTTAATTTCCTAACACTTATAATTTCATCATTGGTTTCATACACTTTACACATGATCACATATAAATGGGTAATCACCATTGATTATTAAATTCCTCATTTAACACCAAGAATATTATTCCTTAGTGTATACATACATACCTCATACTTCAAGAACCCATTTACACATGATCATCAATTTCTCTTACACAAGAATCATTAATCGACATACTACTTTGATGAAATTATTCATTTTTATCATCAATACACCATTTACATGATTTCACCTACATAATCAAAATCATTCAATTACTCATAACACATGATTATGAGTTCTTTACTACCATTAACATCATTTTAATGTATAGTTTATCTCAAATAAGTGTGAAACATAATTTTCCATAACCTAGGGTTCACAAACTTAAACCCTAACATCAAATAAATTCACAGAGAAGGTTAATTATATACCTTATAGAAGTTAGATTGAGGGATTACAAGTTTCAATTCATAAACACTAGCCTTAATTTCTTGAATTCCTTCTTTGTTTCTTCAAAATCTCTCACTCAAAAGTTCAGTACGTGATTTAAAAGTTTACGGTGTTTGAAATAAGCTGGAAGAATACAGAAGTAGTATTTTTATACTGTATAATTCAATTTAATCCCTCAACTTATGGTACTTGTCACAACTAGTCCCTCTACTAACAATTTCATTAAATGGTAAGTCCTAGGAATATAAAATACATTACATAGTTAGTCCTTCTAACTTAACAATTGAAATTATATTTTAAGATTTAGAACTTACGAAAATTGGGGCGTTACATTATATGATAAAGAGATAATCAAGAAATTATGGGTTGAAGCATTTATTTAAAAAAAATTGTTTACTTTACAAAAATAAAACTTTTATTGTGATTAACTTTCATATATGTATGCGTGGTTGTATGGTTACTAATCTAATTAAATTAGTATAATGCTTTAGAAAATTAATACTAAATGGTAAGAATGTTTAATTGCGATGAAGAACGGAGTATTAGTCTTATATATACTCGTATCCAATACAACTAAGTAAAGTAGGTTAAACTTTAGTAAGTAAAAAAGGTAAAGTAAAAAGGTAAAACACCCACAAGATTTGAAGCATATATTTTGGAATATATTCCGGGTGAAAAGAAAGGTAAAATTTGTAAAAGCATAATATAATATATATACATGCATGAAAAAGGTCTCGCTGAGTTGACAAACTAGTGCCCGGATAATAATAATAATAATAATAATAATAATAATAATAAGTTAACTTTGAGCCTACCTCTAATTAACCCGTCATATTTAAGTGTTATGCGTCGGTCTCACTTGCAAGGAACGTCAACGACGGGTAAACATCAACGGATTCGAAACTCTGACATATAGATCACACATGTAAAGTCTGGGTGTTTGTAGTGGCGATATTACTAACAAGATTACATTTCACTTCCCATCTTCCGGGTCGGGATTTTTACGAGTTCAGTCCCTTAACCCGAGTTTTCCTTTCACTCCTGCCGAGTCCATCATTCCTCATGAAATGACTAAAATACCCTAAATTTTTTAAGACATTTTACCTTTCGAGGAACCGTGAGTGAAACGAAAGTTCAGGTCAAGGAACTAAAACCACAATCCAATCCGGTGACGAGGAGTGAAATGCATCACAAAGATCAAGGAGACGAGGAATGTAATTTATTCTTATTACAATTAAAATTAGGATTGCATCATAGATTATTAGATTGTTTGGCTACGACATTCTGTTACTTACGCAACCTAGTAACTTACCATTTTATATTAAACTTCCAATTCTTTTCTTTAGCAAAAATAACACTCCAATCAGAATTTGGTAGTAATTATTTGAGTTGTAAGTTTGTAACTTGTAATGCATGCATAGGTTGTAATCAAGTCTTGTCAAGCAAGTAACAACTTGAGTGATGACCAAAGATTATGAATAGACAACAGCTGGTCCATTTGTAAGTTATCGCGTAAAAGAGGCCAACTATACTAGCATCACATGCTATGATTCTAAACTTTTTTCAAGATTAGCAGCTGTTTGACTCAACTTTGACGTGGCACTTGTTTTTTTTGCTTTATGTATGAAAAACTTGTCTAGTTCCTTATCTATCTATTGTCACTAATGTCCTCGGGCAATGAAAAAAACATTGCAACTTAGGTCACTCTTATATGTGGTTGAACCACTTTCGTTAGCTTAGTGACACGTCAGATTTTCACAACTGATTGGAAACTTATTCACAACCGATTATCCACTGTCATAAATGACTAACCACTTCATTTATTTGAGCCCTATATTTAACAATATACCACCATTTCTATACGCTAAAAAAACACGGCCTCAATTATCAACCGATTACAAATCGGTTAACCGGTTTAAAAAAAATGATTTGAAAATGGTTGGACCAATGACACCAACAACCCAACCGATTGAAAATTGGTTTACAACTGATTTCACCGTTGGAAGTGCCCTTATTTTACAAAAATAATGCAATTAGGCTATTTACTTCCAAGACTATAAGAACGGAATAATTAACTGTCATTTTAGCACCACATCATTACTATAAACAAAGAATGTGAAACACTATAATAATGTCCCATTTTCAATAGATGTTTATACAAATTGTTACTAAATAAGCTAATACTTATGCAAGCTGAAATTTACCCATTCACAAGAAGAAGAAAAAATAGTAATGAGTTTCCCAAATTTTCACATATATTGTACAATAAATCAAAACGATATATTTTTAATATCGACTTGCAATCACTTATATAATATTAAACGTAATTCACTGTTAATTTTAGTTAAACATTACATACTTACAATTATAACAAAAAAATAATTATAGTTGGTTTGTACCATCCATTTTTGCCCCTCTTAATACATGACCAGATTCATTTTCTTATCTATACTAATATATCTATACTTCTATACTAATATATAAAGCATCTTGGTACTTTTATTTTAGAAACTTCTTAAAATGGAGACTCAACATTTCCTTTAATATTTATCTAATATTCATTTTGAAATTAACCTCATTATTTTCATATACTTTTCATTTTCACCAATTATATCCCTAATCTCGAGCTCTACATACGGCCAAACTACTAAATCAACTCACAATCACAGGTATAGTAGTTAATTCCGCTGCATTGTGCGGGTATTATGTTAGTTCTTATAATTTATCCAAACATCATGCATTTAATCAATTAGATAACCTTTTGACCGTTTTCATTTATGAAGAAATCAACAGGTTGACACTTGAACTTAGTCCAATGATATTGGATTAATATTGCTTCCCATGTCGTTTTGAACATCAACATTGTATCCGATAACGAATTAATTTACATAAGATATAGATAGATTATTAAAATATATATTTAGGACGTACGTAACTTTTATCATCTCAATCCGGCATTTTCCATCATTTGTCAATTACTTGCTATCTTTTAGCCACACATTTGGCATACGATTCCAAGTCTTTGTCATAACTACTTTGTTTAAAGTTACACATTTTTTCACTAACACCTTTTAAATAATAATAAAAAAGTATGTAATTATTCCCTTGATTACCATACGTTTAAGCTTTTAGAAAGTATCTACGTAGTAGTGCTTATAAAAGCTATAACGTTATTGGCTTATTTCACGTATTGGACTTCACAAATAATAATTTAGAACTATATATATTGAAAATTAAATTAAATGAGATAAATTAGATAAGTCTTGAGTGTAGGACTAATTTGTTTAATTAAAAAATAATATTTGGACTAAGCTTAATTTGGGGGTTCATTTAAACTATTTTGTTTTGGACTCATGGAGTGTTTACAATTTAAAACACAATTTCAACGAATAGTAACAGAAACTTAAGAATCTTAAAACAAACAAACAAAGCAAAAAAAAATAAAAAAAAATCATTTATTAAATTAAATAATACGTGAACTCGACGGTTACTTTTTGGCGCTGTTTTCTGGTACCCACGCCGTTCCTTAACCACTGACCTCAAGGGCACTACCGTAATTTCATGTTCGTCCAAATGAATTCTTACGTGTCAACCCACTCCTAATCGTATATTCGGCGGAGTAAATCTATCGTGTAACACACGCACACCATAAAATCGGTACCCCACTACCTCATAAATAAATCTCCACCGTCGATCTCGCATAAATCAAGGGTCTTATTCTTTTTGACCCCCCACATTTAAATAAAAATTATAATTAATAATTAATTAAAAAAATAAACAAAAACTGAAAAACTGTATTTTACAGCTCACCTGATTTCACTCTCCTTTTATTTCATTCCCTCCCAATTCTACATTTCCTGCACCTATACATACACAAATTATATATCTATATATATCTGCGTCTACCTCTATATATATCTATATATCTATCATATATATATTTACGATATCTTCTTAGATTTCGAATCAACCGTTTTATTATCTTCCTATCTCTGATTGATTATTGCATTAACTGATGCACATTTGAAGAAATCTTTAATTGAAGCTACGAAGTTAGGGTTTGAGGAATTAAAAAGGAAACGTAAACATGTTAGACGCATTATTGAAGAGCAAGTTTTATGCTAGAAGGTAAGGAGTTACAGAGTATTTTTGAGAATTTTTTGTTTTTGTTTTTGTGTGGTTGATTAATGTATTATTTGGTTGATTGTGATAATAGCAAGTCGGAAATCAAGATGACGCTGAAACGAATCGAGATAATAAAGAGGAAACGGAACGCAATGAAGAAGTTTTTGAAGAATGATGTTGCTGATCTTCTTCAAACTGGTCTTGAATCCAATGCTTATGGCAGGGTAATATGATTTCTTCATTGTAGTTTATGTATATTGTTCTTGATTGTGTATGAACAAGATTAAAAAAAGTTAACTGTGATTTAGTTTGAGTATTGAATGTGTTAAATTTAGTTTAGTTATTAACAAGAATATTGTTGAAAGTTGGTAAGAAAAGCTGGGAATATAGGTGGACCATTTTTGACAATAAATAGTTGCATCTGTATCATGTGTAATGGTTAAATAAAAATATGCATTTGTGGGTCCAGCATTTGAATTTAGGAGGATCGTTTGATTTCATTATGGATGATGAACTCATGAAAGATGACATGTGTACATGTAACTTGTTATTAAAGTTGTAGGTGGATTTAGATTAATAAAGAGATTGATCATTGATTATGTAGAGATGGGATCAAGATTCTTTTATTGGCAATATCTTAATAATGAAACTTGGTTTAAAGACTTTATATGTAATGATTGCAAGAATTCAAGATTGATAATTTGATATGTATAATTTGTTCGAAACAGGTTGAACAATTGTATGCTGACCAGATTCTTTCATCATGTTATGAATTTGTGGAACTATCATGCTCATTCATCTTAAGTCAACTATCAGCCATGAATAAACAGAGGTAAAATAATTTATTCTTTTAGATTTCATATGGTATATAAATTAATGGAAGATTGATTTGATATTTATGTATTAAATAATTCTTCTGTCACCTATAGGGAATGCCCTGATGAGTGCAAGGAAGCAATTTCAACGTTAATGTTTGCTGCTGCAAGGTTTGCTGATTTGCCAGAATTGAGAGAAGTCAGAAGTATATTTGCTGAAAGATATGGGAATTATTTTGAACCTTATGTCAACCAAGAGGTGATTCATATATCTGCTTCATCAAAACATTGTGTTTACAATGAATTTTGATTTCATGGCAGCGGTTAATGAAGTAAAACTAAATGGAAACTATTATGCTCTTAGTTTGTCAGGAACTTGAAAGCAGACCCACCCAGTAAGGAACTAAAGCTTCAAATGCTTCAAGATATTGCACTGGATACTGGTATAGAGTGGGATTGCAAGCCTTTGGAGCTAAAATTGTACAAACCACCTCCATCTGTACAGGTAAACCATTTGTATTGTGTTTTAGATGGGAAACTTCTGTTGTGATTTCAAATGGGTCAAGTCAAAAGTTAGCCAAAACGGGTCTTATGTGTATAGCGGAAAATCCATTCAACATCCTTCATTTGGATTTCAGGATTTGAACTTGGATTGTATGACATTGTTTTGGTAACAATGACTAATTAATGCCGCATTAATCACTTATATAAACCTGTTAATATTGGGTGAAATAGTGTTTTGGGTCAACCCAACCCGAAGTGGCCCGTTAACGCTTTTACTTAAAATGTACTGATATTTTCTCCATCTTGTCACCTCTACCAAATAAGCATCTCTTAACATACAATTATTGCAGGATCGCTCTCTATATGCCAATGGGAATGAACCATTTAAGACCCACCATCAAAATGGTCCGGAAACAAGTAGAAAAGAAACAGAACAGAAGACTAGTAATAAGCAAACTATTCTTGCAAATAAGGAACAAACTCCTAAAAAAAGTTTGCCCTACAAACCAAGGGATGAAGTTGAAAAGAAAGATGAAAGGCATAAGGATCCAGCCGTTGTAAACAGCTTGCCCTACAAATTAAGGGCTGGAGTTGAAAGGAAAGATGAAAGGCTAAAGGATCCAGCCGTTGTAAACAGCTTGCCCTACAAATTAAGGGCTGGAGTTGAAAGGAAAGAGGAAAAGCTAAAGGACCCAGCCGTTGTGAACAGCTTGCCCTACAAATTAAAGATTGACGTTGAAAAAAGAGAGGCAAAGCTTAAGGATCCGACTGTTGTAAACAGGTTTCCTCGCAACTCAAGGGCTGAAGTTGAAACGAAAAGGGATGAAAAACATGATCATGGCCGTGTATCCCCTTATTGGTCAAGCAACGCTAGTTCTAGTAGTGAGACTATAACTAGTCCTGAGTATAGCACCGGACCGGATGATAGTGCTTTTGAGGATATACCTGAAGGAAGAAAGTTTGATGCTTTCAGGTCAATGGCTCCTCCTTATATCAAAACCGAGCCAACCAAAAAGTCAACAAGTGCAAATGCAGCTTCAGGTTCTGGCAGGGAAGAATATAATCTTCACAGTGATACACCCACAGGAAGGAAGGTTTACGGGTTAAGGTCAATGGGTCCTCCATACATCAAAACAGATTTAAGCAAAAAGTCAACAACTTCAGATGAAGAAATCATATCTGGATTGAAAATCAAAGACCATGATATCAAACGTGAAGAAGTGTCTGAAAATATTAATAAGTCAGTACCAAGATCAATGCGCAATCGTAGGCCATTTAAGCCAGTAGCAGGTTCTTCTCGTGGGAACAATGACGCTCCAAAAGCAAGTCCTAAGAATCCAAATGGTGAAAATTTTGATCATGATCGTAGAGATGATGAAGAAAGAAAGATGGACAGACTTTTGACACATTACAGCAGAAAATCGACACATTTACCTGCTCCAACACGAACAGGATCACTTCCTCCTCAACCTTTGGATACTCGGGTGGCAATAGAGGAAAGAAAAGGACTTGCAAGAGCGGCTACTTATCAACCGGATTCTGCTTTGAGTCCCCATGGTCATGTACATCCCAAACTTCCTGATTATGATGATTTTGTAGCACGATTAGCAGCTCTTAGAGCGAATTCGTAGTTTCATGTTTCGTATAGGTTTATTTTCTTGATATTTTGCTAGCATTGTGTAGTTGTATCAGCATCTTGCTGTCAGTTTTATGCAGTTTTATTGTAGCACAATTAGCAGCTCTTAGAGCAAGTTCATAGTGTCATGTTTCATACAGGATTATTTTCTTATTTTTAGCATTGTTACTTGTATCAGCATCTTGCTGTCATTTTTACGCCGTTATATTGTAATGGATACCATATGAAGTTCATTATTGATTGAGCATGATATTAGTTAAAACCTGTATTGTTATTTTTTCTTGTTTTTTTCATTAAAGCTGGCCGGCAATGTTTAAGCTGATTTAGCGGGCCGCTAAGGAACTATGGTTATGATAAGTTAACCAGCTAGATATGAATTGGATGTCATGAAAGATATCCTGGACTCTGGAGGCCAGCAAGCTAGAAAAGAGAAAAGGTATTATTAGTATATTAAGTGGTTTTTATGATTCTCTTACAAGTTCCTGAACTAGATTATTGTTTGACAGTAGTATATTAACTGAATTATTAAAATGAATTTGTTCGTTAGTGATATAAGTTTATTCTATAAAAAGACTAGCAATCAAGAAAGATTCATCAATAATTTCATTGGAATATTTTCTATGATTATTGATAATATTTTTAAGACCCACAACTCCACAAGTCCATAACAGAAAGATTATGTGGCAATTTTGTAATTTCTTATCATTATTTTATCAACAACTTCATTAAATTAAATATTCATATATTGTAGTTGTTCACCATACTTCTACAGTTTTAATTAACGATTTCATCTGAACCACATTACTAAAGTAATAATTCACAACCTACTGAACATGTGTTTGTTTAAAACGAAAAAACTGCTATAGGTTGAGTTTGAGTTGTCATTAGACCGCATGAAGTGGAGGTCATAAAGGGTGCTAAGGTTACTTTAGTAATTTTAAGTAGACGAGGGACTATTTTCAAGTAAAATTCTACTTATTGAATCGAAAAGACAAAAAAAATATATGAATAATTTTTGTAAATATATTATAGAAGTTTTTTTTACCTTCTTGAGCAAAAATGTATACTTATCTCACTTGTTTTCTTTTACCTTTCTTGTCTTTGGTTTCGAGTTCGGGTTGCAGCTCAGCCTCTTCTTGAGCTTCGGGTGATGTTTGGATGTTTGTGAATTGTGATAGGCTTAAATGGGGTTTGTGGGTATGAAGTGAAAGTTGAGGGGATGTGTTGTTGATCAATTTGTTAGTTTTGATAAGATGATGCGTTTTGTGTCATCGGATTGTATAATGGCAGGGTAATTAACGTTGGTAATTTTGGTGATGTAGATATTGATGTTGGAATTGGTAATGTGAAGGGTATGGTTGTGAGTATGATTAAAACCCCAGATTAATAGGTGATTGGTAGCTCGATTGAGTGGAAGATGAACCCTTTAGTGAACCGGGATTCGACATGGGATTATTAATTACATTGTTCCAAAAGCATATTTGTTTGAATTTTTTTGAAACTTACATAAGAAATACACATATTATCTACCACTCTTGATAACTTTTAAATCAATGATATACAAAATTTGATAAGAAAATCATATTAACATTAACATTTATATGTATCATATTCATAATTGTTTTCATATACAAGCGCTTATTTTAAGTTCTCGCTCACGGCCATTAGAAGTAATGGGACAGCCCTGCCAGTAATCAGAAAACACCATACAAGCAGCATTTTCAGTCCTGCACTCGTTCACCAAAAACCTATGAAAACTCGGTTTCGCAACACCACCAAAAAATCTATTGTCATCGAAAAAGTTTCCGTTTTTTCTTTTCACGTCTTATTAAATCCTTCATTTTCATGTTTGGTAGAAATCAAAGATACCATGGGAGATGGGTGGCTGGGTGCCAAAGGGGTCTCTCGTAGGGTTCTTTGCATTTTAGGTCAACATGTTTGACTAACGTTCGGATTTTGAACTTGTTCCGTAATACTCGTAGTAACATAGGTTTTGAATGATGATAAATACAACACAGTCTATTTTTTATACAATACAATTTTACACAAATAAGATACACTATACAACTTATTGATGCAGAATTTTGTTGTATATGAATTAAAACATGGTAAAACCCATGTTGTAATGTATCACTTCCTAGTTCCTAAATATAAAAAAAAAAAATAAGGTTAATGTACTTTACGAAATAATGTTCATCTAAATTACTAAACTTTAGAAATGTTCAATTAGATTACCAAACTTTTGATATAGTTCAATTTGATAACTGTATTTGCAAAAATATAGTTAACAATGTGTAATTGGATCACTAAAGTTCTAACTAAAACTAAGCAAGATAGGTGGGAAGACACTTTTTACAAGTACGGTAACCCAATTGAACATTTATAAAGTTTAATAACACATATGAACATTTTTATAACGTACAATAATCTATTTGTATATTAATCTTAAAAAAAATTAGACAATGCAGGCCAGGCCCAAAACAACATGTTAGGCCCAATAAGCTTAGTCTTCAACTCAAACGTTGAAAATTCGTCGGAAAAAGAATAATAACCCAATAACCTTTTAGTTTCTATACAAAATCAAAATAAAGGTTATAGATGATGATCTGATATCACATATCAGTTTATTAGTTTCAAAATTTTAAGCGATGGAGACATGAAGGTAGAGGTAACCGTAGCTACGACTCTACGAGTGCATTCGTCATACAAAGTGTGAACTCCCTGTGAAAATTGTTTAATTATTTGGTACTACGGGGTCACAAAAAGATGGAATAATCCACTGTTCTTTGACTAAACTAATAATCATAACTCAAGTTACGATAATACTTTAGGATAAAACGTTGTTTACTTGTTTCGAGCCATACAAAGAGTTACACAATCCATTATCTAACGTGTTAATTATCAAAACGTGACAAACATAAAAATATACTACAGGTACAATAATGAATTTATAAACTTACAATATAGATACATAAGCAGAGTCATTACATAATTATTTATTATTACATGTAATATCAATAAGGATGAAATATCAAAGTACCTTAATTTATAAAATTTACTGTAAAAAACTACTGTATATCATAATTCTTCTTCTCCTGACCCGACCCGAGTGGACCCGGTGGTGAGTCTTGGGCTCAATAGCCCACCACCAACCCATACATAGTCAGAGTGATGATGCTTGCACCTAAATGAACCCGGATGCACAGTTGGTGAACACAGACACATATTTTGTTGTTCTTGTTTTTTAATCATCACTTCACCACCACCATCAACCACCACTGGCTGCCGTGCTGTCACCGTGGCAAGAGTAGCCAACCGCCTGATTCTAAAATCCAAGTCATATTTTTTATTATTGATGTTACAAGAGGGAACACTACTAGCTGGATAACACATAGTATAGTACTATTATTATTGGAATATGGGATTGATATGATAGGAGAAAAATAAGTAAATAATTTGGCTTTTATAAGTATATATATAAGTATATTTTAATCAAATTAATCGTAGCATGTACACATGGCTTGAAAAGAGGGTACATACGATGACGCGCCAACCAAAGGGTCACACCACGTGTTGTTTTCTCGTTTGTTACTTTATATTTTGGATGATATTTGGTTTCTTAGTGCTGGGTTTTTGTTTTGTGTGGAACTTTTTTCTAGAATGTTTATTTATTATTTTTTGACATGTTGAAAACTAATAAACATTAAAAATATTTATTTACTAGCTTCGTATAATTAAGAAGTAAATTTTATACAACAAATTAAGAAATCTATAACGTGAGTTGTGCAAAAAACATATGAAATTTTCAATCTTTGGTCTTTATATTTTAAGATGTATGTCCTTTTTCATATATGAAGTATTAAATTGGTTTGGATAAAGTACGTCATCTTATAACTCAATACATGGAGTAATATGAAATACCTAAGATTATTAATTACGATATCTGGATCAAGTACTTGATAAATTTACCTACACAAAAATGTGGATGCATATGAGACAAACTTTGAATGCAAATTTATACTCAACCAAGTAACCAACTACTTGTGTAATTGTGTTCCTATATGAAGCTCTTGTGTGTATATCGATTTCTCGTGGATCTTACTTCAATAACAACATTGCCAATAGCTATATGACTTTCCCGATCGGCACCTCAGGTCGATAGCCGGGCTCCGGACATTACTACCACGGCGACAATCGATCTGAGCCCAAAGAAGGAAAAAAACGAACTGACTAAAGTGAGGAGTTCATTGGCCATACATAGTTATGGAGGAGGGGGCCAACCTCTTTCCTGACCCATGGCCACAGTGTGTCACTTCATATTCAAATAATGGACATACTGCTCAGAGTAACTAATGGTAGGTCATGAGACAAAACATTGATGTGCAGAAACTACAATATCAAGTCACCAAACTGCTATCATCAAAACTGCTTCATAGTACCTTTTTGTCATAGATCTACTGCTCCATCCTTGGTTTTCTCTAAATAGTCTTCATACAATGGACGATGTTTTGAAGGAAGATAATCCTTAAATCTGTCAAAGGCAAGATGAAGGTTAGATAATGCAATTTTTACAATCATATTTTACACACCAAGTATTAATTTAACATTAACTATTTTGAACTAAATGGGTTTTGTGTTAGCACTACTGTTTTTACCTGTTACCCAACCCGCCCATTTTACCCACCTTAATTTAGAACATTCTATACCTTTGGCGAAGAGGAAGTCTATCTGGGGCAGAAAATAATTTAATGAAGGACTGTAATACATGGGCTATCTTCACGGCCTTAGACTTGAGTGCCTGTATTAAGTTCAAAAATTCTTTGTATTCTCCATCTGTAAGCTTCTCTCTGACCTGTTAAGTTTGCAACTTAATAAGACTTGATAGAATATAGACAGCATTTTTTGTACAGTAAGACGTCTATAAAGGGTAAACGTGATTAATCATATGTCAGTCATCGAAAGAAACCAACAGAAGAGGTCCATCGAAGATACAAATTAGACTTTCGGTAACTTACAACCCATTTGACCCGACCCCTTTTAGCTAAATGCTTTATTTACCCATTTGAATAAACCACGACTCATATCCGCTCATTTAAATGTAAATGGGTCGACCTCGCCACATGCATAGAATATTGTACCTGAATAAGAAAAGCGGCTCCATTTCTCTCCACATTGTCACTAGGCGAACAACTTGAAATACCGCTTCGGGTTTCTGAAGAGACAATTCGAGTAATCGTCCTTTGTGAGTTCATCTCGCTTTTTACCTGCAACGAGGAACCTTCTTGCACTAATTGAGTATCTCGACTCTCAAAGAAGCGTTGACTACCATGTTGAATGCTTTCCAAGGGATTGTCACAAGAGCTGCCACACCGTTGTAATACATTATCATGTTTAGCATTTTCTAATCTACGTTTCTTTATAAAATGTGGTGCAGTCAGTTGATTGCATGTTTCTTCACTGGTCAAATCCACCACTTCATGTTTTTTGACAGTCAAGTGTGTCGTGCTGGGAAATAGCTTCTCCTCAGAAAGTTGATTAGTTGTGTGTTTTAAGGTTGAACTCTGTTTTTGCTTATTAAAAGAAAGATTTGATCGGTTAGCAGGAAGTACTTCTTGAAGTTGTCGGGAAAGGCTGCCTCGTTTGACTTCAGTCAAAGATGAATCACTAGAGCATGATTTATTCGTGAATGGAATCTGTAATATCCATCAAATGTATATACATCAATACAGCGCATAACAATGAAAGAATGTAGTAACATTTGAATAAACAGGACTAGAGGTGGCAAGACGGGTGGGCTGGGTAACAGGCCAAAATTGGTCATTTTGTAGTGCTAATCAGGTTGCTTTGACCCGCAAAAACTTTTTGTCCATTTTAGGGGCCAGCTATCCCAGCCTAGTTCCAGAATTCTGAGGGGCTAGTGATTTGCCCAGTTCCACAGGTTTGCGGGGTATTCGTAAAGGCCCGAGGTTTGCCTGCCAGATCAACAAAGTTGGCTTGGGTGGGGGAAAAAAAAGATTGAGCCCATACCAAAGGTTTAAGGAATTTGGCAATGTTAAGTTTGTCCAAGGGTGAGATTCTGTCCTGACTGCTTTTTTCTCCTGAGAAGTAAAAAAATATATATATATTCAGACAATCAGATTCAGGATGTGGAAGTGTTGTAGAGCAGATTTCTAAGCTAGGACAATAGTTAATAATACACCATAGCCTACAACAGAAAAAAAAGTAACTATTTGTGTTATGAACATACACAGGGATGTACAAATACCCGGTCCACTGACCGATGAATATGAATTATAAAGAACCCAATTGAACCCCCAGACCTGGCTGAACCAGTACCGGCTATATTTGGACAGTTCTCTGTTCAGAGTTTTTAATCGCTTCTCACTTTGGTCTGGAATAGGAGCCGCGCAGGGTTTTATATCCTACAAACTTAAATTTACACCGTTTACTATCTTTTTTATCTTTCAAGAAACCTCACATTTGTATTCATTATTTGGTCTTGGGATATAACTGGTTCACTGATCCAGTCCCTGGTGTCATTAATCTAGAAATTTCGGTTCCAGTTTTGTAAAGAAAGGAAATGTCCCTGTGAAGCTAAAACTTTTCTTCTAAAAGCTTGACGGATAACTTACCTGATTCTTCAAGCTGTGTTAACTTCTGCTTCGTTGGACAGTTCACTGAAGCATCTCGAAAGAACCGGGTCAATGTGAAAACTACATCCCCAAATTTTGAGTAACACTGCATAGAGAACATGTCAGATGCTGATGGTTAAAAAGAGTAACATATATTGTGGGATACTTAACCTTTATGTGAGGCTGTATCCAGAGTGATATCTGGGATTGATGACTTTGTTTTGTAAACCTGTTGATTAAACATTAGAATTAAGTACCACAGCTTAACGCATATATAAGAAGGCTAACTATACACAGTAACAAAGAGGAACATAACACAAGGTAAAAAAGTTTCTGGATAGATACAACATTCCAGCCTTCACACTAGAGAAAAAGGGCTGAATCACTGCATATTATGTACGAGTATACATGTAGTATACTAGATGCTAGAAAAATCTGATATGTGTAGCCATGTATCTTAGGTCATTCAGCTGAGTTAAATGTAGTCAAACTCATTCGAACAAACCTAGTGTATGTTGTTTATATGTGATATCAAATGTTAAATCTCTTATGAAGACTTGAGGAGTAGTATATAGAGTAAAAGAACCTTTCATCACAAAAAATGATTGCTCCGTAATCATGACGATGACGAATGACTCGTCCAACAGCTTGGTTTACAGCCCTTGATGCTTGTTGACTATACCACTCATCTCCAGTTAAAACCTAAAAAAAACAAAAAAAACTCTGGTTTCAGCATAGAAGTAGTGATAAATTCTGGGGAAGGAACAATATATTCAAGTATGCTTGCTGAGGTATATCAAAATTACCTTGGATCCTGTACCGGCAGTGCGTTGGGACTGTGACTGCTGATCCAAGAACTCACGTTTTAGGCGGACCTGTAGTCAAAGGATCAAATTCAAGGATATATGAGAAATTAACAGGAGAAAAACCAGGCATTGAAAACAATCAGTAAAGAAAATTTACTATATTCAGAGTCTCGGAGAATATAGCCCACTTCTAATATTTCAAGGTTGGATCAGAACATTAAATGCTACCAGCACACATTAACAGATTTCATTAAAAGAACATAAGAAAAAACAGTATATGCATACCTTAGGATCATTCCACAAAGCAAATGGAATGCCAGTGACGATCACAGCTCTACCAGCGGTATCAGCAAAATCTAGTCCTTCGCTTACCTAATACATAGAAGCCATAAAAGACACATTAATCATCTGTATGTGCACTGTTAAGTGTGGGTTGCAGTATCTTGGTATCAACTTACATTGTTTCTTTAAGCTACCATCATACGATTGGTACATTTGCCAATTTCGTGTGGTAGCAAGCATCTAGGTTGGACGCATTTAAAACCAAGTGTGTAGTTACATTCACATCAATATTCACATGATCTTAACCCCAATTTTTCTATACTTGATTTTGGAAGAATACTTGACTTTTTGGAAGAACGAATTCTTTGTAATTCTGGTTTAACAGGAATAAACCCAAGCAAAAAAACTGGGGTGAGATTACCAAAAAACTTCCTCAGCGTCAGTATCAAAATGAAATAATACCTTTCCACGACATACAGCAAAAAACACTGCACCAGTAATCGAGGTATCTCTTAACTTGGTCATGTAGTCCTGCTCAAAAGTGAAAACAGGTTACAAACAATGAATAAATAAAAAATTCCGAATGACATTGTGTCGTTACTCACATCAATTGCCTGGGGGAAAAGTGAAGATTGTCTAGGTTCCACAACAGGTAACTTGTGCCTGCAGATCCTTTCCCATATGGTACTGGAATTTGAAGTTGCAGTCTGAGAAACATGAAGGTTTATTACATGGTACATGAAAGAATATACCATATTTTAACATTTCTAGCAAATATCATACCCCATTCTTCCAGTAATCAATGCATAGGTTCAAAAGGTAGTATGATGGGAAAAAGACAAGCAGCCCATCTGGTACTATTCGAGCAAAATTGACTGGAAACAAATTTCAAATACATCATTAGAGGGTTGATAATAGCTACTACAGTGTGGCCCTTAGTAGATCCATGTAGCAGTGGTACAGATATGTAGGTACAATTCTCATAAAGGCTGTCAGTACAGTGCAGATAGGTACAATTCTCATAAAGGCGGTCAGTACAGTGCAGATCACGAATATCGGAAAATCAACATGCAAACTTGTATCCTTTCACCAAAACATTAAAAAAAAAAAGAGAGAGAAGCAAAAGTGGCACTTTCGACCCATTTACTTATAAATGTGTTGACCCACATTAAGTTTTATACTTTTACCTAACGGGCTTAACAGGTAAAAGTAAGAGTACAAAAAATATGGGCCCATAAGAAAATGGATCAAACGGGTGGAAAGTCAGCCACAGACCATAGCGTATTCATAATGAATAAAAACCTCCTAAAACATTTTATTAGGAAAAAAAAACTTATTATGATTGAAATAGTATGATGTGTATTCTTATTTGACTAACTAAATTTCTTTATAAATAATCAGAAAGTGTTTCAGATCAACCTAACTGGGTTAACTAGCTAAATCAAGGACCCACGTTGACCAATTAAGCCCAATCCACCATTCATTACATCATTATACTTACCAATTGAATTACCCAGGTTTTGCTTGTATTCGGCAGAATCCCGAGTCCTATAAGAAGAGTTGAAGGGATGACCAGATGGACCAACTGGCACGATGCCAGCCCATAATTGATTATCTGATATAACATGAGGGTTCTCCAAGCGTATGGGAAATTTACTAGATATGAGGATAAAACAAAGTAAAATGTCAAGAAACATAATATAACAGAGGGAAGAAAACATCTGGATAATAACCTACAGCTTCAGTTCCTCAGCAAATGAGTCCATAGGAGATAAAGTGCCAGACGTCAATATGATAGATCCAACACCCTTTCTAGCGAATTCTTCCATTGCAACCCCAGGGTTAAAACACCACCAGCTGAAAATTCTAGATGTCTTGGCTGCATAACCGAAACCGATATAAATAAGTGGCTATTGCATAAGCCTCAATTATTTAATAATGATCGACTTTTTCAGATCAGATTTGTAAATTACAATTTTCTTTGGTGAGATAACCAGGTAAGCTTTAAAGAAAATATAAACAAACCACACATGCATGCACACAACTTTACCTTTAAAGGTATCCGGTGATTTTACTTCAACTTCTTGAACATGAACCTGAATTAAACAATTAAAAAATATGGTTCAGAGTTGTGAACCTACCATGTATCCTACAGAGTTCAATAACAACCTTAAAAGCAGAGATATAGACTACATAAGCATATCATCAGGTGCCAAATTTAAGGTATAAACTTACACGGTAATATTGAGCATGGGCATTCCCAGCTTCTTTAAAGATTATTTTGAGGATGTCCCCTATACTCTCCAACCTACAGATTGTTCCCTTTGTCTTTTCAGAAGCAGCAGTCTTTGCATCTGCAGAACAGACAGACTAGATCTTGAAATACTAAACACAGAAACACTAAACTGAGATAAATAATATAATTTCAAAAGTTAAAAGAACAAGGGTAAGAAAAAAAAAAGTGATTAATGTTCAAAGAGCATCTTTGAATTTTAATAAATTGATTCATATTCATAAAATCATTTTCATAAAAGCAGGTTTGTACCTTCCTCAAGTAGTACAGTGGCATCTTCAATTGTATCAAGAAGCATGGTTGACGTGCCGTGAGTAATATTTAGTTCATCGAGCAACTCAAAAATATAAGGGCCAGGTTTGGTAAAACCCAATTCCTTCGAGTCGATAGGAACTTCAGCAATCCGTTTCTCAAGCTTTAATAGAAGTGCTGGCAAGACAACAATTTATGTCCATAATTAAACAGAAGTGCTCATGGAGTTGATGAGTGTCCTTAAAACAAATAGAAAAAATAAAATAAAGAATATACGAAAAACTAAACATATGAAAGTTGTGAAAGTATGTCTTAGTGCATTCACAGACCATACTTTACTCTCTCATAGATGAAAGGTAGTATACCTCTCAGAATTGCAAAATTATCTGGGTTATATGATTTGTCATTTGATTTATCTCTCCTGGCAACGGCAAGGTCCACACACTTTTCTGCTTCGGAAATACATGATGTTAATAGCGCAGAAGGTAGGTCAAAGGAGGCAGCATCTGCACATATGCCTTCCTATATGTATCATATAACATAATTGAAGATGATTATAACGTGCATTACATAATCAACAAAACTAAATAAGCTCAAAAAAGTATAGACACTTACCAGATTGTGAGCTTCATCAAATATTAGAATACTGTTTGACCACTCAATCGTCAACGATTTTCTGTTGCCAGGATCGATAAGATAGTTGTAAGGTGCAAATAAGATATCAACAACCTTGTGGAGTTCTCGTGAGACATAATAAGGGCATCTGCGTTTGAAGTTGAATGTTAGTACCATACAGTGATTACTACCATTTGCAATTTGTTACAAGTAAAGGCTGGAAACCAACGGTCCACTGCTTTTCCCAATATTGACCAAGTCCTCTATGTCGATAGGTTCATCCCCAAGACAAGGATTACTTTTCAAAAACTCTGCAAAAGGAACAGAAAGATGTAAATGTAGAGCACTATTTCGTCAAGTCAGTGGGTGAAAAACAACTCTCCAACAAGGAATGGATAAATATACTACCTGTGACACGTGGATAATGTGCACAGTACCGTTTTGTACGTTTTTGACATAGAAAATGGCATGCATTTGTCTGTGTTTTCCCGTAAAGTTGACTAACATCTGGGTGAATGCATAATTGCTCCCGAGATCCTAATACAACCATTTTGGGTCTGCATATAAGTAATCAATACATTTAGTACCAAGGCAACATTAACAACTTCCGACAATGTCAGAGCACCAACCAATTGTTAAGGATAAAATATCAGCATAATACACTATTACAAATATATGGAATTCAGTTAAATGGCAGATTCTAAAAGTCGCTTTTATGAAACCCTAACCTGTAAACGGTTCTTTTCAGCTCTTGAACCACTTGCCGAATCTGGCTGTGAGTTCGTGAAGTATAAACTATTGTAGGAAGGTTTGACCCTTCTGTCTGTGACGAAGAACCTTCTGAATGTACGCCTCTTGACTCCTGACTTGAATGACTTCTCACTGCACTCCTGCCAGTCGAGAACTCACCCAAACTCTTTCTCCAAGCCAAAGTGGCACATAAAAGACACAATGTTTTTCCAGTTCCAGTCGGACTCTCCAGTAACGCATTAGACCTCTGTCACATGCCGAAAAAAACACATCTAACTGATCACACTCTCATTTCTTACAACAGACATGTAAAACTCCATCCTACATAGTATACATTTCATATAAACCCTAGTATGTCCAATAACAAAATAGACACAATTCCGAAGTCAAAATCAGTATTACGGACGGTAACTGATCACGTGACACCTTATAAACCCTAGGGATTAAGTTTTCAGACACTATGCATATCATAGAAACACTAAAATGTCCAATTGCAGAAATAGCTACATTTGCAGACACCAAATCAGTATACAGACAGTAACTTATATTAACCCTAATAAAACAGCTTCAGCAATCATAAATGCAATCGCACAACTGAACAGTGTTAATATCTAACTATATATGTATACATTTAATTTATCTGATGACGTGATGATGAATAATAACGAGAGTAAAAAACAGGAATCATACCTCTTGAAGAGATTGAATGACTTTTTCCATATAAACAACCTGGCAATCGTAGGCCTCGAATGGGAACTCAACATCGATACCCCTAATTTTGTATGTCGGCATCTCTACCAACTTTTAATTTTGTTTTTTGCAAATCAAAGTGAGATATACAATTAAAGATGATGATGATGATGACGTGGTGAAAGGAACCCTGCCTGGTTCAGCAGTGGAGTTTTGCAAACCCTAGAAAAAAATGTTGATGCTACAGACTAATTTTCCCGCCATATTTGTATTGAGTACGCTATCGAAGGGGATGGAGACGGCGCGGTTTTCCGCTTTTCACAATATTGAAAAACTTATATAATGAATAAAATTATGTCAATTATCAAATATCCTTTCCTTAGCTAATTATCAATGTTTTAAAATCGGTTTTTCCTACCCGGAGAGTGTTAATTTCTAGTCAGATTGGTCGGACTGGAGTTAATATAACACTCATCTTTCTAATACAACAATATTATATTATCTTAATAGGAAGCGTATATTACAAAATACATTTCATTACTTTATATTAAATAATGTATATAAACAATTTATGTATTCAGATCACACCAAATTAAAACTGTTTAACAAATACTTAAAACGGGGTATTATATTTTACAAAACAAGGTTTATACAAAACCATATCAGAGTCGCAAGTCGTCAAACTTTCCCTGCCGAAGCATCCACTTCCTGACTACCCACATAGTAAACAAAATATGCAGGAAGTAATATGAGGGATTAGCACGAAGCTAAGCGAATAGATTTATCACACACGATTCAACTTAGCTTAACCATGAGTTTACACCAATTAATCGTAAACACACATATTTCAATGAGGATCGGTGGCTCTTGGGATATCATAATACCCGGGGATTCCCAAAGAACACTTAACGTCAATCTGTATGGCCAATATAGAATAGACCGATAACTATTGGTTATTAAACTCATACACAGGTCTCAAACACAACAAATGAATCAAAACCTGTGTAATTCACATAATAACCAAAAGTCCAACTACACGTTGACCTCAATAATCTGATACACATATATTCACATATCACGTAGATTCATAGTCAATAACCAAGACTAAACAGTCTAACACATATCTACGTTTACTTGTTGCAACCAAATAGTTACAACTAAATCAAATGGTGAATTCTAAATCCACTCACCGATACCTCTGACGTCTCCACACTCAGGATTCTTATATCACTGAGTATTAGGTTGATCTGAAACAGAAATTCAGATATAAGTTAGAAATTCATTCCATAATCATCATCAGAGCATATTTATTAAATCAGGTAATCCCTGAAGTCTAGTCAAACAAAAATTCATTCAAAAATGAAATCCCGAAATGACGTTTAAAACTGAAAATGCCATTTTCGGGCCCTAGATGACCCCGAATGGCCAAAAACTGTCTAGACTCTTAGGATAGAGCTGGGATCATTAGGTCGTTTCCGAGTGACCATGCGAATTTCAACCTAATCCGAGTTAATGAAATTGTCATCTGTCCGTCACCCCGAAAAGACTTACGCATTTTCAAAATTTGCGAAACAAAAAACTTAAAAATATCGGTTCGCAGTAATCTGGGTTCGTAGGTCAACTCGGTTCGCAGAAAACTCGGTTCGCTTCGCAGTTTAGGTCGTTTCGCACATTTCGGTTCGCAAACCATCTCGGTTCGCTTCGCAAGAACTCGACTCGCAACTTTCAGTTCACCTCGCAAAGCAATATTTCAGTTCGCAAGAGTTCGGTTCGCTTCGCATAACTCAACTCGCTTCGCAACAAGAACTCAGTTCGCAGGACGAACTGGGTTCTGCGAGTTTCGCTGTTCTTACGAGATTTTCGAACCAAAACTCATCAAAACTTCAAGGAACTCAATTCTATGGTTTCTAATACATCTACTATCATATACCACCTAATAACACCAAATAGCAACATAACAAGCTTTAATTTGGTTTAATCACTCAAACCCCAATTTATAAAACTCAATCAAACTTACTTTCCTTTCTAGATGGTGATGAAGGTTACAAGATGTTGATGGTGATGTTAGTAATCAGAATCACAAGGCTTTCTTGAATTCAATTTGGTTAGGGTTTTCTTAAGTTTGAGAATTGTTACAATGAAAATGAAGAAGATTTTGAAAACTTGAAGAAATATAGGTCGGTTCATAACCGACTCCTCTTTTAAGTGGTATAATTTTATACTCGTCCTAAATCTATTGTCTGGAACCTAAAAACCATTTGCGAGAATATTATTTTATTTTACTGTCATCTATAATAATTTAAAACAACTAATATTTCATTATTCACAATAAGTCCTGATACTTATTTACTTAAGTTTCAGAAGTAAAATAATTGATATCAAGTAATTCTTAAAAACAATTAAATAACTAATTTAAATAAAGGAATTACCAGACCCGGAAAGAGGGTGTTATAGTTAATTATAGTATATAATAGTAGTATTTAGTGAATTTTTTTATTTTTTTATAATTATAATTATAACTATTGATTATATAATGCATAATAATTATAATTCATCGATTAATAAAGGGTGATGACACATCGATTCCCTTGCTATTCTTGGAATACACATCAATATAATAACTATATAATCCATAGAGTAATAAATGGTGATGACACATCAGTCAAAAATTCCCTTATTACCCTCATTATTCTTGAAATACACAATTAGTCAATATTCTCTAATTATAAATTATTAAATGTACATAGAAATTGTAAAAAAAAAAAAAAATATGAAACCAGGTCAATACGCCGGTTTGAGTCCCGATCCGACCGACCGGGTCAACCGGGTCATTGACTAGTCAACATATTGAAAAACCCGGGTTTTTTTGATCTGAAATCTCTAAAAATGCGATCCGACTGACCGGGTCAACCGGGTCGTTGACTTAGTCAATAATTAGTAATTATAAATCCTGTTATGTTGAGTCTAGGAATATTTTTTCAAGCATATAAATAACTACTAAAAAATTGCTAAGATTATAAAAAATTTATGAAAAAATATCTACAAAATGAGGTATCTTGTTGTAATGAAAAGAGAGAATGATAGAAAAAAAAAGAAAAAAGGAAATGATAAGAATGGTTAATCTTTATTGCCACATCATCCTGTCAACTTTTATTTATGTAAATATTTTTTAATTGTAGCATACCTTCAACTATTGAATATGACCCTTATTAATTAATAATTAATAATTTCCTTATATCATACCACAACGTGCTTTCCAAGGATATAAAAATAAACAAATTACAATAGAATTATATATACAAAGTATTCCACTTTAATTGTCTGAAATATTATTTACTGCAAATTTATATTAATTACGTTAACGATTAGATTGTTATCTATGTGAGTTAAAAATAAAAGAGTGGAAGTACTTATTTCAGTATAAGGATTCTAGTATATTGCTAGTTTCAATTTATAAAGATTGTATTAAGTGATTAGTAGAATTTAGTAAAGATTAGTAGCAATTTAATAGTAGTTAGTGTTGTACGTCATGACGCTACATAGCGAATAGCAGATGAAATTAAATGCACACAAATTGTGTGTAATTTGATAAAGTATTATGTAGACCATGTCAGAGTTGTATCTTATGTACATCATTTAATAAATTGAAAGGTGGATCAAGTAGAAATCAACAGTAGTAAGCATTGCACTTTGTGCCAGCAAATAGTTAGCAGTAACAGTGAGTAGTAAACAGAGAATAGTCAGAAGTAACCAATGAATAGTGATTAGTAGATAGAATAAATTGAGTAATATGCACATGTTGTGCATAAATTAATTTAGTATCATACTTATAGTATGAGTAATAGTAGATCAGAATATTAAGTGATAAGGTTAATTAGTTGTTTATGAGATAATGTTAGCAACATTATGTTATAATTGGTAAATTATGAGATTAAATAGATATATGTACTACTTAATAGAAATGAAATCAGAGGTTACAGACTCAAAGTGAGTATTAGTAGTAGTATCAGTATAATTTTAATGAAATAAATAAATGTGATATATCTACTTTTGAGGTAGATTAAATTGTTAAAGTGATTAATAGAAAGTAATACCAACGAAGTATGAGTATTGTTGAGATAGAGGTGGAAAGTTAAGCTTGAAAAGTATATGAACATGTCTGGAACTAGGAAGTAAAGAATCATGTAAAATGATTAACGCTTCAGTGCAAGTAGGGAAAGTGATAAGGTAAACAGATAAGAATGACATTCATGAGGACACGAATAAAATAAGTGGGGGAGAGTTGTAACACCCTAGTTTTTAAAGGTATTATTTAGTGTACAATCATATATACATCTTTTAGTTATAGTTATTTTCATAATAAGATATAATAGAAAACGTAAATGGTTGTTCAGTTTCAGACTGCATAGTAAAGGAAATTAAAGATTTTATAAACATAAATACGTGTTTTGTTCCCAGACTCTCAAAACAAATTCCAGACCCTCAAATATACAGAGTAAAATCGCAAGAACTATATCCAAGTCAAGAAATCATTGTTAATCTTTGATTTAAGCTTCAAATTATCAGAATCATCTTCCTCTACCTTCCTTCAATCCTTGTAAGTGATTTAATTTCTCCAAGAACCCTAGAAAATGGGTTTTCAAGGGTTTTAGTTAATTGGTATGATTAAATCCGAAATTAGGGCTTGTAAATGAATAACTATTGTTAGTCTAGTCTAGTAACGATGAGTAGAAGTTCAATTTCATCTTAAAGGTGAAATATGATGATTAGGGTTCATGGGGTTTCATGAGTTTTGGTTGATTAGTTACTTTTAATCCGAAATTGAGATTAGTAATTGATTAGTTTGATGTTAGTTAGTGTTTTTATGATCATTAGTAACCATATTACATAATTAAAGTGATAAGTTCATGATTAGTGTTATTGAGTGAATTTAGGGGTTTTGCTAAATCCTTGTAAATTCATGTAATAAGCTTTAAAGTGTAATTAGAAGTGTTAATAGAATATGATTATGGTGTGGAGCAAGTAATTAAAGTGTTAAGTTGATTATAAGATGTTGAGTTAAAACTTAATCATGAATATGAAATATGAAAGTGATTAGTTAATGAAAAGTGATTATGAATTTATGAGTTAGTAATAACTCAAATAATTAGTAGTTGAAAGAATTGTATAGTATGATAAGAATTATGAAAGTGTAACTAGCTAGCTTAGATAAAGTAAAAGAAAGTTAATTAAAGTAAGAAAAAAAAGATGTTAGATGATTATTAGTGAATGTGTGATTAGTTGTTCATAATTATGCTATGTGTTCATGTTCTAGGTGCTAAAGATGTGTCATCTTCAATTGATCAATTAGCTACAAGTTATTCAATTAATAAATGTGAGTTATATGAAAGTAATTAGATACTTATTAAGTGAATCGGATTGCTTCCGAGCAAGAGATTCACCTAATTGTGTAAAGAGTTAATGATTTGCTTTAATTATATGAAAAGATTATGATAAAGATTCAGGTGATTAGAATGGTTAACTCATGTTAGCCATGTGATGATTAGAATGGTTGACCAAGGTTAGCCATGTTGTGATTAGTAGCTAACTTTGTTAGCTAAAATGTGATTAGTCTAGCTAATTAGATATTAGATAGAAAATGATTGGACTAGCTAGTTAGATATTAGCTAGTATAATCATGAGAGATGTGCACATATGAAAAAGGAAAATGAAAGTGAAAGCTTAACTGACAGTGAAAGTGAAAGCTTAACTGACAGTGAAAGTGAAAACTTAAGAGAAAGTGAAAGTGAAATGTGAAATCAAGAAAGGGAAGAATCTTAAGTGAAAGTGAACCAATTTTCCATTAGCCATTTCTAGTTCAATAGGGTTTAAAATCAATGAGGGGGTCAACTTCAACTTTTCACAGAAATTTATAGATATAAATGAACAATTTGCACCAGAATCAAAAAGCACACGTGCTGGTACAGAGTTAACAAGAAAAGTACCAGTAATGACGTCCTCAGTGACGACAACCTCATCAACTGTCATCTGAAATGCACGGCCAGTAGCGGATGGTGGATTTTTCCGCTTTTGGCTTGAAGAAGAGGAACCACCACCCATACCCATTCCCTGCCTCCTAGCCTCAGTACAATCCCCAGCTCTATGACCTTCCTTATGACAATTCCAACATACCTGATTAGGATAAGTACAATCCTTGGCTGAATGTCCAATTACCTCACATTTGATGCACCTAGAAGTTTGAACAGTACAAGGCCCAGTATGCCTAGATCTACATCTAGTGCAATATGAACTGTTAGAGGATAAGCCACCAAAATTAACTCTCCTATTCGACTGAGTACCTTGCCATTTTTGCTTTCCCTTACTCGATGAATCACCCTTTGATCTTTGTTGAAACTTTTCTTTATTTTGTTGTTTCTTATCTCGAATATCACTATCCACGGATCGAGCTAAATCAAAAGCTTGAGAAAGCGTACCTGCTAATCTCACGGTGGTACGATAATCAGGAGGTAAAGTCCTTACAAACTGATCAATTTTGGTTATATCAGTCGGGACTCACTGCTGCACAAATCTCAATTTCTCATAAAACTGTCTAATAAGCTCATCAATTGACATTTGATCAGTCTTCTGTAGATTAAGAAATTCTTGTCTGATACGCGAAAGATTATGCTCAGAACAAAACTGCTTACAAACCTCAGCATAAAAGTCTGGCCATTTGATAGCATTCAGTTGCTGTGGAGTCAATGGTGCAGTTATAGAATCCCACCAAAACATAGCTTGACCCTTTAGCAACTGAACTGCATATTGAACTTTATCCTCTTCCTCACAATGAAAAGCATCCAGTTTTCTCTTTCTTTGACTGCTGAAATGGTGAGAATGTAGGTATTTGAAAACCAGAAGATCCAGACGTAGAAATTGGTGCAGAAGTCTGAAAGTTATAACCATGAGGTTGCTGTTGATGAACATACGGAACTGATGTCGGAATCCGAAAAGTAGATGTAATAGGTGGAGTAGCACTCTCAACATGTGGCTGATTCAAAACATGACGTTGAGAAAGCTCAGCCAATTGTTTCCTTTGATCTATCACTTCGGCCTCTAATCTCATCATATACTCTCGATCTGTTTCTCCACTAACCGAATTAGATGCACCCTGAAATCCCTGATAATCTGGAGGTACATTTGTCTCCGAGGCATTATTAAGGGTAGGGTCCGGTTGCTCATTCTCAGCCATCCCTGTAATCACAACACATCTCACAATTCGTTATTTGTTAGTACTAACATACTAACCAATCTCATTTACCACTAATCCCACAACCTGGAATGTTTGACCAATACCACAAGGTTTGGGATTGAACACTTTACTATTACTCAATTCACCCAAACCTATCCCTCTGATACCAATTTATAACACACCAAAATTTCATCCATTTTTTTTTTAAAAAAAGGTCGGAAGCAAAATCCCATTTACATTATAAACATAGATAACATGACGTCATCTACAAAATTTACATAAGTTATATGTACTAGTTATTAATGTTTACAAAACACTAATTGTACCCTGGGCATTATATATCAAAACATATATCAAAGTTTTGAAGAACATCAGAGTATGACTATGGTCAAACATTCTTCAGTCATTCCTTGCCCGACCCAAATCATCTCAAAACCTGCAAGGAGTAATTAACGGGATTAGCACGAAGCTAAGTGAATAAAGCTATTATTAACAGTTTGACTTAGCTCAACGATATTAATTAACAACAAATAACACATAGACACTACATCATCAAGAGGATCGGTGGTCCTTGTGGCGCTCTCAGTCCGCGGTGGCCCACCAAGCGACACTTACAATCACTGCAGGCCAATACAGTGATTTACCGATAACTGATTGCTACCTTTAGTTAATATGTGTTCCATTCTCAACCCATGATCACAAATCTCACATTGACTAACCTGTAACAATCAGTCCAAGAGTCGTTGACCTCCAAGTCACTAAAACAATACATCACAATTATATATATATATATATATCAACAACAACAATCAATAATCACTCTGTTTATTTCATTGTAACCAATATGTTACAACTAAATCGAACCGAAGTTCCAAGTCTATTCACCTGTCAACTTTGCTCCAATTACTTAGTTGACTAAATCACCGAGTCTTCAAGTTATCTGTCAATACAACAAATACTTTAGTTAATAACTAAATTCAACTTAATCAACTTACTTAATACAAGTACATATATACTTATTCATACACACAAAAGCACAACAATATTTACATTGATTTTATTCCTGTTTTTGTTCCATACCCGATCGGCTGCATAGCCTTAGCCGATCGACTACATAGCTTTACCCGATCGGCTCACAATGACCCGATCGGCTAGTATAACTAATTTTAGAGACCTTCGTTCAAACGCCAAGTTCTGTAATCATTTTGCACTAAATTAGCCGTTCGTCTAATCTTACCCGTTCGGCTATATTATACATACCCGATCGGCTCAGTTAGTCTAGCCGATCGGCTAGGGAACCTAAACACAGAACCCATCAACCTGCAACTAGCTACTGCACGAACCCTAACTACGAATTTCATACTAACACAGCTTCAAACTCAGGTTTTAATCATTCTAAAGCTATAATTAAGTCATATAACATCAACCCATCATCAACAACAACTTCAAGTACTAGATTTATAGCAATTTACACATTAACCTAATATAATTAAATCAATCCGTACATATATCAAATGAAAACTTCAAAATACTTACAACGTAGAGGAAAAAGATGATGATAATCAACCATACACTAGTCTTGATCTTAATTTTAAGGATTTGCAACTTTCAGCTTATTAATTTGATTTGAAGTTTCATGAAGAACTCAGGAGCTAACAAAGGGATTGAAAGAATTGGGGAAAAACATAAATAGACCCAATACCATTTCTATATCACAGTATAATTACTATACCCGTTCTAACTCTATTATCTGGAACCTAAATACTATTTGCAGGAAAACTATTTTATTTTACCGTGAACTATAACTATTTAAACGGTTATTAATTCACTAGTCACAATGAACCCTTTAACCGAATTTCCTAAGTTATAATCCAAAACATATAAAACACAATATATAAATATAACAAATATATATACATATATATATATATAAGTAAAAAGGAAATTACCGAATTACCCTCGGGTCACAAAAGCGGGTGTTACAAAACGTTTAGTAATAATGTATGTGTTATAAATGGGAAAGAATTGGAATAATGTAAAGTGAGGAAAGTATATTTTGGGTTGATTTTAGTGTTGATCTATAGTCAACTATGTTTAAATGGTCAAACGTGAGTGCAAGATGTAAGAGAAAGAGTCAGAGTAGTCTTGAAAGAAGAAACGGGTCAAACGTCTCCAAATGGGTACATTATGGGTTAAAGAGTCAAAACAAGCCATGGTACAGATATGACACTTGTTGCTATTGCCTTAAGTGTCAAATGTAAAGTAGAAAATGTTGGTAAAGTGTGAAAGTCAAACATTAAGTGATTTGTATTTTGACATGTTAATAGAAAGTGTTCAAAATGGTCCGAAAAAGGATTATAGTCCAGATTTTTAATAAAAACGTATTTTGAAAAAGTGTAAAAAGGGAAACCTTCATTTTAGTGTAGTGAAGGTGCCTGCAAAATTTTATGACCTAACTCTTTGTTGTTTGTGAGTTACACTCGTTCAAAGTTCGTAAAATGGTAATTATTGAAACTGTGCTGCAGGTTCTGCCTGAGCCGGAGTACCCGGCGGGTAGCCAGGGTACCCGGCGGGTAAATGAGGTAAGCCGGCGGCTCTCTTAGCCTACCCGGATGCTCCCAGAGTCTTTAAACCGCGAATTGATTTTGTTTAACCAAATGTTAATTCACCCGGCATGTTAGATGGGGAACCCGGCTGGTGTACAGGATTACCCGACGGGTAATGCATGTACCCGACGAGTACTGGCCATTTTATATCTATTTTGGTTTTGAGTTTTAGAAGTACAATAGAAAGTTCGTATGGTAAGATACGTTAATACAAATAATGGGACAATTTATAATATGTTTTCAGTTTAAAAAAAAAATCTTTAAGATTTCAGGGCGTTTCAAATAGTATATCAGTTATGATGGCAACACTATGTTTTGTATATACATTGTATATCCCTTATCCATTTTGCATGATGACTAATATTATCACCGTCATAAAATAACATCAATTTATAAATAAGGTACAACTGCATCGCATGGATACCCTACTAATCAAATAGTAATTTTAAATTATTTTAATTGTTTAGTCTTAACATCTCAGAAACAAATTAAAATTATTAATTAACATCTATTTACACTAATAAATGAAAATTAACATAATGAGAAAAGTTTCTCTTCTGATATTACTTCTTAGCATTTTGGATATATCGTGTGTTTTTTATTTATTCGTTTCCGATCTAGATATTTGTTTTACTATATAAAGATGACATATTATCGAACAAAATTAGTAGTCTACTTAGATAAAAGTCTAAAATCTAAAACTACAATATAAGACAAACAAAATACTTCTCCGTCTCACACAAAAAGTACCCTCTAACTTTTTATGATAATTAAGATATGTAGAGTAAAATCAGTTTTAGACTTATATTTAATGCAAATTTGAGTGTCTTTAGTTAAGATCTAAATGATTTAGATCAATAAATGATGATGCACTTGGAGGTTTAATGATTGTAAGTGGATAATTATTATGTGATAAATATAAAAGAGTAATGTGAATATTTATTTTGAGACGAATGAAATATGAAAAAACACTAATTACACTGTAAAATTACGGTGGCTACAAACTCATAATGTATTATTATAGTAGATTATAAATTATATAAAAAAAATTGAAAATTATATACATGTAAATATGTAATCGTGTTTTCAGAATATTCATAATTTGCCCTATAGTTAATAATACTTAAAATTCATCATGTGCCGGAGTAAATTTTCGCAAAATATATTATGTTTCCAAAGTTGTAACTTTTTTCAATATAAAAACAGAATAAATTACTAATTAAGTACTCCGTAAAAGACTACAAGTCTAAAACTATAAATTACTCCAATACTTAACAGTGGCAAAGTTGTAATTTTTTTCAGTATAAAACCAGAATAAAAAGTTAGAGTTAGTAAATTGGAAAACCTAAAACACAGTGCCGGAGTAAATTTTCCGACCCCGGCGAATGGCTAAAATTAGTCGGTAAAATTACTTCTAAAAACCTAAATTACTCATTTCGAAGTGCTGATGAAGATGACAGTCAAGTCAATTGCTTTACGACGATCAATTTCTACCATGCCTTTCCTCTCTGACAGAATAAAACAAACAGGTACCATCCATTCTTCTTGTTTTTATTGCTTTACATCTTTGAACACAACCCATCATTTTTATGTGATATTTGTTCATGTTCTTAAGTTTGAATGGTTCCCAAGTGCTAATTTGAGCTAGAAATGTTGTTAATTTACTTGAAAAGTAAAAAAGTTTAGATTTTTTTTGAAAGGGGGAGTTTTTGTTTGTTTTTTATTCACAGAAAATGACATTGTTCAAATGTTCCGATTATCGGCTCCTAGAGAAGATACAAGAAACTTACCTGTTAATCACAGAGCATCGCAAAAAAGTAGTGTTTCTAGGATGTTAGATGAGAGGTTTATTAGGATTTTGAAGATATTTAAGTGGGGCCCTGATGCAGAAAAGGCTTTAGAGGTACTAAAATTAAGAGTTGATCATCGGTTAGTTCGTGAGGTTTTGAATATAGATGTAGACATTAATGTCAAAATGCAGTTTTTCAAATGGGCTGGAAAAAGACGCCATTTTGAACATGATGCAACTACTTATATGGCTTTGATTTGTTGTTTGGCGGATTGTGGATCGTTTGGGGAGATGTGGAAGATGATTCAAGAAATGGTACGGCAGTCGGTTGTTATCGAACCTAAGGATTTATCGGAAGTTGTAAGACTATTAGGTAAGGCTAAAATGGTCAACAAAGCCCTTTCGTTGTTTTATCAAGTCAAAGGTCGGAAATGCAAGCCGACTGCCAGTACGTATAACGCAGTTATTTTGATGTTAATGAAAGAGAATCATCTTGATAAAGTGTACGATCTTTATAACGAGATGTGTAATGAAGGTAATTGCTATCCTGATACGGTGACATATAGTGCTCTAATGTCCACTTTTGCTAAATTAGGTCATGATAACCCTGCTATAAGATTATTTGATGAAATGAAGGAAAATGGATTTCATCCTAATGCTAAAATTTACACAACATTATTAGGTATACATTTTAAAGCAGGTAGGGTAGAAAAGGCGTTAGATTTAGTAGCAGAGATGAAAGATAAGGGCTGTGCACCCACTGTATATACTTATACGGAGTTAATAAGAGGGCTCGGGAAATCCGGAAAGGTAGAAGAAGCATACAGGATTTACGTCGATATGCTAAAACAAGGTTGTAAGCCGGATGTTGTTCTTATAAACAATGTGATTAATATATTGGGTCGGGCGGGTCGTTTAGCTGATGCTAGAAAGGTATTTGAGGAGATGAAGTTGGTTCATTGTGAACCAAATGTAGTGACATACAACACAATGATTAAGGCTCTATTTGACTCAAAATCTTCGTCTTATGAAGCTTCTTTGTTATTTGAGAAAATGAAGGAGAATGGGATAATCCCTAGCTCGTTCACTTATTCTATTCTGATTGATGGTTTTTGTAAAACAAATAGAGTTGAGAAAGCATTGTTGCTTCTTGAAGAAATGGACGAAAAGGGTTTTCCGCCTTGCCCGGCTGCGTATTGTAGCTTGATTAATAGTCTTGGAAAAGCAAAACGCTACGAAGCTGCAAACGAGTTGTTTCAAGAGTTAAGGGAGAATTGTGGGTCTTCTAGCTCTCGGGTTTATGCTGTCATGATCAGAAACTTTGGAAAATGTGGGCGTTTGCCTGAAGCAATGGATCTTTTTGACGAAATCAAGAAAACAGGATCGGTTCCGGACGTTTATGCTTACAACGCGCTGATGTCTGGCATGGTAAGGGAGGGATTGATAGATGAAGCGTATTCCTTGATGAGGGATATGGAAGAAAATGGATGTGTGGCTGATATAAATTCGCATAATATAATTCTAAATGGATTAGCTAAGAGTGGTGGCCCGGAACGGGCTGTCATTATGTTTGAAAAAATGAAACGTTCGAAAATAAAGCCGGATGGTGTCACTTATAATACTCTTCTTGGATGTCTTAGTCATGCGGGATTGTTTGAAGAGGCTGCAAAATTAATGAGAGAGATGAGGTCATTTGGTTTTGAATATGATGCTATTACATACTCATCCATACTTGATGCAGTCGGCAAGATCGATGAGGATCCTGCACATCAAGCTCCATAAAAACTGCTAGTACCTCGTAAGTTTTCCTGATAACATAAAATTGGTCTCTAGTACTCTCCTGGTGTCTTTCTGTTGTAGTCCTGTGGCACATATATATGCCAATGTGTATGTGTGTTTACAAGTTAAGGTGCCCATAATCATCTCCAGAGAAAATTCTCATACGTTGCAGGTTTATATAATATGCATTTGCTTTAAATGATTTCTATACGGTGTTCATGTGTCATGTATATATTGTCTTCTCGTTTTACAATTTCTACTGCATGTTTTTATTTTACAGTTAAACTTTAGATGACAACTTTGATCCGTTTATGGGTAAATGGGTTGTCTTGAGTCAAATGGTAATTTTTTTAAAATTAGCTACATTGGAAATGGGTCAGGTGGGTTGTAAGTTGCCAATATACAGTACTACGTAGAATTTATGATAACAATTTAACACACTAATTATTCATAAAATCAAAAAAGAGACAACGAAAGTATTTGTGGGCTAGCCAAACCTTACCTGACTGTTTTGACTTTTGACGCGTACTAATATAAAATTACCTATTTTACATGTTACCCAATCCGCACCTCTATTAGGCAAAATAGATTGATCTTATTAATTTATAGCATTGCCTTTTCTCCTTTTTTATAGGTAGAGATTGGGCACATATTTAAGCTAATTGCTCATTTAGACTCCATTTCCACACAGCTTTGAATGTGATTATTGGGGCGACTGAGCATTGACTCAGTAATCATGGCCTGCTTTTCCTTGGCCCAAAGTGGAATTCGAAGAAAAAGACTTGCTCAAAGTTCATATGTCAACCGCGACTGTGTAGACAACCCAAGTGGAGTGATAGATGAAGGTCCTGTGTGATCAAAAACAGTAACACGGCTGATGGGACTTTGAATCAGAGTCCGTTTACAGAGATTGGCCTAGTGAATGGGCTATGCTTGAATGGTTTTCGCCACAGAATTTACCGTTCAGTGGCTATTTCGTTTAAAAATGTAAAAAATGGCAGAGATCTTTACATGCTAATATTTTAATATCTTGTGTAACAGAAATTGGTTTACAAGATTTTGCAAACAAACCAATCTGTAAACCTAATGTGTAAAGTTTGTTTTGTGTTTATATATATCTATAATTATGTGTTTCAAAAAAAGAACACTAGATTTTTTTGTGCATCCTTCTCCTAGCATTGTTGAGTGGAAAATTGTTTGTTGTTTTATTCTCTTATGCGTTAATTTTTGGAAGAAGTTAGATTTTACCTGGGTGTAGGTTTGAAACAGTTAAACTACAATTATCACATCAAAATTCATGCTAACCAGGTTGAACAACAACCAAATAAGAAGCTTAAGGCGAGGACGGTATTTGCCTCTTTGGGATCAAAATAGAAACAAATAAGCCGACGTACAAAATAAAAAGAACAAAAAATGATATATTTAATTGGCAAAATACTACATTAAAACATAATACAAGAAGCAAAATTGATAGTAGTTGGCAAAGTATCCCTCTCCTCTTGTAAAAAAATTCACCACTTTCTTCATCAGTAAAACGCAAAACTGAGGTCTCTTCACATTGTTCATTTTGCAGCAATTTCTAAGTTGCTATTATCAGACTGAAAAGTCCAGCCAGTGAAATCAGTCTCTGAAAATAACGCAGTAGGCATCAACTTGTAGAAAGCCAATGGAACCTGTTTAACTCGTCGTCGTGTCTGCATTAACATATGAACAAAACGTGCTACTTATTTAACATGCACAAACTTATATATCATGGTTATCAAATCTACAACATAAAGATCTATTACCTCCTCTCTAAATATTGTTGCATATGAACCTGAACTGAAGTCCTTTACAGCAACTTCAGTTGTCTTGGATCTAACTGTCAAATCATTCTCCAATGACAAAACAAACCTACAAATACTGTACGTGAGTACATACATAAAAATTAACACACAAATACAGCCAGGGGTTCATGCATACCTAGATACTGGGGGACAGTAGTGATGACGCAGGGTCTCAATCTCCCACAGAGAACTTCCTGCAAGACGTTCAAAAGTGTTCTATAGTGATGATATATAATTACATAGTAACTCTCGATTATTGCTATTATATGTATTTGACCACTTATGACTTGTGAACTGGTGATGTGTCACCGCGGCAAAAGAATACCGGTTACCTGATGAACATGTCATCGGGTACAATAGCAAAAAGTGAAAGTTTGATATACAATAAAGAAACTTTTAAAGTTGGATATATGCAATTCAATTCTGCGTAAAGTTTAATATATTTTCATAACTCTTAAGTCTTAACCCTATGTAAAATTTACAATGCACAAGTAGGAGACTTATTTGAGCTTCTATCAGGGACAAAATGAAGGATTCTTACAGATAATGCGCAAAATGTGCAACTGTAAATCATACTGACCACTATCAAGGAAACAACGGGGGCTTCCTTACGATAATTTATGAACACTTAAGAAACTATTTTAAGTGATGATGAGCAAAAACTTACTCATAGCATTGGTTTTTTTAAGATCAGTTTCCTCGTTGTTAAATTGATCAATGCCTAATTTGATGTTGGACACATCGTTGGCCTTTTCATCACTATCCTCCTGTAAAAAACACATATCATGAAATCAGGTTGAATGGAAGATATGTATAATTTGAAAGAGATTTACAAACTTCAAATAATAATAAAGTTCTCGTGCTATTTACCTGGTGCACCAAGCAGTTGATTGAAGGATGTCTTCGCAGGAGATTATGAATTAAAGCAATAATGACAAGGCTTCCAGAAGGAGGGACCATAAGAAATAGCCTACTTAATCTTTTAGCAAATGAAGCAGCCAGATAAGCAGGAAGAAGAGGTGATTTCAGGCATGAATCAAGTAGCTGCATATACAACATTGACATTAGTAAAAAAAGTAATTGCAAACTGCCCTGTAAAAAGTACATATAAATCCAGTTCCAGCTGGGATCAGACCTTTGAGTTTGGATCAGCAGGATCAAACTTTAAATTATGTTTTACATGATAAAAGTAACTCCTTAAAACTTCCCATTTTTGGCCATCTATACGTCATACTCTGAAAGCTTTACTGTGAAGATTTATGTAAGAAAAAAAGCATGGAAAGTTGGACCTTATGTGAGGTCAAAACCTTCACAATACATACCTTCACATTGGAGTTCTCATGGTCACTATTTTTTATGAAATGAATTTACACATCATCTTCAGAGCATCTTATAACATCAAGATTTAGAAGGAAAAAAAACACCAACATGTAAAACATCATGTGAAACTTGATCCCACTTTAATCCCCGGATCCCGCCTGAATAGGGGTTGGTACTTGTAAAACAAAGCTAATGGTAAAAAAGGTGACAAAGAATGAGAGAGCGACACTTGGTAGTTGTGCATCAACTCTTTAATAAAATGATGTATACTCACCCAAAATTTGATGAACAGCTGCCACATATCACACTCTCCTTTTCTACCTTTTTTTACCATGATGTTTGTTTTCTTTGATCTACATGTGTGTACGTGTGTGTGTGTGTGAAATATATGCTACAGATAGAGCTCTAGATTCAAAAAAGGGTGACATTGAAACAAAAGTTGTAAGCAAATAGCATGATTATAAGCAAAACTCACCTGGAAGAATTTTGCTCTGTGTTTTGCAATAAAGATAGAGGGCTCAAGGAGTGAATAAAGTTTCTCGTATAAATTGGGGTACTCTAGACCATGTTCTGTCATAAGAATGAACAGGCTGCTAAGAGCCATAACACTTATAACGCCTCCAATGTCATAAGATCTTGTCAAAAAATCACTGCACATGATTCAATTAAAAATTAACTCAACCATCTTGTTAAACGATAAGAAATTATAATAGCAATATATTTAACAAAAACTACATCTTCATATGGGACTCACCACAGCAGAATTGGATTAGACAAGTAAGGGATCACCGCCTGATGAAGGGTAACAAGAACCTAAGCAAGAATGTATTTGACGTATTAATTACATATCAAAGAGAAGTTGTATGCTCGAGCTACTGGGTTTTTACACCAATTTTTATACATCCGAGTACAGGAGGATAATATCTCACACATAATGACTAATACAGCACATAATTACCTCCTTGTACACATCAATTGGAAGTGGCAATGTAAGTAATGACATCCATGCTTTAGAAAACTTCAACTTCATCTTTTTGGATATAACAGCTGAAGATGGAACCTGGAATTCATCAGCAAAACAAGCATGATGCATTGTATATTGTATAGTACACATGTGGGTACAAAAAAGAAACACATGGCCGTACAGAAAAGAAACTTGATAAGAATCAAGCACTTACGTCTTTGCTAGACTTGTTGCCCTTTCCTTCTGTTCCCTTAACTTTCTTCAACTCTGATTTCCCTTCTTTGGTGAAAACGCCTAAAGATAACATACAGAAAATGTAAACCAACAGTTTTTATATCATAGCAAAAATGAAGGGATGGATGAAAGTATGTGCTTATTTAGAGATTAAATTTACCAAATTATTACGAGTATTTTTGATTTATAATTTAGAGTGATTGAACAGTATCCATAAGTAATGTTAGAATTCTTACCTGATGCATTCCACATTTCAATTTCTGAGTTTTCACCAAGTTGTTCAAGAAGTGGGATCTTAGATATGACATGATGTATATTACGTATTAATAGCTGCCCACTGCAATAAGAAGATTGTTAGCTTCATGTCATGCAACACCATTACAGGAGCAAATTTAACCAAAGAGAAAATCACATTCAGAATACATTCCTCGGGAATAGAAAATATGACCATGCTTTTCAAATCATGGTACCCTGGTAAACCCTGTTTTTTTAAGTCAACACCAGAAGGCTATAATATTCATTTGAAGGAAACAGAACCATTTTATTACACTGATAACATCACTTAAGTGAAGCAGTTGCCTACCGGCTTCAAGATCTAGGTGTCATTCACTCGTTAGAGTATCTGCTTCAACATAAAATACCAAACCAACAGTGCCGAATAAAAAGTGGCTTTATATGTTTCTATTCAACTATACTTTGAATGAAATGGTTCATGAATCTTATATTATAACCACATGACAATCAAATTGACAGGGCTCCACTATAACCACAAACGTATGAATGTGTATATTGTAACCAACAAAATAGCCAGATCCTTTGTTCCTATATTAGCTCATCAAACTATGCTCACGCGCAAGTATTTACAAACAGGATGGTGCTAGTTAGGGATTAAAAAGCTCAGGTAGAAAACAAACACTAACCTAGCACTTGACGAACTTCCGTTTTCAGGATTGACACCCTCAGATCTGGCATCTGGTGAAAAGGTGATTAGACTACGATAATCATGAAAGCAGTGACAATAATTGAAAAAATGCATCAACTTTGCAATATTATCTTCTTCTTTTTTTAAAAAAAAAATCCATTAAAATTGCATGTACCAGAGTTTTCTTTGACATCAAGTGTTCGAATTAGCTTCTCCAGGCTTATATAAGTATAATAGCTGCAAAGATAAAAAGTGTGAAACATTATGAGACAAATGTAATAGCATAAATAGTAGAAAGATGAAACGAATCAAGTTTGTTCATAAATCCTTAGATGTTTTTACCGGATATCAACGTATTTGAAATACTTTGATACGAGCAAATTTAACAAAGTATCAGCCTCCTCAACAGAATAAACCTGAAGAACAGTGGTTAGTTAATTGTGTCCGTCAGAAACACTAAATGAGCACAAAAAGTAGTAAGCTTACCATGCTATGAACAAACTTATTATATTTAGAAGAATGAAACTTCCCTGCATTTCCATCCTTCACACACTCCATCAAAGTATCTATCACCACTTCCTGTATTTTCCCATAAACAAACAAAAAAAATCAGTAAAAGATTCTAACGAAAAACACGAACTTATCCGAAAGACGCTTAGAGAAATTATGATGTCAACTGTAAGTACTTACTCTGAGAGCTTCTTCAGTAAGCGTATGAGATACCGATAACTGAATCAAGAACTCAACGAATACATCAAACTTAGAACGAACCCATGTCCGGTAAATCGATTCGGGATCTTCCGACGGTTTAGCAGAAGACGAAGGGAGTTGAGGAAGGAGCGGGGTGAAGAAGGAGTGGAGTGAGATAATCGACTCGAGAATAAATTCCGGTGGATAAGAAGATGCAGCAGGATCAAGAAAATTGAGTAGGATAGGAAGGTTGTTGATGTGAGCTCTCGATGTGAGTAGCTGTTGACTAAGTACCCTAACATCTGAAACATCTTGACGTTTCTTCTTCCTCTTACTGTTTTCTTCTAACCCTAACCGTAACCCTAATTTGTTCTTTCGCTTCTTTGATGACGATTGAATCGACGCCATTACACGAACTGGTATGAAAGTATGCACTACTATACAGCATGAACAACAATCATTAAACTCAATAACAAGTATGATTCAATCAGGCAAAGTATACATGTAGAATGAATAGTTTAGTTAACTAAGCAACAATTTCACTATAAAAGAGAAGAGCAAATATGATGTTTATCAACTCCTGAACCCTACATGTGTGTCCTAGTGAGGACAGAGGAGTAAATTTTGTAGCTTTTTTACCTTGCAAACAGTCCACTTTAGTTAGTGCTACAAGTAGATGAATTAAACAAACGGAAGAACTTGATGTTAGAGTCGTTAATGGAGGCGGCAAATGGGGAAGATAACCAGAAGTGTTATTGGAGTGTTAAATTGATGTACCAAATTTAAGCCCAAACATTATAACTTAAAGTTGGTTTGAGGCCCAAAACTAAATAGAAAAAAAGAAATTAATAGAAATGTCACTTTTTCCGAGCTTATAATTCGTTTTGCCCCTTCAAAATAAAAGTTGCCGTTTTGCCCTACCCAGGGCAGGTCGCATCATGCAACCTACGATCAAAACGATTCCCGAGTAAAAGACAAGAAAAACAAGTCGTAGCCGAGCATATAGTCCGGACGCAGATCGCACATGCAACATGCGCCCGGATACCATATGTTTATGGACGTATGATAGATGCATATGTGTTTCGATTTAATATATTTTATGTTTCATATTTATATAGCGCAGTATTTGGTTTTTCTTTGATAACTCATTATATACAATGTATGAAATAATTCCGAATATATATTCATTATTAGTGTAATTTTATCTACCTTTCGATATAAATTTTATGGTCATATGCTATGTATGTAACGAAAGCATTTTTTATTCTCGAAATCAACTTTTTTTTTATATCAGAATGTAGATAAAAAATAAACTGGTCATAGTAGTATATTTGGATTTATATAGTATAACGTATATAAAGTTCGACTAATAAATTTTTATGTTATATATAAAGGTGTACTACTAATTTGACTATTTGACTTTATATGTTATAAAGGTGGACAATATGATATTCTAAGTAATTACTTCAGTCGTTTCGTAGAAAGGAGCTTAGCCAACTTTCTAGGTATACTCATATACTCCTTCACCCCTTCCCTCTCCATAGTTGAGATTTTACAACTATAAACGTACACTGCCATTTTTATAATTATAACAAAATCGTGTAGTAAAAGGGTTGTAATGTATACATAAACAATGCACAATTGTGGTTTATTCATAAAAAATGTCGTTCAAATATCTTACTGAATATTTGAATTCCTAGACCTAATTTCTACGTACAAAGTAATGGCTTAAAGGTAAAGAGTGACCGGGGTTTGAGGTTGTCATACCACTTTCATCCGATATCTAGTTTGAATTCTAAGACCCTCTTTATGAATTATAAGGCCCTCTTTAAAGAATTCCCACTTGGACGGGTAGTGAGAACCCGATCTCCAGAAGCTAATTGTTACCTTATGCAAGAGACCGATTGGTCGAGTGTTACTTTTGGTGAACTACAATACTCTAACTCTAGAATGTTCCTTGCAAAAGTGATTTCAATGGCAACTGTTCTTGACGATACATAATTATGATGCTTATGGTACTTATGAAGAACTTAAGATCTTTAAAGAAGCAATTCAAAGGTATTTAATTATGAGCTTCAACGATGTGTAGTTGCACTTTATGAACATGAACTTTAACTAATCAATGAACACATCGAGATCGACTTCATAAATCAAAGTAATTAATCGTGCAATTTGCATGGAAAATAATTATAGGTGGTCGATTTCATGCATAGATGTATGTACTTCCAACATACATGAAACTAATATACCAAGGACTCGTGGATATATACAACGAAATGGAAGATATCATGCGAAAGGAGGGAAAAGTGTATCATCTTAGTTACGCTAAAGAGTCTGTAAGTTGTGACACCTTTGATTTGTAATTTCTACATACATTAAATATAATGGTCCACCATTATGTGACTGCATGATTGATGTCATGTACAGATGAAAGAGTTTATCGGAAGTTATACGATGGAAGCTAAATGGGCAAATGAGGGGTACATTCCAACAACAGAAGAGCATGTATCAGTTGCATTTGTGAGCAGTGGGTATGGGATGCTTGCAGCGACGTGCTTATAAGAAACACGTTAAAGAGCTAAATGACAACCCTACAGACCAGTTTCCATTCCTTGGAGTTGAGATGCATGATTACTACAAACCTAGAACAGTACCCTTTTAGGAACTCAAAGCTATTCCAAAGAGCAGTACAAGATCAATAATATTGACAATAAGTGTGTAAGATATCGAATAAGATTAACTATACCCCACAATTGAATTTGTTTATTGTAGGCAAAGTGAGTACAATAGGTTGAATAGCGTGTGCAAACATTGTTTTTATAGTGTTCTGGTGGGAACGCCGTTGCTAAAAAAATGAGGTGTCAGAGACAGCGTTCCCGACAGTATTATATACTTTCCGACTTTTTGTTTTTTAAATCCAAATAATTGAATAAACTAACACATATAGCAACAGAATTTAAATAAAAAAATCCATTCATTAAAATATAAAATAAATAGATAAAAAAAAAGATGGCACTTGCTATAATTAGCCAATATATTAGCTCATTAGTTTTATAACATCATTCCATTTTATTAGCCCACTACTTAAAATAAATAGCCATTTTGATTATCCCATTTTAACATATGCTTGGATTTGCCCCAATAAATTAAAAACCCTATTTAGTTACCCACGTTGTCTTCCTCCTCTTCAAAACACAGAAGTTGCAAGAGTAGACACCCTCTTCATCTTAATTTAATTTTCACATTTTATTTTTCAAAACAAAAATAAAATGAAAACGACAGAAAGAGGAAAGGAAAAGAACAGAAAACATCATTTGGGTGGAAATGTAATTCGAGAACGTTGTCCGGAACACCGCCAGGAATGCTACGGCGGTGTGGGAGAACCTTCAACGATGGCGCTCCGAAGCAAAAACAATGTCAGAATTGTGTCCACACCATGCGCTCTCTTATATGTTGAACAGGCCTAAAACATGGAATGGTTTTAGAGCAATATTTTGCTAGTGACTGTGATCGAAGCCCATTCTGTCTATTGCATTTGCATCATTCAAGGATTTATTCAATCATACAAATCCTCAATCACATTCAAGGATTTATTCAATCATACAAATCCCCCCTCCCTCAAAAAGGCTCACCTGGTACATAACTGAAGTGTTTACATTGAACCCCAGGATATATACAGAGTATATGGTTAGATAGTTGTATATTACTCCGGATCATTATTATCATCTTTCCAACCCCCTCCCAACTCGATTAATACTCTGTAACTTGTTAGTTATCTATCTGTAATACTATGTACAGCTAGTTCGAGGTCATCCTAATTACATATCTACAGTAGTACTTACAAAAACGGATCTGCTCATACAAGGTGGCATGAAAAAGGTTCATTTGATATGCTCATTTCCAGATCTCTTGCATGATACTAACTCTGTAGATTCAGGGGAGAACTACTACCATATATGTCCTTCTGAATACGGGATAAGCTTGAGTACAGAGTACATAAACGAACCGTTGGACACAAATGAATTACATGTTCCATCCAGTTACAAGCTCAAATATTTCTTTGCAGCTAGCTTCCATGACACCAGCAACCTTCATAGCCCTACTAGGCAGCACTTTGGATGCAATGAGAATATCATGCAAATCTTGATGCTGCAAAAATTGGTTTATGCTACAAGCTAGCCGTGAGATAACTTAGAATAGAACTCATACGAGGAAGTCAACTTCTAGAAGCTCTTCAAAGATACCAAGTCCTGCATGGAAATTTACATGATAGAAAATTATTATCTAGATCAACACTTTAAAACCTAACTCCTCTAAAGACACATAAGAGTACCATCTTGACAAAGTTTAAGTTCGTATTAAACATTTAATGGTCGTTTACTTGGGGCTTAACTGACTGAATGTTACAACTTTCTTTTACTTAAAATCAAATAAATTAAATTAATTATATATTTTATGAAGATGCAAATTTAACAAAACTTTACCATTACAAAAGTGGAGTAACATTGATAGGGCCAAGTAATCACCATCATAATGACTTACCACCATATGCGACCAAGAAATCACTCCTATACACACCTCTGACCCCCATCAAATTGAGCCTGCAGAAGACAAAACTATATAGAAACGCAGCAGTCACATATAAGCCGAATCAAGCACCATATAGACAAAGGCCAATTGGGTTGCACATGTGAAAGATTCTTCCACTAACATGGCATATCATATCATATCTCATAGCATGTTACCAAAACCAATTCAAGCCTAAAACACATAATTCCTTTAATTAGCTACACATAGCAACTGAAGATATAGAATTATAAAGGAAAAACTAAAAACTGAAATACAAACACGCGAATCTTAACAAAACAGGATACTAACAAGATTAAAGTTCTGTACCAACTAATGCCTTTTAAATACATCCTTTTATTGCATAGAGAATTAAAAGATAGTTGCATCCTAAATATTACACAACAAGTCAATATGCTAATAGAAGTTTTTTAAATAAAATTTAGACAAAAGATACATCACCCGCTAACGTTTTCAGCGGACACATCATTATCTTCGTAATCTCCTTGTCCTACTTTTGCAATCTCAGCTTGCGCTCTATCAAGTATCTGTCTTTTCTGCAATTCCAAATCTTTATGAAATTCCATCCTCATTTTCTCCAGCTCTATCATTTGTTGTATCTTGCTATTTTCAATCTTCTCATATATCTCGCTAAATTTATTAATAGAGTCAGCAAGCATTTTAAATGAACCTCCAACATTTCCATCCATTCTCGACTTTGATTTCTTCGGCGGAAGCAAATCTGAATCATCGTCGCCTTCTAAAGAGTCGGAATTACCAGAAATACCCCATGTTTCATCAACTCCATTTGTTCTGTTCGGATTAACGCTAGGGTTTATGACAACATTAACACGCGAATCTGCTCTGCCTGTCTGTGGGGAATTTGGTGACAATAACATATCCATTTTCTTAAAATATACCCATTTAGTACTTCCACTTTTGTTACCTTTTACTAGATTAGATTTCTCTTTTTTGTACTTTTTCTTCAGCGTATCTAGACGGTTTCTACATTGAGAGTCAGTTCTTTCCATCTTTGACACCTGAGAAACACGGTTTGCAACTTCTTGCCATTCCTCAGATCTAAGACTCTTCCTTCCACATTGAAGAAACCGATTGCCCCAAGCTTCTAATAGCACAAACGTCTCGTGTTCACTCCAATCTGTATGTGTATTTCTTCCACCTAATGACGGTTTTCGTGCAGAGGTAGAAGGTGGCACTCGAGGTGCAAATTCATAGCTTAATAACAAACTCTTTAACTTCCTCTTTTTAGGATGCCTCTGCATATTAACACTATCATTTCCCTTTCTCCCACTAGGATCTTCACCGTCATCATCCTCATCCTCCTCTTCATCATCATTCTGCTGAGTAGAGCCGTTCATTTCATTATCACCGATATTCGTTTCTTCTTGTTCTTGTCCTTCATCATCGACATCATCTACTTCATCATCATCCTCATCAACATACTTGCCAACGAATTGACTACTCGCATACTTTACGTTATTAACAGACACTTTACTGAGCTGCGACGAACCGTAATCATAATTCGTCAGGTACTTAGAATCATCACGAGTATCATCCATCAAATCACAACAGATCAATAACAGATCCAAGAGTACTCAGCAAGAAAACAAACTCCACCTGTAATAATAAATAACAAATAAATAAAAGAATATAACAATTACCAATAATTCCATATAAACCCTAACTAATTACAATTTCTCACACAATAACAAAAGCATGTAGCTGAAACAATCAAATGCACAATTGATGCAAATATTTCACTCATAATCAGGAAACAAACAGTTTTAGTAACAAACGGAATCTAAGGCTATAAAAGTAACAATATTTAATTTCTGCAAATTGTAAACAAGTAAGTAACTGTATACATCATTCAATTTGAGTACATTAATAAGTAAACAAGCTATTAAAAGAAAATTTACCTGGATTAAACCGCGAATTAGAAGACGAGATAGAAAAGAAGGTTGATTGGGAATGAAATTGAAAACCCTAGGTTAGGTTTCAAGTTTTTCAGTGAGAAATAATCAGGGATTCAGGGGTGGTCTGATTGTGGCCGTGAGGAGGATGTAATGTTCCGGGCCCTACCCGTATGAGAATGTGGGTCACATTTGTCCACTCTGGATGGTCCGAAATAATGGACCTAAAATATTATTTTAATTATTAATCATTAGTACTATTAGTTGATTTGAGAAATATATTAAAAATTGCCACTTATGTGATAATCCTCTTTTTACAAGGTAACAAAAATATAACGCAGATTTTGATGCTGACAAATGTTATTATTGATCACGATCACGATATATACATAATAAATCATACTACTTTTTAAAAATCATGTTACTTGTTGTGTTATGTATAATTAATCGATCTAAGATATAAAGATGTATGATGATACGTGTTAGAAATAAGTTCTAGCTTGAAGCTTTATTTAACGAACTTTAATATTATTTATTTTATATATTTATAAAGTGGCAAACTAAGTTTTTAAAATTTTAGAAATTTATAAAACATCTAACCGAGTAATTTTCACTTGAGTATTTTTTAGTTGTTAGAAACTTAGAGTATTAATATATTTATATGCGTCGATTACGTTGAGATACAAATACAATACAAAACACACATATAACATTTATCGGTTAAAGATTACATGACCGGTTTGAGCAAAGCGATAAAATATTTCATTTTCTTTTTTAAAACAAATATGATATGTATCGTACTTTCAATTGTTAGCGTTGTTTGTTCGATCTACAAAAACAATAGGTATACTTTATAATTTCAACCGCCTACAAGATTAATTGTAAATTAGGTGTCGGAATATCTATACATCAAAGATGGGCACATTATATAGTATGATAGATATATTTCTAAAACGACATCAAATTACAAATCTATGAACCTACAACAAAACATTTAAAGATGTCACAATACCAATCAATATTTAGATTTTAGATTTTTTTTGTTAGAAAATGAGGAATCATAAGTAAACAACATTTAGTGATTAAGTAACAAATGTAACAGTTTAAGAACAATTAGAATTAAAATGAGATAAATCATGTGAGTAGGAGAAAAAGGGTAAAAAAAGTGACGCTTTTTCGCATGACATATAAGGACAAAATGATAGATTTGGAAGTATGCAACAATTGTCACATTATTTGTAATGCAAAAACAAACCTATTATATAACTTGGTTAAATCATGATTATCTTACTTTTTAACATGAGTTTTTTCATTATTTATAGAATAGTCACACGTTTCCTGTGACAATTGTTAGTGCCACAATGACTTATTTTTGTTTCTTTATCAAATCTTAGGAAAAGAAAAATGATAAATATTTATTTTTAAAGGTAAGATTACAAATACGGACAAGTAAAATGTGAAGGAACGAGTAAAAAAAAAAGACATGTTATGTAAAACATGAACCACTTCAACTTGCGTACAAAATCACAAGTAATTTCCTAAATATGTCATCATTTCAAGGTACTTTTTTGAAATTTGATCTTATATATACAGTGTAACAGTGCGCTAAAACTTGCATTTGTATCCATATCAAGATCAACATCAATAGGCAAGTACACAAAATTTGCAGGTTCTAATTCCTTCCTTTGTTTCAATTATTTGCATTTTTATTTATTTATTGGGTTTTTTTTGAGAAAAAACAGAAGCATTTACAAATAACATACACATTACTAGAATTCTCGAAGAACAAGAATACACATACATTAACTATACATCTACTAGAATTCTTGAAGAACAAGAGTGAAAAGATGTTTTATCTAACAACAAATTCATGTGTATTTATTTTTTTTCTATGTGACAAGGTAATGTCAAGTGTGGTTTATAAATTTCTTAAATTAATTTTAAATTTGTAAAACATATAGAATTTATATGATAGCTTTGAACAATGTATGAAACCAAGTTCACAATCTAACAGGTTTGGTACAGATTTCATTTTATTACATTCTTTAGCCAAAAACAAATATTTTTTACAATGCACGATTTTTTCCTTTCTCGAGAGGTTTTTATAAATCTCAAACGACGATCATTCGATAGAGTTGCAAAGATATAATTTAGATAGTTATGTTTCGTGTACAGTTAATATTATAAGCGAAAAAAATATTAATTAAAATTACGAAAAACGTATTGATAAATACAAGTTTAACATTTATAAATTTATTATCACAGGTTTTAGAGGGAAATGGGAAACTCAATGAGTCAGCGAGTCAACTCACCATCCGCGACAGGTTTGGGTTTCTACTTTTCCTTCCTGGACAACAAAAACATGTTCGGTTTTTTCAACCAGAAGTCCATTTTCATCCCAAAAAACTCACCAGGAGTCGGTCTCACTATCGCCTTTCATGACAATCGTCATTTGAACTCCATTTCCGGTTACATTGTATTTCCTGAGACTCTTTTTGCCCTTGACATTCTCTATTCCGCTCCAGGCGAGCTTTGGAACTGGAGTCATCCCAAGCCTAAAGGTTTTCGTGTCAATCACACCGTTAGTGCTCGTGATGGAATCTTGATTCCTACTGACCCTAATGACATCACTCGCTTGGAAGAATACACTTGTGTTGTATCCACTAAAGATGATCACTCCAAAATGACACACCTTTATGGTAACACCGTTGTCGATAGCCACCCTATACCTGCATCTATGGCATCAACGACCCTCATCAATGGTGACCATCACCGTTTGTTTCGTGGAGAACCTTCCGATGAATCCATGAAGAATTGCTACATCTGTAGGAAAACTTATAAGGAAATGAATGAAGTATTCATGAACAAGTAAGACTTAAATGATTTTTTCTAGCATGCTTTAATTACAAAACATATCAATCCTGAATCCAACATGTGTCCTTTATCATTTATAATCTTGCTAGTAATTATTATAAATGACAACTTTTATTATTTTCAACCTTATCTTTGTTTGTATATTGTATAATTAAATGGGAAATAGGAATGGAGTTCTTCATGACAAGGAATGCAACAAGAAGATGGATACAAGAAACGAGATCAAGGAAAACAAGAATTAGTGGTTGCTGAAATATATAGTTCCCTTGGAGTCACAAGTAGAATGGTGTTTTGTGGTTTTAATAACGGCTTCTTTTTTAGATTGCGTTTGTTTGTACTTTCTATATTAAGGTCATGGTACCAAAATGAGTCATCTAGGTTTTAGTTAGTGCGAACTTCTTTGCAAAGCACCCATGTTTTAAATAAGACCGTATAACCCAAAAAGTTAAATATAGAATCATGTTTTCAGTTTTATTGTGATAAAGTTACAGATTACAACGTAATCAATTTAAAATAGACAATGTATATAATCTTTAACCTCTTCACGAAATAAAGTTAACACATTCAATTCAACCGGTTATATTTTTAATGTTTATTATTTACCAATTATAAATCACTTTTCATCATATTTGCAAGGGACGTAGAAATTAATTTGCTCATCAAATTCATACGTAGCAATCTTTTTCTCCATTTAATCTTATCTCTAGTAATCGATTTGGTAAGTTATGCCAATTTTATTCAATGAGAGATAATTCTCATGTAGCGTGAGAAATTGCATTTATAAGACATCTAACTCCTTATGAGGAATGTGAGTTGCAACAGTTATATAATCCTCTAAAGGCGGTGTGATTTCACATGTCTCATATGGACTCGCTAATTTGAAGATCATCTTTTGATGCTGAGTACGCAGTTTCTCAAGCGCCTAATATGATCTTAATTGTCGTTTGTTCATTGATCCCTTTTTGGGCTAGATATATTTGGAACAATCAAGCTCCTTCAAAGGTGCAACGGTTTCTATGGTTGGCTTTGCAAGGTGGAATTGCGGTCAGACAGTTTCTCCATCACACGCGTACTGAGGTGTTCTTCCAAGCATTGAGGATATCACACGCGTTTGGTGTGATGTATATGAAGAATCTATTGAGTACCTACTTTGCATTGTTTGTGGGCCTTTAGAATTTGGTCATCTCTTTTCACATGTTGGAACATTGAATTGATCATACCATTTCTCTAGAAGAATTCTCGAATGATTGGAATCATGAGATAGGAATTAAGGGTCATAAGTTTTGGAGTCTTATTGGACCGTGCACAATATGAATATTATGAAATTCAAGGAATGAAAGCAGTTTTTAGTGGAAGTATTCGTGTGTTTCTTCATTGTTCATAAGATTAAGATGAGTACATTTATGCGGGCTACTTCTTTAGAGATGTATCGAGCTCATCAATAATATTTGACAAACTCAACCATGGCTTATGTTTCAAGGTACTTAGTAAAGACCTATTTCAAGTCCTACTAAGTTTTCAGATGTATGAGTTGAGCAAGTTTATATTATGCACTAATTTATTCTCTTCAATATTTAATATTGAAGAGTTTAATTAAAAAAAATTTGCAAAGAAAAATAAAAGAAGCAATGAAAATTTGTTTATTTGTTTGTTTGTTCAATATAAACAAATAAAAAGAAAGGACATATGATGGTAAAGATGAGATGGCAAGCTAGCAAACGCACAATGTGGATAAAAAGGGCAAATTTACTTGCTTGAGATATCTTAATTGGTCCGAAAAACAAAACCGATAGAATTTGTATGACCATTATACAAAAATCACCTCTAAGATCACATTAAATTACGATAATGCCATTTGAAAGTTGATAGTATCCATCGAGACATTAAAAAATTATCATTTTAACTTTTTAATTCAATTAAAAATTAAAGCGGATAATTATACGTCTAATTTGTAGTCTTTTAAAGCTAAATGAGAATATCATCCAAGACAAAATGACAAATTATACATCTCAGTTGCTTGATTTTACCTTAAAATCATCTGTCTCTTTTTTGAAACAAACTTAACTAATGATTATGTAAAACTTGTAGTCATATATGGTGATAATGATGATTGATTATGCAAGAGTAAATCTGTTCAAGTATTAAAGTAAATATATATATATATATATATATATATATATATATATATATACGAGTAAATTTATTTAGATAAAAAATCACATGATTAGCATAGAAGTATTATTAGCTAAACATACGTAGTACTACTTAGTCCTTTCGTGCGACTGTAAGTGTCCACATTACAATTTTGATTTATCTCAAATAAATGTCAATTTCTATGTTTCAACCAATCGAAAGAGATTTTGGTAAGTATATATGTTACTTCGTATTTGATTGGTGAAAAATGTATTTAACGAAGGTTCTCGAAACTGTGTGCAAAGTCAAAGTTGACACTTTAATCGGGATGGATAAATTATTTCATTTTTTTAATTACCTTATTAGCACATACTTTGTTTGTATGTTACCACTAACATATTACATTTTAACCCTTACGTTAGCGTTGGTTTCGTTAAAATATTTCGATGGAATTCGAATTAATCAAAGTAATTAGAATTTTAATAAATGTGAATTTTATTGAGTAAAGGAATTTAGTGACTTAAAATGATTTCATTATTAAACTAAATAGCATTGTGAAATAAAATTTAAATTTCAATTCCATTGAATCCGTCAGATTATCCCATAATATCAATTGAGAACCACTTATGAATAGTAAGTATTTATCTTTTGTGATTTATATTTATAGAAAAATAATTTAGATTGTAAAAATTTTCAAATTAAGATAGTAGAGTAAGTGGTAGTCAACATCCAATTAAAACATATTTTGTGGATATGATGCAAGATCAATTCTTGACTTATGCATTCTATTTCTACATTTTTTTATTTATTTTTCGAAAAAATCATGTGACCTTTAGTTTTTTTATTTTGATATGACTACCACACTATATATATAACATATGATATAATGGTTAATGAATATAACAATTGATAATAAGAGATAACGTGTAGTAAAATTTAAAAGTATTCTTTTTATTATAATGATAAAATATTTATCAATAATATATATATATATATATATATATATATATATATTCGTTGAACTCACATGTTAATGGTTGTGAGATCACTTTCATAACATTATGTTAAAGGTCATTTGAAATGTTTATTTCAATTTATTTTTTCCCAAAAATAAAGTGGACTTTATTTGTTTAAAGTTTTGAAATAGCTATCACACTAATTAATAGTTATTGGACATACTTTATATAATACACGATTTTAACGTGACATATAATTTGTGACAATTTTCATAGTTGTTAAATTCATTTTTCAAGAACATAACACATAATCATCACAAATATATCTTAAGCGAAATGTGAACTCACAACTTGATATCTACAAGACAACATTGATATAATTAGATTAAAGACCATTGCTTTTAAAATATATCATCAAATATTGAAATCGATATACACAGTATTTTATCCAATCACGAAGCGTGAGCATGTAAAATCTTGTTTATATCAAACGTAGCCTTGATAACCAAACGCATCTCAAAAGCAGGTAGTAAAAATTGTTTTTAAAATTTATTTTGTTGAAATTAACAGAGGGCAATTTGGTCATTAAGTGAACTGCAGAAATCCCATTCCAAAGATATGAGAGATACTCACTATCAGTCATACAAAAATCTAAACACCAAAAGACTCAAATCTGTCTCATCATCATCATCATAAGCTGTGAAATGATGATGGGGTTTGCAATTGGAAGCTCATCTTCTTCCCCTTTGCATTCTTCTTATCACTCTCTGATTTCATCATCATCTTCTTCTTCACACCCCTTATTTTTCTATTCTTACCATAAAAAACCACTTGTTGTCTTCAGTAAAAGAAGGAAACTTTATGCTTCTCTGCAACACCCTGAACCCAACGACGACGTTTTATGTCAAAGAAGAGCTATTCTCTTCATGGGTATCTCTGTTCTTCCGTTCTTGAATTTAAAAGCAAAAGCTTTTGCAAATCTTGCTTCTGATGAATTGGGTATGTTTGGTTTCATCTTCTCTTTTCACGATTTTAATAATTTTGTTTGCTTTACATTAATTAAGCTGTGAAATGTATCTAGGGTTTGTATTAATTAGCATGATTTAAGAATATATAGTAAATTTGGTACTCGATAAAATTATTTTTCTGTAGACTTCATATGGTGTTGATAACTTAATTATCCTAAAAATGTCCCCAAATATTATCTTTAGATATTGAGTTTGCGTCTCTGATTTGGAGGCATTGATTCCATTGAAATGGGATCTCTTTAGGTGTCAACAAGCCGAGACGAGATAAGAGCAGAGACAACATAAATTTGTACACTTATATTTATGGATGGTTAAAAAATGCTCAATTAAGTGGTTAGATTGGTGTGCTGCGAAAACAAGTTATTTCATTTTCCTGTTAACTTGTGATTCCTTCTCTTACAACTTGCTTAAGAGTATATGATGACAGACCTGTTGTTAAAAAAAAATAAAAAATGATTGATGGCGATGACTTTAGATAGGTAAATCTTGAAGGCTGGCATTATGGTTAATATCAATAATAATAAAAATAATAATAATGCAAGTTGACATAAGCCACAGGCAAGTCAAGAATATAATTAGCTTCTTCTCAAAGATAAAGAAATAAATAAGTAAACAAAGGGCATAAGGGACAGTATAAAAAGCTTGTTAGTTTGCTGTTAAACTGGGATATGGTATATTGCTAGTAAACCTTATTGTGTGTTTTTGCATATCATGTAATGTATTGAAAATAGGAACATGGAACTTAAATCATATTATACTTTAGGTTGAATTTTGTAAGTGTCCATCTAGCAGTATCCTCCAACACTTGGAAGACTAGATCTTGTGTCCATTTTATTTGGCAAATCATGTTCCACTTTGTCTCAGTTAAACACTGTACCACGACTGCAACATTTGATCATACATGATATACTAAATGACCTGCCTATAAGTCAAATACCTAAAATTCCCTTACATTATGGGAAAAATTATACATGCACCATCACCCGAAGGATTATGTACTAATTTTTTTCTTTTTTATCATGTTATTCAGAAAGTTCTGCAAGGGCACACGAGCTTAATCAAATAGCAGAGGTCCGAAACCGTGCTAGTCTGACATTGAAATTTATATACATGCTCTTAATCTTATCGTAAAAATGTTTTGTTATTATGTTAAAACACTTTCAAGTGATTTTTTTTTCTTTTTTCGTTTTCTGTCTCTCAGGGAGGTGCATCATCAAACCCCTTTCTCACTCTTTCGAATGGACTTGGAATAATTACTTCAGGCGTGCTTGGTGCTTTTTATGCGTTGGCTCAGAAGGAAAAGTCTGCCAACATTGCAATGATAGAATCTGTAAGCCTTAGACTCTCGCATCATCCGATTTAGAGAACTTTGTTGCTAGTAAATTTTCATAAATAAGGGTGGAAAAATCTATTAGTATTATCTATGGGTGAAATTTATATAGAAAGATATTCACAACATATCTGTAGTGAGTGAGAAGGCCTTCTAATCTGTTATGATAGATATCCGCAATAAGATTGTTGTTTTATCAGGATTTTGTGTTAGACTTCATGCAACAAAGTAATCACTTTGTTAAAAAGCGCGGACTTTTTTGCAGATTGTGAAATGTGAACTGAAGAAGTCCTTAACTTTTGAAGTAGGAACTTTTAGGTCGTAATAATCACTTAAAAAATGCACGTCCAAAGACCATGATGGGATGACTAGGAGTGTTTTTATCTTAGATGGGTCAGTAAAAGAAACGAGCTAAAAAGGGGAATGGCTCAACAGGCTAATAGTATTTCTTATTGCTTACGACCTAAAGTGTTTTATCTAAAGATTTGGATCGTGATTATAGTAATATTGCTTTTGTAATCATAGTTAAGAACTTAGAAACATACATTATCATTATTTATTATAAACAAGGATACTAGAGTATTAGATCGTCAACCGAACCCAGTGACCCACCCACCCAAAGGTGGCCATCTTGACACGCACCTATAAAGTTGCAAACTAAAACAATATGTTTGACCTCAAAGGTCAAGGTGTAGTTTTTCTTTTAGCTGTGGTTTCGACATCACCTGTTGGTGGACCACTATTCCATGGGGACCAAACTCACCGTCACACATATTCCATTTTTCAAACATGCAAGTTTTATCTAATGATGGTAATATGATAATGTAGATGAAAACTAAGCTGGTGGAAAAGGATGCTGCAATTGTTTCAATGCAGAAAAGCTTTGATTCAAAACTACAAAATGAGAAGGAAGAAAGAAACGAGCAGATTAGAAAGGTGAATATAGAAAAACAATCTTTAGTGACCCAATTAAGTTCAGCAAATAACACAGTAAGTGGGTTAGGACAAGAGCTTCGAAAAGAGAAAAAAGTCATACAAGATCTCGAAAACGAGATTGACCGTCTTACAGGTAGCCTCAAAAAAGCATCAGATGATAAAGAAGACCTTAAGATGCAAGTCAAAGATAAGCTTTTCTCTATTGATGTCCTTCAAGAACGCATAAGCTTGCTTAATAATGAGATAAAGGATAAAGAAGACAATCTTGCAAATCTTGGGTCGGATCTTGCTGTTAAAGAATTGGAGTTCAAGAAACTGAGTTCTATGTTTGAGGAGACACAGGCTGAGTTGACGGGGTCAAAGTCAGAGATTGAGGGACTAAAGCAAGAAATCTCGACTCTAGACAAAGATTTAGGTTTAAAAAGTGCCAAAATTGATGATCTGAATGCTGAAATTCTTTCTTTGAATGAAACCAAAAACATTGTTAGTTCGGAATTGGATTCAGTTAAGAAGGAGTATGCTAAATTAAAGCTCATTTCCGAGAAGCAAGCGGACTCTGACGCTAAGCTTTTGGAAGAAAGTGGTAAGAAACTCGACGAGTTTAGGGAAAAGCTCGAATCAACTTTGACTGAAGTCAATAAAAGTGAAGTATTAGTCAATGAGTTGACTATTGAAAGAAACGGTTTGAAGAAGACGTTGGATGTTGAAATGGGAAAGGTCAAAAGTCTTGAAGACGAGCTCGGAGTTGTTCAGAAAATTTTAGAGGATTCAAGAAATGAGGCTGCTGAGCTGGCGGGATGTCTAGAACATTCCCAGAAAACGTCCAACAACCTCGAGGAAGAACTTTCTAGGGTTCAAGCCGAGTATTCTGAAACTAAAACTGTGTTACAGAACAACATCGATAGATTGAAACAGACTGTTGAAATGTTGACTAACGAGCTCATCTCAACTAAAGACGATTTTGAGAAAACAAAAGAAGAATTAACACGTGTGTCGGTTGAAATCCAAGACATAACAGAAAACCGTGATAATCTGAGTAAGGAGCTAGTGGAGACGTATAAGAAGCTTGAAAATGCAACTCATCATGTTAACGAAGAGAAAATGAATGTTGCTTGTTTGACTCAAAAGATCAATGATTTGGAATCTGAGATTTTGGAAGTCAAAGAGTCAAGAAAGACAATGGAGTTGGATTTTGAAGAAGCAAGAAAATCACTTGATGAAATGAATAAGAATGCTATAGTTTTATCGCAAGAATTGGAGATTTCAAAGAGCAAGATTTCAGGGCTTGAAGATGAGAAAGAAATTTTGTACAAGTCGGTTGATGAACAGAAACGGGCTATTCAAGAAGCTCGAGAAAACATGGAAGATGCTCACAGTGTCATTGTGAAACTGGGAAAAGAACGTGAAAGTTTGGAAAAGAAAGAAAGCAAACTTGAAAAGGAATTAGCGGCTGCGAAAGGCGAGATTTTAAGATTAAGAACTGCAACGAGTTCACGTGCGGAAAAGGTGAACAAGAATGATAGTAGTAGTAAAGATGAAAATGAAAAGGCAGCAGTTCCTGTGAAGAAAGTTGTAAGGAGGAAGAAGACTGTATCACAACAGAAAGAACCTTGAAGAATGGTAGCTTTTTGAAATTGATTGAAAAATGAGAGAAGTATTTGTAATATTTGTTATTTCTAGAGGGTAAATCATAGAGGTAGCAGTTGTCCATTTTTTAACTTTCTGCACAATTTTAAATAAAATTAAAAATTAAAAATAAAATAAAATTGTGGCATAATAAGTAGGTAAAAAATTGTTTTGTGTTAATAAAACGGTGCATGAATGCATGTAAACATCATAATTCTTTTGGATTTTTCAAATGCAGCTCTAACACATAAAAGTATTGTACGTGTTCTAATATTACCAGTCTTGGGAATATTTATTTTTAAGTACAAACACTTAATTTTATGTGTAACCATAGCTTTAAGAACTACATTTGAAAAAATAATAAATAAATAAATTCCTTTCCCACAGAAGCACCTGTTTTCTAAACCACATTATCAAGCATATATGGTGTGTTTGACACATAGATTACACGAGATTTTAAGGGATTGAGCTTCTAGTTTTTAACAATCTCAATCTTCATCCCTGTTTAACAACAAAAATATAGAAGGGATTATTGAAAAGAAAAAAATCCTCGAAAATCTCCTAAAATCCTTTTTTTTAAGAAGCTTTTTGAAATAGGTTAAAAAATAATTCTCATCTTCAGCTCCAGCTAGTTGTTATCAACACACTCCTAATTTAACAACTATAAGGTTTCATCATTAAAGTTACCTTCGATTGTTTTTAAATGATAAAAAAAATAGTTTTGTGACTATAAGAGTATAATAAATGTACTAAGATCCTGTGATTTGTAACAACACATTTGTAATTTGAAATAAAAAGAAAAAATACATGCGACCACAGTGGGAGTCGAACCCACGACCTTTTGATCCGAAGTCAAACGCGCTAATCCACTGCGCTATGCGGTCTTGTGTTATGTTCTTTCCAAGGAAAACTATTTAAATGTTACATAATTAGCTCAAATACATTTGAGTGATATGGTTAAATAGTTAATAACCAATTACTTATTATTAGTGGTTAAAAAGTTAAGTGAATTTGTTTATATTCACTATCATAGATTTGTTGGTTGACACTGGGATTAACCGGCTTACATTAAATTCGATGGCTTTTTTACACACCCAGTTAACGTTTAACTATTTACTAGCAGTGTGTCCGCATATAACAATAAGAGCGAATATTTAGCTGTCGATTTATACATTTTATTGTTTACGCTACTTGTAAATGTTATGATTGTTTATTGGTAGTGAAAATAGAACATGTTGTATTGTTTAGTTTTTAATTAAAAACGTGAAACGAAGTAAAGTACATTGAAAAAAGTATTATTATCAATGTTTAGTCTTGATGTCTAATTTAGCATTTAGCAATTAACATAACATGTGGCGCCTTTCATTGGTTGCATTTTTTATTAAAGTTTATTAGCACCATTAGCGTCAATAATGACGAAGGTAAAAGAGGGTAAAAGAAGTATATTTTGGTAAAGATGAGTCAAGGAGTATAATATAAATTATAAATAATGTAATATAGTACGTATGTATATGTATATGATGTGTTTTTAAAAATATATATATATATATATATATATATATATATATATATATATATATATATATATATATATATATTCCCAAAGGATTATGTTTATTGAAATTTATAAACTTTGTAACAATAATTTACCACTACATCTAGGGGTGTTCATTCGGTTAATTCGGTTTAAACCGAACCTAATAGATGAAACTGATCCGTTTTCGGTTTTCAAAAATTGAAACCGAACCGAACAAATAAAAAATCACCCGAACTGAACCTAATTACTATTCGGTTTTTATCATTCGGTTTATGCTTTTATATATTAATAATATAAACAATCAAACAATCAAAAAAACTTGATTATAAAACAAAATTTGTTAGCACGTTTCTTAAGTTCGTGACAAAATATAAATAATTTGCAAGACAAGACTAAGGTATAGTTAAGAAATTTGTAATAAACGATGAATAAAATTAATAATGATATAAGTATGCATGATATTCAGTGATTAACCTAATTAATTTGTACATGTTTTAAAAGTATTACCAAAATATATTACTATTCGATTTCTACATTGGTAACCAAAAGCAATCCAAAAACCAAAATAAATATTCGGTTTTGAACCAAACCAATCCATAAAACCAAATTATCCGAACCAAATAGTTCAATTTAAATTGTCCAATTAGACAATTCGAGTGAACACCACTACCTCAAATATAATAAATAAACGTATATCCCGTATTTTATTTATTTTCATCATTCAAATTAGGGTTCTTTGAATTTGTTTATCAATTAATCCAATAACCAAATCACTTTATTTATCTTCCAATATTCGAATTCATCGTCTTCTTCAGATCTCGCTCATCTCTCATATCCGGATCGCTACATTTTACTTTAAATCCTTTCCCAATTTCAACCTGTAAACCCTTATTACAATTTCATTCAATTCGTTCGTTTCAATGACTTCAAGTGTACGTCAAACTCAATGATTAAGGTTTAATCAAATTCTCCGTTACCAAATTCGTCAAATTTTTAATTTTTGTTGTTGTTGTTTTTAATTGTACAATTGGGGAAGTGAATCGGTAGTCATGTTCTATGGTTCAGTGGTATGGGATCCATGGCTAATTGTAGCTCAAATTGTATGCATTCAGTGTTTGTATTATCTCAGCTTGGGGGTTTTCATGTCTATTCTTGTTGGAACTAGGGTTTCAAGAATGAGCCTTGTTTACTTTTTTGATTATGCTACAATTACTCTTTCTACTGTTACTGGATGGTGTGTCATAGCTTCTTTCCTTCTCAGTTCTATAGCAGGGTGAGTTTTTTATTATTTTTAAATTACTGTCCTTAATGTGTGATTAGTACTTTTAATGCAATGTGCATTTTATCTTGTTAGAACTAGTTATATGTAATTGGTTTAAATTTTGAAGAGTAGTTTTAGAAAGTAGTTACAAACAGATGAGGTCTTCCCTGTTCAGGTTACCGGGGGAGGGCGAGCATTTTTACTCAGATGTACGCGGCCTAACCGGGTTATCCCGTGACGGTTTCCGACCCTTTTAGAAAGTTGTTACAGCTAGCATTTTTTGAGGTCTGTATATAGGTGTATATATATGGGCATGTTGCTTGCCTTTCATATGCTAATTGTATAACTTTTAAGCTATAAGTTCACTGTATTATCCTTTCGTGTTCCATGTTTGGTTCAGTCGTCTCCTAGTTGGCTCGTAATTTGGTAGAACGTTTTTATGTTTGGACTATAATACATATTCAATCTTCACTGTAGTTATAGATCTATGTGACTTTAGTCTTGTATATCATATCTTATTCTTTTTCTAGGGACTTTTATTACAATTGGTTTCATTGTACACTAGTTTGATAAACACTTGAAGATTTTAGCTACCTATTTAGGCGTTCTTACGGATGTAGGTACTGCTTAGTACAAGGGTTATAACTGTAATATTTTGGTAAAACCACATATGACTTTGTCCAATTGTGGTTTACTTGTCAATAGGTGATCTATATTATTGGGATATCTATCTTTATATTTATGGTAATATTACTCCCTGTATACTTGTTTCCGAATCAGGCTTAAACACCGCTGTTACTGTAGTTGGTTCCTGTGGATTCCTTATTTGTTTTTTTTTCTGATTGCTACTAAGTATTAACATTGCCATAAGAAAGACTTAATCAACACAATAGAACTATTTGTGCTTTCTTCATTTAGGTATGTGGTTTTAAATTTTTGTTGGCAGGGTTTACTTGTCATGCATTTTGTTAAAATAGTAATTTTAGGTACTACTTGTTCCCACATGCTATCTTCTGTTTTAAATCTAAAACACATATTTAATTTATATTTTTTTAAATATGATATATGTTGATTAACCTTGCTATATCAATGATTTGCGCCACTGTCTTATGAAACCCAAATTTAGCTCAAATTTTGGTAAAATCGCATACTAATAAGAAGCACACGTTGGGATAATATATATGTATTTTGCTTTTAAAATCATTACATGAAATCTTTTGAATTTTGTTAAAGCACTTGTAATCCTATCTGTTTATAATGTTAAACAGAGCTGGTTTCTTGCTTTATTTGATTGAGAGAGCAAAGAAGTGCCTAGATTTTGCAGCCACAGTTTACATCATTCATCTATCCATATGCATCTTATATGGAGGTTGGCCTTCATCAATAACATGGTGGATTGTCAATGGTACTGGATTGGCAGTAATGGCTTTGCTAGGAGAATATTTGTGTATAAAACGTGAATTGCGAGAAATTCCCATATCAAGATTCCGATCAAGTAAGTGAACCTTTTTAATTTACATTTAGAACTGATGAGTGAAAACTCAGTAGAGGCCTCACCATATCTCTTTGTCATTTGTACAATTTGAGGACGGTGACCCGGTGACATGTATATTTCTTTTGGTTTCTATTTACCTTTAACCTTTTTCTTTCTTGACTGTGTGTCGCTGCATTAAGGGCATGTAGTCTCTCCCTCTATTTTAAAACGTGAACTTTATATATTACTTTTTTTTTTCTCTCAGTCTGCAGATTTTTGCATTTCATTGGGATCAAAACTGTGATGATTCATTTTTTTAGCAATCTTTATAATATATTTATTTAAAAGTTGGATCTTGCCATTTACTGGAATGTCTTACCAGGTCAATTGGTTATTTCATTAATTGTCTTTGCACCATCTGTACTAAAGCCTGTCAATCTCGTCAACAGGATTGACCTTTATTCTAAGTATACAAATATTTTGCAAAGGTGTTTTGACACTTGTTAGGTCGGTAACTACTAAGCTGTATTATCGTCGGGTATTACATTTTTTTTAGGTGGAGGGGTTTTAATTTGAGCATTTTATCAGTAATAATAAATGCTTCATTTGATGGAATTTTGAGCACTCAACTTAATACAAATTTTCGCAAATATGCTTGGTATTAGACTATTAGTGAATACTATAAAATATCCTGTAACAGTGACTTGGTAGGAGAATATTGCGGACCAAGTCAATCACCATCAATGATTGCAATAAGAAAGTGGACATAACTGTAAATGTACCTAAAAAAGAAATCCTATTGATACACCATACGACACCACAAAATGAAAGTCACTACAAACTTCAAAGGGATAGCTATGATATATTCTTCTTTTTTACTTATTGGGGAATTATGATTTTAATAATCTGAACATAAAGAGATGAACTTGCAACTATTAATCGATTCATTCTGTGTTTGGGTTTACTTTACAGCGTCTTTTTCTAGAAATGAAAAGCTTAGAAGGTGGGACTTTTATATTGTAGTGGACATTTATTCTGTCGTTAAATTGGAGCAACACGTGACTGACTATGGGGTTTAGGAGAAAGGTAGTTTGGCCCCATTATACATTGCAAATTAACTTATAAACACTAAGATTCTTTAAAATCACTCCATTCATAAATTCCGTAAGCATACCTACGTAAAGTAAGATGCAAAGCTTATTTCCTTTCCTTTAAGAATAAATACTCATTAGAAGGAGGGATTAATCAAATGTTTATCAACTGTCTTCTGCTTTTGGTGATATTCTTTGGCCCTTGCTATTTCTTAGATGTGGCAAAATGGCTTGCTCGGATGTGTAATGGGTTAAAATGAGTTTTATAATACTGGAATCACATACAACTTGGATAATTAGTTTTGAGGGTGTTATCATGCAGGTGTTTGACAGACGGAGACAAACTCAGGAAGGCATTGAAAAAGGATTAATTACTGGCTCTCATTTTGATAGCATATTCTTGGCTTAATGTAGTCCAGGGATGAATGCACAGCTTTTTTGTTTGAAAATTACGATGCATAGCAGTTTGCAGTATCGAGTAAAGAGGGTGACTTGAGGAATTAGAGTGGGGTGAGCGTAATTTGTATACTACACTTGCCAATGTATCTAATTCTGGCATAGAGACAGTTCATTCTTTAGATGTTATCAAATGCTGATGCTCATCACGTCTAGTTGTGCTATCTACAATTCATTACTTGATTAAGTTTGTTGTTATCTAGTGAACAAAATTTGGTTTATAAATGTTACATTTAGATTACTTTCTCTGTTCCATCATACTGTCAAACTCGCCATTTACCTTTTATTAGAAGAATACACATGGTTATGTGAGTGAACACATGGAGCTCAAAAAATCAGAGATAACACGTAATATACACATGCTTCACGTGGTCAACTTGATGGGCGTATAGTTTGCAGCAGTTATTGAAGATTTGAAGTGGCAAGATTGGACGATCATTGTTTTGCAAACAGTTATTTTGTTAACATTAACAGATGTTGGATGTCTTTCCAGATGGGTGAATTTAGAGTTATTTGGTTCATTTTTTCTTTTGGCTATTTTTGTTTATTTGACTCGATTGAAATCAAAACAACCCATACCAACCCACATATAAGTAAATGGGTCGAAGTTACTACGTGTATTGTAGATGGAAACAAGTGAGGCTAGGATAATTGTTTGTTGATATATAAAAAAAAGCTTGTAGCTTGTGAAATCTACATATCACTTGAGCATTAAGCTGTTACTCTCTGGGTTTACACCCCACTTGCCTGACTCTCTCTGCCTACCCTGCAAACTAAAATAAAAGAAACTGATCACGGCTGCTGCTAATATCCTCATCTAGATTTCATTATCATGGCTGAGTTTTCCATGGTGATGATATGTCTGCCACGGCTTCATCAACAGTCAGGTAAACACCGTCCAACCCAAATAACTCCAATATGTTCGACTGGTGTAGCTTTTCCATCACACTTCCTCCAGGATTTGCTAACACTAGCTGCAGTTAAAGAAAACCCACATATTTATCATTTAAAATCCTTGAAAGTCTTTGCATGAAGTCTTTCTAAATATTGCCAGAAGGGCAGGGTGGTGGGTTGGGTAACAAGTTAAGGGGGTGTTTGGCCTAGCGTTATAAGGAGGCTTTTTAGCTTTTGCGTTATGATACAGCTAAAAAGCTCTTTTAGAGGTGTTTGGAGGAGCTTTTCTGATGAAGCTTTTCACAATTTAAAGGGTGAAAAAGCTAAAAAACTAAAAGCCTCATATTTCTGTCTTTTAGATAACACAGAAGCTAAAAAGCTTAAGCCAAGCCAAACACCCCCTAAATCATGTCATTTTGTGTAATGGTCAAAATTTGTCACGTTGGATATCATATTCTGAATAAATATTTAGCGTGTTGATTATTATTAATTATAGAGATGTTATAGTTATAATAATAACCTTAAACTTTGTAAACTTTGGTTGTATGAGGGAAAATGGACTTTTCGTAATTTTTAATCCGTTTGAAACGTTCAAAACTTCAGATCATTTTGACGCGTTTGCCTGTCAGCCAAACCTTTTAAATTGACCATTTTGATGTAAAACACCACCCAAATCATCCTATTTATTAAGAGATTGATTGAATTAGAGTCACAATAGTAGGATCTTAGAAGTTGTTAATGCTAACCTGAAGCGATCGCTTCTCTAGCATTTTTTTAAGCTCTTTCACCATCGCAAGACCACTTGTGTCAATGCCTGTCACAGCTGCAAGTTTTGCAAAAAGAAAGTTAACATATGATTAAGTTTTTTCGATTTTGGGTGCTGGAAACTCTACTTCCTCACAACTTACCAGTCATGTCAATAATTACACATTTTAAAGAACTGCCATTGTTTGCTGATAACCACTCTTCCTCTTCCCTTATCCATCTCAATATCCTGCAACAGACAGAACAGCGTTCAATAACCTGAAAATGTTTCCAACTTGTACCTCTTCGCATTAATGAGTTGTATACCATACCTTTCTTGTAGATAGGTAGAATTCGCGAAGTAGATAGGGGCCTCGATACCAAGTATTGCAAAACAAGGAACCCTTCTTGCTTCTCGGTATCGAATGACATTTTGATAGATTGGTGTTCCGGGGATGTTCCCTAAAACACCAGTGTTCGGTCTTGTGACATGCAACAAAATTTTGAAAACTGACACCCCAACCTATTGGAAACAAAGACTTATGTTAGAGTAAATTTGATGAAAGTAAACTATATCTAAAAGAGCAAATTGCAAGAAAATGCAATATACTATATCTACTTTATAGGTATATAACATGCAACATAGTCATCTTGAACACATTCAATGCAAGAAATAGCATACTGTGAGAAGAATAAATATGTTGAATTACATGGTTAGAAAGGAATGCATGTTGCTTGTAGTGGTAAACAAAAAAGAAGTAATAGTACACTGGTAAAAAAGATGTTTATGTATGAAAACTTACAGCGATTGCAAGACCGATAGGAACTGAAATCATGAGAACACCAAAGAACGAAGATAAACAGGCCACAAAGTCTAATTTGTCAACTTTCCAAAGTCGAATTGCACTCTGGTAGTCGATTAATCCAATCACAGCAGTTATGATAATTGCAGCCAGAATGAGGTTAGGGGTGTAGTGAAAAAGAGGCATCAAGAATAGCAGGGTTATAAGCACTGTCGATGCCATTATGATGTTCGACACCACTGTTTTTGCCCCAGCATTGGCATTCACAGCAGACCGAGAAAACGAGCCTGCAAATTATATTTTTAGTAAATCAATACGAATGCTACTGATGTTGATTGGATAATTGAAGAATAAATATGGTTATAACCTGTGGTGACATAGCAAGACGAGCAAGAACCAGCCATGTTCATGAGCCCAATTGCTATCATTTCTTTGTTGCCATCAACTTGATAATCATTCAATGCAGCAAAAGTTCTTCCTACTGCAATCCCTTCCTGTAAGTTGTCCATATATTCAGTTATTGTGGAGTTGTACACTACAACCATACAACGTTCAAATCTTACCGTGAGAGATAGTATTCCAGTAATGATGCCAGTCTTGATAGCAACACCGAGAAATTCACCATGAAAATAGAGCATGTTTGATGATGGTGGATTCAAACCCTTCTCCAAGTGACCAATCTGTCGAATTCAACAATAATAAATTCAAACTTTGTGATATTTCAATGTGAACTAAGCATCTGAGTCTCGAATAAAGCGAAGCAATGATGCTTACTGTTGCAATCACATGAAGTTTTGATCTAAAGAGAGTGACTAAAAGGGTCGAGATGATGACTGATGCCAATGGAGCTGCAGCCGATACCCAGAAAAGCTTCGGTTTTCGCATGCCCTACATTAGTTAGTTGTAACTTACATGCATCAGCCACCCATAACTTAAACTTGCAAGTTATTTAAGTTTAGATCGCTGCACTTACAACATGTCTTGTAGTCAGTAAAAAAGCCAAAAAGCAAAAGCCCATTACAATTGTTTGCCAAACCCACTGCACAAATACAAAATAGTCTTAAAAAACACAAGTAATATTAATAAAGCCTACTTTTTAATTTTTTATCACTATACATTCGTCACATTACCTCGTTTCTGTGCTGAATGGTAGACGCTAGAACAGGGATTATTTGCATTTTGGTGGTGAAATGAACTATCCCAAGTAGTCCTTTCAGTTGTTGTAAAGATACGATAACTGCTGCCCCGGCCATGAAACCAAGAAGTGTCGCCTTCGATAAGAAATCGATCACGAACCCTAACCTGTATAAACGAAAATTTTTCTAGCATTCTCAGTAAAACATTGTACGTATTAGCTGCTAGTAACTATTTTCTTTTCGTTTCGAATCTTGCTACAGAAAGCTATCTCTCAAAAATCTAATGAATATTGAACTGTGGACCCTTGAGATATTATGAAAGGAATGTGTGTTCTTATTTGAATTATTTCCCACTACTAATGGATTATAAATTGTACCTACAGAGTAAAGTCAATAAAGCACAACTAGAAAACATTTGTATAATAGACGCTTTTTTTTTGTAAACAGGTGCCAACTTTGTTAGTTCCCAAAGGATATTCCATTTTTAAAGTTTTGTGCCCATTACAAAAAGTTCAAATCATGTTTTTTTCATCACTAAGGAACCAACCTTTATCACTACGACATGGAAAAAGGAGTTTTTCGAACGATTATGACTTTTTATGTAAATTATCTATGGCAAAAGCAAGTATTGAGCTTCATTTGGAAGTCCTAGCTCACGATCTTATAAGCAAAGTAGCAGGATATTTAAGAATTATCTGATGTCATACGTTGAGTTGTACTATAGAGCGATAAGTACCTTAGAAATCCTAGAGTTGCTTGAAATACGCCTGCAATGAACGTTGCAGTAAAAGCCAGCTTAAGGTAGAGAACCGGATCTTGGGTGTATGGAACTGCTTCACTTAGCATTGTTCCCATAACCAATGAGGCTATCGACACTGGGCCAACGGCTAGATGTTTTGAACTCCCGAGAACCGAGTAGATCAATGGCGGCACAAAGCTCGAGTCTGATCAAGTTCAAACAATGGGTCATTTTCAGAGTGAAATTAACTAGTAGAATTGAAACAATAAGTATATATTTTGTATCATTATTAAAAAAACAAAAAAAAGCTAAGGGGAAACTCACATAGACCAATAATTGGAGGCAAGTTTGCAAGTTTAGCATAGCTAATTCCCTGCAAATCAAAGGAAACAAGGGGTTAAATTAACAGTCATTAAAGAGAAAATAAAAGCACAATAACGTTGTTTCTTTTAATGAAACAAATATGAGGGGGGAAAATTAAATAAAATACTTTGGTTCATAGTATATTATCATATTTATTCATTTTAGCAATGAATAAAACTGTATTTATATCCACGTGTAGTGATGGTACCTCAAATAGAAGCTACATATAACGAAGATGTCACTGAACTCTAGGTGTAACAATAATTCCATCTTCACTTCTATTAATTTGATTATTCTTAATAGATCGAAATCATCTTTAATTTTTTTTTGTTATTCTAATTTATTTATTTTAGAAAATAAAATGAATTTCAAGTATTTTTCATAGAAAACTATGTGGAACAATGTTTATATTTATATGTATATGTAGAATAACTAAGCACTTATAAAGGTATATCATATGTTCTTAACCTCATGCATGTGAAAAGAATTAAGCAACTTTACTTTGAGAAAGATTTAATCACTAATTTTTATTTTTTCATTAAAATTAGTTTATTCCACAACTAATAAAATTAGTTAACTTGGAACCACATAAATTCAAAATATATGTGTTAAAACAGAATAACAATTAGTGTACCACATTTCATCCTTATTAATGAAGAAGTGTCTATAAAGGGAAAAATAGAGACAAAAAAGATGATAAGATTATCTATCTTGGTATTAATTATTAATGGAATTTATTCTACCATATATCATATATTTATCCTATCATATGATAACAATTATTATTTGTCTAACTAATTAAGGTTTAGAATTAACTCACAATCATGTATTTATTTCTACTTAATTGGACGGTGTCAAAATTTAAGACATTAATTAAAGAGATTTAAGAAAATTATTTATTTCCCTTCATATTACTAATAGACTTTTTGTTTACCTCTCTTGTAAAAATAGTAAGTACACGTGTATCAAATTCTTATCTTTTCGAAATAACCTTTGATCAATTATATTTATTGTTTATCTATCTTGATAAAGAACTGCGTATTTTAAAAAAAATAATAATATAGTAATATAGCAATTAAGTATAATGTGTATGAAATATAAATGAATATCATTAAAAAGGATCAAAAAATCTTCAACTTTTAATGAATTTTTTTTTGAAGCATCATGTTCCTCAAAATCATAACTCAATTGTTTAGCTCACTACAATTCAAGCACAAGGTACAAACCTCAATGCATGATTCACCAACATAACAATAACAAAAAAAGTTAACACACGCAATTAAAATGTATCATGAAAATCATACAAACGTTACACCCTAATATTCGCACCCCATCAATTTCCAAAATAATATTAAAAAAAATCATTTATTACCATTACCGTAAATCTCGGTATATCAGTATATCACACCCCAAGTATGTAACTGTGTGTGAGAGAGTAATTTATGACGACTATACGTGTAATAATTATCTGAAAATATATCGAAATTTAATTTAATTAAACTCAGAATTATGTATTTTATTAAAAAAAATTTAGATAAAATACTACTTCGTAATTTTACTGTATTTATTTGATCACGTTCTTTGATTTAATCAAAATTTATACTAACTTATTAGAATATCGGTTGACAAGTCATCTGCCACGTCATTAATCGGTTTCCAACTCGTAGAAATATCAGATATATACGTAACAGTAACTGAATGCGTTATATTAATTTTGATACATTTTCAGACACGTAACCTGATAATATGTGGTTTAACTGTACTACTCGTATATATATATATATATTCAATTTGTATATACACGCATTATGTATCTATATGTGTATATATACCTGAGGGATAGCAAGACTAGCAATGGTGAGACCGGAAACGACGTCGGATCGAAGTAACGTAAGATTATAATTCGGAGCCCATTCGAAGATCGGAAAGAAGAATTGAAGAGCGAGAACGAGTTTCCGGAACCGCGATTGATTTTTAAATCCGTGAAGAGGATCATCGGGGAAGAAAACTTCCGATAATCGGTGCCGGAGTTTTTGTAAAGTCGATTTCTGAGGCGGTAAACAAACATTATGCAACTGAAAGACTGATGACGTCATTGTTTCACCTGAAGAGATATTTATAGTTACAGGCGGAGTATCGGATGGTGTTGTATTTGTATTACCCGAACCCGAGTAATGATCCACTCGGTTCGAATTTAGACCCATTTTGTGTGTGTGTTTGTAGGAAGGTGGTGGGGAGAGGTTTTTTGTAATTGTGAAGGGGAGGTTTTGGGGTATAAATAGATGTGGCGATTCAGGGGTAATTTGGGTACTTCGTGTAATATTTATTTCTGAGACTGTGCAATGGAACATAACACTTGTCCAATTTTAGCTTTTTAAAATAAGTTAATACCATGCACTTAAAATTTACAGTATTTCTTCTGACTGAATTTTATTTTCTACATACACAGAAAGTTATGTGTATTGAATGTATTATATAAAGTTTTTGTAATTTTATTAAAATTATAAAGTTGAGGAAACTAAAGTCAGACTTGTTGATATCAGTATTGATTTGTTGTAGTAAATTGTAAGAAGATCATTAAAGATGATAAAAGAAAGTGGAATGTGACAACATAACTAATTACTGTAGTTATTACTTCCTTCATTCGACGGTGTTTACGTTTTATTATTTTGATTTGTCTCAAAAATAAATGTTCATTTTATTTGGTGACGAATCGAAAAGATTTTGAAAAATAAAAGATAACAGTTTAATAAGTCAATATTTCATTCTTTAAAAGTCAACATTTTGATTAAAATGAAGAGTAAAATCAATTAAATAAAATAGGTAGCTGATGGACATTAATTCATCCGAATAAGCAAAATTAAATGCACTTACTAGTTGTTTACATACATCCAATCTGTTATAATCTATTTATACAAGCATTTTGGTACCTTGTATTTAAAAGTTGTAAACATTATGACTTAAAATTTAAGTTCATGTAATTCTCACTTATACAAAAATTGATCATTTCCATTTTATATAACTCATGTAACTCTCATTTATAAAAAAAATATTCATATCATTTTTTTACTCTTCAACATCGTATCTCAACTTCTTAAGTAAACGCGAGCAAACTAATTAATGTTAACAAGAATTTGTTTGTCCGTGCTACGCAACGAAAATATAATGATGTCAATAGCTTGCATATATTTTATTTTTCTTTATCTCTATTTTTCTCTTTCCATCTAAATTTTCATCTCTTTTAGCTATAAACGTATAGGTTAACGATATATGAAATTCGATTCAATTTAACAACCTTGTTGATTTAATGAGGTTTAGCTGATTTTAGTTAGATATGATATATTTTTCCCTATTCAGATTAGATAACTAAAACTTATGAGTTTAAGGTATTCGAAAATTTAAAAAAATTTAAATAAAAGTTAATACTTTATTCAAATTTATGGTAAAAATTTAAACATATGGTATGAACTAAATAATTAATTGAAAGTTGCTTGTTCATAGTTTTACTTAGCATTTTTTAATCTAAAATCAAAATCTAAAACACAAATATACATTTTGTGTCTTTAAACTATTAAACCTAACTTTTATTGTTATTGTACAAACTTAACTAAGGAAAGTAAGTGACTTATTAAGGTATTAAACTAACCCATGAGAAAAATAAAATGGAAAGAAAGATTATGTTAGGATTAAAACAAAGTCCAAAAAGTAAGAAGCAAAAGTCTTACCATCAAGCTAATTAAAATGTTCTTGTTTCTATACTAACACTTATATATGTATTTATTAAGATAGAAAATTAGGTTTGGAGTAAGACAAACAACTTATGTGACACCCGTCAAATTAGGACTAGTAATTAGTGTCTAATCAGTTATAATACATGTAATTAGTTCTGTGTTAGGCTAATTAATGTATCAAGTAATATATATATTGTTGAATATATACAATCATGCGATTTGATTAAATCGTACAAGTTTCAAACCGAATGTAATTCGGTTCAATTAATACGGACGTTGGTGAACAATTTTATTAAATAATATGACATTATTTAATAACTCTATTTAATCCAAAATATTATTTAGGTGATATTTCAACTCAAATTCGTATCGTTCAAACAACAATTACGCAATTAAAATAATAAATGCGCGTACAACCGAAATAAAGTTAAAGTTACAATTTATAAACCAATTATTAAGTATTTGATGAAATACTTCATATATAATTTTGAATAAATATCCGTATTTTAAAACGTATATTCAAACGTATAAAATAATTATTTAATGTTTAAACGAACGCCGCACGGAGCGCGAATACACGGAGTTAAAAAGTGGAGACCCACACTCTGGTGGGCCCCCACCGAAATCAGCCGAAAGGGGAGGGGATCCCACCCCACTCCCCATTTCTATCATCACCATCATCTCTATTCTCTCTCTCTTTCTTTTTCTCTCCAACCAAACCACCACCACCACTTCATTAAAATCACAAAATTTCACCACCAAACGACCTCGGTTTTCATCGCTCATTTGGAAGAAAAGAACCACCACGCAACGATCTACACTCCTACCTTTCCGGAATCTTGATTCGCCACTTCGTAAGTTTCCGGCAAATTCTCGAAACGCATCGATTTCACTTATTTTTACATGTATATGGTTGGTTTAAGCTTAAAATTTCCAAAAATGGGTTGGGTAAAAGTCTCAGGTCAAACGGAAGTCGGAAAACACCTTTTCGGCCCATTTTCCGGCCAACAGCGCGTTATGTCGCAGAGGCTCCAGGCCACCTGCGACATAAGCCTTTATGTCGCTAAATCAGACCTTATGTCGCATATAGCGACATAAGCCACTATGTCGCACTAATCACGGATGTCGCATATAGCGACACAAATAGTTATGTCGCAGAAATTACGGATGTCGCATATAGCGACACAACGCCCTATGTCGCATTAAATTGCGGATGTCGCCCTTAGCGACAGAAGCCCTTATGTCGCATATATGATCTGCGACACAACAGACTATGTCGCACTTAGCGACACAAAGCCGTATGTCGCACGCTATGTCGCATGAAACAGAACTAAGAAAACACAAATTTTACTAAGTATCGAGACCAAAAATTTTATCACTCGATTTCTCCCAAATTCAAGTCTAGGTGCGTTTTTCAAGTCCAAGCTCTGCCCCTTGGACCCCGCTACCAGGGGCACTGCCCTCGGACCCCCGTCATTGACGGGCTTCGCCCTTACCCTAGGGTCACGAGTAACAGTGTTACATCTAAACTTTCACACAAAGTGCTAAACTTGTGTAACATCAAACACGAATGCGACATGACTTCTAAAACACATTGGAACTTACTTTTAGGTATAACACTTCAAAATCATGAAAGTAATAATGAGATTATTTATACAACCAATTCACCGACGGCCGTACACGTTTTTAAAAACACAAGTCAAACAACCAAATCGTAGTAATTTGAACATTCTAAGTTGGACGAACAACTACAAGGGCAGTCTTTCGAGATGCCTACTCATGTTATAACCATTGTATGTCTTGGACACCCTCAGGTTACAAGTCTTCGGACATCAATCCACCGCTAATCAATTCAAGTTTATTAATTTAAAGTTTTAAACACTCAGGGCTCAGGTGAGTCTCATGGCCCCTATTTTACTGCTTTCAATAAGGGGTGTGATTACATTGCTCGTTTTATTTACATGTTGAACGCAAGTACAAATCAATCAAATACTACATGAGTTGTTTTCACTAATCAATTTAAAGCCCTCCACAACATAGTTTGGTAATACATCTGTAGCGTGAATGTTAGTATATGATATCATATAGGATTGACAATCCTCGTCCGGGTTAGTACGCACTAACTGGTCAAACGGACGTATTAGCATTTGGGAAGACGAGTGTAAATTAGGCACTCGTAGGAGGCAACTCAGTTAGGTTTCCTTAATTGCACCTGACGCTCAAGTTAAGCTCAGACTATGTGCTCATGGCTGTATGACTTTTATTTTGCTTAATTGCATTTTAAATTCAATTAAATCTTGCGGTTCATACAAATATGTGTTGACATACAAACCTGTGAGCTCACCAGCGTTTCGCTGACCAATTTTAGCATGTATCACAGGTGACCAGCAGTAGGTTGGACTACTCAATCAAGATCCATTAGCTCGAGTCAGCATGCAAACAATCAGAGATTTAGCTGCATTATTATATTTTGTATAGATTAATTATGTACTTAAATCTCTCAATTTCAAACCGAGCTAATGTAAATAATATTTTGATGTAAACTTTGGTTTTATTGATATCAGTGTAAAATGACGCATATAGTGGTCGTTCATTATATCTTATGTGTTGTGTATATTGATTAGTCGCGCCCCGACCCGATTCGCTTCCGCAACCCGAATTTGCGGGTGGGACAACTTACTATATAGGGGTAAGGACATAAAAATGCAATTAACTATCACTTGACATTCATAGTATGTATTCAACTATTCGGGTTTTCATTGTATGTAACAAACTATTTATTTCTTTCCATTATATGTAATTTCCAGCATTTTTTCCACATGTCATCTATATAAGGTGCCGTGTGTCATCCTTACACGTTGACACGTCACCAAATTGCATACAATAGAAAGAAATAAATAGTTTGTTACACACAATGGAAGCCTGAATAATTGAGTACATACTATGAATGTCTGGTCATAATTAATATCGTTTTTATGTACTTACACCTACTATATATTCATAAATGTTTATAAATTGATATTAGGTGATAATGAGTTACCATCATAAATTCATAGATAATCCATAATCCATTAGTGAAGAACAAACATGGTTTACGACTACCATCGAATCACTATTTATAACGCATTATATAATCAAGCATGTATAGCACATTATAGGATGATAAACATTTTCTGAAAATGCAAATATAACTACAACAAATATCACATTTACACGTACTTTGTTCTACACACTTTTTAAAAAATATGTAAATTTTACACATATATAAGTACTTTTTTCGTGTACAAGCTATCTACATTTATAAGTGTGTAGAATAACAATAATTTTCGCACTTAAAAGTGTACATGAAAATATTCACAATTATAAATGCGTACAAATTATATATTTTACGCACTTATATTTGTAAAGATCAATGTAACACACACGATTTCTTCGCACAAATAATAAATCACATGTGCGAAGAAATCACGTATGTAAACTCATATAAGTGTCTAGAAACTATAATTTCTACGCACTTATATGTGTGATTGTGGTTGCGACTTGTGTCATTCTATACGAATCTTTTTGTCATATGTATCTGCATGGAAGGTTGTATTTGTTCTAGCTATCTAGTTGATTTTCATCTTTTGCGACAACCAAATTAGACCGTTAATTAGAATGACCCTGCAAGATGAGCCTGAATTTATATATATCTTGTTCGGGTAAAGTAAGCAAAGGTAATATAGACGGTGCACCTATTCAACTACAATTGCGTTTTTAAAACGACGTTAAAAAGATGCATGTCATAATCATTTTATTCAAACATTGCGTTTTTTATAGCAAATTGCAAATAATCTATTTTTCGTGATGTTGTGTTAACACAATTTCAAACACCCCTAAGTACGATGATAGTATATAGGAATTAAAAGGGATATTGTACTATAACATCTTACACTAGCTAATACAAAAAACATCTTTTGAAACGATGAAAGTGACCATTTAAAGTGATAAATATAACCACCCACCTTATATGAAAGCGCCCTAAAAAGTAGAGCATTTTCGTGCACCACTAAGCAAACAAGATTACGTTGCTTCATAGAATGGAAAAAGGGCTAGAATTTATATACATGATTAATGATCAATTCATACAATATTTAAAATATCGTTCCTCACAAATTTGTTTCTTTAAGGGGCTCTCATTCGCATTTTTGTAGAAGCTAGTCATTGTAGTCGAAATTTGTAAATCATATGTCAAATTGATCTGTACCTAACATGTAATTAAGTTCGTGGTGTATGTACGTATTCGTCGTTTAAAGCGTTAAAAGATAAATTGATACGGATCTTATGTACACTTGACTATAGTTATAGTAGTTCATCTATTTTGTGTGTTTGATAACTTGACCTTCAATGCAACATTATGGTGTATCACTTTATTCATCAACACTACATATACAGTTATAGTCTATCACTTTATACATCAACATTCCTAACCCTCCTGCATGGCTTTCTGTACTAGCTTGTTCGTTCGTCTTCATTAGTCTCTTTCGGCTTTGGTTGTTGGCTATGCATAAACATTAAAACGGATTAAAGTCGTAAACAATTTATGCCAAAACCGTTCATTTTTCAACTTTCAAACTAAAATATGCACCCCACATTAGAGAAATTTTATAATTCATAGTACAAAGCATAAAAGTATGTTATAAAGCATTTACATATGGATAAGCATGTGTTCAAGCTTTGCGTTAAATTACTTAAAACTCACAAGAACATCATTTTATTTTACTTTTATTATTATCAGTTTTACCATTTATCTTTTCTGGTCTCTAGAGATAGTAAAATGCTTGACTTAGAGGTCAAATCAACTTCAGTTGACCGAGTAATTTGTTTAACGGGAAAAAAGTAGATTGTCAAATTCGTTTATTTATGATCTAGTTTTTTGATTATATATATGATTGCATTTTGACCGACGTTTAACTTATCGGACTCATTTGACCCATTAGTTTTTTTGGAAGTGTACACCACCTTCTTTTCGACATACACCACTAAAATATTCTCTTTGACCATTTTGCCCTTACAAGATTTTACTCCTCAATTCTTTTACCCGTTTTTGACTATTTCGCATCCTAATATTAATAACCTTCTAAAGGAGTGTTTCTCCATTACTTGCTCTACCGCTGCACTTCCACCACCGCAGTTTCACTTTCTTCTCCCAAGAGTCACCAACTTTTTCTTTAATCAGTTGGAATATTATGAACCCTGGATTGAAACATAATTAATTTTAACCCTAAATTAATTTTAATCGTAATTGTCGCTATTGCCAGTTTCTACTCTCTTTTTTCATATTTATAATTGGGTAGGGTATTCAACACCTCAATTCTTGAATTTGTAAAATGTTACTAATTGTTTAGTAGTATTTATACTATGTAGTGGTTAAAATAGCTTTATTTCAATAACTTTTTAGTATTGTACTTTTTTTCATTATTCTTAATTGGGTTTTGAATATTGATCCAATTGCTATTTAAAAATCTCAATGTTTAATCCTCATTTCATAATAGAACTTGTTAATTATTTCGTATCGGAGAGGTTTAAAAGGGTTGTTTTGGGTGTTTGCAATCTTGTGAGTTTTTTTTTAAAAAAGGTTTTGGTTGATTTGATTGTCCTTCACTATCCCGAAAAGATTTAAATTCTTGTATATTGTGGTACTTTGACTTATATTGTGAATTGAAAAAGTAAGACAAAAAAATTGAAAAAAAAATGAGAGTTTAAATTGGTGAAGGATGAAAATGAGGAACGACAATCGAGAAAATAAAGGAGAAAAAAATTAAAAATGAAATTTATAAGGGCAAAATAATCAAAGGAAATATTTTGGTGGTGTATGGTAAAATGGAGGTGGTGTACGGATCATCTTCCTTTTCGGAACTAACTCTCATAATTTCACATGTTTGACTTGTTATTATCATTGTTTTTTTTAACGGCCAAAAAAAATAATTACCATTATAGATTGGAGTCAACACAACGTTGTACACCAATAAACCGCATCTTACAAATTTACTAGAATTGTTAAATTCACAACTTAAGAACTATTATTAAATTAAAGGTGTGTTTGACATACTAGCTTATTGAAGTTTATAGGAGTTTATGTAAACTTAATCAAATATTTTTTTCATAAGCTCAAACTTCTAACATTATTCGTTTAACAAAAGTCTAAGAGCTTGTTGAAAAAATAAGCTACTGGAAGTTGCTATTAAAAATAAGTTTCTAGCTTATGAAAAAAAAATTATGTAAACAAGCCTAATAAATTATTTTTCACGTCTTTTTATGTCAATTCACAACTTTAAACTCCAACTAGTTTACCAAACACTTATAAAACAATAAGTTCCAGCTTCCAAATATGCTCTAATTATATTCTTTCTGCTCCAACTATAAGCTTGTTTTATCAAACACACTCTAATGCTTTTATTTTATCGACTAATACCAATACTGTGCCTTTATTTAAACTTTTTTAGAAAATGTATCATTAATTCATTATCCTTTTAGTAGTCGTGTCTTCAGGAATTTATTGAAGTGTGGTGTGGCACAAATGTTTCTGGAATTTTTCGTATCCACGCGTTCTCATTAATTACTAGTTAAGTAACAATGACGATTTCTTATTTCACACCCTAAAAATAAATAAATAAAAAGGTTAAAAACAGTGAAGGTACGTAAGAGATGCTAAAAAATGCTGGAATTCTGACTTCAATATAATAAATGGGTTGAAAAAATTTAACCTTATATCCGGTAATAATAACGTAAACACAAACCCATGAATGTATGTGATGAAATATTTAATTTATTTTTATAATTTGAGCAATTAAGGATATCGGTGATATACAAAAAAAAAATGTATTGATGGTTGATGATAGAGGTTATCTACTTATGATGTTTTGATGTTGTGTGTAGAGGTTGAAGGTTTATAATATTGGTCGTGGGTCACCAATTTGACAATTGGCAAGTTAGTGGCAACATTGGTCGGGTGTAGCTTTTGCAAACTATTTCATGAGTTTTTAGCTTTCATATTAATAGTGTACTCTTTACTTTAATTTCGAGTATTTGATGATAGATTAGTGACACAATTAGCGACGCATGTGTGTCTAAGTTCAGACGTGGTTCTACAAGGACGAAAGGGGGCCGTTGCCCCCAACATAGCATATCACGTTATATCATGAAATATTAGAACATACTAATGACATTTCAAATAGTGTATATGTTAGATTTAATTGAATGGTTGGTTAATGTGGTTTATATATATTATATATATTCGTATCGTTAGTTCTTATATTTTAAAATAAAAATGATAGTTCAAGCATCCATACGTTGTTGCATGTTCAGTCCCTCATCCATTAACTTTAACATTTCAACAGTTAATTACATTGATATTAACATTCAACCGTTAAATATATTGAAATGATCAAAACACCCTTACTATTTATTTTTGATTTCGATTCCGTTTCCTTTTTTCTTTTTTAACTTTAACATTTTAAGAGTAAGGGTATTTTGGTCATTTTAATGTAGTTATGGAGGAGAGACCGAGCACGTAACAACATTGTAAGTTTTGGACTATATATGCAAAGGGTTAATATACAAATAGGTCACTGTACTCTACGAAAATGTTTATTTTGTTACTAAACTTTAAAATTGTTCAATTGGACTACTGTACTTTTAAAAATGTACTTAACAATGTGTAATTGGGTCATTAAACTTTTAACAATAATTAAGCAAAATATGCGAGATGATACTTTTTACAACTACAGTATCCCATTTGAACAATTTAGCAACCCATATGAACATTTTCGCAAAGTACAGTGACATATATGTATATTAACCCTATATGCAAAAAACAAAGTATGGAGACTGAAACGACATAGACCAACCATACAATTAACTCTAACATATACGATATTTGAAAATTCGAAAGTTATAAGAAAAAATAGCATGAGAGATCGATCAATTGGCAAAATCCATATATCGGGTTGTACTACTAGCTTGTATGAATGATTTTTATAACTACTTAAGGATATCATTAGTATATCACATTTAAAAAAATATTCAAACAAATTAATTTTAATAACAAGGAAATAATTTGAAAAAAGTGGTAACCGTTTGGTGTATAGTAGAAGTTTGGAAACCAAGAATGTGCCCAGAATGTGCCTTGTTGTGAGAGCTGGCATCAAGTCAACGAAGCTCTTTACACCAGCCAAAATATTTCACCAAAAACGAAAATTATTCAACCGCATAAAACAATACTTTTTGGAAAGGAAGAAGAAAAATAAGATTGATTAGAAGAAAATTATATTTGGAACTAAAATTTGCCCCAAGAACTATACTTTCATGATCGATCCCAATCGCTATGTGATTACGAACGTACATACTTCATCTGTTCCAAATTAATTGTCGACATAGAAAAAAATACATTGTAAAATAGCATAATTATTACAATCTTTTTTTTATTAATACAACAGTTTTGCTCTTTTTTTCATAGCATTTTATGACAATCACATTCGAGGTAATCAAGTAAATTTAATTATTATACCTATTCTTTATTGAAATGGATAACTAATTTTGGAACAGACAAGAATTAATGAATCGACGATAATTTTGATATGAAAAGATTACAAGATTATTTAAAACGTTATGCTAGAGATAATTTCTTGGTATCACTAAATAAGAAAGTATGTCGAATATTTCAAATATTACTATACTAGGTTATAGACTCGTGATAACAGGGCTTTTTTAGAAAAAAGTATTTATTGAAATATAAAAAACATTAATAATGTTTAAGGTTTAAAATGCGTGATAAACGGTAAGAATATAACATGTAGAGTAATAAAGAAATATCTGACAGTATATTGTAAAATCATTTAGGAGTTTATACATGTCAAGCAAGAAATTTTCAATATAATAGTATTAGAGATTGATCGTAAGATATCATATTTATGGTAAATTTGTTGAAACAATTGATTACACTAAAAATGATTTGTTGAAACATCAATTCTCATGAGATGAATAATTAATAAGTATAACTATTATTTATTATCATTATCTTTTGACAAATTATTTTAATTTAATTGAATGGGATAATTATATGGACATAGGATGCGATTTTTTAAAATAGATTTTTTAGGAGAATTCTTTTTTTGATTGGTTAACTGATAATTAGGATGAAATTGAATGATTTGATTGGTTAATAGGTCTTAAACTTTTGAAAAGTTTCAATAGAATAAGTTTTCTTTTATTAATATTTAGATAGATAGACAGATACAATGTTTTATCGTATTTCATAGGACCAACAAAGATGATTGAGTGATATTGGAGGAACGTTGAATCCATCTTGTAGGGATAAATGTTTTCAGTTACTTGTGGAGTAGTATCTAAGCATTGTGAATAAAAATAAAGTCATCAATAAATAATTAGTTCATTGGATATTTCTGTAAAACGTTAGTAATCGGTAACGCTGACCGGTCCACACGTCCCGCCACAAGAACAATATGTGGAAAACAATTAATGCTGAATTTCGATATTAAAACTTATATTACCCGTTGAATATCTGTGATTAAAACCAAGTGAAATGTAATTTAATCTTTCAATACTTTGTTTTTTCTAATAAAACACGTTAAACCCGTGGTTGTCACATACATACACCAATGTATAAATATGAATTTTAATAATTGGATGTAGCAATCGTATGTACCCAAAATATATCCCCCAAAAAATACAAAAGGAATCAATCGAATATCAAGATTCGAGAGGGGTTATTGGAGACATTGTTGTGGAATCTAATTTATAACGATTGACCAAAACAAGTAAAACGTTTCGATCTCCAATACATAAAAGTATCAATTAAAAGCATTTTGCTTTCGATCGCTATATATCTTGAGTGTGTATCTATATCCAAAAGATTATACGGACTATGGTAGTTTGATAGCTTCGGTAGTAAGACGTCATGCTTTATCACAAAAGTCTGAGCCTCGAACCTCACTTGGTACTACCTTAAGGTGACTAAGGAAAGAGTCGGAAACGGTCATGGAGATACCTCAATTGAGATGCGTACATATGATAAAAAAGAACCGCCCTTTCCGGATAACCTGGAAAAAAAAAACGTCTCCTCCATTTACAATGGTACTTTGGTAGTATACAACTTCCATCAATAAAATAAATAAATAGATAATAATCATTTGATGATGGTTCGAGTTTGCAATTTTAAATCAAATCCGACCAACTTTAGCCGTCTTCAAGACAAAAATATGGTTCCATTCGTAGAGTAAAGTTTATGTGAAATGAGTTTTAAACACTTTAAAAAGCATAAGAATTGATAAATAAAATTTAAAATAAAGGCCAAATCGTATAACAAGTGGAGAAGGAATAACTTATGGAAGATAGATAGTCAAATTTACTTTATCAAGTGATAAAAATATTGATGATTCGTATTGTTCCTACTCAAATATCAGGAGGCATTTTGCTGCCAAGAAATTATGAGAATATATTTTCAATTCTTGTCGATTTGATTTTCAACAAGGCAAGTATAAAAGGCGATGCGGCGATTGGTGGTCGTGATAGCAATGATGGTTCAACCACCCGTTTAGATTTTGGTGGCGATAGTTACACATTGTTAAAAAATAAACTAGAATTCGCTTCTACATAGCTAGATTAGACTCTTTTTGAAAATGGGGAAAAAATGACCTAATTTTATTAACCATGATATTTTGGAGAAGGGTCCATGGTAAAACATAGGAGTAATTTTTAGAATAAGAAAAAAGGAAAAAGACGAGTATTTTTGGTGATAATATAGAAAACTAACATATATGCACAAAATTCGAATATTACAAAAAAAAAAAGAAAAAAGAGTACTATTTAACGAAATATTCATCAACTTATATCTATAGCCATAATCTCAAGATACATTTGAGTTGTCAGCTTATGATTTCTACTTATCCCGAGTAAAAAACTTTAGAACGAGACTCGACATTTGGATTACTTTAAAATTGTAAGTGTAATTGTTATTTGATGTTGTTGCATCAAAATGTAATGTCGGGATAGCTTCAACGTCAAATTGAAGCGACGGAACGTATATTAACAATCGGTCTTTGTCATAAACCAACTTTTATGATTCTTATCAAATGATGTTAATGTTTGATCAAGTGATGATGAAGTTAAAGTTGCTAAAGAATGTTAAACAAGAGTTTCGATTAAAAAAATCAAAAAATATTTCAAAATCCACTCAACTACTTTTTATGTATAATGATGAAGAAAATTAAAAATAATCAATAATTGAAACGGGTAAAAATCGAAGTCAAATCGGGTTACCTTCGTGTGTCATGTTTTTATGACGATTATACCCCTAACCCACTTATCTTTTCTATGCCCATTTCAAATCGGGTCTACTCGATCGCTTTCGTCCACGTTATGCAAAGTGTCCCAAAAACAAATTCCAACTTCATATAATATCACCGATTATTAATACTAGTATGAAACTCGCACAATGTAATATAATAAAGATCGACAATATACGAAGTAATAGTTAGCGAATTATAATTTGGTTTCATATTTTAATTTTAGTTTTCAAACTTTGTAACCTTACATATTATCTTTTCTTTCCATAATTAAAAAAATGTAGCTAATTCACAATGTGGTTATTAAGGCACAAGGGTAAGATAGTAATCTCCATCTTCCATGTTTAACTTTTGTAAGGATTAGTAGGAATTCAATTATTATTTGTTTACATATTAAGAACATTATTATGACATTGAAGTATTGATTGGTTAGATAATAAAAATTTTAACTGCTTCCGTAAAGTATATTTAAGAAACAAATAGGTAAGTGACAATACTTTAATTCTTCATGTAGTGGGATTGAAATTATCTTATGATAAATAAATAAATAAAAGTAATAATAAGCGCAAGTTCAAGTTACAATGATGACCTCAACGATAGAAAAAGTTATGGACTTTAAACGACATCGTCATTCTGCCCCTATCACACGATTGCTATTAGAAGTATTATTATTATTAGTTCAATTGTTAAAACTGTTGATTAGTAGATTGATTTTGTAGTGTGCATATGTTAACGACTCATTTGTACTAGTCGATGCCATGTGTCAATACCTAAAATGTACCACATAAACTTTTATCTTTTCACTAAAATACTAACTTTGATTCTTATTATTTTCATATAAACTTCTATTAATGGATTAAAAGGTAAGAAAATTTATCTACACCCCCCTAAAGTTTTAAAATTTAAGCCTTAAAAAAAATCGAGGCTCTATACATCTTGTACACCTTCAAATTCGTCTATGTATACTAGTTATTAGTCTATTTAAACATGAGATTTATCCACTCATTAATTATTATACATTGAGTTTCATACAAAATCATTTCAATGCTAAAAGAATTATTTAGAGGATGATCAATTCGTGAACTTAAACCTACAACCTTATGTTTGAAGGATCATCTCGATGATGATCCAACAACTTTTGATACTATGCATAACATTTCAATCTTTATTTATCGAAAAAAATTCTAAGACTAATTTTTACGACTCAACAATTGTTCTTAATTTTTTTTAGTTCAAACTATTTGATTACATATAGCAATTATTTTACTATATCCATCAAACGTCATTTGTCCAACAGTTTAGCTGAGTCAAGCGAGCATATTACCATCAACAATTCATCGACATAACTATTAAAAAGGAATAAAAACCGAAATAAAAACAGTGTTATCATTTACCACTATTGATGAATTTTGTTGTACGCTATCTTACACGGGCATTTAGCTAGTCATAATCAACGTGTGAATGTGTGGTTAATCACTACTCATTAGTAACTAACCATACGTTTGACTTTTTAAACCTACACGTGCAATTTTTCGTTTTTTCTTGACAATAGGTCTTGAATGGTGTTGATGGCTATAGACCTATAGTTTAGCCTTTTGGGCTTGGCGTTAATAGTCCATTTATGAGTGGTTAGTGAGACCCATTATGAAAACCCATTTGAAGTGGAGGTTTATCCCATGGAATATTCCGTTCTTTTTACACAACGGCGCCCACTTAATCAGTTAATCATGCTTATTTTGACTATTTTTCACTTTTTGGTCAATTTTCCAATGTTTTCATCAATATTTCAACTAAGGTCAAACCTACCCATAGTCCCTAGGCACATTCACAACACAACTAGAGAAGTACTCGTATTCTAAAAATAGTGGGATGGTATCATAGTAGTCATGATATATAGAGTAATAGAATAGGATATTATACGAAGTGTAAATGTAGGTGTATTATATATTACATCAACAACGTTACTTAATCTCATCAAATGTAGAGTACGTCGTACGGCATATTGTGTTATATTTCATTCGTTTCATTATAAATGCCTACATTATTATTTTTAGCTGTTCAAGATAAATGATCACTTTCATGTTACAACCAATCAAAATAGATGTTAGTGGGTAGATATATTATCCGTTAAAAATGTAATTAATGGTGAATTATAAAACTACGTGAATAGTCAAAGTAGATATTTTAACCAAACGAATGGTATAATTGATTTGTAAAATGTACTCTTTCTTAATCGTTATCATTGTAAAATAATAGACATTATCCTCTAATATCAATTGGCAACCACTTATGAATAGTAAGTTGTTTGTCATTTTGCTAATTTAGTTTTATTTGTCTTTATAAATATATTTCTTTGTGTAAATTGTTTGTTATTATTCTGAAAATGAAAAGAAAGTGTGTAAGTTGAATAAATCTTTCTATGGATTAAAGCAAGCACCTAGAAAATGGAATGAGAAACTTACTTGTGCTTTAACTGAATATGGTTTTGTGCAGAGTAAATCTGATTATTCTTTGTATACTTTGAATCAGAATAATGTATATATTGCATTACTAGTTTATGTTGACGATATTGTTATAACTGGTAATAGTTTGTTTGATATTGAGAAAGTTAAAGAGTTTTTAAGTTCAAAATTTATGATAAAGGACTTGGGAAAATTAAAATATTTTCTTGGTATTGAAATTCTTGATACTAGTAATGGTATTTGTATGTCACAAAGGAAATATTGTCTTGAACTCTTAAGTGAGTTTGGTTTATTTGATTGTAAATCAGCTTCAACTCCTATTGAACCAAACTATGTTATATCATCTACTGTGACTGATTCATATGTTTTACTTGATAATGTTACTGAATATCAGAAGTTGATTGTAAAGTTAATTTATTTAACTTTAACCAGACCTGATATTTCTTTTGATGTGAATTATTTGAGTAGATATATGCATGCACCATTACAATTTCATCTTAAATTAGCTTTAATAGTTCTAAGATATTTGAAAGGTTCACCTGGTAAAGGTATACATATTACCAGGCATACAAGTGATTCTGAATTAAAAGCCTTTGTAGATGCAGATTGGAGCAAATGTTCTTTGACCAAAATGTTTGTCACTGGCTATTGTGTTTATTTGAATGGGTCTCTTGTTTCTTGAAAAAGTAAGAAACAAACCACTGTTTCTAGATCATTTGCAGAGGCTGAGTACAGGGCTATGGCTGCTGTAACTTGTGAAATTATTTGGCTCATTGCTCTATTATCTGATCTTAGTGTTAAAATTTCTCTTCCTGTTGAAATGTATCGTGATAACAGTTCAGGTATCCAATGTTCAAGTCTTACCCTCACACTCTTTTATTTAACTTAATTATTTTTGTTGTTAATAAATATCAAAGCAACATATGTAATACAAAGATTATTAAACTAATAATTTAGTATAAATAAAAATATGGTTCAAAAGTTTAGGACTTACATACAAATATTAAAAATGATTCAGTTTAAAATTACTATGTGTATTACAATGTGTATTGATATATAGATGTACATAATTTAATTAATCATGTCACATATCTTGATTTTTTTTAGTAAACTTATTAGCTTATTGATCCGGGTATTAACAAAGTTAATTATGTAAACTATTACTCCGTATTAGATATATAACGAACGGCATATTCTAGCGGCATATAAGTAACTTTTAAACATACATTTTGTGAATTTAAGTCTCATTTGAAATAATATGTATAATTTATATGTAATTCTACGTAATAGATAAAGTTGTATATGTTTCGCAGTTTCAATTTAATAAGAACAATTAAGTAGTGAAATGATACATAAGAAATTAATCTAGCAAAGGCTAACAATAATTATAGAGTGTTATGTATTGTTATTTTGTGGTAGTTATTGATATAGGATTTAAAGGTAAGAAAGTCTACTTATAAATTGTAAAATAAGTATATATGTTTTGTTTAAGGTATTATAGTTTTAACATTACATTTGATGACATTGTTTGAAGATCCCGACGCAACGCGTGAGCATGACAATCCTTGTTTTTTATCAATCAATAAGAAAATCATACGGACTAAATAAACAATTTAATTGAATCTTTTAATGAAAATAATAATAATAATATTAAGAATAAAAAATAAAAAAAAACTATTAACTTGTAGGTGGTGCAATCCTCATGTATAGAGTTTAGTGGACCTCCACTTGGATCATACCAAATTTGTGCTCTATTACTAAACCGAAAGTTTACAAATGCCTATTCCACAACACTTACAAAAAAACTCTATTGTGTTATTTTATGGAAAATAGATGAATTATTTTATGTTTAGGTTATTTTAAGAGAGCGAGCTTAATCATGTATGTCGTGATATTTTCCGGACTATTTCAGAGGCCACCGCAAAATATGCTCCGTAATTGTTTAGCTCAAGCGGTTTGAACTTGAGACATGTTATGGGGGAATCGAAGTGCATCACACTACACCGCTGTAGCAATGTTTACCGACTAATTTACTTTATCGCTTAAAAAATAAAATGCAAATCATATTATCTTATAGAAATACAAACATTAATTAGTAGTATACGGTCATATGGATTTACAAGTTGTGTAATAATTTTGGATAATGGAAGTGAGAATCTAGAACTAATATAAGTTGTGTACGTCTTAATCGAATGTGTTAATGTCACCACCACTGCATCTTGACGTAAATTATATGGTAAAAAGACATGCATCTAGGTCTAGCCACAAACTTCATATTATATTTGGCGAACAATATCTGTCGCATCATAATCTATCAATTATGTTTGTATAAATATGGACTTAAACGGCATAAGATAATTCATTAAAAAAAACTAGCAAGAAGACAATACAAAACACCAAGATAACATAAGTGAACAATATGTGATGCTCATGTTATAATATGTGTTAAATAAATCAAAATGTAAAAAACTATAATTGAAATTTAATTGTATGTCAAACATTCAAAAAAAAAATTGATTGCTGTAATATGTGTGTAATTCAGATGTATTGTCATATATATTAGCCAACATGTGACACCCATAGTCCCATACTAAGTGTCACGTCAATGAATCACCCACAATGACACATATATAATAATAATTGAAACTTGATACACACAATAGGTTTTCGATTATTAGAGAACAATACATTATCGTAGATGAATATTAATCTCTAGTATAAAATAAAAGACATTAGTCGTTTTCATTGTGATTTATTTAATGTTAAGAAGATCATATTCAACTATATACAAACGAGAGTAAACGATTTTGATTGTGGGTGTGATATAAGAGACCACCCCACCCACAAAAGCTAAAATAATTGAATGGCCTAAATATTTTAAGACATGGAAAAAGCTATGTTGCTTTATTCTTCCACAAACAAATCAAATGTGAATATAGATTCTCATGTCTCTTGTTTGAATATTATTATAGGCTATTATTATTCCAACATTCTATACATGTTAACTCAACTATTGATCATCGATAAGGATGGAGAAAGGGAAAAAGAAAGGAGCTTTTTTTTTTGAAGAAAAAAAAAATTATTTTCTCTTTGTTTTTCTTTATATTTAGTTTTATCATCTGTTATGATGCTTTTAAATGTATCTAATGAATTAATTAAAGGAAGACCATGTATGCCACTAATTGCAAACATGTTACTAAGTTAGATACTTCATTTAAATGTGTACTTTTTAGAAATTATATTTTAATTTCACTGTACAATTTTCTTAACATGCATCTATATCTTTTTTATGTAGTTATACGTAAGTAGTTAGATCGTACCTTTCGTTATTATATACATATGGGTGGACCTACATTGTATGCAACGGTCACACGTATTATTTATCATTAAGCTAAGCTTAGTATAAAAATAGTTGAAGGCGATGAACTCATTGTTTTAATAAATTAAATTACAAAAAGCTTCAAATTTTATGTATCACTGATAACAAAATGTTATCAGTGCGTCTCTAATTTATACATAGTTACATACTACGTGTCATTTAGCTCTTGAATGATGTATCTAAACATATTGATTGATCCAATTAAAGTGTGATGTTTTGATTGGGTATCAATTCCCATGCCCACAAGCATTTTTATGTTTTTATTAGGATGATAAATATTTATTAATCATTGTTCACGAAATCTATCATGGTATTTTAATTAAATATAGTGTAATTAATCATTTTACTAACGCTAGTGGTTAGCATACACATACACATACATTTGTATAAATATAATTTAACTCTATAAATGGAAACTTTTAATTAGTTAATTGTTGACTTTTGTATTATAAGTTTTTGTTCAACATGTATAAAGTATCCTCGAATTATAAGCACCATTACAAGTGACTAATTATTACGGAGTATTATTGTTATTAAATTATATCGCTTTGAGAAAGCCTTTTATAATGATTGACTTATAACGAACACTTGGACCATCCAAATTTGGAAAATGCTTTTCATTATGACAATCGATCACAAGCTATTGATTAGCACAAGATGATAGCATGATCATCACATAATGTGGAATTTGGTCATCTTTTAGGACCTATATGTATATATATGTGTGTGTGAATGAACTTCATTGAAGTAATCGATGATTAATTAACGACCGAAAGTTGTTTTCTTTTCTGGATTCGTGGATGACAAACCAAGCGAATGTCGACAACAAAACGTTTCGCATAAATAGTGTGCATTTATATAGGTTATACTTGAGATTTGCATTTAATACACTGTAACCTTCTTTTTATTTCGTGATAAAATAAAATAATTATGTTAGTACCATTCGTTGTGGTTTCTCTATGATATTTAGTCTTTATTTGTGGTCATGTTTTTTATTTTTTATTTTATGATCGATCGTTGTTGATTCCATCCACCTTGTAATTGATTAGATTAGTTAAGTGGCGTTCATTTATAATAGCCTAATAGGACTATAAACGTTTTCTAATGACTATAATTTCGAGTTTGTATATGATTAAAGTCGTTAAGAGATCAAATGACTATGACATGTAAAAATTAGTACATTTACACGTTCAAACATTCTGGAACAGCCGACCAAAATTAAAATATTCGTACTAAACTACTAACTACAAATTTAAGGGAGAGAAACCTTATTATTTCTGATGAAAAATTTTCAAGTAAGAATAAGACATAATAATAACTTTATATTAATAATTAAGTCACAATGTGCACGATTGCTGTTGAATAATTTAATAATTTTCTGGGCTTTTGCATTGATCTATGGAAAACTATAATATGGGCTTATGCCCAACATTCAATCCTTGTTGCGCTTTTGTTTTTTTCCCTTTTATTATTTAAGTGTAAATGTAAATATAGGTTCATTAAAATTAACTTATCATTGGCACTCGTATGATCAAATTACTAGTTCGTGTATGTACGGCATGATCTAATAGGGTTTGACTATTAGAAATTAATGATCTATCTAATTATGCGTTTCCTTTTTATTTATAACCTCTTCATTTGAGTTATAGAGTGTTCACCAAAACTATCAAAAATCCAAACTAGATCTAAACATGCTTTAGCAACACAAATAGGTGACTACTAACACCATATGTAAGACAAGAAATTAATAAGATCATAGTTAACAACAATAAATTATCAGTGAATAAAAAGAAAACAATAAAAGTGACCCTCACATACCAAAAAACAAAAACAACCCAAATAAAAATCGGACCCAAGTCGCCAATGAGGGTTGACGGGCGATCTGAAATAGATGCCCATAAGTGACAGCGAACAAACGACGGTATAGCACAAAGTCTTATGGTAAGCACCACCGTCAGTCTGTGGGATGACGCAAATGTTGGGTGGTTGGGCCTGTTGAACTGACCCATAAACCCTCAACAAAGCCCCAGAAAGCATGTCTGCACCACCTATGATTTCTCCAATGATGGTTAAACTATGGTTACCAACTATGATACGAAACCTGTAAAGGTATAAAGTTGTATGAAAATAATGATCATACCTTATTCACATGATTTGTATAAAAGCTATTGTTCACATGATTTAAAATTCCATATAATCTTGTATACATTTATTTTCAGAAGTACTTGTATATGAATTTACAAAAGGCTCAACAAATTATATTTCAGAGTTTCTAATTGAGGTGTTTTTCATTATAAGTTACGTGTATCGACTTCCTTCCACATAACCCTTAAATTTATTATATAGATTTTTTTTTTTGGTATTAAACTTTTAAGTTTGTTTTATTTTCAATTCATGATGTTGAGATTGTGTCCAAAAGGGAACATATCATAGAATTTTTTGAATGATATTGATATAATTTTTGGTCTATTGGCATGGTGTATCTTCCTAGCTCCTCAATAATTGCATCTTTCTAGCTCCAGAATAATTGCAACTTGAATGTACTATAACAAAATATTGGTATATTTTTTGAAGAAAAAAACCGTGTCACCAAATTTGTAAACAATCCGATGATTTAAAAAATAGTGTTTTATTATAAGATTATACATACTCAAAAACATATAGATACCCTAACTTAGCGGTAATTGTACCTAGCTAGTATGTAGGATATGATCCAATAGGGATTGATTGTCGAGTACATATACAAAAATTTATTTATACATACATACATATATATTTATATATATATATATATATATATATATATATATATATATATATATATATATATATATATATATTAAGTGAGTAGTAAAGATGGCTCCAGAATTTACCACCTAAGCAAAAATACCACGTGACGATCCCTCATACTTTAAAAATAATTATTTAGTTCGATTAAATAAAGGCTAAGATAAGTAGAATGTATCAAATAATAAATAATATAAATATTATATAATTAGTATATCATCACAATAACATATGGGATATGAAATTTTAATCAATAAAATTATGAACATGATAAAATAAAGAGATGCAATTCGTGATATCATGAGTTGGAGGCTAATTATAACTAAGAATGAATATTAAGTAATTAATTAATTTAACTAATGGGTATCTTAAAACGAATTGAATATATAGATAAATTTAATGTTTAACTAAGAAGGCTTAGAGTTTTTCCATCTCGAGAACTTTAATCCTCTTTTTTAAACAGCAGGTACGATCGAATGATTTTATTTGCTTGATGACTTTGTTTTTGTGTTATCTTATTGCATTGATGTTTCGTTTAAAACTTTAGTTGCCTACCATGCATGAAAAAGTTTCCTACAAACAAACTTGATTATTGTTGACTTTCGAGATAGTATAGTGATTTATTAGGTCACTCCCAACCCAAAATTCAACTGACTAAAACAAACAGAACCATGTCAGCGTTACGTCAGCTTTTTCAGAAAACTGACTGAAACTGACTGAAACTGACAGACATCTCCCATCCCTGATCCATCACTTCATATTTCTGAGACCCACTGATCAATTATTTAATCAATTAAAACAAAACTATTTAAATTAAACACAATAATTTAAATTAAAAACATTCCATTAAAAATAAAAATTACAACAATTCCTAAAAATAAAAATTACCACAATTCCTAAAAATAAAAATTACCACAATGCCTAAAAATAAAAATGACAACAAATCCTAACGAACACGATAATTTGGTGGAAGTTGCGCAATGTGTTGGATTAGAGCATTGCGAAGTCAATGGTGAACTTCCCGATCCCGTAATTCCTTGTCCATCCGCAAAGAAGTTGCAACTCTTTCTTCCCATGAGCGATTTGGTCTATTTGACGACTCAGATGGATAATCTTCTTCTAGGTCACACATATTTCGGCCATTATCCTCTGTTATCATGTTGTGTAGAATAACACAAGCATACATGATTCTTTTTATTTTGTTAGTGTTGTATGGTCTAGCAGGATTCTTGATGATTTGCCAACGGCCTTGAAGCACACCAAATGCTCGTTCTACATCTTTCCTTGCAGATTCTTGGTATCTTTTGAAGCGAGCCTCGGCTTGAGTTAGTGGATGCCTGAACCACTTAACAATTGTCGCCCATTCCGGATAAATTCCATCCCCCAGATAATACCCCTTTATGAAATGTTGTCCAGCAATCGTAAAGTTAACTTGGGAGCTCTATCTCGTAGCAATTCGGAGAACAAATTCAATTGATTAAGAACGTTAATGTCGTTGCTCGAGCCCGCGGGACCAAAGAAAGCGTGCCAAATCCACAAATTATAAGACGCAACTGCTTCGAGCATGATAGTTGGATGCCCTTGATCACCTCTAGTATATTGACCTTGCCATGCTATTGGACAATTTCTTCAAGGCCAATGCATACAATCGATGCTTCCGAGCATACCCGGAAAACCATGCAACTCGGAATGACGTTGATGTAAACGTTGCACATCTTGTACTGTTTGTTTTCTTAAATACACCGTAGAGTACAAATGAAATACACATTTACAAAAATTATCCAAACACTCGTATGAAGTTTGTTCACCCATATTGAAGTATTCATCAAACGCATCCGCGACACAACCATACGCTAGTTGGCGTATGGCGGAAGTGCATTTTTGAAAACATTAAAACCGGGTCTGCCGATTGCGTCAATACGTTGACGAAAATATGCAAAGTATTCTGGTAACGGATCTTGAGAATAAGACACAATATTTTGACATATACGGATAAATAATGGCTTACTCATCCGAAAACGACGTCGAAATATATCTGGCGGAAATGTTGGGATGTCAACAAAGTAATCTTGAAACAGACGTTGGCTCGTTGCTTCGCGATCTCTTGGAAAGTATCGACGGGGAGCTCTCGGGATCGGAATGACTTCTTCGTCTTCCGATTCGGAGGATATGGCGTTGATAACATTTATCGCCCATTCCGGATCGAAAATGTCGTTGGGCGCCTGCAAATCTTCAAGATCAGAATCAGAAGACATTTTAAAAGTTAAAAGTTGTGTGAAAGAGTTGGTGAAATAGATAGTTTATTGTGTAAATTGTTGTGTGAAGATGAGTGTAATATGTAAGTATATTTATAGGTAAAAGTTAAAAGTTTTTTTTAAAATAGGGGGAAAGTTTAAAAGTTTAAAAGTTTTTAAAATTTAAAGTTTTTAAAATTTTAAAAAGTTAAAAGTTTTTTAAAAAAGGGGGAAAGTTTAAAAGTTTTTAAAATTTTAAAAAGTTAAAAGTTAAAAGTTTAAAAGTTGTTTTTTTTTGTTTTACTTCAAACGGTCAAAGAAAAAAAAACAATAAAATGGGTCCCACCAACGAAGCGACGATCGTCGCCAAACCGAAGAGGAGGCAACTGACGAGCCAACCGACGAGGCCGTGCCATCGCCGTCGGTCTCGTCAGTTCCAACCGACGCAAACCGAATACCCGCGTTGGGAGTGGCCTTAGAATGTAATGTTTAAACTTGAGATCCCTAAATGTGATATCGAACTAAACCATTATTTGAAGTGTAAATTGATTATAGTGTTACATGTATCTCACAACTTGATTATAAAGTTATTGTATTTGTTCTAAATTTTAGTATATTACTTTTGCCATTCGCTTAATTTTTGAACTAAAGTACCATGCATATTTAACGATTGATATGAGATTGTCGTGAATCACACGGGTTTATATATATATATATATATATATATATATATATATATATATGTATGTATGTAATACTTTTCTCTTGATACATAATATCTTCATTTGAGTATAAGTACTTATGATAACTACTATCGATAATTGCAGAATATTTACCAAAACGGTCATAAATAAAACTAGATATAAACATTCATAAGCAACATAAATATGAAATAAGTGACTACTAATGCCACATAAAAAGACAAGAAACTAATTGGAACATAGTTAACACCACTAAACTACCTGCGAGAAACAATACGGAAAGTAACAACAGGGGCCCTCACACACAAAAAAAAACAAAAACAAACAAAATAAAAGCCACACCCCAACTCTCTGTTGAGGGTCGGTGTGCAATCTTAAACATATGCCAATAAGTGACAACCTGCATACGACGGTGTAGCACAAAGATCTTTTAGTAAGCATCACCGTTAGTCTTTAATATGACTCCAATGTTAGGCGTTTAGGCATGTTTAACTGATCCATAACCTCCAACAAAGGCCCATAAAGCATGACTGCACCACCTATGATTACTGCTATGAACTCTAGTACAAAACCTGTAAAAGTATAAAATGGTAAGAACATAATAATAAGATATTTTTCAAAGAAAAATGATCATATATTATTCAGATGATTTTTATGATATTCACATGCTTTGTGTTATTTTATATAATATGATATTCATTTACTTTTAAAGTACTTTTATACGCATTTACAAAGGTTCAACAAATTGTGTTTAAGAGTCTATTATTGAAGTTTGCTTCGTTCAAACTTCTGTGCATCAACTTCCTTCTAGATAAGCCTCATATATTTATATTTTTTTGATTTTTTTTGTATTAAACTTTAAAGTTTGTTGTATTGCTAATTCATGAAATTAGTTATGTGTTGATATGTTTGTTTTCATAAACTTACTATGTTTTTAAATTTGGGCCAATTCAATCGAATTTGTTAACAATTGGATAATCTAAAAAATTGTGTTATATTAGTAAAACTATTAATTAATACTAGTAAACATATAAATCAACACACACCCTAATTTAGCGGTAATTGTACCTATCTATTATATATATTTTCTCTCTAATCATATATCATAAATTTCATTTTCAACTTATTATTCATATCATATAGAATTAACAATGAAATAACAGTAATAGTTATCGATGGGAATTAAGATGAATCTAATCTTTTTGTTCTTTATATATGAGATCATTGATCCCTTCATAATCAATATAAAATTCCTTTGTATGTCAAACATCAGTGAACAACTAAACAACTAGCTAGTCATAAACACTATGTTAGTTACTTGCAGATACTTTTCACATGTTACTTTTCACCTCTCCATGATTCTTGCATATACATAAAATACAACAAACATTTATACGTACATGTATATTCATCCCACGCCTCTATATAAACACCACTCTCCAATGTAAATTGTGCAAAATCATACCTACAATTCTCTATTAAAAAAAGTTTCTAAATCATAATCATATCCGATAAAGAACTATAATAATGAGTAGACGATTAATGTATCAAACTCGACCTTAGGTTTTATGACAAACTGAATAATAATAATAATAATAATAATAATAATAATAATAATAATAATAATAATAATAATAATAATAATAATATGTGTTCTTATTGGCTCTTATCAACTTTAGATTTTAGGCTTGTATTAGATTATGTTAATTTAAAAGCCGTTACTTTTATTTTGATTTACTTATCACAAGGATCATATTCACATAGCATATTTTAAATTTTATGTTACTAAATACTGAACGCAAATCGTCTTCTTCATCCCCAAATTTCCTATTTTTTTTGGATAACCCTTTTCAAACTTGAATCGATTCCCAAAATACAAAATACAAATTGATTCCCCAGCCTTTGCAACTTCAATATGTATCCAATAATAGATGGTCAATTTCCATTCAAAAACCCTTTGTGATTTACTTGCAAACGATAGAAAATCATATCCATAGAGACCGATTCCAAAACAATTTGGGTAATCAAACCCTACGCGGTTTTGTGTGAGACTTAATCTGCATTCCTTGAAGTCCTTGATTTCACTCCATTATAAAAGGCTCATTATTGTCGCATTCAACACAACAGTAAGGTATACATTTCCTCTCGAAATCGATTTACACTTTTATACTATCATGACTACAGTTCAATGTTTCGATCGTGTTTCTGACATGGATGGTGAGAAAGACAACTATAACATCAAGGTTAATGTATTGTTACTTTGGAGGCAATACTATTGTAACAACCCAAATATTGTGGCTTCTTTGGAGGCTATCCTGATTGATGAAGAGGTAATAATAACTAATTGTCATATAAATTTGTTTAATGTAGTATTTTTTGTACTTATAATATTTCCGTTTTTTAAAAATTGTCAGGGTGACAAAATTCATGCTTCTATTAAGAAGGTTTTGATACCTTACTATGAAGATCAGCTTGAGGGTGGTGTATTTATTGAGTTGTCAAACTTTGGAACATGGGGCAACACAGGAAACTATGTTCTGGTCAACCATAAGCATAGAATCAATTTTTACAAATCTACTAAGGTCAAGATTTCCCAACCATTTGAGGGCGACATAGATCGTCTGTCTTTGATACAATTTGATGATATCAATAGCTAGAATCTAAACCCGAGAATAGCATTTGGTAAAATATTTTAACATGCATTCTTTGTTTACATATATTACATTACAACGATTACATTATATTACATGTTTAATGTACAAGCATATTTGTTTGGGCATTTGGCAAGGATTGATGACCTAAGGGTCAGGTGTGAAGGGGGCAAACAATCAAAATATCTTACATTTGAGCTTCAAGACTTGAGGTGTAATTATACTACCCTGTTAGAGTTGATAAATCTGTTAGTAATTAAAAACTACTTTATAAGTTATAATTATAGTGGATCTTTTGATGTAATAGTGGAACCAAGGTTGATTGTTGTTTATGGGATGATTTTGCCATAAGCAACATTCATAAGTGACTACTAATAAATATGAAATAAGTGACTACTAATGCCACATAAAAAGACAAGAAACTAATCGGAACATAGTTAACACCACTAAAGTACCTGTGAGAAACAATACGGAAAGTAACAACAGGGGCCTTCACACACACCCCAACTCTCTGTTGAGGGTTGGTGTGCAATCTGAAACATATGCCCATAAGTGACAACCTGCATACGACAGTGTAGCACAAAGATCTTTCGATAAGCATCACCGTCAGTCTTTAATATGACTCCAATGTTAGGCGTTAAGCATGTTTAACTGATCCATAACCTCCAACAAAGGCCCATAAAGCATGGCTGCACCACCTATGATTCCTCCAATGACGGTTAAGTATTAGCTATGAACTCTAGTACAAAACCTATAAAAGTATAAAATGGTAAGAACATAATAATAAGATATTTTTCAAAGAAAAATGATCATACATTATTCACATGATTTTTATGATATTCACATGCTTTGTGTTATTTGTTCTTTCAATTTTTATATAATATGATACTCATTTATTTTTGAAAGTACTTTTATACGTATTTACAAAGGTTCAACTAATTGTGTTTAAGAGTTTATTATTGAAGTTTGCTTCGTTCAAACAGATGCATCGACTTCCTTCTAGATAACCCTCATATATTTTTTTTTTATTTTTTTTTGGCATTAAACTTTACATTTTGTTCTATTGCTAATTCATGATAATTAGTTCTGTGTTGATATGTTTGTTTTCATAATATTACTATATTTTGAAATTTGGGCCGATTCAATCGAATTTGTTAACAATTGGATAATCTAAAAAAATTGTGTTATATTAGTAAAATTATTAATTAATACTAGTAAACATATAAATCAACACACACCCTAATTTAGCGGTAATTGTACCTATCTGTTTTATATATTTTCTCTCTAATCATATATCATATATTTCATTTTCAACTTATTATTCATATCATATAGAATTAACAATGAAATAACAGTAATAGTTATCGATGGGAATTAAGATGAATCTAATCTTTTTGTTCTTTATATATGAGATCATTGATCCCTTCATAATTAAAATAAAAATTCCTTTGTATGTCAAACATCAGTGAACAACTAAACAACTAGCTAGTCATAAACACTATGTTAGTTACTTGCAGATACTTTTCACATGTTACTTTTCACCTCTCCATGATTCTTGCATATACATAAAATACAACAAACATTTATACGTACATGTATATCCATCCCACACCTCTATATAAACACCACTCTCCAATGCAAATTGTGCAAAATCATACCTACAATTCTCTATTAAAAAAAGTTAATAAATCATAATCATGTCCGATAAAGAACTATAATAATAAGTAGACGATTAATGTATCAAACTCGACCTTAGGTTTTATGACAAACTGAATAATAATAATAATAATAATAATAATAATAATAACTAATTGCCATATAAATTTGTTTAATGTAGTATTTTTTGTACTTATAATGTTTCCGTTTTTTAAAAATTGCCAGGGTGACAAAATTCATGCTGCTATTAAGAAGGTTTTGATACCTTACTATGAAGATCAGCTTGAGGGTGGTGTATTTATTGAGTTGTCAAACTTTGGAACATGGGGCAACACAGGAAACTATGTTCTGGTCAACCATAAGCATAGAATCAATTTTTATAAATCTACTAAGGTCAAGATTTCCCAACCATTTGAGGGCGACATAGATCGTCTGTCTTTGGTACAATTTGATGATCTCAATAGCTAGAATCTAAACCCGAGAATAGCATTTGGTAAAATATTTTAACCTGCATTCTTTGTTTACATGTATTACATTACAATGAGTACATTATATTACATGTTTAATGTACAAGCAGATTTGTTTGGGCATTTGGTAAGGACTGATGACCTAAGGGTCAGGTGTGAAGGGGCAAACAATTAAAATATCTTATATTTTTCAAGACTTGAGGTGTAATTATACTACCCTGTTAGAGTTGATAAATATGTTATAATTAAAAACTACTTTATAAGTTATAATTATAGTGGATCTTTTGATGTAATAGTGGAATCAAGGTTGATTGTTGTTTATGGGATGATTTTGCCACTCAAATGTGTGCAACGATCAATGGCAATGGTAGCTTAGGTGGACCAATCGCAATCCTAATTCAATTAGCCAAAGTGAAGAATTGGCAAGGTAAAAGTTAATTATATATGGTTTAGTAGTCTTTCCACCTACACTATTTATTACATGTTTACTATATAAATTATGGTTTTGTATGAACGATATTTGTAAGCAAACCCCGAATATCAAATTCTTTATTTGGCAAAAGACTTTATATCAACTCATATCTACCTGCCGTTCAAAGTTACAAATGGAGGTATACTAGACAATAAATTATTACTTTAACAAGTTTTTTTAGCCCGTGCGTTGCGGCGGGGGCTAAAAAGTACATTTTAAAACTCGATATGAAATATGAAATTTTCACTTGACTAAGATATGATCTCTTGATGGTTTATTTTTTTGATTATACCAACATGTATGTGTATAATTTAAAAAACTTAAATTATTACAAAGTTGATTTTGCATCTAAAAGTGTATAGTGTACATGCACTGATTTTACATATTGATAATGCAACTAGTTACATGCACTTAAGTCATTTATTGTTCTTCTACTATAACTATTAAAATTTTCATCTTACTCAATTGTACAAATTAAACAAATTGCTTTGAATATTTTTAATTTTGATTGGAAGACCATTAAAGTTTTATAGTGTCATTATGTTTACAACTTCATGATCATAAGCTTCAATATTAATTGTATTAAAAATTTTGTATCCATTTTATTATTCTAGCTAATCTCATTAACTTAATGATATAATAATGGATCAATAACCAATAAGACAACCATTTATTTATTAAACTGATCATACCATGTAAATTTAAAATTATTGAAAAACCCTATGAACTCATCTAGAATTCATTTTTTAATATTGACTAATCATCATTATAAATTATATTAGTGTATAAAAATAGATAAAATGACTTGTGTTTTCATATCATGCTACACTAATAGAAAAGAAAGCATTTATTTATCTAATTTGTATTTCTATAAAAAAATCATTTATATTTAAAATTTTATGATTAAGTAAAAGAAAAAAAAATAAAAAATAATAGCAAAATGTAACTATTCATCAGCTATTGAATGAATAGTTACATTTTGCCTTGCAAAATGTTTATATTAATATTGACTAATCATCATTATAAATTATATTAGTGTATAAAAATAGATAAAATGACTTGTGTTTTCATATCATGCTACACTAATAGAAAAGAAAGCATTTATTTATCTAATTTGTATTTCTATAAAAAAAAATCGTTTATATTTGAAATTTTATGAATAAGTAAAAGAAAAAAAATATAAAATAATAGCAAAATGTAACTATTCATCAACTATTGAATGAATAGTTACATTTTACCTTGCAAAATGTTTATATACTCAATTTGTCAACCTTATTGAATTTTTGATAGTAAGCATTGAATAAAGATTAATTCGTTTCTTTTACTACGTTTTTTGTTGATTGTTGATTTCAACTTGCTAGACAAAGATGGTGGCTGTAAACTCCCTTTGATACCAGTTGTTTTCTCCCCAACAACTGTTGTCACCAAACCCGAAGACTACTATGGTCAATTCAAGGTGAAAGCAATTGATGAGGTCAAAGAGCTTGATGAGGTAAGTTGTAGAAAACGGCTCCTTAGAAATGTTTGGATACATAATTATAGTATTATTATATTAGTGGCAGCAACTTATCTTCCATTTAAACCTATTTTACTGTTAATACCTTAGCCTAATTTGCAGCCTATTGGATGTGTGATTTTGGCCAAAGTCATTAGAATTCACAAAGATATGGGTTGGTACTACAATGCATGTCGTAAGTGCGGAAAGAAAATTGATCGCAACGAGAACGTTCATGAGACAACTAATTCATATCTTTGTGTAGAATGTGGCGACGTGGCTGATGTGTATGAAAGGTATACTGATTGAAACACGTGTTTAGTTGTGAACTTGATTCCTATAACCTTAAATTGTGTAATTACAAATTTACATTTTCATGAAAGTCACCACCTTGTACTTATCATGATGCTAAGGTTACAAGATCCTACCAGTTCGACATCTGTTGTTCTATTTGAAAGATATGTTACCCGTCTCATTAACCGGAGTGCTTCCTTTCTTATGTCTCGGATGCAAAATAAGTTATAAATAAATAAGTTTTATAAATAAAAAATAAGTTGTTTGATTGTAGATTTATAAATAAATAAAAAATAAATGAACCTAATTGTGTCTAAGATGATATAAACCCTTATAATCCATTTAGGGTTCAAGCTTAAAGTTTATAAATGTTATGTGTGAAATACCAATTTTACCCTTTTCATTTGAATTGACAAAACTAATATGGTAACTTTAGTCAACCTTATTTCTCTATATAATATATAATATATATTGATAACAATATTATTTCTATATACATATTAGAGATATAAATTAAAGTGTATACTTTGTCTTTGAGTTTATTATAAAATTTACAACGATAATCACATAATTTCTTAGTTAATTTCTAAAATATCGCTGCATCGCACGGGTAATATACTAGTATATATATATAGGGGTGTGCAAAATACGGTTCGAACCGTGAGAACCGGCAAACCGTACCGGAACCGTATCGTCTCGTACCGAACCGCTTCTCTACGGTACGGTTCTCGGTTCTAATATTTGTAGTTTCACGGTTCGCGGTTCGGTTCGGGCCGGTTATACACTTAGGGGTGTGCAAAACACGTTTCGAACCGTGAGAACCGACAAACCGTATCGAAACTGTACCGTCCCGTACCGAACCGCTTCTCTACGATACGGTTCTCGGTTCTAATATTTGTAGTTTCACGGTTCGCGGTTCGGTTCGATTCGGGCCGATTCTAGCACTTTTCTAGCGCGCGCGCTCTCTCTCTATATATATATATATTACATTTCGTTAACTATAATCTAAGTACAGTATATGTTATAGGGCCTCATTTAATGATTAATGTTCTTATACTAAGAATCCACAGCTTTCGAAAACTCTAAGACATCCTTGTGATTCTATATACGAGGAATTGTTTGTTAAAAAAAACATGACATTAATTCTCTAATTCTACAATGCTTAGCAGCAATTAGTGGAATGGTGTTTTTGCCTATTTAGTTTTTCATTATATTATACTTTTTGAGTTAGTGCATGATGTCATTATCAATTTATTAGGACGTATTGTATCCCAACTCCTTTTATCACTTTTTGTTAATCTTGGTGACAATAAAGTTATGTTAGGACCATTCTTTGTGCTTTCTCCATGATCTCAAGTCTTTATTTGTAGTCATTTTTTAGTTTTTACGATCGATCGTTGTTGTTTCCATCTCGTTGATTATAATGTTTAAGTGGCGTTCGTTCATAATGCGACTTCTAAAGTTTTTTAATGACTATAATTTCCGAGTTTGTGCTATCATACTTTGACAAAGAAATAGTATGACTATGAACATGTAATAGTTAAGTCAATTTAGTTAACAAAATAAATAAACAAAATCGCTGTAACATTTAAATAATAAATATTAAGAGTGAGATTCAAATGAGGATGAAAAATTTATAAAATCTACTTTTTTCCTACGTTTTTTAAAATCAAATATCTTACAAACGGTAAGTCGAAAAATTATAAAAATTACACTATAAAAATCAGCATTTTTTTTTCTTCGATTTCTCATCTCATAAGGTATATTTTCGATGACTTTTTTTTTAGTAGTACAAAATTAGTAAATCGTGTGTTACTAGCTGGTATGAAATGTGTTACCCGCTGGTATCACATGTGTTACCCGCTGGTAACACATGTGTTAGTTGTTTTCAAACTCATCGTAAAACGGAAAAAAAAAAGTTCGTTGAAAGTATACATTGTCACATCTCTAATCGAAGAGAATAAAACGCTGAAGTTTATGATGTAATTTTTGTGAATTTTTAACTTACCGTTTGTGAGATATTTAATTTTTAAAAATACGAGGAAAATGATTTTAGTGACAGACACATTTCTAAAAAAGTACTTTACTCTAAAAGTCTAAATACTAAAGAATATAAATATGGCAAAGGAAATAACGTTGTAAAGGGGTAGTGGATTATGTTAAGAGATGAATTTATGTGGGCTTTCTCATGAAACTATGGAATAAATTAATACGGGCTTAAGCCCAACGTTTGATCCATGTTACCATTTTGATATTACGGTGTAAATAATTTCTTTTACTAATTACAGTATTACACTACTATTACCAAAAGACTAATTGACAATCCTTTAGTTAATTTGAACATACAATCTTGTCATAGAGATGTTTGTTTTTATTAAAACGGTTGATTTACTCAAAACAAATTTATCAATCAAATATTAAAAACTAAATTCATTAACCATTCTAGGAATCGTACAAAAATCTCTTTTATCTCTCTTATCTATTAAAAGATAGTGGATATTAAGTAATCTAAGTACTCAAAAATTAATCTTTATCATTCATGTTTTAGGTTAACCTAATCTAGATCATTGATTCAAAATAATTTAATGATTAGTTAAGCTTTAAAATAATTTACACTTAAATCCCACTAATACTCTTATTAATTACATATTTTGATTAGTCAACACTCTAATTTAATACAATTAATTTTAATTTAATGTCCTAATTCAATAGTGTTTAAAATTCATCCTAATTTTTTGTCAATATTTTGTTTTTTTACATGATATACATCCATATTTTTAGAAGATGACAAAAGTATTCAATTTAATTTTAATAGATGATATTTTTTCAACTTAATTAAATTTACTCTCAACTATCAATCAAAATGAACGATTTTATTCATATGACCAAATTTACAGTCCTAATAGCTTAGGATGATACATCCTCTCAAATATACCTACATATGTAATACCATTGTATTATTATTATTATTATCATCATCATCATCATCATTATCATTTCATTATTATTATCATCAGATTCAGATTCAGATAATGATTTACAATTTGAATCCTCAGGTTGTGAGTACCCTATAGGTTGGAAAGTCGCAATATTCTCATGAGAACTGAATCATTCACCTATCCTTGATATTTTAGATTATTTTAATTAAAATTTAACAATTTATTCTTGTTTTGAATGACTCATTTTAAAATATAGTAACGAAAAATTATTTAACTTCAAAAATTGCATTAATATCTAGAAACTCCCTTATTAGTATTAAAAGTGATAACATACTGGATTTCCCTATATTACATGATTTCTATAATTTATAAATAAAAAATCAACGTTATTTAAGTAATTTATGAATTATGATTTTATCCAATAACTTATGAATTATGATTTTATCCAACAAAATTTTCTAATACTAAATATTTTTTGCTAGAAAATTAACTAGCCCGCAAAGTTATGATCTAGTTATTGTTTATAAACCATGAGATAAGATATATCGTAGATAGGGTATGTTTGGCAAAACTAGTTGTAGTTGTAGTTGTAAGCTATAGCTGTTGGTTGTAACTGTAGGCTGTAGCTGTAAATTCAAGCTGTAAGCTGTAACTTTTTTCTGTAAAATTGTTTGGCAAACTAGCTGTAGCTGTAATTTTGAAGTATAAAGGCTATGTTTGGCGAGGAGCTTTTAGGAGCTTTAACTTTTAATTTTAAAAATAAAAGCTTCAAAAATAATAAAAGCCTTGTTTGGTGTGTAGTACCTGTAGCTTTTAATTTACATGAAAAGCTCCAAATTGAAAAGCTAGTGTGTAGTAGCTGTAGCTTTTAATTTAAATGAAAAGCTCATTTTAAGTCATTTTATACTTCAAAATTACAGCTACAACTAGTTTGCCAAACAATTTACAGAAAAAAGTTACAGCTTACGGCTTGAATTTACAGCTACAGCCTACAGCTACAATCAACAGCTACAGCCTACAACTACTTTTGCCAAACATACCCAAAATGACTTAAAATGAGTTTTTCATTTAAATTAAAAGCTACAACTACTACGCACTAACTTTTCAATTTGAAGTTTTTCATGTAAATTAAAAGCTACAGCTACTACATATCAAACAAGGCTTTTATTATTTTTGAAGCTTTTATTTTTAAAATTAAAAGTTAAAGCTCCTAAAAATTATGAAAAGCTCATCGCCAAACATAGCCATAATTCATGCGATTGTATTCATGCGAATTACAGTATGAGTATATGAAAATGAACATGAGTAAGAACTTGAAGATGTATATTTAAAATTATTAAGTGATGTATATTTAAAATTATTAAGTACCACCGTCATTAAAAATCGAAAGTGCAATAGTAATTACATTATGATGAGCTATTGCCGTTAGATCGTAAGAGCTAATTAAGTACGATGATGTCATTGAATGAATCATGACTGTGAGATCTTAAGAAATGAATTTCATCTAAACGTTAATAACTTATCTAATAAGTTTTCTGCACCGTAGTAATACACGCACAAAAAAGTGAAAAACTAACTAAAAATAATTATGTGTACGTAGTTAATTAAGTTAACTTAAATGATAAATTAATAATATGTATATCATATAAATAAAAAAAATTCCCAGTCGCAAGGTCGTTGCAGTCTTGCACCGTAGTAACAGTGTACCCAAATACAAACGCTTGATCGTACCCTTTTTCCCCCATTCACATAGGCGCTGTTACCCGATTCGATTAGGTTATCTGATCGGATCTTTCATTCGGATCCTAGGGTTTCTTATCAATTTTCAGTTCCTCGATCAAACCGCTTCAATTTTAATCTCCAACTATGGTGAGCTAACAATTCTACTTGATTCTCATTCATTTCATTTCAATTTCTCGATTTAATTTGGCGTTTATCTAATATTTTATGAACTATTGGGATCTGTTGTGCTAACTGATGCTTAATTTTGTTTTGTTTTTATGTTTCACTTCGTAACAGCCTCTCAGACTTGAGATCAAGGTACTTTCTAATTTTGAATATTGAATATACTCATTATTGTTATTGTGATCAAGTGAAGTTGTGTATTTGATATTAATGCTAAATATGGGTGTTTTTGATAGAGGAAACTTGCTCAAAGATCAGAACGAGTGAAGTCGGTGGATCTGCATCCTATCGAGCCATGGTAATTCTACTTAATGACTGAAGTATTTTTCTATTTATGAAATTGATGTACATTGTTAGCAACTTAGCACTGAAAAGTGCATTTATGAGTTAATACATGGTGGTGTTTGGATTGTTAGCTATTTAAGTGTGCTTTCTACCAGCTTATAGCTTTTTAGCTTATTAGGGGTTGATAAGCTCATTTTCTGAAGCCAAAAACTTGGGGACATTTAAAATTAGATTTTCAAGGTTATAAGCTAAAAAACTAATGAGCATAAGTTCAATCACATAAGCGACTTTAATACATATGTGTTAATTGTAATGGTTCTTTTGTCTTTTACAGGATTCTGGCAAGTTTGTATTCAGGGACAGTCTGCATATGGAACTACCAGACACAGGTACGAGACTTGATTATCGAATATTAGGATATTTAAGTATCCACTGAGTTTGACCGATACTTATGTATGCATGTTTTCTTGATGTGTACTTCTTAATTGACTATTAATGGTCCAGCAGAGAAGCATAGTGTTTAGGGCACTCTTCCATTTAGGGTGTAGACCGTGACTGTCGTGAACGGAGTTATTTCCATTTCGTTGTATAGATAATGTGGTTATGCTAATGCATTACTATCAACAATGCGGTCAAATTGTTGGCAATAATAGAGTAACCGCATGGAGCAGAAATGTTTTGATGTGAATCTAGCATTCTCTCAAAGTGCTGGACTGCTAAATGCTCTGCAAACCAACTAGAATGCAATTACTATTTGACCTTCATTCAACTTCAAAATATTTAGTGGAAGCAGCTAATGCCACCTATTATATACTAGATACAGGATATTATACTTGTAAGCTGACCCAATAGTTATCAGGGGAAAATATAGTACACCATTTTTTAGTTGTCTAAATAGTTTTTAAGTAGGTGAAAAACATTATTAATGGGATAAGGGTTGAGCCTTTAACCTTAATGATTGATAAGTAGATAGCCGTAATTATAAATAAAGTGTACATATGGAAAGTAGGACATGTTGACAGTTGACTTCCTGCAGTGTTCCTTCACATTTTATCAAGTTAAAAAACATTTTATATATAGTGTGAAGTTATACTACTGAATTCCTGTAAATAGCATGAGTGATGATTCGTGTAGCAAGATATGGGAGCACCCTTGCTTTTGTCTCATGCTTGCGTATTACAGTTGTACGATCACAGATGTAAGACTAAGTTTGACATATTTTATACTTACTTCCTCTTAACATCCTCTGTAGAATAGAATGGGCGGCGTGACCTTTTTTATGCTACTATAGATGACAATCGACTTCTCCATGTCTGATAAAATAGCAAAATATATCCAGCTAGTTAGCTTCAAAAGAACAGATAAGCTGCTGCATTCACCCTCCTCATGCCTTGGCTAGTTAGGAAAGAGTGTCACTAGGATTATAATTTTTTTTTATTGTTTTTTGCTTGCAGAAAAGCTAGATGACTTAAAAATAACTAGCTTAAATGCATTTGGTAGCTTATATAATTTCCAGTTCAGAACAGCCTATTCCAACTGAAGCAGAGCTTCTATTGACGTGTTTGGAGTTTGCAATGTTATTAGACTTCTATCACACTAGAAAAGTATTAGGTTTAGCCTAAAAGCCTCTGTATGGCTCATCAAGGAACATGTAAGTATATGCCGTGATACCGTTCGTTTTTGTTCTGAATTGATGAAAGTTGTCAAGTCAAATTAGTTATATCTATTCTACATTTAATGTTGTGAGATCCTGAGAAGGGAAGTTTAGATGATATCTACTTAGTTACATACGGGGTACATCTTTGGATCTCATGGTAATTGATATTCTCAAGGATGTTTTTGATCGGTAAAATATATTTTGGATAAAATGTTTCTCGTTTTTAGATCCTTGACTTTGCTTCACTTTAGCTTTTGAAGATAAGTGTTTGCCAATCAAACTTTTTATTTACATTTTTAGATCACAGTATATTTTTTGTGATAGGAATTCAATTGGTGACTGACGTTAGCCTCGTATTCTTAAAATTGCAGATTATGGTAAAATCCTTTGAGGTTACCGAGTTACCAGGTTTGTTATCAGAGTTTCTTGTCTCTCATGTGATCTTGGGAATGGTTTCATCCCGATAGAAAATTGACTTTAATTCTGATGATTTCACAAAACATCTCTTCAGTTAGATCAGCAAAGTTCATAGCACGCAAGCAGTGGGTTGTTGCTGGGGCGGATGATATGTTTATTCGGGTATACAACTACAATACAATGGATAAAGTCAAAGTATTCGAGGCACATACTGATTATATTCGGTGTGTGGCTGTCCACCCTTCACTACCATATGTACTGTCATCATCTGACGACATGCTTATAAAGCTTTGGGACTGGGAGAAGAGTTGGTATTGTACTCAAATCTTCGAGGGTCATTCTCATTATGTCATGCAAGTGACAATCAATCCTAAAGACACTAATACTTTCGCAAGTGCATCACTTGATCGCACTATAAAGGTAATTTTGCAAAGTCAAAGGAGTAAACTAACTTACGTCGATCATTTAAACATTCTACAAGGGTGGTTTATGCATCATTATCTTTCACATTTTAGATTTGGAATCTCGGTTCACCCGATCCTAACTTTACACTGGATGCCCATCTCAAAGGAGTGAATTGTGTGGATTACTTTACTGGGGGCGATAAACCTTATCTTATTACAGGATCAGATGATCACACTGCTAAGGTCTGTGGGCGTCTGCTTTTGCCACTGTTATGCTTATAAACTTCTGCAATATGTATGTTACAATTTACATAATTTGAAACAGGTATGGGATTATCAAACTAAAACCTGTGTCCAGACTCTAGAAGGTCACACACACAATGTTTCTGCCGTATGCTTCCATCCCGAGCTTCCGATAATAATTACAGGTTCTGAGGATGGTACTGTACGTATATGGCATTCAACCACTTACAGGTAGGTCCTGATTTTGAGTGTTCCTCTTCCTATCTCGGATCATAACTCTCTGAACCTTTTGTTGGATAAATACTTGCAATTGTGCAACATTAATGGTATGTGGCCGTTTCACATGCACTGTCTCCAGGTGCATTCAGTTGCTGCATCCCACAATATGATGACTAACCTAAAGGATTCTGTGATGTAATTGATACATTATCCTGTCATTTATGACATTAAGCTGGAAAACAAAGTGTTACTTAGGTCTCCTATGATTTTTTGGCTCTATTTGATGATGATGTCTTTTACTTTTAGCTGCATTACTTTAGAGAGTAGAACATATTACCAACTATTTAAGTTGTGATTGCTTATCAGTTAAGGTTATAAGCGGTTAAAAAATATTACAACATCTTAAGAATATATGGACTTCACATCTTATTGATCTTATGCCACCTTTCTTCTTCTTTCTTCTTCCTTAAGTTCACCAGCCCTTCCCATTTTTATTTTTTTATGCAGACTGGAGAACACCTTGAACTATGGACTTGAAAGGGTTTGGGCTGTTGGATATATGAAAAGTTCACGACGGTAAGTTTGCTGTGTGTTTATATCGCACATATTTTAGGCTTTTAGCACTTGTTTGTTACATTTCAAATCAACCCAATTTTGTCAAATACGTCATTCAAGATTCTTTCTATTTATTGTTGAACTATGGACTTGAAAGTTTGTGAATGGATATATGGAATTTTGGAGCAAAAGACTTGCTTGTAGATCTAAGCATATTAAAACGTTTGTGATGACACTTCATGCTATCTCATAATATTCTTAATACTTCGTTTATCAGGATCAATGCTTTCGCAATTCATTACTTTTCGTTACAGGATTGTTATTGGCTATGATGAGGGGATGATAATGGTAAAAATTGGACGAGAAGAGCCTGTAGCTAGCATGGACAACAGTGGAAAAATTATATGGGCTAAGCATAATGAAGTTCAGACCGTTAACATTAGGAGTGTGGGAGCTGATTATGAGGTTTGGGCTAATATGCATATTTTCTAGTCAGTGATAAAATGGAATAAGAATGAATATCTTCTTTCCCCTTTTCCGTCAGGAAGACACTGCACATTTTTCATTCGTTTGTGGCTCTACTTTGCAGGTTGCTGATGGAGAGAGGTTACCGTTAGCAGTTAGAGAGCTGGGAACATGTGACCTCTACCCTCAAGTGAGTTGTGCTTGTTTAGTTTATACCTTCCCTCAAAACTGAAATAGATATTGGATTTAAAGGACTTTGTGTGCGTCACTTACTTGAGCTATTTTGCATTAACTTGGGGATTGTTGTGTACCCATGTGTGCATTGTTTTATAGAAATAGTTTTTGCCATTGTAATGGTATTAGGGCAGGACACCTTGAAAGCTCGGAAATTTTGCACTTGGTTTTGGGAATGCTAACTGATTTTCATAAGTTTCTGACCATTGGTCTTTTCTTGTTTGTGTTCTTTTGTGCAGAGCTTGAGGCACAATCCAAATGGGAGGTTTGTCGTTGTCTGTGGTGATGGTGAATACATCATATACACAGCCTTGGCATGGAGAAATAGATCTTTTGGCTCTGCATTGGAGATTGTTTGGTCATCTGATGGTGAATATGCCGTCAGGGAAAGTACATCCAAGATTAAGATTTTCAATAGATCTTTTCAGGTTTGTATGCTTTCTATATGTATAGTTAGACCAATGATTGGTGTGTTTAAACCATAAACTATTGTATATCTTTTCTGAATATACCTATAACCTGGTACAATCTACTTCTTTCTTCTGTTGCTCTCTTCTTCCATCTTTTGTATCTGGCATTGTGTTGTGATGTGGCATAACCTTTCCTGTTAATATTGGGAATCTTATATAAGTTTTCAGCATAATTCAACTTCTTCTTAGATCACAATTTATAATTTGCATGTTTGTGTTAATTATTTAGGAAAAGAAGAGTATCAGGCCAACATTTTCAGCTGAACGGATATTTGGAGGATCTTTGGTGGCTATGTGCTCAAATGATTTTATCTGTTTCTATGACTGGGCTGAGTGTAGATTGATTCAACGGATTGATGTCAATGTCAAAGTAAACAATACCTACCTGTCTTTCAGTATTTATGGATCTGTGTTTCACCTTGTATGTTATCATGTCAGCTTCAGTTTATGATCTACCTTATTTTCATCCTCTTTTTCAGAACATTTACTGGGCTGATAGTGGTGATATGGTGACAATTGCCAGTGATTCATCATTCTACATACTAAAGTACAATGTAAGATCTCTGTCTTCACACATTCTTCTATGTCATGCAATCTCACGAGTTTATCTGGTCTTTGTACTCTGTAGGTATATTTTCATGAATACTAATATTTCTGATTATTTTGCAGCGGGATTTAGTGTCTGCTCATTTAGATAGTGGAAGATCTGTAGATGAGCAAGGTGTTGAGGATTCCTTTGAAATTCTCTATGAATTAAGCGAACGAGTTAGAACTGGATTATGGGTTGGGGACTGCTTTATTTACAATAATTCTTCATGGAGGCTGAATTATTGTGTCGGTGGCGAGGTAGGGTCCATCATCAATTTAGTAATTGGGATGAAAAAAATTATCACACAGATTCGTTACAGTTTATGAGTTGTCACATATCTGATACACTTCTCAGGTAACCACGATGTTTCATTTGGATCGGCCGATGTATCTTTTAGGATATTTGGCTAATCAGAGCAAGGTTTATCTCATTGATAAGGAATTCAAGTGAGTGTGTTTTGGGGTGTTATTTTTGCAGATGCTAATGTACTAAGCATCCGTATTGACCTTTTATATTAACTATTTATAATTCTAGTGTCATTGGATACACCTTGCTTCTCACCTTGATCGAGTATAAGACACTTGTGATGCGTGGAGAACTTGAACGAGCTAGCGAACTTCTACCGTCAATCCCAAAGGAACACCATAATAGGTAAAGTTTAGATATCTTGCTCTATATGAGTTGGTCTGATCTGAATTTGTCCATGAGGCAGAAATTTTTATGAAATACCTTTGACTAACAATCCAGGTGTTTGAACTTCATAATCATGTTTGTTGTTCGATTCATATAAGCCAGTAAGCATTTTGACTGGTTTTTGTCATTATATACATGGATGACTTGCATTCGTTAGAAATCGATTAGTATTAGCTAGGTGTTTTGACGGTAAAGGTATTAGCTTATTTAGAATACTCCTATGTACTAGATGTAAACGGTGGTATGATATTTCCTGCTACCTGCCATAGTGCCTTCTGTTAATAATATTACTTTGTTTACACAACCTTACGAACTCTGTGGACCTAGAATGATTCATGCTCTAGTATAACATAATTCTTGGATATTGATCAAATATATGGTTTCTTTTATAGTGTTGGTCGTTTTCTGGAATCACGAGGGATGATAGAAGAGGCCTTGGAGGTTGCTACAGATCCTGACTACAGATTTGAGCTAGCCATTCAGCTTGGTAAACTAGATATCGCAAAGGTGATAGCTCTCAACTGTTGCAAGGAGAGATAGTAGTTTTAGACTGCTTAAAAATAAGAGAACCGCTGGACCTTGCATCTCGGCCTTTTCTCTAGTATAAGTTATTTGAACTATATGTACATCCTGATTTGTTTATGATACTGATACTGATGACAACTTTTGTTCTGTTTTATGTAGGATATTGCACTAGGAGCTCAGAGTGAGTCAAAATGGAAGCAGTTGGGTGAACTGGCTATGTCTTCTGGAAAGGTATTTTCCATTTTAGTTGGATATGAAATTGTTGTTTTTATGAAAGGTCTATGGAACAACCTACACGCAACCTTTTTTCATTTGAGAAGAATGAAACATATTGTTTATCAAAAAGTTCTTAGTGCTGCTCATAAAAGTTTTGACCACGTAAATTAATCATAGAAATCGTAATATGTATGTTGGATACATGTGGCCATTAACCTGTAGTACAACCTTTCTTATTAGAAGTGGCAGTTTTGACCCTTAAACCTATAAATGGGATGATTTGGGTTATGTTTCTATCTCAAACTGGTCAAATTAGACGTTTAGTTGAAGGGGAGCGGTTTGAATGGGTTGTAAGTCGCCCAGAGTTTACACAACCTCTTTCACCCTTTTCAGCTACTTTAGTTTTTTAATACAAACTCTTACACCCTTTTTTAAAAATTTTAGATTATTTTTGTGTTAATATCGTATTTGTAGTTAGAATATAACTTTTTAGCCACTTTACTCTTATATACATGGACAAAACATATTTACGAGCCAATCCCAATCAATTTTAACATGGACACCTTTTGAGGTTGAAAGTGTTAAATATGATCTCAAAACTGAACGTGGACAAAGATGACCGGTAACCGTTTCCACTTGAACTCTGTTTGACCTGTTACCGAACCCACCTGACTGTTTCATCTTGCCATCCGTTTCGTTGTGCTTAATCTATATGACTTTATGTATATGCCTATATTTGGCATATTGCAGTTGGACATGGCCGAGGATTGTTTGAAACAAGCAAATGATTTGAGTGGGTTGTTGCTGCTCTATTCTTCTTTAGGAGACGCTGAAGAGATTGCAAAACTTGCATCCCTTGCAAAAGAGAATGGAAAGAATAATGTTGCATTCGCTTGTCTATTTATGTTGGGTAAATTAGAAGACTGCTTGCAGTTGTTGGTTGACAGGTTAGTCATTTCACACATAGCTTCAACAGCCATATGAAATTGGCAGCATTTTGAAATCACTCTCTTTACAGCAATAGGATTCCCGAGGCTGCTTTGATGGCACGATCGTACCTTCCAAGCAAGGTTTCAGAAATAGTGGCCCTTTGGAGAAAAGACCTTAACAAGGTAAATGAATTTCCTAGTCTTTCCATTCTATTCTTTCCTTGTCAACTGCACCAATACTTGCATAGGCCAATCTTTCAGTTTATAATCATGGACAATATGTTTCATGATCTGACTGCAGATTAACCAGAAGGCTGCTGAATCTCTAGCAGATCCTGAAGAGTATCCGAATATGTTTGAGGACTGGCAACTTGCACTCGAAGTTGAAGCAAGAGCTTCAGAAACAAGGTTGATTCCTCATCTTTGTTTCCATTTTCAAGATTTTTTTCTGCTCTGGTAGTTGAACACCCCACATTATGTTGCATCCTTAGCTGGGCTGAGAAACAAGTAACTTGTGTAAGGGGGAGGTGGTGGTGGGGACTGGGCTGGGCATATGATTTTGGGTAATGAGTTAAATCGGATAATTGCGGTGTTGTTTGTGCTGATTCGAAACATCCTTTTGTCTAAAAGTTCCATGTCTACTCTTTTCATCAAGAATTGTGTTATTGCAATGATAGTTTATTATTTGAATAAAATGATTTAGGATTTATTGCACTGGAAATATACTGCTGCTGCTTTCGTTGGTAAATGGGTCAAAATTGCCACCTTAACTGAAATTATTCAGGAAATTTTAATGTTTCTATATAATTAGTTTATCCTCTGGGAGCATAGTGTGATGAATACATGTAAAATTTTAAAATGAATTTCCGGAATTGCTTATAACATTAACAAATACCCTCCCAATGAAATTTTGTAGGGGTCATTACCCTCCAGCAGCAGAATATGTGAATCATGTTGATAGATCACATATCAACCTGGTCGAAGCTTTCAAACACATGCAATTGGATGTTGAGGAACCACTTGAAAATGGAGGTTTGGATCATGAGGTACATTTCTGTCCTATCTAAATTCCTCACCAACAAGTAATGAGTACATACAAATTTCCCAACAACTTTGTTTGGATAATTTGCAAACTAGTTTTTGCGAAATGTTCCGTAAAAAACGGTTTTGCTTAACTTTTCTGAAAAACCGCTTTTTGTGAAGGTTTTTTTTATAATATTCTAAAACCAGTTCTTGCAAAGCTCCGATATTTTTGCTAAACTTATGGTTCTTTGTTTCTAAATAGAAAGACACCAAATTCTACGGTCAAACTTATCTCATTACCCTGCTCACAACTTGACATCTCCTCTTCCAAAGGAGGGTCTGGATAAGAAATTAGGTGAATCGTCCCACATGAACCCTTTTTAAAAGGGGTTTACGGCTCTAAAAGCAACAGATGCTTTCCACTTTAAACGAACAAGGAAAATATTGAAAAAGTCTTTTGCTTGAGGGGGTAATTTCCAAAAAAGAGACGAAACAGTTCGTACTAAATTTTCCAAAAGTAAGAGAAATAAAAAATTCCATGTGAATTTCCTTGTTTGCAAAAGCATGGGGTATTCTGTGACGACCTTGTGATTAATATCTACAAATAATCAGTTTTATGATTGAATCTGCCAATAACCAAAAACTACTGATAGCGTGAAGGTCGTTCTCATAATGAATGGATCTGGTTTTACGATTGCACATAAGCTTTAAGATTGACTTTTTAGAAGTGAAATTCTGGTAGAGATCTATATTTTTTCACATTGGGTTTTTCATGGCTTAACTATAAAAAACAGACTTGTTTATAAATGGTTCTACTTTTCTAATTAAAGAAAGAGTTTTTCCTTTCTCGATGTTCCCAGGGTTAGTTCATTTTTTATACTGGTATTTGTGGTGTTATGTTCCTCTCATGGCTTTCTTGACACAGGGTGTAGATCACATTACAAAGGAGGAGGAATTTGTTGATGGTCAAGAAGAGGATCAAGAAGTTAGTCATGAAATGGGTCAAGAAGAAAACCAAGAGGTTGCTGCAGCTAAGGATAATGATTCATCAGATGGTGCTGTACTCGTTAATGGTCATGAAGCTGATGAAGAGTGATTAATTGGTAGGGAGAATGTCAACAACTTAATCTTATTGCTGGTGACTAATTTAATCTTTTCGATTGTCTTCTGTGATTCCCAATTTTGCCATGTAACGTTTTCCTTTCTATTGATTATATTATATTTTCTTGTGATGGGTTTTGTTAAATTTTTAGTTAAAGATAGATATTCCCAGATTAGTAATAATTTCAAAATACCACTACCTTATACGTAGGACCTTTGTCTTAACAATCTAATGCGGAGTAGTTTTTTATTTGCTATTTTTCATCTTGTTTATATTTAGATGGTCTCTAAATTGCCACTTAAATGGCAGTGCTTACACCGCGTCACGAAGTTCACTCAAGACGGTCGTTTCCTGCTTTATGGAACTCCTTCCTCAGGTAAAATTTGAATTTTGGTATCAGTTGGAAATTGTTGAATTTCACTGCTTGTCTGCTTATATATTATGTGCCATTGCTTACATTCACATGATCCTTCTTGCAATAAAATGAATAAATAAAAAACCACGTCTCTTTCGTATAGGTAGCTTTGATTGGCAAATAGAGATGGGACGAATCGAATGTGGGATCTGCCGTCTAATTTGAATGTAGTGTGATTTTGTAGCGCGTTGAATTTTGTAATTGGGGGACATAAAATATAGACTTGAGGTTCAGTTTGATAGTCTTGAGGTTAGTTACATTTGTAGGGGTGTATACCTATATTTTTTTGAGGCGATAATTTGCATCCTTCATAGTTGCTATGTTATTATGGTTGATCTTATAATTGTTGTATAGGGTTCGGTTTGGCATGGTCTCAAGATGTTTTTTTAGGCTTTTCAGAGTTCTGCTTTCAGTTTATGCAAAATTCTAAGAATAGACTAAAGAAAATGATGTTTTTGTCTTCTAATTTGCTTTTTAAATAATTAAACCTCTGATAATAAAGTTATATTCAAAGTGTATTACATATGATTTATTTGCGGATACCGGGATTTAAATAATACAAATGTTTTATTGAATATCAAAAGATTTTACCCAATTTTATTATGAAAAAATGTTTTGAAACATGTTCAAATCAATATATCATAAAAATTTTAAGACATGCCGATTAATAGTTTGATAACTATCAATTTATTTGATAAGTTTGCTACTCGAAATATGAATATTATGCTTTTTTATCTCCATATGAATAAGTTCATTATATATTGTTAAAATTAACCATTATATATACATTTATATGCGATAAAGCATACAAATTTATTTGTTGGTAACTATAATGTGTTTTGTAGGTTTACAAGTTGAGTTTACTCGCGGGTATAAGTCAATACCCATTATCCACCCGTGACCCGTCAACGGGTAAAACTTCATACCCGTAACCCACCCATGGGTAAAAATTACCTACCCACAATGGATGGGCACTCACGGGTTACAGGTTTTTTCTCGGCCATTGCCATCTCTAAGACTTCTATAATACAAATATTAAAGACATGAGGTTTTCCTGTTCAGGTAGCGGAGGGTGAATCTTTTTACTCAGATGTGTGCGATCAAATCAGAGTATCCCGTTATTAACTATTTATCTGGTCATCCTAAGATGTGCAGCTAGTGAAATTAAGATAGATTTGATATGAGATTTCTTATGAGCATATCAAGACTTAACTATTAAACCATTTTGATGATAAGTGCATCATACGAGGTTTAGATAGGTTTGAACCTGAAATTTCTTAAGCGGATTTCAGGACGTTAACAATTAAGCCATTTTGGTGATGAGTAATATTGTTGATTGTTTATAGGGTTGTTACACCTAGAAGCCAGAACAGTATTATTATTGTGCAGAAAATGTAAGTTTTCTTTTACATTAACGTCTTCATTACTCACCTTCACATATACGAAACATATTATCTTTTTTGAACAGTCAATATATTATATTAATAAAGAAACTTTTATCCAGGTGTTGAAGGATTACAATAAAAGACTTGGACTAGTAATCAAGTAAATCATGAATATGTACAAAACATATTGCTATACTATTTATTGCCATATGAATTATCTTTCTATATATTATTATTTGTAATAAAACTAATTACAATAGTTGACTAATTGAGGGGCTGAGTTGTATGCTATGTATCCAGCATTAAGTTATTGATAACCTCCGACATAATCCGATTACACAAAACTATACACTATTATTATATATATAGTCATTTCATTTTATAAATAATTAAAATTACTAATGCATTTGAATACTAAGTTTGATGGTTGTCAACTTGTCATAAATTATAATTTAGGTTGAATATAAAATAAATCGATTTAATCATATAATATTTGCCCAATCACTCAGTAAAAATAGAAATAGATGATTAAAATGACAAGAACAATACCATTATGGCTAAGAATGGTGCAAAACAAGAAATATGCATTAATTAAAATATATAACCAACAAATATTATAATTATTTTGTTCAATTTACTCCAAAATCTGAACCCAAAACAATCCTCTACCATAAATATGCATCAAAATATAAAAACAATATTGATTTATTTCTTAATGCATAGTCAGTGAGCTCAAAATCTACCATTACAACTAATCACCAATAGAAGATTGAGTATCATCCAGTTAAGGTGATGACATGAAATAGCGCAATTTGCACTTGCTAGAACAGGAATCCACACATCTTCCCATGTTTTCTGCATCTGAATATTAAAAAATAATAATCATATGAATCAAAAGTCAACAATCTTTAATTATATATATATATATATATATATATATATATATATATATATATATATATCACAACATATTTAAATTAAAAAACCCGCAAAAAGCATCACCTTTGTGACAACACCGAAAAATATAATAACATTACACAAATTGAATTATACTAATACACTTAATTATTCCTTATTTTATAGTATAATTGTACGTGTTTTGACTTAAAAAATAGATAGATAATAAAAAATACATACCAGGATTGTGTAGTTTGCTAATGTTAGCACACAAGGAAGTAGCACAACCAAGCTTACAATAGCCAAGATTTGCATGATTCTGTGAATGTTCATCTACAGCCATACTTGTAGAAGATGCAGGTATATCAAGACATTTTTTGAGACATGTGGAAGTACATGTACACATATTTTGAGGTTCGATCGTACAAAAAAAGAAGCATCTAGCATAACAACTAGTAAATGGAATAGGACCAGTTGATTGCGCTCCAACCATCGTCATTCTAATCCCCATCCCCATGATCATCAGCGTGATCATCATCATCATCACTTTCTTACCCTCCATTTTTGCTCTCAAGTTGAAGTCTTGTGTATGTTTGATCTCAAATTGCTCACTTGATTATATAGAGGGGAGAAAGATTTCTTAATCAAGTAAAGCTTTAATGAATTGGGATGTATCCAACTTAATTATTAATTACTTTAATTAATAATAAAGTCTCGTTACAAAAGGATGTATCTACTAGTTAATGTCATATAGAGTATGATATATGTTAATGTAGTATATATATTACACATTTATTGTGTATAACATATATGATGTTGGGTTATTTGGAAAGCCATACATATATAGATATTAATTTCATCATTATTAAGTCAGATCTTTTTTATGATAATATTGCATATAAAGTTGAGAAAGTTCTAAATACAAATTTATTGACCAATTGATTGCTATAAAATATTCAACTTAAAGAAATATACAAGTTATTATTTGTTATGTTAAAATTTATGAAAAAATTTGTATATGGAAGCAATCCCAAATGTATTGCTTACCATATTAAATGTGCTTTAAGAGAAATAAGACAAACTAAGCATGGATAAGTGATAAGTCAGATGTAAATTTTATTTTTATATAATAGTATTAATGCTGACAACTTTTTAGTTGAAATATTATAATTTCACTAACTTTACTTATAAAAGAAGGGAGTTGATAAATACAACACCCAAATTGATACATATACTAAACTGTACACCAGCTAAAGTAAATTGTACAAATATACAATTGCACAATTATGGTGTATGAAACAATATTAGTGTTATATTTATCAGCTCTCATAAAAGAAGTGTTATACATTATTTGTGCGAATAAAAAATTATGTAAAAAACTATGTACACAAAATCTTAAAAAAAGCCTTTAAATTAAATTTTTGATAAATTTCAGATTCATTGGTGATAACTATCTACTCCAACAAGTTGAACTTTTTATAAGAATATCTATAAATTCCTATTTTTTCAAAAGAACTTTTGTTAAAGATACTTTTGATAACAAGAAAATTGACAAACTAACTAGAAAACTGAATCACGAAGGTGGAGATCAATTCTATAGCACAAAAATGAAAAATTTGAGTTTTTACATAAAGCTTGGTAAAGTTTTGAGGGTCAACATAACTATTGGTTTATATCTATTAGTTTATATGATTAAGAGTCCCATTTTGCAGCTTTGCTGCATTATTTAAATCGTTGATCACATAAATTAACATGTGAAATCGATGTCTCCTCGTTCTACTAAGAATGCAATTGAGTTTTAATCCCGCACGGTAAATAAGTTATTGCAGTAATAACAGTTTATATTTGTTAATTTAGGCTGCCGATAAATACAACATCTATTTGATTCATACACCAATTTTCGTATTTTTTGATGATGTACTGTACAACCTTATAATAAATATTTTTTATGTATGAAACAAAAAATTTATTGTATATATCAACACCCTTAATTTAACCTTAATACATAAACGCAGTAATTAAGGGGTACTCCTTTCGAAATAAACTGTTACAAGTACCAACTGTAAGATTCTTTTATTGGTTATCATCCTTTATCTTTTCAACTAAAGTGTCACTCAACTATTATTGGCCTTCACTTTTAGTCCCTTAAATTTTAATTTTGCACAAAACATCTCTAACCAAATAACAAAATTCAAATGAGATAGTCTTTACGTCTCAACTTACTTTTATTGGACTCGTGTGTACTTTTATTGGACTCGCATAACACGGAAAAAACAATTAAAAATGATCTTTCATTTTAGCAAAATTTTAATTTAATAAACATTTTTCACTAACAAGTTAAATAAAACTTTTTTGAAGTGTACTTAGTAATTTTAAGTAATTCTTTGTTATAATGTTTGTAGTTTAGAAAATAGATATTATATTTTTAATATGCTTTACGATAATATATTAAGAAAGCAAAAGTGATCATTGTAACAATAGTTGAAGTATGTAATAACCACTTGTTATGTTTTAAAAGTTTGACGAATAATATTCATGATAATATGGTGAGTAACTGGATATTTCAAAATACAATCATACTTTATTTATACTTTATTTATTGTTGTTTGGTTGAAGTTTCGAATACAATATTCATCATATGTTCTGAATTCTGATAAAGAGTATTGATAAAGCTATCTAAGGAAGTGTTTCGAATGAGGAGATGAGAATGAGTTTTGAAGAATTGGAATCATAACAATTGTTTGGTAAGTAATTTGGATTTTTAGTATTTAGAATTAGTCCTAAAAAAATAAAATCAAAACCCGATCAATTCTAAAGGTTTCTAACATGATTCGACACTCTTTCTCTATTCATCACTATCATTTCTCACTCCTTCTCATGATTTTCATTTCCCTTTCCTGTTTTCTAACTATTATAACTAATATTTTGTTTTAAGAAGTAATACGTATAAATATAACTCTAATATGTATGTATATTTAATTTATAACTCTAATATGTATGTATATTTAATTTATTATTTACATTATAAAACTTTAATTGATCGTTGATCGTAATGAAAACAAAAATAGTTGGGTGCATCTAAATAGGGGTGTTCATCAGTTCGGTTTTCGGTTTATTCGGTTGGGGTTGTTCGGTTCTGAATTTTTTTTGAGCAAAACCGAACCGGAAACCGATTTCACATTAGGAAACCGAACTGAAAACCGAATTCGAATTCGGTTCGGTTTTGGTTAAAATCGAAAAAACGAATATTTCAATTTTTTTGTTTTTTTAAGAGTTAATCAATTTCGATTTGTAATTTTTCGTGTGTTAGGGTTTTACTAGAGTTGAAAATGAAAGATGTGAAGTTAATTTATGGTTTAAATGTAAATATACTTGTTTAGAAATTCTAAATATCACACATATACTACATATATTAATAACTTAATATATTATTAATTTGAATTCGGTTTTCGGTTAAACCGAATTCAAAAATTCAAAATCAAAAACCGAACCGAAAACCGAATTCAAAAACCAAAACCGATCCAAAACCGAAACGAAAATTGAATTTGAATTCACGGTTTTTTTCGATTTTAATTCGGTTCGGTTTTCGGATTAAACGGTTTCAAACCAAATAATGAACAATCCTACATCTAAATCATGTACAAGGACCATATACGCTTATAAAAAATATAAAAGGATGTAAAATGTAAATTTCAACATTTCCCAATCTTCTTCTTCCGTCAAACCCTGTCTGCAGTCTGCACGTGCTTACTTCACTCTCCAATTTCAGACATCACACATATACATACATTCGCTTGTATCTATACACTATGTCTATCACTCATGAAATTACGAGCTGCAGAACCTTGTGTAGCTGACGTCATCACCGTTTTCTTCTTATCAGACGATTGAACAGTTGAAATACATTCAATCGATCTGTACACATTGAATTCAGATTAACGAAGATCAAACGAACAGGAATCAATACGTGTGAAGATCGATCTACTTGCTCAGCTTCAGAGTTCATGTGTCGATCTGCCTGAAGTTTTCAACGGTCTGTATAATTGAGTCAACACATCCTATTCAGTTATGTTATTCACTTATTTGTGTTTATTGTATTTATATTTATATGTAATTTATTTGAGATATGATATATTTTGATTTTGTGATCATTTCATTAGTTTATTGTTCATAGATGATGCACTTTGCAGTGAGATGCTGCAGTTGATAGATTTAAAGTGATGTGTATTTGATTAATCTGAATCTGAAGCTAATGTTGCCTAATGATGATTATGAGCCATTTAACCATAACATTCTATACTTTTATGATAATTTATACTTTCATCATAGACTATGCTCATTCTATATGTACTTTATGAATAGTGCATTTTTACTATAAGATGCTGCAGTTATAGTTTATGAGGAATGAGTATATGTTTATGCAGTATTATGTTGAATATAATTGAAAGCAATAAGTACTCAATCAAATCAAAACACATTCGATTATTAGTTAGGCGTTTGTGTTTTTTCAATTTATATGTATTTTGTGTGAATATCCGGAGGCCTTTCTGGAAGCCTATGTTTGTGTGAAACATGATATATATTTTTCATTTCGTTAGTAATTTGTAACTATTGCAATTTAACTGAGATAAGGAAATTATAAGTAATGTCAGTTTAAAGTATTCGAATTTGTAAGCACTTATGAGTTATGTCTAATGGTGATTAGAAGTTAAATTAAGTATCTAATTAAATAGTTAATATAAAAATTACCTCTGAAACGATATAATTAAATAATTTTAGGATGCAACTCTTGAACCTGAGTAAGATGATTGATATATTTGGGGATTTCTAATGGGACTTGGAGCTCTAACATCGGGAATGTTTGATACATATTGTCAAAATCTCAGGAATGATCCGTTATGATCTATGCTGGACAATATTGATTGAAAGGAAATATGGACGAATATAATCGAATGGATGTGCAAAGAAACTCAAGTAGACAATCACGGCCCGTATTGAAGTCAATATTATCAGGAAAAACTACACCTAGAGGTTCTCCTTCATTTAGAAGATTAAACTCTAGTCGGACACCTAGAAGGGACGGGAGAAGTGGTGTATTTGGCACTAATTGTTTCCGAAGCAATCGGATAGTACTTTGGTTGCTTTTGATCACTCTGTGGGCTTATGCTGGATTTTATATACAATCAAGGTGGGCTCATGGCGATAACAAGGAAGGGATATTTGGGGGCAATGATGAAAGTGAAGAGAGTTCTGAGTCCCAACAAGTTCATAGGAGGGATTTGAGTATAAGTAATAATTCGTTGATAGATGACGTTGTTATGGATGTCAATCAATCTGATGTAAAGAAGATTGACGTGGTATTGACCAATAATGGCACCAGTGGCGTGGTACAAAGGAATGTAAGTATAAAGAAAAAGAGTAAAAGATCAAGACGTAGTTCTCGTTCAAGACGTGGTAATCAGAAAAAGGTTGTCGAAACTGTTCATAGTAATGATGTTGAAGTCCAAGAAGAAGAACTTCCTCAAACGAATGCTACCTATGGTATGTTAGTTGGTCCATTTGGTTCTTTAGAGGATAGTGTTTTAGAATGGAGTCCTGTGAAGCGATCAGGAACATGTGATAGGAAGAGTCAGTTTGCTCGGCTTGTTTGGTCTCGAAAATTTGTGCTAATATTTCATGAGCTTTCGATGACTGGAGCTCCACTTTCGATGATGGAGTTGGCATCAGAGCTTTTGAGCTGCGGGGCCACAGTTTCTGTAGTTGCTCTTAGCAGAAGGGGTGGCTTACTGCCCGAACTTGCTAGAAAAAAGATCAAAGTTCTTGAAGATAAAGATAAGCTCAGCTTCAAAGCTGCCATGAAAGCAGATCTTGTAGTAGCAGGTTCAGCTGTCTGCGCATCATGGATTGGTGAGCTCTTGCTCATATTACTCCCAGCGTCCCAATTTTTATTATCCACGGAAAAAAAACACGCAGTTTAAGAAAAGTGTACTAGTTGTACTATACAACCAATATGATTTAATCTTTCACCACATTCAAATGTTTTGATTGGTTGAAAATACAAGTGGACTATAAAATTGGGACATCCCAAAATGGAAAGGTGGACTATAAATTTGGGACGGAGGGAGTATATGTTTAGGAAATTGGGAATTGTTCAAATGATAATAATTTTTTAAAAACGATAATTTTCTAGTTTTGTATGCATTTCTGTGATATCGGTAACTTTATTGGCAATTGTTTTAAATGATCACAGAACAATACCTTGACCACTCTGTTGCTGGAACACGTCAGTTGGTTTGGTGGATCATGGAAAACCGACGGGAGTACTTTGATCGCTCTAAACTTGTTCTAAATCGTGTGAAAATGTTGGTCTTTCTTTCCGAATCTCAATCTAAACAATGGCTAGCTTGGTGTGAAGAAGAAAATATTCAGTTCAAATCTGCACCCTCTCTGGTTCCACTTTCTGTGAATGATGAACTAGCTTTTGTAGCTGGCATATCTTGTTCCCTAAATACCCCTGCATTCAGCACTGAGAAAATGTTGGAAAAAAGACTGTTGTTAAGAAAATCAGTCAGAGAAGAAATGGGACTTAAAGATAGCGATATGCTTGTGATGGCGTTAAGCAGTATAAATCCTGGAAAAGGCCATTTTTTGCTTCTTGAATCGATACATATAGCCACTGGTAAGAAGCAAGGAGGATTAGTTGATGATGGTGAAAGTCTAAAAAAAATGTTGAGAGGGAGCAAAGAGGAGCAGGGACAAGATATTAAGCTTCTGATTGGTTCAGTAGGGTCCAAGAGCAATAAGGTGGTTTATGTCAAAGGACTTCTAAGTTTCTTATCTAATCATTCAGATTTGCCAAAGTCAGTGTTGTGGACTCCCGCAACTACACGTGTTGCCTCACTTTACTCGGCAGCAGATGTCTATGTTATTAATTCCCAGGTACATGTGCTCCACTTTAAATGCTACTGTCTAACTTATACCTTCAGAGCACTCCCTATGGTAACACCCACCCTTAATTGTGGGTTCCACCTCAGCGCCACGCCGCCACATCACCACCAGTTACCCACAACTCAAATACACAAAATCTATGGTAACTTACCCACCACTTACCTACTAGGACCCACAATTATTATTAGATATTTAAATTCCACTGTCTTAGATACTATAGAAAAAGGAGAAATGAAGAAGCTGAACGCTCGTGTCATGGCACACCACACCCCACCACGACTTGCCCGTAGCGGTTGTTTGCCTATGGTGACACGAGTTGTGGGCGTCACCACTTGTCCACTTGAGAACCACGAGACCATAGGCACCCCTCCAAGTAGATGGGGCGAAATGTCAGGTTGGGTGGCTTGAGTATTAGGATACGTCTTCGGTATGGTATGAAACTGGTTGGGAGGGTTGGGTTGACCCTAGACGCTTTTGTCCAAAGTTCTTGAGTTTTTGTATAAATGAACTGTACTTTTGAGCTTTTGTCCAAATGTTGTAGCGAAGTTATTTCTTTGAATAATATGAGAACATGGATAAAATGATTAGGAGTTTTGTGTAATAGATTTTAGAATTACACTTTGGCGACAATATGTTAGAGATTTAACATAACCCAACTTTTTCCATTCATAGGTAATGGGTCTAGATTGCCACCTCAATCTAAACGCAAGGCCTTGTAAGAGTATACTTCTTTTTTCCATCAGTTCACCTCCAACATATGTTGTCTTTGTCATTTGATTAAGATTTTTTTGAGTGAATCAATTTACGAGGTTGTATCATGTATGCATACAAAATACCCTTTTGGTGACTTTCGGTTCGGTCACAACCCATCTGACCCCTTTCCTTTTTAACTTTTATTATACCCATTTGATCCGGTAACACATAACCAAAATCCACTCATTCATAAGTAGACAATTCATAATTGCTACATCTACAATGAACCGTTCATATTGTTTTTGGATACCATAAGCAAATCTACCATGTCTCTAACCATAGATATGGAATCTTGTAAACTCCTTTAAAAGGCACCAAGTGACATGAAAAGAGTTTGGGCTTATACTTTATTTACAAGGCACCAAGTTGCTTGAATAGAGTTTGACCCTTACACTTTTTACTTTATTAAAAGCGACCGTGGGCCATGGATTTATAGTAGCCATCAAATATGTTGTCCAGAGATGATACTTTTGTTGTATGTGATTTGTTTTTCTATGAAATGCAATCTAGGAGATCAAGTTCTGAAAAGTTAAGTGTTATATGTCCTGCTATATATTTCTTGAGACTTGTACATGATTGTTAAATTAACACAACGGAAATTGGACTGACTGCGAACACAGGGGCTTGGAGAAACATTTGGAAGAGTGACCATTGAAGCTATGGCATTTGGTATTCCGGTAATAATTTGATTAATTACAAACTCCACTCATACAATCTGGTTATTTTCCAGTAAATTTTTGAAATTTCCATTATGCATTAGGTGCTCGGAACAGATGCAGGGGGCACGAAAGAGATTGTAGAACAAAATGTGACCGGTCTTCTACATCCCACGGGGCATGCAGGAACTCCCATTCTTACCAAAAACCTTCAATATTTGCTCAAAAACCCATCAGAACGACAACGTATGGGACTCGAAGGGAGAGAAAAAGTGAAGAAAATGTACTTGAAAAAACACATGTACAAGATCTTTTGGCAGGTTCTTTACAACACCATGAAAGTAAAGTAAATGCTTACTACTGCTCATGATTTTCATCTGTTCGTCTATATATATTATGGAGAGAAATGACAGCTGCAGTGAGCATCGTCCAACATCGATAAAGAAAGAGATACAACATGTAAACTGTTCCATTTGATTTCATTGTTAACTATTTATAATCCTCACTCTTTTGTACTTTATCAGTTATTCATATTTAAATCACTGTTTGTTAAAAGAACAATAACAAGTATTCAGTTGTTAGTCACAAATCACAACCTTTCATCATATATTCATATTACATGACAGTTGCAATTTCCGGTACATCAATATATATTATGGTAAAAACATGAATAACCGATAACGCTACCTTCCGATAAATATGTGGAAAGATGAGTATACATATATAGATAGCTAAGTAGTAGTAGTAGTACTAATTTCATATTTCCAAACAACAGCCGGACTGAACATGGCCGGAATATGCTTCCGGTACATCTGCCTTTGTCCACGTGGCACTTTTTAAATCCAACACATAAACCCCATGGGCCCCACCAAATCCAACAGATCCAAAGGCTAACAACCGCCCTTCCCAACCAATTATAAACGGCACACTATCCATATCACTTGGTATCCTTATTCTAAAGCTATGATCCAGTGCTACAACCCCACCATGCTGATACATATACACCACTCCATCTCCACCGTCCACACACGTCCTGGGACACGTGTCGCTTCCTAAGAACTCATCTGCCGTAACCTCCCACCGCCACGTGGATACATCAAACGCCTCTGCACTTTTACCAAACTGCCCTTGCATTAATGTATTGTACCCACCAATCACATAAAACTTGCCACGGTGGAAAACACCTTTACATTCGTCCCTCTCATTTGCCATGTCATCAAGAGGGGTCCATACATCTTCTGCCACGTCATACACCATCGCTGACCGGAGTGCATTTTTCTCATTATCATGTCCGCCGGCAACGAAAACTCTCCGATCATTATCCGACGCACACCCAAAAAAAGACCTTGTACACCCTGGCATATCTGGCCCACGCCGCCACGTGGCGGACACAAAACTATAAATGAAAACAAAATTAGAAGCTTCCCAGTTATCCGGGTTTAACCCACCCATTACCACAAGATTATACCCGACAGGAGCTATCTGACAAAATAACGGCAACCCGTCAAAAAACCCGGGAATGGGCGGTAACCCAGCCCAATTACCCGTTTCCGGCTCGTAAACGGTAAGACGGTAAACCGGTGTGGACGAATATTTACGTAACCCGTGTTTTCGTGTCGGGTCAATTTGCGATTGAACCATGACGATGACCCGACGGCTGACTCCGGCGGTTTTCCGGTGGTGCCGGAACGATGGGAGCTCAATTTGCGACTTCCAGCTCCGGGAAACGGAAGTGGCGGAGGAGAAGTGGTTGTACGGAAGACGAATTAAACAGTCTAATCCGACATCATCGGGTAAACCCGGTATAAGATCCATGAAATTTGGGAATTGGAGAAAATTGAGAAATTGAAAGGAGGAAATATTGGGGGAATCAATGAAGGAGTGAGAGTGAAGATTAGAGGCTTTATAATAAAGTGTGATTGCTTCCAGAAGGTATGTATGTATAGATACAGATATATAGATATAGATATATGTACGTATATGTGTGTGTGAGAGTGAGCATGATAAGATGAAAAAAAATAAAAATAAAAAAGTAATAACGGATAGAGGCCCATTGGATGTTTAGAATTATAATTTATTAAATTCCCAAAAAAGGATAAAGATAAAGATAAAACATTAAAATAAAAATATCATACAATTATATAAAAAAAAATATGGTGAGTTTATACATCGGCCGTATTTGGTTTTGGTTTCTTTCATTTGACGGTTTTCCTTTTTATTTTTTTTATTCTTTTTATTTTCTTTTATACACCGAAGAGGATTTGTACACCGATATATTTTAGACTCTTATAACAACTTAAAACAATTTAATAGTGCATGGAGAAAAATTAGTAGGGTACAAATCATGCCTCTCTATATTGTTATTTGTATTATCTGTATGATAGCTTGTGATGAGTAGGATAATGAAGGTTATAATTCAATTTGGTGATACAAGATCATGATAGACGGTAAAATATATTTAGAATAAAATAGATGAATCAAATGAAATGAAAATTATTTTATTTTATTTATACATAGTGCTTTTAGTGTGATAGTTTGAATGAATTGATGTTACAAAATTTATGGTAATGATATAAATATTTATTTTCATTGCTGTTTCTTATCTGTAAGATAAATTAGAGTAATCAGTTGTTCTATCTAAATCGATTAGAATGAGCTATTTTAAGAAATATTATATTCTGTCATTTCCTATATTTTCGTATTGACAGTATTGTGATTCTGATATATGAGGATTCATCTCTCTCTTACAGTCTTCCTCCTATTCTGAATTCTTATCATAATCTTAATTGCAATTGTAATTATAATCGTACTTGTAATCGTAATCTTAATCATAATCATAAATACTAAAATGTCTAATTTGATCTAATTTATAATTATAATAAACGGGTTTAAAGTTTCAGTTTGCGTAGGTTATAGGAGGCGTGAGATGGAGTCCAACAAAAAAGGCATCTCATTATCATTCTTGTTATTATACTTGCCTAACATGCCCTTATTTATTTTAACAAACTTCTAATTCTAAAGTTTTGCTCTAATCAACAAACATACAAACGCAAAAAATAATTGTTTTAAAGTAGCTTGCTTAGTAAACACTTGCCTTCTTAAATAGTAGTACTAGTAATAAACTAAATAGGTTGGGTTAGCTAAGGTTGACAGTCTACAAATTAATTCAAACATTAGAATTGAACCTGAACACGACATGAATTAACAACTTCATATAAACTGTTGCATGACGACTAAAATATCATTTTCAAAATTTGTTACGATGTACTCGTTACTTACTTTTATATACTCGTGTTAACCTAAACGTATGCTACTGGTAAATGAGTTGAATTCAGTTATATACATCCATAAACGAAGTTATAGTGATGGAAACTTATTGGTGAGAGACATACATCATAAATGCGAAGGTCGATTATGAGTTCAATCATCAATCCCGTATTCCTTCAACTACAGTTTACACGATTTACATCTCTCATGTTATCAATGGGATCAATTGTTGGGAGGCCGCCAAATGGTTGGTTTCTGTAACACCCCAAAATTTAAAAGTATTCTTGTTACAATTAAAAATATAATTGTTTTAAATTATTAAAGATGTAAGAACAAGAAAATAATTGAAATCACAAATGTTTTTAGGTTCCAGACTATAGATCTAAAAAGGGGATCAAAGTAGTGTATGTATATAAATATATACTCCCTTTTCTTCTTGATCATTCCAAAATCCAAAAATAATACACGACTTCTCCCTGTGGTTTTCGATTAAGCCAGGAACCAACAAGAAATCATTGAAACTAATCTTCAATCTAAGATTAGAAGCTGGGATCATTCATTTCATCATGTTTAATACAAGGTAATCTTGATTTCCTCCATTTATAACCTAAAGAGTTTGATTTTGGTAAAATACTATAGAGTTAATGATTTTGATATAAAAACTAAGGTTAGATTGATATCAAACTTCTGGTTGTGATTGTAAACCTGTTATTAAGATGATTGTTGAAAGAAAACTGGGATTTGGTGTTGAAATCGGAAGTTGCAGGTTCTGTGTTCTTCGTGGTCGCGACGCGATGGGGTTGATATCGCGACGCGATGGGGGTTCATATACCGACGCGATCCTGAGCAATTGAGACGCGATCTCAACCTGCCCAGAATCTGTTTTTGTTTCTTATTTAGTCGAAGGCTATTTTTGGCATAGTGTTACAAACAGAAGTAATGGTCTGTTATAATAGCAACTTAGAATCGGAATTTAGTAAAGATTGTAATACTTAATCCCTTGAGTCGTTTATGATAATAAAGTTATGGTTTTAAGGACTAGTTAAAGATTTAACTAGGGTGAGAACGTGTTCAAATAGATGAATTCGTTATAGTCAGACCTTTGATATGTATCAATATGATTATGTTTAAAATGATAAGCAAAGTAACGAAAGGTTAAAGTTAATAACAGTATGAGAAGTCTAGTTATGTGATTGTGATAGTTATAAGTTACTAAATGTATCGTTATGGCTACGTGTTTATCTAATAGGTAATTCAAGACGTGGCACTCAAGGACATTGTGATTTGATTGCTTATTCATCTAAAAAGCCAATGTGAGTATTATGGGGGGTTAAATGGGTAATGACTATGTAATCCGGTTTGCTTCTAAGCATAAAGCTAACATAATCGGATGAATGATTGATTGTGTATAATTGTACTGCAGATGGGTGTATGCTTATATATATATATATATGTGTGTGTGTGTGTGTGTGTGTGTGTGTGTGTATGTATATGTTGTTTATTATGATGTGGCATACGGATTACTGGTAAGTGTGGATATGAACGATTCCATTATTTATGTGATATAAATAGATGGAAAAGATATATTATATGTGTCACACCCCCAATTTCATGCTTTGCGGAAGCGATTATTTTTTAGCGTGACTAATCAATAATCAAGCACAAAGATTAATAGCAAACGACTCTAAATGAGATGTTTTAGAAAATACGATACAATACAGTACATTGCATAAGTTTTCGAACGTTTACATAGCTTGGAGTTCGACTAGTAGTATCTAGAGATTTTAAAACATAACAGCTAGTACAAAAGTAATGCAATAAAATCTCCAAGTATGTATGCATGCGACTCAAGCTATCAAGCAGTCCTGCTGGGCATTCCTACTGGTGTTGTGTACCTGAGAATGCATCACTAAAAGTGTCAACCAAAAGGTTGGTGAATCTCACAGGTTTGAAATAAACAGTAATAGAAATTTTGTACACAAAACAGTAAGTAATTTATCGTACGAATATGATTAGTCAGTAGTAAAGAATTCTCAATGTATATGTCAGTAAGTAAGAATTTCTCAAATAAGTAAGACAGTAAAGTATAATTGTACAAATGTAGTAAGGTCGGTCTATCTTGCCATGAGCCATCATAGAAGAATCTTAACAAGTCTGTAATTTTCCCCCGTGAGTGCTAATCCAAAAACACTCATACGAAACGAATAAGAAACACCTGTTTATACGAGTACGGTTCATGGTGGCGCTACCACCCCAAGCGGGGATTGTCAGTCCCATATGGATCCATATACTAAAACTCGCGCTTATCCCATAACTAACAACTATGATTCAGAAGACCTTATTGGATTAAAACGTAACTCATGCAATTTAGTAAGTCTGTAGGTCTGTAAGTTGGTATAGTTTATAAAATGGTAAATTTGTAAGTCGGTCATATAAGTTGGTAAAACAGTAAGTATACAAGTCGATAAGACAGTAAGTTTGTAGAGTAGCAAGTCAATAAAGTCTGTAAAGTAGTATTCCAGTAAACCAGTAAGTTTGTAAGTAGTAAAGCCTGTCAATAAGTCAGTATGTTTGTAAAGTAGCAAGTTTGTAAAGTAGTATGTCTATCAAGTAGTAAATTTACATGTCGGTAAAACCATACATACATATATGTATACAAGTAAAACAAGCAATGCATCTCCCCCAAAGTAAAGACGGTAAAAGAAGCCGTGAGACTCACCTGAAGAGCAAGCAAATCCTAATGTGCGTGCGTGTACCAAGTGTAATCCCCTAGTGTCCTAAACACGTGAGATTATATTTTTGTAAGTGGGCGTGTAGTAATTCATTTGTATAACTGTTCGCTTGATTAATCATGTTCAACGTATTCGACTCGTGTTATGTTTGAAGTTTACAAAAAGTATACGGCCCATTGGTGACGACTCGAGATTATATTTCAAAAATACAATTTTGTCTGTTTTGTATAAATATACTTTGTTTATATCCGTATTGTATAAATATATATTCGTGACGAATGAATTTGATACGTATTTTATAAAAACTGAATTTTTGAACCGGATCCGTAGGTGATCCGTGGGTGATCCGTGGGTGATCCGCCGAATCGTAGGTGATCTGTGGGTGATCCGCCGGATCTTAGCGTTTTTATGGTGATCCGCCGGATCAGTTAGCTGATCCGCCGGATATTATGCATTTACAGGTCTGTTCGAAATTTTCAGCTTAAAAATGACATTTTTGGGCTCGATTATGAACATATAAGTTGATATAACACTAAGATATGATGATATATGTATATTAAACATGAATTTAAGTAAAGATTAAAGTTTCCTTACAATTCGAAAATTTGAGATGAAAATGGTGGTGATGATGAACAATGAAGATGATGATTATGAAGAAGATGATGATGATAGATGCTAGTTGATGTTGTTGTTGTTGTTGTGTTGTTGTTGATGATGATGATGATGATCAAGAAAGAAAGAGGCCGAGAGATAGAGCAGAGAGTAGAGATAGATAGTTGTGTCGTGTGTGTGTGAATTATTGGGGGTCGGTTGATTATAACCGGCCTCCAATAATTGAGGTAGATTTGTATTTTCGTCCCGCGTTCCGTACCCGATTGTAAAGTAGTATAATGTTTTAAAATAATAAATTTCTAAAGATAAAATCATATAAGTTTTTAGTCGAAGTATTTCAGAAAAATACTTTTAACTATATATAAAAATATGTCTTTATCTCAATTCGTTTTGACGGATAGTTCCTGTGTTCAAAATGTCTTTAAATTTATAACGGAGTACATAATTATTATTCTTGACAATAATACTTTATTTGAAAAAGTTTTGCACCAACGTCCATTTTAAGTTTTTGTGTTCTGTCAGATTCGTATATACATGATTATTAAATAATCGTTTTGAGTTTTATATATATATATATATAATCATACATATAATACTTGTACACTTCGGATTTTGAGTATATAATACTTGAAATGAAAAGTTTAAATTTGGCGAGAAAAATGTGCTTTTTGACCGGGTGTCACAATATGATATGATATAGCATGTGGATAAAATTGTTGATATATGGTTTGTATTAGCTTGTGTTAATTGTTAATTGTTAATTGTGGATGTTTGGCATGGTTTAATACTAAGAATCCTTAACAGTAAAAATGACTTGTTTTGTGAATATGTGAATTGTGTGGATTGAGGATTGTGGAAATTTCTAATGGATTTGTGTCGGGGTTGCTCCATCACTTCCGCACAGTGGATAGAAAGTTCTCAATTAATGATATTTAATACGCGGGCATTAATTGGGAAAAAGACTGTAAGACTAATTGTGGATAATTAGCATGATATAAATACTTAGTATGCTATCACCTGAGAGGTGGGATACTAAGGGACAAAGTCCAGGAAGAATTTCTATGATTGCTCAATAAATATGTGCATTTTGATATTAATAATGTGGAAATCTTTGGATACATGATTATGGTGCCCAGGGATGACTGCGGTCATTAGCTGGATAGTTATGTTTTTGGTGCAAGCAATGGTTGCAGCCATTAGCTTGTGGTGATTGCTAATATTATATTGTTAGCATAAAATAAGGTTGAGGATCCTTAGCTAAAATAGAAAAAATGAAATGTGAAAAGTGTTATTGATATATATATATATATATATATATATATATATATAGTAATACTTGTTATATAATATTGTGCGAAAGATTATTTATTTAATTGTTCATAGTCTCACTAAGCTTTGCTTTATTCTTTTCAGTTGTTTATTTTGTAGGTAATGGTTCGGTTGAACCAATGGACTTGCTGTTCGGTTAGACAAGCTTCTTTTTCTTTTAAACTGTTGTAATGGTGACACTTGTATAAAACGCTCAGTTTTATGACAGTAGTGTAAATCGTTTTATGTAAAAAGGAGTTTGTAAACTATACATATTTTGTGATTGTTTGACTTATAAAGTCAACAAGATGAAATAAATATTAATATATTACAATTGAAATTGGATGAAATATATAATAAAATATGTTTTATAAAAAGTAATAAATTTGGGGCGTTTCAAGTTGGTATCAGAGCAATGGTTTGAGAGAATTAGGTGATCCATGATAGGATTGCCTAATCTTAGACCAATATGAATGGCATAATTCATTATGCTAATTAAGTGTAGTAGATTGAACTTATGTGCTTCCCTGTAGTGAATTATTTGATAATTATTATGTGTTAATATGGTATCAGAATGTTAAACGAGATGCTAGTATGCCTAACATATTAAAGAAAATGTGAAAGTGACAGTGTCACAATTCATAAATTGTTGCAAGGCATTGTTAATATTCTTTTGCTGATACTTATATAATGTAGGCGTATTTGTAAAATTTTTGTTACTCATATGATTAAGTAGATGGATATGGTATAATTGAGTACTGATTTTGACACTATCTCCATGGTGTTTAAATAGGTTAATTTATGTTAGTCACATGTTGAGAGGTATTGATAATTACTCATATGTATATTAGCATTATAATGAAGGTTGAATGGTAGACTAGTTGACTTAGGTTAACTACAGTTGAATGTGATGGTGAATGTCACATGTGTATAAAATTTCAAATAATCAGAAGTATTGACTATGTCAGTTGTTATGAAAAGAATATTATGTGAAAAAGATAAAGTTGTCGGAGGCATTAATAAATGCCTTATAATAGATGTTGACTGATCACATGAAATTATTTGATTTGTGAAAATGATTATATGAACAGCAATTTAAAATTTTAAAATTTTGGTTGTTGTAGAAATTGTGTTATGTGATTAAATGTATAAATATAAATCACAATAAATCTTAATGATATGAGGTAGCCTGAGAATGGAAGTGTGAGTTACATAATTTAATTACGTTTGGCCAACGTAATTATATTATGCTAGGTCACATGAAAGTTGTTGAGGCTGCTAAGTATCAGATAGATTTAATGTGTGTTGTGATTAAGAGTAAGATGTATATTGAACTCTTTATTGAGTAAAACAGAATATAAGTTTGAATACATACATGTACATGATTAGGTGAACGTGTCTACATTGGGTTCACGTTTACAGGTAATTGAATAGGATTATGGTGTAATGCCTAAGTGGAGTTTGGTTGACTCTACGATTCTAGAAACGCTAGCTAGTAATGTTGACATGAGAATTGTAGTAAACACCCTTAATATGTTAGTTGGTGTTTATTTGGATTACAAGGGTATTATATGTAAACGGTTAATATCACCATTTGTTGAAATTATATATAGTTTAGTTATGTGGTTAAGTGACCAATTTGAGACTTGGTCCAAACGGGTGACGACAAGTAGTTATTACCTTGAAATGGTCGATTTTGTATGAAAAACATGAACTAAAATGTTAAATGGAGTTAATTACTGTGATTGTGGTAAATGGGTCCAAATTGATTATAGGTCCAAATTCTTCGTTAACGCGGAATTTGAAAATGTGTGAAAAGTGAAACCTTTATTGTAGTATACTTGTGATGTTTGTGAAGTTTCAGGTTCTAAATGTTACCGAGTTAATAGATATGCACGTATAAAGTTAGTGGTTAGAAGCTGATTGTGCATGTCTGTTCAGGTAAGGGTCGCGGCGCGATCTATATAAGAAAGAATGATTTTAAAAAGTATAGAATGTAAGAAAGAATGATTTAAAAAAGTACAGAAAAAGTACAGATTAGGAAATTTAAAAATAAATAAATGGTATAGAAAGTAGGACCCATAAATATATTATTTGATTGGTAAAGAGTACATTTACACTATTCGGTATGGGCGTCAAAATGGGCGTTTTGCCGGCCCAGAACACCGAGAACGCCAGGTAAGCGGCGTTCATGCCGAGGCGTTCTCGGGCGTCGTTTTGCGTAGAACGAGCCTAGAACAGGTGTACATGTGGGCCCCATCGGTTTTAAAATTATTTTTTTTCCTTTTAGATTTAAACACTTTTTTTTAAAGTTTTTTTTAGGAGCAAGCCGTTACACAATAAAAATAAATAAATAGGAGAGCCGTTGAAGCCTAGCGGCTAAAAAAAAGGATTTTTTTTAAAAAAAATTTTTTCCCAATATTACACTGTTTATATACATGCCACATACAAACCCAAATCACACAACCCACTTAACTTTCTTCTTTCTTTCTTTCAATTCAACAAAAACAAAACTAACACCCAAACTCATACTTCCATCAACAACCTTTCTTTCAACCTAAAAAATCTACACAACCCGAACGAGCTATTTGGGCCCGACCCACTTGCAAGGCCCATGGGCCGAAACAAAGCCCGAAAAGCGGCTAGGAGTTCCGGTTCATCGATGCGGCAACATCAATACGATCATCCGAATCGAACACAAATATAGATGAGATGATCGAGAACATGGCCACCTACAAGCAAGATATGGCATCCGCTAGGAGGGAAGCCGTCGAAACGTTCACCCGACAGGAGAAACTTCGCACGGCCATGCAAGGTGTTCAGTTTCTGACGCTCAACACCAACAACATCACGGATCCGGAAGACCTTGCGGCAGTGAGGAGGATGAAGAGAAAGATTCAGTAGGAGTTTCGGGAGTTCTACCAAGCCGAAGGCGACTCCAACGAGGAATGAAGACTAGTTTAATTATTTAAGTATTTGTAATATTTTTTTAGGATTAAATCGCGTATTTTACTTTATTGTAACGTTTTAAAAATTTTAGGATTCTAACGTACTATATTTTTAACGTTTTTAATTTAAGTACTTTTTATTTAATTATTAAGTCTAATTAAATAAGAATTATATTTTATTTATAATATAAAAGTAATGTTTTTAATTAGATTGTTTTTGTTGTGTTAAATAAATGAAAATGATGTGGAAAGTAGTGGGGCCAAGGGGAAAAATGACGTTCTGGTGTTATGATAGTGTGTTCTGAAATGATGTTGTGATGTTATGCTGACATGGCAGGAGGAAAATGAGCGTTCTGATGTTACGACTGCAAATGGTCTTAATGTAAATTTTAAAGATAGTTTGTATAGTTAAAAGTGAACAAGTGAAACATATAAATATAATATAAGTGTACTTTGTGGTAGGGTCCTTTTCAGTTTGTTTTAACTATTGTAAATTTGTAAGTGGGGAGGCCCTATTTGATTTTACTTTGCAACGCACAAGCAATCGAATAAGGTATTTTTAATTCAATAATGCAATACAAATGCCTTTTTCATTATATAATTTCATTTTTAGTTCAATTGATTTGAATAATTTTTTGTTTGATAAATTCTAAACTCCATGTGTTCCATTTTAAATGTCTGCATGCTTTGTTTGTCGAACAAAGATTGTTATTTGTAATTTTTATCCTTTTCTTCATTGCTCAAATCATTTATTTCAAAGAAAATTTTACTCTTAAATATAAGAGCAAAATTGGTAATTATCCAATTTATCTTAAATACAACAAAAAAATGTAGGAGATGTTTAAAATGGGACAGAGTGGTATATATTTAACATTATTTCAAAAACTTTTATAATGTTTGTAATCTATAATCTATAATTTCGCTTAATAAAAATGATTATGTATTCAGTTCAATTCGATCAACCAAAATAAGTAGCTTAATTTCACTTTATCACCAAAACTGTAAAATAAATCAAAAGCTTGGTACTGATATTAGCATGTCAAATTAACTTATTTATTAACCAAATTCAGCTTACAATCATTCTAGTTTATTTTACTAAATGATATATTGATGAACTAAATTAAGAAAAATTTAGAACTTATGTTATTACAGTAAATTTTTAAACTTGTCCTTTTTCTTTAAATGTTACAATATCTTAAAGAAAAAGTCTAAATCATCCCAATATCAATTTCATCTTTTTCCCCTCGGATCATACTGATAAATGTTCAAAATTTACTTCATTATAAACTTTGTTAACCGATCGGAAATGAATGTAAGTATATAAACTTCTATCACTTTATAAGAAAAAATCAGCTTATACTATTGATGATTAATTAACGCGGGTACTGATCATCTACTTTAAAATCATCAATTTATCATAAATAACGTGTTACAAAATGTAATCACATATTAATTATACACAACATACTTTAGTCAAAAAAATTAATTTCGATACATAAATAGAATTATGTGGCAAGTGTTGGTTTTTGTAGGGGCAATTTTGGGGGAAAAGGCATGCATGCTTTATATTCATAAAAATGTCCGTTTCCTTATTATTCTACGTGTTTTATAATTTCCGCAAAAATTAATATCGATACATAAATAGAAATATGTGGCAAGTGTCAGATTTCATTCCATTTTCGTATTTGGTTGGTAAAACATGATGAAATAGAATTCAATTTCATTCCTTTGTCTATTTGGTTGATACACGGAATAGAATTCGATTCCATCAAATTCCATAAAATTGAAGAATTCGATTCATTGACATTTTGGATGTAATCTAATTCCATCAAGGCATCAACTCAGAAATGTTATCCAGTTACGTTATATGATATTATACTACGTGTCTACATTATATAACTCATGTCACTTTATATTTTTATAATAGGTTTCAAATTTATATTTTACATTTTTATAGAATAATTTAAATCTAATATGTTAGTAAAAAAATTATATTTTATACTTTACATTTTTAAAAAATAGTTTTATTGAATTTATATTTTTATATTTTATCTATTTATATTTCAGATTTGTATTTTATATTGTATATTTAATATTATACAATTTTATATTTTATATATTTTTTAATTATATTCTATATTTTTATGATATATTTTATATTTTAAACTTCTAATTTTTATTTTACATTTTATTATATATATATATATATATATATATATATATTATAAAATTTTAGAAGTTCAATTCCATTACGCGTCAACCAAACGTGCATGACATATTCTAATTCCTTCATAATCACATTCATTTGAATCAGATTCCAATCCCATTAATTTCTAATTCCATCAAATTTCAATTCCATCAAATTAAAATTCATTTGACGAATTTCATTTATTCATAAATCATTCTTTGAACCAAACGGGACCTTAGGAATTATAGGTATTCAGATTGCAGTTTTAATAATGAATTAGGAATAATTCTGTTTGGTAATATGAAAAAGATAAAGGTTGCTAGAAATTTTCCGCTAGAATCCCTCAATATAGAAACATTTCAATATAACATCTGAAAAAATTCCTAACCAATAAAATCTCCAACTTTAGTTACAAATTCTTGTTACAGCTAATTTGTTGTCAAACACACCTTAATGGAATAAAAAAAAACTCGATTTAGTTAGAGATGTCAAATTAGACATAAATTTGATTTGATATGACATGGTGTAATACATTTCTTTGAGATGAATTATATTATGATTCATGTAGTTGAATAGACTAGTTATGGTACTTAAAAGCATGGTGTTGCAACTAATTTGTTACAACAAATTTGTGATTCATGTACTTGAAATTATATAATGAAGTGATTTGATATGACATGGTGTTACAACTAATTTGACATGGTGTTACAACTAATTTGTTGTCAAACACACCTTAATTAATGTGATTAATATAAAACCATGTTCCTTAAAAGCAATTAAGTGATTGAATGACTCGTAATTCAAGTATATATTAGTGTTAGTTATAGATAGATAGATTAGACCAACATACCAAATGCGATCGGTCAGGGATCGAGTTGCATTTTAGCAAGTACCATATACTCTAGCTCAATCTTTCTTTCCAACAATAAATAATTAAATAATGCAATACAAATTCCTTTTCATTAGATAATAATTTGTTATAATACGTTCATTTGAGTAATTTTAGTATGATAAAATTTCATAAACATTTAACATAAGTTCAAAAAAATTTATATTGCAGTAATCTAAGATCCTTTCGCTTAAATGTTTAAAACTTACGTCGTAATAAACCTTTTGTTAACCGATTGTAAATGAGTGCAAGTATATAAACTTTTACTACTACTTTATAAGAAATCGTTTGATTTATATTATTGATGAAGATTAATTAGTCTTTGTACTCGTCTACTGTAAGATCATCATCAATTTATCATAAATAACGTGTTACAAAATATTAATCACATTTTAATGATACCTACTTTAGTCAAAAAGTAGTGTCGATACATAAACAGAAATATGTGACAAGTGTTGGTATTTGTAGTGGCAATATTTGGGCAAAAACATGTTTTATATCCAAAAAAGTCCATTTCCTAATTATTCCTAATGGTTTCCATCTGAATGATTATGTCGCATTAGACCATATGTTAGGTGAGTTAATGAGGAACTTTAATTGGGTTTAAACTCGATTTAAGTAGAAATGTCAAGTTGCACTTTAATTTGATTTGATATGACGTTTTGTTTAAGACGAAATCTCATTTTGATTCATGTACTTGAAAAACGTGTATTAATATAACCATGTTCATAAAGAGATTAAGTGATTGAACGACTCGTAATATATTACGTAACTAGTGTTAAACCCGTGCGATACACGGCTAGCATTATAAAATATCGTAATATGTGAATCACAAATCAAAATGATATATAAAATGGTGAAAACTTTCAGATTATAAAAAGATTTTTTTTATCGGTATTAGTGATACTTTATAAATTTTAACCCCTCAAAAATGAAGTAATAACAACATATTTTTCCCACAATATATCAATGAAATGAGAAGGTTAAAAAAGATGTGTATATTATAAATTGACATTTTTTTAGCTAACAAAATTTGTCTAATCATTGTGACCTTTCCGTTTCCTATAGTTATAATATATTAACCTTGCAACAATTGATAAACAATGTGTACGTTAATAGTCTTGGGAAAAATAAATTGTAAAAATTACTATAACAAGTTAGACGTTTTATTTATATGAACAAAATATAAATTATTCTACAACAACTAAATATATATCTACATTATAAAGATTTGAAAAGTAACATAGAATTAATAGAAGTACACGTCTTACCATTCGCATACTTAATTGTAATTAAGTTGTGTGAGATTAAAAAATTAGAAGAAAAAAAACTCTTTAAAAATAGATGATGACCTTGATCTGTCTATCCATAAAACATGTATTCAGTTTACTAAATAAAAGAAATTGAATTCCCTTGATCTGTAAGATGATAATAAAAAAAATTCAAGTTAACAAAACTTTAATGAAAGATATAATTACATTAAAAGTAAGTTCTCATGATTTACTAAAAGTTTATTTATTTATATTTAAAAAAAAAAATAGAAAGCTAGAGAAAGTTAATTAGAGGAATAAGAGTTAAGATTAAGATGAAAAAACTAAAAGATTAAAATTAGAAGGAAAAAATAGATTAAAGGATGTCATGAGTTTGAACTATAATAAAAAGTTATAAGTGTAATTATATGACACATTATTTTGAATTAAAATAGTATAATTTAATTTTATTAATTACCTTATTAAATGAAAATAGATCATATATAAATTTTAATTGAATATTACCTTATTTGGAATAAGGGTGTGGGAAAATCCACATCATCAAGTTTTTTTTATATGGTGATGACACATAGGATTTGTATGATGTGACATGTGTATATATTTGACAAATAATCAAGGGTCTCCTCCCTTAGTTATAAAGATAGATATTATTTAATATTTATATATGGAATCTCGGTTATTCTTTTTTTAATAATTCCTTTTAAACTTTTGTTGTCATACAACGATGAGAGATTGAAATTAAAAAATAGAAACTCAAACCCTTATAATCACGTAGAATCTTTATGCCAAACACACTCAAGGAATTAGCTTTTGTTTCAAGGGATTATAAAGGATTATTCTTTCAAAAGTAAAATATTCTTTTAACATCCTCATATTTTTTTTATGTTATCAAATAGGACTTTTAATTTATATGGACCAGAAAATATTAAAAGTAAAATCTCAACTCTCTAAGATTCAGTCGGCCAAACACAACCTAAGACTAAAATTTTGTTAGTGGACATTTTTTTTGGACATTAAACTAAGAAGGAAGAGAGTATACTATTTTAGTGTTGTCACATGTTATTCTAATTTCTTACTATTAATTATACATAATCCATTAAAACTTGTCACAGCATTAAAATCATATAACATTATAACCTATCATCCTCCATTTACTTTTATACTACATAATAATACAAATACAAATACTCCATAGACAATACAAACACTTATACTCTACACCTTAAAAACACCTACGGTGTTATCATCATTATTTGTTTCCTACTCTTAACCACCATTGTTGCCATCACCACCCCCAATCTCCCATCGTGTTGGGCACAATGATAATGTAAGCAAATATATTTATTTCAACTTTCAAAATATCGTTTAATCTAATTAATTCAGACCAACATACCAAATAGAATCGGTTTGGGACCAAGTCACTTTATAACATGTACAAGTTGGTGTCAATCTTTATTTTCAAACTAACATTGCCCAAAATAATACCGCCGGTTATTCAGTTAGTAATACTATGTATATTTAACCTAAATGATTACCCATTCGGCCGTTCAATATATAGAAGAGTAAATTACATCCTTCATCTTTGATATTTGTCATATATTTCACTCCTCGTCTCTATGTCGAGTTTTTGCAGGATCAATCATTTGACACGGATTTTCGTTTCACTCTCAATCCCACATCCCTCATGATATGACTAAAATACTCTTAATATTTTAAGATTTTTTTACCTTTTGAGGGATAAGGAGTGAAACCAAAACTCGGATCAAATGACTATACCCGCACTAAACTCGACTCGGGGACGAGGAGTTAATGTATGACAAACATTTGGGACTATGAATGTAATTTATAAACATATACTTTTAATTTTATTTTTGGTTTTGTTTTCAATATTGTAACTTTTTTTCTAAAGTTCATAGCATACACAATACAAAAAAATAAAGGATAAGTTTGAGTCTATAATAAGAGCTGATTGATGCTTTTTACAAAATAATGAATACATAAATTATAATTTAATTAACAGTATAATTAATAAATAAATTATGTCTCAATCAACCAATTCTATAACGGGTAATTATTTGGATGCTGACCAGCATTTTGTCGAACAAATGGCATAATCAGTTGATCTTTATTATTGTTTCAAAGAAGCTTCTAATAATGGAATCTTGTAGATGATAAAGACATTAGAATTTCAAAATGATTTTCCGTTCATTTATTACTTTAAATTAATTTTAATTAATATTAATTAACGTCCAAAGGACCTATGTATGATTCGATTATTGGGTATCAAATATATAAATTTAAAATGTCGTAAAATCGTGACACATATGGCATGATATATATTTATTAAAGTGAAAATTTAGTAGATAATAAAGCATCAAAATAAGTTCACACTGACCTCTTATAATGCTTGCTTTAATAATAATAAAGCTTAATATACCCCAATAAAAATAAGAGTTTATTCACGACAAAAAGATTTCTAAATCTTTTTTGTTGTCTCAATCCAGCCTCTAAATCTTGTTTTTGTCTCGTTCAAACATATGATAAGTTAAGCAAAAGTTTGCAGCAGGCTTTTTATACAAGTTGGTTACTGCATTCTTGTGTTTCTTACTATTTCGTGTTATGACTAATTTCATTATTACATAATAAAGATAATCTTAAGAAATGCTTGATCAACTTTCATCATCCAACTCAAAAGACTGTCTTCTCCTTAAAGACTCGAGCACGGCAGCCGATCTCCCCTTGTGCTTTCCCCCGGCACCTGTAGATGACTTGAGTTTAGGCACGTTCATGGCACTAAGAGACGGGGTCCCTGCGCCCTGGTTAACATCCCTCAAAACAGACTTAGCCTTGACTTCAGCCAATGCACCAGCCATGGCTGAACTGACTTTTGAACTCGTGTGGACAGTATTGACGTTTACACCCTTACCAACGGCCTCAGCAGCAGTGGATTTAGCCTTGAGTGACTCGTACTTTTGTATGTCGTAAATAAGTTCTTTCTGCAGTTGTTTATCAGCAATAAGCATCTCCTCAATCTCGTTTTTGTAATCTTTAAGAAGGATTCTAAGACACTCCATGAGAGATCCTGTCAGCGGGCTGTTTTTGCTCTCCAGTAGACGTTTTAGTTCTATGAAGATCGGGATTGTATTTTGGATTAAGCCTTTCTTCACAACTTGAGTAATAACTCGTCCTCTTACAGCGTTTTCTGCAGATTCTTCTTCCATTTCAGAGGATTCCAGTGATTGTCCTTTGTTAGTTGGAATTCTAATTTCTTTACAAGAAAGAATCTGAAACGCATCCTGGGAATTTAAAGATAATAACACGTCAACATACATAAAAGGACTAAAATTCTTCATGCATGAAAAACTGAAAGCACCCTTTGATCTCATAAACCAAAAAGCAATAACCTTTTTATGTCTCGATTCAGTCCCTAAACTATTTTTGTCTCACTTATGTAATATGACGCTGATATAGATTGTAGTTGTACAAAATTGCTAACATGGACTGAATGATTGACTAAAACTGCTGACGCAGAGTTATAATTTCAAAATTTAAACATTCAATATATCATCATTATATAATTTTTATCAATTATTGAAAATAACCCCAACTGGTCCCTCCTTAACTACCACCAAACTACCACCCTCCAAACACCAGCAACCATGATGCTGAATCACAGACTACTTAACTGGATAAACTCAAATTAGTATACCGTATCGTCCCCACTCTAGAATGTAGAAAGCGACAAAAAGGACTAATGATTTATTTATCTAACAAAGAAACAAATAACAAAAGCATGAAATAATTATCAATCATTGCAGCTTTGGCAAGGAATTATAACAAAAATAAAGAATACCTGTAGAACAGACTGGCAGGTAACATCCTCAATCTTGAGCATACCGTCTGACGCAGAGGCTAGAATCTCTGCACATACCTTAGCAAATGTAGCCAAAAGATGCTCTGGAGTCATTTGTTTCAGTAAGGAAACATATATGTGCATTCGTTGAGACTTCGACTTCTCATCATTACCTCTATAATGTTAAGAAAATAAAACAAAATTGATATGTGACACTATGTAGCAGACGGTAAAAGAATCTGACAATTGACCGGAATTGTTACCGTATGGAAAAAAGAACTGTTTCTTTTCGAGAACTCCCAGAGTTACTCTGTCCAGTATGGGCATTACAGTCATTCAGCACAAAGATTGCCTCAACAAAGCTATTATAAGCTAAAAGTGGTGCCTTGACTGTGATAAGATGCATAAACAAGTTAAGCGCCAGAGTTTGACCATAAGTAGCATAATCAGTGATGTACTATAAAAATTCACCTTTTAGTATATTCCCGAACAGAAAATCAGCAAGTTGCCGTATTTTTTCCGACTCATCAACAAGCGATAACAGAAATCGAAGAAAGAGCACACCTCTCCATTTCACATAGTCTCGCTAAACATAAGAAACAAGTCAGAGTTGTTGACCGTCGTGTCATTGGCCTTGAAAGATTCAATACTTACCATAACATATGAAATTAAGTGTACCTGTAATAATCTAGAGAGAAGCGTGAAAGTCTGTCTTCTAACCAGTTCACAGGGATCACGAAGACATTTGGTGATGTTTGGTATATAACTATTAAATGGAAAAAACACACATAAGTGTTTCACAATATGCACACAGAATCCATTTGTTAGCTGTAGACTTGTAGTAGATAGAAGTGACAAAATGGACAGGTGACAGGTCAGACAGGTTGGTATATAAAGGGTCAGAACAGGTATTGGTCGAAACCGGTCATTATATAGTAAGCCGTTAAAAAGGCCAGATCGGGTTGGGTTGACCCACAAGCACTTTTTGTCTATTTTATACAGTTCTTTATAAATACTTAATGTGTAAGGTTGTATGCATTGAGAATAGAGTTTGGGTGACTTTTAACCAGTTTTCCTTTCAGAATTTAGCTACATTGTTTATTTGACTTGTTTAACATAAAACACAATCCAAATTAACCCATTCATAAGTGAATGTATTGAAATTGCCACATCTCGTAATAAATGAATGTATATGAGCCTCACCAATCAACCAAGGCAGTATATCGTACACAGAAATCAGTCATCGTTACAACAATATTGTTACGCACTGCTGCGCTGTCACTTTTTTCCATCTCCTGCAGCAAAACGGTGAAATTAAATACAAACTATTGGAAAAATACAATTATAAACAAACAAGGCTAACCTGCACAAACAACGGTATATAGCGTTTTGCAAGTTTGTCATCAGCAAGACAAATTTTGCCCATTGTCAACCAAGCTTGATTGTATAACGAAGGGGCCGTCTGCTTAATTGACAATGATAACCCTGATACCTTTTTAAGTTTTGGATCAGATATAGAACTCCCTGAAGTGATGATGTTATGTAAAACGGGAACAATGGCTTTCAAATCAGTTGAAGGGCAAACAATAACAAGTGATCCAATGGTGTAAACAGCACTAACAGCTTGAGCTAATAATCTTGACATGGTTGTTGATGATCTATTACCCTTTCGGGTCCCACTTAGAGGTGTAAATAAGCTACTATCCATGTTAACTTTCGAGTATTTGGTCATGTATGTTTCAAGAGTTTTGGAAGCTTTAGAAAGTAGCTGATGCACCCACTTGATCACAAGGGTATCAGCCTCCTCAGGGTCTTTAGCCTTGCGTTTGCACAATGTTCTGAGTGCCTTCACGTGAGCATTAACCTACCATCACATAACGCTATTGTCATTTGGCATTATTTTATATGGAAAATTGCAGAAAAAAAGTAATGTGCTTCAGTTGTATTCCATTTAAGGGAACTAGCTTTGGTTACCCACAAGGAGGTAAAGAACTTTCAAAAGTTTTTACTTTTTACGAATTGCAATCTTATAGCCTAACCGGTTTTCAGATACAATATCAGCCCAACGTCAATGTCACATCGGGAAAAAAATTCAGCATCTTCAAAGTTATTACTGTCACTTCAGCTTCCACTCATCCTTTTGACTGAGTAGCTGACTAACTAGGTCAGACTACCCTAAATAAGAAACTTTTGCATCTTGGTTACCTTAAATCAAAAAACATGAAAATATGACCCTAATATGCTTGAAAACAAAGTTAGCTACCTGAAAAAGAAACTCGCCTAAAGTACGTCACCTTTTCTTTTGTACTTTTGTTCTTCTTTCTTAGAAATAAAAAGTCGATTAATCAGTAAGGAACGTGAATACCTCCATAGAATGCATGCTGAAGTCCTCGATTCGTTTAAGTAAATCGTGAGCTAGATCTGCTGCAGGTTCAGCAGGCAATTCCACAGATACATTAGAAATTGTTTGCAAGAGGGATACACGATCTCCGGCCCAATCAACAGAATTAGATTCTATGACTACTTCTTCGTCAAGTGGGCTGTTGGATGATTCATGTTTGTCAAGAAGCTGCCAATGGTGATAAAGAAACTGCCAATCCACTGCTTTCAAGAGAAATCCAGAAACTTCAGATAACAGGAACCACGCGCCGGCTGGTGCCACCCATTTCTCAATTGGGTTTGAATCAGCTAACCATGTAAACTCGGAATTCTTAATGATGTTCTGAAGTGAAATAACAACTCTGGGCTTTAGTTTCTTCTTCTTTCCTAGATGATTGCATATTTTTTTGACCCATGGACTCACTTCACCATTGCAGATTTCTTTAAGTAGACCCAAGACTCCATTTTGGTCAATGTTCAAGTTATCAACATTAGATCCAGCTTGGGAGATCCGATCCAATACCAATTCAAGAAACAAGTTCTCACATTCTTCTTGGATGCTAGTTTCATTGTCTGTTATTAAACATGGGACCGAATGTAACCACTCCTTCGTCACCTTGTCATCATGGAATTTCCTGAATGTCTACCGGCAATAACAAACAAAAATGAAGAATCAAATTGTATGCATCATAAATAAACTTTGGGAGACTTTCAACTAGTTTGGCCTAGCAAAATCAGCAATTGGTCCCAAATAAACCAATTCATAAGTATAGCCAAGTAAACTTCAAGCACTCTGGTTAACACCATATGAATTAGCTATGGAAATAAAAAGCAAAGAGATTGAGATCAAACCTCGGATAAGGCAGAAATGGCAGCCTTCCTTATACTAACAAGTTGATCAGAGCAAGCCACACCCATAATCTTTAGCAACATATCATCAAATCCACCGCCTTCACCTTGAAGAGCAGTCAGCTTTGATATTAAAACAAGTGCTGCCTTCCTCACGGCTGCCTTCTCATCAACACACCGTTTTCGCAAAACATCATTAATCCCACCATCTTCACCAAATCCCATTACTTTCATCAGGACTACCTTATTCTCACCCTTCCCTGATAAAAACCCCACTAATTGTGCTAAATTAGTAAAAGCCCTCGCTCTAACTCCTGCAGTTGAATCAGAACATCTTTGTAACAGTGCTTGCAGACACCTGAATCCCCAAGAACTCTCGTACCCATTTTCCAAACATCCCCCTAATGGATCGTCTAATGACATTATAAGATTAAGAATAAGATCAACAGCAAGTAGTCTTAGTTGCGGTTTTCCTAGAGTCATTTTCACTACAAAATCAGCAAAGCCTACTCGATCTCTATTTTCTAAAGCTTTAACTATTTCAAGTATTGATTCAACAGCCAAAGTTCTAAGCTCAGCCCGTTCAGGGGCTTTACCAACCAAATACTTAGGAAAGTTAACCATTGCTTTTCGAATCTCATCAGAATCCTTTGTCATTACAGCCAACTTGTTCACCACAAACAATAGCCCAAAAGTTCTTGCCTGTGATTTAGACATTAAAATCAACGAAGAAACAGACTTTAAAACCTCAGCTGCAGTAACCCCCTTATCCCCATGCTCAGATTTCAACAATTCACACAAAATCTCTGAACACAGGGAGCATAACTTATTGTAATGCAACGAAGTCCCACAAGATTCAAGTGCAATTACTGGAATATCAGCCATAGTTTGAACTAAAGCCTTCAAACAATCAGGAAACCTATCTAAATGAATCAAACCCACAACAAGATGTAATCTTTCAATAACAGGAAACAAATCCCTAACATCAAATTCTCTTGGTGTCTCTCTCTCATCATCACCCAATTCAACACTCTTACCCTTGTTTTTCGACTTACCACCACCTCCCCTCTTCTTTCGACCCACAGTACCCGACGGTGGACCCGATTGATGATTCTTGAAAGACCGACGGATGGTCCGGAGTAAGGGATGGAACGCCATGGGGGTAAAAAGAGACAGAACATGAGAATTTGGGGTAAGCAGGATTGACAGGTAGACCTTTGAAGCCAGGAGGGATAAGTGGGGTCCACCAGACTCTACTGCCGCAATGAGTGGACAGAGTAGGGATGACGATAGCGACAAATTTTTCGAGGAGAGTTCATCAGACAAATTTTCGAATTCGATTGGATCGTCTTTGTCAATAGTATAGTCTAGTACTTTTTCAAGAGCTAATAAAGTAGATTCGGAAACTGGCATTGGTGAATGTGTTTTGGTGGAGTGTGTTTCGAGTTCCGTAACTATTTCGTAGATAGCTTCTTCCATGGATGCTTAACAATTTCTCCGTCTGAAAATATGGAATTTAAATACTTCAAATACTTAATTTAGCAAATATGGAGTATATAATATCTGTTTCAGTGTTCACGATATGAGTTGCTATATGTATATGTGGGAAGTATATATCTACGTATACAGTATGATAAACCCTGGCCATCAGGATTCAGCTCATGTAATACTGGAAATAACAATTTAAAGTTCATTATGTAGCACTCTATTATAAAATACACAGAAATAGATAAATAAGGCATCAAAATTAATGAATCTATGCAAAAATTGATGATGAAACCCTAGGTTTCAAATTTAGGGAAAATTAACTGATTTCAATGAATCTAAAGGGTTTTAATTGACGAAGAATTAGGGTTTAACTGATTACCTTGTTGATTTAGAGGGCTCAATTGAGTATGAGCATCGAGCGCGTAGATTGTAGCAAGTGAAACAATGAGATACGATAGAAACACACGAAATGCAACGAAGCGGGAAGATAAAAAGTGGTGGGCGGGATTTAAATTCCTAAAAATAACGTCTTTAAGAAATTGGTAAAACAGGTCCTTCCACTTTCGGAATGTTTCATTTGGCTCTCTTTATCACGTGATCTCTAGACTCTTAGTTATTTTGTTAAATAAAATTGATAATTGGTCTTAAACAAAGCGCTTCCATTACCAAACTCAATAGTGGTGTGCAAAATACGGTTTGAACCATGAGAACCGGCAAATCGTACTGAAATCGTATCGTTCCGTATCGAACCGCTTCTCTACGGTACGGTTCTCGGTTCTAATATTTGTAGTTTTACGGTTTGCGGTTCGGTTCGAGCCGATTCTACACTTAGGGACGTGCAAAACACGTTTCGAACCGTGAGAACCAGCAAACTGTACCGGAACCATACCGTCTCGTACCGAACCGCTTCTCTATCGTACGGTTCTCGGTTCTAATATTTGTAGTTTCACGGTTCGCAGTTCAGTTCGGTTCAGACCGGTTCTAGCACTTTGCACAGGCCTAAAACTCAATATGTTAGTGTTTGGTAAAAATAGCTTATATAGTTAGAATTGGTAGCTTAAAGTTATAAATAAAGCTAGAAGTTCAAGCTTTTTATTATTTTGTAAAAGTTTGATCAAAATAGTTATAACTTAAATATATGAACTAACATATAAAGACAAACATACACATGATAAAACAAAAAAAAAAAAAAAAAAAAAAAAAAAAAAAAAAAAAACCTACACGAGTACTTGTATAAGATGTATTTATGTAATTTTGCTATTTTATAAGCTCTTAGCTTATTCTTAAAAATGCACTTCAACTAGCTTTGTTTAAAGCTTGTTTTTTCAATAATTTCTTAAAATTTTATATGTCCCAATAGTAAGCATATATAATTTGAACATAACTTCATATAAGTATGTACAGTTTGAACATAACTAGCATACATAGTTTTGATGAATTTTAATTAAATACCTCAAAATGAATAACAAATATGCAATGTACATATGAAAAGGTTTATACATCATGTATTCATATTTTGGTCATGAGATACGTGGTATGGAGCACAATTTTTTATAATTCTTAGCTTCATATTTTAGGAATTGGCTAAAAAATTACTATTGATAAAATAGTTCATGACCAATAATAATTTCACCCTTTTACGCATTGCTTTCTCATTTTATTTATTTATTTTAAGTTTTTAACATGTATATCAAATCTTATCTATTTCCATCCACTGCAATTTTTTGTTTGTTTCAATAATACTTAACTCTTAATTACGAGTACTAAAACAAATTATACATGATCAATAAGAGGTTGCTTAAAATTAGTTGATTATGTGTATGTGTAGGTGTCACCGAAAAATAAAGAGAAATGAATTTTTTTATGTGGATATGGACATACGATGTAAAAGTTGTGTACATTAAACTGCTTTATATAAATCTTAAACAAAATTAAAATGATTTTGTAATCAATATATATAGAAACTTTTATTGTCGTGCCTAATAAAATAATTGACCAATAAAAATAAAGTTTGTGTCTATACATAGCTTAAACCATTCGAATATCTGAATTTGACTAGATACGGAACATTAACTTTTAAATTGTATATAAACCAATTTAAGTATTTATGTTCCGTTGTAACATGCGGGTTACAACTTACAAACTACTCGTGTTGACAAATATGACTTCCATCTCTCATTATACATGAAAACAAAATGACAAAACTTAAAACTTAATCAACTAGCAATATCTTATCTATTGTCTATGCTTTAAAGAACCCACAAAATTTTGTATTCGAAACACTCGACCACGACATCTCTAATATATACAACTTCTAATATCTTCAGCCGTTCAAACTTTAAATACTCAAACAACAAGCAGATTGAACATGGCCAGAGTACTCAATTGGAACATCAACTTTTGTCCAAACACACTCATTCAAATCCATTTTATAAGCATGGTGTGGCTCACCACTTTTAGACGCACCAAACACCAATAGATGTCCAAAGTACGAGGTTAGGTATGGAGTGTTTGTCACGACAACCGGTAATTTTGCGACGGATTTCCACGTGTCATCTTCTAGTACTACCACATCGTTAGCATGACACGCGTATAGTTTTTTATTGGTACTTTCGATGCAAATATTATTCGGAGAGTGTATGGTACTGAAAGACATGTCATCGCCTTCTGACCATAGTCGTGCTGACATGTCAAACAGTTCAATGCTTTGTAGAAAATGACCTTGCATGTTAGTTGGATAGCCGCTGATGACGTGGAATTTGCCATTGTGGAATAAGCAATTACACTCGTCGCGTTCCTTTGACATGTCAGGTAGTGGTGTCCACTCATCTACTACCACGTCATATGCCCACGTGGATTTTAGAGCATTCTTCTCGAGATCATGTCCACCAGCAATAAGCACTGTCCGATCACCGTCACTAGCACAACCGAAAAATGCCCTGGGCCCACCCGGCATGGGGTTGCCACGACGCCACGTGGACGATATAAAATCAAAAATAAAAACCGAATCAAGACACTCCCAAGTTCGTGGGGCGTACCCGCCCATAACAATTAAAACCGACCCGACAACAACCATCTCACAAAACAACGGCAATTCGTTTGTGATCCCCGGTAAAGCTGGCATCTCTGACCAGCAACCAGTTTCCGGCTCAAAAACCACAAGATGATAAACCGAAGAATCCGAACACTTTATCTCTTGGTTCGGATTCACACGAGCTTGAGAAAGAACAACGAGCGATTGAGCTTTCCCGGTTGACTTCCGCAAACGAAGAAGCTCGGACAACTCAATCTCGTCTTTCCAAGCTTTACATACCGATTCAAAACTACGAAATTGATTATAAGGAACACGAATCAAGCATTGAAGAGCAATATCATGAGGTAGATTTTGAAATGAACCCATGAGACAACTTGTTTGTAGAAACTTTTTTTTTATGTATATCAAGATTGAACGTGAATTGAATTGAGCTAGTGATTCAAATATTTATAGATATACACTTAGAGCCTATGGTTTTAAATAGTGGTTGCAAGTGGATTGAGAACCAGGTTGCAACGAATTATTTATATTAATTTGTCTATTAACTATTGGCTATGAATATTGAATGAATTTATACGAAGTAACATGAACACGGATCTTCAAAATTTTCTGTTGGCGGCCAGAACATTTATTAAATTAAAAGGCTATCATTGTCAAATTAAATGTATAGGCATTATCCAAATTAAAAAACTTTAATATGAGCATTTTGGTTTTACATATTATATAGTTTTTTACAATCCATGTCATGGTCTCTTACCGTTGATTTTTAGCTTGGTTCCAACTAGGTTAAAGGTTGTTTTGATTTTTAATGTCAACTTGTCAAGTAGTTTTGGGTTTACAACTTGACATATCGATTATTATCCAACTTTTCAAGTTTTGAAGTGTCCAAGTGTATGTTTCAAGTGTGATTTCAAACTTATCCTTTATCTGGTCCATTTCAGTATAAGTTATTTTTGCCCCCAGAAAACTTTATATACTTTGTTTTAGGGGAAGTGAAATCTATTAAATTAATTATCTGGAGTAGTTAATGAATACATATACGTACAAGTATACACAATATAAATTGTTTTAAAAGGTCACATATAATAGAATAGAAATAGCAATAGCAATATATAGCTTCATAAATTTTGATGCGCTAAACATTTTTTTTAAATCAGTAGTTTATGAAAATTACTTCAATATTGACTATTCATCTTAACCACTTGAGTAAAATATAAATGGGGAAAGATCTATAGGATAGGATTTAGTGAATAAACAAAGTACCCTTAAACAAATAATTACATTTCAAAGTCATGGAGAAATATATTCAAACATCATAAGTCATTTTATTTCGAAAATTATATACTAATGTATTAACATATACTTTTAAACATGTTTAAGATCTTATTCAGTTATTTGTTTATATATAGAATCTTAGAAACAAATTAACAAGAAAAAGTATTTAGCCGCCTTTAGTATTATTAAGTATACCTTCAAAGTTCCAACAATGGGCTTAGACGCAATTGTATCCTTAACAATGACATCTTATTATTCACAATTTCACGTTAGTGACAACATAACCAAAAAGTCAATCAACAAAAATGCAACTTGACGAGAATTTTAGTTAACTCATAACATAACTTTTTGCCCAATTGGTAAAGCAAAAGACAATTTAGTTTATTTTCTAAAAGTAAGATGTTAATCTTTCTTATTATATACTAATGACAATCAAGTACCTAGTTAGAGTTGAAGATTTACCGGTAAATAACTACCTACAAGTATTATAACCAGAGTTAATAATGATTTAATCTTCAAAGTGTCGTTATTTTTTCGTTTTAACCACTCTAGTTTTTTTCTCGTGATTTAATCTTCCAAGTTTTAAAGGTTTAGTGGTTTAACTCTTAAAATTTTATTTTTTATAATGATTTTGATGGTTTAATCCTCGAAGTTTATCTTTTATAATGATTTTTCCCTTTTAAAATTTTCTAGTTTAATCATCTAATTTTCAAAATTTTAATGGTTTAAACCCTTCGAAAGGGTTAAACCAACAAGCCTATGCAAACTTTAAGGATCATTAGGAAAAAACCTGAGTGGTTAACATAAAAAAATGAAACTTTGAGGATTAATCTATTATTAACCTTAAAACTATGTGTTGAGTCACTGGTCGCTGATCTCAACTCATTAGTCGCTGATATAAAGTCACTGATACTCTCTCTGAAAGACTTATTGGAAATGATCGTAGTTGAAGCTGCTGTTGCAAAAGTTTTAGTCTCTGATCCTATCTCTCCAGCTAGAAGATGAAGAACCTATCAAGATAAAAGACTCAACTTTGTGTGTCGCTGATACTCATCTACCAGCGAGAGTCTCCAAGTCTTCTTGAGTTATTCCTTCTGCTGAATAAAAGAAGTCACTCTAGTACTGTAGCTCAAGTTACTCTTCAAGAGCACGTTAGCTTGCAGCGAGTAAGGAGAACTTCTACTACTTCAGTGACTGCAGCATTAAATGTTGCATTAATAAGGAGTTGACATATTCTACACTATTACGGCGCCACGCGTGCTCCTCGTGACTTGGTCCAACATAGAAACTAACGTGGCAGCAAGTGATTGGCTTCAAGGTAAAAGGTGATATTTCCTAAGACAGAATGTCGGACCATGATGTATCACATCTCAACTACCTCACCAATCAAGCAGCGACACGTGCCCTTCCAGATCCGGAAATTAAGGATTTCAGTGTCTATAAATAGCGTAGTATGTTGTACTCCATCATGTGTCGATTGTTCGTATTGTTACTTGTTTGTCAGTGACTAGTTTGTCTAAGATACGAACAACACCAACGAGTGAACTAATAGCGTGTTTGTCCACTATTGGTTCATCTCAGCGAGTGAGCAAGTTAGCGTGTTTGTCCACTACTGCTCATATTCATTTGTAAAAGCTGTATTGTTTGATTTAGATTAGCTTTGGCTAATCTATTCCGCAATCAACAATAGATAAATTTTATCAATAAAAGAATTTATCTTTCAGCTAGTATTGCATCAGCAATTGAACTGCCTATTATACTTATATATATATTTGTGTTCATATTGCTGTCATTTAAACACGGTTAAAAACGTGCTAAATAAATTAACACATTAAAACAGAAAAGTTTTTATTTGTATTCAACCCCCCCCCCCTTCTACAATTAACCGACTGTTAACGATTCATAATCGCTAACATAATAGTGATTAGGGACTCACAATTGGTATCAGAGCGGAGTTGGTTTAAATATAATTAAATCAGATCTGCAATGGAATCGGTTAAATACAGTTGTGTTGATTCTGAGTACCAGAAGGGAAATGGCTCCACTACTAAACCACCAGCTTTTGATCCATCTAGAATTGAAACCTGGATGTCCAGGATGATGATGTTCTTAGATCTTGTCGATGATCGCCTTTGCACAATAATTATTAATGGTCCATACACCCCAACTACTATTGTTCCTGCAGTTGCAGCTACTGCAACCACTTCTGCTATACCTGAAATGGTTATGCCTAAAAGGGAGGAACAATGGTCAGATGAGGATAAGCGTATGGTAAGGCTAGACAAACAAGCTAAAATTTACATAAGCATGACACTTCCTGATGAAGTGTTTGAGTCTATTAGATTGTGCACAACAGCGAAACATATGTGGGATACTCTTAGAAACATCTATATTGGAACTCCTGACATAATTCGCTGTAGAGAAGTAAATCTAACTCGTCAATATGAGTTGTTTGCTATGGAACCCAATGAGTCACTGGCATCTACCTACACTAGATATCAAGCTTTAATTAATAAAATGGAAAAGGCTAATATAGGAAAGGACCAGAGATTCATTGTTGAAAAATTTCTAGAGTTACTACCTAGGAAAACTTGGGGAACCATTGCAACATGCATAAGACAAAGAAATGATTATAATTTTCTCAATCTAACTCAAGTTTATGGTATTTTACTAAATTGGGAACAATCTGAGAAGCTAGCTGATCAAAGTGAGCACATTCGTGCTGCACTAGGAGGACAAAAGATTTCGAATGCCCTTGTAGCTGAGCTTGATGAGGTTGATCAAAAGCAGAAAGCAAAGCTCACCAAGTTGAGCTCAAAGTCACTGATTGTAGAAGAAGAAGGTAGTGTCGCTGAAGACCAGTCAGAAGCAAGCTATGATGAAGAACTAGAGAAGTTGGAAAGAGATATGGCCATGATGGTTGCAAACTTCAGAAAGAACAGCAGATTCAACAGATTTGCTGGTGCATCATCAAATAATAATTCTAAACCAAAAGGTGAGTGCTACAAATGTGGCAAGCCTAGCCATTTTGCAGTTGAATGCCGGTCCAAAGCTGTCAACTCTTTCGCTGATCAAAAACCCAGCTTCAGAAATGACAAGTACAACAAGTACAAAACAAAGTACAAGAAGCTGAAGGAAATGTCCAAGTCAAAGAAAAGGAATAAATGGTTTATTGCTGAAGAAGGATCTGTCAGCGACTCTGACTCAACTTCATCATTTGATGAGGAAGAAGCAATGATCTATTTAGACAAGGATTACTGCCTGATGGCTGACGATGCTGCTTTCCATGAAGACATCAAAGAAGTAGCTCATATTTGTTCAGCATCTGGGTGGGATCCAGTAACTCTCTACAAGGTACATTGTTTTAAGTCTGCATCAGCGACTGAAAAAGATTTAATCTTTGAGACTTTGATAGTTGATTTATCAAATGCTCATGACATTCAGAAAAGACAAGAATGTATGATCAGTGACTTAACATCTAAACTTCAACTTCAAGAAGAAAATTTGTTAAAAATAAAAATCTTACACTTGATCTTGATGCACAAATACATGCAAATCAAATATGCATTCAAGAAAAAGTAAAGTTTGAAACTAAATTTTCACAACTCAATGAAGTGATGAAGTCATGGTGTAGGTCTGCATTAAAAGTGAATCAGTGCATTAGTAATCAAATCCCAAAACAAGTTAAAGCTATTCTGGGAGGAGATTATGAAACTGCTGCTGCTCTCGCTGATGCAACCAAAGTCGATCAAATATTCAATCCTGATGAAACATTCTCAGAATTTGTCTTTGAACCAATGTCAGTTTTCAGTGAGCCTAAACCAAATTACTTTGTAAGAAGTTCACTTGTTACTAATAGTTATGATATTGCTGCAAGTATTGATGAACTAAAGAAACTAGAAATTATTGAATCAACAACTTGCACAGCTCTTATCAAAACTATCGCTGATGATCAAGAATCTATCAGCGACTTCACTTCTGACACTCCAGTCACTGATGATCTTATCACCAGTGACTTGAAGTCAAAGAAGCAAAATGAGGTAGTAAATCTGAGAACTTCTAAGTCTTCATCAGGTCTGAACAATAAGACAAAGAAATCTAAATCCACAAATAAAAAATGCTACAAATGTGGAAGTAGACAACATGTGTCATCAGATTGTTCATCATCACAGGTTTCATTCAACCAACCATCATTAGTATGTCAGCATTTGGTATCTGAATGCTCAGCTACATCATCTTCAAAATCACAAATAATCAGTGAGCATTCAGATACTATTGATGCAAGCCAGTGGAAGCCTGAACCAAAGCCTGACCACCATGAACCCATCTCAGGATGGGTTCATCAATTGAACTAATTGTTTGTGTATGATGCAGGCATTCTCAGAGAGACAATCTGGTATCTGGATAGTGGTTGTTCCAGACATATGACCGGATGTAAGTCCTTGCTCAGTGACTACCAGGATGAAAGAGGTCCTGATGTAGTGTTTGGTGATAACAACATTGGTAAGACCAGAGGGTATGGGGTCTTGACCAATGGTAATGTTATGTTTAAGAAGGTGGCATATGTTGAAGGACTGAAGCATAATTTATTAAGCATTAGTCAGTTCTGCAATGCCAAAAATAAAGTGTTGTTTGATCATGAAGCTGGAGTTGTTTACAACAAGAATGGAAGCGCTGTCCTGGCTGCTCAAAGAAAAGGCAATACATATGTAGTCAATATGGACTCAGCACAATCAGGAACATGCTTTTATTCCAGAACCGTTTCAGAAGAAAAATGGTTATGGCGTAAGCGACTCTCTCATCTGATCTTCAGGGCTATCAGCAAGCTCAGCAAGTATGGCCTAGTCAATGGTCTGCCAAAGTTATCTTACGAGAAAGACAAGCTATGTTCAGCATGTGAGAAGGGAAAGCATCACAGCTCTTCATTCAAAAGTAAACAAACATCTTCAGTGACTGAATGTTTTCATCTACTTCATATGGATCTATTTGGTCCAGTGAGTTCTCCCAGCCTTGGTGGTAAAAGGTATTGCTTGGTAATTGTAGATAAATACTTCAGATACACTTGGGTATTCTTTCTCAAAGCCAAAAGTAATGCAGCACAGGAAATCATATCCTTTATCAAAAAGATGAAAAACTTAAATGATTGTTCTGTTAAACATTTAAGAAGTGATAATGGCACTGAATTTAGAAATATTGACCTTGAAAGTTTTTGTGATTCAAAAGGTATTTCTCAAAACTTCTCTGCACCAAGAACACCTCAACAAAATGGTGTTGCAGAGAGGAGAAATAGAACCTTGATTGAATCAGCAAGGTCAATGCTCATAGATGCTGGTCTTAAGATCCATTTATGGGCTGAAGCAGTCAACACTGCCTGCTATACTCAGAATAGGTCTCTGATTGTCAAAAGACATGATAAGACGGCCTATGAGGTGCTAAGGGGGAGAAAACCTGACATAAGTTTTCTTCATGTTTTTGGCAGTACTTGTTATGTCTTAAACAAAAGAGATCACTTAGGAAAGTTTGATCCCAAAGCTGATGAAGGTATATTCGTTGGTTATTCAATCATTTCAAAAGCTTTCAGAGTTTATAATAAAAGAAGGGAATGTATTGAAGAATCAATGGATGTTACCTTTGATGAATCTTATGATAAATCACTCACTGATCCAAAAGACTATGAAAATCTTATCTTTAATACAATCAGTGATGACAAGCATGAGATTCATACATCAGATTCTGAAAGGGAAGAAGATATCCCCGAAGGCATTTCTGGCTCTACTTTAGCTAAGAATGATTCAGGAACTTCATCTTTGCCTGTTAATATCCCATCATCATCATCTCACCATCTGAATCAAAATGATAACACTCACTGTTTAAATCAAAGCTTAAACATTAATTATGCTTCAAATGCTGATGTGTCTGATGGATCATCTCTGGGTAATCAAGTCACTGCTGAACCTCAGCGAATGACTAAATGGACTAAACATATTAATAATCAATTGATTATTGGTGATCCACAATCCAAGGTCCAGACCAGATCAGTAACTGCTAACTTTTGTTTGTTTGTAAGCTTAGTGTCACTGATTGAGCCCAAGAAGATTGATGAAGCACTCACTGATCATCACTGGATAGCTGCCATGCAAGATGAGCTATCTCAGTTTGAAAGAAATAAAGTCTGGAAGTTAGTACCTCAAGTAGCTGGGAAATCTGTGATTGGAACTAGATGGGTGTTCAGGAACAAGATGGACGCTGATGGTGTTGTGATAAGGAATAAGGCCAGATTGGTTGCACAAGGTTACTGTCAACAAGAAGGAATTGACTACGATGAAACCTTTGCACCAGTTGCTAGACTTGAAGCAATCAGGTTGTTCTTAGCATATGCAGCTCACAAGAAATTCAAGGTATACCAAATGGATGTAAAAAGTGCCTTCTTGAATGGAAAGCTGCAGGAGGAAGTGTATGTTAAGCAACCACCCGGATTCACTGATCCCAAGCATCCAGGTTATGTCTATAAGCTGGAAAAAGCTCTATATGGACTAAAACAAGCTCCTAGAGCTTGGTTTGACACTCTCTCTACTTTCTTAACTAAATGTGGGTATGTCAGAGGCAAAATTGACAGTACCCTATTTATCAAAAAGGATAAGAGAGATGTCATATTGGTCTAAATTTATGTTGATGATATTATATTTGGGTCTACTAACAATGACTTGTGCAAGGAATTCTCTGACCTCATGACTAAAAATTATGAAATGAGCATGATGGGTGAACTAACATTTTTCCTTGGTCTGCAAATAAAGCAAACCAAGACTGGTATTTTTATAAATCAAGGAAAGTATGTTAAAGATTTATTAAAGAAATTTGAATTCACTAACTGCTCATCCCTTGCTACACCAATATCATCTGCAGTAAAATTACATGCTGACCCTGATGATAAATCTGTAAACATCACTGCTTACAGAGGAATGATCGGGTCACTGCTGTATTTAACTGCTAGTAGACCAGACATTATGTTTGCTACATGTCTATGTGCTAGGTATCAAGCTGATCCAAAGGAATCTCACTTGCTCGCTGTCAAAAGAATATTCAGATATCTGAAGGGTACACCAAATCTTGGTCTCTGGTACCCATATGGTTCAGATTTCTCGCTGAAGGGATATTCAGATTCTGATCATGCTGGATGCAAGATGGACAGAAAGAGTACCTCTGGTAGCTGTCAGTTTCTTGGAGAAAAGCTTGTAAGCTGGTCAAGCAAGAAACAAAATTCAGTCTCAACTTCTACTGCTGAGGCTGAATATGTCGCTGCTGGAGCTTGCACTGCTCAAATTCTGTGGATGAGGAATCAGCTCGCTGACTATGGTTTTGACTTTGGCAATGTTCCAATTTATTGTGACAGTCAAAGTGCTATTGCCATAGCAAATAATCCTGTGATGCACTCGAGGACAAAGCACATTGATGTCAGATATCACTTCATCAGGGACCACGTCATGAAAGGTGACATTGAACTGCATTTCATTCCAACTGACTACCAACTCGCTGACATCTTTACAAAACCTTTAAATGAGAAAAGATTCACTTTTCTCATCAACGAGTTGGGGATGTTGAACTTAAATGATTGAACCTGATTGTTTAATAAAAGGTATTTACAGAATGTATGGTTTGTAGTCCTAACTCGCTGGCCTATTATTCTCACTGATATGATCAGCAAGAATAATGATTTAGCATAGTTATGATCAATAAATTATATACTCTGTAAATACACATGGAAATTCTTTATATCACATAAATAGAATATGTTTTATGCTTCACAATTTGGCTAGCTGATTAGATTAGTATTCTAAGTTGTAATTTGATCAGCGAAATCAAATATGAGACATAATATTTATTTTATTTTAAGATATAACTTATATTTATCTCTCTGATATCTTAGTTTAATAATTTAATTGGCAATTAAATTATAAAATTAATGTATCAGCGAAGATTCTCCTTATTTAATATGGCATTTATTTCGACATATATTCCATTACATTTAATACATTTTGTATTTAATAGTTAACGATTTATATTCCTTAGAAATGCTTTATTAAATATCTCATGGTACTCCGAAAAGGTGCACTTTTTCTGACACATCGTATACATTTCCGGCGTACCACTCCCATCACCATTTAATGCTACCACTCACCACCATCATCACCCTACTCACCTACCATCAACCACCACTTTCTGACCACGTACATACGCTTTTTTGACCACATGTTTTGAACCTCAGCGACCCTATATAAGCAGTGAGTCATTTTCAATTTCATTTTTACGCTTTCTTGTGTTTCAAACTTCATCTTCTTCATTTTCTTTCTGCAAAAACCCTAAATCTTTTTCTTTCATTTCTTTTTAATGGCACGTTCAAAATTTTTCAACAACAGTTACACACCGACCTCAGAGATTCAAGCTCTTCGAGCCTCGGCGGTCAGTGAGACACTGGTCGTTACAATTCCCAAATCAAATTATTTGGGAAATGTAACTTGTGCTAAACCAGAGTATGCAGAGGCGATAAACTTTTTACAAAATCACTTTATCCTCCCTGCTCTTACCTTGTCTCCTGGGGAAATGAACCCAGAATGGCTTAGTGAGTTCTGGTTTACCTGCACTCATCAAGTTGTCGATGGTGTTTCCCAACTCCAGGGTTTTATCGACAATGGTACCCAACCCATCATCATCACTGCCAGCACCATCCGGTCCATTTTACAACTGCCAATCGCAGAGTCTTACGAGTCGCTGCCAGAGAGGGACGAAACCAAGCAAGGCTTAGTTGATCTTACTGAGATTGAGTGTAAATACTCAGTCGATGGCAGTGGCAACCGTAAGTACTCTACGGTCCACAAAACCAAAATGGATGGTGTTTGGAATGCCATCTTTACAAATTTTATTCAATCCTTGGGTACACAATCAGGGAGCTATGATCAATTCAGCTCCCTGGAAACCCAGATTAGCTGGTCACTGATCAACTCTCTACGAGTTGATTATGCAAGTGTGATCTTTAATGAGTTAATCACCAAAGTCGCTGAGCCTACCAGGGCTAAATATGTGCCATATCCTAGGTTTCTGTCACTGATCTTTCGAGATCAGTTTGCAGCCTATGACAGGGTATCGTTTGAAGGCTTTGCGCTAACCCTAGTAGGATCTCAAATCTTTTCAAAACCAGTGACTGCGGTTTTGCCAACTTTTATGAAACATCCGGGGATACTTGCACCCCAACCTGTAACTTCTGTACATATGTCCGTTGCTGCCCCCCATCGACCACGTCACTGATCACACCCATCAGTGACTACTGTTGGTCAACCACCAATCAAGAAACCACCAACTGCTCCCGAGAAAAAATCCAAATTAGGGTCCCTGACATTAAAGGTTCAGGGACATAGTCAAAAGAAGGGTGAAGCAGTGACTGAACGTTCAGCTCCTGCGGGCACCCTTAATAAACCCCAACCTTCCACTGCTTCGCTGGACTCCCGAAAATCTAGTGATTCTACAAAGGGAAACCAACAGACAGCTGCAGTGGCTCAAACCACTGTTAGCAGTGATTCGGGTGCACCCCACACCCTTCTATCGAGTCAACCCATCAGCCACTTGTCATCCTCCCGAAAGGATGACATTTTAGACAAAGGGCTAGTGACATCAGTGGGTGATAATACACTCATTGCTGAGGTCACACCACTGGCTACAGACCCGGGCCACCTCTCATCTATCACTGCACCGGCTGTTAATGTCTCACCACCGACCCATGGTGAGATACTGGTCGCTACTTCCATTTTCAATGAACCATCAGCTAAATCACAAGCTGATGATGAGGAAATCATGCCAATGGACACCTCAGACGATACCCAGCCTAATTCCTCCACCCACCTCTAACTCTCCCATCAGAGAACTCTCACCCACCTCTTTCTCAAGTGACAACATCCAAGTCACTGCTGCTGGTTAGACCACACCCACTGACCATGTAGCCCATTCTACACCTACTCCCACTATACCTCCCACAACTACTCCACCAAACACCTCTACCCACTCCACATCAGATCAGCTACTGATGGAGTACATTGCCTCATAAACCCAGATTAAGATGCTCACTGCTGACCGTGAGGCACTTATAGGCAATGTCTCTGTTCTTCAAAAAGCCGTTACTGCTCTTACTGATGTATATAACTCCATTGAACCATGGAGCTCATCTGTCAGTGAGAGGGTACAAACGGTAGCTGATGCTAGCACTGCAATAAACCATGTAGTCGCTGAGCTAACCTCCACCTCCACCACCAACTTCACAAATCATGCCGCAGCCATTGCCCAGCTAACCTCCAACCAAAATGACCTAGCTATATCTGTATCCAATTATTTATTCAACACTGATGCTATTGTTAAGGTGCTTCCACAGATTACTAAAGAAATGGGAGCAATAAGAGCTGAGGTCGCTGCCCTCAGAACAGAAACTGCAGATAGGTTTGATAGGGCAGTGGGCCAGTTTGCGCAGACCAGTCAGGGGGAGAATGATGAAGAAGATGACATCTCAGTCTCTGATCCTAAGATGTCTCCTGCAATGACTGATCCGCTTGCAAACAAAGCTCATAGGGAGATAGTGCTCACCACTTATGCACTTCGACCAATTGCTGAACAACCAGAGTTGGAAGCCCTTGCAGTTGCTGAACTACATTGGGTAGATATTGTAGGACCCCTGTACCGGACCTAATCGAATCCCTAATAATCAAACGTAGTGCGGAATCCCACGATTGATAACAAAACGTTAAACAGATAAACAACGAGTCAAACACAACGTATATGAATTGTATACCAATAGTCGATCAACTTATATTGATTATAACAGAGACAATACACTTTCTGATCTCACAAATTCGTCAACCTTAACTAATGAGCCGTATGTGTCTATTTATACTAGACCTAATCTGACCTTTGCGACACAAGCTGTGTCGCCAAGCCGACTCATGCGACACAAGATGTGTCGCCAGGTTGACTATTGCGACACAAAGACCTTGTGTCGCCAAAACACAAAATGTAATTAAGACAAACGTTATCAACTAACTTAATTACATATCTAACGCATTACAGACTTAGACCAACTGACAGACACACTAAGATGCACCAACAGATATGGATGTAGCTATGAATATAGTGGATGTCGCTAAACGCTTTCCTGAGTTCAGTGCTGAAGAGCTCAGGAACTATAATGGGCTAGTAAGGCAATGGGCTGAGGATGAGAATGCTAGGGTTGAGGGTACCTCAGTGAGCTACGAATTGGCTCGCTGGGAGTGGATGATTAGGGAGGTTGTAGATGATGTATCTGATGATGAGGAAGATGATACCATCATGCATGATGCTGATGATGATGATGACAATAATGATGATAATGGTCAGGGAGGTGGTCATGGAAATGGTCAGGGTAGAAAGTCAGGAAGTGAAGATGAAGATGATGTCAATATGGAGGATCAGCAACCCATATCATCTGTCATTAAAAGGAAAAGGACCAGTGACACCTCTCCTGCATCTATGCCTCCATCTAAGAAACAACAGGTCAGTGACCCTCAATCACATATGTCATATATGAGGTAACTGTACCTTCATCTACACCACCTACCCAAATCTTTCCCTCACCAACAGCAACTAAACCTATCCTCACCCAAACAATCACCACAACTACACCGACCCCAGCAACTATTATACCAATCTCCACATAAACTCTCTCCAACACTACTACATCAGACACTTTCCCCACAGCATGCCTTTCCTCTGACTCAATCTCAGGTATCCCTTGTCCTGATGAGCAAGAATTGATTTTGAAAATAAATTTTGAGGCTGAGTTAAGAGAAGAACAAGAAAGAAAAAGGTTGTTGAAAGAACAATCTGATGCTGATCGCGCTTACCTGCTGCAATTAAGCACTAAAGATGCAAATGAAAGGGCCAGACTGCTTAAACTTAAGCAAGATCAAGAAGAGTCTGATGCTGCAATTGCTAGGGTACTCGCTGAAATTGAAGAGAGTGAGCTAGAGCAACAGAAATTGAAAATATCAGCTAGCAAGAGCTCTAAAAAGAAAGGGCGAGCTGTCAAAACATCAGTGGATAGAAAATGGGATGAGATAGATAGAAAAAGGTTTGCTGCCCGTATGACAGGAAGATCAAACCCTGCACCTATCACCAAGGTAAAGCTAAAGAAGTCTAAGAATCAATCTCAACCTCAGATACTTATTCAAAGAGGTTCAGAGACTCAAGTCATGCTACTTGATCAAGTATGCAAGCTGCACATAGAGGAATGGAATGAGATCAGACTTGCTATCATCCACTCTACAAGTGCAGCTAAGGCTAATGTCCTAAGAGAGATTGATAGGCTATTTCAGAAAATGGTGTCACTGGAACTTCTCAGACCAAAAGATATTGTCACATATGGTGAAGAAATTGTTCAGACACCAAGCCCAAGGTATAGGTCAGGCACCAGCAGCATCTATCGAATCCCAATACTTCAAAGCTAAATTTGTCTATCCCTATTGGTGTGCCTAGAATTGAAGGACATGAGGTCACTAAGGGGGAGAAAGGTCTGGTATACATGGACTTAAATGGTGTGCTAAGGTTTCAAAGAGAAGCTGAGCTTGAGAAGGTGATCAGAATCAACTCATTCACCTAATCAGGTCAGCAAGCATACTTCCAAAGAGCTCAAAGATCAGAAAAGCTATTCTCGATGAAGCCTTGGCAAGAAAAGTCAGATACCTGCCCTCTCAAGAAAAATATGAGCTTGAAGACGAATTTCTAACTGTGAAGGAGGAGGAAAAGTGAAGAGATAAATAGTATAGATTACCCTGTAATAGATAGCATTTGTAAACCTTTATATATATAATGCTCTCTTTTGATATACCCTTGTTAGAAAAGATTACAAGTGTAAGTCTCTGAACAACCAAAACAACTATCAGACAACTGAAACCTCTCTGCAACAAATGTCACTCAAGAACTTTCACAGAGCTTCAATCACAATCATTTAGGGGAGATTGTTGAGTCACTGGTCGCTGATCTCAACTATTTAGTCGCTGATATAAAGTCACTGATACTCTCTCTGAAAGACTTATTGGAAATGATCGTAGTTGAAGCTGCTGTTGCAAAAGTTTTAGTTCATAAATAAACAACCATACATTTGAAAATGTTAAATAGAATGTAATTATCCCATAAATAAACAAGTGTACGTGTGAAATACAAGTAAAGCGCAGGTACATCATTATTCAATTTTAAGTCATAACACTAGTTTATGAATCTCATCTCATCTCACTTATCTTATAAAAGAGAGCCTATATTAACTAATCTCCTTCTAAACCAACCCTTTTAAGTTAATCATCACCTTACATTGAATTTGCTAATCTAATCCCAACCTTTGATTGTAATTAGCAAAATGGTTTATTAATCTTAATATTTTGTGACCTAATTTGTTGCAAATTTACCCTCAACTCCACATCCCGTCTCTTCCCTGTTTTTGTCGGTCGAACAATCCCGAACACCCACAAAACACAAGATCGATCAATCCCAACCTACGAAAACTAATTAAATTCATACGCAATTGAAAATATCTACTCTTTCTCGCATCAACCAATTAAAGTTCTCAATTTCTCAAGAACCCTAACAAACCAGTGAAGAAAAATAGCAGAGTGCGACGGGATGTGGGGAAGGGATCGAATCAAGGAACTTCCGATCAACTGCAGCGTCAGGCGGCGGAGGTGGCGGCGGACGATCATAATCAGGGGTGGCTGAGTTAGGAAGATGCTTAACAAACGTTTTAAGCAATTTGTAACACAGGTACTTGTCTCTCCGAATTTTATTACACAATCAACTTTCAAGTTTTATATAAAATGATTTTTATCATCTATTATGATGTATAAGAATATAAGGCATAATTAGTTCGTTAGTTTGAGGAATCAGAACGAGGATCGTGTAGCTGCTGAAACTATGTAAGTTGTTGTTCTGCTAGTAACAGATATAAATAATGTATAGATATTGTAGTGACAGTCGGTTGATGTTGGTAAGCAGTAATGAAAAAATCGATCGACCTAATAACTATCTGTTTGGGTAATGTCTCATCCTTAACTATCTGTTTGGGTAATCTCTCATATTTTGTGCAGTTTAAAATGGTCTGTTCAACCTGCATACAAAGTTTGTTCATTTGGTACTGTATGGTTCTTATTAATTTGTTTTTATGGTATTAATAATTGAAATAACTCGGGATCCCTATGAAGTCTGCTGCGAGTTACATTGAACTACACTACTTTACTTATAGTTGTTTCTGACATGAACCAACAAGTAGTCCATGGTAATATTTTCTATGAGTTTCAAAATTTAAGTTGTGTTAATGCTTTTTTCACATTCATTTGTGCAAATTGCATTTACCTAAATATACTTATTTGGACATCCATCATATCATTATTGCATATTATTTATTAGTTATTACTCAAAACTTCTTACTACCTACCTAATTGAAACATGAATATGAAATATTAATTTTTAGCAGTTTTATGGGTGACTTGCTCAACTAAATAAGGTTCGCCATGTCAGCAAGTCATCAACTGAGTTTTGATATGATAAGGTTAAGCTTCGCTAAAGTATTGCTTCTACCTTTAATATTTGAGGACTGTGAAACCGCAACCAATGAAGTATGTAGCTAGAAATACATCTGGATGTTCACCAGCAAAGTACTATAGAGGAGTAAGGCAAAGACTTTGGGGAAAATGGGTGGCAGAAATTAAAATACCAGAAAACATGATACGGGTTTAGCAAGGGACGTTTGAGACGGCAAAAGGTGCATGTTGTGCCTATGACATGGCTGCTTATTGCTAAGATGTGATTATGCACACTTAAAACCAAACCATATACGAGTACACAAAATTCCATTTAGCATTCTCAATGTCAAATCCAACATATTAGATTAACCACCTGAAACAGTTTACGCAAAGGACATCTCATGTCAATCTGTTCCTAAGATACGGACATGGTATTATCTCTCACCTTTTTTTATAGTGTTGATTTAATTTTCTGGTAAACCTGTTGCAATCGATGGAGTTGTAGTTAACTTTGTGATTCTGATTCATCGTATATTCCTAGATTCCATTCGGCATTATCATTGTTTTGGTTTCAAACCTTGATGTTGATTCATGATATTTTATTAGCTGTTTGGGTAATGTGTCATCTTTTGTGTAGTTTAAAATGGTCTGGTCAACCTGCAACAAAGTTTGTACAACTAATATATATTTTTTAAAAAAATAAAAAGATATAAAAGATTAGGAGGTTGTGTGTTTGGTAACTAAAGACTTTTGACACGTTAACTTTTCCAATGTAGTGTTCAATCAACTTGACATGTTCCCTTTTCGCTAATCTTTTTAATATGATAACTCATCCGATACATGGTGAAATTGAGAATGTGACAGGTTATCATGTGGAGTATAGTGATGCCATGACATCGCATCAGGTTTATATTATAGGTATGTAATCTCATGCCATAACAACACATCAGTAAATATCATATTGCAAATCACATTATCAACCACTGTATGCGATAACCTCTAATATATGCTAATAGTGCGGTCTATGATAATGCTATAGATTGAATATGTACCCGTTTGTACATTATGATAGGCTGCATGAAGACTTTTACAGATTATATATTGGTTGTATACTGAAGCAAGCTTCATAACATGAAAGGTACATACATTGATCAGAGATACAATCGATTCATTTGCGATATGATAGTCTCTGCAACTGATTATAACAACACCAGTCGTAATTTTTTTAATAGTGTTTGTATGTGTGTTTAATAACCATGAGTATGATGATCATGATTTTACAGGTCTTAAGAGGACTTCAGAAAGATTGCTCAACCAAATGACTCACTTACAGATAATGAGTCTGACAAGGAACAAACATACACAAGGGATAGTAATAAAAATGATTATCATCAGGGTGACCCTAAAATGGTTAACATTTGTATAGAGTTGATTGAGACTTTCATCGTTGACAAACCTACTCCTGGTGACTGGAGAAGGTTGTTGCTTTTACTAAGGAGTGGGATATGTTTCGACCTTATTTCTTTGAAATATGTCAACCACGAGCAGATAAAGAACAAGACCCTGGGATGAACACAGGTTTCTGAGGCTTGCAAGAAACTTGAAAGAGGTACTAATATATTTAACTCAACTTATTACTTGCTAATGTTGTATCATCTTTTAATCAACGTTTTCTAGATCATCTTATAATGAATCACGATAATTATTTGTATACCTCATTAATATGTCCCCAAAAGGTACATAACCCATTTTCTAGATCATGTTATACGTTTGTAATTATGTATTAGAGGTAGCGAAATGGGCGGGTCAAAATGAGTTTGGGTTTAAATGGATGAACTTGGTACATGTCTAACTGGATTGGTTCGGGTTGAAGGGAGACACCATTTGTCCAAATTTCATATTTACTACCTTGCCAAAAAATATTACAAAACTTGATATTAGTTCAATAATATTTGAACTTTATGTGTAATCACTTTTTATTACATGAACATTTGTTCTATTTTTGCTTCAAGTAGTTGGAGTTGTAGCTTTCAAATACGTCTGATAGAATGTATACTGTATGAGATTTTTGTCATATTGATTGCCAATTAACATGGTTTTGCTTGGGGTTGGTGGCTTCTAAATTATCAGGGAAGATGCGTCATGGTGTAACACCAACTAATTTGGTTTTGACTGTGACACGGATATTGAGGAAGCATGGTATTGCTGGAAAATTTGTTGAATTCCATTGTAGGGTAAATATGGTTGATGGTTGTGATCCGTACCAAGATGGTAGAAAGTAAAGACTATAATGTTACATTTAGGTACCCTTTGCTTGATATAAACATAAAATACTAGTATAACATTCCCCCGCAAGTTCAGGGCGGGGAACGACCTGCAACTTGGACCGTAAGAATTGAAATCTTTTAGAGGATAAGGGATTTGTAAAGACATCTGCAATCTGATCACTCGTGGATATGAATTGAACATTTAGTTGACCTCTTGCTACTTGCTCACGAACAAAATGGAAATCAACTTTGACATGTTTAGTACAAGCATGAAACACAAGATTGGCTGAGAGATAAGTAGCTCCTAGATTGTCGCCCCGAACGGTCGGTTAGGAAATCGCTTCCCTGTCGTTGCGGACCTCACGCTCGAGATCGGCGATCGGTGGGTGGTTTTAAATTTATATTTTTTCGGGGGCCTAAACCTTTCCGAACTACCTACTATTACTGGGTACGAATACCCGATATTAGTATGCGGTAAGGATGATTCAGGGTCGTTCCTCTCGATGGTAGAATTGAAACGGAACTCGTTCAGATAACTTAGTACTTAAGCTTAGGTTTTGGATAGTTGGATAGGTATTTATTTTTGGTATTTTTTAAATTAACTACAATACAAAAAAGTAAATACTAAACTACGGATACGGTAAGCAGATAGATAGAGATTGTGATTGCTGAAGTTTCAATATTCCGGTTTCGGGATGATGTTCATTATAAAAGATAATTGGAGACTTTCCTTTAATAAAATTAATAGAGGTTTGGTGTCAACACTAGCATCCTACGATTTAAGTGAAAACCCTAAGTCGTATGTCACTGAATACTAGGTTATCATGAGTCTGATCAGATCAGGATGCTCAGTCCCCCAACACTGTCCGATGAGGACTAGTGACCCGTCTTGGAGTTAACTCCTGGGCGCATGAATAAGGCAACAGACCGATATTTAATTTGTGACCTTTCTTAACACCTAATTCTAATTGATTTTATTAAGGGTCGTACTATTGCTTACTAATGTATGTTAAACTATCAGTTATGTTGGATCAAGGGGTTTAAGCATCCTATACTATAGCTGAATGTTCGCTTTCTTTTCAAGATCCCTTAAATTTAATTGAGGAGCGCAAATACTTCTGTCAAGGTGTAGACCCTCCTTTGCGATCAAACATTCATCCCTAGGTTCGTTTCACGGTGTATACAACGTTTTTCAGCAGTTCCACGGCTTTTATATATACCTAGACCATGTTCAGGAAGGGTGACTTCCAGGTATCCACGGTGTCATATGCTTACGACCGGTCTGTAGCTTCCACGCATTTGTACTCCACCAGAGGTGTTTCCAGCGCTATACTAAGTACTGGGCCGTTTTACAGCATGTCCACAGCTTCATACAAAAACACAGATAACTATCTATCGATACTAGGTTAGCTAAGTCCTAATACTAAAGTAATAGTCACGTGAAAGCTTGGAAAGGGTGGATTGGGTGGTTTAGATCTACCGCTTGAAAAGTTTAACCCGATACATAGCATAACAATTTTCAATCACATATTTAATTAAAGATTAATTTAACATCATCCCTACTCCTAAATATCTACATTTCAACAATCACAATATTACACTACTCAATAAACATGACAATAAGTAAAGCACATACCATAATATTACGCATGGATAAATCAGACATAATAACAGTATGAGGGAATAGATATCATCGGATAATAGAGCAGCGTAACAAGAGAATAGAACTTGCAATCCTTGAATAAAAGCTTGAACACCAATACTCATTGATTACAAAAGCTAATCTCTACTCTAATCTACTAGCTACCCACTAATTACTCTCTAACTTCTCTAGAGAGAGAAGTTAGAGAGAGAAACTAACTAAGAAAGAAAATTACAAGTGTGTGTGAAAGTGAATTGTGTTGTGTGTTGAATGATTGAATTGTTGAATGGTTTTTGAATGAGGAGGTTTAAGACTCTATTTATAGGCTTCCAAGATACGATTTTACACTTAACACCCTCGCTCCAATTTAACACTGAAATACACCCCCGAGCTATGAAATTCGACACCAACAGGGGCATATTCGACACCAAATAGGGCGTTTTCGACACCAAATAGGGCGTATTCGGTAGCAAACGGGGCATATCCGGCACCATTGAGGGGGTATACCACCCCTACAGGGGGTATACGGCCCCAAAGAGGGGGTATACGGCCTCTATAGGGGCGTATACGTCCCTTAGAGGGTGGTATACGGCCCCTGTGGGGGTGGTGTACCCTGGGTCATGGTCTTGTGTGCTGGATCGCAAGTCTTGTGCACTGGTCGAACTTCGTTTGGCCATATCTTCTTCATTCTTGATCCGTTTTCAGCGTTCTTTATATCCACGTGATCGTAATTACCTGAAGATCATTATGAACTAATCAAAGAATAATTTCAAGGTAATATGCTAAAAAGTGCTCGTAGAACGTGACCGTATCGTTTATGCTTTGTTTTGTACGTTATTTAGCCATTTTTCTTGATTTTTGAAGCAATGCCTTATTTTTAGCCTTAATAATGAATTATAGTGAAAAAGTATTGATATTGAATGATTTCATCCATTTTACGGCTAAAAATGTGGGAATTATGTACGCAAAAACGTGACTTTTTACGTCAAATCATGGCGCGGACACACCATGAGGATGTCATGTTTCAAAAGAACTCATTATTCCCCGTGATAACGTAGACACTGTCAGCTGACTTGGAGCCCTTTTCTAAATCCACTCCACCTAGATAATTTATCTTGACATGCCCAGACTTCCCACACTTCCAGCATATTAGATTTTTTATGGAGTTGTTCTTCTTCCTATCTTCACTTATCAAAACCGCACCTTCAGATGAAGTCACGCCGTTACTATCCAGTATTTTCTCCTCATATAGAAGTTTACTAGTAACATCTTCAAACTTTAGGCTCTCTTTCCCATACATCATAATAGGTTTCATGTGCTCATAGGATGATGGTAAAGATAATATAAGTCTTAATGATTTATCTTCATCATCAACCTTAACTCCAATAGCCTCCAGTTCTGAAACGATACCATTTAGAATACTCAGATGATCTAAAATTTTTGTACCTCCTTCCATACGTAGAGTATGGAACTGTTCCCTGAGATACAACCGATTTGAGATGCCCTTACCTTGGTACAACTGTTCAAGATTATCCCAAAGCTCCTTCGCCATTGATAACCCATGCACAGAAACATATATTTCCAGCCAATTAGTAATACACCCAGGAGAAAAAGGATTTCAGGTTAGAGAGGTGGGACACAATGGACACGCTTAAGTACCAAGTCTTTCCTTAGCCAGAACCTTTTCTACATGTGTAAATACTCCATGCTCACATATAATTCTATCGTATATAAGACAACCTATAGAAGTTCGTATCTGATGTGGAAGGTCGGATAACAGTGTAACCACCGAGCATACAATGAACCTCTAAAGTAAATAGAATTTATTTCTGATATGGAAGTTCAGACAAAAATGCAACCACAGAGCATACTATAAAATTCTAAAATCGAGACCTCCACCAAAACCTTGGCTCTAATACCACTTGATGGGAAAAACGGTCTCAAAGATTCCCCAATAACCCAGCCAATGAAAACAATAAAGAAATATGAACACAAGAATATACGTGAAAAACTCCAAAACCGGAGAAAAACCATGGTCCTCCAAAGAGAAAAGATTCCACTGTATGAAAAATTATTACAATCACATAAACTAATCTCTTAAGCCACCGCCCAATCAACACTCACACCCTTCAAAGATTTGACTCACACCTTAGACACTCTACACCAAGTGTCTAGAACAAAGAGAGAAATAAATAATCAAATACCTATGATGTATGTTGATTTGGTGCATTTTGAAACCAAGGCCTAGGCCTACTTTTATAACCAAGGAGTCACCACTCCTTTGTTCCATCCACCAATGTGGGACAAAACTTCCATTTTTATTTTAGCCAAAAACTAACAGTTGTCACGACCACGATTGTTATAATTACCTCTTGAATTGCCACGGAAATTTCCCCGATGATTGTTTTGGTTATTTGATAGTCGAGAAGCATAATTGGCCTGTGGTTGAGTGTTTTGTGAGCCAACATGTTTTAATTGATACCCCAGTTGAGAGGCTAATAGATGCAAACTACTGAGTTGAGACTGAATGGTTGTAAGATAAGGTAGAGAATCAAATGAAATACTTCTAGTAGTAGCAGCAGCATACGCTTGTGGTGATGTAGCAGTGGGTAAAGTCCCTGATTTGTAAATCATGTAGTAATGGTCTGACAGAATACCATGGAGGTCATTAAAGGTAACTGGTGGTTGTCGAGCCAGAAGATTGGATTTTAAGCCATTATATTCATCTCTCAGACCAGAGATAGTAAGCATTACCAGATCTTTATCCTTTATTGGTTCACCAATATTGGTCAGGGCAGACGCGTATTCCATTGCACGGCTCAGATAAGTAAAGGGTGTTTCATCAGCTTTCATTATTATGTGAAGTAACTATGTTTTAATGTATATTCACGAGAGGCAGAGTTGGGTGCATAAGCACGTTCTAATGAAAGCCATAAATCTCTAGAAGTTGTACCTTGAACGCGCTGAAAAGAAGCCATTCGAACATGTGCATCATTGGAAACCCAACGTGGGTAACTAGGGTTATCAGCGCTTCAGGACATGCGATGGTGCCATCTACATAGCCAATCAGGTGATTTGTGATTAGAAACGGTTCAATCATTGTCTTCCAGAAGCCATAGTTAGTAGGAGATAGAGTGAAGGCAAACTTGTGAGTGTTATGCGTTGTTTTTCTGCAGCAGTGAAGGCAGCAATAGTTGCCATTGATAACTGATTGCTGGGTTGTTGATCGGAATGTTGGTGGGAGAGAAGCATACTGCCGATTTAGGGTTGAGAAGGCAGAGGGTTCCGATCGAGAAAGCAGAGGGTTCCTTGGCTCTGATACCAAGTAAAACCTTGTGCTATTTATTATTAGGGTTAAGTACCTCGGAATGCACCCAACTTGTCCCGAATGTCTATTGTATGTATCATACTTACGAGAGGTGTATTTAATGCATCCAACTTTCAGAAACGGTTTATTGTATGTATTTTGATGACGTGTCATCTTCTAAAGATTCACGTGGCATCTTAAACGAACGACACATCATCAAAATACATACAATAAAACATTTTGAAAGTTGGATGCATTAAATACACCTCCCGTAAGTATGATACATACAATAGACATTTTAGACAAGTTTGGTGCATTCTCAGATACTTATCCCTTATCATTATTATCAGAATTACATAAGCTTTCAATATAAAGACTATAATGTTACATTTAGGTATCCTCTATTTGATATAAACATAAAATACTAGTCTAACATAGCACATGCATACTGTTAATTATCGTGATTCAATATAAGATGCATGGTATTACAGTTATCATTCATTTGCAGGTCTTGGACTTAAGGGCTGTTTTAAAACATTTTAAAAAAATACATTTTATTATCATGATGCCAACCATCCACTATCATACATCGTTCCTAAGGGCGAGTGATAACTTGCTTCATGAGGAGTTATTGAGAAGGTAATATTCCGTTTAGCTATTTTTCATGACTAACTTCAGATTTAACTACTCTCGCATGTACTTGACTTAGCATATTACCCTAAATTTTAAGTCCTGTTACGGATGCACAATGGTAATTTTTATTAAATTTGGATTTGTGGAGTCAGGTTTTCATATATGAACTCCAAAGTGGAAAGACCAGATATGTTTTCAACCATCCGCTCTAGGATTTCATTTTGTGCCGCAGCTCATTGCGTGTGAAGGGAATATCACCATTCAATGAGGTATACTTTTATGTTTATTTCAAACTTAAAGTTTCGTACTGAAGAGTTCTGAAGGTGCTAATTATAGTATATGTTTCCCTATAGAATGCTTATAGAAAAGTTTGAAAGAGGTGAAGGTCATTTTACAAAAAAGTGTATCTAAATGCAGAAAAATCTCCATCTCTATCTAATATTATAAGAAAGACGTAATTAATTAATCTTAATGGTCTTTAGAGTCTATGCATTAATATTGTCCATTCATCTAACTAAAGCTTTTAAGTTAGTCCATTGATCTAATTATTGATGGATTTGATTTATGTAATTGGGATTTTTCTGAATGTAAATTGTTATTGATTATGATTTTCTTGCGTTTATGATCCAATTTATAATGATAAAAGATTTTGCATATAGACCTGGCCACCTAGGTTGAAATTCAACTTATGTTGATGTTATGATGTAATCAAATACTACATGTTATAGTATCACTTGCTTTCATTTGCTACCAAATTTGATCCTCATGGTGATTTAGACCCAAGTAGTAGCTATGTGGAATGCTTGTACTCTGATAGTTTATTTGCATATAGGGTATTATGAGTGGCGATATGGTTGCACGTACAATGAGGCATGGTGAACTCAATAACGGAATCATCTTTTACCTGCAAACATCTTGGTTCTGTGAGTAAATTACAAATATAGCTCAAAGTAAGTTTTTGTTATTCATTTTTGACTAATGCTTGCCATTATCTTAACTCATGTTTTTAAGTAAGTACTAATTGTGATATATTTCTTTGGTGCATGCACTGTTATACCACATGAAAGCTTTATACTGGAAATTATTGTCTTGTTGGTCTTGCTCTTGCTGCAGAATTTGCTAAGCTAGGGTTGAGTGTGGGAGTGACTTATTGGGCATGATCTTCCTTTGACAGATAATAATGGTGTTTGGGAGGATACAAGTGGGGTAGGCCTCAATTTAAGCTCTGATTACTTTTGTGCGGTCTGATTACTTATTCAGATTTAGCCTTTGGGTATAGTTTTCATGTCTACCTCATATGTCTGTTCTGATAGATTTATTATGGTAGGTGTTTGTCTCTTACACATGTTAGAAACTGGGATTAAAAAGGACCCATAGGAGTTGTATCAGTCTGGCAGCTGCGACAAATTTAAACCCTTCATGCACCAATAAACCGTTTGTGGGTGATAATAATGGAGTGATTCTACTTTGCGTATTGAGATGGTCAAGATCATCACACATATGGAGATTGCGTCGTGTTTCAGTTGGCTTATCACTTGACTACGACTAAGATCACTATAATCTCACATGTTAATGTCAAGCTATACATCTGTTTCAACATTTTCAATCATCTGGATGTAGTTGATTAGTGAGTTCATTGTCATGATACATTTCAAAGTCAGTAATGAGTGAACCAACTCATCCTGTTTGGCTGCATTGTTCAGGTTCTCGTGTTTCCATTCTGGCACTAATCCTCAGAAACCAATGGTGAGCTTACTACTCTTCTTAGTCTAACAAAACCAATGGCTTTGATTGGCTCTATGGTATAGTCTAGAGGTGGGAAAATGGGCAGTTGTGTAACATATTCAAAGAGGTTGGATAGGTTGACCCTAAGTACTTTGTATCCCGATTACATACATTTTTATAATCATTAAAGTTGGTTTATTTTCTGTGATCACATTTACTACAGTTCAAAACTAATATTAAGTTTTTTGATTTTGTATTTTTTCTTTTATTAAAATGATTTAGGATCTTTTATGCTAAAAAATAATATGAAATTCTTATAAAACTTCAAGCTCATCCCCTTTTTAGCTACTATTCTACCCTTTTATTATAAGTTTGAGTTGGGACTACATGATTTTAGTTTTTTTGCATGGACTGTGATATTTCAAACCATAGTTGTGAGCTTTATTGCATATATATGCGGCACCATAGTACGCTTGAAATATCCAAGTATGTTTCTTCTTTGAAATATATGATTTTGTTTGTACTGTATAGTTGAAGCCTAATCAAACAAAGTAATACGGAATGGATGGATTAAATTGTGCTTGAAGGCTTATGATTGTCTTTAGAAGGCTTATGACTGTCTTTAGAAGAAAAACTGTGAAATGGTGCTTCTTATATTTACTTGCTACAATGAACCAGTACTAGTTATAAGTGCTTCATTTTTTCCTCTATTTGTGTGGGCAAATACTGTTAGACCATATTCAAGGAAAATTGGGTCAGGCTATGTGGATGTCATCTTGGAACTCATTCACTTTCCATTGTAGAGGTTCATGTCCAAGTTAGGGGAACCCACGAATTATGTGTGCTAATGTACTATGTTGTTGCTTGGCGCGGTGGTCATCCTTTCATGTTGGAGGCTGCTTTTGTTACTAGAATATTTAGTTTAATAGTAGGTGCAACATAAATAGGTGGTGTAAAGAACTTATATGCATTTGAGTTTAGCCTTATTTTGGTCAAAACTTGTGTAATATGATTTGATGAGATTTAGATCTATATAATTTGATATATGTTGATTTGTTGCGGGGTCTAATGGACACAATAGAAGAAAAAAAGTCCAATCGTATGACGTGTAACATTGCCTATTAAACGTAGTTTTATCCAGGTTATCATGGTAGACTAGCTTAATCACACTTATAAGTCACCATATTCTATTAGTCTACATGTTCTTAATGTAACTTGATTTATAGTCTGCCAAGAAGATAAGATACAAGACGTTTCACACGTTAGTTTGTCAACTCATACACCGCTCATGTCACGTGTTCCTGAAAAAGTTTAGTTTTTCAAGGCTTATGTTGGTATTTTATGATCACTAAATCTGGTAGATTGGCGAAGAATGCTTTTGCAAATACGTGTGTCAACATAGTCATTACTCATTTCAGCCAACATGATTGATGCACTTTCTCATTCGTATTACATTTCTTTAGAATTCATAACAGACAAAAAGAAATACTATATGTAATGGTAAACGATGTGTATTATTTATGTTTTCATTTGCGTGCTTACATTCATACAGTTGTAGTCGCTTGAATTACAACAACAGTAAAACAATGACAGCTAAAATAGCCGTTGTAAACTAACAGTACTATGTAAAAAATAAATTGATCTCGCCCGCAATTTTACGGGTTATGATCTAGTATTTATTTAAAATACAATATTATTCTTCGTGACGAATGTTAACTTAACATTCATGACGATGAATGTTAAAAATTAACATTAATTTATTTTAACATTCATCGTGATTATGATTAATGTTAAGTTAACATTCACCACAAAAATATTAACGAGTTTGGATATAAAATTCATCAATTGATGTTATAGTCTACAAAAAGAATTTATCAAAGAAGTTTAACATTCAAAACATCGATTCTGATCAACATATATTAATTTTCACTTTCTATTTTTTACATAAGAATATACGAAGTTAAGATGCTTTTTATATAACTAGAAAATCACCCGCGCATTGCAGCAGTGAGAATTTTAACAATGATAAAAACATGATATGATCAAGTGTTTGCGAATAATATATTTGCACCTGAATATTGTCAAATGACATTTTAAACTAATGTAAAATTTTTTGAACATTATATATTCTTTAAAGATTTAAATAAACATAATGAAATATGAAAAAGATTTTGATTTTTTAAACTGTTGTTGGTTTTCCTTCATATGTGATAAAATAGTAAAAAAAAACATAGTTAATCTAGAACTGTCGTTAAAAAAATGTAAAACTAAAGAAAAAGTACACTTATAATTTGAAATTTTTCTAACTACATAGAATAACTATATATAAAATAAAAAAAACAAGTAAAATTCATGTTTTAATATTATTTTTGCCCGTACACCTTATGAATTTTGCTTTTAGGGGTTCTTTTAACTATTAATTATATGAATAATTTAGGACTAATTAATCTTTAATATGTAGAATTATAAGAAATGGTAATTTCCAATCAATATTATGAATGAATATATTATTGGTAGTTTCCATAGTTAGAAAAAGTTAGTTTTGTCCTTTTGATAAGATATAGGAGTATTTATGTAACTTACTTAAAAGTATAAGTTAATGAAGAAATGTGTTAAACTAATTATAAAGGTGTATGAAAAGATCACAAAACTTGCAGGGTTTAATGTTTGAAAATGTATTGAACTTGTCACAAAATCCTATTGTATGTATCCTACTTTTAAAACTCCTATTGTGTGTATCGAACTTACTAATCCGTCCTATTGCATGTAGTCATTAACTTGAAACTGGTTAGTTGCCTACGTGGAGCTGGTTAATCTTATTTTTTTCCATGTCACGCTCCACCTAGGAGACACGTCAACCTTGACAAATGTATCCAACTTCGGTATGCTCTGGTCGTTTTTTCCGGCGATGTACAATTTTAAACAATAACGAACTTCAATAAATAAATCGTTATCTCTGAAACCAAGCTCACAGCAAACTAAATAAACTCTAATTACAAAACCCCCTAAATCACTCCAATTAGGGTGAACAATTTTAAGATCTGAAACCAAAGAACAAAAGAAGTGTCAACTACTAATGCGATGATCATCGAGATCCAACTAGATCTAGCAAGATCCGACCGAACATAGTCAACATCACTCACTGTGATTTCGATTTCGTCTCTTTGATTTCATCGCCGAACCTAGCATCACAATTTCGATTTGGTGTCAGTGGTTTCTAAACTTTGAAATTCCGGCTTTGAACCTTGCGATTCCAACGGTGGAAAAGTTTTTAAGAAGGTTGTGGTGGTGTGATGGCGGTGGATGACAACCGGCAAATACAACCGGGTTTAATTCACCTTGGAGTTGGGTGGCGGAGTTGAGTGGCGGAGTTGAGTGGTTGAAGTGAAGAGGGGAGGTTGAGGTGGTGAATGGATGTGAAATATTAAGTAGGGTTTGTTTTGGGAAGAAGATGAACAGTAATTTATTCCGTATTTTATTTCCTTTTTTTGTATATGTAAACAAATGAATTATAAATTAAAATTATCTGAAAAATGTATTGAACTTAGATGACGTGGAACTTACATGGCATGTCATGTCGGATGAAAATGTCACGTAGGGTGTTTATGACTGGTCAAATATCATTAGTGTTAATGACTACATACAAAAGCAATAATTAATAAGTTTGATACACACAGTAGAAATTTTAAAAGTTGAATACAATAGGAATTTTAAAAATTGAATACATACAATAAGAATTTGTGACAAGTTCAATGCATTTTCTGACAATTTGACCCAAACTTAGCAAATTAAAAAACATGTCACTATATTTTATATGGTGTTCGACCCCCAAGCTTACAAACAAATCAATAGGAAACGAACATAAAATTATGGGTACGGATTCTTGACTAACCCTTAGCGCCACGTCATTAGGTCGACTTTCAACTGGAGAAGCAAATTAGCAATCTTACCATCTCCGATAGTTACCGGATCTTCAGGTAAGTATGCAATTCCCCGTAACTTTCACTTTGATTCAATGTTCTATTGCGTATACTATTTGCCTGCACTAGGTTTTAATCGTTAATTCATTGACTGTGAATCATTAATTTATTCAAAATCGCCTGTAGTCCAATTACTGATTATATTGCTTTTAGCCTAAATACATGTTATCTGTGTGTATTTACTGAACAAAAATTTAGGCATTTTATATAAATAGTAGTAGAATACTTGTATTCAGTTGCATGTATAGTCAGTTATTGCAGTTTGTTAGGGGCTGGAGGTACTAGTAATTTTGAACAAGGACTTAAATATTATTGGTAAGAAACTGTAAGAACTTATTGAACATCACTGTATGAATCATGTAGGTTAAAAAAGTCACAAACTTGACAGCTGTGAGTTGTATATATCAATTGAAGTGATTGATAGTGTCTTGAAACATTTGGTGGGGAAGAGTTGGTAAATTAGCGGATGCACAAGATGCATTTGTGCAATCAGATACACAACCGTAAAACTTGTAAATGTGTCGATTTTTATACTTCGAAATAATTATGACACATAATCATACTAGGTCAATTTTTGTGTCTTGAAATGCCTGATTCTGGAAGTCATAAGGGCAAAGGCCGAAGCCTCCCTTCATGGATGAGCTCAAGGGAGACAGATAAAGCGTCTGACCGTAAAGATATTGCTAATGACAAAGATAAACCGCAAGCCAGCCGAACTGCAACATCTCGTGAATCAAGTGCCAAACTTTTGGTACTGAGATGGTCTATATTAATATCCTATTAGCTTTTCCTTCTCGTATTTTATTTGACCAAATTTTGGATGCTCATAGGATGGTGTAGTATTTGTACTTTCAGGGTTTGTTAACCCTGAACGCAGCACATTACGGTCTCAAGCACTGGAAATGGGGGCCAAGTATGAAGCTGACTGGAAAGCTAATTGCACCCTGCTGGTTTGTGCATTTCATGATACCCCAAAGTTTCGACAAGTTGAGGCTGATAATGGAACCATTGTATCCAAGGTTTTACCTTAAGTCTTAATACTCTGTTCTAGTTTTCAATGAAGAGTATTTATTCATTCATGTTTTGGTTTAGTTTATTTAAAGGTGTCAAATTCTATGTGAGTATCCGTTGTATGTTGCACACTTAGAAGCATTCTTTACCGTTTGATGTGTCTGACCTCTTATGATTGATGTGACAACTTATATGGCTGCCACATCAGCAAAAATATCGGTCAAATGAAGTCACAGGATACATATATTAGCATTGAATTGAAAGTTTGATGATTCATACAAACACAAGTTTCAAAGCATGATAGATACAATAGATTTCGGTTGAAGTTGGATACGTGTAAAAACACTAAACCATTATTGTTAGTTGTTACGTGTTTAAGATATACTCTGTAATTTCTATGTAGGGTTGGATAACTGAGTGTTACGAACAGAAACAGCTTGTGGGCATTGAACCTTACCTTCTACACGCTGGTAAACCGTGGAGATATCAAAGTAGCTCTGCCGGACCAAGCCAAGGTCTCTCTCTCTTTTTCTCGTGTTTAATAATTTGGTTTCGTTATTTATTTTTATTTTACAATTTCTAGTGAGTACATTATGCACACCTGATTTAGTTGGTGCCTGCAGATCCAACACCATCTTCATCGAAGAAATCTGTTAAGCCAGTAGATAAGCCCACCGACTCAAAACCAGGGGCTTCTTCCTCGAGCAAGGTTTATAATTTTGATAGCTTATTTTGGTTATTGACCCATGTATCTGTAGTATTACTTTGACGTTCTTATTAAATTATGATATCTGAAGCAGACAGCCGATAAGCATGCTAAAAATGAGTTTTCGATGTCTGAAGTGAAGAAATGGGCAATAAATGACATGAAGAAGACAATATCATGGCTGAACAGTCAAGACGAAAAGGTAAGGACATGGTTGTAAATTTAAGTTGAGACTGAGCTAACCTACAATACCCGAATAAAAGAGATAAAAAGATGTCTATTCTATTTTGTGCATTAACACAGCCTGATCCAAATGAGATAGAGAAGATAGCAGCTGAAGGAATCTTGACGTGTTTGCAGGATGCCATTGTTTCTCTCAAGGAGGGGAAGGTATGCAGTTTTTCTGTAAGGATGTTAGTTAACGTATAAAGAACTGATGAACCTAATATATTGTTTTATGATCGCAAAACACATAAATGGTACATATATTAATATGATTTCTATCTGGTGTAACAAACTTTGTTTACCTGCTAGAAAAGGGAAGAACTTTCAGATGTTTTTATCTAGTGCTTGTAAGTTATCTTGCATTAATCTGCCACATCTGAAGAACAAGTTAATTTGGTCAAAGTTACCATTATGTCAACTGTCAACTTTCGAAAGTATGTTAGTCGTTTGTGTGGGAAAATAAAGTTAATTACCCCATATACAAATTAGACCAAGGTGTATATGCTAGAGCTTTTGGGCTAGAACAAATCTATAAAATGTAGTATTATGCATTTTTGCCCCTTTTCAATTGCAAATTCACATTTCAAATTTGGTGAAAAACATACAAGTTGCATATCATCATTATATAGTCTGTAACTTTTCTTTATTCAGTTACTCATAACCATAAAATTCTCGCTATTTTCCAGTATCTCGTACATTGTTTCTTGGTCTTTTTATTTGGTGTTTATAGGGCGTGGAAAAAATAATGGAAGAGTGGAGTTTTGTCCCGCGGGTCATTAAGGAGCTGAACAAACTTGACATAGCAAAAGATGGTTCTAAAAAAGACATTTACCAGCTAGCTGTTGCCTGGAAACGTATTTACGTATTTGAACTTGGTAATTTAGAAGATGACACAATGGATAAGAAGAAAAGACGAAAGATTGGTGAAAATGTTGGAGAAACAAAAGATGATGATAGTGATGATACGATTGAGATGACAGAAGATGAAGTTAGGGAAGCATTTGATAGCGTTGCATCTAGCATTGTAAATGATAAACACTTGGCTCATAGATGACAGTTCTATGTTTGATACTTTCTTTTTTGTCAGGTGACCAGATTGTTTTGAGGGTTAACTTTGTTTAGTTTAGTTTAGAGTACGTTAAGTTCGGTTTGCAACTCTTTTTCTAGCACGAATTATCGTTCTACCAAAGCGAAAAATACTGAAGCTATGTATCAATACTCATAGTCATGGTGTTGAAAGTGAGTGTTGTTTAACCAATTATATGAATTTCAACCTTATAAATGATTTTCTTGGTTAACTTTATGTGATGGTGAACTCACTGCTGTGTGGATACGGTATCATGAACCATATATTGCATGTTTTGAGAATACAACTACATAACTATTTTTTTAACAAACCTACCAAAAGATGATATATTTACTTATTCGAGCAGTACTGCAGTTGCAAACGTTTAGATGTTACATGTGTGATCGACATGTAGATGTTATATGTGTGATCGACATGTAAGGGGTAAGAAAAACGTTTAGATGTTATATGTGTGATCGACATGTAAGGGGTAAGAAGCAAATGTTTTCTAACATGTAAAATCATACCGATAGTCGACTATGACCTAATACTCACATTATGACAAGATTAAGTTAATCAACTTTTAAGCGCAACCTTTGTTTACAAACCAAATAAATCTTATATCTTATAGTCGACTATGACCTAATACTCACATTATGACAAGATTAAGTTAATCAACTTTTAAGCGCAACCTTTGTTTACAAACCAAATAAATCTTATATCTTATATTATAACTAAGGGAGGATACCCTTGATTATTTGTCAAATAAATACCCATGCCACATCATACAAATTCTATGTGCCATCACCATATAAAACAACTTGATGATGTGGATTTTTCTACACCCTTATTCCAAATAAAGTAATATTCAATTAAAATTTATATTATAATTATATTATTTAATAAGGTAATTAATAAAATTAAATTATAACTATTTTATTCAAAATAATGTGTCATATAATAACACTTATAACTTTTTATTATAGTCTGAACTCATGACATCCTTTAATTATTTATTTCTTCTGATTTTAATCTTTTGGTTTTTTCATCTTAATCTTAACTCTTATTTCTCTAACTTTTTCTTTTTTAAAAAATAAATAAAAAAACTTTTAGTAAATTATAAAACTTACGTTTAATGTAATTATATCTTTCATTAAAGTTTTGTTAATATTTTTTTATTATTATCATCTTAAAGATTAAGGGAATTCAATTTCTATTATTTAGTAAACTGAATACAAGCTTTATGGATATGCAGATCAAGGTCATCATCTATTTTTAAAGAGTTTTTTTTTTCTATTTTTTGAATCTCACACAACTTAATTACAATTCAGTATGCGAATGGTAAGACGTGTACTTCTATTAATTTTATATTACTTTTCAAATCTATATAATGTAGGTATATATTTGATTGTTCTAGAATGATTTATGTTTTGTGCATATACATGTACATTAATTATTCAATAAAACGTCTAAATTGTTATAGTAATTTTTACAATTTATTTTTCCAAATACTATTAACGTACACATTGTTTATCAATTGTTGCAAGGTTAACATATTATAACTATAGGAAACGGAAAGATCACAATGACTAGACAATTTTTGTTAGCTAGAAAAATGTCAACTTATAACATACACATTTTTTTTAACCTTCACATTTCATTGATATATTGTGGGGAAAATATGGTGTTATTAATTCAATTTTGATGGGTTAAAATTTATAAAGTATCACTAATACCGAAAAAAAAATACCTTCTATAATCTGAAAGTTTTCACTATTTCATATATATTTTGACCCAAATACATTTCATTGTAATTTTTCGGTGGTTAATTTTTAGTAGTTCAGATTCATTTCATTGTATACGAGATGACAAAAAATTAGTTATCACCAAATAACGCACTGGTCGGGTTCAAAGTTCTGAGACCCAAATACAAAAATGCAAAAAAAACAAAAAAAAAACAAAAAACCCTCATGAATACTAAATTACAAAAATACCCCTCGAAGTCTTCCAAACAAAAAAGTATTTACCTTTCGTTTTCTCTTCTGGAGTAGGGTTGCAGCAGATAAACGCCACCACTCACCGCTTTCATCTCTTTCTCAAACTATACATACACTTTTCTATCTCTATACCTCTCTAATCTCAACCCTAATCAATGGGCGCTTCGCTACCTCCTAAAGAGGCTAACCTCTTTAAGCTCATCGTCGTAAGTCCTTCAATCGTCATTCGTCACAGATTCAATTACTGTTTCAATTCCTGTTATCGTATGTAACAAACCCTAGGTTTTTGTATCGTTGATTCTAATTGTTAACTACTTGTTTACGCAATGAATTGAAGTATAGATACAAGTCATATATGTAACACTTTGAGAACATGTTGCTTCTGCTATTGCTCATGCATTTTATATGTCACATTGAATTGCTTTTGACATTAAACTTCATTTATGTTACATTATGCATATACAGCTAGGCGTTGAAAATACTGGAATTAACGTGTCCTTCAATACCGGACTGTTTTCTTTGTTTGGATGCTGAGAGCTATTATTGTTATCTGACTGAATGATTATATGTTTTGTAGAAATCTTATGAAACGAAACAGTATAAGAAGGGGCTGAAGGCTGCAGATACGATACTGAAGAAGTTTCCAGATCATGGAGGTCAGTTAGCATAATTGTCTTATAAATGATGTGTACTAGAGAAGAAATCCCTAGGCAGATGAAAAACTGAAACACACGTTTCCTTTTTAATACAATAGTCATGTTTGTTCTATGATTTAAAGTTAAATTAGATAAGCTTACAAGCGTAGAAGGTACAGTATTGTTTGGAGAGTGCTGTCCACTCCCAAACTAGTGATGCAGGGCATTGGAGACACTATCATATCGTATGATAATAATATAAGAGCTGGACTTATAACTGACACTTTTCAGTTGGTCATTTGCTTTAAATACTTGGCATTTGAATGCTGGTCTGTAAGTACATCAGTTGGTTAATAGTTGACTGGTCATTAAGTCAAGCGTATAAATAGGTAGTTATGAGTTGTAATACTTATTGAATGATTTCGTATGAATGAAAAGGATTTGTCTTGAGCTGCACTCCAAATAATGCAACAAGTGTGCCACTGTTATCTGATTTAGAAATTTAAGGCGGCTGTTTTCATTACTTATCGAGATCACCACATTATTTCTGAGCCATTTTCGTTAAAATACTTTTTGACCTGCTTATTGTGAACCAATACATTATTGCTCGTTGTTAGGACACTCAGCCATGCATATATCTATTGCAGTGCAAGCACACCAATTCCACAAAATGGAATTGGAAGGTTATCGGTAGAATGGTTTTAGACGATAAATTATAGTTGTATACTCATGATTGATATTAGGTTTGTCTTCCACTAAGATTTTTTCATTTTTGATACTTGGTTTCTAGAAACTCTTTCGATGAAAGGATTAACGCTGAACTGTATGGACCGTAAGCCAGAGGCATACGAGCTAGTACGGTTGGGATTAAAGGTTGGGAATGCTTTTCTCTTCCTTTTCATTAAGGTTTGCACAACGTTTGAGATGTGAGTGATGTAGATTTCGAAATTGCTTATTCCAATGTAGAATGACTTGAAAAGCCATGTTTGTTGGCACGTGTATGGTCTTCTGTATCGGTCAGACCGAGAGTATAGGGAGGCAATAAAGTGTTACCGGAATGCTCTGCGAATAGATCCGGACAACATCGAAATACTGAGAGACCTATCGCTTCTACAGGTATTCCTATCTCGACACTTGTTTCAACCTGATTAATCTTTCTTTTCATAATTATTCGTTTTGTTTTGAATGGCTATGGGTCAAACAGACCAATATGTAGTCTGTTGGCTGGATGTCTTGGAGTAAGTGGGTTTTTAGAATTGTATTCACACCATTGACAATACAATTTGTGTTTAATGCTGATTTTTCCCTTGCATGTTTCGCACCTAGCTTTTTTCAGCACTAAATGCTGCTTCACTAGTATTTTTTATTAATGTAACCATTTGTGTTTGTCTGTTGGTATGCTGTTTGACTAAGATGAATGATATTTGAAACATGTTCATCTTGGTGGATACCATGAATACACACACATAGTGAGAAACGTGACATGCTTTTGTTGCGGTTTTAGCTTCTACAGTAAAATGATTGTGATGTTTCACCTATGTACTTCGATTGAATTTCAAGTGCTGTATGTCGAGAATCTAAGTGTATTTTGGAGGGACAAGTTTTTCTATGTGAACTGGAATTCTTACCCTAAGTTATCGTTATCATACATATATGACAGCACTTGTTCTTGAGATGTTAGCTTAACAACATTTTGATTGAACATCGAGAATAATTAGTTTGACACTTCATGCTTTAAGGATTTTGAGGATGTGATATTGAATGTTTTCTCATTGATTGCGTGATTTTCGTGTACACAATATTTTTAGGGGCATGATACCCTGTTTCTTTAGTGTTGGCTGTTTTGTAAGGGCCTAAATTGCTATTAGTTTTAGCTATGGAGGTTACAGCTGCATTACTTATTAATTTGAGGCATTGGTTGCCATAAAAAAGAATGCTGGGTTCATGTTAATACTTGTACAATCATAAGTATGATGTTTTAGACAAAATGCCCTGAACTTCAATATCATACATTGTGGAGAGGCAGATCTTTGGTGAAGTGGTGAGAGTCATTTCAACCTGGCAAGATGATTTTGATTGTGAGTAAATTGATTGAGGTGAATTTGTTCTCTGATTATGAATTAGGATCTAGGAGTACTCCCGTAGTTTGTGCTATTGAAATCTAAGAGAGAGGTTGCATTTTGATGGGTAGATTTTATGTAATTAATTATTATCCGGAATCATGTTTTTTTTTGTGCTCCGCTTCGTTATTACAATTTGTGTGCAACATCCCGTCGTATCATCCACGTTGTATGGAGTATTTTGTTTTTGGTAATTAGTGGTGCTCTCCTTCTCCACTTGCAGGCACAAATGCGAGACTTGTCAGGGTTTGTTGAAACTAGACAGCAGTTGTTGACGTTGAAACCAAATCATAGAATGAATTGGATCGGATTTGCAGTTTCTCAACATTTGAACTCAAAGTAAATCGTTAAATTCTATCATATTAGAGTTTGTACAATTCAAATGATTGTGTTTCCTGAACATTCTATTTATACAATGATACTTTATTTTGCTTAGGCCACATTTTTTTATTGTTTTATACAATGATATAATATATAATATTACTGCTAATAGTGGTTTAATATTCTTATTGTTTCCTGTTATTTTTTTTAACACTTTTCTCTATATCTTCTTTTGCCAGTGCTTCTAAAGCTATTGATATTCTAGAAGCATATGAAGGGACTCTTGAGGATGATTATCCTCCCGACAATGAGCGGTGTGAGCATGGGGAAATGCTGTTATACAAGGTAATATTTGTAATAGCTATTAGCTAGCACCATGATGGCATTACACCACATAAATCTGGTTTATCAAATGAGTTGATATAAATGTGGATACTGACAATAGTTGATCGATCCACACAATTGTCCTCACTGGAGTGAACAGGGTCTTCAAGCAATACATGTAACATGTGTATATAATTATATATGCACAGTACATCTTTCATATGCATGTTTTGTTCTTCAGGTATCTTTATTGGAGGAATGTGGATTGCTCGAGAAAGCTCTTCAGGAGTTGCATAAAAGAGAAACAAAGATTGTAGGTTCCTTTTCTGGTTGCTATGCAGTTGTATAGATAAATGAAACAGTGGGCTTATTTTTTTTACCTTCTGTGAGTTCCATTATAGGTTGATAAAGTATCCTACAAGGAAGAGGAGGTTTCCCTTCTTGTGAAGCTTAATCGCCTTGAAGAAGGTGAACAGTTATATCGAGTTCTGCTATCAATGAATCCTGACAACTACAGGTAGTATTTCATGTGTAAATTTTATTTTTCACTCCGTGCTTGGAGCCTCGTTGTAAGAGAAAATGATGCTTATTGAGTTATTGGGTTCTTTCTTTGCTAGATACTATGAAGGATTGCAAAAGTGTGTTGGTCTATATTCAAAAAATGGTCAATATTCTTCTGAAGAAATTGATCAGTTGGACGCATTATACAAATCACTTGGGCAGCAATACAATTGGTCTTCTGCTGTTAAGGTGATATATTATTTCTGTGCTTATGTCCTTTATTACTTGGCTTGAGGTTGAAGATTTTGTTAATCTCCAAAATTGCAAGTGTTACTTTCTGAATTATAAAAAGAAAAGTCTTGTGGACATATATACCATTTCTTTTTTTGCTTTTCCCAATGTGAAGCTTTTCTTTCTTTCTACCCTTAGGATTAGGATAAGTTTGATTTTGTGAAATATCATTCTTATTTAAGATTGCATCTACAGTTATTTTTGTGAACATGTATTTAACTATGTTTAAAGTTGCAAGTTTTTTTAATTTCTCCTACACTTTTAAGTGTTTTGATTTATATATTTTTCAAAGCTCCTTTGGTTTCTAAATAATGTTTATATTTGTATTCAGAGAATTCCTTTAGATTTTCTGAAGGATGAAAAATTTCGGGATGCAGCAGATAACTATATTAGGCCACTGCTAACGAAGGTATAAAAATATAAGTTGTTTATCGCCTTGGTGACCATTCGTCTGTTTCAAAGTCTTACTTATGTTAATGAAAATTGTAGGGAGTTCCGTCACTGTTCTCTGATCTTTCTCCTCTATATGATCACCCCGACAAGGTTTGTGCAAGCTACAATCTTAAAATTTTATAGCTTCTCATCTCATGCTTTCTTTAGTTTATGACAAACCTTAAATTTATACTGTAGGTTGATACTTTGGAAAAATTACTTCTTGATTTTGAGGAATCAGTTAAGACAACTGATAAATACCCTGGAAGGTAATTATCTAGTATATACTAACTCCTGGTTTTGATTTTTTATACCACTAAATCAGTGTGTTGTATATGTAGGTCAGAGAAAGAGCCCCCCTCAACGCTTATGTGGATCTTGTTTTATTTGGCTCAGGTTGGCTTTTACTGCATGAATCATTAGTTTCTTTTCCCTTTGTTCTCCTTTTTTCTCAATTTGACGAAGTTTCGCTTTAACAGCATTATGACAGACGAGGCTTGTATGATATTGCTCTTGCTAAAATTGACGAGGCTATGCAACACACTCCGACTGTTATTGATTTATACTCCGTGAAGGTCTGTTTTTATTATCTTTTTCACATGTTTATAGATTGTATGAAGGTTAATCTATGGAAATTCTTTTTTTATTGTTTTGTTGACAGAGCAAAATATTAAAACATGGTGGGGACTTTGCAGCTGCCGCTGCATTAGCCGATGAAGCGAGGTGCATGGATCTTGCAGATCGGTATGTTAATAGCTATTGTGTCAAGAGAATGTTGCAGGCTGATCAGGTTGAGACCACCAAATAATAGAATTTTTACTGTTCATTCATATATCTGTGTATGATCTTTGATGTTGTAATTTAACTTTATTCTCGTCACAACTCTACTAATATTGCTTCCACATGGTACAACATTTATAGGTTCCACTTGCGGAAAAGACAGCTGTGTTGTTCACAAAAGATGGCGATCAGCACAATAACCTTCATGACATGCAGTGCATGTGGTGAGTGTTTGTTAGAAGCTTGGCTATAAATTTTAGTAGTGGCAATATCAACTTCTCTGTATATGTATGAGTTGATACAGACTGTGTTATATCTCAACAGTCAGGGCAAAAAATAAAAATGATCCGCTAAATAGGAACTGTGTCAAGTGGGATAAAAGTCATTCATATACCTTAGTTGATTTTAACTGTATAAAACCTTCTAGATTATATTTCTTTTAAAACTGAATAGTCATTGACATAATAAGCTTTTAAACATACATGACACACTAATTAACTATAAATATTGGATAAAAAATGTTTCTGGCCGACCCAACCCGGCCCAATTCGACGTGTACTAAAGTTGTATATTTCGTCCGCTTACCCATCACACTTATTTTATCACCTCTATTACATAAATTTGCATAGGACATTTTTTGGAATATATCTGAGATGTCTTTCATTTGTAGGTACGAACTTGCTTCTGGGGATAGTTATTTCCGACAGGGTGACCTTGGACGTGCTTTGAAGAAGTTTTTGGCTGTAGAGAAGCATTATGCCGACATCACAGAAGACCAGTTTGATTTCCATTCTTATTGCTTAAGAAAAATGACTCTACGCGCATATTTTGAAATGTTAAGGTTTCAAGATCGACTCCATGCATATCCTTACTTTAGGAAAGCAGCAGTTGGTATTATAAAGTACGAAATACATCTCAATTGGATAATTTCCCACTTTGTTTATCCCTTTCGAAATAATAATATCCTTATCATTAATTAGTAACTTTTTGATTCAGATGTTACGTCAAGCTATATGATTCCCCTCCAAAGTCATCAACTGAGGAAGACGATGAACTAGCAAAATTGCCTGCTTCTCAAAAGAAGAAATTGAGGCAAAAACAGAGGAAGGCTGAAGCACGAGCTAAAAAAGTATGCTATTTACATCTATGGTTTAAAAAATATGAGGATTTAAACTTGGTATAAATTTTGTTTTCTATCAATTATGTTCTCTTAGGAGGCCGAAGTGAAGAGTGAGGAAGCAAATATTGGTGGTGTTAGTAAGTCTGGGAAGCGACAGGTCAAGCCTGTTGATCCCGATCCGTTGGGAGAGAAGCTTCTACAGGTGCACTTATATATATATATATATATATATATATCATTTTCTAGTTATGTGTGTATTCTAATATGTTATTGCTCTTATGACGTAGTTGCTTGTTATAGAATATCACAACATCGTTATTGTAAACTTTTTGATGTTAGACTGAAGATCCTTTAATGGAAGCCGGAAAGTACCTGAAATTGTTGCAGAAACATTCATCTGATTTCTTGGAGACGCACTTGCTTTCTTTTGAAGTAAATATAAGAAAGCAAAAGATCCTTCTTGCCTTGCAGGTTTTTTTTTCTAGCCATACATTTCTTGGAAGCTTTTCTTTTTCATTTTTTCTTTCTTTTATGTTAGAGTGGGAGTATAATTGCAAACGTTGGTGGTTGTAGTAAGCTCCACCTTCTTTCTATGTTCGCCAGTTTGGTTGTTAATCTACCTATTTTCTGTATGAATCTCTCTATAGTTTATCATATGCTGTAAAACAGTAACCTTTTACTTACCATATTATGTTAAATCACTTGGATGGTAACTTTAGATTGCTCTTCCCTTTAATCAGGCTCTGAAGCAGCTACAACGATTGGATGCCGAAAATCCAGACTCTCATCGATGTTTGGTATGACATTTTTACTTAGATTGCACATTAGGTTAACACTTTGCATATGTATTGGCTGTAGATATATGTATTGTCTGTAGATATGTGTATTGTATGATACTCTGATTGCTGCAAATCTTCATTTTGAACACGGGTCTACATTTAGGTTATCTTGAGGTCTTCTATGTCCAAGATCGTTAATTTTGTAGTGTCAATATACAGATAAGATTCTTCCATAAAGTGGCATCAAGGTCAGCTCCCGCCACTGATGGTGAAAAACTGATTTCAGGAGTTGTAGAAGCAGAACGCCCAACATTCAGGTACCTTTCACATTATTCGAAAAAACATTATAAGTAGGCATATGATATGTGAGATCTATAGATTGTGTAAACATTTGATAAATTTAAGTTTTGATACTACATTATTTCATTCAGTTGTAAAAAAATGTCTAATCTTGTTACCCAGAAATTGGTAGGATAACCCTATTTTTAGAAATGAATGCTGGCTTGTTTCTTTACTTGTTGTAGACATAATTTCTCCATCTTGTTTTATGTAGTCAGTTGCATGGTAAATCTCTGATGGAAGCAAATCATGTTTTCCTCGAGAAGCATAAAGGTACTCTTTTTTTTTTACTATTATTTTCTTTATAATATGGGCCTACGCTTATGATGATTGTTCATCTATACGAGACTTTCATGTTGATTATGCAGATTCATTGATGCACAGAGCTGCGGTGGCTGAGATGATCTATTGTTTGGAACCAAACAAGAAGGGGGATGCAATCAAATTGATTGAAGAATCACCCAATAACATCGTGTCCAGGTGAGTCTCATTAAAAAAAAAATATGCATGATATTCGTTAGAGAGGATTAAAGGACATCTTTCTTTATTTTCTTTTTTTTTTCCCGTTCTATAGTGTAATTTTATTTCATTAGTCCAACATGGATTTTATTTTTATGCATTTCATTTGATTCAAGAGAAGGGCTAACCTCTTGGTCAAAATTTCTGTCAAATATATGTTTAAAGGGCTGCTTTGATTTTGAATCAGTAGTGGCTCACTTGGATCGGTTAGAGAATGGATGCTGAAAGATTGTGTTTCAGTGCACAAAACATTGGGAGGTGTATTTAACGATCACGATGCTGCAATGAGTAAGTTCATTACTTCTTTCTTATAGTAGCTGCCCATGCTAGGCTTGCTTCTCATCTTTCGATCTAAAGTGGCAATTGTTGGGTCAGGTTAAGTAAGGTAATGGCAACCAGTGGGTCCAAATGGGTTATGTTCGATGCAGTTGCCTAGACCAGTTAACTTTGTTGTTACCTTTATTCTGGAGTTTCATATATACGTAGTAACTAATATGCTAAACATGGTTAATCAAGTGTATATACAGGTAAGATATTAATTCATTCTTTACATCGAAGAGATCGTAAGCTGTAATCATTTGAAGGGAACTTTTTACCTGTTTACACCTTAAATGTAAAATTTTAAATTGATCAATTTCTAAGTAAGTTGATGAAATTTGTCATCTCTAGTGAAATAAAAATTGGATCTTAGCTCTCAATATGCATAACGTAATTCCGTTGTTTTGTTTTCTAACTTGACTGTTATGTAGGATGGAAAGTCCGATGTGCAGAATACTTTCCATACTCGACCTATTTTGAAGGACGCCACTGCTCTACTCTTGCTACAAACAAAGATTCCAAACAAGCACATGCTGAAAATGGATCTGTTGAATTCCTTTCATCAAATGGAAAGGTAGAAAACCTTGATGCTTTGAAGAATCTTACAATCTAAATAACACACGCTTGTGGATCATCTCGTGGGGTATAAATCTTAAATGAAAAATTTGATCGATTAAAGGGACAAAACCATGAAAGAACATGGCCGCTGACCCAGGTAAAGATAAAAGAACAACAAAACCAAAAGTACTCTCCAGTTTTGCCCTTAAAAACCATCCTTCATTTGTTTATGGGATGATTCCTTTGAGAATGTGTATACTTCCGTTGTGTTCTCAGAAATTACTCAAAATGTCTTTTGTCTTAGTGTCGTTTTCTACGAGTATTTTTATTTGATAGATGAAAAGCGTTGAGATGAAGAGAGAGAGAGAGAGAGTTAGTTGAGAATACCTTATTAGTATGTTGTACTTGCTTTAATTTAGTTTATCATGTACAAATGCTATGAAAATTTTGGCATTGAATCCTTTTTATCTCGATAATTTCAACTTTTCAAAATTAATCTCATTTTTTGATTCTCTTGATCAAATGTCTGTTTATATAAAAACGTGTGGGGTATTTTGGAGTTATGTTGATGTTGAAGACCACATGGGGGTGGTGTCAAGTACCATGTTGAGACTCACATTCAACAATGTATGTGTCGAGAGCTAAGGATGGACATGAATTCAGTGACTATTCATTGACCAGGCCTGTCTTTACATATAAAGGTTTTTTGTAAAAAATTGTGCTGTTTTAGACAAGGATGGTGATTTGTACGCCATTAGAATTTTATCATAGTCATACACTACCACTTACGTTTTAATGGGTTTACAAATAGCTTAGTGTGCGGTACATACTATCGGCTTATGATAAAATTATTGATATACAAATCGCTACATTTTTGTTATTTGCATGCATTTTCTTATATTACTTATAATTCAAAAGTGAAACAAGCACCCTATATATATCTCAAGATATGTAGCTTTTATCCCTACCGACAGTTTCTAGCTTCAATATAAGAATTTTTATACAAAAAAAATAATAAACAATCATTACGAAATCTGTCAGTAATTTGTTTTAAGGGATTTAGACAAATAAAAACATGTCATTATGGGTAACGGGCCTATTTATGGCCCATAGAAACCGCATATACCACGTGTAATTTATTTTATCCATACATTTAATATCTATGTATGATGTATCAATGGACATGGGTATACACACGTTTACCAGATACCGTCCATTTATCAAGTGTTGTATTGAGCCCTACTAATCAACCCACAATCAGGCTGACCCAAAGTAAGGTCCATTGTTTTATTGAGGTTATATGGAACATAGAATTGTTTTTAGTGCATTACGCATCTTCAAGGCCCGTACCAATCGGCCTATGGCCCACCAAATATGTCCATGTTCTAGATAGAAAAACTTCAATCATTTCGATTTATTTGAAATGGAAAATATCCAGGGTTCCAAACCTAAATAAACATCCGAATCACCCATGAATCTAAATGATCAAGAACCGGCTATTTACGTGCTTAGAAGATCATAACTCATATGCTAAGATTCCAATATGGGTCGTTGGGTGTACGATATGATTTTGAAACTTGAAACCAGTATATCATAAAATGTTGTTCTTCATCTCTATATTATTTTTATATAAATTAGTTTTAAGTTTTCGCTTGTACACAGATTTACTATGTTTACAGCTAACAACACTCAAGTTAGATGCTGCTAAATCAATTTTCTGTATATAGCTCTTCTTAGAATACTAACATGATCAACTTTTTTATGAGTGTGGTAGCACCTAAAGTTAAATAATGTTTGCACCACCAACAATTGTTCAGTTTACTTCATAGTTTTTTGTTACATGATCATGTTTTCTTCTTCTTTTGAAATCAAGTAAACAAAACTTATATGTTTGTTTAGTTGGTGCTGATTCGTATTAATTACATTACCTCTCATGCTTTAGCAGTGTTGAATTACATTAGCTCTCATGCTTTAGCAGTGTTGTACTTGTGCAAGAGTAGTGGCGTGTGACAATTTTTTGATGGTATACAAATAACCAAACGAACTGACGGTATCAATGTATCATCTTGTCATCAGAGACAATTTGGATTGTTGTATATATTATGTTCTTACAAAATGTTAATAACCGCTAATGTTGACTGATGGATAGTTTTATTATACTTTGGCTGAATACTTAGCCCAAATAGTGTTTATGCTAGAAAAGGAGTTAATTGCAAGAATGGTCTTGTGATTTACACACATTCTCACCGTTAGTCTTTATACTTTATTTGTTGCGTGGACAATTCAAATTTTCAAAAGTTGTTGAACGTTTAGTCACTCTTCTACCTAATATGATTAAAATACTCTTCTCTGGCCGAGCAAAATAGATAGTACCACTAAGGGTATTTTAGTTATTTTAGGTGGATGGAGGACTAATCATGCAATTTTTTTCAAGTTTTTGAATTGTCCATACAACAAACAATGTATAAGGATTAACGGTGATAATGTGTCTAAACCACATGGACCATTGGTGCAATTTACTTCTAGAAAAGAGTAAACTTGAATTATAGTAGTTTTCATCAAATAGTGTATCACTTAGTTATTACAAGCTAAGGACTCAAGATTGTTCTACTCCGTGTTATCACTTTTGTCATTGTATTGTTACCATCGGATGAAGATTAGAAAGGTACGTATTTTTGTTGTGGAGTATAAAGCTACACGTTGAATAAAAGTTTTAATTTTAAATCAACGATTTAGATTCTTATGAACAGTTTTTTGTATTCTTATTACAATCTACTAGTCATTAATAATGACCAGTGGACCATCATCAAAAAGTTAAAGGCAAACAAATAGCGCTAAAAATCTATTCATATACTACTAATTATACTTTAAAGTATTGTACCATGCAATATGATAAAATAAGTTGATACATAAAAGGAGGCAAATTGTGACCGAAGAAGAAAGTCGATTAATTGGTCAGAAGAAAGTTGCTTTTAAAATTTTACTTGTTAGTACAAGGTTCAAATTTGCTATATGAATTTTAAACTCACACAAGGAAATTAATAAGCTAGCACGATTGATGATGCATATTAGTATTTAACATTTAAAATTCTGTAGTGTACAAATCATGACACATTCACAAGTAACATGTTTTTTATATCAGTTAGAGATATTGACCACTTTTTAAATTAATTGACTAGTTTTATAAGGTTAATTATAAGATTCGACATCAATGGGATATAATAATAAGAGTTTTGCTAAAGTGTGATTCCGTGGTACACGTTAAACGTAATTAATGAACTCATAATTTATTATATATATTAGAAATTTTAACTAATATATATACATACATACATATATATATATATATATATATATATATATATATATATATATGCATAAAAAGGTAATTATTACGGAGTAGATTGAATTATTAAGTATTAAATGTAAATTATGATATTTATGAAAATTACAGTAAATGCTCTCTAACGTAGCAAAACCCGAATAATAATCGTCGAATAATGGAAAATTGACAATATACAATTTTATTAGGGAAAAATAATGACCTCACTTTTGGAAAATAATTAAAAAGGAAAAAAAAAACAATGATGTCGACTTATCATAGAAGTGCACAGTATTTTGGGCTTGGGTCATATAATTTGGGCCTACAAGAAATCAATGGCATAGTTATATACTGAAATCACATGATTTTCACGTGACTATGCAAGCTTAATGGCCCTATATGTCACGGCACCAAGACATGTTTTGATATCGGAAGTGTGTAAAGTGCAAATGATCGATTTATTCTTATTTGATGAAAATTTGGTAGAATTGACGAGTTTGATTCAATTAGTGTGTTTTTTTGACCAATGTAACTAAGATCCATGTATATTGCTATGAAAAGGTGCACATTTATATATCATCAATATTATGATGAATTTAATTCTAATATAAGATTGATAGTGAAATGGAATGGTAATATATGTGTATCACTTTCAAACTCATCCCCTTTCTTGGGTTTGAAAAACCTTCAATTAGAGAATTTCATTCATATAATTCAAATCACATACAACTTACAACATACAACTTATGTCGTTCCTTTATATTGTCATTCTCACATACCAAAACGTACTTATCATCCGAACAATAGATATAAAAAATAGCTGAATACTCACATAGTTGAGATCGTGTCCAATTTGGATGAATTTATAGACACTAATCCATATAAATATTACGAGTATACGATTTGTCCATTATTAAGTGAGATGTGATTGGAATATATGACACGGTAAGCTACACGACATATATAATTTGTTAATTATTATTTTTTTAATAAAATTATTGTATGTATTATGTTTTGCATTATTTTCCAGTTACTTTTGGTAGTATCATGTATTATTGTTGCTACCAGGGGCGAGGCAGAAATATTTTGATTTAATTGTTCGGTTATGTATCTAAATTTGCTCATTTTACTATTGTATGTAACAAACTTTCAAAACATATATTGTATCCAATAAACTTGTAAAAATCCCTATTGTATGTCACAACCTTTAAAAACATCTATTGTATGCAAGGTTCTTCTAAAAAATCTCTATTGTATGTTGCGGGTTAACATGTGTACATGCCAAACTGAAAATGGCTCTTTAACATTGGTTTGTGGCGGCACGAGCAAACTCTAGCAGATCATTGAATACCGCACCATACGATAGTGATTTTTTACAAGTTTATTGCATACAATAGATGTTTTGAAAGTTTGTTACATACAATAGCATTTTTTACAAGTTTATTACATACAATAGTAAAAAGGTCAAAGTTAGATACATAATGAAATAATTAACCCAAATATTTTTGATACGGGTGAACTTAAAGACAATGTTTTTACAAGGAGCGAATATTAAAATTACCCTGTATAAATTTACTTTACGCAACCCACCAAAGATCAAGATAATCAACAAGAACCCTACTTGTAATCTTGCCTAATATCTCAACTCTTTTATCTATCTTTTGCCGGCTTTTAATCAGTGTGTGTTAATGTGTTGTTGGTTTGAATTTAGTATACTAATTAGTGCATTCCTACATTTGCCTTCATGTGACCGACCACTAACATGAGGATTGACCCCTCTTTGTTCTTTCCATGTCTTTATTCATGTGTGTGTATGTGTGTAGACAGTATATAAGTACAACTCACATGTAACACAACTATCTATCAACTCATATATATTACTTGTTTCTTTGAACATAAGAAAGAAATAAAGACAACCCTATTAAGAAGAAGAAAAATGGGACCTCAAGGACTAGGACTTGAGATAACCGAACTTCGGCTAGGGTTACCAGGCGCCAGTGGCGATCGTAGAAGTGGTGGTGGTAGTAAGAGAATTGAGAAAAAGAGATCGATTTCTGGTATTCATGAAGCAGGTACTTGTGGTGAAACGAAGAGTAGAAATATGGATTTGGTTGTAGGGTGGCCACCGGTGTGTTTGTATAGAAAGAAAAGTGTATGTAACGCGATAAAAATGTACGTGAAAGTGAGCATGGATGGTGCACCATTTCTTCGAAAAGTCGATTTGGGCTGTTTCAAAGGGTATTTGGAACTTGGAATGGCACTTGAGAAACTCTTTGATTGTTATGGAATTGGTAAGTGCTATATATACTCTTTCATAATATTTCATTATTTAATTAGGTTTACAAAACATATCCTTCTTAAGAAAGCAACCTAGAGAACCTACTAAAATGGTTTAGGACTGATATATCACCACCCTTTAAGAAAATGATATCAAGTGATCAAGATATATGAGCCCTTAAAATGGAAAGATAACTAAAACCTGCATAAATACGTACGCGTACTTGCACCATATAACAGATTAATTATGGTCGGGTTAACAAAGCTTTTACATCTTAAACGTGTAATTACTATCTAGTTAATTTGACTATTAAGTGAAAGATCATCTAAATATCCTGATTATGTATATATTTTCTTGTTTGCCATCGTCTATGGTGTGTTTTCAACCCTTGCATGATCATCACATGAATCTTCATCTAGCATTTTAACAATAATAATAATAATAATAATAATAATAATAATAATAATAATAATAATAATAAAACATGCTTTTAAAAGTTATACGAAGTCGTCCTCGTTTATATATGGTTGGATTCATTCCTCCGTATACCTTTATATACGTACATTTATAAACGTATAACAAAAGTAGGATAAACATGTAGGGCGGAACTAGAAGATTCAATTGGAAGGGGTGGATTTTTTTATTTTTATTTCAATTATAACTTTGTAGGGACGAAAAATTTAAAATATCATTAATATCTTTAAAAAAAATCTTTATACGTAATTTAAAAGTTTTTGTGAGGACAGTTTCCTACACTGCCTCCACCTTATCTCCGTCCCTGAAAGATGATCAATTGAATGAATTGTTCATTCAATTCTAGATAGTTTTATTTTGGCTAGTTAAATATAAAATAACAAAAGATGGAGTATTAATTAATAATTATGCAAAATAATGTAGGAAAAGCTATGAAGGAAGAAAGTGATGGATGTGAATACATTGCAATATATGAAGACAAAGATGGCGACTGGATGCTTGTAGGAGACGTCCCATGGTTGTAAGTTCATTTTATTCGATAATCATTGTTTTTTGTTGTCACTTCCAAAACGTCTCGATCAATCCCAGGTTTCAAAACATTACAACCGTTCAAATCCTTAACGAATCACTACAGTGCGTGTCGATCATAAAAGATAAGCTCTAAGGAACACATACATAGTTTTCAAGGGCGGGAAATTAGTATCCACCACTGATTTTGATAAATCTACCACGACAATGCATTATGTTTTTACTCTATATAATTTTTTCATACGTTCAAGCTAGTCTATATGAACATTATTTGTTACCGACAAAGAGGATTAAAATATGACTAAAATGATAATTTTTCCCTACGTTGAAATGTCCTCGAGTCCATTTTAAAATAAAATGTGTAAATGTGCAAAATTGTAAATACAAAAATAAAACAAAATTAAGTTATTTAGGCATAAATTTCAGTTCTTCTATATAGTAAGTTTGAGTGAAAGTTATTAATCAATAATTGTTGCAGGATGTTTACGGAAACATGCAAGAGACTCCGAATTAAGAAAAAAGCCGATATCGGACCGCATGCAAATGATACGATGAATGAAGGTTGACATTTTTAACATCATCATATATATGCATTATTAGTTACATGAAACAGTTAAATAAAGTTTATCAATCATATATATATTTAAATTTCTCATATCTAATCGTCTTTTGTCCAGATTCAATTCGTCATGTTGTGTTGATGTAATTTTTAACATCTTGTTGGATTTGTAATAATATTAGTCTGCATTTTCTAAAAAAATATAGTCGTCTTTTGATGAAGATAATTAGTATCATTGATGTGACCGATGAACCTTAAACATTGGTGAAAATATTGCTCTTGTATTTTACATTTTAGTTTATTTAATTTGTTGTCATTTTCAATATCTTTTATTGTTATATTATGTTATTCAAGTCAGATACGGTTCAATGTTAATTTCTTTCGGGTCAATTTGTTGATACAAATGTAACCTAATTATCGTCTAATATTGATGATTGTAGTGAAATATTTTTCCTATCCTAGCTGCTAGAAAATGCTGAATTGATCTCATGTATGTCACCTATGTATTTGTTTCGAATAATACTCATCAAACACTACTACAAACATAGTTTTTTAGATCAGTTAAAAGTGCAATTTAGATCGGTTTTATAACCGATCTATAAAACAGTGTTCCAAAAAATCCTCCTTTTTTGTATCGGTCATCTAACCGATCTAAAAAATATAATTTTTTAGTTCGGTTACATACCATTGATCTAAAAGTGATTTTTTTAAAAAATAGAAAAAAAGAAAAAGATTTTGTCGCATTCAAAAGAACCGATCTAAAAAAAGTTTTTTAGCATAAAACCGACCTAAAAATCATAGCATTCACGTTTTAGCTATACATTTTAGTTTAATAAGCTCTGGTAACACAATTCAAATTCCATCGACCAATGAAGTGTCAGCATTCAAATAAGGTTTCATTAACAATAGGAAATTACAACGGTCCCAGAAAACTAATCAGAAATCTAAAAGTCGAGAATGTATACACTTATATATTCTAAATCAACGCACGATACACAAAAAGCTACTACCACCTCCCGCTCATAACTGCAATCCATTTCCAACTATCAACGGTCAAGCGACCACACAACTCTTCTCCACGTAAAACCTACAAAGTAGACAAATATAAGATGGAATGCATATATGTAGATAATTTCAAAAACCATACATCACATATATATACACACTAAGTTGGCCAAAAATAGAAACTTCAGTTTGCGACATGATTGTCGTAAACGTCCAACTCTTGAACTTTGAACTGATAGACAACTTCTATAATTCCAAAGCTAACCAATTAAAAAGAATGTTTATTCTTAGTGAAATAAAAAACTTTAGTTCAATCGACAAGATATATGAATATATAACGAATACTTACATTGTTTGGGAAGTTTTGTAGTTTGACAAACAAAATGCACTTCATGATGTAATACCCTCATTTACAACCTCCTCGATATTGGTTACACTAAATTCAAGTACCAAAAACTTTTAAACAATGCAACAACCAAATCAATTCGCTCATAGATGTTACAAGTATCTACGTTTAGATGATTTATTACCTCAATAAATTTCCAGACAAATTTGACATCGCAATACCTAAAAAGAAATACCATCAAGTTATAATATTATAGATAACAAATATCAATCCAGTGTTAAGATTTATCAAATTCTCATTTTCACTAATTTTTTCAAATAATAGAAATATTATCTCTTGTCCGTCCTATTCGTGCTGAGAGAAACCAATATGAATCATCTATTCTCAAGAGTTCAAATCAAATATAACATTTAATGACCACTACATAAAAGTCTAAACAATTTAGTATAAATAGTACACTTTTTGTATACTTAAAAGTCATATAACAAGTAAATATATACCCATGTGATTGATGACATCCACACCTTCATCAATCAAAAATAGTAGCCATTAGATAATTGACAGGTTTAACAACGAGCATTTGTTGTCACTATCTTTTTCATCCATGGGAAAAAGATGGCTAAAACCAAGACAATAAGAATGATAAAGTCACTCGTAGTACATAATAGATTAACAAAGTGTAAAAATATATATAAGTCGTGCATTAACGAACTTACATCATCCACCAATGTATCAAGGTAGCATCAAGCAAGTCATTAGCCATTGAAGCCGTAAGTGATTCAACATTTTTTTTTGTCCCCTTTGCATTCCAATCCAAATAACAAGATATACGTGATTTTACCTCATTCGCAAACCAGGTCCAAATCTCCCCCTGTTGACTCACAGCCTCACAGGGTAGTCCATGCCGATTGAAATAAATCCAAAAAAAGTTATCTTGATAATTTTTCAATTGCTTCACATATACAATAGCTTGTGTTAACCTAAAAAATTGATCAGAAAGTACCACAAAAAACACCATGTCCATTAAAACCTTAACAAATTCACAATTAACACTCTTATAAAAGTCAATTCGTACTTTACATAAATATTAAAAAATATAAAATTATTAGCCGAGTAGATAGAACTATACACATAAAACAAAACGTCATTTTTTTTATTTAAAAATAAATCGAGAAATAAGTGCATCAAAATAATACATGTATAACACAAATAAAGACAATAAGAACAATTACCCTTCAAAATCCACTGCAAAACTTCAAATCTGAATCCCTAATTTTTATGCGTGCGGTTGCTAATAATGGAAGCTTTCAATTGACGGATTGTAATATTTATTTGATAGTTTTCTGAGTGGTTATGGTGTTTAGAGGTAAAAGAGGAAAATATAGAGAAAACTGGTTGGATGAGAGGCGGTGGGGGCGACGAGGTCAATAAGAAAGGTTTACAGAAGTTTTAATTTGAAACTTTTCTGACCCAAAGTGATAAAGCCTTATTAGGTTGATTTTTTTAGATATTAGTCATATTACTTAACGAAGTGATTCTAAAAATGTATTGAACATATAGAGCGGTCTTAATGAAACGATCTATAAAATATTAAATAGATCGGTTCATAATCAAATGTTTTAAAAAAGTTTTAACTAGTGCGTACTTTGTAAACCGATCTATAAACGTATTAAATAGCGCGATTTACTTAATTCGTTCTAAAAAACTCGTTCTATATAATACTTTCTGTAATAGTGAAACGTTTATCCTCACGAGCACATATCATTTGTGCTTCTAACCTCAACACACGTTGTATCACGTAAGGACAATAATGAACGATTTAAATATGGGTTAAGTGTCTGAGAATGTATTAAATTTTATCAAAATCTCCATTATATGTATCAACTTTGAAAACGTCCATTGTATGTATTCAACTTTTGATTTATGCTAATTGTATGTAATTTTCCTACGTGGCGTTTTGTGTGAATGTCATGTGCGTATTATATATGGATGACACACCAGTCATATTACATACATTTAGCAAATATCGAAAGTTTGATACATAAAATAGAGGTTTTGAAAGTTAATACATACAATACAATAGAGATTTTGACAAAGTTTGGTATATTTTCAAACACTTGTCCATTTAAATATATGTCTAAGATATATATACCAATTTGGAATTTGTTGGAACTATTGTGACAATAGATCCAACTTGTAATAGCACTAGTGATAATTGTAATCAAGTTTGTAAATTGATTTTGAATTGTAATGAAAAATATTAGTTGATAAACATTTTAAAGTTAAATATTAAATGCTGAAAAGTGTTGACCAAAAGTTGACTTGAGCCTGCGATGCGAACCGAGTTGGATTCGCATGGCAGATTTGCGAAGCGAGCGAGTCAGCTCGCTGGGCCAAGTTGGGCTACGAACCGAGTCGGTCCGCAGAGTCCAGAACCCACGAACCGAGACGGGTTTAAATACAAATTAGGTTTTAAACCTAATTAATTTTTTCCATAATACCCATACGAATCTCTTAATCGTTCCGGGGCTTTCAACACGTTCTAACGGTTAGGTATTGATCGATTAATATCCGTTATAATCAATACAAAGCATATTAGATAATTGATTCACTAATTAATTGTGATACAAACTGTTTACAATCCGTAAACTTAGTATTAAGGGATTCCGCACCTTAATACCTAAAGATAACCTCATTATCGATCCTAATAGATACAGACTTACATAATTCACTCAGAGAGTTACAAAATTATTGTCCTTCAAATGTTAAAACATCGTCTGAAGTTCAAACGATATTTTACGTTTGATTTTTACTCTAATCTTTTGAAAATTAATTTATGTATCAATTCACATTATGTAGATAGTATCATATGTTTTCATGAAAACATAGATTTTTACGATATATATATATAAATTTATGTATCAATTCACATTATGTAGTATCATATCTTTTCATAAAAACATAGATTTTTACGATATATATACTCCCTCCGTCCCATTACAAATGTTCACTATTGACTTTTTAAAGTCTTCCTTTTTGAACTTTGACCTTTAATATTTTTGTTTGTGTTATATAATACATGATGAAAATTATATAAATGGAAATACATTAAAAATTCAATTCATTCATATAGATTGCATCAAGTATTATATAACACAAATAAAAATATTTAAAGTCAAAATTATAAAAGAAAGACTTTCAAAAGTCAATAGTGAATATTTGTAATGGGACGGAGGGAGTATAATTTATGTATCATTTCACATTATGTAGTAATGTAGTATCATATCTTTTCATGAAAAGATTTTTACGATATACTATATATAGTGGATGTCAACCCAACCTACAAACGTACATATAAAAGTAATAAATCTACATCGATATATTTATAATTAATTAATAATATATAATCATATTACACTTTTCAAAATTAAAGTACTATGTATAGTGTACATTTTTTAGGGGTGAGCACGGAAAATCGAAACTGATTCAAAAATCGAAATTACCGAATTAACCGAACCAGAAAATCCAAACCGAATAAAAAACTGACGATTTGGTTTTTGATTTTCAAAAAAACCGAAACTATGGTTCGATTTTTGGTTTTTGCACTAAAAACCTACTGAAAAAACTGAACCAAACTGATTTCTTTATATTATATACACTACTTCTATATATGTATATATGTAGGTATTTTACCGTGTTATATTATGTAATTTCTTTTTTTATGTATATTATACTATTCAAAAATTTAAAGTATATCTAAAGAATTTTATTGTTATATACTATTCGATACGATTTGATATACTAATCTATTAGTAGTTCTTTTATAATCATATTATCACATATCGTTGATTGTATATGATCAATGAAATTCTACACTAATTTAAAATTAGTAGTTTTTCTAGAATGACGGTTAAGTGTAATTTCATATCTGGAATACATATATGTAATGTATGCTATAACAAGTTTATTTGATAAAGACGTTCGAATGGAAAAATCAAAAAACCGAACCGAAAAAATCAAAACCGAACAATATCGAAACCGAAAAAACCGAATGGTTATGGTTTTTGATTTTCCAAAAACCGAACTTACGGTTTGATTTTTGATTTTAGCCAAAAGCCGAACCGAATTGACCCATGCACACCTCTAATATTTTTATCAGTGTATAGTGTATATTCGATTATATAATCAAGACAAGATACAGTCCTGTAACAGCTAGTCCAAAAATATTTAAAATGGATATGATATATGATATTGAATTAAAACTTTAAAAGTAATTAACCGAATTGATTAAGGAATAGAAGATGAACTCAACATATGAGGCTATGAGTATGGAAAAATCCATGTTCTTGTACGTGTGCATGCATTTATATTTTTTTTATATATATTCAACCACGCATTTTATAATTAACGGTCAAACATAATCATTGGTATTAATCATTATATTAATATTTTTCCTTCCAAATCTACGATGAGTATACTTTTACTCGATGATTACACTGTTATTTTCCTTCTAAATTTACGATAGGTTTATTATCCATCGTGTGCTAAAATATATAAAACTTAAAGCGTTATGTCATTTGGGTGGTCTTGTGCGATATAAAAAAATAAGCCTCCAATAAAAAAATTCTTCCATTTTCTATTTCTTTTACGTTTTTTTATCCACATATGTGTTTTCTTTTGCCATAAACCGAAGTTTAAAAGGGAAATCAGACTAATTTAGTTTAGAGTTTAAAAAAATTATATGTAAATCATGTAAAAATTAAAGACCTGAACTACAACAAGACTTATGTATTGATAAGACCAAAATAAAACATTTATGTAGAACTTTCAATTAAAGAGAACATTATATTAAATCGTTAACTTAAATATACTATCAAAATCATTTATTTTATATTTTTATCAAATTAAAGCACATAAGGAGCGAGCAGATGAAGTGATTGACAGAATATTTTTAATCGGATAACGATTAATATTATGTGAGATTGCCTTGAGTTTTTAATAGGGATTGGACATTATAGGACTTGAGCTAAAAAGTCAGAAGACCATATAACAAACACTAGATTCTAGTTTTTATTTTTGTTCTCAATTTTTGAACATACTATTATTGTTCGCATCAAACCTATACGCATTACTCATATAACCAGTTTTTGTAAAATTGTGACACATACATCACATTCAAACATCCTATCTTAGTCAAATTGATCAAGGAAAATGATTCAAACGACAATAATTAAGTTAGTCACATTGATCAAAGAGCTAGCTGTTGTCAAACATACACTTAATCTTCGAGGTCATTTAAGTATTTAACTACACACTACAATTTTTTTGTTGGATATTTGTTTCCTTTGTTTTTGATGTCTTTTCTAAACTAGGGCTCTTTTGGGTACTTTTTTTTTTTTTTTTAATTTGTTACTTAAGCCTTTCCATACCATTTCCGCCACCTCAGCGTCGTATCAGATTTTTACAACTGATTCAAAACTGATGCATAACCAATTATCCACTGTCATCAATAACTAACCACTTCATTTTTCTGAACCTTACATGTACCAATATACCACCAATTCTATACACTAAAAAAAATCATGCGGATTCCCAATTTTCAACCGATTACAAATCAGTTAAACGATTTAGTTTGCAAACGGTTATACCGATGGAAATGCCCAATTTAATAGTCACTTATAATACAAAAGAGGAAGTATGTAAATTACCTTACTAATGGAATAATGGTAATGAGTGAGGGTTAAATGAGTACTAACAACTTTTTGTAAAAATGGGTAACCAATAAAAATGTGTCACGTGTCACCAATCATACTTTTACCCGCGTTTTAAAAATTAAACATCTCATAAACGGTAAGTCGAAAAATCACAAAACTTGCACCATAAAAATCAACATTTTTTTTCTCTCTTTGATTAGAGATCTCATATGATATACTTTCGACGAACTTTTTTTCTGTTTTTTTTATGGGTTTTGAAAACAACTAACACATATGTTACCAACGAGTAATACGTGTAATACTAATATTGTACACTTTGTAAAACTCATAATAAAAAAGTCATCAAAAGTATATACCTTGTGAGATGACAAATCGAAGAAAAAAATGATGATTTTTATAGTGCAATTTTTATAATTTTTCGACTTACCATGTGTGAGATTTTTAATTTTGAAAAACGTGAGAGAAAATAAATTTTATAATACGTGGTGCATTTGTTCATTTATTCTCACCAAATTTTTCATTATCATTTGAATCAATGTTAATAGATTAAAAAAGGGCCACATTTTCTATTGAAGTATTTCCAAATATAAGTAAGAACTTTTAATGCAAGTGCATGCATTGTTTAGCCAAATCTGGAATGTGACTGATAAATCGAAAACCACCCTGTGTCATAACTCGTCCAATTTGGCCATGATACCAATATGTCGAAACACTTTGAATCTATCCTATTAAAAGTTAAGAAAAGGATTAATTAATCAATTTATGACGCTTTCAATTTTTCCTTCCGTTTAAAATTATATATTCACGTTTTTATTTTAGTTTATCTCAAAATAAATTTTATGAAATATTTTTTAGAATATCAAAATGAAATGATTATTGTTGTAAGTTTGTAACAATATGATGTTCCCCGTTAATAATTATGAATAAACTGAAAATGGATATTCAATTCGAAACGAAGAGAGTATATTAGTATATCACAAGTACATCAAAATCAAAATGGAGTTGATTGAGATCCTATTAACATTGTAGTCATTTTTTTGTACGAGTGATTTGTTTAATAAGCTATTTAAGTACTATAAAAGAGTTTTCTCTTCTCTCTCTTTTTATTTATTTTTATATTTTTTTATAGCTACCCATTTCATCAAAGATCCAACAATTATCTACCTATCAAAAGGCTGTAACGTTTTCCGATCAAAATGCTTTGCAAAATATATCATTGTTTGAAGAAACTTTCATTTAGTTTTAAAAAATTAAGAAACACCGTATAATTTATCTAGCTAGAAGTCTAGAACACGCACGAGTCGAATCAAATCGTTGCCCTCTTTTTAAATCCGACATAACAAACAAGCTCACATGCTTGTCTCTGGGTCCCATTTCAACTTACCACTGATTAACGAGTAATGATTCATGTACTATCATTTTTAAGTTATACGTCATAAAATATGATCTAATGTGCTGTATCATACAATGTTGTAAAACGTGTTTGATGATTTACAACTAAAGATCGATGGTATACAAATCGCCTCCCTCCTGTGTCTTTTTCTTGCATCAAAGATGTACAAAGTTCATAAAGTACTACGATTATACATAAAGTACCTTGAATACGAGTTTATGTATAAGTAGACATAATGTATTATTAATTAATTAACCTATCTAATTCCACTAATGCTTGTTATAAGCCAACTCAAATCATGACTATAAATCGTATTTTAAGTAATCAAGACTCCACAAATATTTATAAAATTGCTCTTGATCTTAATTTTTGAATGCATGGAAGATGGAAAAGTTTGCTAGAGTAAAAATGTGGTAGGAAACACAAGCTTTGCGATGCACCCACAACTAGCATTGCAGAATCTTGACCACTCGTCAACATAACACGTGTCAACATATTACTGGTTTCATACTTATTGTGCCCGAAGTTATAACTTCTAAACAATTCAATAACATCCCACACACGCGTTCAATATCCCTTAAATCTTAAAACAACCAACTTTCTTTCTTTAAAAGAGAAGTATCATCACAAGATCGAATCTTACCAAACAAAAAATGTCATCGGAAGCTTCCAACGTCACGTCGGAGCCACCTACTACCGCCACCACTGTCACCACCAGAATCCTTAATTTGAATGATACCGAGCTCACCTTAGGGTTACCAGGCGAATATCGAAGATTAGAAGAAAAACGAAAGTTTTCTAATATGATTGAGCTTAAATTAGGAGGAAATGATCATCATGACACGGAATGCTCGGTTGCTACAAAATATTCTCCTTCCAAGTAAGTTTGATCGATCATATCAAATAATTCAAATCAAATGTCGCAAAGTATCAATATACCTTAATTTTTACTTATATAAGTAAACCCTAGTTATTTGTTTTAATACTTCATTAAACTTTCACACTAACGTGTTACAATGGTCATCGATGACCATAGTTTCGTGTCGTATGAAAGTTTGATGAACATATTAAAACTGACCATATTGTCAACCATAAATTTTAAACATTTTAATAGAATGTGCGCTGTTTGAAATGGTAATAAATATTTTGATAAAAAAAAAAAAATTGAAATACGTTGTCATTTTGTGACATTTGTGCTATATATGATACATATACTCATCACTTGAAAAATAACAAATTATGTGATCATTAAGTTTGTGACTTGATCAATTGATTGATTGATATAGCAAAATTTATCTTTCAGAAAACAAGTAGTAGGATGGCCACCGGTTAGATCTCACAGACAAAACGTGACGAAAAACGATCGCAAATATGTAAAGGTGGCTGTTGATGGAGCACCATATTTGCGAAAAGTAGATTTAGAATCATATACATGCTATCAACAACTTCTTTGTGCTTTTGAACATCTATTCTCATCATGTTTCACAATAAGTAAGTAAACATTTAAATTGTGATTCATTATTCATTCATCAATATTAATAAAATCATGCATAATGCACATTATTTGTCAACATGTAGTACTTATTTGACGAATTAACGTGTTGATCGAATAATTATCATAGGAAATGTATTAAAGGGGACGAAATTAATGGATCCTGTAAACGGAATGGAATTCGTTCCAACTTATGAAGATAAAGATGGAGATTGGATGTTAGTTGGTGACGTTCCTTGGAAGTAAGCCGATCGATCGATCTACATGTACATACATAAATTGTTAGGGTACGAATAATTATTGAATTAATGATGTAATTTTGCAGGATGTTTGTTGAATCATGCAAACGAATTAGATTAATGAAGAACTCAGATGCCATTAACGGATCAGGTATATATATATAGTTCATAATGATAAATAATAATAATATTTTTGTACGAATAATATGTGAGACTAATTAATTTCTAATGTAATATTATTATAACTTTTTTTTGATGATGCAGAGTTGTTGAAGATGTGTTGATGGTTTAGAATTTAGATGGTATTTAGATTTTGGAACAAGTGTAGCTGTTTATAGAGGGAAAAAATTGATGTGTTTCTTTTTGCCAATAAGAAAATAGTTCATTAAACTAGAAATATTGTATACATATTGTATATTTATATTTGTGTACTTTTATAGAAGTACATGAGATGTGCGTGATTTGCGTACAAGGTTTTTAGTGTGTACAAAACCCGTCGTTGAAACGAGCTTTTTGAATACTGTCTAGAACAAAAATATCTTTATTACTGTATCTAATTTGTATAAACGGGTAACGGTGGATAGTATATGTTTTTATGTTATCTGAGGATGACAGAGTTCTTCTCTTACATGGATATACGTGTTGTAATCAGCTAATTGGAATGTTGTCTGATGACCATTTTCAAGCTCTTTTTCTGATCACGTATTTCAGATATTTACATATGAAGGTGTATTTAATAGATTATATTATAATTATACTAATACTAAAGATTGAAAACGTTAAACTTACGGAATATTTAAAAGTTCGAACTGAAAATATTTGTTGATATTTCATCAAACTTGAAACTAGACCATTATTAGAATAATTATTTTAACGACATGATCATAACCTTTTTAATTTTTAACTTATTCAACTTATATATGATTTTACTCGCGCTAAATTTTAGGAGCTTTTAGGAGCTTGACGTGGTCTATTTAGTGAGGAGCTTTTAAGAACTTTTAGGAGCTTTACTTTTAATTTTAAAAATAAAATCTTCAAAAATAATATAAGTTTTGTTTGATGTGTAGCGGTTGTAGCTTTTAGTTTCAATGAAAAGCTCCAAATTGAAAAGATAATGGAACAAGCGTACAAAATATGAAGGAACTTTTTGTATGCAAAATTACACTCATACCCTCAAAGTTGAATTCTTCTTTATATCCCGTACTACCAGTCTACTACTGTGTTTTAATTATACATACATCCGTTAATTATTTTATTATTTATTACTTTTTCTTTTTCATTTCTTTTCACATAATTATATTCATGCTTAAAAACTTAACAACTCTTTATGGGCGGTCGAAGAGATAAGAATTTAATTGTGTCCAACTAACACATTCTACATCCATCTTCACCACATTAGTGTCATTGTTTCATAATCGTCTTATATAAAAATAATAAAATTTACTATCCCTCACTATTTAAAACGGATTAACGTCTTCAACATTCAAATACTCTATATGTTGAATATTCTTCGTAAAATTTATTTTTAACTTTGTTTATCATTCATTATTTTGTGTTGATGTCCTTTTATGTCATTTATACGTCAAAGTTACAACTGGTTTGCCAAATACTTAAAGTTACAGTTTACAGCTCGAACTTACAGCTACAGCCTACAGCTACAACCAATAGCTATAGCCTACAGCTACAGCTAGTTTTGCCAAACATACCCTACAACTTCTTGGATAAGAAAGTTTATTTTTCTTTTGTAAAATGTAATTATCATTATATATTACCCACTTTAGCATAAATTTATTAGTTACTATGTCTACAATATAGGGTTCATTTTATTTTATTTTTGCACAACTAAGAAATGCTTATTTGTTCGATCACGATTAAAAAGATTTATAAAATGCTAGTTATAATATATTCCATAATTTTCATTTTACAATTAGTTTTGAAAAAAGCGCGCTATAATAATTTAGGATCAAATACATTTGGGCCTTCTGGGCTTCTGGCTAGCCCGATAAAAATATTGGGCTCAGTGTGATATTGGTGCAGCATGCCAGCATTACCGGTTTCTTATATACACGTACACCCATGACCCACTTCCCCAACCTAGTTATCGCACATCAGTTGAAGTGTCTATTCGGTAAAATGGTAAATGACGTACTATTAAATTTTAATAATCTTTACTAACTATATTATTTATCAATCGAATATAATCACTACCTCTATAATGCCTTTTGATTAAAACAATAATATGGACATATTTGAAGTAAGACGCTATATCACTTGCAAACAAATACTAGTAAATATTTTGCCAACTCTTACAAGATCATTGAAATCCAGGAACCAACTAAATAATGATATAATTATACTTTTAGGCTGTTTTAGCTATCTTAATCACTATCATCACCTGTACGGTCGCATTTAGGAGTAGTTTCATTTGCCATTAGTTCTATAAGATATTTTATGTAAAAGTGTAAAATTAATATATGGTGCGTTTTGTTGTGAAAATCTAACTCCTAAATTTTTCGAGTTCTTTTAAGAAAACTAGAAAATAAAAATACAAATTATAGAGCGAATTTTTTGGGGAAGTTTTGTAGATAAAAAAAGAATCTATGAGTTATGATTTCATGTATTACATATGAAAAATGAAAACTCATTTCCCTATATTTGAACAGATTTTCTGATGTATATTTTTAGTTTTTGAGGTGCCTTTGATGAAAGCCTTCATGTCAGCCTTCTCGCCCATTGCGTTGAATCTAGCATGAGACCAGTTTCAGACTAGATCCCTTCTGTCTTTAGATAGGGCCTATTGTTGAAAAAAACTTTAAAGAAAAAAAAACAGAAATGGAATAACAAAGATACTTTTTCGTTACTAAATGTGATCTAACAAGCTTCATTTATTTCTATTTCTTACGAGAATGTATATATTATGGATTATATAACTTATATAAGTTCTTAGAATAGAATATCAATATCATATTTATATATCATTATCATCTAAAACGGTTGGCCATGAATACAAGAAAACTTTCTTTGGACCCCCAAAAATACGTTCACAAAACACGTGAGCGCCCTAGGTTTTCATTGCTTTCTTATATACCTTTTGGGCCAAGTTGCACATACGGTATTTGTTATTTATGGACACTTACAAACTTATTCTATTTGATTATCAATAATAGTGTCTTTATCTATCATAATTTCATTTTTACCTTCGTATTCAGCGTGAAAAATGATTTGTATGCATAAATTGATAAGCTTAAATATAGACATACAAATTTGATTGTTTAGTGTGAAAAATTTATTGGTGGAGATTAAAAGAGATTAAAAATTCAACTAATCAGAAAATATGTCTATTTGTAGGTCTGTATAAGTAGTTATGTATAGCATTACTCAGCATACACAATCGAATTGAATCATTTTGTGATTATATTAATTATTAATAACTAATTAAGGATACAATAGCCGGTAAACATTTTCTTGTAACAGCATATGTTATTTTAATTAGGAGAAAATAAAGAGTGTAATCATGATTATTTCAAATTTATACCATAAATAAAGAAATGACTTTTTTTTATAGATATGACTCTATGCAAAATTACATTCGATTTAGAACTTATTGCAATTATCACACAACCATATAGGATGCAAACCTTTTTTAAAGTTTACCATTCTTACTTGAAAGCCCACATATCTTTTACGTGATTCATAAATGACCCTTTTTTTAACTGGTTATCACTTAATTTAATTTAATTTAATAAAAAAATTAAAATAAAAGGAAATATTATAAAGGGCAGCTGATTATCATAGGAAAGCTAGGCATACGATTTTAACCTGTGATTTTATGATCAAAGGCTCAAATTACAACACTGTGTATTTTACGTGAACATGCAACAAATTTAGATCGTTGATCATAGATTTTAATTAGATCACATATCCGTCATTTTCTTTAAAAAGCAGTTTTCTCTGTGATCCCGCACCTAAAGTAATTATAACATAAATATATTTGATTATTCAAAAATAATAATCAAAGTAAAAAAGAAATTTGAAGGGCCTGATTGTCCAATTCCACAACTTGAAGGCTTATAAGTACCTAAGTCGTATTATACCAAAAGTAGAAAATAAAATATATTAAAATAAAAATCATCATCAATCAATAAATGCTTCCTTCATCTTGACGCGTTTCTTGATCCTTCAATTTTCTTTCCCTCAATCCAGATCTACAATCTCTGTCTTCTTCTTCTTCTTCTTCTCCAGGTATACATACACATATACATACAATTCGATACACATTTTCATTGTCATATTATCAATCACACTTACTTTTCTTTCTTATATTTTTGGAGTAATAAGTAGACATACATTCTTCACATTTCAAAAATGTCGGTGGCATCTGAAAAAACCAACAACGGTGTTAAAACTGATGACATTAACAAGATCTTCGTGGGTTACGATCCAAAAGAACACGTGGCATACGAGGTATGTCGTTACTCACTTCTCAAGCATTCATCGATCCCGTTAGATATAATTCCGATCAAACAATCAGAACTCCGTGAACAAAATCACTACTGGCGTGAACGTAATAAGCTCGAAAGTACCGAGTTTTCGTTTACGCGATTCTTGACACCTTTCTTAGCTGATTACAAGGGTTGGGCAATGTTTGTAGATTGTGATTTCCTTTATTTAGGTGATATTAAGGAGCTGTTTGATTTAGTTGATGATAAGTATGCTGTTATGTGTGTACAACATGATTATACACCGAAAGAAACGACGAAAATGGACGGTGTAGTTCAGACGGTGTACCCACGAAAGAATTGGTCTTCAATGGTGTTGTATAATTGTGGGCATCCTAAGAATAAGATTTTGACACCTGAAGTTGTTAATAAGGAATCGGGTGCTTTTTTGCATCGGTTTTCGTGGTTGGAGGATGATGAGATCGGGTCGGTCCCTTTTGTTTGGAATTTTCTTGTGGGGCATAATCGGGTTGTGGAAGGTGATTTGAGTACGTACCCGAAAGCGATACATTACACTCTAGGAGGGCCTTGGTTTGAAGCTTGGAAAGATTGTGAGTTTGGTGATTTGTGGTTGAAGGAATTGGAGGAATGCGAGAAGGCTAAGAAAGAAGAGAAATTAGTTGAGTAAGATTCAATTGATTCAGTATCGATTTTAGTTTATAGTTCACATTATGAGCGTCAGTCAGTAGAAGAAATTTGTTCTTACGGAGAAAATCGTAAGAAGATTCTGATGCTGATACGTCTCTTGAATCATCATAACATTGTGTCATATAATTTATGTGCCTTCATTATTATTATTAGTTGTGTTCTATGTAATTCTACTTATTCTTTATGTATGGTATGATGATTACTTTGTAGTATCAAGTTTATTGATCGGTTCATTCAATATGATCAGCATTGATCTTTAGCATATTGTATTGGTCTTGTATGTGATTTGGGAAAGATGGAATCTATTGACCGTTGACCTGTTGTCATCAAGCAGAGAGCTTTTGTTGCAATGTTCTTACCTCAAGAAACAATTTGCAATCTTGCTTCGGTTAGGTTTTACATTATGTGGTTTAAGTACTCAAATAAACAGATAAGTACAGTAGGGAAGGATTAAGAACAGAAAGATAAGTAATGAATGATATTGAATGAATATGGGTTTAAGCTTACAGAGCCTTCTTCAGTTAACTTTACATGCACTTTTTTTACAATTTCCGAATATCCTTGCCAACTTACAAACTCAAACCCTGAAGGCTAAAAATGGCTACAGAGACTCACATCCCACAAATTATAACCATTAGAAAAAGGTTTTTAAGAAACAAAACCCGATTTCCCCACTTTAATTTTAAATTTTATTAACAATTCATAAACGAACCAAGCACTGACCAAAACAAATATGGGAAAGCCTTCTGGGCTGTTAGAATAGTGTTTCGGGTAGATCACGAGAGGGCAAACTTGCAACACATTTGAACTGCAAACACAAAATCAGATAAAAAGTTTGTAACTTTTTGAGACGGATGGTTAAGGTGAAGTTTGAAAGTAATTGGGTCTACTGTTAAGTACCTTATCTTGCTTGTACTTTGATCGTATAACCATCAAAGGGGAACTACCATCACTTGAATGTAGAGTATGAAGTGCGAGAACTGCATTCCTTAGATCCAGTGGCTTGTAACTTGTGTAATGCTCTAGTGTATGATTCTGAGATTAAAGAAACTTTGTTAGCTTCCTCCAGAAACCTTATGAAATAGAGGTAGCAATATCGACCCGTTAACTTATGAAATGTTTTGATTTGGGTTACGTTCTGTTTTCAAGCAGTAATATCGGTTGGTTAAGATAACAGCTAAAACAAAAACAGGTTGAAAGGATTGAACTTGCCCAAATGATACTTTCCATTGCACTCAACCTACTAGATTGCTTTATTCGAAAAGTCAGATTACTATTGTGATCAAATGTCTATTGTAATCACATTTACCACACAAGCAATTAGTATAAAGAAATAATATTAATTGGACAAAAGATGTCTTGAGTCAACTTAACATGGCCCGCCCATTTTGCCACCTCTGTTTAGAAATTAAAAAAACCCTACAAATACACAGAGACAGAGATTCGAACCCAAGGGTGGCGTGACTGATCTAGCATCCATCCGGCAAGAAATACAGCCGATGCAGCAATAGTTGAAGGAACAAATACCAAGAAGTTATAGTCAATTAAAGTCAACTCTGCTAGATAATTCGCCAAATGCTCCAATTCAACACTCCAGATCTAATAATATGTATACAAAAAGTTAAGCATGTAAATGAACATTTACAAGCAGATAATATAACAAGCATCACCAAAATTACCTCGACAGAAGCTTGTGCTGCTCTTACAAATCTCCTGTACATTATATAAGATTCGTAAATGTACTTTACTTACATGACATGTTTGCTATATATTCTATTGTTAATTTGTTATTATTGTTTGTTGTATATACCTGAGAAAAGCTATGGTTGTAGGTGCTGAAAGTTGAAACTTCAGATTGTTAAGAACTTGACTCTCCATTTGCACAACCTGCACAGTATATTTGACTGAAATTAATAAAGAATGTATGTGTTTGTATGTTGTACTGTATAACATTGATGTTGTAGAAATCAAACCTCTGAATTTGTGTACGTATTGTCTGTGATGATACAAAATTCCTCAATACTTGGTGCACACAGTTCTTCATATTTTCTTCACATAACAATAAAGGTAAGTACATCAAACATAATTAATAACAAGTATAAGGGATATACTTTTAGTAAAAAAGTTTGAGAGCTTACGAAGCGATCAGCATACAAGTGATGCCTAGAAGTTGAAGTCGTTGTCGTTCTATGTAGTGTTGGGATAGAAACAAGTCAATTAGATATATCGTGAGATAGAGTGTGTCTGGATCCGACTTATATTCCACACTTACCTGCAATCACAAAAGCTCAACTCTTAATATGAAACAATGTGGTAGAGTTTGGCAGTTTGCTATTTCGATTAACTTACATATGAAAAAGGGTTGATGTGTGATCTCAGACAGGACAAATTATATTTGAATTAAAGAGGAGTGGGTCAAGTGGGTTGAACAGGTTGAGAGTTTCAGAAAATTTATCAAACTTACCCAATCTTGTATTGTATAAATTGTTTTGGGTCAAGTTTGCCACATTTCCAGACACTTAAGCCTTTATAATGTTATCAAAATATAGATAGATTGTTTTTCAATATGATTATAAGAGACAATATAGCCGGGGTCAATCCGGCCCACCTGTTTTGTCCCGTACTAAAATGACTAGTTTTGAGTTTTATTCAAATTACTTGTTTAGGCTGCAGCTTGAATGATAAGTTCAACTAACCTCTACAAGCCAATCAACTAAGACTCCTCTCATACTTGGAGTTACATCTCTCTGGACAGTCTCCATGAAATTAAATTGTGGTCGATGCATCAGCTGAATGTTGAAATCAACAACTAATCAGTATAAAGCTTTTGCGTAACGAGCAAGATAGGTATCCGGCCATAAGACAAACCTCTGCAACGCGTAAATTGCTATATATCTCACTTGCATAAAGGCCACACATTTGAGTATCTTTATGATCAGAATCAATATCATTAAAATCTGGTTTGATAGATGTCGTAGGCTTCTCCTGAATGTTACTTTTCCCTGCTTCATATATGCCAAAAGAAAATAAAAAATTAGAACTTTGGTTTCACATAAGTATTTTAAAATGCTTTCTTAGTGAATATTGCAACAAACCTTTTCTTGAAAAGCTTTGAAACTTGGAGAAGGTTCTTCTGTCAGTTTGACTAGCGTTTACATTGCTTTCCATTTCAGATGTATCTCGACCTTTTTTCAGATGTTTGTTTTTGTCAAACTCCATCACACACTCAACGGTTGCAGATTGAGGATGTGCAGAAACTTGTTGAACTTTGACCTTTGAAATATTGACTGGATTCTTTTTAGCCAACATACTATTCTTTTTCTGATAAAAATCGGCAAAAAGGTAGAATCGAAAACGACTTAAGTGACAATGACATAGAACAATCCATATAAAAACTTCAAAGTTGATTTAAAAGTATACTATTATAATTTTTACAAACCGGAATCTTAGCTGGGATTATGCAGTTCTTCAGAGAATTTTCACAGCATATGTTTGTGACATCTTGAAGAACCGCTCTCCTCTTATTTTGAGCAATACTCTTTGCATTAACATTGTTGTTATTCTCATCTTGCACAGATCTTTTAGGGTTTTTACGCAACACTCGACACAGTCCCTGTTCCTTCGGTAACTCTGAACTAATAAGCGACTGACTATTAGCAGCTCGAGCTCGTGTTACTCGAAACATTGGCTCTCCAAAAGTAGTACCTTCCTTCATGGTTACAAGTTTCTAAGAAAAACTAAAAGAAGTTCTCAACTTCAAATAGTTCCCCTCAATCTGCAGCAATACAGAAATCCATCAAACAAGAGATCGATACCAAAAAACACAAAAAGAGAAGCAAATGATGCAAGAATTATGAATATCAACCCTTTCGGATCCAGGTTATTAGAAACTTAATTTAGTTCAAATTTGAACTACTAATAATGGATCTTTTTTTAAAGTTCTTCTTATAATACAAGATTAAGGCTTTATTACTATAGACATTCAGTAAACATTAACAGCATCAAATCATATGAAAGCCCATTAAAGGGTATTCTACAATTCCTCAATTTTCTTAACTGAGAACCCTAAAGTTTTTAAAAAATTTCAGAATACAAATTATAAAACCTTATAAGCACACATCAACATAAACAAAAAGAACCAAGAACCAGGACAAAAAACCCATCTTACATTAACCCAAATGCCAAAAAAGTAATATTAATCAATTATGTAAATCTTGAACAAATGTAAACCCTAACTTTTCTTTACCATCAATTTCCCTTCATCCATGGCTATAATTATAAATCTTGCAAGCCTATATATACAATTTAACTAAAAAAGAAAATAAAAATAAATTCTTTTATTCCAATCACACTAAAGATTTCACAATGTACACCTGATTAGGTATTCACACAAACAAATCAAGAAAAATTAAGTGAAATCGTCTCATCAAGATCAAATTTACGATCTTGATTTCAAGATTGGAAAAAAGTGTATAAACCCTAATTGGTCTTGAATTTTTTTTCTTTTAAAATAAAAGCCCAAAATTGAAGACGAAAACACAATGCAAATTATATAAAGAAGCATTAATGTACTAACAGAAACAAATCAGCTCAAAGAATTGATAGATCGAACATCAAGAATTGGGGGTGAGTAAACAGCTGGATGATGATGATATATAAATAAAAAAGTATGAATAATAAATAAAGACTAAAAAGGAAAATTAAATCAGAGAGCGGGACGAACGTAGAGTTCAAACTTGCAACATTTTAATTAATAAATTTAAAATTATATTAAAATAATAAGTAATGGTTACTTTTAAAAGGATTTAATGATATAGATAAATGTTGGTACGGTAAATTAAATACTGAGATTTTGGATGTTACTAAGATGCCCTTTGACTGATTTGACTATTATTTTTTATTTTCTTGAATAACACTCCCATTGCTTTCTGAACATCATCAGCTAAATTGTTTTTGTTAAAACTGTTTATTAATTATTAATTATTAATTAATTTATTTTTCAAAAGAAAAAACACTAGTATCGGTTTCTGTAAATCAGCGACGTCGAATAACTTCTACTAGTTCTTTTGCACTTATCGACTGTTTCTGGTAGAGCATAGTATGATAGTAATACTACATTTTTTAGCTATTTTTTAATAGAAAAAGAATAGAATAATAAGATAGAAACTTCTCGAATAACAAAAGATAGCTTAGAAGATGATGCGGCATATTTAATTTATGTGTAAAATCGCATCTTTTGGTAAATGTTAACTACTCTGAGAGAATGTGTTATCTAGACTAAAGGGTACTCATATAAGAGAATGTGTTATCTAGACTGAAAGAGGCTGTTTGGGGAGCTTGTTTTTGTAGTTGATTAACTTATTTTAAAAAATAAGTTTACTTTTAGTGATTGGATGAACTTATTTGCTTAAAAGTTTATTAGGTGCTTTTCAACGATTTCATCAGTGTGGAAACCTATCAGCATGTCAGTTGCGATACATCGGTATACCAACGCATGGGCAGACAAGTTTGTGGGACCCAGCAAGAATAGAAAAGGTGTAACATCCATTCCTCGGGTCTAATAGTATTTTAACATATTCTGACGATGAATTATTATTTAATGTGTCAGAAAATAGGTTCATTTGTTATTTAAAAAGAAATGGGTAAAAGAGCCGAATAATTTATTGTGGTTAATAAATTATTAATTATTTTAATTTAATTCAGTTAACGGTAAAATAAAATAATGTTTTCTCGCAAATGGTTTTTAAGTTCCATACAATGATAAGTACGGGGAACTAATATTACACAATTATATCACACTCACAGAAGTGAGTCGGCTTGTTATTCCTTACTACCTCATACATACATACATACGCACGTATCATACATACATACATGAAGAACCCTAATCAAAACATGAAGAAATCATCAAATTGAAGCTTTTTAATTCGGATTCAAGCTTCGCTTAATCATCAAGAACAAGGTATGATCACATGTTCTTCATTTTCCATAACCTAAAAATTGAGGTTTTGGGGGTTTTTGTGAATTGATGAGTTTAATCCGAAATTAAGGGTTGGTTTTGTGAAATTGTTGTTAGTTAAGCTTGTTATTGTTGATTACTAACAAGATTCAAGTTTAAGATTATAAATTTATGATGATTTTGATGGGTTAATGATTTTAATCCGAAATTAAAGGATGAAATGGTGAAAGTGATGAATTGATTGATGATTGAGTGTTATATGATGAAGTTTTCTGTTAGTAAATTGATTGTTATAACTGTGATTATAAGTTTTTGTTCTTGAGCTATGATATTGAGACTCAATCAAATGGGTTTATATTTGAAATTGTGTATCATTGAAGTATATGTGAATTTGGAGCTTGAATGAGGTTGTAGTGCATGTATGTACTCATATTTGAGTGTTTGATAGTTTACAAACTGAAATTGTTGAGTTGAAATGGTGATATTAGAGTTAGGATTCGTTTTGGGTTATGCAGTTTTGCTGCTGTTGCTGTTGTGAATTTGATGAACAAGCCGGCGGCTTGATGAGCCAAGCCGGCGGGTACTTGTTTGGGTTGGCAAACCGGTGGGTCAAAGACCCAAGCCGGCGGCTTGAGACCTTAGACCGGCGGGTCCTAGACCCTAGCCGGTGGCTTTTTTGGCCAGTCCAACATCCATTCCTAATTGTTAATGTTAATTGTATTGTTATATGATATAACATTGATAGACCAGTAGTAGTACATGATAATAGTTGTATTGTGAGTTATAATACGTAATTAGGAACTTGTAATTGTGAGATCAATTGTATTAAGTTCCTAGTATTATGAATTGATATGAGTTAAGTGTTAATGGTCTTGGTTACTAACTTATATTTGATTTGAATTCTCAGATTACGAGAAGACTCAGTGACATTAGACTACTGAGTGGACAACTGAGGTGTCGGTGAGTGGATCTTTAATCCTCAGTGTGGTTTAGTTGTAACAGGTTTGGTTACAACAAGTAAACGTATTATTACTGTTTTGTTGCCATGATGATTTTTGGTTTAATAGTAATAATATTGTTGATGGACTGGTTAGTCTGATAAATTGACTTGATTGAATATGTGAATACGTGATCACTTGATATTTGGCCTTCGGGCATCAGTTGTTAATGAGGTCAACGAGTTGAAATGGTTGGTTGGGCTAATTGTTATCCAAGATTTAACACATCTCCTGTGTTGGTTGATGATAATAATTAGCTATCGGTCTCGTCCGTATGGCCATACGGATATGGTTGGATAAGTGTTCTTTGAGAGCCACCGCGGTAGAAGGGTTTCTCAAGAATTACCGATCCTCATTATTGAGATGTGATGTTGTTGAACTGTTGCATTGTTGACAAGTTGTATTGTGTACTGATATATTTAAGATTAGTTGTTGTGCACAAGGTTGTTATGCTAAGTTGTACTGTTGATTATTATTCACTCATTTAGCGTTATGCTAATCCCCCACATTAAAACTTCTTGCAGATTATAGATTTTATCGGGTGGGCAAGAAGTTGGACTGGAAGGAATGTTTGACATCTTGACGTTATTCTGATATTTGATTATACTAATTAATGTTATCTTGTGGTTTTTAAATAACACCCATGTTGATAAACTATGGTTTAAATTAGTTTGAAATTGTAATGTAACTTGATATTGTTGAAAGTTGAACTAACGCTTCCGGATTTATTATATTTAAATGATGTAAATTGAGGGGTGTTACAAAAGGGGTTTTTAGTTTTTTACTGTTTTAAAAAAAAACCCAACATTAACAAACGGCCATAAGCCTTTTTTATATAAAAACTAGATTATAACCCGCAAAATTTGCGGGCTACTTCGTAATTTTAATACGAAGATTTAATTTTGTTTAATTGTATAACGTATGACTTTGGAAAAATATTTGAATTAAAGGAGACGTTTGTCTTTTGATAGTGATTTTAGACATTATTAAGAACGTTTATATCAATGAAAATAGTGATTAGTACTTAAACATCAATACCTGAAAATGAAAGTGCCATCACTACTGAACAATATGATAAAATACGCATGTTGCTAAAATGGTAAATCCAATTATTTTGTTTCAAATGACTCTCATCGTGTATCTCTGCATATAATTTGATTATGTGTCGTTTTGCCCCTGCAATGCAGTTGCAACAAAAGATTTACTCACGATAGATTTGTTTAACGGCATGTCATACTTGTGTAAATAGTAAAATAATAATGCTATTTGTACATTATTTTGTTTACTTTATTTTTAAAATGATTCTAATTAGTGGTGATAATTCTTGACACAACTTGAAATTTTACACGAAAATAAATGAGGAAGAGTTACATTTTTAAGTCTCGACCCGTCAACTTATTTGTCATATCTTATTGAGTTTGGGTTAAAGTCCACGTCAACGAATTGACCGGCCAAACAACACAATGCATGTTGTATATGGGTTGGTTACTTTTAACCCGTTAACCTATTTATCAAATTAGTTTCGGGTTTATAATGTGAACTTTTAACCCGCAAACCTAACTCGCTCTACATCGCAATCTCTAATTATAATTATTGTTAGTTAATTAAAATCATCTAATATAGCTATAAAATGTTTCCAGTTGTGCATTTGACATTGTATAAACTAATATAGTAATTTCTACTATTTTGTTTCAAGTCAAATAGGCAAATCCTCTATATAGCATTGATATATTAACTTTTATAATTATTTAGCTTTTTACCCACAAACCTAACTCGACCCACATCGCAATCCCTAATTATAGTAACGAAAAGTTAATTAAAATTAAGAAACGGATATCTAATATAACTATAAAATGCTCTCAGTTATGAATTTGACGTTGTATAAACTAATATAATAATTTCTACTCTTTTGTTTCAAATCATAGGGGCAGATTCTTTATATAGCATTAAAATATTAACTTTTATAATTACTTGAAGTCACTTTAAATGTTTAAGTGTTGAATAATATATCTAACAGAATAGTATATAAATTTTAAGTATTCTTTTTTTTTATAGTTTAAAAATTTGGTAGTAAATTCTTTATATATTAGGATAAAATGATAAAAGATATAGAAGATTGAAGTGAGTTATATTTTTAAAAAACATATGACTTTTCATTAGTAGTTATATTAAAATAATCGTAAGATACATTTAAATATTCATTAATATGTCATGTAAGTTATAAAAAAGACATATTTATGGGTTTACATTTGTAACTAAAAATTAATTATTAGATGTTAATTTGTATAATAAATTGCACTTAATTTAATTTAAATTTATGTGTTGAAAATTGAATGAGACCATTAAATGTTATTTATTCTAATATGATTTTAACAAGTTTTTTTTGACATCGCGATGCGACGGGTTTTAAAAAATTGATATTTTTTACATAAATATTTGAAACCTCACATTTTGGTTTTTTTTTATAATTTTAATAGAGAAATTATGAGTTGATGCTCTTTTTAATTGTAAATTATTAAAAAAAAATTAGAATACCAATGATATGATAATCTAGATCTAGATAATAATAATAACAATAACAATGAAACACTAATTGTAGTTACCTAACTTAAATTTATCGTAGCAAGAGTAATAACTATAAATTTAAACTTTTGTACCTTTTTACTATCAGTGTCTTTATTTCTATCTTATACATATTACTATTGGAATTAACTGAAATTTCTTAAATATAGAAATGAAAATAAAAAATGTAACATAAAGTGGTGGTACAACATACTTATTGAATAATTTTTACCTTCGTCATCATATCATCATAAATATATATATGTAAAATATTATTTCTTTGGAAAATGTAAAACATACACTCCATAAGAGTTGAATATTAATATCAAGAGATAATAATCATGAAATATAGTTATTGTAATTGTGTGTGTATTAATTTCTTATTTCGAAAAATAAAAATGTAAGAATTCAATAATAAATATTAAGAGATAATAACCATAGAATATAATTATTATAGCTAATAGTATCATAAAAAAATAATAGCAACTATGAGTTATATGCAAATAGTTGATATAAGGATTAGATGTATTTTCAAAATAATAGGAAAAATAAATATCATACCAAAGGCTTAAACTTATATAACCCATAACAAATTTAAAGTTATTAAAGAGTTAATATTAATAATAGTTTGTTAATTAATATTAAATGATAAGGATCAAAGAAAAAACAATATCACACTAAAGACTTAAACTTATGTAACCCATAACAAATTTTAAAGTTATTAAAGAGTTAATATTAATAATAGTTTATTAATTAATGTTAAAGGATGAGGATCAAAATATATTTAAACTAATATGCCATAAAAACAAATTAAAAGTTATTAAAGAGTGAATATGAAAAATGTTAAAACCTAAAGGGTAAAAAATGAAAGAGTGTTAATAGTTGAGACGAAGAAAATAAAAAGTAGTTAAAAGTCAAAGGGTAAAAGGTGAAAATATCCTAAAAGATAAGGGGTACAAATTTAAAAATTAAAGGATAGAAAATAAAAAAGTTTTAAAATATTAGGGGGCGAAATGAAAAAGGATTAAAAGTTAAAGGGTAGAAAATAAAAAAGTTAAGGGTAGAAAATAAAAAAGGTTTGAAAGTTAAAGGGTGACAATCGAAAATCTGTGAAGTACTATTCATAGTGTTGTTTAATTGATATTAGGGGAAATTGATGGTTTATTTAAAGGGTATGGACAATTAAGGTTTTTTGTCACATCATCTCCACTAATTAGGTAATCATAGTTTTCAATTTAAGATCAGTGGTTCACACTTAATTGTTTAAATCATTTAAAGGTTGAGATTAAATTAGATTACCTAATTAACATTTTCTTTTAATACATATATATATATATATATATAATATAATAAAAGAAGATAAATATTTTTTATCTTTTAACCCTTTTATCATATTGCAATTATACTGTAAATATACACGTTTGGCATATCTGATACCTCCCACCTGACTTCAGTCGTCGTGCTTAGTTGATTTTACTTTATTTGTTTCGATAAATGTACTAAGTTTTTAGTTACTATTACTTTTGAATGTAACAATATACAATATGCCCCTGTGTTGCGACGAGATATATATAATATCATTAAATTTTACTTGTAACTCATATATTGTTAAAGAGACGATGATTATATGGACTTTTATTTTTCGCACTTATTATCGAGAAATAACTATCTTATAAATCGTGTTTGATATATTAAAAAAACAATTATAAGAATGTACATGTTAACAAATACAGTAACCATACATTCATAAAAACTTATAATATTATAAATTTAAAAATTATAAAGTACTTTGTATGTTTCATGATTAAAAATTCTCAAAACATGTAGTATATTAAATTCTATCAACCTAAAAACTCAATATACGTAATCATTTACAAAATAAAGTTTTTTTTATATGATGGAGTTATGGTCGTCTTTAAGCTTTTTAGGTGTTGAGCAAAGTCGGTAAATGAAAACTATATTCTTTGATAAATAAATTAAATATTAGATTATAAATCCAATAACAGTTATTCGCAAATTAAATTCATATTAACTTACGTAAAAGAAAATTTCAAAGTCATATAAATATATGACATAAGTATCGTTAATATTGTATTGTATATTCTATAAAAAGTAATTATGATTAACTAATAGTTAAAAATAAAAATTATTATATTTACTATATTTAAATGTTTGATTCGCGGATTAAAAAAATTAATATTCAAACAAATAAACTATGGGCAAATAGCCCAAAAAGGTAATATAAAGTTCAAAATTCCCAATAAAGGGAATATCATTTTCTTCATTGCCAAAAAAAGATCCATATTATTAATTCTTGCCCAAAAAGGATTGCTTTTGTCAAAAATCTTAAATTAAGGGGAATATTGCTAGATCAATTTTTTTAATTTACAAAATTAAGGCCAATTAAAGTTAAGGCTTGCCATTTATAAATACTTCATACTACAAATTAGGGTTTAAAATATTTAGAGTCATGCACACGGTTACTTAAGGCTCTAAAATTGAACCGATAAATTTGTATTTAAAAGATGGCGAAGATTGTTTGTGTATTCATGATGCAAGAATGTGAACTTTTTGGATATATAGAAACCCTAGCAAGTCATTTCAAAAGTTAATTTCGTATAAAAACAACTTTGATCGGATGATATTCTCCTTAATTTGAGTTTTTTGACAAAATGAATCCTTTTCTGGCAAAAATTAAATAAAAGGGTCCTTTTGTGGCAATGGGAAAAGTAATATTCCCCTTATTGGGAAATTTATGACTTTACGTTACCTTTTTGGGCCTATTTGTCCATAAACTATAGTATCATTATTAAGTAGAAGATTTATCAAATACTTAATATTTCTACATTAGAAGTGGACAATTTTTTTTTTTTTTTTTAAAAACCTTCAAAGTGAAGAATATGAAATTAGGGGTATATGAAGGTGCTTGAATTTGAACTTGAGTGGTGGGTTTCATTTGCAAAACACTTAGCCATCTTATCTAACTTTGACATATTAAATAAGGTGCCTACTAATTGCCATAATCTTACAAATAATTTTAACAAAGTAGAATAAGAAAAAAATTACTATTCATAAGAGTGTCGTAATTGATATTATATGATATTCAAAGTGAAAAATATGAAATTAGGGGTAAATGAAGGTGTTTGAATTTGAACATGAGTGGTGAACTTCATTTGCAAAACACTTGACTATCTTATCTAACTTTGACATACTAAATAAGGTGCCTACTAATTGCCATAATCTTACAAATATTTTTAATAAAGTAGAATAAGATAAAAATTATTATTTATAGTAGTGTTGTAATTGATATTAGATGATAATGTACCTTTTTATTATTAATGATAGTTTTCTTATATTTAAATGTTAGTTTTTAAATCAAAAGCAATTATTGGAAAAAATAAAAATGAATAGGTGTGAGACCTAAAAATTGAAGTGACACAATCACGGGTATGTCAGTTTCGTAAGTGTTGAGGTGGTGCTAAAGTGACACAACTAACACACCCACTGTTAAGAGTGGTCATAGTGCAATCCCAATGGTGAAATCGGTTGCAAATTGATTTTCAATTGGTTGGGTTAAGTTGTTGGTGTCATCGGTGTAACCGTTTTCAAACCGGTTAACCGATTTGTAATCGGTTGGTATTTGTGAGCCCTACGCGTTTTTTTATTTGGATTCGACCGTTGGCATGCAAAAAAGAATATTAATTTAAATGAAAATAAAGTTGTTAGTCATTGATGTTACAGAATAATCAATTGTGATTAGTTAGTGGAAAGTTGACGTGGTGATGAGGTGACAGAAGTAATTTGGAAGTGGTTGTGATCGTAGCTTATTTGAGGGGTACAACCTAACATTCAAATTCTTAGCTTATTTGATTAACTTTACATAAATGAGCTTAGACCACTCCCTAGTATAACTATAAGTTCTTCGCAAAAATGTTATTATCTCAGCGCCACATTGAAAAGTCTTTCAAAAAATCAACCAAAAACATTTGAGTGCCTATCAAAACTCTAATTTTTTTGTATTCTCGCTTGTAAGTAAAAGGACAACAAAAAAGAATAAAAATAAAATAAAAAAAAAAACTAAAAAAATTGTAAATGGCCCCACTCTCTGTCTTTCTTCCATTCTTGGGAGTATATAATTCCGAATGACTCTAAACTCTTCCTATGTGTTTATGGTGTTTTTTATGGCGTCCTTTTGAAGCGCATTAAAGACACCACTGTAGGCATGGTTTATAAGACATAAGACAAACATAGATATAAGCTAAGATCGACAAACAGAAAAATATAACTTACAAGCTTAATTATTGCTTACTCCCTCATCCCAAAAATTGTTCACAAACAAAAAATACGCCGTTTAAAAAATATAGTCATTATAATATACTTTTTAGTAACATGACCGTTATATCTTTAACTTTATACATATATTAAGGGTAACCAAAAGTTATAAATTCAATTAATTAAAGAAAAATTAGAACGGAGGAAGTATAAACTATAAGATAAGATGCTTTACGTGCAATAAGCAACAAAATAAAGTCGATTCAAACACAAAAAGTCGAGGCGTCCCTAATTTTATCCCCAAATACAAGGAGTTAATGTTTATTTATTTTTGTTTTATTTCTCCACTAGGTTAAGACCCGCAAAATTTGCGGGTTAACTTTATAATATGTCTTATATGAATGTTTTAATGGATATAATAAGTTTTTTGGTGTTGGTGTACGGTACGTCTTGTATTGTTTTAATTTCAAATGAAAAATGTATTAAGGATTTGAATTGTGATAAATTTTGGATTGATAAGTCCAAATAAATAAATTAATAAATTGTGATAATATTGTGTATGATATCACCTTGTTATTTGTATAAATATTTCATGATAAAGATTTCAAATCTTGTAATTTGGTATAGTTTTTTTTTTCGTGTTTCAAATTTGTGTTGTATTTTCAATAACTATTTTTTTTTGTTTCGCCAAAGTTACATACATGAGGATAACTGAAACCCGTGAATAAATATGAAAAAACGACGAGTAATATTAATTGGATACCCGTTATAGAGCTGACTATCAGTATCAATATTATAAACCAGTATGTATACGGATACACTAAAACCCGTCGAAAACTGAACCGTTAGCATCCATAATCCAAGCATTGTAAATTAGAAATTGATAAAAGAATTTAATTTTTTTTATTATAATTGAAAATAACTTGTTGGAGAGTTTTTGCAGAAATTTTAAGATAACTTTTTTTTAGGAAGAACTTGAATTATGAAAATTATAATAATAAAGTAGTTATTAAATTAAAATTTTAATAAAATATTTTGAGTATTATTTACATTTAAAGAAAAAATAGATGATTTACATTATAAATATTGAAAGGTGTATAAATATAGAAGGGTATAGTATTATTTTAGTCACATAAAAATAGAATTAATGATGTCATTAAATTGATTAAGGGTTAGATCTTAATTATTGATCTTAATGTAATAGCTAATATATTAGATAGAATAGATGGAAGATAGGTGCGCTTGTTTTAATTTTCAATATTATTATCTATTTTATCAATTAAATTAATGTAAATTAATTAATATTAATCTCAAACTTTAATTTACTCCGATAATTTAGGGTTTAGGGTGCTAGGTGTAACTATCATCAAATTAATCTTAATCGTCGGATCAATATGGGAAAAACTAATTAAGGGTCGGGATTGCTCCAAACTATTTTGCTTTAAATATATATTATAGATAGATTATAGATTATAGATAGATAGATTATAGATATTAGATAGATAATTTGTCATGTTTGACAAACTATACAAACATTCCTTACAAATGTATATTATTCATTTATTTTGACGACTATATTCTTCATGTCAAAACATCAATATCAAGAACCAAAAACGAATTGTTGTTAATGCTCAATGACAAAAATACACCAAGTAACAAATAATTTGATTATAACATATGATGAGTGGTGACAAGTGTTTTTTTTTTATCAGAGGTGACAAGTTAAATATTATTGGTATGTATATCATGTATTTGATAGATCTGATTTGATGACAATTTCGTTCTATAATAATCGTTGACATCTAACAACCGTAAAAGATTGGTATTTATACTAATAATAAATCAATGAAAACTCCACCATCAATTTGATAAATCTAGTAAGATTATATATTGTTTGTGTGTACCGTACAAATTGTGAATGCACGTTTTATAGTGGATTTATCACCGCCCTGGCTTCATTTTAGTAACCCTAATAATAACACCAGTCATTTGGGGTTTTTTCCTTCCCTTGTTACACCAGCAATAATACAGAAACTTTGATCATAGGATGCTATGAAGCGTCTGTGTGAGTCTGTGGACACCGTGTTCGACTGCGTAGTACCTTACATCGACGACTTGGCTGACCGGAACTCGTTTTCTGTGGTTTCTCGTGTATGTTATAATGTCGATGCCAAGACACGTAAGCACGTAACTGTCCACTTGTGTTACACTACGCCGTTACGTTGCCGACAACGATTTCCCTTTATCGAGTCACTAACCCTAATAGGAAATCCTATTGAGGATTTAACGTCAAGCCCATGCAATTGGGACCATAATGTTACCCCATGGATTCAAGAAATTGCTACTTCGTTTAAACGCTTGAAAGTAGTACGTTTTCTGGATTTGGTTATTCATGATTCGGATCTTGAGCTCTTGGCACGAACACGTGGTGAAGAACTTAGGGTTTTGGAGATTGATTCGTGTTCAGGGTTTTCGACTGATGGGTTAGTATATATCGGTAAGTATTGTAATGATTTAAGAAGTTTGTCTCTAGAAAGTAGTTCGATTACTGACAAAGATGGGGAGTGGTTACACCAATTGGCTTTGCATAATACTAGCATTCAATCCTTGAATTTTTATAAGGCTGGTCTTACTACATTTCATGTTAAAGATCTTGTGCTCGTTGCAAAAAAATGTAGCCAGTCTTTAGTATCTGTGAAGATAAGCGAACATCATGATTTTGTTGATCTTGTGGAGTTCTTTCGCAATGCTGTTAACTTAGAAGACTTTGGTGGTGGTAGATTTGGTGATAATAATCCTATTCATGATCATATGGGTAATAATTTTTTTGGTATAATTAATATTCATGATCATATGGGTAACAATCCTTATGTTTTTAATCCTATTCATGATCATATGGGTAACAATCCTTTTGGTTTTATTGATAATCATGATCATATGGGTAACAATCCTTTTGGTTTTAATCCTATTCATGATCATATGGGTAACAATCCTTTTGGAAATAATCTTATTCATCATATGGGTGACAATCATTTTGGTATGAATGCTCTTGGTATGAACCCTATTAATCCTGTGATTGCTGCTGAACGAGAAAAATATAGTAATTTCAATTTTCCTCGGAAGCTGAAGTATTTGGCGCTGAATCACATGTCACGAAAAGACGTTGTTCTCCCTTTTGTACATCTAATAACACAACTGGATCTTCAATCTGCATTAGATAAGAACCACCATCATTTCTTGATTAAGAATTGTCCCAACTTGGAAGTTCTTTATACGACGACTGTCATTGAGGACAAAGGATTAGAACTTATCGGCCAGTTTTGCAAAAACTTGCGCAAGCTTTATATGACCCATAAAAGGGGGTTGGTGACAGAGAAAGGCCTAGATGCTCTAGTACAAGGATGTCATGAATTAGAATGTTTACATATTAGTCTGTCTTATATCACAAATGAAACTATGATGTATATAGGACTTCATATGGAAAAACTCTATGATTTTATTATGGTAGTACATAACAAAAGAGTAAGGGTGGAAACTCCAGTACTAGACAATGGGGTCCGATCTCTACTAATTAGTTGCAACAAACTTGAAAGGCTTGGTATTTGCTTTCAAAAGCTGGGGGGATTGAGTGACGTGGGTTTGAGCTATATTGGGAAGCATGGTTGTAATTTGAGATACCTGTCTCTCAGTTATGTGGGAACATCAGATGCAGGACTTGTGGAGTTGTCATATGGGTACCCGAAATTGCAACATGTGATAATCAAGGATTGTCCCTTTAGCAAGGAAGCGTTTGACATCTTAAAGTGTAATGTACCTTCTCTGAGGTACTTTCAGGTTCAGGGTATACCTCGTCATTGTCGCAAACTTTTGGAAGAGGATCATCCATATTTCAAACAAATTTGTTGAAAAGTCAGGCAGGAAGATCTGTTGATGATGCATTTAAAGACTGATTGATGGACAAGGTTATACCCGTATATTCATTTTTTGGTCTTCTTTAGCTTTGTTTTAAGATCTATTGTTCTTTAATTCGCTAGGGTCTTTGATTACTTGTTATCCTGTTTTTTTTGTCATGTGATTAGATGTGATCAAGAACATGTGGTGATTGAATTTATCTTCAGTGACTCGTTTCTTTTCACTCAGGTTTATGAAACTGTTGATTGCAAATTGGTTATTTTTATTTATGTGGTCTGGTCCCATTGGTGTATAATTTTTCGCTATAAATTTTATTTACTTGAATAGCCTACTATTGAATTCATAGAAGGTTATGGTCTAACAACATTTGCATAGTGTCTAGTAATTTGAGATGGTTATTAAGGATGGTAGGTATTCTAGTAAGGAGTTAAGGGTACGTGTTGGAGGATGAAAAGAAGTTAGTGGAGAGTAAGGTTCGAAAAGAGATATTGTGGTGTAAAGGGGTGCCAATAAAAGTGATTATTTTCATGTGGAAACTTAGAAATAATACACTCCCGGTTCGTAGTGTCCTTGATTAGGTGGGTATATCTATTTGCATGACATTTTATGTCCCCTTTGTGAGGATGATATTGAAACGGTTGATCATTGCTTCTTGAAATGTGATCATAGTAGAGAGTTGTGGTCAAAGATTTTTTATTGGTGGGGAGTGGGTAATGTGGTTGTTGACGTGGTCGAAGACTTAATCAAACATAGAGGCACGGATTCATTTTCTAGTGTTAAAAAGAAATGCATGGACACGTACTGTTGCGACAGCGTTGTACATGTGTTATGGTACAACAGAAATAACAACGTCTTTAGGAACTATAATTCGGGTGTGTCGGATCTGCTTTTGAAAGTGAAGTTATGGTCATTGATCACTCATTTGGATGGTTATTAGCTTGGCATAAAGCATTCTCTCAATCTCTTGGTCATGTGAACCATGGAAAATATAATTATGCACTGGATTTTTGTTTGTTGCTGCTACTATCGCGATGCTTCTGGTTGTTAATCTGGTGCAAGTTGCGGTGGGTTCTGAACGTCTATTTCATGTGGTTCAGCTGGACGTAATTATGTGTTTCGTTTTAACTGGTCGCGGTGTCCGCTGCTACTGTGCCTACTGGGAGAATTCTTTCTGTTTAATTATTATTGTTAGTTTTCTTTTCTGGCCTGTAGTGTGTTTTGGTCGATCCTTTTGTTTAGTTATATGTAAAGGTCATGTTTCGAGTCTTGTTTCGGTGCCCCTAGCTTGTCTTACTATTTTGCTTCTTGGTAATTAAAGTGTTTTTCTTCCAAAACAACATATAAATTTAATGATCCTCCAGTTCGTTATCTTTATTGATATAATTTCTTTAGACAATTAGACATCATATCATGTATTTCTAGATTTCTGCATCCATTACATATTACATAAACCGTTAATACATACATTTTTACGTGCAATCGTCGCTTTTATATGTAAAAATCACCTTTTTAAAGTTTATTAAGTATGTCTAAACCACAACTTGTGTTACATTACAATATCAAAATACGGCCTACTACTAATGTAACACAAGTTCATAACAATAGTCATTTTAATGGCCGTTAGCTTTTAATTAACGAAACCCGGTCTGTTTCTTTTTTAGAAACTATGGGCCTGAGCGGTCTTATATAATAGGCCTTGAACCGAGCTTTTCTTTAAATTTAATTTGTGGCAATACATGATTTCACATAAATATATACTGGGAAATTAATCGATTTGCCATTTTTTCTAAAAGAATAAGTCGTTTTGCCCTTACAAATTTTTTTTGACGTTATGCCCTATCCAATCGCAAATCGCAAATTTATATTTACTACCCGTGCATTTGCTTTTGCGACACGTGCACATGACCAAGCAATATTCACTATCAGGATGCGTTGGCAAATCCCAAATTTGCGATTTGCTTTTTGTGTTGCACCCCCAAAATTCGGTCAACACGATTAACGCGCGATTAGCGGAAGCATTAGGGTAAGCGGGGGTGCTGACGTCAACATTTGAAACTCATGTAGATCAGAGCATATGATTATTGCGGAACAATTAAATTAAGATGCCATCTATGAAAATAGTTGGTTTACAAAAAACTACGACTTGTCAAGTCGTAGAAATAGTATTAGTTATACAAAATAAATCCTTGTTGTCCCAAAATGTGGCATTCTAATTCGTCATGGGTCGCCTAACTCCGTAAGTATGCGTTCTTACTTATGCTGTGAATTACCTAAAAAACATAGTAAAAAGTCAACACATGGTTGAGTGAATTCACAGGTTTTTATATGTATGGTTTGTTAAATCAAGTTCGTTTGAAAGTTTTGACATGAGAGTCAAATAAAGTTACTCATAACAGTCTGTAGGAAGGTAAGTATCCTAATCAATAGTACCTATAGGAATGAAATTATTCTATGGTAAGGTTTGTAGGAAGGTAAATCCTAGGAGTTGTTTGTACAACAGTATATAAGCATATACAATTAGTTCGCAATTCATAATATGAAGTCATTTAAATAATCAGTAATACATGTATCACCAAAGCAATTTAGTCGCACATAAGCACCAAAGCAATTGTGAACAGTGATTGCATGTTATAGCAAAACGTTAGCTATGTTTTTCACCTCAAGTTTTAAAAGCAGTAAAACATGTAAAAGGTGGGGCTGTGAACTCACCTGGTAAGCTAAGTACGCGAGAGTGCTAGCAAAGTCTAAGCCCAAGTGTTCTCGTAGTCATTAATCTCCTAACGCGGAATTTAAAAAGTGGAGCCGTGAGTGATAATGATGGTGAACCGAAGATGATGAAGAAGATGATGGAGAAGATGATGATGCTATGCTTCTGCTGCTACTGCTCTTGTTGATGTTAATCTTGTTGTTATTGTTTTGTGATGAAGAAGAAATCGAAAGAGAGCAGAGAGAGATCGATGATATGAGGAAGAAAGGGTGCGGTTGGTATAATAATACACCGGCTCCAATTATTGGAGTCGGTTGTCTTCACTTCGTAGTGTAGAATGCCCGCTAATTTTAGGTACGGGTATAATTAGTGCAATATAAAATTTAATATTTTACATTTTTATTTTGTAGATGTTCTCTAGGTACGTTATTTAAAATCAGAATAATGACATTTTGATTATTTTTGACTGATGTATGATTTGTACATTATAAATGTTCTGCGTGCTCAATATGTGTTTCAAACACAATATTATTTCGTCTTAAATTTTTTCCTACATATTATTTTAGTTAAATAATATTTCGAAATGATTCTGGGAACATTTCTAAGATATTTTTCGGACGCGTGTTTCGCTAATCTTCTGTAAATATTCATATTATTTTGTTTGTAATTATGATAATTACCACTTTTGTAATACTTTTCATATTATTATTTTAGGCTTGCTAGAATTATTTCACATCAAAACTTTTGTTTTAAGTTTTGTCAGGAATTTAGCGTAAAATTCACGAGTTCCTTGTACTTAATTGTACTCAAATTTGCGGGGTGTCACATTTTGCGACCCGTGCATTTGCTTTTGCGACCCGTGCACGTGATCGAGCAATATTCACAATCAGGATGCGTTGGCAAATCACAAGTTTACTATTTGCAATTTGCCAACGTATCCTGATCGCGAATATTGCTCGGTCACGTGCACCGGTTGCAAAAGCAAATGCATGGGTCGCAAAAACAATTTGCTATTGGATAGGACATGACGTCATTTTTTTAGAATAAAACGACTTATGTTTTTAAGAAAAGTGGCAAATCGATTAATTTTTCTTATATATTTAATAGTTTCAATTGGTTCAAAATGATACGGAGTAACATAATTGGTGTTGATATATGTAACAAGCTTTCTGATTGATACACAATAAATATATATTGCAGTGTTGTAAACATGCATAAAATTGGGTGTATGAAATAAAATATTAGTTGTATATATATCAGTGGCCTAACATAATACACGTGTGAGTAATTATATAAAACATTTTCATGAGATTTTTTAACGAATGAGAAATATACTTTAGAAAAAGTTAACTACAAACTAACTTGTACCAATTATGTGAGAAAAGTGAAAATGAGAAAGAAAACATAATTAAATTTGATCGGTCCACATCTAACTTCAAATCATTTTTTGAATTGTTTTTTTTTTTGTAAAATTTTTGTAGACGTAGAATTACTCCGAATGGATTTTATTTGTTACTAGCACATTGCCCGCGAAAAAAGAGCGAGTTAAACTTTGAGCTATAGATTTCCGATTTCAGATATATGACATGAAATGAAGGTTTAACGGATTGCTCAATTTGTATATTATGTGTATTTTTATGTTTTATATTATTATGAATTGATTAATGGATGATGGATCGATTTTTATGTCATAATAATAAAATCTATGGTCAAAATAGTAATTTTCTTTGTTTTGATTAAATATTAAATACAATGATTCATATCTATACTACATATGATGCATGTTGCTATTTTATTTTTAAAAGCCTTAAAGAACTAAGATTTAATACTTCTAAATTTATATTATATAATTTTTATATTGTAGTAACTTATACTCTTATATTTTCACTTTTAACACTACATTTCGTATTCTGATTTTCCAATTCAACGAATCAAGCTATCATTGTCGATTTAACATCATAACTAATATATCAGTGATAGTTGAACATAATATACAACTATCGTCGAGTTACGAATTACAAAAATTATTCTTTCCGATTCATAGCACGGGTAATATGCTAGTATATTTAAAGTAGTATATACTTGACATGAAATTTTATAAATAAGTAGTGATCATTTAATTAATAGAAAGATACTTTTTTAATTAGATAGTGATTATTTATAATTGTATATGATTTAAATTATAGTCATTAAAATGCTGCTAAAATAGTTTATTATTTCCGAATTATGAAGTCAACGTTAAAGTAGTTTTGGTATTTCACATATTACTTTGTGTAAGTTTAAGCCAAAAAGCTAAACTCATTAAGAGGGTAATAGATATAGATTTGTAAGTTGATCAAACCCAACGCCCTCTTAATGCAAAAACGATTGCTCCATAAAGGGACAACGTCAAATAACTTCTAACAAGTTTTTTGTTTTTATCGACGGTTTCTAGTAAAGAGGTATGTTACTCATTGTCATATGCGAGAGCAAAAAACGGTTCAAACCGTGAAAATCGACAAACCGTACCGAAATCATACCGAACAATTTCTCTATTGTACGGTTCTTGGTTGTAATATTTGTAGTTTCACGGTTCGCGGTTCAGTTCGGGCCGGTTTCACACTTAGAGGTGTGCAAAACACAGTTCGAACCGTGAGAACCGACAAACCGTACCAAAACCGTACCCACCCGTACCGAACCGCTTCTCTACGATACGATTTCGGTTATAATATTTGTAATTTCACGATTCGGACCGGTTCGGGCCGATTCTAACACTTTGCACATGCCTACATTGTCAGGTTATTTTCTACATAAAAATAAGAACACAACATGACGTGACATACTTAGTGAGACCTCTTAAGAGTGAAATTAAAGTAAATGTTTTATAACAAGGGTTTATTTTCTTTCATGTTACGATGGAACACGAGACGAGTCTAAACTATCAAAATTGAAAAAAGAGAACATATATTTGTTAAAATTAAATATATAGTAATATATTTAAAGTTACGTTGAAATAAATAAGGTTAAAGTTTGAGATTGATAATGAACTTTTAGTTTTGTACCGGATTAGATAACGAACCCATTTTATACTAATATAGGTAGAGAACTTTCAATTTTTTTTTGTTGAATTAGGTAATATGTAATGATGTATTACGTGACATATTAATTAACTTGGCACAAAATGTGTCCCATAATGAACTAGCATTCATAATAGTTTGAATTTCTCTAAAGTTTTTTTTAAGGCCACATCATACCGCACTTATTTTTATGAAATATAAACCTTTACACTCCAATGGTAAAAGCATACGGTATGCATCGTCGTTCAAGGGCGAGAATGCCGTGTGACGACGTTCTGCCAGACCGTGCTGGCATTCTTGCACCGTTTTTCCGTCACCGTCCATATACAAACGCAGAACTCCATCGACGTGCCCACCTTTTTTCCACACCACGGAATCCTCACTTTCAACATTCTCCAGAACACTGTCCAGAACATTGTTTACCACACCCTGTGCTCTAATGCTTTTAAAATTTTTTATCATCAAGATTTATACACACAAAGCATATGTATATTCACAATTAATAAATTATACACACATTATAGTTATCGAGTCATTGAGCAAAAGCTCAATTTTCGTAAATCCTTTGAAGAAAAAAAACGTGTACTCTAATTTAAGGAAATATATTAGTTACATGTAATTGTAGACCATTCTTACATTTATCGATTAGACCACTCTCAACTGTTGCTTATTTAGTTTTGTTAGCTTAGCCCCATGTCAGCACACCCAAAACTATGAAATACTAATTAAATACTGGCAACAGTCCTTTTGTCATTTCAATTTTTGGACCTCACATTTACCAATATACATACATTTACATATACTAAACAAAAAATAACAACACATTAAATATAAGTTGGGTCCCACCCCAACCCCTTCTTTTTGTCGGTAAACTGAATAAGCAAATTGACGGAAGGGTGCCAATGGTGTCGATTTGGAAAGGTTTCATCGGTTCCCATCCAATGAAACTATTGAAGTGGTCTTACAAAACTAGCTTTAAATAAAGCTTGGCTTTCTCAAAAGAAAATTGACTCCCTCAAATTCTCATGTATGTCCTAACTTTTAGTGAAAATTAAAAATAAAAAGACATACTTTTTCCTAATCCGGGTTTATATACTCATTATGTGATTTCTTATGGTTAAAACGGGTTCTCCTTATGATATTTTTGTAGCCAATGAAGCTACATAGACTTGTAGCCATGTTAAGCCTCAATCCCCTAATTACGTGAAGGATTAAAAGTAGAATACCTCAAATGAGGGATGGTGGGGCAAGCTGAATTCAGCTTCTTTTTGCATATGTAAAATACAGTGTTTTTAACATGTAATGAAACTTTATAGGTTATAAAATGCAGTGTTATTAAAATGCAATGTTCCATTAATAAAATGCTATAAAATCTTGATAACAATTTTGTATTAAAATACAGTAAATTCCTCCTGCCCTGCATTCTCCTCACTTGAGGCCTTTCCTCACAACCTTACATATCTAATTAAGCTTTACATAAACTTTCTTTTGCAAAAAAAATCTTCGAAAATCCATCATCAGAGATGCTTATAGAAAAATGAAAATAGTGAAAAGAAAAAGACTATTTGACGTGTATAAAAGGGATGAGGATGTAGATAGGGGCGGAGTATGTAGAAGGTAAGAGTAGCAGTCGCTACAGATTCAATTGGTATACGCAATGTAAATTTCTTATAAAAACTTGTATTTTTTGTACCATTCATTGTTTGTGCTACGGGTTCACAAATTTGATATGCTCTGCTCTAAGTTACCCCAAATCCTATATCCGCCGCTAACGTAGACATAGTATAGTAGATTCCATATATTAGTCTATCATCGTCGTCATAATCGGCTAAAACTTTCTTCGAATATGAAATATCATCCACAACAACATCCATCATCATAATTATCTACAAAGTATTAAACAATTTTAGAAATTATAAATGGAGTTATACATGAGACAAAACAAATTTAATAATTCTCTTTTGAAGCGCAATTGTGGGAGATTCCATCTCTGTTTCCTGCAATATTTCTTGACTACAAATTTGTTTTCTTTTTTTCATCATAATTGTAATGTAATTGTAATTGTATTTTTCTTAAGCTAAATAAAGGGGGAGAGAGAAGAATATACCTTTTTAAGAAAGGTAATCAGTTAATCACAAACCCTCCTTTTTTGTGATCTACACATATTTTTCATTGAATATACGTTAATTAAATTGTGTATACAAATATAAAATATAAAATACTTGTAAAAGGGGTTCATCTTTTTGGCATTCTCTGGTCACCTATACTACTATACTAGTAGTATATATTCTTTTGTTTGATTATCAAGCAAATGAAAAAGGTCACCTAATTTCCGTAGCAAGACCTCTTATTCTGACTCAACCCATAAAAGATCTGATTTTTAATTGTCTTGTTTCATAATCTTTATAAAAAAATTGGCAATTTTGATTGATAAAGTAATCTCATTTCTGTTTTTTTTTTTTTTGGAGGAGCTAGGTGAATCTTTTTGTATATTTGTTTGATATAAATATAAGATACAGATACAGATAGATACGGAATTTGGGTGACTAGGAAGAATTGAAAGATGGGTTCTTATGGAATGTTGGCAAGAAGGGCTGTGTTTACTGAAACACCAGTTATGGTTCAGGTCATATTTTCAATCTTTTAGCCCTAAATTTTGGTAATCAAAATTGGGATTTTGGGGTTTTGGTTTTTGGGTATTGTAATTCAAGGTGTTTTTGATCTGGGTTTAATTTATTTCTTGTTTTGCGTGTGAAAAATTGTCTCTTTCTATTTTTTGGGGATATGTGTGATATTTCTTTAAAAGTGTTATTATGTGATGTTTGCAGATACAAGAATTGCTTAGAGGTGTCAAGGGTGCTATATCTCTAGCTCAGGTTGCTTATTTTCCACTTTGTTTCCACTTGTTTATCATCAACACTTAAGTGGTGTTTGATTTCGAGAACCTTTCTACAAGTCCGATTATTAAAATCAATGACATATTTGGGCTCTTGGTCATAGAACATCTTTTATTGGCAAATTGGATTCCAATAGTTGAAATAATGATGAACACATCTTCCAAGAATTCTTGAAGAATTGAATTATTTTTTCAAGAAATTAGTGTTTTGAAGCATGAAATCCTAAATGGGAACTAATATTGAAGCTCAAGCTCATTTGATTAGAATTGGAATTCTATGTTTCGGGGCTTGTTGTTTTCGCAGTTGAAATAGGAAGAAATGACATGTTTGTCTATTTTGTGATATATTTTTATTTTAATATACAGGGTGTTGTGTACTGGCAACCACCCAAACCGGCTTTAGAGAAGGTGCAAGAGCTTGTATGGGAACCTTCAATCAGTCGTTATGGCGCAGACGAAGGTCTTCCCGAGCTTAGGGAAGCTTTGACTAAAAAGGTCTTCTTATAAAACTTTGAGATATTTACTCTTCATATCAAGTTATCAATATATTCTTATTGTTTTATTTATATTTGCAGTTGCGCGAAGAAAATAAGTTATGCAAATCCTCAGTGATGGTCACTGCAGGTGCAAATCAGGTAGCTGGGGTTGATTATTCCGATAAGTATGCTAATTAATTTATATATCTTTCAGCATTTTCAATAAAGGATTACTTGCAGGCATTTGTGAACATTGTTCTTACATTGTGTGATGCTGGGGATTCAGTTGTTATGTTTGCACCATACTACTTCAATGCATACATGTCATTCCAGATGACAGGTGTCACTGACATTTTGGTGGGTCCAGGTCATCCAGATACGCTTCATCCGGATGCAGGTTGAGGCTTTATTAAAATTTCGTGCATTTCTTAGGAGTTACTATGACTATGCTAGAAGAAAGTTGTAGATGTAAGATGTTGATGTTCGTGGTACAATGGTAGAACATATGTTTGCCATGCAAAAGTTACTAGAAGACTACACAAAATGATGAATGGTGTTTAGTGTATTCTAGAGGTGGCAAAGTGGGAGGGTTGAGTAACGGGTCAAGATAAATGAGTTTTGCTATGTTCCACAACGGATTGGGTTGGCTTGACCCACTTCGCTTCAACATTTAGAAATGTATAAACAGTTTGACAGTCTGTGACTTTGTGTTAAACGTAAATATAGAAAATAATGTTATTACAGTACTTTGTAATAGTCTACTTCTCTGAATGGAGTGATGCCGTAGGTTGTATGCATCAACAATTCACTTCGGGTGACTTTTAACAAATTTGACCCCTTCAACTAATTTGACCCATTGTATTTTTGGCCAACCTTTTTGGATTTACCCCTTACGTTGCATTTGGTTCACAGAAGTTGACGAAATCTATTAAATCTGGATGTTAAATTCCTCCATCAACTGTTTGGTTTAAAAATGGATGGAATTGGATCTTTCCAAATTCCTTCATATTTCTTTGTTCAGTGGAACTCAACTTTCCTTCACATCTCCCTTGGCAAGTTCAACATTGCAACAGAAGTCCATTCCATTTATACCAGTTACCAACAGTGGTACACATTCAAATTCCTTAAAATTCCAATCCTTTGACTAATTACAGTTCCCTCAAAAACGTTTCATGAATTAAACACTACATTAGAGATAAATATTACATGAATTGACCTATTCATAAGTAAATGGGTTGAATTGCTACCTCTATGTATTCTATATAGTCTCTAAGGCAAACTTACATGAAGTCAAATTATTTTTTTCTATCGTGAATAGCTGTAGCTTTGATTCTTTTTTCGTATGCTGCATACCTAGATTTAAGAAAGTTCCTATATCGCTTGAAAGTTTAGTTTCTATCTTTATCAAATTTATGCTTCTTGAACTTGTGCATTGCCTTATTTGTTTCCAAATTTATGGCCTTCAGATTGGCTAGAAAAAACTTTGCGGGAAACCAAACCAACACCAAAGCTTGTTACAGTTGTTAATCCCGGCAACCCATCTGGAACTTACATCCCAGAAGCCCTTCTAAAGGTGCTTTTCTCTTTACATTTATATAGTTCTCTAGGTCACTATTTCTACCGATCCCATCTCTAACAATATTAAAGCGCTCCAATTTTTGTTTTTGCTAGAGAATATCAGATATCTGCAATAATGCTGGATGTTGGCTTGTCGTAGATAATACATACGAGTAAGTGCCTTCATTTGTCCAAGATTATGTTTGAAATCCATATTTTCTAAGCACCTTGAATCATCATAGGTAGCAAAATGAAGGGGCGGGGTTTTAGGTTTGTTAACATGGGTCGAGTCAACCCACCAACCCCCCGTTTTTTTTTTCGAATTTTGTGAAAGTATTGTTACTAAAATACATAGCTGAGTTTCTCGAATATAACAGTTTAAGAGGTTGTGTAAACCCCCCAAATGTACTTTGACCGAGTTCAAAGCTTTCGAGCCATTTTTTTCCTTTAACATGTCATCAGTAAACCGTAAACCAGATTGACCAGTCTCACACAAGTAGTTTGAAATTGCCTCATTTAGACCATTTTTGTCTTGTTCAAATAAAAAACCATCTTTATCCCTGTTCCCATAAATTGTCAGAATTTAATCATCACATTAAACAGGTATTTTATGTATGATGGTTTGAAGCACTCTTGTATCGAGGGAAATCACATTGTCAACATTTTTTCCTTCTCTAAAGCTTATGGGATGATGGGTTGGCGAGTTGGATATGTAAGTATCATCTTATTCTTACATGATATAAGTTTGTGATCCAACTTATTTTGTTGCTTTTTGTGGGGTAGAAGTGGCAAAATGGGCGGGACTGGAAGGATGGGTGGGTTTGGTTGTACGTGTCGAGTTAACACTCCTTTTCCAGAACTTTAAACCTTTTGATAAACAATTTGTGTGTCGAATATGTTCACATAAATCACATCATTTCAGTAACTCCAAATTTTGAATAAATGGAGGTTTTATGTTGACAATACACTTCAAGCTCTTTGCCTCTTCTACCCATTTGTCATGTTCCATTTTAGGTAAAAAATTTATTTTATCACTCATTGACCTTTTATAGAGAAAACATAGCCCGAATCGCCATATTTCATAAGTGATCCTGTCAAAACTTCAACCTTTATTGTGGGGTATCAAACAAATTTTCTACTTTAAGTGTTGCCAAGAAAAATTGTTAAGAGTATATACATATTTTACCCTTCAATTTCGTGAAACGGTACACACTTTATTACCTCATTTACACTTGGTTCCACCAAAGCTTAGGTGCAGCTAGCACCACACATCATATCATATTCTTATCATTATAACACACATCATATACCCATCATTTTAATCTATACGGGCATAATCATTGCTACAAATGTGTAACTGCAGATAGCATTTCCTTCGGAGGTTGAGGGTTTTGCACCACAACTTCTTAAAATTCAAGATAACATACCCATATGTGCTTCAATAATCTCACAACGACTAGCCCTTCACTCCATGGAAGTGGGTTCACAATGGGTTACTGATCAGGTCAAAGATCTAGTCAAGAACCGAGAACTTCTTGTGGATGCGTTATCACCGTTAGGGGAGGGTGCGGTCAAAGGTGGAGAAGGGGCCATTTACCTTTGGGCTAAGTTACCCGAGAAGTTTATCGATGACTTTGAAGTTGTCCGTTGGCTTGCTAATAAGCATGGTGTGGTTCTAATCCCTGGGACCCCGTGTGGGTGTCCAGGTCATGTTAGGATCTCGTTTGGTGGTCTGGTGGAGAAAGAATGTCGTCTTGCATCTGAGAGGTTGAAGAAAGGGTTGGAAGAACTGGTCAAAGATGGAATGGTTTGACTTTGTTCTATAGCGTTGTTCAATATGTTGTTTGAAACTGAAATTCAAGAATTACAGGAGGTTTCAGAAAGATCTGATTTTTACAATAATGGAAAGATTATGCTTAAACTTAGGTTCTGTTTTTTTAAATATGTAATTGATGTCATGAAGCTCAGCTTCTATGTGATCAGCCTCAGATTGATCATACGAATGAATACAAGCAAATTGTTGTGGTTCACATGTTCATTGTGCTGATGGGTATTTTCTGATCATGGAATACGATCAAATTGACTCATCAAGGCACATATATACGTTTAATCTTGTGAGTATGTGTGATGCATTACTTTACTCTTTTAAAAGATAAGGAATGTAAACATTTTCCTATGATGTAATCTCTGTTTTAGGTAACCATCTTTGTTCTCACGCGTAGAAAAGTAATGCAAGGTAAATAGGTAATCGTCAAGCTTGTATATATTTGGAAGCTTTACATTGAATTTGTATGGTAATTCGGTCTGGACAAAGTTCATAAGACATCCACACTCCACACATTTTTTATGCATTTATACAGTAATCAACGTTTGAACAAAGGAAACCAAGAAACAAACAACATAGATATGATTCAAGATGTGGTAGCACTTCGGTGCAGAACAATACACAACCTGTGCTTTAAACTCCACAGTAGGATTTAAGGGGGAACTTGGATCTCTTCCCTTGGTCGCTTGCATGGTAATGAAGATACTTGTAATGATAAAACGCCTCATACTGGAGCGGGTGGCTATCATCAACGAGTTCTTTAGGTGTCTCTATCTTGACATCACGGATAAATGCAAATAGTCCCAATGAATATCTCTCTTTGTCGCCTTGCATCATCACCCTGTGACACGATGGTTCGATCTTTCCATTTGTCCATGCCTAAATAAGAAATGTACACCATTAAAATCTGTCATATATCACGTTCAAGTGCACTGTGCAATCACAGTTGGTATAATTAAAGAAATATGATATTTAAGCCTAAAAAGTTGGTATAACGCAAAAAGGATCTAGTTTCAATCACCATCTTGGATGATTAACACACGGCATTAGGCCGATTTTGAGTCCGATTTTTAGTCTAAAATATCATTTCGCATACTTAAAGTACGTACCATGCAACCATCACCTGCCATGACTATGAAAGATGATGGTGTAGGATCAATTTCAATCCACTTCCCATCCTTTGTCATTATCTCAAGACCCTTTACTTCATCTTGATGAAGAATAGACATGAAACTCTTATCCGTGTGTGGAACAATTCCCAGAGTTTTCTCATTCCCTTGAGGACTTAGATATTTTATGAGTTTAAGAAGGTAAGTTGTCGACCTACGGAGTTGTTCATAGTGTTCCTCTATGCCATAACTTTTCGCAACCATTTTCATCACTATTTGGTCTAGTTCTGCTACAGCCTTTGAGTACATTAATGCACTTTCACTAAAACATGTAAATCAAACAATTAATAAGTAGATATTGTATATAAATCATAAAACATGTAAACCTACCAGAATCTTTTGTTTCCAGATGGCCACATTAGTTTTGTGAAATTATCAACTCCTTTTGTAGTTGTTGCGTTTTCAATGCCTAAGCCTTCATAAAGAGGAATAACTGGTATTTGCCCAACATAACCATGAGTTGGTGTATCTGAAGTGTTCAAGACTTTCACTTTAGTAGGAAGATCGATTAGTTCTTGTGATGAACGGAAAATTGCATCATGGAGTTCTTGAGATACCCCATCATATATGGCTATGAAACATCCATATTCTTCAAGCGCACGCACTACTTCGTTGCATGTTGTGACCCAAGAACTAGACGTAGAGCTTAAGTCTTTTAAGCACAAGTCGATTACAGGAAGATTGGGTTGTGGTAAGGATCCCATTATTGATTATTTCACAAGATTTACATTTTGTTGTATATGTAATATATATGAAAAGCTTCAAGGGATATGATATGATCATTGGACTATATATCTCATCCCCCTTTCATAAAACTTTAAAGATAGTGAAATCTTAAGGGCGGACAGGGCTATCTAGTCGTTGCGCCTTTTTTGTACGTATATGTTTTGTTAATACTATTTGTCCAGGATGGTTAAGCTCTCAATTATGACTTGAAATTTGGAAAAATACTATCTTTAGAATATTGTATCCTGATGCGATTAAGTATAAAAGTACATATCTGGTAGCACATCAGTATCAACACCACCCAGTAAAGAGTAAAGACATTAGAAGTGGGTACCATATGAACCATGAAACAGCTAAATGATTGTAATTTTAACAGTATAATGACAAATGGTATCTCTGTTTTTTGTTAAATAGAATAAGATGTGATGTGGACATATAAACAAGTTGGAATTTTAAACTAGCGTCGAATTTCATCCAAGTTAATTGGTGCATGTCTATTTATTCAATTTATAATTATAAAGGGTACATGGTGTGCATTATTGTGTATTGAGTATTATTATTTTTTAACTTTATTATCTAGTTGTTTAGAATAAAAGTACATAAACCGAAATAAGAACAAATACCTAATGTGGAATGATCTTGTTGTTCTTTAGCAATAGTGAATAATTAAGCATTTTGATGTGAACTTATTAAATTAGTCTGTTGGCTATTCAAATATTGTCCTAATTCCATCTTATTGGTGCATGTCCTTTAGATAATCTAATTTAGAAGTTAAGAAAGTATATGGTTAGGATTAGGATCATATTGATTGGAAGTGAAGTCTTTATTAGACGTGTACGGTATAAATTGATAATAATTGAACCTCTTTTCATATTCAACAACAACACCCAATCCTGCAAAAAGCAGTGAGTAAGATGTGGATAGTCATGCATCTTTTTATCATGCACTCGTACTCATGATTTTGAGTATTCCGTTGTATTTTGGGGTTGTGTTGCCTTTTCCTTGCACACTTCATAGACAAATATAACAAGAATTACAAATTCATACTTGTATCATTTTTAAGATTTGGTTAGAATAACATTGTTATGGTGATCATGTTTCCAACTTCTAGGTTAAGTTATACATTTCTATAAGAGTGGCGGCTTTATGTGGTATTCACATGGTGAAGATAAGTAGTGGTATAAAAATGTTTTATATATATATATATATATATATATAGATAGGGTAGTGATCGAGAGGGAAGTGCCTTTTTGGGGGGAAGGGGGGAAGCGTTAGTATGCATCAGGAAACATATTACAATTATCAATCAAAACGTCAACAAAAAAATATTTTTATCGGTAAATAGTAATCAAAACTGATGCTATAAAGAATATTTTAACGAATGAATTTCATTTTTAAATCATAATATTAATTGATGAATATTTATTTAATAAATTGTTAAAATGCAGTGTGATGCATATTAACTAATATGCATCGGGATGCATATTAAAAACTTCACATTATTTGAAAAATATTTTGAGTGTTAATATGCATCACAATGCATATTAACTAATATGCACCGCGATGCATATTAACGGATTTGGATCTAATATTCATAAATCGATGCTATAACTTGAAGAAATGATTTATCAAAGAAGCTTAACATTCATAGCATCGATTCTGATTAACATTTACTAAATTTCAGTTTGCTTTTTTCGAGATTTGTATGGGTGAAGGTAATATGCTTCCTAATGCATAATAACGCTTCCCCCTTCCCTCAAAAAATGCGCTTCCCTCTGAATCATGCCAATATATATATATATATATATAATATAATACACTAGTGCATACCATTTTGAAGAAGTGTGGATACTATTTTCCAAAATAACCAATTTAAATGACAAGATTAAAGGGAACTACGATGTTGATTAAAATAACATGAATCCAATTAGTACTTCAGCTTCAATGTACAAACTTAATTAAACTAGATAAGAAGTGGTTACTCATGGCCGGTTTAAGTCTCTTTTGTTAGTAAAGTCAACATAAGTACGTACGTCTATGCATTTTTAGTGTTGTTATTTTCTGATCATGGTTACTTCAGACCGTCAATTATCGAAATATTGCGCATTCTACTAGTTTTTTTTCTTATTCATGAGTTTGTTACTCTAATCAAGATGGTCCCTATATATTTCAATGACACAATTATTGTATTCTTATAACAATTATATATTATATTATTATTATGATAATTATTATAATACTTGTTAAAGGACAGGTATCTATTATCTTTATTCTTTATATATATATATATATATAAAACAGAATACAATGGAGCAATCTTGATCTTAGATTGATTCCATCCATAAAGATCTTACGGTTAAAATTATTTCTTTCATTTTGTCAATTTTTATAATATGTAATCACAACTATTGAAATTGACACTTTCAATACTTCCATATCTTAACTTTTATCAACATTATGAAATAAAAACTAGTCATCAATTTAGCCAAACAACCGTAATATCATGAATACGTTGAAATTGTAACTAAAATATTTTATGATTTTAACTAATAATTCTTTAAATAATGTAACTAATATATTTTATGATTTTAACTAATAATCCTTTAAATAATATACATTAAACTAAACAATAGACATATGTCATATTCAACCATAATAACATTGTTCTATTTTCTTTTTGTGATTCATAAATTTTAAATTTTTTACAAGTTTTGTTTAAAGCATTATCAAAATAAAACTTTGATTTTACTATATAACTATTAAATGATAAAGACCCTCTTAAAGACCATGAAATTTCAATAAATTTTGATGGTATTAAATTAAATGTGTTATGAAATTCATGGGCTTGTGGATAGCCCACCTCTTACCTACTAGGTTATTAGGGTTTACTTCAATCCCTATATAAACAAGTCATTTGTAATCTTTCTAGATAAATCATTCAATAATATTCTCCTTTTCCTCTCCATCTATTATTCTTGTTCTTTCATTTCATAACACGTTATCAGCACGAATCTCTAACCTAATTGAGTTAGTCCGTAATTATTTTGAGCCGGCGAAGCAATCAACTTTAAGGTACGACCTTAATTACTTTTTGTTTATCAACCGGCGGCTTTCTTCATAATATTATCCGAGTTATGTGCTATTTTATATGTGTTCTAGATCACTATGTATTAATCTCACATGTGTCAATTTTTATGATCTTGAACTACGTATAGTATATGTGTCCTTGCTATCCATGATCCATATGTACAATCTATTTTTTTTTTAACAATTAACAATCCATTGTTTATGGTTATTCGATTTTATTTATAATATTAAAATTTTTATTGATTAAAACAGGACCTACTTTAGATCGGCAATATGATTTTCGTAATATGATTTAACTTAATCAGAAACTTATGACGGAAGATATATAGACATGATTAATCTTTTATTTGATTACTTGTTTGGTCATAGTTTTATATTGAGTTCCTTGACTAGATTGATGTTAAGGATAATAGGTAGGAGATTCAATATTTTTTTTTAGTTTCATTTTCTTGTTATCTATAAACTCTTTTGTAGTTTACAAGAATAATCAATATTTTATTGTGATTACATAAGGAGGATTTTTATTTGATATTTCAATTCATAACCTCATGTTATGATTTAAATCGTTCCACAATGATCTCTTAAAGGAAATCAAAACATATAACATCATGCTATTATCATCCCGCTTTTATTTTTCTTAGATCACCATGATTCATATATTATGATCTCTTCAAGGGGATTAAAAGTAAACATAACATCATGTTATTGTTTAAAGATCATCAAGATCTACTATTATCTTCACAAGATGATTAAAAATTAACATAACCTCAAGTTATTGTTATATATATTTATTAGATCATCATGATCTGCAATGATCTCTTAAAGAGATTCAATATCTAACATAATATCTTATGATTGTTATATGTTCTTTATGATCTACCTTAATCTCCTCAAGAGAATTAGAAAAATATTATAACATCAAGTTATCATCATTTTTTCTATTATGATTCCTTAAAAACCATCAAATAATATAACCTCGTGTTATTATTACACATATACTTTTTTATCACGATCCTTAAGATCTATAAGAATTAAAAAAAAAATAAGGTGACCTTATGTTATTATTATAATCAAGATCTACAATGATCTTAATAACCTCATGTTATTGTAATATATTTATGAGATAAGATCCTTAAGATCTACAACGATCTCTTAAAAAAAATAATAATAAAAAAAAATGAACTTCAAGTTCTATTATTTTTACATTTCAAAATCATACGATTGTGTTAATCTATTTAAGTTGATAATGTTTTATTCATTAATTTATTTTCCTGTACACATGATTTCGTTATTGTGTTTCATTACGTCAGACAACTTTTGGTCATTAGTATATTAATAATACCATAAAAAAAAGTTAATTAATTAATCTATTATTCTATCTAGTCAACGTAATGTACATTATGATTTCATAGTTTTGCAAATATTTGAGTTTATGACCTCTCTTTAATTGATAAAATTGATAAAGATGAGCATTGTATAACCATTTTTTCAAATAAAATTGGTCCATCCATTATAATTATGTTAAGTATCTGCTTACAAATTCGGTCCACTTGATTATCGGTTTTCAAAATCACACATTGTGCAATAAACCATGAATTAAATGAAATATCTTCGACAAATAATTAAAGTCTTTTGTATGATCATGTCAAATCAATGATATTCTTCATCTCAATGAGAACTCTAAAGAAAGAAAATATTTAACGGTGAAAGATCCATTTTATGTTAAAACCTAGAAGAAAGGTTCTTACCATCAAAAGCAATTAATGCTTTAACACTAGTTTTAATTAGATGCACCTCATGTTTCAATATTATGTACTCTTTTTCCTTAACTACGGTTTTGTCCCATCGGGTTTTATCTAGTAAGGTTTTAACGAGGCATAATCATTTAAAAATGGACATCCAAGTAGGAGTAATGTACACTAATGTGAAATGGATGTCCATACCTTCAAAATATTATCTATCTAGATATGTTTATGAATTCATTCCACCCTAGAGAAAATGATAAATAATCATTATAATATCTAAGTCCACTTGGGGCTTTAATACACTTTTATACATTGCAATCAATCTCATATTGTGTCATTTTTGTGGTACCCATGATATGGGATTATTTTACACAAAGAAAAAGTTAAATTTGGATACGCGGGTATTTGTCTGATCCACATAAGGTCAAAAACATGATATGTTTTCACCTGTGGAGACATCACAATTTCTTGGAGGTCGTCAAATAATGATAAATTTATTAAATTTTATAAATCCAATCGAGAAGTGTCTACTCAAGATCGACGATTCAACACATCCAAGAAGAATGCAGTCTCAAAACAATCAAGGAAATCCAACATTTTATATGAAGACAATGTGAAGTGTATAACTCAAATCAATGAAGGGTATATCAAAGGAGATAAAACTAAACACATTTCATCGAAGTTTTTCTCAACTTATGATCTACAAAATGATGGAATCATTGATGTCAGTCAAGTTTGATCAAGCGATAATTTCGCCAACTTATTCACACAAAAAAATCATTGCCGACAAAATTTGTTGAGCATCTAGTTCGAAAGATCGGTATTCGACGCTTGAAGGATATACATTAAATTCAGGGGGAGTATAATACAGACTGCACTCTTTTTCTCTTCATCAAGTTTTTATTCCATTGGATTTTTTCTTGATAAGGTTTTTAACGAGGCAGTCTATAGCGTATTGTAAACGGTGACTATCCAAGGGGGAGTGTTATGAAATTCATGGGCTTGTGGATAGCCCACCTCTTACCTACTAGGTTATTAGGGTTTACTTCAATCCCTATATAAACAAGTCATTTGTAATCTTTCTAGATGAATCATTCAATAATATTCCCCTCTTCCTCTCCATCTATTATTCTTGTTCTTTCATTTCATAACAAAATGTACATTTTTATATTAAAATATTATATTTTCCTTTTCATACACACATCTTTCAATTTATAATAACAAGTTTTAAATGTACTTGATAATAAATATATATGCTATCAAGCGTTTTATTGATTTGCTAAAAATTAACGCATACAAAGATCAAGTTGCGAATATGGATTTTTATTATCGTTATTCAAAATCTATTATTATTGCTTATACATATGTGTATATATGATCACAACAATGTTTGATTTGGATAGAAATTTAGGTTTGAATTACAAAATACAATGATTTGAGTTACACTGAATTCATAGTTAATTTAAGTTTTAAAAAACTATTATATGGGTTACAATAATTCTATACTTCCTTCTTATTATATGCATATTATATTAATTAATGTTTGACTATCCGCCCCTTCATAAAATGGGTAACTGTTATAACTAAAATGTATGCAAATTAGATAATATATAATTTACAACCGACATGTATTTTTAATAACTTAAATTAAAAAAAAAACCTGAACCGTACCAAACTGAGAGTATATGCTAGATGTTGTTGGTTGTCGATAATATTATATAAAAATCCGGTTCACGGTACAATTTCATTTGATTTAACTGTTTAATTACACAATTTATAAAATCAAATGTTGAAACTCCGCATTGTCACGGGACCTCACCTAGTTCTATCTAAAACATAATTTAAGTTATATCACAAATCCCTGGGACCACTACCATCAAGTTTTCTAAAATAACATAACTAATATGAATCTTGTGTCGTCTTAGATCACGTTAGATTTTCTCAATATTAATATTAAATTAAAGAGATTTCAACTAAAAAAATTAATGATCACCATAACAAGTACACAATTAATGAAATATTGCAATCAAACATGTATGTGCTCTTACGGTCTTACCATTTCTAATCACCGTTAGTTTTTAATATCTAACTTTTATATCTAACTAGACTTTTAGCCCGTATGATGCACGGTTGTTAAAAAAATACAATTATAATTTTATTTGTATGTAGTCCAATAAATTAGTGTTGTTAACTTTAAATATGCAATTATGATTGAAAATTGAAAATATATAATGACATAAACCAAACTATATGATAAATTAACAATCTATTATAATTAATTGTAGAAATTAATATCTGGAGCCAAATAAAACACAATGAATTGTACGAAGATAAATACTCCATCCGTCTCAAAATAAGTGTCATATTTTGACTTTTAAAAGTCTTTATTTTTCAACTTTGACTTTAAATATATTTGTTTGTGTTATATAATTCTTGATGAAAATTATACCAATGAAAATACATTTAAAACTCAATCCATTCATATATTTTGCATCAAGTTTTATATAACACAATCAAAAATATTTAAGGTCAAAGTTTAACAATAATGACTTTTAAAAGTCAAAATGAGACACTTATTTTGGGACGGAGGGAGTAATAAGTATCACATGTATTTGTAAAAAATTTTAGGTCTTTAAGCCCGTGCAATGCACGGTAATGTATACAAAACTATTATATATTATGAAATAGTCAATGTCAATATTGTAATTGAAAACTATAAATTTGTCATTGAAATAGAATAATAGTATACAACAACCAAAACACATGTGAATCAAAAGTTCAAAGTTTTTGTGAGTAACAGCATAAGAAACAATGACAACACGTTAAAAATTGTTAACGTAAAATATTACAATAATAAATGTTATATAACTTTAACATAAGCAACATATGTAATAGTTTCTAACATTTTTGTCTCAACTCGACATCTCAATCCACCAATGTGTTTAGCTCGTGAAACGTCTACATATAGTTGATCACGAGTGAAATTCGATTATTGATGAAATAAATCTAATGAGACAACGGATGTGCTTCACTCTTGTTTTAATCAATGCAAAACATACCTAGTAAAAACAAACTTAAATGATTAACTTTTTATCAACCTATAAGTTAAGGTGTTTAAACATTTTTATAAAAAGTTTGAAGGGTTAAAACGAAAAAAATGAAAATGTGAGGATTAAACTATTATTAACAAAATAAATTTTATGGGTATTCAAGAGACTATGACTAATGAGATTGATAACTTTCTTATTCATTCTTTTTGGGGGGGAGATAACTTTGAGTATGTCACTCTTGATCCCGATGGAAAATCGGGTGGAATAATAGGTGTATGGGATAAATCTTTTTTCTGTATGCAATCTGTCGTAAAAGGACACAACCACATAGCTATTGTAGGCACTTGGGTCAGCCTCATTTCTCCTTGTTTGATGATCATCGTGTATGCCCCGCAAGACAAAAAGGGAAAAAGAAGGTTGTGGGAGGATCTTCTTACCCTCATCAACAACTTTAACACCACCACAATTGTCTTTGGTGACTTTAATGAAGTTAAATCGCCGAATGAAAGATTGGGTTCTAAGTTCTCCAAAGTTGGTGCAAGACACTTCAATAACTTCATAAACTGATCGGGTCTTTGTGACCTTTCTATTGGTGGGAAACGGTTCACTCGTATGAATTCGGATGGGTCTAAACTGAGTAAACTCTATAGATTCCTTGTTTCAAGCCACTTTGTGGCTAAATGGCCTAATGCCCAATTGATAGCTCTCCCGAGAGAACTGTCTGACCATAGTCCACTTGTGTTGAATACGAATGTCTTTGACTATGGTCCTACACCTTTCAAGTTCTATAATTCGTGGCTTTCTCACGCTGAGTTTCCTTCCATTCTAGCTAAGTCTTGGGAAAGTGGCTTTGTTATCTCAAACCCGGCGGTAGTTTTTAAAAATAATCTCAAAAGATTAAAATCAAACACAAAAGATTGGCTTGTTATGGTGAAAAGCAAAGAATCAAGCACAATTGAAGAGTTGAGGAATAAAGTTGACATCATTGACTCAAAGACCGAGAATGGTACTCTTACACATTCTGACATGGAGGCTAGAAGGGATCTTATAAAGATCATTGTTGATCTAGAGAAAGTAAAAATCCAAGACTTGAAGCAAAAGGCAAAGATAAAATGGGCCATTGAGGGGGATGAAAACACCAAATACTTTCACGGGATTGTAAATAATCGGCTAAAAAATTCTCGAATTAATGGTCTCTCTATTCACGGGTCTTGGGAGACCAGTCCGGCCACCATCAAGGGTTCAATTTTTAACTTCTATAAAACTAAGTTTGAAGAATCCCATGTTGATAGTCTCGGTTTTAAAAGTTCCTTATTTAAAACCCTTTCTCATGAGAAACAATCATCTCTTGAACTCCCATTTACAAATGAAGATATCAAAGAGGCGGTATGGAATTGCGGTGGCGAAAAAGCTCCAGGCCCCGATGGGTTTACATTTAAATTCATCAAGACTCATTGGGACACCGTTGGTAATGATATAATTCTCTTCGCTAAACAATTTGAGTGATTGGGTCATATTCCAAGAGGTTGCAATTCATCTTTCATTACTCTTGTACCAAAAGTTAAAGACCCGCTTTGTATTCAAGACTATCGACCAATCAGTCTTATAGGCTGTCAATACAAGAAATTGCAAAAATCCTTGCTAATAGAGTTGCTCATGTGATCTCCTCAGTTGTAAGTGAAGTTCCAACTGCCTATATTAGTGGGAGACAAATTATTGATGGTCCGTTAATGATAGATGAGATTATCACATGGGCATCAAGACACAAAACGAAGTTCATGATGCTGAAAGTTGACTTTGAAAAAGCCTTTGACTCTCTCAATTGGAATTTCCTACAATCTATAATCGAGCAAATGGGATTTGGTAATAAATGGAGACATTGGATCAATGGGTGTCTCAAATCTGCTTATGGTCTGTCATTGTCAATGGGTCACCAACTTCAGAATTTCAAATCCCAAAGGGGTTGCGCCAAGGTGATTCACTATCCCCATTTCTTTTTATTTTAGCGGCTGAAGCTCTAAATATTTCCATCTTAGAAGCACGATCTAAAAATATATTTCAAGGTCTTAAGATTGGTCAAAATAAGGTGGAAATTTCTCACCTTCAATTTGCTGATGATGCGTTGATCATGGACGAGTGGTCTTTAGAAAATGCAAAGAATCTATTTCGCGTCTTAAGATGCTTTCATATGGCATTCAGTCTTAAAGTTAACTTTGCCAAGAGCAAGTTATTTGGAGTTGGAGAAAACCGTGAGCAAGTTGAGCTATTTGCATCTATCTTAAAATGTCAAGCATCCCAACTACCTTGTGCATTTCTTGGGTTACCATTAGGTGCAAATATGTCAAAGCAAGCAAGTTGGAATCCCATCATTGAAAAATTCCAAAAGAAACTCTCTTCATGGAAAGCTAGGACCCTCTCTTATGGTGGTCGCCTAACTCTTCTCAAGTCCGTCCTTGGAAACCTAGGTATGTATTATTTTTCCACCTTCAAAGCACCGAAAAAAGTCCTAAAAATACTTGAAAGTCTTCGAAGGAACTTCTTTTGGGGAGGTACCATGGAAAATAAAAAAATGTCTTGGATTGCATGGAAAAAGGTCCTCTCTCCTCTTAGTTGTGGGGGCTTAGCAATTGGTAGTCTTGAAGCTAGTAATATTGCTCAAATGGTAGTGGCGATTTATGGTAGAACCAAACGCGTTTTGGTGCAAAATAATCAAATCAATCCATGGTGTTGAGGGTGGATTGCATACCACAGTTCGTGCTAGTTAAAAAAAAAGCACTTGGACTGACATCATGAAGCTCAACATTGTGACTTCCAAGCTTGACATACATCTTTCTTCTCTATTTAGAAGAAAAGTAGGAAATGGCAGGGATATTAAATTTTGGAAGGAAATATGGCTTGGTGGGTCAACTTTGAAAGAATATTATCCCAATCTTTTTAGTCTTGAACTTAATTAAGATGCTAAGCTTTGTGATCATGTTTGTTCTTCTCATGGCCAACTGATGGTGCCCACTTGGTCTTGGAGGCGTAGAATCAGATGTGGTCTAGAGGAAGCCCATTTAATTGAATTAACGAGCTTGCTTCATAACTTGATTCTCCACGAGACACTAGACAGTTGGGAGTGCAATTTGACTGCTGATAGATGGTTCTCGGTAAATGCAATAAGGAAGTTGATTGACCAACAATCTTTATGCTCGATCAGAGAAGAGGTGTTATGGAATCCCTTGGTTCCGAAAAAGGTGAACATATTGTTTTGGAGAATCAAGTAAGACCGTCTTCCAACTAGAGATAATTTGATAAAAAAATGCATTGCAATTCAGTCCACTACCTGCTCGGTATGTAATCAGGTATGCGAAACAGTAAATCACGTTTTGATAGAGTGCAAGGCTGCTAAAGATATGTGGAGATCGATCTTGCAATGGTGGAAATCAAACTCAGACATTTTTCAGAAATCTCGCTTCAATGGTCAATGGAGTTGATGTTTATAACCAGTCAAAGACCCAAAATATCTGTTTAGATGCGGTCATTAAAACTGGTCTATGGATTCTGTGGAATCATCGGAACGCCATCATATTTGATAATAAAAGACCGAGGGCTGCGACATTGGGTGATGAAGTCAAGACGTTCTCGTACAATTGGATTTCTAATCGTAGTTCTTAGTTTAAAATTAATTGGCTTGAATGGATATGTAACCCGATTAATGCCTCTCATGTGTAAAGTGATGCCTCTAGCTACTTGCTAGAGTGCATTTTTCTAATATAATTATCATGCATTGTTGTTCAAAAAAACAAAAACACTTTTTAAAAAGGATTTATAATAATATTTAAATTTAAATTAATAATAATGGAAAGTCATGTGGCATCTCTAGAATTTTATTAGTAATGTATTTTTGACATGTCATCTTATGATGATTAAAAAGATGACACATAAATAAAAAAATTAATATTTAAGTTTAAATTAATAATAATGGAAAGCCATGTGGCATCTCTATAATTTTAGGAGTAATGTATTTTTGACATGTCATCTTATGATGATTAAAAAGATGACACATAAGCAAAAAAATCTTTGTTTTATAAATATAGATAGATAATAATGTATTAGTTTATTTTTTAATTTATATATTAGAGTATAAATAAATTGATAAACCGCTTATGGTAGGGATCGTCAACATACTTTGCTTTTTACCCTAATTCATCAACGAAATGGTTTTATTACCAGAATGAACTTATTAAAAATGTTTCGAGGTCATCGACATACATTTTTTTTAAATAGCAACATTGTGTATTTGCTGATGTGGTATTGCAATGTTATTTTATTTATGTGTGATTAGGATTCCACGTAAGCTAAACAATTACACGTAGGATTAACTTCATCCCGTTCCGTCGACTACCATGCAATTTCCATTTTTCCGGTGAATCTAAACGTAAAGTAGTTTTATGATTGTCGTATAGTAATTATGCAAATTTATAGTACATAATAGAATGATGTTTCTTGGCGATAAATGGAAAAGAAGTATCATTAAAGTCATATTATATTACTACATGTTAATTGCCCCTTTAATTCGAGTCTATTAACACATAACCACTTTGTATTTCATATGATTTCCTGGACTTCAGATTGGGTAACTGAGTTCACAAACATATAACTATTATTATCACCCAAATAACTTGACAAGAATAAACTCATCACAGACATTGAAGATACATTAGAATCTTAAGTTCTAATGCCATTTACATATGCACACATACATCAAATAGAACTTATTGCTCATACACTAAACATCATTATCAATCCGCATAGGATGACAACATGTACTGTAAATCTCACACTCCACAATAGGTTCTTATGGCACATTCAAGTCTTCTGTTTTCCTCCTGATTATAGAAGTCAAGATATTTAAGATGATCAAATGGTTTGTATTGCAAAGGGTGTTCTTCATCAACAAACTCTTTTGGCGTTTCTATTATCCCTTCCAGAAATGAAAATTGAGCTATAGAATATCTACTTTCCTTTCCATCCATAGTAACTCGATGGAAAGGTGAATACAATCTTTCATTACTCCAAGCCTGCTCACAAATTTGAAGTGTTCAGTGATAGAATAAAGCAATTTCATAAATTATTTCCCAGTAATCATTAAAACTCTCAAAAAGTGTAATTTAAAGTATTTAATCAAGATTTTTTGATAGTTTGTGGGTTTTATATATATATATAAAGAAATAAGACATGGTTAGCTAAGATATTAGATTAAAGTTGACAGATAGTTGCATGACTAACCATGGCTCCATCGCCTGACATGACTATGTATGATGAAGGCTTGAGTTCTACAGTGAACCACTCTCCATCTCTTGCTTTGACCTCCAAACCATTGACTCCATTCTGATGCAGAACAGTGATGAAGTCTTTATCAGTATGAGGAACGAAACCCATATTACTTTCGTTTTCCTTAGGTGTTCTGTACTTCATTCCCCTACAAAGGTATGTCACCATTTTCCTATGAGCAGCCAAATACTTCTCCACACCATACGTTTCAAACACCATTCGCGTCACCATTTCTTCCAATTCTGCCACCAACTTGTTGTATGCAAGCACCATTGTGCTAGTAGCAAGATTATGATTAGTCCAACAGAAGGTGGCAAGACCACGGTCGGTAGGTTTGTGTAGCAGTTGAAGTTCATTTTTAGTAGAGGCAAAACAGAACGGGCTTTGCTGACCCACAAACGTCTTTTATCCATTTTTAAAATTTTATAAATAAATAATGCATTTTTTAAACATAATGATTTAGGATGTTGTAAGCATCAACACTAGACTTTAGACGACCTTTGAACTATTTTCCTTTTAGTTAAGTTTTTAATTTGGCCCACTTGCTTTTGAGATAAAAAAACCACGCAAGTCGACTCATATATGAATGAAGGGGTTGAAGTTCTTACCTTTAGTATAATATCATATATTGAAATTTATATAACAAATTAGACAGGTTAAGGATAAAAATTACCTAAAAGCTTCATTTCCATTGGGCCACATGACATTGGTGAAACTTTTAACTCCATCAAAGGTGTTGGAATAATCAAACCCCATGCTTTCATAAAGAGGAATAAATGGGATTTGACCAACATAGCCATACAAGGGCTTAGTGGATGTGTTTTGTAGTTTCGTTTCAAGTGGGATGTCAAACAAGTCTTGTAATCCCTGAAACACAGCATCATTGAGTTCAGGAGTTACCTTGTCGAACTCTGCTATGAAACATCCGTATTGTTCAAGTGCACAGGTGGCTTCAATGGAAGTTTCCAACCATGAGGTTGAACCAGGCTTCAAGTTTCTCTTGTTAGTGAAGTCAATAGTAGGTAGTTTATGCATGTTTGGTGGTAATCTGACTGATCTTGGTTGATTCAGTATGTGAATGATGCAATGTACATTCTACAAATAAATCAATTTATAGCAGAGAATGGCTGATAGGTTTATAGGAAAAGGTCAAACATGTTATATTTTAAAACGTCTTTTGAAGAATGTGAAACACAATAATTGCATGCTTACAAAATATGGTTGAAATTCCATAAGGAAAATGCCAAAGCCAATTATAGCTTACGTTATGGTTTCATGTGGATGCCAAGATTTGGACACAGGCCCGATATATTTCTTCAAAAACTAATCAAGACTAAAACGGGTAGGCATAGTTGAGGCCCGATGCCTGATATTGAGCTGACTAGTTAAGACCAATTTTGGTTAAAACTAGACTAGTTACTAGTTAGGATCAACTGTCCAGTGACTTGTTGCTTTTAGTTGTGGGTTGAGAGCTCACTGGTTGAAAACTTCATGTAGGGTTTCATAATTAAATAATTTAATAGGATAAGAAAAAGTATTCAAAGAATTTTAAGAGTTGAACCTCTACATTTTGTAATATTGAAGTTTCAGTGATTGTTTTCCGTTGCAGATTAACCCTGTTTTGCCCCTGATATTCTGTTAATCAGATTATAACCATGGACAACTACCCTCTCTACTTTAATCTATTGTCTAAATCACCAGTGTGGATGAAAAGTACAGAGTGTTTTTTTACATATATAAAAGTTCAATAAGAAAGTTAGACTATAATTATGAGATGAAGCCCAACTTCTTGGTTAATATAAACAATAAGTTAACAGTACCAGAGGCTTTATTTGTACCAAACGCACAAACCATAAGTTCAAATACCAACTAGTTGCATCATTTGAAGCATTACTCATCTACCAAAAAACTATCTCTTTTGGAAGTTGAAGGCGCGTATGCTGTAAGCAAAGATGAACGCAAAGAGCACAACAAAGCCAATGTGCACCCCAGCAATAACGCCAAGAAAATCATGCTTGAAACCAAAATATCGGTCCAAGTACCCCTTAACCGTTTCACCATTATTTAGTTCATCAGTGTAGTCCCCAAACTGTGAAACAACCATGCCGTAAATGGTCCAAGCAATTGGATTTCCCCAGTAGTACCATCTCCACCAGATAGGAATGCTCTGCGTCGATTTAATATTAGAAAAATATCAGAACAATAAAAATAATCTGTCAAAATTGATATAAAAAAAAGAAAAAGAAAAACAGAGTGAAACTTACGGGTCTTGGAATGATGAATCCTGAAAACAGATTAAAGATCCCATAGAATGAGGCAGCAATGATGGCAGAAATGTTGGCATTGGGGGTGATGGCGACAGTCATCATACCGTAGAAGGTCATGTAGAGAAAAGAGCAGAATTGGAAGTAGAAGTTCCAGAAAAATTTAGCAGCAGTCCACTCGAATCCGATCATTGCATACACTATGACACTATATACTCCTGTTTGTACAAACACGTACGGGATTTCTATTAGAACTTGAGCAAAAGCATATGGCATAGCAGAATACATCCCGGCAGCTCTTTCTCTATAAAACACGGTTCTTTCAATATCTACAACTGGCTGTACTGCTGATGAGTTTTGAATTCCTAGGAAGAGAACTGCTGCATACATTGAACCCATCGCGTTGAACAGATCTACTTGCGTTTTCCTGAAATACATATCACGGGTCAAACCTCAAGACAACCAATATTTGAAACATAGATTTATACCTTTTACTGCCAATATCCCAAAACATGGTGCCAAAGATGATCCCGATGAATGTGGTGAAAATAAAACGCACAGCTGTGTAAGGTGGGTTTCTCCAGTACGAATAACGTTGTTTCCATAGACACGCTGCACACTGGATGAGGAATGGCTGTGAGTATCGAGTCGGGTAAAATAGATCTGTCGTTCCAGGACGTGGTACACTTAGTTCGGCAATCAGGGATTTGTTTCTCCTGCAATATTAATCCTACTATAAACAAGAAGGTAACTTATAACCCGAAATGTTGATACTTAATATCTCAGTGTGCTTACCTGTAGAGTTCGGAGTTCCTGTACATTGTAGAAAAATCAACCCCGAGAGCAATTTCTTGTGCTGGAGTACTAACTTCCAACATCCATGTGGCAGGGTTATATCCATCTTTAATCTTACTTACACCATTGATATCCTCAAAGTATCTGATGAGTTCGCAAGAATTGCGTCCTACAGGTCCAACATAGAGTTCTTCTCCTCCTCTTTTCATCAAGAACAACTGCAAAACCGTTACTTATTTAGATATTACGTATGTCAAGTTGAAGGTAATGAATCACATGTGAAGTGAAGTTTCATACCTCATCAAAAGCCTCAAAAATGTCAATGCTAGGTTGATGAATGGTGCAAACGACTGTTCTTCCTGTGTCCACAGTGTTCCTAACAGTTCTCATCACAATGGCCGCAGCTCTAGCATCTAGCCCAGAGGTTGGCTCGTCCATAAATATTATGGATGGGTTAGCCACGAGCTCAACTGCTATTGTTAACCTCTTTCGTTGTTCTGTTGATAGACCGTTGATACCAGGTAATCCAACTAATGAATCCTTCACTGGGTTCAGTTCCACAAGGTCCATAACTTCATCAACAAACATCTGCATCACAAAAAAATTCAACTTTAATCTGGAACACACACACACACACACACACACACACACACACACACACATATATATATATATATATATTAATTGGACTCACTGAACATAAGACTAATAGTACTAACCATCCTCTTGCTTTCATCTACATCTGATGCTAATCTGAGCCAGGCTGAGTATAGCAAAGATTCGTAAACAGTAACATGAGGTGAATGGATGTCATTTTGCTCACAATATCCAGAAATCCGAGCAAATGTTTCTTGTTTCTTTGGATAGCCAGAAATCTTAACATCACCCTCGATATATCCACCAGTTTTACGACCCGCTAAGACGTCCATAAGAGTGGTTTTTCCGGCACCACTCACGCCCATTAGAGCTGTCAGAACACCGGGCCTGAAAGCTCCACTTACGCCCTTAAGCAGCAGCAATCGATCTTCACCCTCTCCTTGTTCTCTCATTTCCTACAAACGTGTTCATAAACCGCTTTATAGAAATCCCATATTTTGTGGGAATTCGTGATATTAAAGTAGGACTATGGTACCTGTGGCATATCAACAGAGTATTTGACATCATCAAATGTAATTGAATGTGGTTCAAATGGTAGTATCATTCCTTTCTTCTTGTTTTGACCATCCTCATTTCCCGATTGTTTCTTCATAGATAATAATTCAACAGCTGCATCACTTTCATCGTTGACTGATACATTAGCTTGATTTTTTTTCAAAGCTGTAGAACCAGAAAAGAAATGTTACAAAATGACAATAATTGTGTAAAATCAAATCAAAGTAACAGGCTAGCTCAATAACTTGTGAATCTCATTCTGAAACAGAAAGGATTCAAATTGCAATACCAAGTACAAAATGGGAAAACTCACGATTGAGGAGAGCAAGAGAAAAAGCAAAACAGATGTTGAAGATGAGAATATATCCTAACAAAGCCGCTACTGCAAGCCAATACCAGTAAGCTTCTGCAAAGAACCCTCTGGATGTGATGACCCATTTCCCTAGCGCCGTACCATTCAAAGGCTATACATGACTCGATTAGTATTTTAAAATGTAAGCTTTAGTGATCAACGCGAAAAAATTACGATAATTACATGTAACAAAGATTCGTGTGACTTACTGTTTTCCAACTATGACCAAGAAACTCGTTCACAACTATTCCATTCATCGCGTACATCATTGGAGATGACCAATATCCCCATCTCCACCAACCCTTAACATCATCTATAATGAGAAAAACCGTTTATCAGTTGACAAAAACGAGCAAAAGAATCATGTTAGATTGTTAGATGTCTCTAAACTAGTCAATATAATACCTCTTGAAAGAACAAAACCACCCAACGCAAACACTAAGAGAATCGCAAATGAACCAAACGTGTTTGCAACGATCATGTTCCTACCCAATGCTCCAATGAACCGAAACAATCCAGAAGACATCTGGTTAACAGCAATCAGTAGCAAGTACTGTTTGAAGAATCTGCAAGATTTTTGATTAAGTTAGTATAAATGATGAACTAATGGTTATGTTAAGTTAAATGTAATCAACAAACAAGTATAACATTTATTGATTTGGTTTACCTTGAGACGTTAGGATCAAATCCGATGACATAGTAAGTGAGAACAGTCCACACACCAGCTTCAAGAAATGAAATCGGAATCTTGATGATCCATGAGGGAATAGCATATGCCCACGAGGGATAGAAAAGGAAGTTCCTTTGCTTGTAGAATACAGGAAGTTTTGCAATCGTCATTGAAATCTCAGCCATCCCGTTAAACATGACCATAATCACAGCAAAAAATAAAGCTCCGGTATACAACCCTCCGCCTTCTAGGTCACTTTTATTCATCTCAGTTCGAAAAAACACCGTCATAGAAATGAACCCCATGAAAATAAGCTAAAAACAACCAATGAAGAATTATATCGATAAAATTCATACAATAATTACACAACAAACTTTGAGAGGCTGACACAAAACTTACTTGGAACAATTTGAAGATATAGACGAAAGAATTTCTTTTCATGAGCAATATTTCTCTATGGGTACAAGCTTTCACTAGCTCGGTCATATTCAAACCATACTTTTCAGTTGTGAGAGCGGCAGGGTGGCTTTTACTTATTTCATATGAGGTTGCTAAATCGTCTTGCATTTTCCTTCCAACATGGAACGATTGATACGCTTCAGCAAACTCTATGGCTGTCACGAATCTGTAAGGCTCGTCTCTTCTCATCCAATATTGCTGCTGATCTTTCTTTGATGTCACCTTCAACACCATTATGAGGCTTAAAATGGTGATTTAAGTATACATAATAAAAAATTGTTACTACAAAAAATTAACCAAAATTTAGACACTTGAAAAGGTTTATGGATATACAAGATATAATATAATACTTACTTCTTGCAAGAAATCAGCAACACCTTTTCTTTCTGGACATTTGAATCCCATTGATTCAAAAAATTCGAGCACACTTTCACGCGGGCCTTGATATACGATCTTACCATCAGTCAAGAGTATAATGTCATCAAACAAATCATATGTTTCTGGTGCAGGCTGAAGAAGTGAAATGACAGCAGTAACCTCAAGAATGTGAAGAAGTTGTTTAAGAGAATTCACAATCTGATAGGTTGTGGAACTATCCAACCCTGTTGATATCTCATCCATAAGAAGAACCTTTGATGGGCCCACTATCATTTCACCCGTTGTCACACGTTTCTTTTGTCCACCAGAGATACCCCTTCTCATTTGATCCCCTACCATGGTATCTGCACAAATGTCCAACCCCAATATCTGCACAGCAAGCCATTTACATTAGATCATACTTTAGTCTATTTCTAGTCAAAACATGTTGGGTTGGTCTGAAACACTTTTTATCTAAACATTACAAATTCTATATACATAACTAATTGTTAAAAATATAAGCCAAATCATATTATTCTTATAGCAATCTAGTTCTCTGAATAAAATGATTGGGGCCTTTGACTGTTTGACTTGTTACCATTGTGTCCTTTTAATCATTTGACTTTTAGAGATAAGACTAGGCGGGATCAACCCATTCAATAGTTAGCATACCTTGAGTGTATAATCTGTGACCACACTAGCTTCTTGACCTTCAGTTGCCGCAGCCTGATAACAACAAAAACAATACTTATAATTTAAAATTTTGAAGGATATGATTCAAATGCTTGTTGTAAATCATTTCTTACTTTCATGAAGACATCAAGATAAGGATCAGGCTTTATGTTTGCGTCTCTTTCTCTTCTTGACAACTCTGCTAACATATCTGCAAAAAGAATTTAAATTTATTTTTTTGCCAAAATAAGAATGGTCTGCAATAACTGTTAACTTTTTAACAAAAATAGTTGCAAAAATCAGAGGCTAACCGTAACGTGATCCAACGCCTTGACATCTTGCAGAGAAAGCTAATGTTTCTCTAACAGTCATCTCTCCAATATGAACATCATATTGACTGATATAAGCAGAAGTTCTTTCCGGTACAAACTCATGTAATTCATGGCCATTATATGTTACTTTACCCGAGCTCTACATCAATATAGAGTAAAATTTAGTAGAATTCTCAAATGGAAAACAGATCCGAACAGATTAGGATGATACTAGTGTGATGTTCTAAAGTATGGATAACTAGACTTTGCTTTTGATGATCCTATAACTAATTTTGGGTTGAAATTGCCTGATAACAGTTGTAGTAATAGAACCTGTTTCATATAGGTGTGATTTCAGGGATTGATGATACCCAAAATCGAGTTAGGCTACTTGTCACTATTGGTCACATCTTTTGGTCAAATAGTCATTGGTTGAGGACATATATGACTTTATTTTTCTGTCCAGGTAATATGATTTATTTTTTCTTTTTCTTTTTGTATCTTTGGTATTCTAAGTATTGCTATAATGATGGGTTGACATTCTTCTCAGCGGGCCATTGGGTCAATCTGGAGCGTATGCTCAACATTGCCTTCCTAATATTGTCCTCGGGGCTGGACATGTGGGCCAGTCAACGTTGTCGGTTATCAACGTTTTGCAAGAAGTATTGCCATAATGGTTCCAGGTCATTTATTAGTTCAGTGTGTTTTTGTCAACTTGGAGATGTTTATGGTGCTACTGGTATTATTCGTATCGCTGGTATGGCCTATGGGTACATTGGGAATGTAGTATGGGTTGGTTATTTCTATTATTGAGGCAAAAGAAACAGGAAAAGATTGGTGCAGTTATGCTTGCTGCAGTTCAAAGCTGAAGAGCTTATTCCCGCTGTTGACCTTTTTGTGTTAAAAAAGCAATGTGCATCGTGAAGTTTATGGAAGATCTGAAGACGATTTGGGTGTAATCTGGACAATAAATGTTTATTGCAATCATATGTTCCTAGTGTTAAGATTTGGATGTCTTATTTGGTTTGAAATGAAGACCGGAGAGATACAAAGTTGGTGCAGTTTGACTTTATTATGTCAAAATTACCAAAAAAGTATACTGGATAATTCTGGTTTCTACAATGAGTTAAATGCAGAGTTAGCATATGATGGATTTAAATGTATTATGGAATGTAAGACATCAATATGATATGAAGATAACTGGAAAGGAAATGAAGAGCTATAAGATTTTGGATCTCCATAACAGTTTGACTTATTTAAGTCAAACCATTGCAGGAATTTGGAAATGAAATACATGAGCTGTATTCTGTTTTGGATAATATTGATGATACTAATGAAATAATTCAAGGTTTAAAGTTCAAGGGAAACATGATATGGTTTGTTTGGTAATCAAAAGGATGAGGTCATAAGAAGGTTGACTGTTTCATGTCAAAATGCAATTCAGTGCAGTACTCTGGGGTTAAGTTTTGCTATAGTTTTAATATTTGTATAGTTGAGTTTGCATTCAGAAATGTCATAGCAGTTTTGGTCATTTTGGCACGTAACGGTTTGGGATGTACATTAAGATCTCCTTTGGGTATGCCCAAAGTAGTGTGTAAATAACTTCTTTTGGTTTTCTAATACAAACTTCTCCGCCGGTACCTTCCCCCTTTAGCAAAAACAAATAAATAAATAAATAAAAAAATTCCAAGAAGAAGAAGAAGAAGAAGTTACCTTAAGCTCCTTGTCAAGGGTCCCAGCCAAGGCCAATAAGAGTGATGTCTTCCCGGAACTTGGAGGGCCCAAAAGTAGAGTCATTCTACAAACATTTTTGCAACAAGAATAACATGAAGAAAAACAAAAATAATAATCAGCAAAAGAAATTGGAAAAAAGAAAGAAGTTACATTAAAAAGGTTTTATGTTATTTTCTCACCTGCCAGGCTTGATGATACCACTAACATCATCAAGGATTGTTATATGCTTCTTCGAATTCGGGAGTAGATGGAGGAAACTCAATAGCCCCTAAAAGACATAAAATATGAACCAAGACTTAAAGAGTTTCTCAAAATGTAAAAATCAGTGTGGTGATTATGTGGTAACATCATTTTCCTTGCCTCAAATATATCGATGTGAAAGTTTACAAAACTAGGTAACGCTCGGCTTCCTGTGTTAACATTAGCTTCCACAGTAAGATGCTCATATCTGACTTCGATTGTCGGCAACTCAATCCCAACCCTATCAACATTTCCTATCAACTAGTCAGTTAAACCCATGATTGCAATTCAAAAGGAAAATCACAGATACAAAATGGCATTAAAACTAACACTCGTATGTTTGGCCTAGCAGTTTTAAGCAGATATATAAACTTAAAACCAAGAGGTTGTTGGTTCAGGTCTCAAAGTACTAGTTAACGTCCAAAAAGATATATTATAAAATTTGGTACCTATCGAGTCTTTCCCTGATGTTCAACAAGAACTTTTCATTATCTTCATCAGCAACTTTGACAAGTTTATCAAGTATATGCTTTCTATCTTCTATTCCAAGATTATCTATATCAACTTCATTAGACAGCCCTGCTGATCCAAAAATTAAACCTTTTCTCAAACGATCGAAAGTTGGTAGCTTTTCAAGTGAAGCCCATTTCAGAGCTTCTTCATCATCTTCTTCACGTGACGATTTCGAGAAAGCATCCAAACCGGTGTTCCTCCATACAGAACTACTTCCTGATCTAAAACTTGATATTCGTGCACTATCCGTTCTAAAACTCCCTGGTCGTATACTATTTATAGCTCGATATATGTCACTTCCATCAGCCATTGCTACCAAACACGAACCAAACTCGCAATAATTTGATCAATAACTTTGTAACTGAAAGTTCAGCTTTTAACTATCTTTATGATGAGATCCAAACCATACTATTTGATGGAAGTTTAAGAACAATGTGCTCTCATGTGAAAGTTCAAGATCTTTGTAGGGATACAATCTTTATGTGGAAAAAGATACTGATATGATAAATAAATTGGTTTAAAGATCCTGAAAATAAAATCTGTTCCAGAAAAATGTTAATTAAATAACAGTGCACCATCTATTTGAATAGCTGTATTAAGATTCTTTTTTACTCTAGCCTTCCAGAAGCAAAATCATAATTAGTGAAATTTGCATAAACACTCTTCGACTATGAAAGGCGTGCGGATCTCTAGTGGTAAGACGTTTTAATGTCCTCTAGTAAAAATTGGAATCTTCCATAAAGGTTCGAAACAATCACAGGAGTATTCCAGTTATGCTGCGTACATCAAGTAAAAAAGATATCAACAAGACTCGTATGTTTATCGTTCTACTCTTCTGACTATATCTTGATCTAAAGACATTCAGCGATTCAGACAATTATATCATAAAGTTATTATTACTGTAAGTTGATTTTTGTATACGTTCATTTTTTATGTTTTGTTTTGATTATAACTTGTTTATATTCATATGTAACATATAACATATCATCTTATAATATAAACATAAAGGGTTAAGTACCTGAAAATGTATATAACTATGTGTGAATCTTTATTGTGTGTACATAATTAAATTGATTTCTATTGTATGTATGAAACTATTTATTGATCTCCATTTTATATATATTTGTGAGTTGTCAACGTGTGAAGATGCCACATATCGCCGTATGAATGAGAACACATCGCAGATATATACACAATGAAGATCAATAAAAGTTTCGTACATACAATAGAGATTAATTTAGTTACGTGCATACAATGAAGACTCACGTATAATTATATGCATTTCAAAGCACTTACCCCAAACATAAATGAATACAACGCACATATTTACTTCAAACATGCAAAATTGTAAGGACTAAACCAACATATTAAAGATAGTTGAGGGATGAGGGTCGTTTGAATAAAATCATATCCGATCTGTGGGGCACGTGATATCGGAAACCGGGTTTGACCAGTTTATTAAATTAAATTAATATCCCACTAAAATATACTATGATAATTAGACAATCAATTAAGCATTTTTAGTATTTTGTTTTTAATTATGAGTAAAATCAAGAAACTAATGAACGATGCTCCAGATTTTTTGTCCACGAGATCATCAAGACATAAAGGGTATGCTAATGCTGCGTGTGTTTCTCTTTTTCTCTAATTTATGTGATTAAATAATATATTTTATTTTGCTTATACAAATAATAAACATAAAAAATGTTTTTTATGATAAAATTAGGGGTGCGGTTAAGAGGAGCAGCCCCTTATGAGTGGCAGAAAAGGTATGTTTTTAATCAACCAAAAATTGATATGTGACACTCCTTCTCTTGTTAGGGGTTATTTTGTAAGTTCAAAAAATTCGAGGACCTACCCAAAATTGCCCAAAAATGTATTAAAAAAAAAATATACATCAAAAAAACATTTTTTTTTTAAGAAAACCAATTTACCATTATTTTTACTGTATTTTATGTTTTTTCCTCTTGTTATAAAGCAATTTTTTATAAAATGCAGTGGAATGTCTTTTTTTTCAACATATGAACATAAAATGCGGTAAGTAGTGTAAAATGCAGTCAAAATATTTTTTTGTTGCTTTTACCTATAAAATACAGTAGTGTAAGAAGTTTTTTTTTGTATAAAATGTAGCATAATTCACATTAAATTGTCAATAAATTGCAGTAGGAGAAACTAAAATGGAGTAGAAAATTGTAAATGCAATGATTTTTCAAGATTGCATTAGTAGATCTAAAACGCAGTTGGTAGGGCTAAAATGCAGGGGCTTTTTTCAGATCTATTTTTTGAGATCTAAATCGGAAAAGTAGATCTAAATCTACTTTTACAGATCTAGATCTGAAAAGTAGATCTATATCTACATATTTCAGATCTAAAAGATGAAGGTGGTAGTTAACGATGACGGTGAAGGTGAGGGTGGTGGTGGCGGAGAAGGTGAACGGTGATGGTGGACGGTAGCGGTGATGATGATGGTGGTGGCAGGTGGTGACGATGTATGTTGAAACACCCCGAAATTTAAACTATTTTTAATAATCATTACATATACTCCATTGTATTTAATTATATTATTAATTACCAAATTTTAATCAATTATTAATTAATAACTTAATATGATATGATAAGGATTGTGTTGAAAATTTAAACACACTCCTCAACACATATTACATAACACATTTTTATTAGAGTTTTGCTAACATGTGTCCAATAAAATATACTCCGTAGTAGGGGTGTAATCGAGTCGAGTCGAGTCGACACAGTGCCAAGCTCGAGCTTGACTCGATTAGAAAACTCGAATCTCAAAACTCGACTCGAGCTCGATCGAGTTTGTATTTTCAAGCTCGAACTCGACTCGCCTATTGTATCGATACTTTCGAGCTCGACTCGACTCGGTTACCAATATTAAAATATTAATATTAAATAATTTAGAATTAATATTAGTCAACTCGATAGTTTTAAGCTTGTTTTGACTCGACTCGATACTCGCATGCTCGACTCGACTCGAAGTTTATTATATAACACGGTAAATATGTTAATATACATATATATGGAGGGTAAAATTGTAAAATTGTGGAAGCTCGATTAGGCTCGCGAGCCTCTCGAGTCGAGTATTTTGATACTCGAGCTCGACTCAAAACTCTACTCGAGTAGCTCGACTCAACTTGTACCGAGTCGATTTCGAATATATCTCGAGTCGATCTCGGGTAGCTCACGAGTTGTTTCGTCTGATTTTCACCCCTACTTCGTAGTTAATTAAGTTAAAATTTTATAAAATATTAAATATTATATTGAATTATATTATATTGAATACTCATTAATTCAATATAACTAGATTTTCATGCCCGTACGATGCACGGGTCTTAAACTTTATCGATTTTTCAAGGTGTAATTTATATTATTAAAAAACATCTAAGATAAATATGTCAGGCAATTCAATCTTTTTATATATATTATGTGTTACATATTATATTTGACAGTCAGTAAAAGTTAGAGTAATAAAAATGCTTGTTCCAAAATATATCCAATTTCAGTTTTGAAAGAAAATTTATATCTATTTTCCTTGTTTACTTACATAGTTACATGAATGACAACCAAAAGAGCGTGTATCAATTGCCTCATCTTTCACTCTTTCATTGGAGGTATCTCATCCGTTCAAGGGAACCGCTTATTTCCTCCTCTCATTAACAACCATCTCCCATTGCTTTAACCACTTCTTGGCATGACCATGTAAGACTATTCACATGTCTCGCATCCTTGCTAATCTTCATGCTATATTGCAATTTTCTTCTTATTTTTATTCTCCTAAGTTTTAAAATTAAATTATAAAATTATCAGTACATCGCAAATGAGAACAATACCTTTATGAACATAAAACTATATATTTCACTACTAAAGAGATTTTTTCATTTTGAAAGTTAGCGAATAACACATCTCTCGTTTTGCTTTTATTATCGTTTTTTTTTTACATTTCCTCTAATCAAATTTTAATTCACCTTGAGAATCAAATACATACACATACACATACACACTCATTCTTGACAGATACACCATATTAATTGTTCTAGATATGACATCTTCAAATTGTCATCACCTTCCTTAGCCAAGGCATTTTTCCTCTTGTTAGCAATTGAACATATAATAGTTTTGAATAAGACTTAAATAGCAATTACTTTATTATGAAAACGAAGAGTATTTGATAAACTGATAAAGCGTTTAATACGATTTTTACGATATGTGCATTAATTCGATTTCTAGAGTAAAGATGGTAAGTTTTTTAAGACAAACCATTGATAAATAAATTATATCAAAATAATTACCGATTAATAATAGCATCAACTCACGATCGATCAATCTTAAGAACGATATTCTTTAATTCGTATACACCACATTTGAGCAAGTGCTAGGCTTTTGAACGATTAGTTGTTTGATCAACATCGTCAAATCAAATATCGCAGCAAAATCAACAATTATCAAAGTGTTTGTGGAAACCAACAATTGGTCAAGGGTTTGATTTGACTAAGGATTACGATTCACAGATTTTCAGAAATAGTGTTCATGTTGCCCTGTGGTGGCTATTACTGTGTTAGATGTGTTTAATTTGTGATGTCTATGCTTCATAGATTAGCTGCTTTAAAAACTCTATCATATATAAGGCCATAGTATGACGAAGCGTTCATACCAATTAATACAAAAGTGTTTTCTTATAATTAAATATATTGCTAGTAAAAGGTTTATAACAGTTATATCTAGTCATAAATTTTCCTTTCTCAGTTAAGTTGGAAAATGAAGGATCCATTTGATCCCGAGCCTTTTAATATGATGAGTGAAACGATGGCAATTAACTCCACAATTTATTACCTCTACTTATCAGGATTAAACTCAAAAAAATGTAGTGTTATATATTATTCTTCATATTTATAAATATTATATTATATTATATAGTTATAGTTATAGTTATAGTATTAAACAAAGGGCTCAATAATTTTTACTATTTTTTAATCTTTTTTTACCAACATTTATTACAAGGGTTAATTATCATAATTAAGCCAAGGACTCAAAATTTATAGGATTGTAGATTTTTTAATCTTTTTTTACCAACATTTATTGCAAAGGTTAATCATCATAATTAAGTCAAGGACTTAAAATTTATAGAATTGTAAATATTTATCATTTTTTATGAATGTATTAGTCACAAAATCTTTATATTTAAATTAATTAGGGGTTTATTAAATACAACGCAATTACACTATGATAAAAACCCTTTTTATGAACTCTTAATTTTTAAATGGGACAACATTTAGATTAAAAACAGGTGTTGACCAAAAAAAACGTGATGCATGCTTTAAGGACACGTATATAATAATAATAATAATAATAATAATAATAATATCGTTACTAGTACTATATTATTTCTTATAGTCGTGATGGATAAATTATTAGTTACTGCAACAATAGCTTGTTTGACGTGATTTTTATTTTCATTAAATAGATATAAATACATTTTAAAGAAAGGATTAGAGGAGCATAGATGGATTGAGAGGTAAGATGAGCATCTTCATCCCAACCATTCATTTTTGTGATTCAATAGTTGATATTATCTCATGTCACTTAAGAATTTATTTTGTAAACTTATTTGAGCGGAAGGGTCAAAATGCAAATTTCATGAATTGAGGTAAGAGGGGTAAAAGGTGGGCAACTCATAGTCAGAATGCATTCCTCATTTACACAAAACACACACAACACTCAAACATTCTTCTACACTACATTCACACACATATACAGACAAACACACACACACACGCACACACACACACACCACCACCACCACTACCCGTCATCGTCATTCACCGCCTCACCATCTTCACCCCCACCGTCATTCATCTCTACCACCACCGTCACCGTCACCATCATCGTTCACGTTCACCGCCATCTTAACCACCACCTTTAACTTTCACTGTCACCACCACATTCACTTTCACCTTCACAGTCACCATCCACCACCACCTTCACCCTCGTCGTTCATACCCAATTTCACTAACACCGTCTACCACCACCTTCACCATATAGATCTAAAAAGGTAGATCTGCAAGATAGTCACTGCATTTTACATTTAAGCTACTGCATTTTAGATCTAGGGCTAAATGTCTGTAAATGTATTGAACTTGTCACAAAATCCTATTGTATGCATCCAACTTTTAAAAGTTTATTGTGTGTATCGAACTTACTAATTATTCCTATTGTATGTACTAATTAACACTAATCACGTTTGACTGATCATAAACATCCTACGTGTCATTTTCATCCTATGTGTCACTGCCATTTAAGCTCTACGTCATCAAAAGTTCGATACATTTTTTGGATCATCATCTTCAATTTTCCGGCAACCCATTTTTTCCGGCGACCACCATTTCTTCCGGCGGCCATCATCACTAATTTCCGTCACTGAATTTTTCATGTTGATACTTGACTCAATTCCTCATTTCCATCACTGACTTTTTCTCCTTATGGTATCAACATTACCTGCTCGCCCATAGGAATCGCGATACGACAATCAGAAAATGCATTCAACGCTAAACAATGAGCACGTCAAGTACCATTAAAAGTAACAAACGCGGTATCCAAATAACAATCCACTTCCAACGTACGTAACTCCTAACATATGTAACGGAATCAAAGCTGGTGGATCACAACGTCCGTACACATAAGGCTGATAGCTTCTAATACCAGGATTATCTACAACAACAAGATCGTTTATAACAGCGTAAGCCATTGGTGCTGTAGGATGATGATTTTGTGGTAAATGAAATGATGAAGCCGATGAAGATGTGGATAATAATTTCTCCATTGAAGGCGTTTTTGGAGCATTCATAAACGGGATATCTTTACCGTAGTATATACGTTTAGAAAGCCTTAGTCCCATATCAACTAATCTTGAAAACTCATCAACTGCCATTGCAACAATATTATGAATATGAAAATAATAGTATTTGATAGTGAGTTAAATTAGTTGGTAGTAATTTAGAAGAAGAAAGTGAATATATGTACAAAAATGGAGTATAATATAGGAGATGATCGAGTATAGTACGTAGGGACCATGACTTGTTATGATGAGTAATTCAATTGTAGCCTTTAATATCCTTAAATTTGATATGCTTGTGTTTGACTCTGAAGTCATGATTCTTCTAAGTATTAAATGACACGATATATTATACACATGTTTGGTGTTCATTTCGAAGATAAAGTCAGTGATGGAAATGAGGAATCGAGTCAAGTATCAACATAAAAAAGTCAGCGATGGAAATTAGTGATGATGGTCGCCGAAAAAAATGGGTCGTCGGAAAAAATGGTGGTCGTCGGAAAATTGAAGATGATGATCCAAAAAATGTATGGAACTTTTGATGACGTGGAGCTTACGTGGCAGTGACACGTAGGATGAAAATGACACGTAGGATGCTTATGACCAGTCAAACGTGATTAGTGTTAATGAATACATACAATAGGAATAATTATTAAGTTCGATACACACAATAGGACTTTTAAAAGTTGATGCATACAATGGGATTTTGTGACAAGTTCAATACATTTATAGACATGTAGCCCTTAGATCTACTAAGTAGATCTGGAATAAACCACTACATTTTACGTTATTTCTCTTACTGCATTTTACATGTCTCTTACTGCATTTTAATTGCAGCTGCATTTTACGTTAACATGTTGACATAAAAAAAATATATATACTGCATTTTATTGGAAAAAACACCAAAAATTACTTTAACAACATTTAACACCATGTACCGCATTTTATGCCCATGTGTGAAAAAAAATACACTTTACTGCATTTTATAGAAAAATTGTGTTGGAATAGTGTCCAATATCATAACTAATTGGTGAAACTATCATTAATGGTAAAGTCCTTTTTGGGTTGCCCTCAATAAACAGTCAAGAGAAATATGAAGGAATAATGTTAATAGTATTAATATTATATTTAGTTGGTTGATTTATTAATTTATGGTTAAATTAATTAGAAATTAAAAGAAATTAAATTGGTGGAAGATTCCAGAAACTGAATCAACCGTCGGTTGGGAAGCCCAACCGCCGGTTGAGGTTAGCGTTTCTAAAGCGGTGGAAGTCGCAGACTTGGAGTACAAGTCTAACAGCTCCAACTGCTGGTTGGAAGGTCCAACCGCCGGTTGAGGTTAGTGTTTCTAAGGCGGTGGAAGTCGCAGACTTGGAGTACAAGTCTAACAGCTCCAACCGCCGGTTGGAAGGTCCAACCGCCAGTTGGGAGTCGAATATGGGGTTTCTTCCACAACTATAAATAGGGGTCAAGCCTATATCTTCAAACATACGAATTAGATACAAATTTTCAAGGATTTCGAAAATTCGACTATCTTTTGGGTTTTTGGGTGTGAAGCATTAGAGGTATTCTACTTTGAATACTTGCCTCCAAGTAACGAAGCTCTGCTAGTTGGTCTGCACGTGAGAAATAGGTTTTCTCTAAGGTTAGTGTTTTTCCTTATTTATTCAATTTGTCATTGCACTATTTATTCAAGTTAAGATCCTTTAGGGTTTAGTTTCATAATTGTCCTAATTATAAAATTATTGTTTTTCCGCTGCGTATATAATAATCTAGTTAGGGAATAGAAAACCCAACAAATTATTTTATAATAAGAGAACAAAAATCATAAAATGCAGTTCAAATATGTACAATGGAGTGAAAAAATAAGGGTTAAGTGTCTGTAAATGTATACAACTATGCGTTGACTTCTTTAGTGTGTATAAAACTAAATTGACCACCATTGTATGTATATAACTATTAATTACGACCATTGTATGTACAAGACGGGCTATATCAAGTCAATTGCTTATGTGTAACCGGTTACTATTTTATATTTTTATTTTGTTAATTCCATGTAATTATCTTGACTTTTTGAAAAAATTAAAAGCCAAATAAGAATTTCTTTATTATATTATATACTGTATTCTTTTTCTTCATTTTTCTTCTTGGCGAAATTATCCAGAGAATGGATGAAAGATCTACCAAATACAAATTATCCTAATGTAATTACCAAAAATCAAAGAGAAACTATCCTAAAATAATTACTACCATTTTTCTTATTCTTTTACAAGACAAAGCCCTAGATCTACCAAACACAAATAAACCCAAACACCAGAATCCTAACTACAACTTAACAACTTCAATCGAAGAATGGATCTGAACAAAGATTTAAATCTGAGAATCGGGTATAGCTTTTTCCCCCAAAATGGAACCCTAATCGTGGGTTGCGTTCGTCGTCGTCGCAACAGGAAGTTGTAACGGTGGTTTGTACAACCGGTCCTTGAAACACGGGTTGCGTTCGTCGTCAGAACAAGAGTAGGTTGCGTTTGTTGTTAAAACAGAAACCGGTCGCCGGAAGGTCAGCGTTGGTTGCGATTGTTCTATGGTTGTGATTGTTATAAGCTTTTGATCTATAAATTGTGTGTGTTTTAATTTTGATGATGGTGATGTTGATGTCAGCGTCTCAGTGAGGTTGTCGAAGTCGGATATGACCGTAAATGGTGATGATCGGAGGTGGTCGTGGTTTGAAACACGAGAGAAATTCAATGGCGGTGATGGGCGGATGAAGTTGTGATGATGTTGATGATATGGTGATTGTGTTCATGATTTTGTTGCTACTGAGATGATGATAATGATATTGTTGAAAACTTGAAATGTTATGATGAAGATGATGACTTATAATTTTAAATGAAGATAATTAATTAAAATTTTTAGAAAATGACATGTAAAATACACCTAGATGCCATGTTGGTTGTATTACACCCGTGGAATTAACATGTCACATGATATAAGATGTAATTTCAAAGGGTTACCGGTTAAGGTTTCTATAGGTTACCTCATACATACAATGGTCACAATTAATAGTTACGTACACACAATGGTGGTCAATTTAGTTGTGTACACACTAAAGAAGTCAACGCATAGTTATATACATTTACAGACACTTAACCCAAAAAATAATATTTCCCCCCTCCACTTTTATTGTCAACTTTTGAATTTTGGAGTTTTTCTTTGATAACTTTGACCTTGAATATCTTTGTTTTTATTATATAAAATTTGTTGCAAGTTATATGAATGGATTGAGTTTTGAATGTATATTCACTAGTATAATTTGCATCAAGCATTATATAACACAAACAAATATATTCAATGTCAAAGTTGTCAGAGAATGACTTCAAAAGTTAAAAGTGAACAATAAAAGTGAGACGGAAGGAGTAGTGATAACTAACTTTGAGTGTGTACCTATAGCCATCTAGCTATGAATAATAATTAACTTTTCATGGGTGGTTAATAATTATGGTTAAAAAACTAATAAATATTGTTAAAGTTGGCCATATAACTACATGAAGTTGATGGTTTTATGGTTGTTATAGGAAGTTGGTAGTTATTTATAGCCCTAAAAGCTATAAATATCATTTTCATTATTTTAAATGGTCAAATATCCCGTTTTAAACAAACAAGACACGAAGTTCATGATAACATCCACTGTAATAGTCTATCTATTTATTAATAAACTAAACCTTAACTACTTGTATACACACGACCCCTTTAATTTGTATTTAGATTTGCCGTCCATAATGTATATGATAAAACTCTTTCATTTTATTTGAGTTAAAAGAGATATAGAATAGGGGTTAGTGTATGGGAATGCGTATAACTTGTCCTGATGTCTATTGTGTATACTCAACTTACGTTTGCTATTTTTAATGCATCAAACTTTTAAAACGTGCATTTTAATGTATTTTGGTGACGTTTTGATGATGTTTCACACTCTTCGGATGCCACGTGGCACCTTATACGAGTGACACATCAACAATATACATCAAAATACCTTTTTTGAAAGTTTGATGTATTAAAAATAGCAAATGTAAGCTGAGTACACACAATTTACATCAAACACAAGTTATACACATTTTCAAATACTAACCTCAACAGCAACATTCTCCCCGACCATGACACTATAAAAACAAAATCACCACACCTTGTGCTCTCATATTGCTAGTTATTTAACTTTTATATCAATTCATCTTTTTTTTTTCTTTTGTCCTTACAATCATGATGTTAACATTTCCTACATCTCATAATTACCACCCAGTGTGATTGTATGGTCGGAATTGTTTAGTTGGAGGTTTTAGCGGGTTTTGTTTCAGTGGTTAAGGTCATGGTCGGTCTTTCACCCGTTCCATGCTTTCAACCGGGTGATTGCACCCTTAAGTGGTTTGTGTTGTGTTGGATTGGAATCATGCGGGTTATTGTAGGTGTTCTAGTTTTTAGGGTCGCTTTAAGCTGAATTTAGTAAGTAATCTTTTTGTTGATGGTTGTAATTTCTAGTATCTTACTAGCTTTCATATATAGATTGTTGACTTCAAAATAATAAACCCAATCATGAAAGATTTTGGTTACCAAGAAACTGATGTTTCAATTATTATTCGTTAAAACGCTTTGTATGTATGATTATTTGATGAAATAGAGATGTTACTAGTTATTTATGATACTTTATGGCTTTAGAATTTGTACCTTACGCATGCAATTTGTACCACAATTTCTGTCTCAAAATTGAATGAAAGAAGTTGTTAGATAGAGACTAAAAATAACAGGAAGTTTGAGAAAGTCTTGATGGATTTGTGGTGGGATAATAGCTTAAGGATATACCTTAGAAGCCTAGAAGTCTCATGAGAACTTTAATTCTCATGGTATTATGACAAATTACACAAATGCTCTTGAAAATATCATGAGAAGTTGTTGTTTTACATACGAAAGTAATCAGCCGGGTATGTGGTGACGTGGTGTGTCGGAAAAGATGTTCACTAGCGTTGACACAATCTCCATATAATTTTATTATATTTATTTTTACTCGTGAACTTTCCGCTTCATTTTCTTCTTTCTAACGCTTCTTGCGAGTCAAAGAAATTATTCATTGAATTGTTGAGTTACTAATCAAAAGAAATCATGAAGAGATATTTGTAGAATAGTGTAATTCGATAATTTATTAAAGTTTTTGTATCTATAAGGGTTGGAGTGTTCTTAAGATCACTCTCATCAGTGAATATCAACTAAACACTTCACTTTATATCACATCAGTGTCACGTTAGTATAACACAAAATCAAACAACTACTGAACATTTCACTAGCTATCAGTGAACACTTCAATTTTTTTCCGAACCACATATGTAAACTACAAAATTAAATAAAACGTTTATTTATTTAAAACTAAAAATATTACATTAACAAAAAAATTCAACATTACATTAACTAAAAATCAAAAATTTAACAATAATTTAAAAAGTTCATTTATTGAAAACTACTAAATTAAACTAGTCGTCTACTCCTCGTCTTCGTCTTCGTTCTCAAGTTCCTCCTCGTCATCATCACAATCAATGTTTTGGACCGAACCCGACACTTGACCGAAAACCTTTTTGTAATCCTCATCGTAGTTATTAACCACGGTTTGTCGCATGTTTTGGAGGATTTTTTTCTCCTTTTCAGGAATACCGTCGGGTGTTTTTCGAAAAAAGGAGTTTCCAAGTTTTGAGAATTGTCTTTTTTCGTAATTTTTATCGATCATACTCATTGTTTTATGTTGCATTTCGACGGCTCGGATATTAGCCAAATGTTCTTTCTCCTTCAAGCTTGTTGATGAAGTTGCCGCATCACTTGAACCCGGTCTTTTTTGGCTTTTCTTTGATTTTGCACGACCGGGCGGACTACGGATGGGGTCATTTTGAAACAACCTTTCCATGTTCATATTAAGAGCAACCGTTGAAGGGGTGTCATCATCAAGATTGACAGGGGTGTAATCGGGTTGGTGTGTACTCCGGTCATGATGCCAAGTTCTGAACGGATCTTCAAAACGTTTTTTAGGTCGTTCAAACAACTTTAGTAAATGAATATGTACTCCATTTGCAACTTAAAGTTTGCATGACATGCGTCCATAATGTTTTTTTCATTTGCGTCACTTGGCGGGTGGTCGATTTAATTTTTGTGGATTGCGATGAAGAGTTTACAATCTTTGCGGATTTTATTCCACTTTCCTTGTAGTTGAGACAACGTACGTGATGAAGGTGCCACACTATTATAATCGGCAAGAACTTTTGACCAAAAAGTGTCGAAGGGTTGTGAATAACCTTCCTTACTTGTTTCCGATACATGCACCCATCGTTAGAACCAAATAACCACCTCTTCATCTGACCACTTAACTTGTACCCTTTTTCCTTTTTTTTTCTTTTGCGGGTTCGGGTTGAACTTCGGGTTCGGGCTCGGATTGGGTTTTGGGTGAAGCAACGTTTCAGAATTGTGGGTAGTTAATTAGGGTTGGTGGGAATGGTGCATTTTGTTGTTGATAATTTGCTTGATATGGGAAACAAAAATGTTGATAATGTTGGTATGGTGGTGGTGGTTGTTGGTATGGTGGTTGTTGGTGTGCGTATGGTGCAAACCCGAGTGGTTCACTAGGTGAGGAGCTTGAAGATTGAGACGAAGACGAGCCCGTTGGTGAAAAAGGTGGTGGTGGTATTGGATTATTCATTAAATATGTCCACATGTCATTTTCGGTTGATGTTGGTGGTTGTATATTTCTCCTTTGATTTCTTGACATTTTTGTGGGATTAGTTGTAGTGAAAAAGTGTAGGGAATTTGATTGAAAGAAAGTTGGTAGAAAGAAAGTGTTGATTGTAGTGTGAAATTGGTTGAATAAAAGGGTTGCATATATATAGTGTAAAAATGTGTGTTTTTCGAAGAAAAAAATATATTTAATTTTTTTTACCATTGCGGCTCCAACGGATTTTTTTCAATTTTTTTTTAAAATATTTCAGTATAAAAAAAACCTTAAATAAGCATGTGGAACCCACCTTTGTTTCGGATTATAAAAAACAATGTTAAACTTGCATGTGGGACCTACCCTCTCCCTCCGTCTGTTCCTTCACTATTCCGATGCCAAAACCGACGGACGATAGCACCGTCGGTTGGGCAACCGATGCCAAAACCGAAGCCCGATGGCACGGGTCTAAGTAATTTGTCCCAAAAAAATAATCACGTTGTAAGATTCTAGATTCTAATTGTATTTGAAGTCAAATTTTGACTATTCATTCATCTTTCAAAGTCAAATTCAAAGTGTAAAGCATTCAATTTTTTAACCTCTCCAAATTGACACAATTTTAAGTTTCTTAAAGTTAAGAGACGTACTTTTAGAAGTTTTTGTTTAATGGAATCAAGCAGATTTATTTACATGTTTAGTTTTGTTTATATGTTCTCAGTTTTGATATTAATTTTTTTGATTACATTGACGTATCATATGATACATATTATGATTTAAATTTCACACGGTTAAAAAAAAAAACGCAACTACGACTTGAATTAAGCTGCTATGTTCCCGGACACACAACCAAGGAGGTGTTTGGCTTAGCTTATAATAGTAAGCTTATGGCTTTTAGCTTTTTAACTTGTGAGTTTATACAGCCATTTTTAAACCGCCTTAAATTCCTGACTTCACAATAAATGAGTTTTTTTATCATGTATAAGCTTAAAAGGTGTTTGGCAACCAAAAAGTGCTTATTGAGTTATGATAATGCAATAAGCTAAAAAGCTAATTAAGCCAAACGTTTCTCATCAACGAGCTCGGACTCGCAACATGGCCTTTAAGAACGGGTGGAGCTTCACTCTCTATAAAATTTTCTTTTTCTGTAAATTCTAATGCTTATTTCAATACCTCTGGATGCAGTTGCACATATTTCTTGTTAGGATATCATATTTTCGAGATAGAAAGCTGAATTTAGTGACAAAATTTGTTTAATTAAATTTGGAAAGGGTATGAAACGGTAGATACCCATGTAGGTCGCGTGCGAAGAAAACCTCCTCTACATTATCACCAATGACACACTCTACTATAACAACACATACACATTGTTTGGAAGCAAAAATATGATTTATCTTATATATCGAATATGAATAACAAGTTTAATACAAGCAGTTACATAAGTTGATGAATTTTCATCTATTAAAGGGGAAAAATAATGAAAAAAATATTTATCTCTTCTGGAAGTTGAAGGATCGAATGCTGTAAGCAAAGATGAACGCAAATAACAAAACCAACCCAATGTGCACCCCAGCAACAGCCCCAAGAAAACTATGCTTGTAACCGTAAGACTTTTCCAAGTACATTTTAACAGAGTCACCGTTTTGCAGTTGGTTGTTATAATCCCCGAATTGTGAAACAACCATGCCGTAAATAGTCCATGCTAACGGATTTCCCCAGTAGTACCATCTCCACCAGACGGGTATGCTCTGTTACAATTTAAGATAAAAAGATTTTAGGACAAGAGAAGGGATTAAAAATGTAAAAAAAAGATATAAGTGATATTGAGTGAAACTTACGGGTCGTGGAATGACGAATCCGGAAAACAGATTGAAGACTCCGTAGAATGAGGCAGCAATGATGGCAGCGATGTTGGCGTTGGGGGTGATGGCCACGGTCATCATACCGTAGAAGGTCATGTACATGAAACAACAGAATTGGAAAAAGACATACCACAAGAATTTAGAAGCAGTCCACTCGAATCCAATCATGGCGTATACTATCACACTGTATACTACTGTTTGCACCAAAATATACGGAATTTCAACCAGAACCTGAAGAAAAAGAAAAAAGACGAAAGAGCATTAACACTGTAAAAATTGGCATGTTCTATAAAACTAGGTATTTTTGACCCGTAATAAGTAAAATGTACAACAGCTACTGAAGTTACCTGAGCAAACGCATAAGGCAAAGCGGAATACATCCCAGCAGCTCTTTCTCTGTAGAAAACTGTTCGCTCGATATCAACAACCGGTTGAACGGCTGATGCATTTTGAATTCCCAAGAAAAGAACCGCTGCGTACATGGAACCCATGGCGTTCGTCAGGTCTCGTTCGCTACTCCTGAAATAACATATTATAATACTAGGTTACATCCATAACAAAGCAAATGGACTAAATCAAGTATATATCAGGATCATGTTTTTCGAGGGAAACAGGAAACTAACTCTACTTAAAATTTTCATTAATATAATATCAAACAAAAGTATCATTTGTAATTTGTAAATATATAGGCAAAAATCACTGCTTCCCTTAGAAAACACACCTTATGTGATACTTTTCCGGATATGTAAATGGGAGAATTTATACCTTTTACCGCCGAGATTCCAAAACATAGTACCAAAAATGATTCCGATGAAGGTGGTGAAAACAAAACGCACGGCAGTGTAAGGAGGATTTCTCCAGTAAGACCACCGTTGTTTCCATAGACATGCAATACATTGAACCAGGAAGGACTGTGAGTATTGAGTTGGGTAGAACAGATCTTTAGTTCCGGGACGTGGTACGCTTAATTCAGCAATCAATGTTTTGTTTCTCCTGCAAATTTTGATCCCAAAAAACGTAAACCGGATGATAACTTTAAAAAGGTTTAAAAAGAAAGAAGTTGGCATGGGTGCTTCTTAAGTGCTTATCTGCTTTGGAAATGAAAATAAGCAGGTAAACAGATAACGTTTATCTAAATTTGCAATCAGATAACCAATTAAATAAGCAATTTCAGACACCACCAAAACATCGAACGATCCTATAACGTGTACTCACTTGTAAAGTTCGGAATTCCTGTAGATTGTAGTGAAATCGACTCCAAGAGCGATTTCTTGTGCTGAAGTACTGACTTCCAACATCCATGTTGCAGGGTTATATCCATCGGTAATCTTACTTACACCATTGATAGCCTGTTCCAGAAATAAACATTTATGAGTTAAAATATAAGCCTAATCAACCCACTCATAAGTAAATGAGTCGAACTTGTGACTTTAAAGGCTAATTTCAGTCCAACAATATTTACCTCGAAGTACTCAATAATATCGCAAGAATGCCGACCTACAGGTCCAACATATAGTTCTTGTCCTCCTCTTTTCATCAAGAACAACTGCAAATTCGATCATTATTAGAGATATATACACATAAATGCATACATACATGTGTATGCTATAAGGAACAATAATTTAACTGGTCTAATGAAATCATGTGATTGTACCTCGTCAAAAGCTTCAAAAATATCAATGCTAGGTTGATGAATGGTGCAAACGACTGTTCTTCCTGTGTCCACAGTGTTCCTAACAGTTCGCATCACAATAGCTGCAGCTCTAGCATCTAACCCAGAGGTTGGCTCGTCCATAAATATGATAGATGGATTAGCAACGAGCTCAACTGCTATGGTCAACCTCTTTCGTTGTTCAGTTGATAGACCGTTGACACCAGGTAATCCGACCAATGCGTCCTTTATTGGGTTCAGTTCCACAAGGTCCATAACCTCATCAACAAACATCTGTAAACAATATCATTCAATCATTAAGAAAAAGTAGCAGAAAATAGGGGATGGGTTAGGGTTAAGTCTCTGAAATGTATCAAACTTTACCCGAACTTTTAAACTTTCTATTATATTATACTTTTATGATGTATATATATATTGTACGTATACGATGACTTAGACTTGATTTCACTGCTGACGTGGCAGCTATATAAGTTACCACAATATCCGCCACGTCATAAAAAACCGGTGTCACCATCATTGGTTTACAAATTATAAGACATTAAATACACACAATAACAATAAAGGAAAGCTGATAAATACAATGAAAACTTCGAAAGCTAGAAACATACTATAGACATTTGGATAAACTTTGAAACATTTTTAGACGCTTGGCCTATGTTATAATGAGAAAAAAGGGTATAAAACTAACCTTTCGCTTGTTTTCGTCAACATCTGCTGCTAACCTGAGCCAGGCTGAGTAAAGCAAAGACTCGTAAACAGTAACATGAGGTGAATGGATGTCGTTTTGCTCACAATATCCAGAAATCCGAGCAAACGTTTCTTGTTTCTTTGGATACCCGGAAATCTTAACATCACCCTCGATATACCCACCCGTTTTCCGACCTGCTAGCACGTCCATAAGAGTAGTTTTTCCGGCACCGCTCACACCCATTAGAGCTGTCAGAACACCGGGTCTGAAAGCTCCACTTACTCCCTTAAGAAGCAGCAATCGGTCTTCAACAACTCCTTGTTCTTTCATTTCCTGCAATCGTTTTCATAAACCGCTCAGTAAAAACTGATGTGACAGTTTTGACTCATTTACTTATGGCTAGTTTGATTCGGATTATGTTTAATCTTTATTGGGTCAAATGAGTCAAACAGGGTGAAAATTGCCTAAATTTAAAAAATTGTTGTTATTTTCAATAAAATTTATATTAACCCAACCCGACCAATTAAACTCATATGAACCGCCAATATTGCTACCTCCAAGTTAAAATCTCACATTCCTCATATAAATTTGACCATCTACAAGTACAATCACATTACCTGTGGCATATCGACGGAGTATTTGACATCATCGAAGGTAATTGAATGTGGTTCGAATGGAAGAATCATTCCTTTGTTCTTGGTTTGACTTCTCCCATCTCCGGATCCATTCATAGACGATAATTCAACGGCTGCATCACTTTCATCCTCTGCTGATACATTAGCTTGCGTTTTCCCGAAATCTGTAAAACAGAAAAAAGAATGTTAATTGTTATAAATGAGAATAGGTTTCAGTAACATCTGAACCATAACTTAAAACAATGATAAAAACTCACTGTTTAGGAAGGCGAGAGACAAAGCATAACAGATGTTGAAGACGAGAATAAATCCAAGTAAGGCACCGACGGCAATCCAATACCAGTATGCTTCTGCAAAGAGCCCTCTGCTTGTAATAGCTAGTTTTCCTACCGTTGATCCGTTCAAAGGCTATAATAAATGACACGAAAATCAATTTGAATTGTGAGGTTGAATAATTAATGCTTATTAGGTACTATAAACACATAAAACTAGATGCAACAATTTCAACCCATATACTTATGAATAGGTTAATGTCTACTCTGAATAAAATAAGCTTTGTGTGACTTACTTTATTCCAACTATGCCCAAGAAACTCGTTCACAGCCATACCATTCATTGCATACATCATGGGAGACGTCCAGTATCCCCATAGCCACCAACTCTTGACATCATCTACAATGAATAAAAGATGTTTGTTAGTTGACAAACATGAATAAAAAAATTGTGTTATAAGTTTTTAAACGGGTTAATATAATACCTCGTGGCAGGATAAAACCACCCAATGCAAACACTAGGAGAAGTGCAAATGAACCAAACGTGTTTGCAACAATCATGTTCCTACCCAATGCTCCAATGAACCGGAACAATCCAGAAGACATCTGGTTCACAAGAAACAGTATCAAGTACTGTTTGAAGAATCTGCAAGATTTTTGAAAAAGTTAGTATAGCAGATAAAATTGTCGATCATTTAGGAGGTGTTAGGATATGTTTTTTAGAATGGGTTATGTGCCTGAAAAGGTATCAAATTTTACTCAAAATTCTATTATATATATGTATTTAACTTTTTGAAGTTTGTGTTGTAGAGCGTATGAAACAAGCAGACATCAGCAAAAGTTGTTTGTCCAAACACTAGAAACCGATTACTATTAACAAGATAATTAATACCAAATTTGCAAATTCAAACTGTCTCATACCTTGAGATATTGGGATCAAATCCTATGACATAGTAAGTGAGAACCGTCCAAACCGCAGCTTCAAGAACTGAAACGGGAATCTTGATGACCCATGATGGAAGAGCGTACGCCCATGAGGGGTAAAAGAGGAAGTTCCGTTGTTTGTAGAAAACAGGAAGTTTTGCAATAGTCATCGAAATCTCAGACATCCCGTTAAACATGACCATACAAACACCGAAGAATACAGCACCATTGTACAACCCACCATCTACTAGATCATTTTTATGCATCTCAGTTCGGAAAAACACAGTCAAAGCAATGAACGCCATGATAGTGAGCTGAAAACATGCACCAATGAAGAACGACAGTGATTACAACTTTAAACAGATAATTGTTAAAAAGGGATTATCAAAGATGAGAACTTGAACACTTACTTGGAACAATTTGAAGAAATAGACGAAAGAGTTTCTTTTCATGAGCAATATTTCTCTATCGGTGACTGCTTTTAAGACTTCTTTATTACTCAAACCATACTTTTCGGTCGTGAGAGCAGCAGGGTGGCTTTTACTTTTGTCATATGGGGTCGCAAGATCGCTCTGCAGTTTTCTTCCAACATGAGATGATTGGAAGGCTTCTGAAAACTCTTTGGATGTCACAAACCTATAAGGCTCGTCTCTTCTCATCCAGTACTGCTGCTGATCTTTCTTTGATGTCACCTGTAACAAGATTTCAAGGGGTCAAAATGGTAATTTACTATTATTCAGATATGTCAAGCACACAAAACTAATGACGATACTAATTCAGGTATGGCACAGGTTTTGAATTTGTGGTGGATGATGCGGCAGTTTATATGCCCACCACATCAGCAAAAGTACCAGCTACATGATGAATAAGTCATCGCGTACATACAGTAGTAATAATTGAAAGTGTGATATATTATCGTACACTTAACACAACGTAAAATTAGTGTAGATGGATAATACTTACTTCTTGCAAGAAATCAGCAACGCCTTTCCGTTCTGGACATTTGAATCCCATTGATTCAAAAAATTCAAGCACATTTTCACGAGGGCCTTGATATACGATCTTACCATCAGTCAAGAGTATAATGTCATCAAACAAATCATACGTTTCTGGTGCAGGCTGAAGAAGTGAAATGACAGCGGTACCCTCGAGAATGTGAAGAAACTGTTTAAGTGAATTCACAATCTGATAAGTTGTGGAACTATCCAACCCTGTTGATATCTCGTCCATAAGAAGAACCTTTGATGGTCCAACTATCATTTCACCAGTTGTCACACGCTTCTTTTGTCCACCGGAGATACCCCTTATCATTTGATCCCCTACCATGGTATCTGCACAAATGTCCAACCCCAATAGCTGCACAAGAAACCATTTACATTAGATCTTGATTGGTTTATATCAGTGTCAAGATGAGCAAGTTGAGAAATGGTTCAAATCGGCTACACATTGATATGGGTGGGAGATTTTTATTACGGGTCATAATCATGTAAATCGGAGACTTTGGGCGACTTTTAAGCCGTTTAACGCGTTCAACCTCTTCACCTTTATGATTTTCTTTTAAATGACCCGTTAGATTAAAGCACAACCCAAGTCGACCCATTCATAAGTAAATGGGTCGACATTTCAGCCACTAGCAAAATATTATATATTGTATACTAACAAATATAACATATAGAGACCATTTACGTCATCATACCTTGAGAGTATAATCTGTGACCACACTAGCTTCTTGACCTTTGGTTGCAGCAGCCTGAACAAGTAAATAACAACAAAATGATTTAAGATTTTAAATATTGCACATTGAAGATTCAAACTGATTGTTGAATGTAGATGATTTCTTACCTTCATGAAGACATCAATATCAGGATCAGGTTTTATGTTTGCATCTCTTTCTCTTCTTGACAACTCTGCTAGCATATCTGTGAATTTTGGAAATGAATTATGTTATACAAAACTCTCCATGACTTCAAAATGAACTTTGATTTAGAAATGACCACAAACTAACCGTAACGTGATCCAACGCCTTGACATCTTGCAGAGAAAGCCAATGTTTCCCTAACAGTCATTTCTCCAATATGGACATCATTTTGACTTATATAAGCAGAAGTTCTCTCAGGTACAAACTCATGTAATTCATGGCCATTATATGTTATCTTACCGGAACTCTGCATTAAAAGAATAAATAAATACCAGATTACTTAGAGTTCTAATCTGGGAGACAAATATCATATATGTGATAAAGATATGAAGATATCTTAGGATTTAGTATTTTACCGTAAGCTCCTTGGCAAGTGACCCAGCCAAGGCCAACAAGAGTGTTGTCTTCCCAGAACTTGGAGGACCCAAGAGTAATGTCATTCTACAAAGAAACGTTAGGGTGAAAATCAGTATAAGTAATTGGAAAATGAATCAAAGAAAGTAAATGTGGAAAATATGTGGGTCGGGTAGGTTGTGTAATGGGGCAAATGGGTAATCTCATGTAAGGCAGATACGTTTATTTATGATTTGTGCGTCATACACAATTGCTAAAACAACATTACACCATATTTCAATAAGGATCCAACTTTTGAATAAAGTGATTCGAGAGGTCTTGTGAAATAAAAATACACTTTCAGCATATGTACGTTTAAACCCATTTGGCAAGGCGGTTTTAGCTAACCCTTTTTATTATACCGATTTGGCCCGTTAGAGATGAAACATAGCCTGAATAGACTAATTCATAAGTAGACGGTAGAATCTGTCACTTATAAAAGAAAGTGATATTCGCAGGATTTTTAAGTTCTTTCTTCTCACCTTTTAGGCTTAATGACACCGCTAACATCATCAAGGATAGTTATATGCCTTTTTGTATTCGGAAGTAGATGGAATATATTCAATAGCCCCTAAAAGACATAAACATGAGCAAAAATTAAGAAACTTCTGTAAAACATTATCAAGAACAAAGTAACATGTCTGTTGATTATGGTTTCTCGTTCTTACCTCTAAAAGATCAATGTGAAAGTTAATAAAACTAGGCAAGGCTCGGCTTCCTGTATTAACATCAGCCTCCACATTTAGATGCTCAAATTTAACCTCAATTGTTGGCAAATCGATCCCAACCCTATAAACATTACAAATCATAATATTTATTTTAACATATTAACTAATGATCATAAATCGCAAAACAAAACACATTATGAATTGAGATGAAAATAATTAAGTGGTACCTATCAAGTCTGGCCCTGAGCTTTAACAAGAACTTTTCATTATCTTCATCGGCAACTTTAACAAGTCTATCAAGTAGATGCCTTCTATCATCTATTCCAAGATTGCCTATATCAACTTCATTAGACGGTCCAGTTGATCCAAAAAGTAAACCTTTTCTCAAACGATCGAAAGTCGGTAGCTTTTCGAGTGATGCCCATTTAAGAGCTTCTTCATCATCTTCCTCACGTGAAGATTTTGAAAAGGCATCCATACCAGAATTCCTCCATACAGAAGTACTTCCAGATCTCAAACTTGATGTTCTTGTACTACCAGCTCTTAAACTCCCTAATCTTATACTATTTGCAGCTTTATATATGTCACTTCCGTCCATTTTTACTAAACACACTTATCAAAACTTTACAAAAATGTTGATAAAGAATTAAAAAATATGATGGGTTTGTTTCCTTATGCCAAGAAAACCTTTAATTAACCCAAAAGAATCAAACTTTTTTCTGGGTTTTCACAGATTAGTTGTGAAATGAATTGGGTTTTTTTTTCTTCTTGCAATTTTAGAACAATGTACTCTAGCGAGGTGAAAATTTGAATTAAAGAATCGAAAATCTTTGTGGGTGTTGCTCTCTATTCCAAGAAAACCTTGAATTAGCCCAAAAGATTCAAACTTTGTTGTGGGTACTTTCTTTGTGAACGCAGGAAAGAGAGGTAAAGTGGTATTTGGCAGCTATATTTTTTCTTAGTAAAGATATGATCTTTTATAGTGAAGAAGATACAGATGTACTTGTTTGAATTTCATATGCAAATCTAAGGTGGTCAACCTACAGAAATGAGAAATAGCAGCACACCTTCTATTCTGGTGGCAAATTTGATTTCTTGATTGTTACTTTTTTCAATGTCTCACTGTTCTAGAAGAAGACATAAAAAGCTATATAGAAAGTCATAAATAGTCCCTTGACTTTACTAAGTCATATAATTAATTTTTGGACAAAGAAAGAATACACAAATAAAATTATCCTTCTAAAGTGGTAATAATACTGAAAGTAGCAAGTCATAAATACTATTATACAAAATTCTTGAAGAACTTAAATGTTTAAGATGGAACCAGACAAAAGGTCAGGGTTCTAGAATTAAAAAGAAGAAGAAGCAAACTATATAATTTATACATGTTCTACTGATTTGTAAACAAAAAGAAACGGCTAAGTTTAACCTCTTTTGTGATTGTGCAAAATCAACTTACTAAACGTACTCGTAGGTGAACAATGTAACAATAATAATCAAAGTCCCAAGAGTTATCAATAACATTCAAGACTTTAAGACATACATTAATACTTATACGCATGACCTCCTTTATTTTAGTGAACCCCTTGAATGTTGATTAATTTACAATCAATTTGTTCATGTCAAAACTTGTTATTGACACCGTGAATATTAATACTTTTTGGATTCTATTCATTTCATTTCACTTTACTTTCTATTTTCTATCTATTTCTAGTTTTATTATTATTATTATTTTTTTTGGGCAAAAAAATGTGAGTAAATGAATTACTCATTTACTTGAGGGGTGAATTTGATGACTAACCACAGTTATAAGACCGATTCTAATTTTTAATCCTTTTTAGGCATGTGATGAAACTGTGGAGGACCAGTTTTGACCAATTACAAATTTCCCACCATCATGGATTCATGGCTGCTTTGTTTCTAATTTTAAATTATTTCTTTTAATGTCAACTTGACGGGTAGGGTCAAATCTTTTGTCTACAGATCCTTCTAATTTTTTAAGGTGGGCGGACTATTATTATTGTAGTATAATCAAGAAATCAAAATAATGATATAATTAACACAAAAGTAATTAACTAAGATGATTAGCCCTTAAAAATAACTGATTTTTGATTAAGACACGAACTACATGATTTGATAAAGTTACCTTTATCGGTAACGAAGATGATGGATTTGTTCAATGAATCTAGTATGGGAAAAATAAACATCTCGCTCTATCTTTGGAACGTTATGTATTAGAAACTCTTTTACGTACCAACATTATATTTTAAACAATGTTACATTTATCGTAAGTGTAGGATGAAACGTCTCAACGATGATTATGCAGTTATGAGAGTGATGATTGTGTGTTAGCAATATTCTAACAATTTAACGTAGCTAACAGAAATACATAATCATTGTATATTGTATACATAATATTTAACTAGCATTATGGTTAATTACTAAATTCTGTTTTACCGTACGTTAAACTTTGGTGTTGTTGCAACAATACATATTTTATTTGATTCATTTGATTATTTATCTGCTTCTAGAAAGGGTTTGAGTCCATGTCCAATATCCAAACTTCATGTATCAACTGTATAAAATAATTCTTACATATATAATAACTAGTTTATTATGTTAACAAGTGGAAAACATGTACTACAATGACAGTTTATCCTTAGCCATCATCAATGACTTCATCATTATTATATGCATATACTTAGCCTCCATTATAAAACATTATTTATTATTGTATATTATGATTATGATATGATTATCATTATTTTATTATGATTTATAATCTACTTTTGCCCTGCTTTCAAAGAAAATACTCGTAAGAATCAAGTGGAGAATGGAGACACACTCATTGATCAAAAGATTCAATGTTCATAGCACCTTATAAAGGCGTTCCTCTTGCTCTGCGTTTCTAGAACCCTAATTTTATAATTTGAAGTTACCTATAAGCAGAAAAAACATTTTTATGATCTGTATTTATATATTAACGGTCGATAGATTTTGAAGTGGAAATTTTGTAGGTTCGATAAACGGTACATCAGCTGGCTTTTAGTACTTGTATCTAGATGATATGTGACAACTCTCCAAATTAGGTACTGATTTACATTAAGCATGTGCATTCTTACGCTAATTTCCTGATTAAGTTTAAAACAAAAACTTCTGATGCGATGTAAGTCTAGCAGCCTAGTACTTTTAAACAAAAAGTGTTACTAATACGTAAGTAATTAAAGTTACGTACAAATGTGTCGAGACGAACCCGACAGATAAATACGACAAAAGTTGGTGACACAACATAATTAATAATGCAATTATTAATTACGAGTACTATTGTATCTATAACCTATAGATAAAACGGGTTAAAAAATACGTTTAACATAAAACGTATTATAAAACGAACGGAAACAATTTTAAAATGCATTCAGAGATCAAGATGAGAAAAATTCAAATTTTCTCATTCATTTGGAAACAATTGTAACATTACCTCAAAATATGAACCCGAAATTCGACTGAAATTTGGCACTCAATTTAAAATGTTAGCAGTCCAACGCAGTAGTTAAACAACAGTTAAAAATAATGAAAACATCATTATTCCGAGTTTAAATAACGAACCAGGAGAGCATCTACGAAATAAAAATATAAAATGTTTACTTTTATATTGCTAAAATTATACCCGTACTCGAAATTAACGGGCTTAAAACACACAACAAACACCAATAATTGGGAGACCACAGACTGTGATCTCCCATACTTGACTGCTATTTTTCTCCTTCCTGATCATTTGTGCAACACACACTAACACACACACCATCATCACCACACATCTCCTTCTTTTCTTCTCCCTTGCTCAAACACCAAACAGCAACAGCAAGAATCAGTAGCAAAGAAGCAGCTGTAGCAACAAGAGCAGGAAGACAACAAGGCCAGGAGCATCATTCTCATCATCTTCTTCTTCATCATCATCGTCACCATCAACTTCACCATTGTAAGGGAACTTCAAAACCTTCGAATTCCATACTTAAATTTCGTTGTATAACTCGTATATATATCACAATCCATGTATATAACACATAAAGTTTGATGATTATAGGTTGATTTTCTTGAAATGGGTTATATGAAACCAAACCATAAATCCATGAATCATATATGTTAAACTTGTTAAAATGTGATATAATGACATATATTGTTGTTACTAAGCATCTAAACACTAAAACCGTTCGAAAAATGGCACAAACATACCTTGATTTCGAGTTTGGAAATTTGAAGAACGAACAGAGCCTGGACTCGAGCCAAAGCCGAACGGCTAAGGTCACAAAGCCGAACGGCTAAGAGACCAAAGCCGAACGGCTAAGTGCTCAAAGCCGATCGGCTGTGTACGAGTCTGGTGGGCTGTGTATTTGGGCCGGACTAAAATGATTATTGGGCCGGACTAAAATGCTAAATGGACCGAGTGTTGTGGACTGGATCGAAATAAATAACGGGCCTATTATATTGGACTGGATCGAGTAAAGTGTGGGTTGGGCCGGAAGCCAAGCCGAACGGCTGATGGCCAAGCCGAACGGCTATCCAAGCCGAACGGCTAGCCCAAGCCGAACGGCTGGGCTGGGCTACAAACTGGACAGAATGTTTCTTGGGCCTAAGACTTTGGGTTGGGCTGAGTATTGTAAAAAACAAATGAATTAAAATAAATAAACGGGCCATTGAACAAGACTTGTAATGGGCCAAAGAGATTATGTAAATGGGTTAAGATAGTGAACCAAAAACAAAACAAATCGGACCGAGCCCAATAAACTTCCAAAACATTCCAAACATAAGACGTGACCCGAATCGTTTCACGAAACGAACATTTATAAAAAGAACGTGTATGATTCTATGTATATGTATGTATAAGTATATATATACAAACTAAATAACAAAGCGACGAATCCATACAAATACATGTTTTACGTATATACAAGAGATGACTTTTAAATAACCGATAACATTTATTTAATTTATAAATAAAAATAAATACAATAAGAAGTTTTATGACAAATAAAACTTATATACATTTTATTACGTAAACCACGTGTTTAGAACTTATGTATACATGAATATGTATATGTATACGCTTGACAAGGCATACGACGTGAGAAATAATAACAAAATTTCAACACCATGGCACCAACGAATGCAACGACCTAAATTACTAATAAATCAACAATTTCTACAAAACAAACAAACTGTTAACATGAGTTGATTAAACAAATCAAACGTACTTATGTTAATACGTTTATGGTATATAGGTTAACATACCTTTGGGCTATTACCTGTCAGCTGCTAGCATTCATACCGAGCAAACCACAGTGAGTTTACAGCCCCTACTTTTAAATAATTTCTGCTTTTAAACACAGGGGTGTTAAACATAGAAATTGCATGCCAACACATGCAATCAAATTATAAATGCTTTACTGCTTTTATACAAATGTTGATTTGTGATATTACATTTTCACAACTATTTGGGAATTAGACAAAGGATCCTAGTACGGACCTAGACTTGGATTGTGTGCATGAAAGACCTCATGACATGCTACTGTAACCATTAGCTAGGTGACTCTAGCCACTGAGTATACGGATAGTACTATTGCCGTGACGACCCTCCTACAGTGGAGCGTATACTTAAATGTCCGTTCAGGCAAACAACATAAGTTCTGGTTGTGGTTTGGTTATAGGGTTAGGTCGCGTTACTTTAACTTGCGAGGTTTAGCTCACCTTTCAGGGGATCACAGTCTAAGTAAAATTCCCACATACTGTTAGGAAGAACGAATCCTACAACTGTTGGACACCGGAAAACATACCGGTAACTTATTTCACACTGGTAAACAACCAGTAACATGTTTTGGGACGAAATCCCACGTATAACAATACTTTAGGGTAACAACCCTACATAACTTGTATTTTATAAATGAATAACAAATCATTTATACAAACTTGGTTTAACAAACCACATGCACTTGTAAACCTGTAAACTCACTCAACATATTTGTTGACAACTTTCTCTATGTTTTTCAGGAAATTAGCTGGGTAAGAAATCGCATGCATTCAGGATGGACAACCCTGGACCTATTAGGATGCCACATACTGTTGGGACCGCTTTTGGGGATTTCATTTGTATAACTGCAGACATTGCAGTCATACTTATGAAATCTTACTTTAACTTATGTATTATTGTTAAAACTAAAATGTTTTAAACTCCATTACTATTGTTACGACTTCCATAGTCGTACTACTTTTGTAACGAATGTTTGAACTGGCATCCTTATCTATCATGTTATGCAATAACCATATGCTCTGAATGTGTATGTAACGGTTGGTTGAAATAACTGCTCGCAGCCCCGCCACGTCATTAATGCTTCCGCATACTAAACATAACTAATCGAAATTACTGTTTGGCGGGGTGTGACAGACTTGGTATCAGAGCCATTGGTTATAGCGAACTAGAAGTCTTTAAGCGACCTAAAACCTTAGAGACCTAGACTATAGCCTTGGCTAAAACATTCATTGCATGCATACACATTTTGCATACAGCTAACATACGACTGACACGTCACCTACGACTTCTTTGTCTCAGCATGTCGAGGCACAGTCCGATCTATTTGTATGCTTCTGATGAGGAGCCGACCGAGGATTCCTACCATAGCGACGCTAGCACCGGAGTTGCGTGTCCACCGGTTCAGCTGAGAGCCTTATCGGATGACACTAGTGATGCTTACATCACCCCACCACCCACTGCTCATGTGGTCCCACCTGTTACTACCCCCACTGACCCTACCACTCGTATGTTAGGGTCTACCTGTATGGCGACTCGCCATACGACTGCTGGACCTTCCAGAGGACCGGTACCTAGGAGGACACCACGGATGTGTGTTCGAGATTTCCCTAGAGGACCACTTGCGCCCCGTGATAAGGCGCCGATGGCAGAGGAGAGGGTGATGCACTGTGATGAGCCGCCACAGAGGGTACCTAGGCTTGCTCACTTAGAGTGGATGGCTCCTATGTTGGGGCGGTGGAGGTCGTTAGAGGGTTTTCCTGCTACTTTTGAGACCGGGGAGTCCTCCCGATCCTCCGCACCACTGCCTACTACTGGAGAGCCCGTAGAGTTGACTCTCCCTACCATTGTGGCTGTGATTCGCACATTGTTTCGCATTTCTGGTAGCAGGGGTGCTCACCTTGCCGAGCTACAGAGCGATGTCTCCCGTCTGGATGGAGACATGGCAGGCATTCATGAGCGTTGCCACTTCTTGTTGAGCAACGTGGTTGCTGCCAGGGAGATAGCCGAGACTGCACGTGCTCGTGTCAGAGTACTAGAGAGGCGTGCGAGGACAGCAGGGATGATGATTGGAGCTTGTGTGATGATAGCTGTGCTGAGGACAGCTGTGGGATTGTTTCTACCTTATTTTCATTAGACTTGTGTACGGCGGTTTGTGCCTAGGGGGCATCAAACCGGCCACTTTTTGGATGATGGATATGTTAGTAAATCCATCACGTGTAGTATAGACTAGTATCAGATGGTAGATGTATGTATGTACTGGACATGTACCAAACGGGAAAAACAGTTGTTAGAATGGGTATATGTATAGGAAAACCCATTGACTTTTGTATAGCGCTAACCGCTGATGGGGCGTATTTGGGATCCCATCTTGTTTTGTATAAAACTGATGTATCAGCGCTACACCTTTTGATATAATATAACTTATGTTTGGATGTATTTCATATTCATTTCGTTTAACAACGATTTTAGTAGTATATCTACATGTATATATGTGTGTGAGAAACGGTAGCCAACCAATAACATTTGACCATTCCTTGGAAACCATGAAACACACCACACCTTGACTATTGATTCCTATCTTGAACTTTCTTTAAACTCGATTGTGTTGAATGATGATGAAAGGAAATATGTATTTAGCATTATATAATGACGCCTGGCCAACGTGATTATATTGTACTAACTACATATGGGCGTTTCAAAGTCGTGTGACATGTGATAATTTTCCATATCGTTTCTTTGTTAAAAATGTGAAATCTTGTTCATCACATTCAATACCTTGGCATTGACTTCTGCAATTTATTTCATCGCAGAACGGAATCATGCCACCAAAACGACGGGTGACTAAGAACAGTCGACGAACGACACCTTCTTCCATTCCTGAAACCGTTCCCCCACCCAACAACAATGAAACGACTGAACAAATGATAGCACGACGGATAGCTGAAGGTATTGCTGAGTACGAAGCTAGCCGAAATCGCGAGAATGGAATGAATAACAGCGGTTCTACCCCTGTTAATACTGAGGCACCTGCGAATACTCGCCGAGGGTGTTCATACAAGACGTTCCAGGCTTGTAAGCCAGTTACTTTTCGTGGCACCGAGGGTGCTATTGGAATTATACACTGGATAGAAAAGACGGAGTCGGTGTTGGACATTAGTGACTGTTCACCAGACTGTATGGTGAAATATGCCACCTGCACTCTTGCTGACAAAGCTCTCACTTGGTGGAACAGTCAAGTCCAATCATTGGGACGACCAGCTGCCTACTCCATGTCATGGGAAGTACTGAAAAACATGATGTTGGAGGAATTCTGTCCCCGTAGCGAGATGCAGAAAGTCGAAACTGAGCTGTGGAACATCACCATGATTGGTGCCGATATCACTGGTTATACAACCAAGTTTCAGGAACTAGCACGTCTAGTGCCACATATGGTAACACCTGAGTACAAGCGCATCGAGCGTTATGTCTATGGTCTGGCACCGCAAATCAGGAGTTTGGTTACATCCTCCAAACCTGACACATTCAGGAGCGCTGTTGTTTTAGCGCAAAGTCTGACCGATGAGGCTGTCAGGATGGGGACACTGATCAAGAAAACTGCACCGGGCAAGGTGGAGCCGAGCAGTACTGAAGCTGGTAGTTCTGGAGGTACAAAGCGTAAGTGGAATGACAGAGGAAGTGACCGTCAGGGTCAAACGAATAAGAAGGGATCGGGGAACCCAAAGTCCTATGCTGCCACCACTATGGAATCCAAACCATACTTGGGCAACAAACCTAAATGTGACAAATGTGGCAAACATCACGACGGTGAATGTTGGTATTGCAACAACTGTAGAGTTTGGGGTCACAAAACCCAAAACTGCAAGGCTAACCCTACCACTAGGGAGAACACCGAACGCCGGAACCAAGGGTGTTTTGAATGTGGCGACATGAGGCACTATCGGAATCGTTGCCCTCGACTGAATAACCAAAACCGCAACAACACCAACAACCGTGGTAACAACAACCGAGCCAACAACATCAACAATCAGCCGGCTCAAGGACGAGCATTTGTGATCGGAGCACAGGAGGCACGCCAGGACCCTAACACCGTCACTGGTACGTTTCTTGTAAACAACCATTATGCCTCTGTGTTAATCGATTCAGGTGCTGATTTAAGTTTTGTGTCTAATGAGTTTAGACCACTATTAGAACTCGAATCACGTAAGCTAGATAACAAATATACTATTGAACTAGCCGATGGTGAGTTAATCGAGTCAGGAGAAATAGTACCGGGATGCACCTTGGAATTAGAAGGTCATCTCTTCAAAATAGACTTGCTACCGGTTAAGTTGGGGAGTTTCGACGTTGTAGTCGGCATGGATTGGTTGTCGAAGAATCACGCTGAAATAGTATGTTACGATAAGTTAGTACGCTTACCACTACCGACAGGAGAAACTCTTATGGTCAAAGGTGAGAAACGAAAAAGTGCCACAAAAATGATTACATGCTTGAAAGCCCGTAAATATCTCCGAAAGGGATACCAAGCATTCTTAGCACACGTTGTAGAAAAGAAATCCGAGGAGCGATGTATAGACGACGTACCTATCGTACGTGACTACCCGGGAGTGTTTCCTGATGAGTTACCAGGATTACCACCCCCACGACAGGTTGAATTTCATATCGACCTAGTGCCTGGAGCAGCGCCAATTGCACGTGCGCCTTACCGTCTTGCTCCATCAGAAATGCAAGAACTGTCTGCACAACTGCAGGAACTCTTAGACCTAGGATTCATCCGACCGAGCTTTTCACCTTGGGGAGCTCCGGTTTTGTTCGTTAAGAAAAAGGATGGATCAATGCGAATGTGTATTGATTATCGGGAACTGAACAAAGTAACTATAAAGAATCGATATCCACTACCTCGCATCGATGACTTATTTGACCAGCTACAAGGGTCAAGTTATTATTCGAAGATCGACTTGCGATCTGGTTACCATCAACTGAAGGTTCGGGATGAGGATATTCCTAAGACTGCGTTTAGGACTCGGTACGGCCATTACGAGTTCCTAGTCATGCCATTCGGACTGACAAACGCACCAGCAGTGTTCATGGACCTCATGAATAGAGTATGCAAACCTTATCTTGATAAATTCGTGATTGTGTTTATCGATGACATATTGATATACTCCCGAACGAAGGAGGATCACGAGCAACATCTGAGATTGATTCTTGAATTACTGGAGAAAGAGAAGCTTTACGCCAAGTTCTCTAAGTGTGAATTTTGGATACGCGAGGTTCATTTCCTTGGTCATGTGATCAATAACAAGGGAATTCATGTGGACCCGTCCAAAATCGAGGCAATTAAGAACTGGGAAGCCCCGAAAACACCATCCGAAATACGACAATTTCTTGGGCTAGCCGGCTATTACCGACGTTTCATCGAGAACTTCTCGAAAATAGCTCAACCACTTACCGCTCTAACTCAAAAAGATAAGAAATTTGATTGGGGCGAGAAGCAAGAGATTGCTTTCAAATTGTTGAAACAGAAATTGAGCACCGCACCAATCTTATCACTACCCGAAGGAGTAGAAAACTTTGTTGTCTAGTGTGATGCATCACACCAGGGATTGGGTTGCGTACTGATGCAAAACGACAAAGTCATTGCTTACGCATCTCGACAATTGAAAGTTCACGAAAAGAACTATACGACGCATGACTTAGAGCTAGGAGCCGTCGTTTTTGCACTTAAGATTTGGAGACACTACCTATACGGTACAAAGTGCACTATCTTCACGGATCACAAAAGTCTCCAACATATATTCGACCAGAAAGAACTCAACATGAGACAACGTCGTTGGGTTGAATTACTGAACGATTACGACTGTGAGATTAAGTATCACCCGGGCAAAGCAAACGTTGTAGCTGATGCCTTGAGTCGTAAGGAACGAGTCAACCCTCGAAGAGTTCGAGCTTTAGGTTTGACAATACACTCAAATCTCATTACTCAAATTCGTGACGCTCAACAATCAGCCTTCATTCCCGAACGCCTTAAGGAAGAATCCTTGAAGGGAATGGAGAAACAGCTTGAAACCAAAGACAATGGAGTATTGTACTTCATGAACCGAATTTGGGTACCATGCGTAGACGAATTACGCCGATTGATTTTGGACGAAGCACATAAGTCCAACTACTCGATACATCCTGGTGCAGATAAGATGTATCACGACTTGAAAGGATTTTACTGGTGGCCTGGCATGAAACGAGACATTGCCACATACGTTAGTAAGTGTTTGACTTGTGCAAAAGTCAAAGTTGAATATCAAAAGCCGTCTGGGCTTTTGCAACAACCCGAAATGCCCAAATGGAAATGGGAATACATCACGATGGACTTCATCACGAAGTTACCGAAAACAACATCCGGGGTTGACACCATATGGGTGATTGTCGATCGATTAACGAAATCAGCCCACTTCCTTCCTATCAAAGAAACAGACAAAATGGAGAAGCTGACTAGAATCTATTTGAAAGAGGTCGTTTCTCGACATGGGGTGCCATTATCCATCATCTCTGATAGAGATGCACGATTCACTTCTCGCTTCTGGCAAACACTTCAACATGCATTGGGTACTAGACTCGACATGAGCACTGCTTACCACCCACAAACTGACGGCCAGAGCGAGCGAACGATACAAACACTCGAAGACCTGTTGAGAGCATGTGTGATAGACTTTGGAGGTAATTGGGATATGCACCTACCTCTAGCAGAATTTTCATATAATAACAGTTATCACACCAGCATACAGATGGCACCATTTGAGGCATTGTATGGACGAAAGTGCCGATCGCCACTCTGTTGGGCAGAGTTGGGCGACAGACAATTATCAGGTCCTGAGATAGTCCAAGAAACTACGGACAAGATATCTCAAGTGCTTAATCGATTGAAAACAGCACGCGACCGACAAAAGAGTTATGCCGATAACAGACGGAAACCTTTAGAATTTCAAGTAGGTGACAAAGTCCTACTCAAAGTTGTACCCTGGAAAGGGGTCGTACGATTTGGTAAACGAGGTAAACTGAACCCACGATACATCGGACCATTCGAAATCCTTGCAAGAATTGGTCCTGTCGCCTACAAACTCAAACTACCACAAGAGCTTAGTAGTATTCATGACACCTTTCATATATCTAACTTGAAAAAGTATCTTTCTGATGAAACACATATCATCCCTCCGGACGAAGTCTTCGTTGACTCAAAACTGAACTTTGTGGAGGAACCTATCGAAGTTATGGACACAAAAACACAGAAACTTCGACACAAACAAATCAAGCTAGTTAAAGTTCGTTAGAACTCAAAACATGGCCCAGAGTTCACCTGGGAACGAGAGGATGAAATGCGTAAGAAGTATCCTCGACTGTTTGAAACCGTGACCACGACTCACGACATGAATTAAATCTCGGGACGAGATTTCCCTAACGGGGGGAGAATGTGACAACTCTCCAAATTAGGTACTGATTTACATTAAGCATGTGCATTCTTACGCTAATTTCCTGATTAAGTTTAAAACAAAAACTTCTGATGCGATGTAAGTCTAGCAGCCTAGTACTTTTAAACAAAAAGTGTTACTAATACGTAAGTAATTAAAGTTACGTACAAATGTGTCGAGACGAACCCGACAGATAAATACGACAAAAGTTGGTGACACAACATAATTAATAATGCAATTATTAATTACGAGTACTATTGTATCTATAACCTATAGATAAAACGGGTTAAAAAATACGTTTAACATAAAACGTATTATAAAACGAACGGAAACAATTTTAAAATGCATTCAGAGATCAAGATGAGAAAAATTCAAATTTTCTCATTCATTTGGAAACAATTGTAACATTACCTCAAAATATGAACCCGAAATTCGACTGAAATTTGGCACTCAATTTAAAATGTTAGCAGTCCAACGCAGTAGTTAAACAACAGTTAAAAATAATGAAAACATCATTATTCCGAGTTTAAATAACGAACCAGGAGAGCATCTACGAAATAAAAATATAAAATGTTTACTTTTATATTGCTAAAATTATACCCGTACTCGAAATTAACGGGCTTAAAACACACAACAAACACCAATAATTGGGAGACCACAGACTGTGATCTCCCATACTTGACTGCTATTTTTCTCCTTCCTGATCATTTGTGCAACACACACTAACACACACACCATCATCACCACACATCTCCTTCTTTTCTTCTCCCTTGCTCAAACACCAAACAGCAACAGCAAGAATCAGTAGCAAAGAAGCAGCTGTAGCAACAAGAGCAGGAAGACAACAAGGCCAGGAGCATCATTCTCATCATCTTCTTCTTCATCATCATCGTCACCATCAACTTCACCATTGTAAGGGAACTTCAAAACCTTCGAATTCCATACTTAAATTTCGTTGTATAACTCGTATATATATCACAATCCATGTATATAACACATAAAGTTTGATGATTATAGGTTGATTTTCTTGAAATGGGTTATATGAAACCAAACCATAAATCCATGAATCATATATGTTAAACTTGTTAAAATGTGATATAATGACATATATTGTTGTTACTAAGCATCTAAACACTAAAACCGTTCGAAAAATGGCACAAACATACCTTGATTTCGAGTTTGGAAATTTGAAGAACGAACAGAGCCTGGACTCGAGCCAAAGCCGAACGGCTAAGGTCACAAAGCCGAACGGCTAAGAGACCAAAGCCGAACGGCTAAGTGCTCAAAGCCGATCGGCTGTGTACGAGTCTGGTGGGCTGTGTATTTGGGCCGGACTAAAATGATTATTGGGCCGGACTAAAATGCTAAATGGACCGAGTGTTGTGGACTGGATCGAAATAAATAACGGGCCTATTATATTGGACTGGATCGAGTAAAGTGTGGGTTGGGCCGGAAGCCAAGCCGAACGGCTGATGGCCAAGCCGAACGGCTATCCAAGCCGAACGGCTAGCCCAAGCCGAACGGCTGGGCTGGGCTACAAACTGGACAGAATGTTTCTTGGGCCTAAGACTTTGGGTTGGGCTGAGTATTGTAAAAAACAAATGAATTAAAATAAATAAACGGGCCATTGAACAAGACTTGTAATGGGCCAAAGAGATTATGTAAATGGGTTAAGATAGTGAACCAAAAACAAAACAAATCGGACCGAGCCCAATAAACTTCCAAAACATTCCAAACATAAGACGTGACCCGAATCGTTTCACGAAACGAACATTTATAAAAAGAACGTGTATGATTCTATGTATATGTATGTATAAGTATATATATACAAACTAAATAACAAAGCGACGAATCCATACAAATACATGTTTTACGTATATACAAGAGATGACTTTTAAATAACCGATAACATTTATTTAATTTATAAATAAAAATAAATACAATAAGAAGTTTTATGACAAATAAAACTTATATACATTTTATTACGTAAACCACGTGTTTAGAACTTATGTATACATGAATATGTATATGTATACGCTTGACAAGGCATACGACGTGAGAAATAATAACAAAATTTCAACACCATGGCACCAACGAATGCAACGACCTAAATTACTAATAAATCAACAATTTCTACAAAACAAACAAACTGTTAACATGAGTTGATTAAACAAATCAAACGTACTTATGTTAATACGTTTATGGTATATAGGTTAACATACCTTTGGGCTATTACCTGTCAGCTGCTAGCATTCATACCGAGCAAACCACAGTGAGTTTACAGCCCCTACTTTTAAATAATTTCTGCTTTTAAACACAGGGGTGTTAAACATAGAAATTGCATGCCAACACATGCAATCAAATTATAAATGCTTTACTGCTTTTATACAAATGTTGATTTGTGATATTACATTTTCACAACTATTTGGGAATTAGACAAAGGATCCTAGTACGGACCTAGACTTGGATTGTGTGCATGAAAGACCTCATGACATGCTACTGTAACCATTAGCTAGGTGACTCTAGCCACTGAGTATACGGATAGTACTATTGCCGTGACGACCCTCCTACAGTGGAGCGTATACTTAAATGTCCGTTCAGGCAAACAACATAAGTTCTGGTTGTGGTTTGGTTATAGGGTTAGGTCGCGTTACTTTAACTTGCGAGGTTTAGCTCACCTTTCAGGGGATCACAGTCTAAGTAAAATTCCCACATACTGTTAGGAAGAACGAATCCTACAACTGTTGGACACCGGAAAACATACCGGTAACTTATTTCACACTGGTAAACAACCAGTAACATGTTTTGGGACGAAATCCCACGTATAACAATACTTTAGGGTAACAACCCTACATAACTTGTATTTTATAAATGAATAACAAATCATTTATACAAACTTGGTTTAACAAACCACATGCACTTGTAAACCTGTAAACTCACTCAACATATTTGTTGACAACTTTCTCTATGTTTTTCAGGAAATTAGCTGGGTAAGAAATCGCATGCATTCAGGATGGACAACCCTGGACCTATTAGGATGCCACATACTGTTGGGACCGCTTTTGGGGATTTCATTTGTATAACTGCAGACATTGCAGTCATACTTATGAAATCTTACTTTAACTTATGTATTATTGTTAAAACTAAAATGTTTTAAACTCCATTACTATTGTTACGACTTCCATAGTCGTACTACTTTTGTAACGAATGTTTGAACTGGCATCCTTATCTATCATGTTATGCAATAACCATATGCTCTGAATGTGTATGTAACGGTTGGTTGAAATAACTGCTCGCAGCCCCGCCACGTCATTAATGCTTCCGCATACTAAACATAACTAATCGAAATTACTGTTTGGCGGGGTGTGACATGATAACAAACTCAATGTCTCCAATAATATTGATTACAATTCAATAATTTATAGAAGTCGAAACTGAAAGCACTAGTTAGAATCTCATGTTAAATAAACGTACATTTAAATATAACAAATGCTCATATTGATTACAATTCAATAATTTATAGAAGTTCAAACTGACAGTACTAGCTAGAATCTCATGTTAACTAAACGTACCTTTAAATATAACAAATGCTCATAATGTGTTAGAAAGTAGGAATTGAGAATTTAAAGTTAAGATTAAAATCTGAAAGAATCAAATGTAATCAATATCAGTAGGAGGTAGATGTGACAATTTTAAACCCACTGGTTATTTATAATTCAAGTTAGATATTATTTATGACGTGATAAGTTTGTCGGGTCTCTTTTTATTAATTAATCTAACAAAATCTCCAATTGTATAATAATTAACCAACATGTCTAGCATATAATTTTTTCTTTGAACACCTCATTTAGTTTTTTTTTCTTTTCATTTTTCACTCAAATAAATAAAAAGAGTTTGGTAAAAACCCGATGGATCAACCCGAATCGAGACCCATTTGAACCAGAACCCGACCCGTTTAGACTCGTCCTCCTAATTCCTAAATGACGCATCCAGATCAGAACCCATTTAAACTCAAACACATATAAATCCGTAACTCCATTCGACCTATTTATTTTGCCACTTATAGATTACCGTATGTTAGTATGTCACTGATGACTCAATATCACCTTATGAAATTTTTGGAGGGTACCTAATTTATTATTTATATATTTACAAAAAAAAAGAAAAAAAAAAAGAGTTTGGAAATTAAAGTAATCGAAGATTCCCTTTCTTCTTCACTTCTAGTGAATTGTTCCATATGGGGAACATTATTGGTGGCCATCCTATTTTTTTAAATATGGAAAAGGAAAGATCTTATAAATGATACAGATTTCGACTTTTACATTAAAATAAACATCTACAACAAACATACATAAAAATAAAAAACAAATGGGGCAATCAGGGACGTATGCAGTCACGTCAATTAGTTACTTAAATGGGTAGGCTGCTGCAATTTTATTTGTTTTTTAATTAAAAACGAAATATAATATTTGCACACCCCTAATTTCTATTTGAGTAAATTATACTGCCCGTTCATATGGTTTGCACGTTATTACAAAGTCAATCCCCGGATCGGGTATTTCTTGAAGTCAGTCCCTTGACCCGGAAATTTGTTTCACTCCCAGTCCCTACGTCAAACGGGCGTTAAATATGTTTGTTATCTCACCTCACGTGACTTGCACATGCCCGAGTAAATTACATTGCTCGTCCCTGTGGTTGTCCGTAAATTACATTGGCCGTCCCTGTGGTTGTTCGTAAATTACATTGCCCGTCCATGTGGTTGTCCGTAAATTACATTGTCCGTCCCTATGGTTGTCCGCACAATACCCGACCCGAGGACTGGGACGGTAATATACGAACAACCACAGGGACGGGCAATGTAATTACACGGTCATGTGCAAATCACGTGGGATGAGATAACAAGTATATTTAATGCCCGTTTGACGTAGGGACTCGGAGTGAAACAAATTTTCGCGTCAAGGGACTGGCTTCGAGGAATACCCGATCCGTGGCTTTGTAATAACGTGTCAACCACAGGGACGGACAATGTAATTTACTCTTTCTATTTGCACATCTTCTAATATTTCAATTCGTCTTTTTCTTTTATCTTTTAGCATAATTATACACAATAGAGTTATCAATTCAACTAGTCATCAAATCTCGTATTTTTATTTGTTAATTTTTATATTTGTAAACTTTGAAAGAAATTACTCTGTAGTTTTAATAAAAAATATAATTTTAATTAAAAAAAATTTCATCATAAAAAAATTCAGCTTTAGAAAATTTTACATCAAAGTTTTGTGGTTATCAAAAAAGTCAAATAAAAGGCATTAAAAGAGTAAATATTGAATTATATATTGATTGAGTTGAAAGAGGGTGTGCATCTACTAATTTTGAATTGTGCAAATAAAATTTCCATTTAAATTATAACTTCCCGTTAAATATTATTATACTAGACTTTAAACTTTAAACTCGTGTATATACACGAGTCATTAATTTTAAATATGAAATTTCGTATTCGGTATCTTGTTTCTAATAATAAAGTGTGTAAGTTAATATGTATATTAATCATTTAGTTGAATTTATGATAACATTATTTTATATAAACGAATTTTTGAAACCAAGTTAGCCAAAAAAAAGTAATTATTTTAAGTCTATATTAACCTTTTCAAATAATTTTAATCTTACTCAGTGAATTATAATTATAAATATTACAGATCGATTTGGATAATGTTTTAGTTATTTATTTAATTTCTTTTTATATGTAAGTGAGTAGTTGTTAATAAGTTGGGATCTAATTTAATAATTTACTAAAATTCAAGGACTTAATTGAAAATTTCTAAAAATTAATTAAAATGAAGAATCCATAACTACTTATAAAGCATGTTATGTGTTGAGTCTTAACAGTCTTAAAAAAATCAAAATACCCAAACTACCCTTCATTAATAACAAATAACTAGCAACATTAATTTTTTTAAAGGTTGTAAATAACTAACAAATCTGATTTCCAAGAATTAAAAACAAACAAATCACAATTAACACAACTGTTTGTACATATTGTTCCACTGCAATTGCATGCAATTTTATTTATTGTAAGTCGATCTTCAACACAATTTACGGCAAGTCTTTAGAATAGTGCATTTTCATTTATTCCAAAACTACCCTCCATTAATAACAAATAGTGTATCACTTATGATGGCAGCATTATGTTTTTGAATTACATTGTATATCTCTTATTGGCTTGCATGATAACTACTATTATCGCCGTCATAAAATAACATCATTTTAAAAATGCGGTACCGTCGCATTGCGCGAGTTTCATACTAGTATTATAAAAGTGTTTCCTATATAGAATTTAATAACATTATTTCTTGATTTATATGGAGTAGTATTATCTTACATTCTTACCCTCAATTATCACCATGGTATACTAGCATACATTCCAAGTCATCATGAAGATGGGGATACCGGGATATTATATGTGCGTGCAAGAGCATCAAATTTATGTGCTATCGAGTATTGAGCAATAATGCTCATCATAATTAACACTTTATATCTTTCATATATTATATATATACAATATACAATGTTCAGTCCCTTTATATAACCTAACTGCTATTGACTGCACCAATGATTTTCCTTATTAATATATCTAAATCTTTTGAGGATGAACAAGATAATTAGTTTCGTCTAGAACCTGTAAAAAATTCTATACGTTCCATGAAGGAATCAATTAAGTGCTTTGAAGATGAAAACGGGGTTAACCGTATGTCCGATCGAAACAGTCACAGGGAATATGCATAGTTGCATACACATGAGTCAAAACAATATGCATAACTATCTAGCCTGGTGGTCTAGTATAATATATTGTGTTACTATACACAAAAAATATAAACGCATGATATCTTTAAGTTATTTAGTCAACTTAAATTTTGATAAAACATGTTTTGAACATATTTAGCTTCGTCCAGATGTTTTATCTTTGATTTTATCGTATGTCTCAATACACATATTACATACACATGCCAACAAACTTTTTATATATACCTTTTTTTCATTCATGTCCTAAAACGTTAGTAAGTAAAAATATTCATATTCATCTATATTATTTTGCACCCACCTCACCCTACTTTGACTTTTGATGTCGGATCTCTTATCTATAAAACTATTTGGGATCCAATGTGTTTATCATAGTTATATCTTATGGATGTCAAATCAATGTGATCAGGATCAAAACTATGAAATTTAAATAAAATTTTAAAATTATTATTAATATCTTAAAAAAAATTCTTTTTTACGTAAATTTAAAACTAATGAGGGGGCTGCTGCCCCATTCTAGCTCCGCCCCTAAATGCGATACCTAATTAATTATTAAAATTGCTAGATTTAACCGTTACTATCTTGGTATATAAGAAATCTATGAATACTTGTAGAATAGTCAATTATCTCACTCTGTCACATCAATTTAGTGTGAAATGTTGTGGATAAAGCCTATCAATTTCGCTCTATATAAAGAATATTATTCAAAAGACGCATTGACCAATCAAATAGTGACAGAAAATCGTATCTCGCTCTAATACAACAATTAAAGTGAAATTATAGAATATATACACCAGGTTTTGTTCAATTGAAAAGAAAAAAACTGCCTAAATCATTCAAATTCTAACCTATATGGAAAAATTTGATGTGAAAAGCTACAATTCAAAAAAGTAGGGAAATTCGCTCTAACTCAAAAGGGTGAACCAAAAGCGCATATTATATCCAATGAGATAACATCAAGTGTCAAAAGGAACTAGATTTCTTTAGTGAATCCAATACTTAAGTATTGTGCTCAAACCCGATCTTAATTAGAGCGAACTGTGTTTACGTTTACATGTTGCCTTATGTTGGTTTGTATGTCTAGGGAAACATATTCTTGAATTAGAGCAAAAGATGTAACTTATATTTTACAACAATTCATTTCAAAATGGCGTGCCAGAGCGATGTTTTGATTTGGAGATATTTTGGAATTTTATCCGTACCAAGATATCGACAGTCAAATCTGAATGAATTCATACTTTTCTCAGTTATAAAACATTCCCGTGTTAACATAATAAACATAAGATGTGCTACAGATAATCTTATTATTTTATGATGCATTAGATTAATAATAGTAATGTAATTAAAAACTTATAAGTACCAAGGAGACCATAATTACTAAAACTACCCATTATGATCATGTAATTAAGCATGTACTCCATCCGTCCCAAATTATGTGTTACGTTTTGACTTTTTGAGTCTTTATTTTTCAACTTGATATTAAATATTTTTGTTTATATTATATAATAATAATATAATACTTGATGCAAATATTATATAATAATAATATAATACTTGATGCAAAATATATGAATGAATTGAGTTTTAAATGTAACTTCATTGGTATAATTTTCATAAAGTAATATATAACACAGACAAAATTATTTAAGGTCAAAGTTGAAAAAAAAAATTCCACATCTGATTTAGGACACTTAATTTAGGACGTATGGAGTATTTGAATTCTTTTTCACGGGGCAAGCTACACAATCACATTTTTAAAGCAAAAACATGATTTAAACTTCTTCTAAAGATTATTATCTCTACAATTGCTGATTTTAGATGTTAATACTTAATTGCAACTCTCATTAGGTGATATTGTTATGGTGGTGTACTGTTATGGAGCATTGTATCAATCACAATAATTAGCTTGGGTTGATACTTTTATTGTTGATGGGACGAAAATAATCAAAACTTTCCGCTAAAAGTGTAACCAGACAACGGCTTAAAAAAGGCCCAAATGTATACTAAAGTGTTCCAACCTCCTAAAACATGTTACTAAAAAATGGATCCCTATATATATATCCTCGTTATGTGATCATATTTAATTTTAAAAAATATATAACTATCTAACAGAAAAGAAAAAAAGGACAAAAAGGGTGGTGGATGAGTGTGGATCAATCCAACCCGATCCATAATTTCTGACACATCCCACTACCCATTCAACATGTTACCAAACCATTTTGACATGTATAATGAAAACAATAAGAACACAAAAAGGATTGAAAAATAATTCATTAGCAGGAGTGTAATAATAGAAATATATACCTGCATAGTTTCGGCATATATGAACTATGAAGTCAAATTCCATTGAAGTTCCACCCTTACCTGCAACTCAAAGAAATGAAATGATCAAATTGCACACAAACACGCACAAAAAAACAAAAAAGAGAGAGAAACAAAAAATTGGTTGTAGGCATACAAATTATCGATACGAGTGTGGGCATCCAGTATCCAACCGATGCAGCTGCTTCAGAGCGTGACTAAAGAGAAAAGTGATTATGTTAACATCCAACAGTGTAGCTGCATAATCTGCTTAGCATGATCAAAAGTTGGACCCTTTTCTGTAGTTCCGGTAGATAACTAATAATAGCAGCACATAATATACCAGAAACTTAGCATTGGAGGAATAAGCAGAAGAGGGCTGTAAAGAACAATGCACAACCATGAATAAACAAAATATACTATGGTAGTCAGGCTCTTTTATACTAATATATCAAGGTAAACAAAAAAAATGACGGCAAAAGAGATATACAAGATAGTATAACTACTCTGATAAAACCGGCACCAGCCACGCACAAATGCTTAACGAATGAAAGTATGAAACCACTAACTGAAGGTGGCCATTTAAACCCATTAACCAATGAATGGGTCGACTTGGATTATTTTTATCTAAAATTGTCAAATGGGTCGAACGAGTCAAACAAGATGCAGGTTGCCCAGTGTCTGATACTCTATTTTTAATGCATACAGCCTCCTATATCAATTTATTTATAAATATTTAAACACTGAACATTTACAATAGTGGACAAAAATAGAGCTTGTGGGTTAACCTGACCCAGCCCATTTCGACCTGTACTAAAAGGTAACATGTTTTAACTTTCAACTGACCCGCTTTAGCAGCTACCCAACTCGTCCATTTTGCAACCTCTAACACTAATAATCTCATAGTCCGGGCTCAGGATACAGGCTAAAGACTTGTGTGTGTACATCAGAAATGTAAATAACAAGTTGTTTGAACCATAACCCTGTTGAATAATTCCAATATAGAATCATACCATAATTATGTGCATCAATGCATCTCATATTTTTACATCACAAAATTGTTTCTTTCATAATGAAGTTTTTTGCTTATAGCCAACATCTCTACAAGAGCATAAACCATCCTTAAAAAGATGGAAACATTCAGTATCTCTAACCGAAATCTCCCTCCTCACAACTTTTGATATTAACTTTACCATATTATGACAATTCTCACACATGTATAAATTTTTTGTTACTCGTATAGGCATGCCAGGAACAGTATTTATAAGCCCGAATCCAATGGCCAATCTTTCACTATGCCCGCACAAAACATCCGCCTTAGATACATCAACTTCATTAACCAAATTACTATTAAACTCATCGAACCCCATCTTCTCATAAAAACCATCCAAAACTGCGTTAATTTCTTTCACTTGCGGATGGCTTTGATCGCCAGTAAGAAATGCATGAACACTTCCATTCACTTCCACCCAACTGCATCCGGGATCAACCGTGACCCCTTTTTCTCTCATCAAATTTTTCATCTTGGCAACATCATCCCATTTACCCGTATCAGCATAAAAATTGCACAATAGTTTATAATACCCAACGCCTTTGGGTTCAATTAAATCGAATAAACGATGGGCAGCAAGTTCCCCTAACTCAACATTCCTATGAATTCTACATGCATTTAACAGCGCTCCCCATATAGCTTCATCGGGTTCTATAGGCATTGTTGTGACGAACAAATAAGCTTGTTTGAGATTTCCAGCACGCCCGAGCAAATCGACCACACAAGCGTAATGTTTAACATTCGGAATAATGTCATAACTTTCCATCATAATCTTGAAATACTCCAATCCGTTTTCCACCATTCCAGATCTACCACAAGCACATAATAACGAGATAAACGTAACCGGGTCTGGTTTCACATCTGAGTTCACCATTTTCTTAAACAAAGCAATGGTGTCTTGCCCATTTCCTCTTTGGGCATAGGCGGTTAACATTATATTCCAAGAAGCAATGTCCTTTTCAACTGAATGGAATAGATTCCATGCATTTTTCATACTCCCACACCTTACATACATGTCGAGAAGTGCATTAGGTACAAATCCATCAAATACGAGTTCAGTTCTTAACGCGTATGCATGTATCTCCTTTCCAGTCATCAAAGCTCCTAACTTACTGCATGCCGAAAGAATGGAGATTAAAGTAACTGAATTTGGATTTAAACTAAGTATCATATTTCTAAAGAAAGTTACCGCCTCAAGGTTCCGACTATTGATTTTAAAACCAAGAATAATAGATGTCCAAGATATCACATTCTTGTCAGGAATCTTTTGAAAGACCTCTAAAGCTTTATCTATAAGCTTACATTTGGAATACAGATCGATTAACGCGTTGGCTACTACGACATACGATATCAGCCCATTTGTTTTAGCAAACTCATGTAGCTCCATACCTAAATCTAAAAGGTTTAATGAAGCACAGGCAGATACAACACTAGCAATAGTGATCTCATCGGGTGTTACAGCTTCTGTCCTCATATTCTTGTAGACTTCTATAGCCTTTTCGGGTAGCCCATTTTTCTCATAACCTGAAATCATGGATGTCCAAGATACCACATCTTTTGATCCAATTCTTGTAAACACTTTTTCAGTTTCTTCCCAAGCTCCAAGACTCGAGTACAGTTGTATTAATGAGTTATCAATAGAAACGTCTTTTCTAAACTCCCGTTTTGTAGCATACCCATAAATTGTTTTTCCTAATCTTTCATCACGAATAAACTCACAAGCGGAGATTACACTAGTTATAGTCATTAGATCCGGAGTCACAAAGCAATGGATCATTTCACGAAACAATTTTAACCCTTTCAAAAATTCCTCATTTTCAAAGTACCCCGAAATCATAGCATTCCATGATATAGTATCCTTCACAAACATTTTATCAAACACTAACCGTGCATTATATAGATCTCCGCATTTCACATACATACTAATCAAAGAATTATTCACATCAATATCAGATTCATATCCGAATCTCAACACATGAACGTGGACCTCTCTACCCCTAACTATGTCAGGTACACCACCACAAGTCCTTAAAACACTAGCAAAAGTATACACATCAGGACAAACCCCAGCCCACAACATTCGATGATACAAGTTCAAAACCTCATCAAAGTAACCCCCTTTACAATACCCACTAATTAAAACATTCCAAGAAAACACATTTCTCTCAGACATTTTACCAAACACATACCATGCATTCACTAAACTACCCAATCTAACAAACATACTCAACAATGAATTCCCAAGTGTTATTCCCAGTTGGGTATTGGAATCTTGAATCGATTCATAAACTTGACACCCTTCAACCTCTGCTCGTTTTCGCTCACAAAGATCAACCAAAGTAATGAACGTTTCTTCGTCGATAGCAATTCGGTGTTTTTTCATTGAATTGAGATAAACCAAAGCTTGTTTTAAGTTACCATGAAGACAGAGGTTGATAATGAGTGAATTTGGGTCGCTAATGTTGACGAAATCGGAATTTGTTACGTTAATTTTGTGGTGTTTTGTAAGGGCAAAATGGTTGTGTTTATATTTGTTATTATGTGATGCTGGAATTGAGAAATTTAGGGTTTTGGGGTTATGATTATGGTGAGAAGTGTGTGTGTTTAAAAGGTATGGAGAAAGTGTGTGGGTTTTAGCAGAGACCGCCATTTGTGTAGTAGTTGTTGATACCTGCATACCGGAATTTCAAATTTGGCTCTCAATCCATTAATTTTTAAAATCTTTGAATAGCGAAAGAAGTAATAAGGGGTCCGAATGCATTCAGGCTTAGCCACTAGCATTTTTATTTTATTCTATATTTCATTGTTTTGAATTAAGTGTTGTTTTTATAATCATCTAACTATTTCACTTATATTATAAAATCACCCGTACATTATGATGGTAAAGATTTTAACAATGATGTATACAAAATTACAAATACTTGTGATTATTGTTTGCGAATAATGTGTCGAACTGAAGTATTGTCAATTAACCTTTTAAATTATTGTCAATACAAAGTTTAGAGTATTTATTACAGTGCAAATAAATATAAAGTGGTCAAAATTATGATGTGTGTGCGTATAAATTAAAATAGATATGATTTCTAAAAGTCTCCTATTAGCATTTTACATATAACATGGTCAAATTTGTAATTTTAAAAAATATTATATCCAGTAAAGATTTTTCAGTTACATATTTAGCAAAAGGTTGACCTTACAATTAAGTAACCATGGAAGTTTTTAATTAGTTAAGATTCTTTCAAAATTAAATCAAGTATGTATTTTATTGTAATGGAGGGTTGACTTGCTATTAATTCACGTGAAGGGTACATGTGTCTCTTTGATTTTAAAAAGGGGTAGTGTAGTAATTAACATTTTATAAAGTCCCGAGATAATAAAGAAAGAGTAGGGATCCGGAGAGCTCATCACCTACAGAGAGCTACAGAGAGCTCCTTTTCATCCAACCACATACTGCCATCTGTTGAATACATCAGCCTTGAAGAAAGGGCAAAAACGTAAATTCATCATCCAATTTAACCCTCTGCCCGCTGACCTAAAAACACAATTAAAAAAACATTTTTTTCCCTTTAATTTTGGGATCGACAAAAATCCAGTACGTATATATATATATACACGATACGCATCTATATCGAACCAATATCATCTCGTTTTTGTAATCATACAGCTATATCGATAAACATCTATATCGATCGATACACATATACATACAAAAATCATCTCGTATTTGTAATCACGTTCGAAAAATCGTATATAAATACGCCGTTTCCAGCAAACGTGTTTGAAGAAATAATGTCGACTCAAACACCTACTGCAAATCAAATGAATCCAGCGACTCAAACACCTACTGCAAATCAGATGATTGTATAATTATCTACAAATCAGGCGATTCAGCAAACACCTACAATTGAAGATGACACAAATAAGCTAATTGAACAAACACCACCTACGCAATTGGAAAACGAAAGTAAGATATGTATATGTATGAATGTATAGTTTTATGTATATATACTTTGTATTGTATATGAATTTATATATCTCATATCCAAAAAAAATTATATGAACTGTACTAATTTGTTTCTGTAAGATGCAGTTTGTACAAAATGCAGTGACAGATATATATATAATACGTAATATGCAGTGTATTTGTATGAATATATTTGTATAAGGGTTTTCTTTTTCATGCGATTAATACAAAAATTGCAGTAATTAATATGTCAATATTAAATATGCAGTGTATCTATATCAAATATTTTTCTGTAGTAACTTATATGTAATTTGCAGTATATTTTGTATGAATGTGTTTGTGTTTCATGCAGTTGGTACAAAATGCAGTAACTTATATGTAATATGTCATATGCATTATATGTATGTGAATATATTTCTGCCGTAAGTTATATGTAATCTGCAGTATATTTTGTGTGAATGTGTTTCTGTTTCATGTAGTTAATACAAAATGCAGTAATTTATATGTAACATGTAATATGCAATGTATGTGTGTGAATATGTTTCTATAGTAACTTATATATAATTTGAAGTAATGGTTAGTACAAAATGCAGTAATTGATATGTAATATACAACTTGCAATGTCCCTATAGGAATATATTTCCCTAGTAACTAATGTGTAATTTTGTAGCATATTTATATGCATGTGTTTCAGTAACTTGCAATTTGTATTTAATCCAGTAATTATTATGCAATACGTAATATGCAGTATAACTGACACGAATTTTTTTTATCATACATTGCAGAGTTTGAAAATGCAGTTGTCTCTCATTCAGCTGGTGTACCATTTTATAGCCCAGCAGGAACTAGAATTTGGTACCCTAGTATGAACGATAAGCCGGTAGTTGGAACAATATATGACACATTAGATGCAGCTTATAGCTTTTATCAGGAATATGCTAGGCAATCAGGTTTTGTTACTAAAAGAAGTTCATCTCGCAATCCAAAAAAAATTGTCAACCCCCCAAGTAAGTACTTTAGATGTAACAGAGAGGGTAAAAAGAATTCAAGACCAACTGAAACAGCGCTAAGACCAAGAAAAACTAGTAGCTTTAGAACGGGTTGTCAAGCCAGAATTTTTCTTAAAAAGTGCAAGGATGGGAAATATAAGTTGGAGAACTTTGTTGAGGGCCACAATCACTACCTACTTCATAAAACGGATATGAAATTTGTTAAGTCATCAAGACTTTTGGGATATATGAAGGAACAGTTCTTGTTCCAAGTATCAACACTTAACATTGGGCCGGTAAAGGGTTTTAAGTTACTAAAAGAACTATATGGTGGATTCGAGGAGGTGGGTGCCACGAAAGTAGACTGCAAAAACTTTAGAAGGGACATAACTGTCTTCGTTGGAAAAGAGGATGCACAAATGGCCGTTGAAAAACTTCTGGCCAAAATGCAGTTTGTAAAAGACTTCTACGTTGAGTACTTTCTTAAATCGGACAACACTCTAGCAGGAGTCTTTTGGGCAGATCCAGAGGCGCATAGGAATTACAGACTCTATGGAGATGTTGTGTCTTTTGACTCAACATTCAGGTCAAACACGTAAGTAAACATAAAATATCATATGTTAAACTAAATTTCTAATTAGAAATATATTATGCATTAACATATGTTTTACTTGATCTAATAAACCATAGGTATGGAATGGTTTTCGTCCCCTTCACAGGCACTGACAACCACAACCGATGTGTTACATTCGGTTTGGCTCTTTTAACAAATGAAACTGAGCCTACTTACGAATGGCTTCTGAAAGCATTCAAGAGAGCTTTTAAGCGTGATCCAATTGTTGTGGTAACAGATCAGGACCAATCGATGAAAGCTGCCATTAAAGAATGTTTTCCAAATACACGACACCGCCTATGCATGTGGCATATAATGAAGAAAATGACAACAAAGGTAATATTGTAATTTCAAAAAACTTTCCTTATTGTACATTCTGTCATATATTTGTTATAAATAAACATCATTTTTTTCTTAAAAAAATACAGGTGGGAACAGTGTTATGCAACACAACAGATTTCAAAAAACGTATTTGCAACATTGTGTGGACAGATAAGATAACGCCTGAAACATTTGAGAGTGAGTGGCAATCACTTATTCAGGAGTTTAATCTATCACATAATACATGGCTGCAAGACATCTATGATATCAGGAATAATTGGATTCCAGCATACCTACTAGACGAACCGCTAGCAGGGTTGATGAGGACATCTTCACGGTCAGAAAGTGAAAACCAACTTTTTACAAAATTCACTAATCCATACTTAACATTAGTTGAATTCTTAACTCACTACGACACTGCCATGGAGCATCAGAGATATGTGCAACAAAAAAATGACCATGACACAATGTATACGATTCCTGATTTTAAGACAGATTTGTATTTTGAGGTCTCGGCATCTTTGTTATTTACTCGAACAATCTTCTATGAAGTGCAAGATGAGCTGGTTGCAAGTTTTACAAGGTGTATGTCACTGATTGTTGATAAGTATGAAGACAAACACAAATATGTGATACAAGACAAAGACCATGGTGTAAAAGTGTATGAGGTTTGTGTTACAAAATACCTTACCTCTGATTATCATTTAATGTTTACTTCGTTATATATGTAAAAAGCTACTGCATTTTACAAATTTGAAACCCATTTTATACAGGTTGACTATATTCCCTCTGAAGTAACTGCACATTGTACATGCAAGAACTTTGAACTATATGGTCTACTATGTCGCCATATATATTATGTCTTCCGAGTGGATAACATAAAGCACTATCCAAAAAAATATGTCCTGAAGAGATGTTCTATAGAAGCAATTCCTAAGAAAGAAGAGAACCTCACTGGTCAAGCTCATACATATACACTTAAACATGCTCAAGCACGCATACGGGATATGTTGCAGATAGTGGAAGATACTGCAAACAGATTGATCCATGACGACGTAAAATTTGACAAGTATAAAGAGCGGCTGATGGAACTACTTCAGGAGACAAAAGCAGAATTCCCAACCGCTAAACGGATGGATAAATCTGAAGCTATTTGTTCTTTCTATGGAGTGCAGAAGCCTAAAGAGGTAACAATCAAAAATCCACCACCTTGCAAAACTAAAGGGCGGAAAAGAAGTAAATCAAAAGAAGAAATTGAAAGCAACAAAAAGGCAAAAAAGGGTGGTAATCAATGTGCAATTTGCAAAAAGTATGGTCACAATAGCAGACGTTGCATTGGAAAAAAGACTGATCAATCAGTCTTTAATACAAGCAATACACTTTAGGTGTGACACTGCACTTTAGCCGTTTTTACTGCATTTTATTTTTACTGCATTTTATGGATTCTACGTTGATTCATTTAGAAACTTGAATACTGCACTTTAACATTTTTTTTCCAGTATTTTAGTTTAACAGCATTTCCTGAAATTATGGATTTTATGGTTTACATTTTATGGTTTACATTTTATGGATTTTATGGGATAAATTCAATTAAAATGGTTTACATTTCCTGAAATTGCTAGTTGTGTATTTTAACTATGTTTTCTAATTTTTGTTTACATTGTTCTTTAACCTATAGATTCATCTTTACTTTGTTTTTTCTGTGCCTCTTCAATATGACACTTTTGTATAAACATATACATTCAATTAGTTCATACGTTTATTGACAAGGTGTAATCATCAACTCAATTTAAAAAAAACAGTTGTTGAATGTATCAGGAAACAAAAAGGTTATTCAGTTATTATTAGGGGAAAATGGAGTAACATCAAACAAAGTGTAACTTTTGAAGATCCAAAGTTACAAACTTTTCATACCACATCTGCTTAATATAAAGTTTCATAACCCAAACATATTAACATTGTTCAAATCACTACTTGATTAAAAACTTCCCAACTACATCCATAAAACAGTCATTAACAATCTAAAATGTAACCCCCAAAAGATAAATGCCTGACCAACATGTTTTAAAGAAACTTACAAACTACACAACCACCAAATCTACCACTTGTTAGCTTAAGCCACCACTACCTTAGTCCCATTACGTCTCATGATATTGACCTTTGCATTCTTTTTATGTTTCGCCTTCTCATCCTCTGGACACTGATCATACACTTTAACTGCAGCTTTGAGTTGATCCACAAAATTATTATATTCAGAAGTCAAGATCTTTGTCACATATTTCTTTCTTAGATCTTCTAGCTGACGTTTCACACTTACTCCATCATTCTCAAACTGTGTTTTAAAATCCTTCAACCCAACACCCCTGTAACATTCCATGTGTCTCATGACAAACACTCCATTGTCAACATAGTTCTTTTTAATCGACCATTTGATATGTAGATGCCTAATATCTTCACTCATGAGATCAACAGTACTAGGATGCTTATCAACTTTCCCAAGGTAACGACAAAACATTGTTTGCTGGAAAAAAGAATAAAAAATATATCATGGTACTAACAAAAAAAGACACCCTAAAAAATGAAGTCACATAAACTCTTAAAAATGTAACCACTGCATTCATAACTTACAAATGCAGTTACACAAAAAAAAGTCACACATAAAAAGCATAACTAATATTCAGTAGTAACAATAAAAACAACCTAAAATGAAGTCACAAAAAGTTAAAATACAATAGAAAGTAAAATGCAGTCACATAAAAGCCTGGCAGTAGTAACAAAAAAACCACTTAAAAATGCAGTCAGACACTCAGCAGAGCAGACGGCAAGTTACCATATGTTGCATACAAATCTACCTCGTCTGACCTGACACTATCGATGATATCGATTCTTGGGTGTTTGAGATTAAAACAAATCAAGTAGAAATGAGTTAAAGATGAACCCTTGGAGACTAATTGCCTAGCTATCGGAAAAAACACCTAAAAAACACAAAAAAGTGAGACAAAACCAATCTCATAATACTATTAAAAAAATAACACAGAATAAATAAAAAAAACGCATCAATAACATACCAAATTCACTTCTTTCAGAGACTCATGACGAGCACGCAACACAGACAACTTAACACTTTTTTCAAAAGCAGCAGCAGTAGAAGTTTGATCTCTCCCACCATCAGTAAACTCATAAGTCTGAAATTGTCAATAAAAAACACCAAAAATTATGTATCAAAAATATAAATAATAATCAACATGAATAAGCATCATACCATTGTTTGTGTGTCACAAAACACACGCGTGAAATTCTTCACCGGGTCTCTCTTCTTTTCTTCATAATTAAGGATCTGACTCCAAACATCAATAATCGTTGATGAAACAGGTATATTCTGATACAAGCTTTCAAGCGCTAAAAGGTCAAGATCAACATGAGGACTTTTAAAATAAACAGTCCTGCATTTTATAAAAATAACAACTCATTAAATAAAAAACTAAAATGCAGCTCTGTTTTAAAATTTTTTCAGTGAAGTATTATATAAAAAAAGGCACAAAACTATAAAAAAAACTTACTTAGCAGGTTGAGATGCACTAAATATAAACCTCGAAATCCGTTCTTCGTCTATCGTTCTCTTAGACACCAAACAAACCTCCCTAGAAAAATAAGGTGAGCAAAGCTCAGCGGAAATTTTAGCCATCCTCTTATCATTGTCGACATCCACATATATTGTATCATCATCAGTCTTCTGCTCGACAGAAACACCCTTACCTTTAGCACCAATATCTTCTCCACCATGAAATTCAGTCTGCAATGGTTTAACTTGAAGAAACTCTGCAAAATTCTTGTGTGCTTTGTCCTTATTAGATAGTGCCATAAGTTGTGCATTAAGACTTGTAGGAAGTCCAGAGTCCTTTATAACAATAGGTGATGAAGCAGACTTTATTGGTGCATTAGGTGTCGTAAATGAATCAGTTTCAACTTTTACCTCATCTTCTTTTACCTCCTTCACAATCTTCATTCCCCCATCATTGTCTTTTATAAGTTTCAACTTCTTTACATCAACTTTCTTAGCATTATCATCTACTACCCACTTGCGCTCCAGCTCCTCAATTCTTTTTTTATGAAATGCTTCGTGTTTCTGCTTTTTCTTTAGCAGTATATCCTCCATCATCTTCTTGTTCACTACTTCTTTAACTGTCAATTCAGCTTCCTCTAACTTCATCCTTAATTCATTTTTTTCATCATACTTGCGCTGCAGATCTTCAGCAAACTTCTTGTTAGCAGCTTCCTTTTGACGGTTTGCTTCAATCTCCTCCATTTGCTTTCGTTGTGCAATTTGTTGTTGCTGCTTTCGTTTCTCCTTGGCAAGTTTCGTAGCAGCAACTTCTTCTTTTTGTTTGATCTCAATATCTTCAAGTCTTTTCTTTGCAGCAGCTTCTTCTTCTTGCTTCTTTGCAACTGCTTCATCATTCCTTTTCTTCAACTCTTCTTCTTCGTTTTGCTTAATAAGACAATCTTGCTTAGCAGTCACTTGTTCCAATTCATTTTTCTCCATCAATTTCATTTTTTTATCTTCTTCGGCTTTTTCTCCAAACTCCACATTTGCCCTATTATTAACATGTGCCTCAACCAAAGCAGTAACAACTATATCCTCAGCGTCTTGAGATGCAGTAAATGGTCTCATCCCGTCAAACCCAATCACTTTGTCATCTTGTTTTTTATCAGAATTTCCATCTCCGTCAGCATTAAGAAACGGGTTTTCAGCAAGCATACTAGTAACAAAAGCTTCAGTATCCTCTGCATCCATATATGTGTTCACTATATTATTCGGAACATCATGTTGACGAGGAACAACATCTACCTCAGCAGAAACAACACCAGGAGAAATTCCAAGATCAAAAGAAGGACCATCAAGAGAAATCATCGTCCTCTTTTCCGAAGATACCAATCCACCGTCCTTAGCAGCTATTTGCTCCAAATTACATTGAATATCTTCAAGATGAACATCATTTACTTCATCCGCCAATGAATCTTGACATATACCTTCTGTTAGAGTATTTTCTTGTACATGCTGAACATCATGAAAAATCTCTTCAGGATCCTTATTAACAACAAACTCTGTATCGGCATCCAATTTAGACGACTCACCAACCTCTCTACAATTACCACCCTCTTCAATAACTGGCAATTCTATATTCAACTTTGCAATCCCATGATCATATCCTATCATGTTATCACCAAAACATCCAAATTTCAAATTCCTGTCATCCTTAAGTAACTCTAGCTCATAATCAATAGGATATATCATAGCAGCTTCTTCGAGCATATGATCTATAAGATGCCTCATTCGTTCCACCTTCAAAAGGTTTGATTTGATTTTTTTCTTTATTCCCTATAACATAAAAAAAGACTTCTAAATGCAGTAATTTTTTTAAAAAAATGAGAAGATACAAAACCTAAAATGCAGTGAAAAAATTTACTATAAAAAATTCTTTTAATATAAAATGCATTGACCAAAAAATATAAAAGTATACACACTAACCTTAAGTCTAGAATCTTCAATAGTAAAGACAAACTCTGTTTCAGATTCCCCATTAGACTCTGTTATTTAAAATTTAAGAAAAACAGTTATATAAAAATATTAGTACAATAATATCTTAAAAATCAAAAAACAAGTAAAAAAATAACATGATGTACACATTACCTTCGACGAATGATTCTGCACTCTTTAGCTTCTTCCTTGGAACAACTTCCTCAATTCCTTCTATGATTTTGACATCAACACCAAAATCTCCACCAAGATTCTCAACATCTTCACGAGATTTCAATTTATCAGAATTCCAATTACGCATGCCAGGAACAAGTCTGGGAACTTCTTCAACTTGTAAAAATGTTGAGTTGACGTATATGAGCTTGAAAAAAAAAACATACAAAACAATTAAAAAAAATGTTTGACAACTGTAACACCCCCAAATTTAATATTGCGCGGAAGCAAGCTTTGGGTGTTACTAATCAATAATTAAGCACCAAAGTATAGCAAACGACTTCTAAATGAGACGTTTGTAAAATAGTTACATACCATTATAAAATAGGTTTTGAAAACATAATGTTTTCGTTACAAAAGTAAGGTCCCCTAGAGTCCGCATACGTAGCGGGAGATTCTATTACATAACCATAGTTACAAAAGATAATGCTAAAGAATCTCCGTTAAATGCAGTTTGGAAATCATGCGACTCTAGCTAGTAATCCTGGAGTAATCCTACTCCGTACGTGTACCTGAGAATACATGCTAAAAAGGGTCAACACGAATGTTGGTGAATCTCACAGGTTTGTAAGTAAGTAATAGTTTGAACACAAGATTTTTATCAGTTGTGCCCGCAGGCGTAAATCAAGTATCTGCAACCAAGAAAATTATAAGTAAATATGTATATACCGTTGCCATGAGCTCATAGTCGAAGCTTAACCCGCAAATTGGTGGTACAACCAAGTAACGTATAGTGCCCCCGCGAGTGCCCAATCCAAACACTCGTACGAAACAAATAAAAGTCGCCCGTTTATACATAACGGTTCGTGGTAGCGCTACTACCTCGGGCGGGGAGGGTCAGTCCCTAATGGATCCATTAACTAATATTCGCGCTTAAGTCCATAACTAACGAAACTATGATGGAGGGACTTCAGTGGATTAGTAAGTAACTCATGCAAGCCCGTATATGAAAAGTAAGTAATTTAGCACTTGTGTTCAAGAAAACGTAAGCAATGCATCTCACCCCATAAGTAAAACAGTAAAAGTGGGGCTGTAAGACTCACCTGAGTCAAGCAAGCAAGCGTTTAACTTAATAAACGTAAATTCTGAAAGCAGTAGTATTCCGTAGGTTCCGCGAACCCGCAACCTTCTAATGCCCTAAGCATATAAGGTTGTATATATAAGTGAATGTCTCAAAAGATCATTCATGCTAGTTGTCCACTCAACTAGTTATGTCCAAGTAAGTATCTGTTTGTTTAATTAAAAACATTTGCGGCCCGTTGGTGAAGTTTAGGTATGTAATAATAATCTAAACATTATTATAATTCATCGTGTTGTACACCTTACAAAGCGTATATATAAGTTGGTTATCTGTTATTGACGTTAAATCAAGTATGTCGTGATATTGTATGTATTCAAGGCTTGGTATAAAAAGTATCTTCAAGTTTCTGTTTCATGCGATAATACATTTGGTCCGTGAGTCAAAGAAAAGTCAAAGGCCACAATTTATCCGACAATAGGGTACTGCGTCAATAGGATTCTCGGACACTGTTCATGCGAGATTAGTAATTCACGGACTTTGTTTATGCGTTAATGATATTCACGGATTGTGTTTATGCGTGAATGGTATTCACGGTTTTTGTTTATGAGACAATGGTATTCACGGAGTTGAGATTTCATGCGATAATAATGAGGATTGACGGACCAATGATTTTCTAGAATACAAGTGTTATACTTTGTTCCCACTGTTTATTAAACTTGTTATCACTGTTCGTTATAAACTCGTTACCACTGTTAGTTAATTAACTCGTTACCACTGTTAGTTTATTAACTTGTTACCACTGTTTGTTATAAGCTCGTTACCACTCTTAGTTAATTAACTCGTTACCACTGTTAGTTTATTAACTTGTTACCACTGTTTGTTATAATCTCGTAACCACTGTTAGTTAATTAACTCGTTACCACTGTTTGTTATAATCTCGTTACCACTGTTAGTTAATTAGCGCGTTACCATTGTTAGTTTATTAACTTGTTACCACTTTTTGTTATAATCTCGTTACCACTGTTAGTTAATTAACTCATTACCACTGTTTGTTATAATCTCGTTACCACTGTTAGTTAATTAGCTCGTTACCACTGTTAGTTTATTAACTTGTTACCACTGTTTGTTATAATCTCGATAAGCCTTTCGATTTGGAGCATTTCTAGTCCGATTTATACCTAACCAAAAATCACACATGTTCTCATATATGTCTAGTTCATTTCTGAACTTTATGGTGTTTTTATATGTTCATTTACTATTTTAAACAAAAATAGTTTCAAGGTGTGGTCAGACTTGGTCCAAAACGGTTATATGTTCAAAGATCGAGTTATACACGAAAATAAGGACATTTATGGAAATGGTCATAGAAGAACTTTTTAAAGTTGACAAAATATGTGAGGTTTTGGCACTGGTCTCATACGTTTTAGTGGTCTATAACTCAAGATATGGTCTCGAGAAGAGGATGAATGTTTCTGTCCGCCGGAACAGTAATGCGCACCTTAACAGAAATATTATTTTAAAATAGTAAACGAAATCGATATGTCACGAAATAGACTTCGTTGGAAAGATAACACCACGAGCTACATTTTAGGCTTAAGAAGCGACCATTTTAGTTAAGAGATAAATCTTATAAAAGTCATGGAAGTTGACCCTTTTCTGGACAGAAAGTTAAAGTAGCATTTCAAGTTGTAAAGTGCGTTTCGATTTATGTTTTGGACATATCCAAGTCGAGGGAGTACTAGAACATGTAAATAAACATAAAGCAAGTACTTTATAAGAGAATGAAGTTCTTACAATGGTTGTTTAGTAGAAGAAAAAGGAAGAAGGAGTAGAGTGCTCGATTCCACGTGTATTCTTGAAAATCTTCGTCGCGGTGATATGGCGGATTGTGGTGGCTTAATGGTGGAATGTGGTAGTTGTTTTTGGGCTGGAACTCTGTGAAAAGAGAGAGAGAGAGAGAGCCGAGATAGAGAGAGAGAAGGAATAGAGAGTGATAGAGGAAGTATGGTGTGTGAAGGAGTGATGGTGGTAATGTTGAGTATAATTCAAGGAAGGATGGGGAGAGTATGGAAAGCCATACTCTTGCCATTTTTCTGCAGGAATCAGAGGGGTCCCACCCCATGTGGTGTGTAAATTTGTTTCCCCAAAGTTGTGTTGTGTGCGGTGCCCTTTTACCCGTTCGTTTTACGTTTTAATTAACCGTATAACGTTTTTAAATGTTATAATTGTACGCGTGTAATCGCGATATTTTTACTTGAAGTATTTTATTAAAATTCTTAGTTTTGAGTTATAAAAATATAACTTGAGTTTATCTTTGCGTGTCGGGCGCGTTTCACGCATTTTTGGTCGTTTCTGAGCATTATATATGATACGAAATGCTTGTGAAATATTATCGCAATAATATTTGGAAATAAGTATGTTTATCAAATAATTTCACATTATTTAATAAATTGTGTTCACCAATGTCCAGTTAAGTCGGAATCCATCCGAACAAATCGTGTAATATCAATTTATTACGTACGTGTGTATATTCAATATACGTTATATTACAAGCAACTTAGTTCTATTTCAAACCAATCACAAGTAATTACAAGCAAGCTTAGAGTAAATTAATACGCTTAAGTACAGGTTGTCACATTCTCCCCTTGTTAAAGAAATTTCGTCCCGAAATTAAGTTGTAGTAGGAGTCTGAGTGGGGGTCGAGAAGAGGTGTGGGTATTTCTCGCGTATCTGATCTTCTCGTTCCCAGGTGAATTCAGGGCCTCGCCTAGAATTCCATCGGACCTTAACAATGGGAATGTGACTCTGTTTTAAACGCTTGACCTCACGGTCCATAACTTCCATGGGTTCCTCGAAAAAGTGTAGTTTGTCGTCAATGTGTATCTCATCGAGAGGTATAATCAGTGTCTCATCAGACAGGCATTTCTTTAGGTTAGAAATGTGAAAAGTAGGGTGCACGCTACTGAGTTCAGGAGGTAGCTGCAGTCTGTATGCCACTGGACCAATCCTTTCAAGGATCTCGAACGGTCCAATGTACCTGGGATTCAGTTTCCCACGTTTACCAAAATGAATGATGCCTTTTCAAGGCGATACTTTCAGAAGTACTCGATCCCCAACCTGGAATTCGAGGTGTTTGCGTCTCACGTCAGCATAGCTTTTCTGACGATCACGCGCAGCTTTCAGTCGGTTTTGTATGCCGACGATCTTTTCAGTGGTTTCGTGAATGATTTCTTGGCCAGTGAGTTGTGTATCCCCCACCTCAGTCCAACAAACGGGTGATCGGCACTTACGACCGTAAAGTGCCTCGAAGGGTGCAGCTTTGATGCTGGTGTGGTAGCTGTTGTTGTAGGAAAACTCACACAAAGGTAAGTGATTTTCCCAGTTTTTACCGAAGTCAACTACGCAGGCTCGTAGCATATCCTCCAGTGTTTGTATAGTTCGTTTGCTCTGGCCGTCAGTTTGAGGATGATAAGCTGTACTCATATCTAGACGAGTACCAAGAGATTTTTGTAGTGATTGCCAGAAGCGAGAAGTAAATCGAGCATCTCGGTTAGAGATAATCGAGATGGGTACACCGTGTCTTGACACGATCTCTTTCAGGTAAATCCGTGTCAAACTTTCCATCTTGTCAGTTTCCCTGATGGCTAGGAAATGAGCAGATTTAGTGAGTCGGTCTACGATCACCCAAATGGTATCGCAACCGCTAGAGGTTTTTGGGAGTTTGGTAATGAAATCCATGGTGATTTGCTCCCATTTCCATTCGGGGATTTCCGGTTGATGTAGTAAACCAAAAGGTTTCTGATGTTCGGCTTTAACCTTAGAACAAGTGAGACACTTGCCAACGTAGGTAGCAATGTCGGCTTTCATGTTGGGCCACCAATACAACTCCTTGATGCCATGGTACATTTTGTCGGCACCAGGATGTATAGAGTATTTAGACTTGTGTGCCTCGTCCATCACCAAGTCTCGTAAGTTCCCGTAGTTGGGCAACCAGAGTCGGTCAGAGAAGTACTAGGCCCCGTTTGGTTTGGTTTCCAGTTGTTTGTCCATGCCTCGCAAGGCCTCGTGTTTCACATTTTCAGCTTTGAGTGCTTCGAGTTGAGCGGCAAGAATTTGGGTTATCAGGTCGTTGTGTATAGTCATACTAAGTGCTCGGACTCGAAGGGGTTTCACTCATTCTTTACGACTTAAGGCATCAGCAACAACGTTTGCCTTGCCTGGATGGTAACGTATTTCACAGTCGTAATCAGTAAGTAGTTCGACCCAACGGCGTTGCCTCATGTTTAGGTCTTTTTGGTCGAAGATGTGTTGGAGACTTTTGTGGTCGGTGAAAATTGTACACTTGGTACCGTATAAGTAGTGTCTCCAGATCTTTAGGGCGAATACCATTGCCCCCAACTCTAGGTCATGAGTGGTGTAATTCTTTTCGTGGACCTTGAGTTGTCGTGAGGCGTAAGCAATGACTTTGTCTCGTTGCATCAGCACACAACCAAGACCTTGGTGTGAAGCATCACAATATACCATGAAGTCATCGTTGCCTTCGGGTAAAGATAAGATAGGTGCACTGCAGAGTTTTTGTTTGAGCAGCTGGAAGGCTGACTCCTGCTTATCAGTCCAATCGAACTTCCTTTCTTTCTGAGTCAGTGCAGTGAGAGGTTGAGCTATTTTCGAAAAATTCCCAATGAATCGCCTATAGTATCCGGCGAGTCCTAAGAATTGTCGTACCTCGGTGGGTGTAGTAGGTGCTTGCCAACCCTTGATGGCTTCGATTTTTAAAGGATCAACACGAATTCCTTGACTGTCAATCACGTGTCCAAGGAATTGTACAGTTTGCATCCAGAACTCACACTTGGAGAATTTGGCATATAACTCCTCGTGCTTGAGTAGTTCTAGAACGGTTTTCAGGTGTTGCGCGTGTTCTTGTTCATTACGCGAGTAAATCAGAATATCGTCAATGAAGACGATGACAAACTTGTCGAGGTAAGGCTTACACACCCGATTCATAAGGTCCATGAATACTGTCGGTGCGTTGGTCAAGCCGAATGGCATCACTTGGAATTCGTAATGCCCGTAACGAGTTCGGAAAGCTGTTTTAGGAATGTCGGTATCACGAACTCGTAGTTGGTGATAACCTGACCGTAGATCAATCTTTGAGTAAACACTCGACCCTTGGAGTTGGTCAAACAGGTCATCAATGTGTGGTAGTGGGTAACGGTTCTTAATGGTTAATTTGTTGAGTTCACGGTAGTCGATGCACATGCGGAAAGAACCGTCTTTCTTTTTCACAAACAGGACCGGGGCTCCCCAAGGCGAGGAACTCGGTCGAATAAAGCCTTTATCCAGGAGTTCTTGCAGTTGAGTAGACAACTCCTGAAGTTCAGAGGGGGCTAAACGGTACGGTGCTCGTGCCACGGGTGCAGCGCCGGGCACAAGGTCAATAGAAAATTCGACTTGTCTAGTTGGCGGTAGGCCAGACAAGTCTTCAGGAAAGACTTCTGGGAAGTCTCGAACAATAGGCACATCCTCAAGTCGCTTCTCCTCTGACTGTTTCTCTATAACGTGTGTGAGAATTGCCTGGTACCCTTTTCTCAAGTATTTTCGGGTTTTCATGCAAGAAATAATGTTAAGTCTCGTCCCACCGGTCTCCCCTTGTACGATTAAAGTTCCACCGGTGACGAGAGGAATACGGACAATTTTCTCAAAACAAATAATCTCGGCGCGGTATTTGGATAACCAATCCATACCGACGATTATGTCAAAGCTGCCGATTTCGACAGGTATAAGGTCAATAAAGAATAGCTCACTTGCTAGGTTTAGGGTGCAATTGCGTATTATACTATCGGCCTCAATTAGTTTGCCATTTGCTAATTCTACAATGTACTTAGCATCTAAGGCAGTGGGGGTAGCATTGAGCAGTGGGCTAAATTCATCAGATATGAAACTTTTATCGGCACCAGTATCAAATAAGACTGAAGCGGTTAAGTCGTTGAGAAGAAACATACCCGTAACAAAGTTCGGGTCTTGGCGGGATTCTCCCGAGTTCAACACAAAAGCTCTGCCGCGAGCGTTGGTGTTGTTGTTCCTGTTATTACTTCTCAGCTTTGGACAATCATTCCTGAAATGTCCGGTGTTTCCACACTCAAAGCAGGCCTTTGGTGTGTTAGAGTTTGGGATTGTGGTGTTGGTTCGACAATCTTTAGCTAAGTGCCCGAAACGTTTGCACTTACTACAAGGGCAAGAACCATCGTGGTGACGGTTGCATTTGGAGCAATAGGGTCTGCTCCCACTGTATCCTTTCTTTTCGTCGGTACCAGCAGCATAGGCCTTTGTAGTATCCGACCTCTTATTTTGGTGTTGACTATGGTTTTGGTTGTGGTTGGGATTCCATTTCCGTTTGTTATCCCCAGATCGGTTTCCAGTATCCTTTCCAGCGGATGTCCCACGACGGACTACCTGAGCCATTAAGTTATGTGCCATACGGACGGCACTCTGAATAGTCCCCGGGTTGGACGCAGTTACCATCCCCTGGATCTTGGCTGGGAGTCCCCAGATATACCTTTCGATCCTCTTGTATTCAGAATCGACCATTGTTGGGCACAAAAGTGCCAGCTGGTGGAAGCGGGTAGTGTAACCGGTGATATCATCACCTCTCACTGTGAGGTTCCAAAATTCAACCTCAAGCTGTTGTAGCTCTTCTCTTAGACAGTACTCATCTGTCAGCATCTTCTTTAGATCTTCCCAAGGGAGTTGATAAGCGACATCAATCCCCACAGTTTGGGCGTAGGTATTCCACCAGGTAAGGGCACCATCCATAAAGGTGCAGGTAGAGTACTTAACCTTGCAATCCTCGGTGCAGTTGCAGATTCAAAAAACAGATTCCAGTTTCTCAATCCATCTCAGTAAGCCGATGGCTCCTTCAGTTCCCTTGAAGTTTAATGGTTTGCAGTTCAGAAAATCCTTGTATGTACAAGGTTTGGCAGTTGATACTGTGTTGGAGGTATTTTCGCTGCCCTTGTTCGGATTTGAACCACTGTTTCGCTGTGCCTCTTGAGCAGCCAGGGCATCGGCTACTCCTTGGGCAACGAACTGGGCAAGTTCAACAGCGGTGAAAGTCTGTTTCCTTGGCGGCATGTTCCTTTAATAAAAGTTAGGAGGTAGGTGAGATTCTGTACAAGGAGTATGATTATCACGGATGTATATATATAAAGGGGTAATATACAACATCACTATAGGATAATCAATAACATAAGATGGATATATTAGCAACCACTCAAGATGCGAGTTCAAAAGATTACAGAATTTTAAGTTCACGAAAAATGCCGGGAACGTTACATCCGGTCGGGTTACAAGAGTTTACATAGCTAGCTAATAGGTTACACGATAACCACTGCACTAATCTTGATGTAGGTTGAGTCGTGACAACAGAGAAGTGAGATGGTTAACAGATTCTGCAAGCCTGCTAACCATTCTAAGAGCATCCTCGGTTTCCCGTAGACGCGTCTCGTATTCTTGCAGCCTTGTTTGCAGAACAGAGATTTCATTTTGGTTACTGATCACTTGATTGTGAATAGTTCCCATGGTTTCGATAGTTTCTCCCAGTTGGTCGTGAAGTGTGTCCATGTTATCCACAGTGTTCTCGTGATCTTCAGAGACTTGGTTGATACGTTCAAGGGCTGTGAGTCTCCAGTTCTCACGAGTCTCCTGCAGTTCTATGTCCATTTTGCGAAGTCGTCGCTCATGGTGGTTTAGCCTGGCGGCTAAAGCTGGTATGGAATTGAGGTTAGTTCGAGGTGACATTGTGGTCCTCCTAAAAATCCGTGGATTTTGTGATCCATACGGTTGGGAGCGTGATGAATTGGGTGGTGTGTTTGTCATTCTGAGATAGAGCGTTAGAAAGAATGAGGCCTATATTCATATAATACATATAAAATATAGCCTAAGATATTGAGCGAGAGTGAGGCCTATCTATGTATACATGTATATATATCACATAATAGCCTAAAGTGTCTAATCACAGACATGTTTGAGTCCCGGTTTCTCTCGTGGTCAGAGTCAACTAGTGTATCCCTGTTCATCATAACCATTTCAGACCTCACATCATCTTTCTTTAATTGTACATAGTTGATCAGGCTATGTTAAATTAAAGTCGTATGATGTAATTCCTGAACCAGTCACAACTAATAGGGAGATACTGCCTAACGGTCATAGTCTAGGCCCACTAAATGCAACCTAGTTCGCTATAACCTTAGGCTCTGATACCAATCTGTAATACCCCCAAATTTAATATTGCGCGGAAGCAAGCTTTGGGTGTTATTAATCAATAATTAAGCACCAAAGTATAGCAAACGACTTCTAAATGAGACGTTTGTAAAATAGTTACATACCATTATAAAATAGGGTTTGAAAACATAATGTTTTCGTTACAAAAGTAAGGTCCCCTAGAGTCCGCGTACGTAGCGGGAGATTCTATTACATAACCATAGTTACAAAAGATAATGCTAAAGAATCTCCGTTAAATGCAGTTTGGAAATCATGCGACTCTAGCTAGTAATCCTGGAGTAATCCTACTCCGTACGTGTACCTGAGAATACATGCTAAAAAGGGTCAACACGAATGTTGGTGAATCTCACAGGTTTGTAAGTAAGTAATAGTTTGAACACAAGATTTTTATCAGTTATGCCCGCAGGCGTAAATCAAGTATCTGCAACCAAGCAAATAATAAGTAAATATGTATATACCGTTGCCATGAGCTCATAGTCGAAGCTTAACCCGCAAATCGGTGGTACAACCAAGTACCGTATAGTGCCCCCGCGAGTGCCCAATCCAAACACTCGTACGAAACAAATAAAAGTCGCCCGTTTATACATAACGGTTCGTGGTAGCGCTACTACCCCGGGCGGGGAGGGTCAGTCCCCAATGGATCCATTAACTAATATTCGCGCTTAAGTCCATAACTAACGAAACTATGATGGAGGGACTTCAGTGGATTAGTAAGTAACTCATGCAAGCCCGTATATGAAAAGTAAGTAATTTAGCACTTGTGTTCAAGAAAACGTAAGCAATGCATCTCACCCCATAAGTAAAACAGTAAAAGTGGGGCTGTAAGACTCACCTGAGTCAAGCAAGCAAGCGTTTAACTTAATAAACGTAAATTATGAAAGCAGTAGTATTCCGTAGGTTCCGCGAACCCGCAACCTTCTAATGCCCTAAGCATATAAGGTTGTATATATAAGTGAATGTCTCAAAAGATCATTCATGCTAGTTGTCCACTCAACTAGTTATGTCCAAGTAAGTATCTGTTTGTTTAATTAAAAACATTTGCGGCCCGTTGGTGAAGTTTAGGTATGTAATAATAATCTAAACATTATTATAATTCATCGTGTTGTACACCTTACAAAGCGTATATATAAGTTGGTTATCTGTTATTGACGTTAAATCAAGTATGTCGTGATATTGTATGTATTCAAGGCTTGGTATAAAAAGTATCTTCAAGTTTCTGTTTCATGCGACAATACATTTGGTCCGTGAGTCAAAGAAAAGTCAAAGGCCACAATTTATCCGACAATAGGGTACTGCGTCAATAGGATTCTCGGACACTGTTCATGCGAGATTAGTAATTCACGGACTTTGTTTATGCGTTAATGATATTCACGGATTGTGTTTATGCGTGAATGGTATTCACGGTTTTTGTTTATGAGACAATGGTATTCACGGAGTTGAGATTTCATGCGATAATAATGAGGATTGACGGACCAATGATTTTCTAGAATACAAGTGTTATACTTTGTTCCCACTGTTTATTAAACTTGTTATCACTGTTCGTTATAAACTCGTTACCACTGTTAGTTAATTAACTCGTTACCACTGTTAGTTTATTAACTTGTTACCACTGTTTGTTATAAGCTCGTTACCACTCTTAGTTAATTAACTCGTTACCACTGTTAGTTTATTAACTTGTTACCACTGTTTGTTATAATCTCGTTACCACTGTTAGTTAATTAACTCGTTACCACTGTTTGTTATAATCTCGTTACCACTGTTAGTTAATTAGCTCGTTACCACTGTTAGTTTATTAACTTGTTACCACTTTTTGTTATAATCTCGTTACCACTGTTAGTTAATTAACTCATTACCACTGTTTGTTATAATCTCGTTGCCACTGTTAGTTAATTAGCTCGTTACCACTGTTAGTTTATTAACTTGTTACCACTGTTAGTTTATTAACTTGTTACCACTGTTTGTTATAATCTCGATAAGCCTTTCGATTTGGAGCATTTCTAGTCCGATTTATACCTAACCAAAAATCACACATGTTCTCATATATGTCTAGTTCATTTCTGCACTTTATGGTGTTTTTATATGTTCATTTACTATTTTAAACAAAAATAGTTTCAAGGTGTGGTCAGACTTGGTCCAAAACGGTTATATGTTCAAAGATCGAGTTATACACGAAAATAAGTACATTTCTGGGAATGGTCATAGAAGAACTTTTTAAAGTTGACAAAATATGTGAGGTTTTGGCACTAGTCTCATACGTTTTAGTGGTCTAGAACTCAAGATATGGTCTCGAGAAGAGGATGAATGTTTCTGTCCGCCGGAACAGTAATGCGCACCTTAACAGAAATATTATTTTAAAATAGTAAACAAAATCGATATGTCACGAAATAGATGTCGTTGGAAAGCTAACACCACGAGCTACATTTTAGGTTTAAGAAACGACCATTTTAGTTAAGAGATGAATCTTATAAAAATCATGGAATTTGACCCTTTTCTGGACAGAAAGTTAAAGTAGCATTTCAAGTTGTAAAGTGCGTTTCGATTTTTGTTTTGGACATATCCAAGTCGAGGGAGTACTAGAACATGTAAATAAATATAAAGTAAGTACTTTAGAAGAGAATTAAGTTCTTACAATGGTTGTTTAGTAGAAGAAAAAGGAAGAAGGAGTAGAGTGCTCGATTTCGCGTGTATTCTTGAAAATCTTCGTCGCGGTGATATGGCGGATTGTGGTGGCTGAATGGTGGAATGTGGTGGTTGTTTTTGGGCTGGAACTCTGTGAAAAGAGAGAGAGAGAGAGAGAGCCGAGATAGAGAGAGAGAAGGAGTAGAGAGTGATAGAGGAGTGATGGTGGTAATGTTGAGTATAATTCAAGGAAGGATGGGGAGAGTATGGCAAGCCATACTCTTGCCATTTTTCTGCAGGAATCAGAGGGGTCCCACCCCATGTGGTGTGTAAATTTGTTTCCCCAAAGTTGTGTTGTGTGCGGTGCCCTTTTACCCGTTCGTTTTACGTTTTAATTAACCGTATAACGTTTTTAAATGTTATAATTGTACGCGTGTAATCGCGATATTTTTACTTGAAGTATTTTATTAAAATTCTTAGTTTTGAGTTATAAAAATATAACTTGAGTTTATCTTTGCGTGTCGGGCGCGTTTCACGCGTTTTTGGTCGTTTCTGAGCATTATATATGATACGAAATGCTTGTGAAATATTATCGCAATAATATTTGGAAATAAGTATGTTTATCAAATAATTTCGCATTATTTAATAAATTGTGTTCACCAACGTCCAGTTAAGTCGGAATCCATCCGAGCAAATCGTGTAATATCAATTTATTACGTACGTGTGTATATTCAATATACGTTATATTACAAGCAACTTAGTTCTATTTCAAACCAATCACAAGTAATTACAAGCAAGCTTAGAGTAAATTAATACGCCTAAGTACGGGTTGTCACAACAACCACAATTAAAAAAAATTAATTGTGTCACCAGAAATAAACATATTTAAGTCAATAAAATACTTACCACCATAACAAGCAAAGGATCATTTTAATTGTTGCTCGGCTTATAACCAGTGGTTGATCTGACCATGGCATCAAGTATGTATCCACACCAATCGAGTTCACAGATTGCAATATCAGGGTCCGAAATAACAGGCAGGATCCTCTTGTTTACATCACCACTCTTGTTAGTTTCAATCAGCAATGTTGTAACCAGAACCAGAAAATTATATTTGAACCATTCACAAGTTGAATCGTTCTCCATAATCCAATTATGAACTTGTTTAACAGTCAACCTATCAACTTCTTTCACCAAACCCCATTTTTGTTTAAACTGCATAATAATAGGTTCTTCGGAATTCGACCTCAGCTTGGTCTTAATTGGAATTCCTACCATTGGAAAACCAACAACATCATGAACCAACTGCTTAGTCACCTTGATTAATCTCCCATCAGGAAGCTTAAACTTACAAGTACGAGGATTGAACATTTTTACAACAAAAAGGCCCAACTTTGTTGGCACTGTTTGAAAGTCAAACCAATCATTAAGCAATGATCCAAAACCAAACTCTGTTATCAATTCCCTCTGCTGCTTAGTTAAATTCTTAACAACTATAGTTAACCACCTTGGAGATGATCTAGACTCAAGCCTAATCAACTCTGCATCATCATCATCACATTGTTTCCTCTTCTTGCCTACTTTCTTCTTCTCAACTTCCAGTTTGAGTGACTGCTTTTTTGTTGACTTCATTAGTAAATTAATTCTTTTACCTGCATATTAAACTAAAACATAAAAATTCCATAAAAAATACATACATAAAAGTAATATAAAAAAGATCATAAAATAAGAAGAAAATATAAAACACAGAGTATCATTAAAAAGGCAGAATAAAAAGGCCATCACAAGTGCACAACAAAAAACGCATACATTAAGTATTAAAAAAGTAAAAATAAATAACACACCTAAAATGCAGTATCAACTAAATAAAACAAAAAATAATAACTAAAAAAGATACAATACTAACAACAAAGAACACACCTAAAATGCAGTACTATAAAAAAATATAGCAGAATAATAAAAAACACACCTAAACTAAAAAATGTAGTAACACAAAACTTAAAATGCAGTTTTTTTCAAAAAAAGATGAAGTACTGACAATAAAAACTCATAAAATGCAGTCACACTTAAAATGCAGTACTATAAAAAAATATAGCAGAAACAAAAACACACCAAAAACTAAAAAATGTAGTAAAATACACAACCTAAAATGCAGTTTAAAAAAAAGATGCAATACTGACACACAAAAACTCATAAAATGCAGTACTAAAACATACCTTAAAAATGCAGTTACAAAAACAGCTATCAACACATGCCTAACATGCAGTACTAAAACATCTTTTTACTTAAATAGCAATAAAATCACTTAAAAATGCAGTTACAAAAACTCAAAAATATATATAAATGCAGTATCTAAAACATCTTTTTACTTAAAATGCAGTAAAATCACTTAAAAATATCTTTTTACTTAAAATGCAGTTACAAAAACAAAAATAACAACTAACAACACATGTCTAACATGTAGTACTAAAACACCTAAAATTCAGTAACAACTGCATTTTAAAAAAACCTCAAAACGCAGTACATACAAAAACATACCTTAAAAATACAGTTACAAAAACAAAAACCACAGCTATCAACACATGCCTAACATGCAGTACTAAAACTTCTTTTTACTTAAATGCAGTAAAATCATTTAAAAATGCAGTAACAAAAACATCTTTTTACTTAAAATGCAGTAAAATCACTTGAAACATTTTTTAACTTAAAATGCAGTAAAATCGCTTAAAACATCTTTTTACTTAAAATGCAGTTACAAAAACAAAAATCACAATAAACAACACATGCCTAACATGTAGTACTAAAACATCTAAAAAGAATACACAGCAACTTATCACATGCCTAACATGTTAAATTTAAAAAATTAACTAAAATGCAGTAACAACTACATTTAAAAAGAATTACCTAAAATGCAGGACAAACAAAAACATACCTTAAAATGCAGTTACAAAAATAAAAACCACAACTATTAACACATGCCTAACATGCAATACTAAAAACATATTTTTACTTTAAAATGCAGTAAAAATCACTTGAAAATGCAGTAATAAAAAAAACATTTATAATGCAGTTTTTTTAAAAAAAAAACACATAACATTATCCAGATTTAGAATACAGAGCAACTTATCACATCATTCAACAAAAACAAAAACGATTCATAACAGATATATCTCAAAAATAAAAAATCAGGAAAAATTGAGTAATATACCTCTCATTACACTTTCAACTTCGTTATCCTCACCATCCGATTCACACAGATCTAGAACTACATTATCTTTACTCTGCTTCGCACGAACTTGATACCTCGTTGTCCTTTGACTCCGACGAGACGCTGTAAAAACGAAACAAAAAACGTTAAAACGACGGAACAACGACGACTACTTCAAATGAAATTCCGATTTCACAAAAACTTACGAGATATAATTCCTTTGTCTTTTTTCTTCCGAGCAAGGATTTTTGAACCTTCACCAACAGAATCCTGAGAATCCTTTATCATTTTCGACATATTCCTAACTAAAAATCGACGATTAAAACCGTATTTTAGTGCGTTTGATTAACGCAATTTTGATGAAGAAATGTTATGAAGAAGAGTTATGAAGAAATTATGGAAAAATGAGAAAGAAAATGGTGCCTAATTGATTGACACTGCAAAGAAGCAAAGAAATGCAGTCTGACCGAATATCATGATATTAGTATGTAACAAGTCAAATGACTTATTTGCCTCTGATTTAATTCAAAGAAGTTACAAATCAGTCCCTCTACTTTGCAAAAAAAGCAAAACAAACCCCGCTACATGCTCAACTCACGGGAACCGTTGATCACTCATTTTGACGGTGCAGATTTGGAGCTCTCGGATCCCTCCAAAACAATGGATCCTTCCTGATCCCACATCATAAAGAAAACGGACAAACACTTTTTAAGTGCCTCAAACATGATTGATGAGGACGTAGATGGGGTGTTGTTTTGTTGCTAAGAAGGTTGTTCCGAGTTCTATCCTTCGTCGTTAGAATAGTTAACAAGGCGCACGCGGACAAAATATACGGTGCAACTATTATTTTATAAAGTCCCGAGATAATTTAGAAATCGTAACCTGCTGCACATCATCTTTTGTATGGTTTTGTATAGGTATGTACGTACGTGGGGACTTGGACAGGGATAGACTTAACGCAAGCTTGTTAACTCCAAGTCTCCAACCAATCACAAAAAACGAGCATTGGACGTATTTTCTTACCGAAAGGAAATCCTGTTTGTAATGAACTTTTCTAATCGCGGTGGACGTGAAAGAAGGTCCTTGCAAAAGCTGGACACTGCAGACGACTGGAAGCAGGATGAACCAGTACAAATGCGACATGAGATCGGTGGTGCCAAGGAAGAGGACGACGGTGGCGGTGGGGATTCTTAAATTTATTTTAATAAGAATCATGAAACAAGTTTTGAAAAAAACATGTCTTTGATATCTAAAAAGTGTTTCTAATGTTATTCGCACATTCTCAAGATATTTAGTCTTGTGACTTGTACCCTCTTCCATATACTTTTTGCACCATATAACAAATCGCTATATATTTTAATTCATACATGTCACATATACAGAGTAACAGATAAACCCCAGGGCATGATCATGAAATTATTTTACTTGTAAAACTACGGAGTAATTCTTGTGTAAGCTACGTATCCCCAATATATTTTGAAATAAATAAATATAAAAACATATACATACGAATGATATATTGATATATATAAATATCTATATCTATTTAAATTAATAAATCTCAGAAAAATTATGGTAACCAACAACACTGTAGGATCTCAAATTAGCCGTGAGTCTATATCTATAATCTATAATACATATAAAGGATGTATAATTTGTTGAATCTTAATTCTTATATAATAATTAAAATGACTATTTTACCCTTTTGTACTCATAAATGAAAATCATTTTAAATAGAAAAGTTTTTATTCCAAAATTACATATTTAAAATTTTGTGTTGTTAGAATAAAATCACTATATTAATCATAATTAGTGAGAACATATACTTATTTGTAAAAATATGTGACATGGTATTTTTACTAATTGAATCATTAACCGGAAAACAACGATGAAAAAATGTCATATTACCATTATAAAATGATATTGTATTTAACGAACTAACAAAATAGATATAAAATAAATTATTATTTGTTTATATAATTCACAACTTTAATGTGAGTCAAAAGTCAAGTAAAATTTGAAATTCTATAGCAAACCAATAAAACCAACAATAGAATAAAAGAGATTACATTACATAAATTGTGTTTAACACAAAAACATAAACAGAAATCACAAAATACAAGCTAGGGCCTCAAGGATGATTGATGGTCTTTTCTGGTTTGTTGTTGAGGTGGTTGTTCGGAGTCCTCTTCTTCGTCGTTATTTTTTACCCAAAAGCAGACGGATGCAACCATCATTGTCAAGCCTACATATATGAATACGTAGCTGAGCCAGTGGAAGTTGGAGTGTTTGAATAACACGATATACAACATTATAAAACAACAAGGTACTGAAAGAAGAATCATTAATAGAAGATAACATAAAGCATAAATTCTGGTCTTGTCATCGTCCTCGTCTTGTTGTTTCTCTTCTTCATCAACAGAAATCGTAACCTGCGGCACATGATCTTTTTCTGTATGGGTTTCCATGGATACTTACGTACGTAGGTACTTGGAGACAGGGATAGACACGTATATGTATATATATGGTCTGTTCTAAACTTGAGGTTTTACACTTAACAGTACTACGAGGTCAATTAGGAAACTTATATAGAAAAAATATATAATTTGATACATGAAACAATTGTTATTGGTATCTAAACCAAAAAACACTTTCATAATGTTTTCTTGTGTACGCCAAAAAAACCAAAAGAACCACTTTGGTGGTTTTGTTTGTGCGGCTGACTCTCCCACAAAATAAAACAAAAATACACCCCATATTTGAGTGTGTTACTCTTTTTAGAGAGACAAGTTGGGCCAGCCAATAAGAGGCTTCCACCTCATCATATCTACCACTTTCAATTCAATTAAGGGTCTTTTGGTCAATAACAATTAAATTATTTTTTTCTTCCTTATATTTCTTCTGCACGTATAAAACAAAGATTTTTTCTTAATTTTTATACATAAAATATCATAATAATTCTTTTTCTTTAGAGTCTCCTAAATTTACATAATATCATATTATTTTTTTCTTAAAAATCTTAATTAATAATTACTAAGAATATTATTTATCAATTATACTTTATTATAATAGCCTTTAAAATTCCTATATTATTTTATATATAATATATAATAATTATATAAAAAAAGATTCATTCTCTAATTCATATCTTATACATTACAATTAACAAATATTGTCATCATCAACTACCATGTTTTGAGAAAATTATTTTTAATAAAGGTATTTGAAATTGATTATTTTCTGTACATTTTGGTATATATAATAATATTGAATTTCAGTAATAAATTTTAAACTTTCAACAATATTAAGATATAGTTGAAAATCTAAAAAATATATGATTAATTTTTATTTTTTAAATTGCCTTGCATTGCATATGCTCAACAAATATATTAAAACTTAACATAATAACTTACAAATAGTTACAAACCAAACTTCTTTGCAAACAATGTTCAAGTGTTTGTAAATTAATAACACATAATCATTAACTAAAATAATACAATTAATTAAAATATGTAATAATCTAATATTAATAAATTATAAATATATATTTATATATGTAACAACTATTTATATATATATATATATATATATATATATATTAATATTAGATTATTACATATTTTACTTAATTGTTATTAACATTATACCTATATTATATATTTATATTTTTATTATTATTAATTCAAATTCCATTCCAATTCCTGTCAACTAAATGTGAAAGATTCCAACACATTTAGATTTCAATTACATTTGATTCTAATTCTTTCAAATTTCAATTCCTTTGTCAGATTCCAATTCCTTCAAAAACATTATGTGAACCAAACGAACCCTTAGTCTCATAGTTGTCGACTCGTGACTCGTACCATATCTCGTTTTCTCGATTTTTGAATCGTGTCTCGTATCGTAAGAGTCATAATCAGTCATATATATATATATATATATATATATATATATATATATATTTATTATATGTATGTAAAAACATAAATATTATCTTATAATATAAGCATATTTATTATAATACTACAATTTCACCAGTTTCAAGTCATAGATTCATAAGTTAAGCACCACAAAGTAATTTTGAACCACAAATTAGTAATCTTTTTCAAAATAGCTTATGTAGCCTTGTACTTTATTAATTTTTAATATGTTTCAGAGTTTGATTTCTTGCAGTTTAAACCACTTTAAATCACACGATTCAGGAGTCTGACTTGTCTCTTACGATACAGTTCAATTTTACGAGATAGATTACGAGTCAAAAATGATACGTCCCTTTTTATTCATTTATGAGACGATTCGTACAATACGTCTCACATATTGTACGACTCTAACAACTATAATTAGTCTTATGACTTGAACCCTTTTCCATATAGTCCATACATGATACATCCATATACTTTTTGCACCAAATAACAAATCGCCATATATTTTAATTCATACATGTTGCATATATAGAGTAACAGATAAACCCAATAAACCCCAGGTCATGATCATGAAATTATTAAACTCCAAAAACTACGGAGTAGTTCTTGTGTGAGCTACGTATCAATATTTTGTAATAAATAAATACTACCGTATGAAAACCTATTCATACGATGATACGAAAGATATATAAATATATCTATTTGAATTAATAAATCTCAGAAAATTTATGGTAACCAACAACATTGTTGGATCTCAAATTAGCCGTGAGTATCAAAATATATTATTATTTGTTTATATAATATAAAACTTAAACGTGAGTCAAAAGTCAAGTAAGATTTGAAATTCTATAGCAAACCAATTAAACCAACAATTAAATTTATTATTTGTTTACATTACATAAATTGTGTTGTTTAACACAAACACATAAAGAGAATTCAAAAAATAAAGCTAGCTAGGGCCTCAAGGATGATTGATGGTCTTCTCTAGTGTTTGTTGTTGAGGTGGTTGTTCGGAGTCCTCTTGGTCGTCGTTATTTTTTACCCAAAAGCAGACGGATGCAACACGATATACAGCAGTATAAAACAACAAGGTACTGAAAGAAAAATCATTAATAGAAGATAACATAAAGCATAATTTTGTTGGTTATTTCTCTTCTTCATCTCGAAGGTATGGCCGATAGGGATAGACGTATCATGTATGTATGATCGGTTCTAAACTTGAGATTTTGAGTCTATGTATAATATTATATACTAGTGTTGAACCCGTCCGTTGAACGGCTAGATATAATAACTATTACTAATAAATATTAATGTCTTAAATACTAAAATAAAATCTTTGTACAATTTTTATTAAAAACTAGAATAGTATTTTTCTAGTATTAAATAATTCTTTGTTGTATTTATACAATTATTACCCGAATATATAAACGATATAAACTTTTAAATTGATGTAATATGACAAATAAAGGAAAAAATTACAATAATCTCCATTAAATTTTCATTTATATATGATGATGAATTGGTAATATACTACATTATTAACTTTATATATGATATATTGGACTACTATATGATTTGGTTGAACTAATTATATAAAGAAAAATCATTTTATTAATCATGCATAATAAAAAAGATATACCAATGTTTACTCAATATATTCATGTAAATTGATGCTATAAATTAATTGTTTGTAGTAATATAACGGATGCATAATTAACGCGATTTCAAAGTTTCAACCTCGTTATCACCATGCTCATCTTTTAAAACGTTGTAAAGATCTCATCCTATAACAACATCATCCGATATTAATCCCCAATCAACATTATCCTACGACAATATAAGAAGTAATTAATATTGAAATATGTAATTAAAATATAGAAACAAAAAAGTTGATGTAATCATACAAAAAGTTTTCTATGTTTAGTATATCCTTTTAGTCGTTCTTATTCACGATTTTGGTTTCTTGCTATGCGTTCTTATTATGATATTGACTTTTTCAAGTCTTTCTATTTTCCTATACACAATATTAGATAGTGTTAGTTAATAAAAGATGAGAAAAAATATGGATGTTCATGTCCTTCGTAATTTTACTTTATTACATAGAATGCAAAAAAGATTGTGAAGAAAAGTAAAAATGACTAAAAGTTAAAACAATATGTCACCTTAAAGTTGTCAGAGATCTTGTTCAATTTTATCTTCAATTCATCATAAATTTTGCAAATAAAAAATAATCAATTCATCATAATTTTGCAAATAAAAAATAATGAAATCATTATTTCATTTATTAATAATAGTGGTAGAAACTATATTTGTTCGAAAGTTGTACATATTGTCACATAGAATTTTCTAATTAGTTAGTCAGATTATTAACTTTATATAAGGAATAGTTGACTACAATTTTATGTAGTTGAATTAATATAATAAAGTAGCATTATTTATCCGGATTTTTTGATTGACCTTCTATAACTAATAATTTGTGATTGAAGAAATGATTGTTATACCAAAAATAAGAGATTTCTGATGAGGTGTCATATAATTTTAGAAAGTTTATGAGAGATTGACACGTAGGTGAAAAATTTAGGTGGCAAAAGGATAAGCATGTCACATAGGCTAAAAGGCTTCTCTATTAGTATTACGTAGAGATAGTATACATATTGGGTCGGGCAGCCCACAACATTTGAAGGTAAAACACACAAAAAAAAACGTGAAAAATATTAATAAATCTAAAGTAGAAGATCTAAAAATAGACCTATGGGCCTAACCCCAGCCCACAACATTCAATGATGAATAATGCGGTCAAATTGGGTGTTTGGTTCGAGAAAGTGTCACTGTAATTATCGATTTGATCTTAATTTTATTTTCAAACTGGTCAAACCGAATCATGAACATCCAAAAGAAAACAACCTACCACTAAAAATAACAATATTTGAATAAGAAAGTTTACATTCACAATTTTTTTTTAAAGTAATCCACAGAATGATGTGGAGATATATGTGGACCTCTCATGTTTCTCTTTCCTCGTATGATTGGTACAAATTATTGTGTGTTATGATGCGTCACAAGAGGTCGGTAAGGATTTTACCCTTGTCGTTGCACCGGCTACTGGCGACGGCGATCAGTGGGTGTTTTAAATTTGTAATTGCGGGGCCTATGTTTTCCTTAACAATGCTAATCCTAAGGGTGAGCAAGTGCTAGGTATGACCTAGAGTCGTTCTTCAAACCGACTGAATTGAAACTAAGGCGTGGCAGATGAGGGCTTTCAAACTAGTGAAGGGTTTATAAAATAGTGAGGGAGTTTTGGTTTTTATATTAACTAACTTAGGGAAGTAAATAAATAAAAGCGAAATAAAAATAAAACGTAAAGCAGATAAGATAAAGATAGTGTTTGCTGAGACTTCGTTAATTAAGGTATGGGATGATGTTTGGAGAAACTATTTTAAAAGATATTTGTTAATTGTTACTCTTGGATACTTGTGATGTAAACACTAGATTCCCTACTAATTAAAATTCCATTAGCATGTCACATCGGGAGCTAGGTTATGGTAACATTACAAAGTATTTAGAATAATAAGCAAAATCTTAATTATGGTTTAATAATACTTTCATATGAACGGGAACAAAATCTAAAGGTACTAGACAAAACGGAATCATATAACGATTCCTTGTCATCCTAACAGATTTGTATATTTATAGAGTTCATTTATGACTTTAAACCAGCCCTTGCTTAAGACTACCCAATAAATCCACTAATTATCCACAGCGTTCCTCACTTAAAGTGGTTCCGCCGCTTTAAACTATGGCCATGTCTTGTCCTACGATAATCCCCCATGTAGTCTTGCGGTTCCATAGTTTCATACCTTTGACAAATTATATTGACACAGATGACTGACTACCTTTTGGTTGGACGTCGTTAAAAAGGTGTTGTAATCACGTTTATTGGTGGAAAGACAATTAGATTAATTTGAACTTTAAAAGTCTATTTAGAAAGGTTAATTAAACTAGGTTTCTCATTTTATATATTAGTCCGTAATATAACTACCTTCGATCGTTACTCGACTTCCATACATTTGTACTCCACCATGAAGTGTTTCCAGTACTATATCGAATAACAGTCGAATAGGGGTCGTCATATTACTTTGTAATATTGTACCGTTTCGTAATATGACTACCTTCGGTCGTTACTCGACTTCCATACATTTGTACTCCACCTTGAAGTGTTTCCAGTACTATATCGAGTAACAGTCGAATAGGGGCCGTCATATCATTTTACGATAATTAAGATCGTCTATATTTTACTACTATGATTATCCTAAGGCAACAATCAAACAAGAACATGCAATAAGACGATCAAAGCAATATTGTCGATCTTTAATATTTAATTATAAATTATCCCATAATTTACTAACTACATCGCAAGCAAACACAACAAGTATAATACTCTCTAATCATGGCAATAACTAAATCTAGCATAAATAATATAAACGTAATTTATTAAGATAGATAAGGATAGAAAGAACCAGGATTAAATGCGAGATAATAGACTTGAATTAATTGACACAATTCCGAGCATACACCGAAGATTACAATGCGTTCCGCACTTTCCTTCTATTCCTAATTAAACTTCTAAACTAGTTTAAATACTAGTTAAAACTAATCTAGAGAAAAAATATAGAGTGAGAAAGTTGGAGCTTATTTCTAGAGTGAGAGAAAATAAGCTAGGAAGGTGTGTCTTCAAATGAGCCATGAAGCCTCCTATTTATAGGGGGAAATAGGTGAATTTTAGCAACTTGGGGCACATGTTAGCAAAAGGTGGGAAAGTTGCTAGCACATATACCCTAAAGCGCGTAAAGGTCTAGCACGTGTACCCTATTGTTACGGAAAATGCCTAGCACATGTACCATGCGAGTACGGGCGAGGACGAAAAAGCGGACTGGGGTCGGGGGCATGGTGGCCGGCGCCGCCACCCATGCAGCCGGCGAAGGTGGCATGGTGGCCGGTGGCGGCTGCAATGCTGCCGTCCCGGTTCGCCGTCTTTCGCCCCGTTTCTTAAATCGCGCGTATCTTCTTTGTTATGCGTCTGTTTGTGTTGATTCTTTTTGCGTTGGATTCGTTATTCAAAAACGAAGAGTTTGATAAAAATAAATCCCAAAAATATATCTATGATATTTGGATGTCTCGTTCGAATCATTTGAATCTTCCGGCGTACGTATAATCTTCATTGTTCATCCGTTTTTGTTGATTCTTCTTCTGTTAGATTCGTATTTTGAAAATGAATATCTTGGATAATATAAATTTCAGTGATGGTCATTTTTTCCTTTAAATCTTGTCTTGATGTCTTGAATCTTCAAACGTGTGTGGAATCTTCATTTTTCATCTGTTTTGCTTGATTTTTCTTGTGCAACTCTATTTTGACCTTCTTGACAAAGTTTCATTGATTTGAACATTATTTGAATTTATTTTCCAAGTATTGTTCCAGAATGAGAGAGATATCGGTAGTAAAAACGTGACTATTTACGTGATATCAAGTATCCCACACTTAGAACTTTGCTTGTCCTCAAGCAAACTCGAATTTAAAGCATGGTTAAAGATAAGTAGATAATGAAATATTTTGAGGCGGAACTTTTTACTGAGGGGGTTTTTGGAAAGATAAAATCTTTGTGCTTTTGAAAAAGTAGGGTTGTAATCTTTGAAAGCATGCTTTTGATCTTTGATCTTGGATACATGACTAGGCGATCCTCTCATGGTGGTCACTCCAATCACTCAAAGTGTTTATGGTTTCCTATTCTAATATTATCAATCACTCAGAACGCCAGTTATGTATCGTTTATCGTCATAGGCTTGATCGAGAATCAAATCGTTACCTTTAAGGGGAGCGCGAAGTCAATCTTGCCATAATCATTCTAGGGGGAATTGATGTAGGGTTTTTGGAGTAGAGTGTTAGTGATATGAGAGGGGGTTGTATTGGTTTGTATGGGTTTTTTTTTTTTTTTTTTTTTTTGTGAAGAGGAAAGTTGTAATTTTTGGGAGGATTGACACCTTTTTCTTAAGATTTTTTTTTGGGAGGAGTCTTTTTCTCCAATTGACTTTCTTTTCTTCGAATTCTTTTCTTTTGTTTGTTTTTTTTCGACGTCATATCCTTGTAGCTTCTCTTCTTTCATCTTTGGACTTTCTATGAAGTTTGAGGGGTGCTTTTGAGAGGGTAGGGATAACGTATTTATTTTTTGGTGTACAGATGGGTTTAAGAATGATGTGATTCGATCTCCTTTTTACTCACCAGTTCGGATTCGAAATGCATCACATGAGCAAGTTCTGATTCTAAACGCATACATCGGAACACTCAAGAATCGAGAAAGTGAAGCATTAAAAATGGATGCTTTATATGGCTCAAGATACCTCACAAATCGAAAGTTGGTTTGTTGTGTGCCTAGTCATGTGATGCTCTTAATGAGATTACTAAACTAATTTTTCAAAGGAATTCGTATTTTATTTATCTTTCTTCCCCAAAGTAAATAATTCTTTGTCTAAATTTTTTCATTTTCAACATATTTTTAACTCAATTTTGAAAAAATTTGTTTACTTATTGGAGAAGGATGGTCTAAAGAGCAACGAGCTTAGAATCAAGCATATACCATTATCCATTTTACAATAGTGTAACTACTGCTATCCCACACTTAAAGGAACATTGTCCTCGATGTTATTCTAAGCTCTGACTGGGGTAAAATCCCACACTTAGGATTTGAAACATCTAAGACGTATTCTTTTAGTGGTGTGTGTTGATTTTGAATCCCACACTTAGTAATAAGCATAGTGGATATGGTATATTTATAACGAAGGAAAAAGATTGTAAAGAAGTACTCCCTAGTAGTTGCAGTGCTCTATGGTATGCATTTGCCGAACTTCATCTTGTTGGGTTCACTCTTGATCAAGTCTTCTTTTAATTGGTCTCGTAGGTGTGAACACGTCGGATATAAGATGCTTATACTTCCTTGAAAGAGGAGGTATGTCCGAGTGTGAAAGATAGTCGGAGACTTCATCACTTCTTGGAAATTAAAATTGCAGAAATGTACAAGCACGGGTTGCCTCCCGAGAAGCGCTCTTTTAAAGTCGAGAGGTCGACTTCTTTCTCCTGGCTATATGGAGATGGATGCATCCATGCGATCCACTGTGCTGATGTTGTGGGCCCTAGGTTGCAGGAAAGTATATCGAGGTGGATAGATTCTCACGAAATGATTAACTATTGTCGTAATCAATTCAAATGGACTATCTCTCGATTCTGCCTTGTATTTCAAAAGATGCTCTGAAGTTGTCCTTGCAAGTCCGTGAAGTCCGAAGGTGATGTAATCGACTGCTTTAGTGACAGTCCCACTAGGGTTGGTCATGGTGATTGTGTCTGTCTTAACAACCTCTCTTGGCGGCGGTTTTTGCCAGAGAGAGCATACAAACGTCAAGAATTGCAGTTTTATGTCTTCATAATTCTCGGTCTTGGGGTCTCCGTTGAATCTTCTTATGGACGTGCACATGTCCTATATTTGCCGGTGCTGATAGTTGTTGAATAAAAAGTTAGATTTTGAGAAAACTAGAACAAGCTGACGAAGTATCTCCTTGCATCCTGAGTAGAATATGAACTTCATTTTGGAGTTACTTTTCCGTTGTTGAATCTCCCGTAGATGGATCGTAAAGTGGTGATTCATGTATGGCCCTAAAAGGTCGTTCGCACCTTGATTCCTCCCAAACAAGATCACTAAGTTCTTCAATCAATAACTCAACTTGTTTTTCAATAGTGGAGTTGATAACCATATATTCGCTTTCTTTAGAACTAAGGTGATTTTCTCTATTTAGCAAGTCAAGCAATGATGTGAGGTCATTCATTGTCAAGATGTTGGCATGACTGCTTGGATGTTCAGTAGTCTCTTTCATATGCGCTCTAATGGATCCTAACATCTCTCATTGTGTTGAGGTGAATGAGATGTTAGATCTTTTAAGGGCATTGTAGATCCTAGCGTAAGTCCGTTTCTGTTGTTGACAGAATTGCAATTCAGCAGGGGAAAGAGCAAGCATGTTGATTATTCCGCTTATTCCTCCTACTACTTTGTTAAATCTTTGGATCCATTCTCCGAGCACTTTGCGATCTATGATGGTTTGCGGTTGGTATCTTGTGCATTTGGAATATTCCTTCAGTGTTTCTCCTCTTGTGGGATGGTTGTGGTTACTTCCCGCCATTTCTTTTGTGGTAAACGAATTAGTTGGCGGTATGCTTCTTTCGTTTTCTTCTTCCATCTTTATCATCCCAATTTCTTCCATCGTTGAGTTTTTCACTAATGGAGATGCATTTTTCATCTCTTGTCTTATTCGTCGGAGGTCAATTGGAAAATATGGCGTGATTGCCATTTCCTTACTAGATTTACTTTCACTTATTGACTTTGTAGTTTCTTTGTCCTCTGTGGTCTTGTTCATGGAGATCATGTACATATCGGCTTCGTTTCCAGCGTTAGGATTGTTGATATGGAAAGTGATGGCTTCTCCCTGAGACTGCAAGCTGATGGTTTGTGCGAAGACGTTGATGATTGCCTTGGCCGTATTCATGAAAGGTCTTCCTAGTATGATTGGGATGTGTACGTCTTCCTACATATCCATTACTACAAAATCTGTTGGGTAAAGAAATTTGTCAATCCTAACTAAAACATTTTCAGCTATTCCCTTAGGGTATTCGACTAAGTGGTCATCAAGTTTTATGGTCATTTTGGTAGGTCGAATATTTTCTAACTCAAGCCTCTTGAAAAGCGAGTATGGCATAAGGTTAACACTAGCTCCTAAATCGGCAAGAGAACAGATGATGCCTGAATTGTAGATAGAACTGGAGAGAGTAAAACGTCCGGTGTCTCCGAGTTTTTCTGGAACGGTATTTTTCAAGATAGCTGAACATTCCTCGTTCAACGGGACATTGGATACTTCGGGTACCTTATCCTTGTTTGTAAGAAGCTTTCTGAAGTACTTTTTGGAATGAACTTCAGATGCGATATCTAGGAATTTCCTATGAAGCTTAAAAGACAAGCTTGTCGGGTCGTTGTTTAAGACGAGCCGGAAATGGAATGTTTACTTTCCTATTTTGTGTAGACTCTAAATCTATTGTCGATGGGACAATAGGTGGTTCCTTCACCGGAGAAGAAATCGTAGGTGGGCTATGTGCTACCTGAGAGTCTTGAATATGAGAAGCCTCCTTATGGCAACTAGTTGGACTATTCTGAGGTTTAGCGCTAATACGTTGTGCTAATTGTCCTAATTGGGATTCGAAAGCTTTTAACAAAGTCAGTTGATCTCTTAAGATGAGATCAGATTGGTCTTGTCTAGCCGAGATTCCTTGAAAGACTTGTATTAGGGTGTCGTCAAAACTAGAGGTTTGTGAGGAAGAGAGTTCCAAAGGTTGAGGTTGATAAGTTAGTGGGCTATTCCTAGGTGGGTTAAAGGAAGGTTTAGTATCGGGCTGAGTTAAATGAGACTGAGAAATTTGGGCTGAGTAGTTCAGATTAGCACAATTAAGGTAGGTTTGAACTTGACATACTTGTTGTTGTTGACTTTTCAATTCCTTAATCTCCTTGGTTAGGTCTGCCACTTGCTGAGTGAGAGTTTGGATAGCTTCATTCCCGATTGTAGTAGGGGGATTCACTATTAAGGGATGATTTTCCCTGTTCCAATCATGGTTGTGCAAGTTCATTTCCTCAATAAGGCTCCAAGCTTTATTGGTCGTACAATTTATGAAACTGCCTCGAGAGGCGGTATCAAGTAAAGGACGGTGATGTGGGAAGAGACCATTGTAGAAAATGTGCAACTGGTCTGAACGCTCAAATCGATGATTTGGACATTTCTTAAGCATTCTCATGCATCGTAGATTGATTCATCATGCACTTGACGAAAGTTTATGATGTTGGACCTAAACGTGGCTTGTTTTGATGGGGGGAAATATTTGGCCAAAAATTTGGTTGCTAATTCTACCCAAGAGGTTATAGAGTTAATCTATAATCCCTCAAACCATGTTTTTTCATTGAGAGTGAGTGAATAGGGAAATAGGTATAAATAGACTATGTCCTTATTAACCCCAGTTGGCTTAAAGGAGTTGGATAAGGAAATGAATTTGTCAAGGTGTGAGTTGGGATCATCATTTGGTAGGCCGTGGAATTGACAGAGGTTTTAAACTAACTGAACAATATGGGGCTTTAATTCAAATGATCCTCTATCGGTTTCCGGATAGACGATTGATCTTCCTTGGCCTTCAATCAAAGGTTTAGAGTCATCAGCCAGAGTGATACGTGCAACTGTCATAGTCTCGTTGGCAGGTGGTTGACTAGTTGAATGGATAGGGGGTAATTTCTAAAAGTAGTAAAAGGAAGGAAAAGCAAAGAAAAACGTAAGGGTTTAAGAAATCCTAAAGGTTCACTAGTAAGTAAGTTCGTCTTAACGCCTAAGGATCGTACAGTTGGTTCCCCGGCAGCGGCGCCAAAAACTTGAATCGTCACCAGCGGTCGGTAAGGATTTTACCCTTGTTGTTGCACCGGCTACTGGCGACGGCGATCAGTGGGTGTTTTAAATTTGCAATTGCGGGGCCTAAGTTTTCCCTAACAATGCTAATCCTAAGGGTGAGCAAGTGGTAGGTATGACCTAGAGTCATTGATGCGTGTGAAAGTGCGTCTTGTTTTATTATTTATAACTGAAAATACCTTATTAATACTATCACACAACCATGCAAGAATACCCGATCGGAATAGTATAGCTATGGTAAGTCCAGGTCGATCTCAGGAACACAGGAATGGTGGTTTATTTATATAAATAGGAAATAATAATTAACTAATAAAACAGTAAAAAGGGGGACGTTTTAGTTCCGTGCGAACATTTAATATTGAAATAATAATAAAAATATAAATACTTAAATTAAAATAACAAATAGGAAACAATAGGAAGGAACAAGTAATTGTGTAAATAACTCTACTCAGATTCATATATTCCAATTCATTGCACGTTAATTGTTTAATTGTGATTTCTTTTATATTAACTTAATTATTAATCAAAGTATTCAAGTTAAATGTAATTAGCCAACAGTTCGGGTCTAACTAATTTCTATAACCTAGGGTCCCACATTAAACATCGATCCGACGTCGCAAGAATGTGATTCTATTGCGTGCTTTTCCCTAGATTATGCTTTAAGTGTTCCCGATTAATTATGATTGATCCTAGCGGTATCACTCAACAATAACTACTAATAATTACTTATTAGCTTATTCATTTTAGATTACTTAATTATTATTCTCTTAACCTGTCAAACTCAATATATTCAGCAATGATCAAAACCTAAATTCTAATCATCAATAATCAATAATACCAAAGGAAATAAATCTCAATGATACAATCAATCACGTTAAGTAATAACTAATAACCACCAATAAATAAGGATCTACGGATAACATAACTATCTTCAATTAAACAACATAATAAACGTGCAATATAATCAGTCAATAATCATTATCCAAGTTTCATTACTACACAATTACTAAATAATTCAATTCATATTCAAATATGCATAAACCAAAATATTCAATATCAAAAATATAATTGCAATTGAATTAAATAGAAAGTAGATACAAACCGAATAATGAATCACAAAAAGATAAAGTGAAGTGGCTTCAACCTTAGCCTCTCGTGCCTCCAAAGTAACCCTAAATTTCGTAATATACAAACCCTAACCGAAATTATATTGAAAAGGTATGAAAAAGTATGTGAAAAATTCCCCTCAATCGTATGCAGAATATATACGACGTATGGATTGTAACTTCGTACCCCACAAGAAAAGCCAGCCGCCTTCCACCTACCACCTTCAATGCACTCGTTTTCTTCTTTTGTTAATTTCATAAATCATTTTTGTGGATTTGACTTGAGCTAGGCGTGGGCTTTTGACCAATCTGTGGGTCCCACGTTTTACTAGCTAGATCCATAAAAGACTTGAGCCACGTGATTCTGGACTTGGGTTTTAGTTTAAAACTTCACGTGGCTTTCCTGCAAGGAAACCAAAAATCAACATTATTATTAATATTATAACTATTATTATAATTACTAACTTAATTATTAACGTTATTACTAGCTACTAACTAATACTACTATCATATACATTAGTATTATTATTATTATTAACTTAATTATTTACTAGTAATATTTAGCCTAACTAATTAATTGGTCCAACTCATAAACTCTAATAAATATACAATTTAACTATTTTTCTCAACTCATCTAACTTTTAGAACTCAAGTATTTACAAACTTTATTTATTTTTATCACTCTTTTAACCACTTTGTCCCAACTATATTTAAGTACAATTAACTTTTATACAAAAATTACTTGATTTACTCTATTTTAACTCATTTTCGTTCCTTTTCTAATTTAAGCTCCATTTCTACCTATTTTGTAAATATGAACGAAATACATATATTTTATTAAATAATTGTACCAAAAGTATACAGAAACTAGGAATATTGGTATATAAATATAGTACTATTTGATGTTATCAAATATCCCCACACTTAAGTTCTGCTTGTCCTCAAGTAGAATACATTTTCAGGGTGAGGTTCAAATGAGACTAAAATTTTGTGTGAGACTAAGGGAACCAATGATATCATGCCACATGTACAAAGAGAATGTTCCATACTACAAAACCCATTTACCCCAAACATCAATTATCTCACAAACGACAAATCGAAAAATCATGAAACTTGCACCATAATTTTCAGCGTTTTATCCTCTTCGATTTGCCGTCCCTCAAGGCATACTTCCGACGAAATTTTTTTTTTCATTTTTTTGGTGGGTTTCATATGTTACTAACACATGTGTTAGAGTGTTGTGTTTAGGGTTTAGGGTTTGGGGTTTAGGGGTTAGGGTTTAAGGTTTGGGTTTTGGGGTTTCTCCCCGAAACCCCAAAACCTAAACCCTAAACCCTAACCCATAAACCCCAAACCCTAAACCCTAAACGCTTTATAAAACTCTAAACCCTAAATCATACTAAACCCTAAACCCTAATAAACCCTAAACCCTACTAAAACATAAGATCTAAACCCTAAACCATGAACCCAGCTAAATCCTAACCCTAAACCCTAACCATGACCGTAAATAAAATGTATAATCAATCACTAACACATGTGTTACTAATTTATAAAACCACCAAAAAACCAAAAAAATTTTTTTTATCGAAAGTATGCCTTGAGGGACGGCAAATCGAAGAGGATAAAACGCTGAAAAATATGGTGCAAGTTTCATGATTTTTCGATTTTGTCGTTTGTGAGATAATTGATGTTTTGGGTAAATGGGTTTTGTAGTATGGAACATTCTCTTTGTAGATGTGGCATGATATTATTGGTTCCCTTAGTCTCACTCAAAAATTATGGACTCATTTGAACCTTACTCTACATTTTCATCATAAAAACTTATCCTTGCATCAAACTAATATTTAATAATCAAAATACCTAAACTAAAAATCTGTTTCATAAATTTAAAACTTTAAACAGTTTAATTAACATGGATAACTATAATGTACAAATAAAAATTATTATTATTAGTGCAACTTATAGTCCATGAATGATTAGTAATATATTTGTCCACTTTAAACAATCTATACTTATATTCCTGAATACACCTTTATTGTTAGTATATATATTACTTATGATTTTCACACATGATATACTCTTAAACTTAATCATGCTATTTACTTCTATATTCAAAATAAATATATGAAATCCATTTTTAAGAATCAAGACATTGGTGACAGGTCTGCATTTTCATGCAACAAAGCGACATAACTTGACTCAGGTAAAGCAATTTTTTAAATCAAACCAACAAGTATACTACTCTCTAATTATGGCAATAACTAAATCTAGCATAAATAATATAAACGTAATTATTTAAGATAGATAAGGATAGAAAGAACCAGGATTAAATGAGAGAGAATAGACTTGAATTAATTGACACAATTCCGAGCATACACCGAAGATTACAATGCGTTCCGCACTTTCCTTCTATTCCTAATTAAACTTCTAAACTAGTTTAAATACTAGTCTATAGAAAAAATATAGAGTGAGAAAGTTGGAGCTTATTTCTAGAGTGAAAGAAAATAAGCTAGGAAGGTGTGTCTTCAAATGAGCCATGAAGCCTCCTATTTATAGGGGGAAATGGGTGAATTTTACCAACTTGGGGCACATGTTAGCAAAAGGTGGGATAGTTGCTAGCACATATACCCTAAAGTGCGTAAAGGTCTAGCACGTGTACCCTAGAGTTACGGAAAAGGCCTAGCACATGTATCATGCGAGTACGGGCGAGGACGAAAAAGCGGACTGGGGATGGGGGACATGGTGGCCGGCGCCGCCACCCATGCAGCCGGCGGCGGTGGCATGGTGGCCGGCGGCGGCTGCTCTGCTGCCGTCCCGGTTTGCCGTCTTTCGCCCCGTTTCTTAAATCGCGCGTATCTTCTTCGTTATGTGTCCGTTTGCGTTGATTCTTTTTGCGTTGGATTCGGTTTTAAAAAACGAAGAGTTTGATGAAAAGAAATCCCAAAAATATGTCTCTGATCTTTGGATGTCTCATTCGAATCATTTGAATCTTCCGGCGTACGTAGAATCTTCATTGTTCATCCGTTTTTGTTGATTCTTCTTCTGTTAGATTCGTATTTTGAAAATGAATATCTTGGATAAGATAAATTTCAGTGATGGTCACTTTTTCCTTTAAATCTTGTCTTGATGTCTTGAATCTTCAAACGTGTGTGGAATCTTCGTTTTTCGTTCGTTTTGCTTGATTTTTCTCGTGCAACTTTATTTTGACCTTCTTGACAAATTTTCATTGATTTGAAAATTATTTGAGTATATTTTCCAAGTATTTTTCCAGAATTAGAGAGATTCGATAGTAAAAATGTGACTTTTTACGCGATATCAGTTTACCTTTTGTAAAAATTATGTAAGTGGAGTATTTCTCTACTTCCTAATATGATTGGTATAAACCATTGTGTGCCTAGAATTTGTGATGATTATGTAGATGAAGTATTTCTCATTGCCGAAATATCTTAGGTTTTTTAAATCAAAACTAAGTAGTTTTGATGAGTTTCGCATATAACTAGTATGTGTGATAACCTCATACTCACTTTCCCATCTAGATAATATGTTATAAAAAGTAAATTTCTAATTTTTTTATCTTAAAAACATGAATATCAAAAGCTATTATTGTGTTGCTTCCCCTCCATCACAAGCGAACACCCCAACCAATTTTTGGGACTATCATCTATTCAAGGACGAAGTATAATGGGGGCTAGCAAGGGGGTTGTGGCCCCCTCAAATTTTGAGTCATAAAAGTGTACATGCCATACTGGTTGTGCGTTAGTCAGTCTGCGTATAACAAAAATGTATATTTATCTTTTTTGTCCCTCATGAATCAAGCAAATGACATTGCTTTATTAATAGGTCTTGTTTATTTACTTCATAACTTATGTAATGCTTGCAACTACTATCATCCATTTGTTTTTATGAGAATATGATAACATTAGGTCTATTCTGTATCAATAAGTTTTTAACATGTCAAGGTTTTTATTTGTCTTTTATTTCATGTACGGTATATGTTTCTATAAAGATAAATGAATATTATTATTTATTATATATACGGAGTATAGAACTACATTTTACTAGAACAATTTTGGCCCCTCCAATAAAATGGTTCAAGCTCCGTCCCCGCATCTATTTATTTATATCATTTATAAAAGAGTATCAAAATCCGTTGTATTGTGTGGGTAATCTGCTAATCATTCATATTCATATGAATAGCTTTTTATATTTAATCACAAAATATATCGGTGATATTTAATTACCATTTGGTTTTTTCAATATAGGAGTCAATATTAAATACAAAAGGGCAAATAATCCAAAAAGGTAATGTAACGTTCAAAATTTTCCAATAAAGTGAATATCATTTTCTCCATTTCCCAAAAAGGATCCATGTCTTTAATTCTTGCCTGAAAAAAATTGTTTTTGTCAAAGATCTTAAATTAAGAGGAATATCGATAGATCAATTTTATTAATTTATAAAATTAAGACCTGTTAAAGCTGAGGCTTGTCATTTATAAACACTTTATACCACAAATTTGGGTTTAAAACATTTAAAGTCATCAGCAAGGCCACTTAAGACTCTAAAATTGAAGTGACAAATTCTTATTTAAAAAGTAGCGAATCGTGAGATTGAAGGTTATTTGTGTGTTCATGATGCAAGAATGTTTGAACTTTTTAGATAGTAATCATATATAGTGTTATTAGTGTTAGACCCCGTACGATGCACAAAATCGTAAAGATACACATATACAGAGTATATGTTATTTATAAGTATAAAATAATAAGTGTAAGATTATCGACATGCTTGCACATTGTGTAAATATGAGTGCGAATTGAACCTCTTCATAATAAATTGTGAAGGGACCGTTAGAAATTTTTATTAGTGAAATTTTGAATACGTACAAAGAGTCAATGAAAGACCTACATACAATATACTAAAAACAAATCAACAGACGTGTTAGCTATGAGAAAGTTAAATATATACTTAATTGAAAATAGTGCAAATGATCACTTTCATCTTGGAATTTTGAGTTTCTAAAGTTTAAATTTTCTTTGAATCTTTGTATTGATGTTACTTAACCGAAAAACTATAATATTTTAATACTTAAACTTTCTCTTCATTTGTTAAACCATTTTGTGATCTCGGATACTGCAACAAAATAGTAACAAGCATATAAATTATCATTCGAAATGTATATGAACCATTTTGAGCTACTAAAGGTGGCATCTTAAGCATAAAAAGTGTACTTAAAACATCATGACACATATATGAAAATATGAAATATTAGCCTTTATACAAACATTAGCCTTTATACAAACATCATGACACATATATGAAATATTAGCCTTTATACATTATTCTTCTGCCTCTTAAAAATCTCATCGAAAATGTATATAACTCAAATTGCGAATGAGTGAATTTGTGCTTCACTAATCAAAAAATGATGTTTTGTTGGATCTAAATTTAAGTTAAAAGACTGAATGCATGAATGTATGAATTATCAAAAGATGAATGGTTAACTATTAGAATAATTTCATAAGATAACTTAATTTTTTAATAAATAGTTCACTAAGTTTGTTGTTGATTTGATATAATCAAATGACAAAACTTCACATGGTTTGTAACACCCTCAAATTTCGGGTTGCAGAAGCGGTCGGATCAGGTGTTACCAAATCAAATATCACAAGCACAAAGGTAAATAATGAACGACTCTAAATGAGACGTTTGAAAACAGTTACACATTTGCAAAATAAAAGTGTATACAAGTTGCGAGTTCGCAAAATAATAATGCAATACATAATTTGTAATACAAAAGTTATGCAAGGAAATCCAGTTGTTTGAAAACCTGCGACTCGAGCTAGCAAAGCTTGTAGCAATCCTAATTTTGCTGGGCACCTGAGAACACATGCTAAAACGAGTCAGCTATAAAGCTGGTGAGTTCATAGGATCGTTGGTTGAAACATAAAGTATAAAACCTTATAAGTTTTAAAAAGTAGTTCAAAATCCATGATTTTGATATGTATTGTATTGAAGTTGTAACACCAATGTGTATACATTCTACAAGGTATCTCATACCTAAGTGATCGTGATGTGTACCTAAGTACATAAACATTTGAGGCATTTCGTGCCTGGATACCTATCAGGTATTAAGTATACCTATCAATGTGAGGCAATACATGCCTAAGGACTATCAGGTAATTGTATGACCACGTCTTATGATGTTGTGTAATAATTGGTGTGCCACTTGACATAGCGTGTTGCATCCAGCAACATAATTGTAGTCCCACGGACTATGATTGAGTATTTAGTCAAATACTGAGTTGACGGCCTCGCGCAAAAGTTCACCGATCCATTAATTGTATAGATCACGAGCATAAGCTCACCCATCCGTATATGTGTGTGGATCACGAGCATAAGCTCGCCCATCCATCGAGTGTATCGCTTTACCGCTATATCGTACTTGTGCCCACTGCAATACCGTGGCATTGCTTTGTGCCCACTTCTCACCGTGGCATCGTTTTGTGCCTATCTGGCATCGACCTAATTGCTCGCAAGCAAAGTATGTAATTGAGCCGGCAGTACTACGACATGCCCGACTTGAGTAATTGAGCCGACAGTACAACGACATGTCCGACATGAGTAATTGGGAGCCGACAGTACTACGACATATGCGACTAGTGTAAATGAGAGCCGGCAGTACTACGACATGCCCGACTAATGTAAAAGAGAGTCGGCAGTACTACGACATGCCCGACGAATGTAAATGAGAGCCGGAAGTACTACGACATGCCTGACTAATTTGATTGTGTTTGCATGCGTGTATGTATACCTATATACATAACTAAATTGTAGGTGGCACCAAGTGCTCGAGATGAAGTACAAGCATGTATGTATATATATATATATATATATATATATATATATACACACACACACACACATATATATATAAGTCGAACTAACAAATACCTCAGATAAGGTATCATGTAGCACATGAAATTGATTTATTGTAGCTAAGTATGTATATACAGTACTGAACCATGTGTTGTGTTGCAATAGGCCTATGTATGATTAATCATCACCTAGTTGTTTTGGTATTAGTATAAGAAAATCTATACTAACGTATATTTCTAATGTATACTCCTAGCCTCAGCCTAGCAAGTATGTTGAGATCTTTGGTTGTTGTTTACTTGAGTTCAATTCCAATTTAAAAGTCCTGGAATATATATGGGCAGTTTTAGCTCCTAAGAGGAAGACTAATCCTGTAAAAGTCTAGTTGTTGTCTTGAGTAGGTAGAACTAAACAGTCCTAGTGTGTTTGATAGCATTGTCCCATGACAATATGGTTCGGGTAAAATTGATAACTTAGTCAAGTTATGTAGTGGTAATTGTTGCCAACGATCTAACAGTGTACGGTTATAACCTATCTAGGTTAAGTATTGATATTGTTCCAAGACAATATGATGGGTGTAATTCCTAAGTATTACACATTTCGTATTACATGGCAGTAATATAGATAAGTGTGAATTATAAAAAGTTATTATTATAATTCAAAAACAGTAGTTGAGCATGTGTCTCACCCCGAAAACAGTAAAACAGTTGAAATAGTGGGGCTATGAAACTCACCTGAGGAGTTAGCGATCCTACGATACGCGCGTCATCCGATGGGTAACCTCCTAGTGTCCTAAACACGTGAGGTTATATGAGTACGAGACAAATCAGTTTGTCTAAGCGAGTTGTGTAATTTCTGTTTTTAGCGAAATTAGGCTAGTGTCGCTATAGGCGACACTTAAGATTGGCGTCACTTGGGAAGTGACGCTACGGGCGTCACTAAGGGGCGTCACTTAAGGCGACACTTAAAGGCGTCACTATTTGCGTCACTAATATGTGACACTTACATGCGGCACTAAGATGCGTTACTAATATGCGACACTTACATGCGTCACTTAGGCAAGTGACGCTGCACTGCAGGTCTGTGGGCGACACTTCCGTCTGTTCGACGGGGTTTCACCCAAAAATGCAATCTAGCCCATTTTTAGGCTGAATCTTGTTGTTATAATGTTAATACATGATATATAAAGTGTTTTTAACATAAAATAACACAGAAAAGTGGGTGATTCCTTACGATTTGAAGATTGAAGGTTTGAGGATGATCATGAACTTGATGGTGATCTTGATGAAGAAGATGAAGATGAAGATGATGATGACGATTTGCTGCTGTTTTTGATGTTACTCTTGTTGTTGATGATTATTATTGTTGTTGTTGTTAAAAATTTAGAGAGAAAGATGAGGTGGAGAAAAAGAAGAAGATGATGAGAATGAGGTGAATGAGGTGGGGGTTTGGGTTTTTGTTAAAACTCAGATCCCCAAATTTTGGAGACTGTGGTCTCCAACCACAGTATAAAATACTCGCGTTTTGTTCCCAATTGTAATTTAAAATAATATTTTAAATTCTAAAATTTATTTGTATTATTTCTAAATGTTTTCGAGTGAAAGTATTTCATAAAAATACTATTTTGAAATTAAAATTTAGTAACTTGTTTTCGTGCGGTTTCAGATATCTACAATGCATTTTTAATTAAAACGACTTATATTTTTGAACACTTTGTTATAATCGCATATAAAAATGCAATTATTTGAAGTTTAAATTTGGCGCGAAAATTGACTTTTTGACCAGGTGTTACATTCTCCCCCTGTTAAGAAAATTTCATCCCGAAATTTCGTGTAAGGTTGTGATCGCGTGGGGTCTGGGGAGAAATGTATGTACGAGAAGTTTGTCGAATAGATTGTTGACATACCATGTCTATGACGGAGTTGAAAAGTAGTCATTCCATGACTGTGTCTCTATTTATCATTGTAGTCAGATTCTGACTATGTTGTTTGTTCAGGGCATGATTAAGTCATGGTTACTGGGTAACCATTTATAATGTAGTCCATTCTGGACTAGATAGTTGTCACACGGTGACCGTTTAGTGAGTAGTCCTATCAGGACTAAGTGGTTGATGAACGTTCAATCGATCAGTCTGCTGAAAGCAAACTTTGAGTTTTACGTGGGCCTAGGTTAACTAGCCCTATGATGCACTCGGCATTTAGTCGGTAAAATGTAATATCGAGGAGCGAAAGTACACTCTTGGTGTAAATCAGAATTGAAAGATTAGGTTTTTGAGGAAGGATGTACCTATATCATTGTCGGAGACCAGGTGGAGTTTGCGTTTCATTTTTGGGCAATCTTTCTTGTAATGTCCGGGTTCGCTACATTTGAAGCATATCCTTTGTGAGTCGGGATTCGCAGGAACCCTGCAATCCCAGATTTTGTGTCCAAATCGTTGGTATCTTTCACAGGGTAAACCACATGAACCATCATGGTGACGTTTACAGCTGTGACAAAATGGTTTATTACCCACATAGCCTCGTTTTTCCCTAGGTTCGGTGGCGTAGGACCTCAAGGGTTCGGGTTGATTTGTTGGGTTATGATTAGTGCTGGAATCTCCCTTCCATTTTCCTTGGTTGTTTTCGGTTGCAGGTGTTCCGCGTCGGACCACCTGTGCCATGAGTTTGTGGGTCATGCGAACAGCATAATGAATAGTGATGGGTTTAGAGGCGGTTACCATTCCCTCAATTTGCATTGGAAGTCCTCCGATGTACCTTTCGATTCGTTTTTGTTCAGGGTTCACCACATTTGGGCAAAGGAGTGCCAGTTGGTGAAAGCGGTTGGTGTATGTCATGATGTCGTTGTCTTTCACGGTGAGGTGCCAAAGTTCATCATCGAGTTTGTGTAGTTCCTCACTAGGACAATACTCGTTCCTCATTAATGGTTTCAGTTCCTCCTACGGAAGTTCGTGAGCGGTGTCGATTCCTATAGTTCGAGCGTAGAAATTCCACCGGGTAAGGACATCATCCTGGAGAGTATATGTGGCATACTTGACTTTGCAGTCGTCGGAGCAGTTGCAAATGTAGAATACAGATTCCATTTTCTCGATCCATCGGATCCGACAGCCCCTTCAGTTCCAGCAAAGTTTAGTGGGTTACAGTTCAGGAATTCCTTATAGGTGCAAGGTCTCGCTAGGTTTTGAGTAGCTAGAGCATCAACCACTCTTTGATCAGCGAATTGGTCACGCTCAACTTGAGTGTAAGTTTGTCGTCTAGGCGGCATGATTCTTAAACAATAATGAAACGAAAAAGTGTGAGATCTTTATTCAAAGATTTTGATTTAGCGTGACGTAAAAATAAGTGATTTGTAGTGATGTGACCCAGAAAGTTAATCAAGTTATGCTTTTGAAAGTCCTCGGACTTTTAAGTTGTCATGACGTGAATAGCTCACATATGCTTAGAATGAGTAAGTTGAGATGTTGTAGCTTCAGTGTGTAGTCGTGATAACGAATAAATAGTGTTTCCAGTGTAGGTCAACCATGACTAGGTCATTGTAGTAGTCTAACAGACTATATTGCAGTACTAACGTACTGTAGATGTAATTCTAATAAATCAAAGTGTAGTACCCTAAGTACTAGAATGCGGTAACCACGTACCGTAATGCAGTGCTAAAAGCACAATAATGTAATATAATTGTATTATGAGTGTAGTACCGAAGTACTATGAAACGCAGCACCACGTGCCGTAATGCAGTGCCCGAAGCACCGTAATGCAGTACCCATGTACTGTGAGTGTAGCACCAATGTGCCATTTTCAGTATCAACATACTGTGAGTATTACACTAACGTGCCAAATTGCGGTATTAACATACCATGTAATGCAGCACCACGTGTTGTGTGTTGTTCGAGTGTAGCCCTAAGGCCAAAGATGCGCTGGTGTTTCGTAATTTCCTAACTGTAGCGCGAAGGCTAAAATATAAGGGCCAAGGTATCGAACCAGGTAGGCACCGAGGTATTGAATCGTGATGATCTAAATGATCAAGTTGTGATTGAGATGATTTTGTGGACTTAGTCAACACTAATCCAATGGTGATCAGTATGGTAAAAGTTGATATCGGGGTGCAAATAAGTCGTTGATTTTCGGTTTAACTGTTGGAAGAACGTTCTAAAACGTTTGAGTCTTGTGGTTGGACAATTTTGATTAGTGATCGTCTGCCCGACGATGAGAGCTAGTGAAAAATAATATGAGGGTAGTGATCGTGACACACCCTTGTGATGATTTCCCCTATGGTGAGAAATTTGTTTGTTTTAAATTTTTGTGAACTTTTAGCATGTGTGGGTTTCCATCCCAATTGGTAATGTTTATGCCTCCTTCCCGAGGTTCAATGATAGGTATGATATTCTCCTATGCGTACATATAGAGAAAGTGTTGAGTCGTGATGGTGAGGAAGATGGTGATGTGCCTCTTCGCGAGTATGTAATGGTACAGTGGATTTGTGTTATATATACTCAGTATATATATAGATACATAGAAGTAGTACACAAGCAAGGCCTATTAATATATACCTACAGTACATATAATAGCCTAGGGTGTCTAGCACGTAACAATCAGAGTCAACTAGTGCATTCTCGATCCAGTACAACCCCTTTCAGATATCACATCATATTTATTTAATTGTACATAGTTAGCTACGCTATGTTAAATTAAACTCGTATGATGTAATCCCTGAACCAGTTATACCTTATGAGGAATACTGCCTAACGGTCGTAGTCTAGGCCCACTAAATGCAACCTAGTTCACTACAACCTTAGGCTCTGATACCAATCTGTAACACCCTCAAATTTCGGGTTGCAGAAGCGGTCGGATCAGGTGTTACCAAATCAAATATCACAAGCACAAAGGTAAATAATGAACGACTCTAAATGAGACGTTTGAAAACAGTTACACATTTGCAAAATAAAAGTGTATACAAGTTGCGAGTTCGCAAAATAATAATGCAATACATAATTTGTAATACAAAAGTTATGCAAGGAAATCCAGTTCTTTGAAAACCTGCGACTCGAGCTAGCAAAGCTTGTAGCAATCCTAATTTTGCTGGGCACCTGAGAACACATGCTAAAACGAGTCAGCTATAAAGCTGGTGAGTTCATAGGATCGTTGGTTGAAACATAAAGTATAAAACCTTATAAGTTTTAAAAAGTAGTTCAAAATCCATGATTTTGATATGTATTGTATTGAAGTTGTAACACCAATGTGTATACATTCTACAAGGTATCTCATACCTAAGTGATCGTGATGTGTACCTAAGTACATAAACATTTGAGGCATTTCGTGCCTGGATACCTATCAGGTATTAAGTATACCTATCAATGTGAGGCAATACATGCCTAAGGACTATCAGGTAATTGTATGACCACGTCTTATGATGTTGTGTAATAATTGGTGTGCCACTTGACATAGCGTGTTGCATCCAGCAACATAATTGTAGTCCCACGGACTATGATTGAGTATTTAGTCAAATACTGAGTTGACGGCCTCGCGCAAAAGTTCACCGATCCATTAATTGTATAGATCACGAGCATAAGCTCACCCATCCGTATATGTGTGTGGATCACGAGCATAAGCTCGCCCATCCATCGAGTGTATCGCTTTACCGCTATATTGTACTTGTGCCCACTGCAATACCGTGGCATTGCTTTGTGCCCACTTCTCACCGTGGTATCGTTTTGTGCCTATCTGGCATCGACCTAATTGCTCGCAAGCAAAGTATGTAATTGAGCCGGCAGTACTACGACATGCCCGACTTGAGTAATTGAGCCGACAGTACAACGACATGTCCGACATGAGTAATTGGGAGCCGACAGTACTACGACATATGCGACTAGTGTAAATGAGAGCCGGCAGTACTACGACATGCCCGACTAATGTAAAAGAGAGTCGGCAGTACTACGACATGCCCGACGAATGTAAATGAGAGCCGGAAGTACTACGACATGCCTGACTAATTTGATTGTGTTTGCATGCGTGTATGTATACCTATATACATAACTAAATTGTAGGTGGCACCAAGTGCTCGAGATGAAGTACAAGCATGTATGTATATATATATATATATATATATATATATATATATATATACACACACACACACACACATATATATATAAGTCGAACTAACAAATACCTCAGATAAGGTATCATGTAGCACATGAAATTGATTTATTGTAGCTAAGTATGTATATACAGTACTGAACCATGTGTTGTGTTGCAATAGGCCTATGTATGATTAATCATCACCTAGTTGTTTTGGTATTAGTATAAGAAAATCTATACTAACGTATATTTCTAATGTATACTCCTAGCCTCAGCCTAGCAAGTATGTTGAGATCTTTGGTTGTTGTTTACTTGAGTTCAATTCCAATTTAAAAGTCCTGGAATATATATGGGCAGTTTTAGCTCCTAAGAGGAAGACTAATCCTGTAAAAGTCTAGTTGTTGTCTTGAGTAGGTAGAACTAAACAGTCCTAGTGTGTTTGATAGCATTGTCCCATGACAATATGGTTCGGGTAAAATTGATAACTTAGTCAAGTTATGTAGTGGTAATTGTTGCCAACGATCTAACAGTGTACGGTTATAACCTATCTAGGTTAAGTATTGATATTGTTCCAAGACAATATGATGGGTGTAATTCCTAAGTATTACACATTTCGTATTACATGGCAGTAATATAGATAAGTGTGAATTATAAAAAGTTATTATTATAATTCAAAAACAGTAGTTGAGCATGCGTCTCACCCCGAAAACAGTAAAACAGTTGAAATAGTGGGGCTATGAAACTCACCTGAGGAGTTAGCGATCCTACGATACGCGCGTCATCCGATGGGTAACCTCCTAGTGTCCTAAACACGTGAGGTTATATGAGTACGAGACAAATCAGTTTGTCTAAGCGAGTTGTGTAATTTCTGTTTTTAGCGAAATTAGGCTAGTGTCGCTATAGGCGACACTTAAGATTGGCGTCACTTGGGAAGTGACGCTACGGGCGTCACTAAGGGGCGTCACTTAAGGCGACACTTAAAGGCGTCACTATTTGCGTCACTAATATGTGACACTTACATGCGGCACTAAGATGCGTTACTAATATGCGACACTTACATGCGTCACTTAGGCAAGTGACGCTGCACTGCAGGTCTGTGGGCGACACTTCCGTCTGTTCGACGGGGTTTCACCCAAAAATGCAATCTAGCCCATTTTTAGGCTGAATCTTGTTGTTATAATGTTAATACATGATATATAAAGTGTTTTTAACATAAAATAACACAGAAAAGTGGGTGATTCCTTACGATTTGAAGATTGAAGGTTTGAGGATGATCATGAACTTGATGGTGATCTTGATGAAGAAGATGAAGATGAAGATGATGATGACGATTTGCTGCTGTTTTTGATGTTACTCTTGTTGTTGATGATTATTATTGTTGTTGTTGTTAAAAATTTAGAGAGAAAGATGAGGTGGAGAAAAAGAAGAAGATGATGAGAATGAGGTGAATGAGGTGGGGGTTTGGGTTTTTGTTAAAACTCAGATCCCCAAATTTTGGAGACTGTGGTCTCCAACCACAGTATAAAATACTCGCGTTTTGTTCCCAATTGTAATTTAAAATAATATTTTAAATTCTAAAATTTATTTGTATTATTTCTAAATGTTTTCGAGTGAAAGTATTTCATAAAAATACTATTTTGAAATTAAAATTTAGTAACTTGTTTTCGTGCGGTTTCAGATATCTACAATGCATTTTTAATTAAAACGACTTATATTTTTGAACACTTTGTTATAATCGCATATAAAAATGCAATTATTTGAAGTTTAAATTTGGCGCGAAAATTGACTTTTTGACCAGGTGTTACATTCTCCCCCTGTTAAGAAAATTTCATCCCGAAATTTCGTGTAAGGTTGTGATCGCGTGGGGTCTGGGGAGAAATGTATGTACGAGAAGTTTGTCGAATAGATTGTTGACATACCATGTCTATGACGGAGTTGAAAAGTAGTCATTCCATGACTGTGTCTCTATTTATCATTGTAGTCAGATTCTGACTATGTTGTTTGTTCAGGGCATGATTAAGTCATGGTTACTGGGTAACCATTTATAATGTAGTCCATTCTGGACTAGATAGTTGTCACACGGTGACCGTTTAGTGAGTAGTCCTATCAGGACTAAGTGGTTGATGAACGTTCAATCGATCAGTCTGCTGAAAGCAAACTTTGAGTTTTACGTGGGCCTAGGTTAACTAGCCCTATGATGCACTCGGCATTTAGTCGGTAAAATGTAATATCGAGGAGCGAAAGTACACTCTTGGTGTAAATCAGAATTGAAAGATTAGGTTTTTGAGGAAGGATGTACCTATATCATTGTCGGAGACCAGGTGGAGTTTGCGTTTCATTTTTGGGCAATCTTTCTTGTAATGTCCGGGTTCGCTACATTTGAAGCATATCCTTTGTGAGTCGGGATTCGCAGGAACCCTGCAATCCCAGATTTTGTGTCCAAATCGTTGGTATCTTTCACAGGGTAAACCACATGAACCATCATGGTGACGTTTACAGCTGTGACAAAATGGTTTATTACCCACATAGCCTCGTTTTTCCCTAGGTTCGGTGGCGTAGGACCTCAAGGGTTCGGGTTGATTTGTTGGGTTATGATTAGTGCTGGAATCTCCCTTCCATTTTCCTTGGTTGTTTTCGGTTGCAGGTGTTCCGCGTCGGACCACCTGTGCCATGAGTTTGTGGGTCATGCGAACAGCATAATGAATAGTGATGGGTTTAGAGGCGGTTACCATTCCCTCAATTTGCATTGGAAGTCCTCCGATGTACCTTTCGATTCGTTTTTGTTCAGGGTTCACCACATTTGGGCAAAGGAGTGCCAGTTGGTGAAAGCGGTTGGTGTATGTCATGATGTCGTTGTCTTTCACGGTGAGGTGCCAAAGTTCATCATCGAGTTTGTGTAGTTCCTCACTAGGACAATACTCGTTCCTCATTAATGGTTTCAGTTCCTCCTACGGAAGTTCGTGAGCGGTGTCGATTCCTATAGTTCGAGCGTAGAAATTCCACCGGGTAAGGACATCATCCTGGAGAGTATATGTGGCATACTTGACTTTGCAGTCGTCGGAGCAGTTGCAAATGTAGAATACAGATTCCATTTTCTCGATCCATCGGATCCGACAGCCCCTTCAGTTCCAGCAAAGTTTAGTGGGTTACAGTTCAGGAATTCCTTATAGGTGCAAGGTCTCGCTAGGTTTTGAGTAGCTAGAGCATCAACCACTCTTTGATCAGCGAATTGGTCACGCTCAACTTGAGTGTAAGTTTGTCGTCTAGGCGGCATGATTCTTAAACAATAATGAAACGAAAAAGTGTGAGATCTTTATTCAAAGATTTTGATTTAGCGTGACGTAAAAATAAGTGATTTGTAGTGATGTGACCCAGAAAGTTAATCAAGTTATGCTTTTGAAAGTCCTCGGACTTTTAAGTTGTCATGACGTGAATAGCTCACATATGCTTAGAATGAGTAAGTTGAGATGTTGTAGCTTCAGTGTGTAGTCGTGATAACGAATAAATAGTGTTTCCAGTGTAGGTCAACCATGACTAGGTCATTGTAGTAGTCTAACAGACTATATTGCAGTACTAACGTACTGTAGATGTAATTCTAATAAATCAAAGTGTAGTACCCTAAGTACTAGAATGCGGTAACCACGTACCGTAATGCAGTGCTAAAAGCACAATAATGTAATATAATTGTATTATGAGTGTAGTACCGAAGTACTATGAAACGCAGCACCACGTGCCGTAATGCAGTGCCCGAAGCACCGTAATGCAGTACCCATGTACTGTGAGTGTAGCACCAATGTGCCATTTTCAGTATCAACATACTGTGAGTATTACACTAACGTGCCAAATTGCGGTATTAACATACCATGTAATGCAGCACCACGTGTTGTGTGTTGTTCGAGTGTAGCCCTAAGGCCAAAGATGCGCTGGTGTTTCGTAATTTCCTAACTGTAGCGCGAAGGCTAAAATATAAGGGCCAAGGTATCGAACCAGGTAGGCACCGAGGTATTGAATCGTGATGATCTAAATGATCAAGTTGTGATTGAGATGATTTTGTGGACTTAGTCAACACTAATCCAATGGTGATCAGTATGGTAAAAGTTGATATCGGGGTGCAAATAAGTCGTTGATTTTCGGTTTAACTGTTGGAAGAACGTTCTAAAACGTTTGAGTCTTGTGGTTGGACAATTTTGATTAGTGATCGTCTGCCCGACGATGAGAGCTAGTGAAAAATAATATGAGGGTAGTGATCGTGACACACCCTTGTGATGATTTCCCCTATGGTGAGAAATTTGTTTGTTTTAAATTTTTGTGAACTTTTAGCATGTGTGGGTTTCCATCCCAATTGGTAATGTTTATGCCTCCTTCCCGAGGTTCAATGATAGGTATGATATTCTCCTATGCGTACATATAGAGAAAGTGTTGAGTCGTGATGGTGAGGAAGATGGTGATGTGCCTCTTCGCGAGTATGTAATGGTACAGTGGATTTGTGTTATATATACTCAGTATATATATAGATACATAGAAGTAGTACACAAGCAAGGCCTATTAATATATACCTACAGTACATATAATAGCCTAGGGTGTCTAGCACGTAACAATCAGAGTCAACTAGTGCATTCTCGATCCAGTACAACCCCTTTCAGATATCACATCATATTTATTTAATTGTACATAGTTAGCTACGCTATGTTAAATTAAACTCGTATGATGTAATCCCTGAACCAGTTATACCTTATGAGGAATACTGCCTAACGGTCGTAGTCTAGGCCCACTAAATGCAACCTAGTTCACTACAACCTTAGGCTCTGATACCAATCTGTAACACCCTCAAATTTCGGGTTGCAGAAGCAGTCGGATCAGGTGTTACCAAATCAAATATCACAAGCACAAAGGTAAATAATGAACGACTCTAAATGAGACGTTTGAAAACAGTTACACATTTGCAAAATAAAAGTGTATACAAGTTGCGAGTTCGCAAAATAATAATGCAATACATAATTTGTAATACAAAAGTTATGCAAGGAAATCCAGTTCTTTGAAAACCTGCGACTCGAGCTAGCAAAGCTTGTAGCAATCCTAATTTTGCTGGGCACCTGAGAACACATGCTAAAACGAGTCAGCTATAAAGCTGGTGAGTTCATAGGATCGTTGGTTGAAACATAAAGTATAAAACCTTATAAGTTTTAAAAAGTAGTTCAAAATCCATGATTTTGATATGTATTGTATTGAAGTTGTAACACCAATGTGTATACATTCTACAAGGTATCTCATACCTAAGTGATCGTGATGTGTACCTAAGTACATAAACATTTGAGGCATTTCGTGCCTGGATACCTATCAGGTATTAAGTATACCTATCAATGTGAGGCAATACATGCCTAAGGACTATCAGGTAATTGTATGACCACGTCTTATGATGTTGTGTAATAATTGGTGTGCCACTTGACATAGCGTGTTGCATCCAGCAACATAATTGTAGTCCCACGGACTATGATTGAGTATTTAGTCAAATACTGAGTTGACGGCCTCGCGCAAAAGTTCACCGATCCATTAATTGTATAGATCACGAGCATAAGCTCACCCATCCGTATATGTGTGTGGATCACGAGCATAAGCTCGCCCATCCATCGAGTGTATCGCTTTACCGCTATATCGTACTTGTGCCCACTGCAATACCGTGGCATTGCTTTGTGCCCACTTCTCACCGTGGCATCGTTTTGTGCCTATCTGGCATCGACCTAATTGCTCGCAAGCAAAGTATGTAATTGAGCCGGCAGTACTACGACATGCCCGACTTGAGTAATTGAGCCGACAGTACAACGACATGTCCGACATGAGTAATTGGGAGCCGACAGTACTACGACATATGCGACTAGTGTAAGTGAGAGCCGACAGTATTACGACATTTCCGACTAGTGTAAATGAGAGCCGGCAGTACTACGACATGCCCGACTAATGTAAATGAGAGCCGGCAGTACTAAGACATGCCCGACTAATTTGATTGTGTTTATATGCGTGTATGTATACCTATATACATAACTAAATTGTAGGTGGCACCAAGTGCTCGAGATGAAGTACAAGCATGTATGTATATATATATATATATACATATATATATACATATATATATATATATATACACATATATATATAAGTCGAACTAACAAATACCTCAGATAAGGTATCATGTAGCACATGAAATTGATTTATTGTAGCTAAGTATGTATATACAGTACTGAACCATGTGTTGTGTTGCAATAGGCCTAGGTATGATTAATCATCACCTAGTTGTTTTGGTATTAGTATAAGAAAATCCATACTAACGTATATTTCTAATGTATACTCCTAGCCTCAGCCTAGCAAGTATGTTGAGATCTTTGGTTGTTGTTTACTTGAGTTCAATTCCAATTTAAAAGTCCTGGAATATATATGGGCAGTTTTAGCTCCTAAGAGGAAGACTAATCCTGTAAAAGTCTAGTTGTTGTCTTGAGTAGGTAGAACTAAACAGTCCTAGTGTGTTTGATAGCATTGTCCCATGACAATATGGTTCGGGTAAAATTGATAACTTAGTCAAGTTATGTAGTGGTAATTGTTGCCAACGATCTAACAGTGTACGGTTATAACCTATCTAGGTTAAGTATTGATAAGTATTGATAAATCAGTTTGTTTAAGGGAGTTGTGTACTTTCTGTTTTTAGCGACACTAGGCTAGTGTCGCTATAGGCGACACTTAAGATTGGCGTCACTTGGGAAGTGAAGCTACGGGCGTCACTAAGGGGCGTCACTTAAGGCGACACTTAAAAGCGTCACTATTTGCGACACTTACATGCGGCACTAAGATGCGTCACTAATATGCGACACTTACATGCGTCACTTAGGCAAGTGACGCTGCACTGTAGGTCTGTGGGTGACACTTCCGTCTGTTCGACGAGTTTTCACCTAAAAACGCAATCTAGCCCATTTTTAGGCCGAATCTTGTTGTTATAATGTTAATACATGATATATTAAGTGTTTTAACATGAAATAACAAAGAAAAGTGGGTGATTCTTTACGATTTGAAGATTGAAGGTTTGAGGATGATGATGAACTTGATGGTGATCTTGATGAAGAAGAAGAAGAAGATGATGATGATGATGATGATGATGATGATGATGATGACGATTTGCTGCTGTTTTTGATGTTACTCTTGTTGTTGTTGTTGATTATTATTGTTGTTGTTGTTAAAAATTCAGAGAGAAAGATGAGGTGGAGAAAAAGAAGAAGATGATGAGAATGAGGTGAATGAGGTGGGGGTTTGGGTTTTTGTTAAAACTCAGATCCCCAAATTTTGGGGACTGTGGTCTTCAACCACAGTATAAAATACCCCCGTTTTGTTCCCGATCGTAATTTAAAATTCTAAAATTTATTTGTATTCTTTCTAAATGTTTTCGAGTGAAAGTATTTCATAAAAATACTATTTTGAAATTAAAATTTAGTAACTTATTTTCGTGCGGTTTCAGATATCTACAATTCGTTTTTAATTAAAACGACTTACATTTTTGAACACTTTGTTATAATCGAATATAAAAATGCAATTATTTGAAGTTTAAATTTGGCGTGAAAATTGACTTTTTGATCAGGTGTTACATGGTTGAGGCATCGCGTAACTCCTTACGGTTTAAAAGTTATGTCATGTTTAATATATTAGTGGTAGATATACAACAGAATTAATTAATACGGAGTATTTGTTTGATGTCATATGCTTGTTACTTTAATGTTTAATGATATTATTAATTATATTTTATGTTGGACTTATTGTTTGAAAATGTATTGAACTTGTCACGAAATCCTTTTGTATGTATCCATCTTCTAAAAGTTCTATTGTATGCATTGAAGTGACTAATCACTCCTATTGTATGTACTCATTAACTGGAAATCTAAACTTTGCATATGTGGCATCGCTTAATCCTCTTTTGTCTGCGTTGTATGCCACGTAGGTGCCATAAGAGACCAGGTAAATGTAGTAAACTTTTATAAATGTATCAAACTTCACATTTGATTTTTTTTTCTTTTTTTTCTTTAATTTACTTTAAGTTAAGAAAAATCAAACTAGTTTATAAGGGAAAATCTAAAGCCACCTCCTGAATTAATGGGGATACCCCTGGCCCACTTTGGCCCCGTGCAGTCCTTTTTCAGTTCAGTTTTATTTTAGATCAATTATATTTCAGTACAGAATCAGTTCCAGTTTTAAACTAAACAGGGGGTAGAAAATTAGACAAAGAGGGGGTGTACCCAGAAAGTAAAAAAGAAAAAACATGACGTGATTGATTAGATGGGTAGAGGGGGGTAAGAGATGAGAAAAAGTGGGCCAA